>CM060697.1:68190479-70590479 GCA_030686995.1 Artemisia argyi
TGGTGTTAGTTAACTGAAATTCATGTTTGAGGACGGGGAGCTTAATTATTATTTTGATGGTTTTATTTAATGGAACGTCAATGGCATACAATTGTCCATTTACTTTACTAAATAGTTTGACGGTACAATTATAGTCATAATAGGATAATATAAGGTCTTTATCTTTGTTCTAAATAAAACTTGTTTATTAAAAAACAATCTATAATGCGTTTATGTTATTAAGTTTTAAGTTAGCCATAAAGTTGTCAGAGGTAAGAAAAGCAATCACTAAAGAGACAGTCGGGCTTGTATCATTTTTTACGATCACTTCCAATGTGTTCTGCAACTATCCGTTTTCTTTTAGATGCTGAATTTTGCGCTGAAATAATCCCAAAAAACATACTCCGTAAGACTTATTGGATAATAATAACACCCTCAAGATACTAAATAAACCAAATTATGCAACATGTTAGTCACATTAGCTTAAAAGAATCATGCCGTTCATACAGTAAGTTTGCCTTTATCCTCTAAATTGGCTTCCTCCATATGTAATTGCATCTTGTTCAGCAACCTAGCAATCTGAAACGTACAAGTAGAAGAGAAAATCTTCAGTAACATGTACAATAGCGACTTTGAGGCGGCAATTTTAACCCATTATAAATGGGTCAATCTGTTAGGAAGGTGTCAAACGGATAGAAAGTTGTCAAAAATGCATTATTAATGCAAAAAACATGCTAAATTTTTTTATACAAATTTATTCTATACAAAATTTGTGATTATATTATCTAACTTTCCTGATTCAACTCATACCAAAATTTACTCATTTTTTCTCATTCCATGACTTGTCCATTTATTCTATATTATAACACCTTAGACCTTAAACATTAGGAGTTCTAATCTAGGCTGGTCCAATACCATTTTGATCATGTACTTTTAATATAGGCAGTCTCATAATAGTTTTCAGTGTGAAATTTCCAGTAAGCCAAAGTTTTTTCAAAGATAAGAGAATCCTTACATGTGCTATAATGGCAGCTTCACATTTGGAGTTGGTTCTGGTTTATCAAGTTCTACATTAATAACAGTAGTAGTAACAAAAACTGAAAAGAGCTATACCAGTGATTTTATGGTGATGACATCATTAATCAAAAGCTTAGCAATTGTATCTAAACATGAGCTATATATCTCAAAATGTCCAATGTTTATATGATTCATATCAAAGTGATTCCTGTAGCCTGAGAGTAAGCATAATAGGTCTATTTGGGTTATGTTAGATCTATAACGGGTCAAACAGACAAAACGTATCTAAAAACAAAACGGGTTGAATCATATTTGACACACTAACTATTATAGTTCAAATTAAGAACTTTGGACAAATACTATCTTGGGCCGAACCAACCCAACCCATACTGGCTCTTTCGCCGGCCACCCAAACCCAATCATTTTGCCGCCTCTACCCGAAATATAAAATTGTCAACATTTTTAAGACCAATTATGTACAATGTGAAATAAGAGATAATACCACCACCACTCAATTTAGAATGAGTTTGTAATAGGCAGCAAGTGGACCACTCTGTAGTTAAAAAAACCAATGCCTTTTAGGTACCAAAGCTAAAACAAAAAGCTTGTCATGTTATATCGATAAGCTTAATATATGAACTTATTGATTCACCAATTAAAATCATATATACCACTGTTTTTATAAGACAGCAAGCACGCAATCCTTCAACACCAGCAAACCGTCCAAATCCCCTATCCTTTACACCACATAATGGGAGCTGCAATCAGATCATAATCCATATATTAAATGTATTTTAAGAGATACATTTACCAATTTCAACTTATGTGTACCCATATAAGATAACAATATGTATACCAAATTTCCTTCGCTATTACAAAATGAAAACTGGGCGGCTCAGGTAGCGGGTCAAAATGGGTCTAAGTGCAAAGTGGGTCATTTATGAAAACATGTGAGGTATCCCCAAGTCATTTATGAATTTATAAAGAAATAAATAAGCATTGATTAAAGGTGTATGCCACATAACATAAGAACAAATAATTTCATATGTGGATCATAAGGGTGAGAATAGTAACACCTTCAATGGAGTATGTAAGAACTGCCTCACTAAACTCTCAACCTCTTAAGGCCGTGTTGCACTCCAATTAGATGTGACAAAAAACCTGCAATCCTAAAAAAACAATTGTCACATACTGATTTACACTAACAAATTTAACAATCTTGAAAGACCAACTTAAAGAAGCAAGTATTGTGGAAGTACGTCATGCGGGTTAATTGCGCCAAAAGGTAACACACTTCTATAATTTGCACCTTTTACAATGTAGTTGTAATACTTTATAGAACTTACTCATTCATACATCAATATTGTTTGATGAAACTTATAGATGTTGAAGCCAATCTCGGTTCCAATGATTTAGCACGTGCAGCTAGAATCCTCACCAGGGACAAAGACTAATCATTCATGCCAAGTTGCCATAAAGATAGAGCATAGCAAAAAACCTGAAGTAATACATCAATGAATGATCAAACTTAAATCAATGCTCTCTTTAGAATTGAATCTTTCATATATCGAATTATTGATCAAATCCTGCAAACAATTAATATTACAAAGTATCAATAGTTATATAAAAAGATTACATGTTATCGCTAAAACAAAAACCTAAAATAAATCAATGAAACCTGTAATGATGTGAGTATGATTTAATTGTGAAGGAGATTATTATCACCTTATTAGTCGATGAAGCAGAAGAAATATAAATTATAAAAAATCATGTATAATATTCGGATACAAAACATGAACAGGTCAAAAAATGGAAGTGAGTTATCTTACCATTGTGTATGTTCTAAAAAGATTGAGTTACCCGTGACAAAAATAAAGAACCTAGCTCAAATACATTCTATGCATAAGAATAACAAAGCTTCAGAAAACAAAAACCTTGAACCGACTCATGCAATTCTCTGGATGATGAATGAATGATATTAGGGTTTTGATAAAAAGGTAACTTCTTCACTGTCCTCAAACGTGTTTACAGATTGATGAAGGGACATGGATAGTTGCAGTGATTTCTATGATACATCTTCTTTGATATGTTTAGGGTTTTGATAAAAGGATTAAAACTGAATTCTATCTTTTTAAGTGCGTATAGTATTCCAATTAATTGTATTTGGATTAGCAGTAATAATTAATAACAAACCTTTAAAGATTTAGAATTGCAATATATAAATCAAAAGGTCTGTTGGTTTAGTGGTTATATGTGAGTTAATCTTTCTAAGAACTCAAGGTTCGATCCTGTATGCTGTCATTTTTTAAATTAATTAATACCGAATTTTAGCTCATTTAATCCGTGCTTAGTTGGCTAATTGTGATGACATGGCTCAAATATGCTGATGTTTTCGAAATAAATTAAAAAAATACAAAATAAATTTAAAAAATTGCTTACGTGCCTATAATGTGATGACATGGCTGATGACATGATGACATGGACTTAATGCATGATTATTTGGCAGTCAATGGTCAAACGCCTCCTGTTATATATATATATATATATATATATATATATATATATATATATATATATATATATATATATATATATATATATATATTGAATGTTATATTACTTGTGTAGAATTGGCACTAATCTGGTTGTAGGATTGAACAAGAGAAGGAAGTTAGAAGTATCACTAAAAGAACGATAAAGTAACAACTACAACAAAAGGAAGGAATTGGAATGAAAATACAAATATAAAAGACCCAAGTACGCCGGTCTTAGGACTATGTGCGACGTACTTGCTTGGTGGGTAAATGAGATTGAATCTACATGAAGTACGACGTACTTTCTACGAAGTGCGGCGCACTTATCTTGTCAGATACAAATACAGAGTTATGATTGCATTCATTATGAGGCCGATCATTTGTCCTCAATTATTGAACTCTGGAGTTAAGCTAGGTCAAAGAAGCCTATATATTGTGTCCTAAGAATCAGAGCAAAAGCAGCAACAAAAGGGGGTAAAATCTAGTAGTAAGGAAAGTATACAAGGTGATATTGGTGAACTCATACCAAGTTCACCATATCAAGGTTGAATTGTAATCCTATTACTGTGACAGAGGGTAGGAGAACGAGTCAAGAGAGTTATCTCTGTGAAACCATTTGTTCTTTTGTTGTAATCACTTTGGTACAATTCTCTATTTCTACGAATTATATTTATGAAATCTATTTTGAATGATATGTGTTTTGTTACCAAGATAATGGAGTAGTCGTTCTTATGTTTATTTGGGTGATGTAGTTATATGGTTGTTTTCATTGTAATGTACGCTTGCTATTTGATACTATGCTTAAGTTTAATTGATGAGATTATGTTTGGATCATTGTTAAATGTTTGATGTATCTCTGTGGTAGAAGTAGGTCGAAAGGGTCTATCACTTTCGTATTATTTCAAGGTGTTTGTTTATGGCAACTTGGTGTTTACCTTGTAGAAATTGGTGGACAAAATGTTTATCAACCCATCCATGATCTTGTTTAATGCCTTATCTCATGTCTAACGAACTTGATGAGGAAATTGTCTTATGTATACTTCTGTTATGAGCCATCCTTAATGCATTTGATATATTAAGAGTTATAGGTCGAAAGGGATTCTTAATATGTTGTAGTTATTTGTAGGAGTGATCACCAGTCATCTCTTGCTTATATATCTTGTTCATGATTGCTTGCTCATCATTTACATGTTTACTTCCATGTTTCTC
The DNA here is from genome assembly GCA_030686995.1 of Artemisia argyi. Classification (NCBI taxonomy): domain Eukaryota; kingdom Viridiplantae; phylum Streptophyta; class Magnoliopsida; order Asterales; family Asteraceae; genus Artemisia; species Artemisia argyi. The sequence continues at coordinate 68,195,219 of CM060697.1, forward strand.
AGCCTAAATAAACATAACTTTAATCATATAAACAAACAATCTAAATTACTAGTCTTTGGATAAGTAACAATCTAGGGACTTTACTTTGAAACAATTGCTAACTTGGCTTATCTACAATCTTTTGGGACGACCTGGTCTTATCTAAACCTTTACTATAAACGGGGGTTATACTTTACCCATGTGTTTTATATATTAAGGAAATTGGTGAAATTATTATTATAAATTTAAAGCTTTTGAAACACATCAAAGTTTTTGGCACCGCTGCCAGGGATTGGCATTGATAAAATCAAGTTGGTTAAGTATTTTGAGACTTTTTACAAACATAGCCGTACAGTTTTCTGGCAAGCTGAATCAAAAAATTTGCTTTCTGAGACTGAATGTACGTCGCACTTTCAAGTTTGTGCGTCGTATTCTCTGGAAAAATATAAAACTACACCGGTTTTACTTTCTAAACCGCCGTACTTTCTGGAAAATTTCACAATGTTTACCGAGACGAAATCAAACAAAAACAAAAACTTTTTAATGCTTAAATTCAAGGCTGAGAACATGATAATTGCTTTTTATGTGCCTTAGGTATTTGGATTGATGCATTTGTTAATATGTTATGACTCATCGAAAGTAAAAAAATATTTGGTTATTTGGTTAATTAGACATTTTCTTGTTTTTAATTGTTTATGCATAATAATAATCTGGACTATATGTTTAAATAAAATTCTGAGATATTCTGAAAATTACAAAAAAATTTAAAACTAAAAACAAGGGAAGTACGATGCACTTCGAAACAATATCAAGTTTAAAAGGGGAGTACACCACACTTGTTTACATGTACGTCGCACTTTTATGACAAAAAGTTTACAGAAGACTTTTATCTTGTTCATTATGATTAAACCAATCCATCTTTTGATTTATGAATGTTTACTGATGTTATTGGAGTGCAAAATATCATTGAGTTTTGTTAGTACTAACATACTAATGGTTTACTTCATGTTAAGTTGTCAAATGTTAGAAACGAACCAAAAATCGAGTATTGGACTTATGTGTCTTGAAAAGGAAAATTCTCTTGCTGAGAATGATCGAGTGGAGAGTGTAGGAAACTGGGATGGAGATAGCACTTGGGACACATCAGACAGTAGAAAACAAAAGGAGGTGAAGGCTTACACTTTCTTTAGAATGGAAAAGGAAGATGGCACTTGGGATAGATACATGACACCTTGCTATGTGGAAGGTGTGAATGCTTTTGATGGGGTAACTGATTTGGATTGTGATAAAAATTTTGTTTCTCAAGAGGTGGTGATTTAAAAGAAATGGAAGTATACTAAGCTAGCTAATAGGGACAAAAAGCTTGATAAAAAGTTGTTGGTGAATTTAGAAGGAGAAATATATGTGGTAGAATTTTATGTGAATCCGGAAGAGGATGATGTTGAACCTACTGTGATACTTGGTAGGGATTTTATTAGGCAAGCTAATGCCATTGTGAACCTACAAATTGGCCTAATAACCCTTTGGCCTGAACCACCTGCGTATGATTCGGAGGATGAAGAGCTAGATGCTTTGCTAGCTAATTTCTGAGTTGAAGAACTTCCACCACTCCCACCAAACATCGATGATTTCCCAAACTATGTGTGCAACATGGGAAAAAGCTCTAGAAACAAAAACAAACAACAAAAAACTTGTAAAACGACCTATGATGATGAAGGGCCATCACTAACCGTAAACCATGCAAAAATACAAGAAGAGTTTACTAGGGAAGAGTTTGAGAAAGATGTGCTAGAAAGAGTGATAATACTCAATGAAAAAAGACCCATTATCGAAACCTTGAAAAACTTAGAAAAACACAAAATGATGCTTGATAGTGTGTTAATTGATAGGCTTAAACTTGATGGTGAGGTACCTAATGAGGAAGATCATAATTTGGCTAAAGAAGTGGTTAAGGAGCATAAGGTTGTGAAAGAAGGAGAAGATCCGGGTTGTTTCATTTTACCTATTCGTTTGGAAGGAAAACTCACTTACAATGCATTTTTAGACACCGGATCAAACATAAACATGATGCCATACCGTATCTATGCACTTTTGGAAAGAGGAAAAGCAAGTCCTAAAATTGATAAAGTGAAATTACTAGACCACTCTAGTACGGAAACTATGGGATGTTTACTCAATGTCCTTTGCCAAATTGGTACCAACACCATTCTTGCCAATTTCTTGCTTTTTGATATGCCCATTGATAGAAATACCATTGGTTGTCAGGAGAAGTTTCATGAATACTCTTGGAGCTATAATGGACATGAGGCATAATAAGATAAGTGTGTTTGGAGGGCATTACAAGATTGTGCCCATGAAGAAGGAGGAAGAAAGTGATAGTGACGAGGAGGATGATGAGTATTCTCCAAGAAGAGATGAGAATGGGAATCCATTCTATGGACCTATTTATCTAAGGTATATGGAATGTGAAGATGCTTTGAATCGTGATGTATGTGTTTGGAAAATGTTAGGATTTCCTGGAGCACTACCCTTTTCTTTAACTAATAATGGCTGGACACCTAACTATTCGGGGGGAAATGTAAAAGTCAAAGGAGATAGAAAGTGGCACGTTACGTTAAGATTGTGGATCCATTTGGGAATACCTTTGAAAGAGGTTACGAGACTAAGAAAACTGGAAGGAAAATTTCAGGGGAGTACAAGTTGAGTGATGTCATGTCACCCGGTAATTTCAGAGCTTGAAAAAAACATGGATGGCGGATAGGAGTAGCAATATGCGCTCCTAAGTTTGTTTTACTTGTTTTATTTTTCTTTTCTATGTTATTTTTCATCATTTGAATAAAACATGCAAAAACATTGTATCCTGGAAAGTTAAGGAATGTTTTGATGAATGGATGAATATAATGAAGTTTGATTATATGTGGATTGAACGTTTTTACGTATGCATGTTAGTTAAAATTGTTAACTGTGGAAAAATTTGCATCAAGTACGCTGTACTTGGAGTCAAGTACGCTGCACTTCTGAGCGGGGCTATAAATATAACTTGAAAATCTTTCATAACATACAAAATTTCACACACACTAAAAGAAAAAAACAGCCACACTTTGATCGATTTTGTGTATTTTCTTTTAGTGTGTGTGAAATTTTGTATGTTATGAAAGATTTTCAAGTTATATTTTCTTACAATTTTATTTCATATTTTAGGGTTTATATTTTGTATATTTTGTTTTAGATTTTTACTTTGACAAATGTATGTGTTAGAAGATAATTAGAAATTTTAGGATTATCTAGTTACATGGATGAAGGTTTTAAGTGAGAATGAATTGAATTAGTGTTAGGGTTTGGCCTTGATCGCTATTTTTGCGAAGAATAGGAATTGGGATATGCTTATTTATTCTAGGAGAGATTAAGATAAAATATTAAAAGAATTTATAGATGGAATGTTTTTAGGAACTATGAGATGATGCTTTTGATGCTTAAACCTATGATAAGAACTGCTTATTTTAGGGGTTTCTGGAAATCAATGAAGAAAAACTATAAGGATAAGTTTGAAAACATAGTTTTATTGGCATAATGCTTTAGAATCAAAAATTTCGCGCCCAGAATGCTATGTGTGCCGGTTTTTAGATCTGGACCACGGTACTTACATTTTAAACTGATTAGTACGCCGTATTCGTTGTCAAGTACACCGTACTTGTTGCCAGAAATCAAAACAGAGTGTTTGAGGGATAGAATTTGAGAGAGATTTAGCCATATTTTGTTACACTAACAGCTGATAAACTTGTCTTTGTTGATTATTTGTGCTGTAGTTTGTTGCAAACAGGACTAGGGGAGCTATTGTGAGCAGCTAATGCAAGGGAACCTAATGATCATCCCAATCTAAGGTGGAGAGGAACTTTTAGAGCTGAGAAGCTAGAGTACAATATGAAGTTGATGAGTCTGTTGGAAAGAGAGAGAGATATTCCCAGGATAATTGATTGGAGGGTCATGAGGAATTTAGGCTGTGACAAAATATTGGTGGATATACTTTTGGTTAAGATGGTTTTCAATGACAAGATTTTAGATTCCTTCATGTGGAGGAAAGCTGTGGAAATTAAGGAAAATGTTTATAAAGAATGGTGCTTTGAGTTCTTTAGCACTGTTAAGGTCAAGAAGGAGATAGCTGATGAAGAGTTATTTACTGAGAGAATCATGAAGTTTAGACTTGGAGGGACTGAACACATAGTTACATTAATAGAGCTTGGTAGATTGCTGGGAGTTTATTCTGAGGAAGAAGTTGGTAGTGAAGATTTTAATAAGTTAGTTGCAATGGGAGAAAGAAAGAAGAAAAATTTTGACGGTGATAAGTATTGGGAGGAAATAACTGGTGGGAATGTGAAAGTGTTTGGAAAGAAAAGTGTCTGGAAGATTAGGAACCCTATACTGCAGGTCATTCACAAATTTTTAGTGAAATCAGTTTTTCATAGGAATCATTATGAGCAATATGTGCTTGATGATGATCTGTGGACATTGCACAGGTTTGACAAGCACCAATCTACATGTCATGTAAATTTGGTTTGGATGATGGCCCAATATCTAGGGAAGGAGGCTGTTGCAGCTTGTGGTACAAGAATTTGTGGTGGTCATTTGGTGACCATGATAGCAAAAGGTCTAGGGTTGATGAATGAAAGTGAAATGGCATTGTTTGGTAGACATGTGAGGCCAGGGTGTGTGAACATGAGGAGTTTTGATTACCTGAGAGATAAGGAGTTTGGGAAGTTGAGGGACATTCCAAAGGTACTGAAAGTAGAACCCTTGTAGGAAGATGACACCACCACCACCACTCAGGAACAACAACTGGAACAACAGCAACAGCAGTAACACCGCCGCACAAACATTTGTGTGCAACGCACTTGGATGGTCAACCAAAAATCTATTTGTGATGTTAAGACAATTTCTAAATAATTTATATATTTAATGGTTTGTAACATGCCTCTGTTGACATTTAAATAATTATATGTTGGGAACAAAACAATGGTACCAGGGGGAAACTAGAACAAAAACAATATATATATATATATATATATATATATATATATATATATATATATATGCAAATAATTTGCATAACTATTTTAATATTAATAATAACTATCTAATCATTTGTTTATCTTGTTTGCATGTTTTGTTTTGTTTATGATAATGTGCAGGTTACGAATAAAGTACGAAGGCTCCATTTTGCTTCGTACAATTTTGTTGAATTCGTCTTATTGTAAAGTAACTCATTCCCATTTCTCTATTTTATTTATATTCTGTCACGTTGAGGTCAACGTTCACAATAAGTATGGGGGTGAGATAAATTGGAATGATTTAAGAAAAGAAAAAAAACAGATTTTTAATAAAAAGTGCGACGGTTTTTGAACTTAGTACGCCGCACTTGCTATATAATTTTTGAAAAATAATCGAGCTAAGTCATTTAAGCTAATTCGACTCGGAATTGATAACGTGCTAGTATATTCATAACCATTACCACTTAAATGTGAGGAATTTTCAGCCTTATGTTCTTATTATTGGCTTGTTTCTTTGTTTATGAATGTGCTGATGTTTTATTTATTCTAGAACTTGTGCTTAAAATCTTTATGAGACCGTTGTAAGATCACATTCGTGTGTTATAAGTGATTTTAAATTATAAAGAGGCAAAAACTTAGGATTTACACCAAATAGCAATCCAATAAACTATATATATTAGTAATCACATCGATTATCCAATTTCTAATAAAAAAACCTTTTGTAGCACTTATCTTTAGTGCTAGATAGCATTAGAAAAACATTCTAAGCCAATCTATTCGTTTCTTACATCCACTATAAAAATAAAATATATACAACCTTAGCCTTTTAAACCTTGAACCTGGTTAGAAGTCCAAAGAAAAAGAAAGAATAAATTACGGATTATGCTATTTTGAATGAAATATGAAGGCTGCAAACTTCTAATTTTGATTGAAGTGGTGTGTTTATCATAAATATGGGGGAAAACCACATAATTCCCAAGGAAACAAAAGAAAAAGAAAAAGAAAAAAAAAGAGTACATCTACAAGGTGAATAAACTGTTGGCAAAACGTGTGCCAAATGAATACCGTTATTACATAAAATGGACTTTCAACTTATTGTTATTTTTCTTTTTGAAACAATTCCACCATATAATCCCATGTCTAATCCAGACCCATATTATTACCCTTAGCCAAACGTTATAACCCGAATAAAAGTCCTCTCTTTGATAAAATCTACTTGGTGCTTATGCTATGTTGATGAAGTTTAGTTTTTTGTACAAGCCTATGATAATTTATTTAACATGTCTAAGCAATTGAGTGTGATTCCTTTATACCCGATATATGAGTGTGAGTGAATTATACTTTCCACTTTCGAGAGATGTTTAGTCGTGTTATCTTGGCTAATGATTTCTTGATAAAATGAATATAAAAATATTTTTAAGGATTGCTTGAGGGCAAGCAACAGTTAAGTATGTGGGAGTTGATAATGCTCTTATTATATATATTCATCCTATCAGTTATATATTACATATCTACTGAATATCATATTATTTGTGTAGAATTGGCACTAATCTGGTTGAAGGATTGAACGAGAGAAGGAAGTTAGAAGTATCACTAAAAGGATGATAAATAACAACTACAACAAAAGGAAAGACTTGGAATAAAAATACAAATATAAAAGACATAAGTACGCCGGTCTTGGGACTATATGCGACGTACTTGCTTGGCGGGTAAATGAGATTGAATCTACATAAAGTATGGTGTACTTTCTACAAAGTGCGGCGCACTTATCTTGTCAGTTACAAATACAGAGTTATGATTGCATTCATTATGAGGCCGATCATTTATCCTCAATTACTGAACTCTGGAGTTAAACTAGGTCAAAGAAGCCTATATATTGTGACCTACGAATCAGAGCAAAAGCAGCAACAGAAGGGGGTAAAATCTAGTAGTAGGGAAAGTATACAAGGTGATATTGGTGAACTCGTACAAGTTTACCATATCAAGGTAGAATTGTAATCCTATTATTGTGACTGAGGGTAGGAGAACAAGTCAAGAGAGCTATCTCTGTGAAACCATTTGTTCTTTCGTTGTAATCACTTTGGTACAATTCTCTATTTCAATGAATTATATTTATGAAATCTATTTTGAATGATATGTGTTTTGTTACCAAGATAATAGAGTAGTCATTCTTATGTTTATTTGGGTGATGTAGTTATATGGTTGATTTCATTGTAATGTACGCTTGCTATTTGATACTATGCTTAAGTTTAATTGATGAGATTATGTTTGGATCATTCTTGAATGTTTGATGTATCTCTGTGGTAGAAGTAGGTCGAAAGGGTTTACCACTTTCGTATTAATTCAAGGTGTTTGTCTATGGCAACTTGGTGTTTACCTTGTAGAAATGTATGTGTTAGAAGATAATTAAAAATTTTAGGATTATCTAGTTACATAGATGAAGGTTTTAAGTGAGAATGAATCGAATTAGTGTTAGGGTTTGGCCTTGATCGCTATTTTTGCGAAGAATAGGAATTGGGATATGCTTATTTATTCTAGGAGAGATTAAGATAAAATATTAAAAGAATTTATAGATGGAATGTTTTTAGGAACTATGAGATGATGCTTTTGATGCTTAAACCTATGATAAGAACTGCTTATTTTAGGGGTTTTTGGAAATCAATGAAGAAAAACTATAAGGATAAGTTTGAAAACATAGTTTTATTGGCATAATGCTTTAGAATCAAAAATTTCACGCCCAGAATGCTATGTGTGCCGGTTTTTAGATCTGGACCACGGTACTTACATTTTAAACTAATTAGTACGCCGTATTCGTTGTCAAGTACGCCGTACTTGTTGCCAGAAATCAAAACAGAGTGTTTGAGGGATAGAATTTAAGAGAGATTTAGCCATATTTTGTTACACTAACAGCTGATAAACTTGTCTTTGTTGATTATTTGTGCTGTAGTTTGTTGCAAACAGGACTAGGGGAGCTATTGTGAGCAGCAAATGCAAGGGAACCTAATGATCATCCCAAACTAAGGTGGAGAGGAGCTTCTAGAGCAGAGAAGCTAGAGTACAATATGAAGTTGATGAGTCTGTTGGAAAGAGAGATAGATATTCCTAGGATAATTGATTGGAGGGTCATGAGGAATTTAGGCTGTGACAAAATATTGGTGGATATACTTTTGGTTAAGATGGTTTTCAATGACAAGATTCTAGATTCCTTCATGTGGAGGAAAGCTGTGGAAATTAAGGAAAATGTTTATAAAGAATGGTGCTTTGAGTTCTTTAGCACTGTTAAGGTCAAGAAGGAGATAGCTGATGAAGAGTTATTTACTGAGAGAATCTTGAAGTTTAGACTTGGAGGGACTGAACACATAGTTACATTAATAGAGCTTGGTAGATTGCTGGGAGTTTATTCTGCGGAAGAAGTTGGTAGTGAAGATTTTAATAAGTTAGTTGCAATGGGAGAAAGAAAGAAGAAAATTTTTGATGGTGATAAGTATTGGGAGGAAATAAGTGGTGGGAATGTGAAAGTGTTTGGAAAGAAAAGAGTCTCGAAGATTAGGAACCCTATACTGCAGGTCATTCACAAATTTTTAGTGAAATCAGTTTTTCATAGGAATCATTATGAGCAATATGTGCTTGATGATGATCTGTGGACATTGCACAGGTTTGACAAGCACCAATCTACATGTCATGTGAATTTGGTTTGGATGATGGCCCAATATCTAGGGAAGGAGGCTATTGCAGCTTGTGGTACAAGAATTTGTGGTGGTCATTTGGTGACCAGGAAAGCAAAAGGTCTAGGGTTGATGAATGAAAGTGAAATGGCATTGTTTGGTAGACATGTGAGGCCAGAGAGTGTGAACATGAGGAGTTTTGATTACCTGAGAGATAAGGAGTTTGGGAAGTTGAGGGACATTCCAAAGGTGCTGAAAGTTGAACCCTTGTAGGAAGATGACACCACCACCAGCACTCAGGAACAACAACGGGAACAACAGCAACAGCAGTAACACCGCCGCACAAACATTTGTGTGCAACGCACTTGGATGGTCAACCAAAAATCTATTTGTGATGTTAAGACAATTTCTAAATAATTTATATTTTTAATGGTTTGTGACATGCCTCTGTTGACATTTAAACAATTATATGTTGTGAACAAAACAATGTTACCAGGGGGAAACTAGAACAAAAACAATATATATATATATATATATATATATATATATATATATATATATATATATATATGCAAATAATTTGCATAACTATTTTAATATTAATAATAACTATCTAATCTTTTGTTTATCTTGTTTGCATGTTTTGTTTTGTTTATGATAATGTGCAGGTTACGAATAAAGTACGAAGGCTCCATTTTGCTTCGTACAATTTTATTGAATTCGTCTCATTGTAAAGTAACTCATTCCCATTTCTCTATTTTATTTATATTCTGTCACATTGAGGACAACGTTCATAATAAGTATGGGGGTGAGATAAATTGGATTTAAGAAAAGAAAAAAAAAAACAGATTTTTAATAAAAAGTGCGACGGTTTTTGAACTTAGTACGCCGCACTTGCTATATAATTCTGGAAAAATAATCTAGCTAAGTCATTTAAGCTAATTCGACTAGGAATTGATAACGTGCTAGCATATTCATAACCATTACCACTTAAATGTGAGGAATTTTCAGCCTTATGTTCTTATTATTGGCTTGTTTCTTTGTTTATGAATGTTCTGATGTTTTATTTATTCTAGAACTTGTGCTTGAAATCTTTACGAGACCGTTGTAAGATCACATTCATGTGTTATAAATGATTTTAAATTATAAAGAGGCAAAAACTTAGGATTTAAACCAAATAGCAATCCAATAAACTATATATATTAGTAATCACATCGATTATCCAATTTCTAATAAAAAAAACCTTTTGTAGCACTTATCTTTAGTGCTAGATAGCATTAGAACAACATTCTAAGCCAATCTATTCGTTTCTTACATCCACTATAAAAATAAAATATATACAACCTTAGCCTTTTAAAACTTGAACCTGGTTAGAAGTCCAAAGAAAAAGAAAGAATAAATTACGGATTATGCTATTTTGAATGAAATATGAAGGTTGCAAACTTCTAATTTTGATTGAAGTGGTGTGTTTATCATAAATATGGGGGAAAACCACATAATTCCCAAGGAAACAAAAAAAAAAAAAAAAAAAAAAAAAAAAAAAAAAAAGTACATCTACAAGGTGAATAAACTGTTGGCAAAACGTGTGCCAAATGAAGACCGTTATTACATAAAATGGACTTTCAACTTATTGTTATTTTTCTTTTTGAAACAATTCCACCATATAATCCCATGTCTAATCCAGACCCATATTATTACCCTTAGCCAAACGTTATAACCTGAATAAAAGTCCTCTCTTTGATAAAATCTAGTTGGTGCTTATGCTATGTTGATGAAGTCTAGTTTTTTGTACAAGCCTATGATAATTTATTTAACATGTCTGAGCAATTGAGTGTGATTCCTTTATACCCTATATATGAGTGTGAGTGAATTATACTTTCCACTTTCGAGAGATGCTTAGTCGTGTTATCTTGGCTAATGATTTCTTGAAAAAATGAATATAAAAATATTTTTAAGGATTGCTTGTGGGCAAGCAACAGTTAAGTATGGGGGAGTTGATAATGCTCTTATTATATATATTCATCCTATCAATTATATATTACATATCTACTGAATATCATATTATTTGTGTAGAATTGGCACTAATCTGGTTGAAGGATTGAACGAGACAAGGAAGTTAGAAGTATCACTAAAAGGATGATAAATTAACAACTACAACAAAAGGAATGACTTGGAATGAAAATACAAATATAAAAGACATAAGTACGCCGGTCTAAGGACTATATGCGGCGTACTTGCTTGGCGGGTAAATGAGATTGAATCTACATAAAGTACGGCGTACTTTCTAGAAAGTGCGGCGCACTTATCTTGTCAGTTACAAATACAGAGTTATGATTGCATTAATTATGAGGCCGATCATTTATCCTCAATTACTGAACTCTGGAGTTAAACTAGGTCAAAGAAGCCTATATATTGTGACCTACGAATCAGAGCAAAAGCAGCAACAGAAGGGGGTAAAATCTAGTAGTAGGGAAAGTATACAAGGTGATATTGGTGAACTCGTACCAAGTTTACCATATCAAGGTAGAATTGTAATCCTATTATTGTGACAGAGGGTAGGAGAACAAGTCAAGAGAGTTATATCTGTGAAACCATTTGTTTTTTCGTTGTAATCACTTTGGTACAATTCTCTATTTCTACGAATTATATTTATGAAATCTATTTTGAATGATATGTGTTTTGTTACCAAGATAATAGAGTAGTCGTTCTTATGTTTATTTGGGTGATGTAGTTATATGGTTGTTTTCATTGTAATGTACGCTTGCTATTTGATACTATGCTTAAGTTTAATTGATGAGATTATGTTTGGATCATTCTTAAATGTTAGATGTATCTCTGTGGTAGAAGTAGGTCGAAAGGGTCTACCACTTTCGTATTAATTCAAGGTGTTTGTCTATCGCAACTTGGTGTTTACCTTGTAGAAATTGGTGGACAAAATGTTTATCAACCCATCCATGATCTTGTTTAATGCCTTATCTCATGTCTACTGAACTTGATGAGGAAATTGGCTTATGTATACTTCTGTTATGAACCATACTTATTGCATTTGATATATTGAGAATTATAGGTCGAAAGGGATTCTTAATATGTTGTAGTTATTTGTAGGAGTGATCACCAGTCATCTCTTGCTTATATATCTTGTTCATGATTGCTTGCTCATCATTTACATGTTTACTTCCATGTTTCTCAGCCTAAATAAACACAACTTTAATCATATAAACAAACAATCTAAATTGCTAGTCTTTGGATAAGTAACAATCTAGGGACTTTACTTTGAAACAATTGCTAACTTGGCTTTTCTACCATCTCTTGGGACGACCTGGTCTTATCTGAACTTTTACTATAAATGGGGGTTATACTTTACCCATGTGTTTTATATATTAAGAAAATTGGTGAAATTATTATTATAAATTTAAAGCTTTTGAAACACATCAAAGTTTTTGGCACCGCTGCCAGGGATTGGCATTGATAAAATCAAGTTGGTTAAGTATTTTGAGACTTTTTACAAACATAGCCGTACATTTTTCTGGCAAACTGAATAAAAAAATTTGCTTTCTGAGACTGAATGTACGCCGCACTTTCAAGTTTGTGCGTCGTATTCTCTGGAAAAATTTAAAACTACACCGGTTTTACTTTCTAAATCACCGTACTTTCTGGAAAATTTCACAATGTTTACCGAGACGAAATCAAACCAAATGTAGGATCTACCCTTGATAAATTTTGAGCCAATGGATCGATAGCTTACTAATGTAATCGCTAGTAAAACTATATGGACAATCTCTATGAGCTTGTATCTTTTTCGGAATATAAATACGAACAATATACTAAACACTTTGATCCTCTATGGATCGTTTTATTATTCACTAAGAATGTTTTCATAAAAATCACAATGCTTAATCAAATGAAATTTACTACCACAAACAAAACATTTCTTCTTTCTAGAAGATTTATTCAAACCAAAAGATGTCTTATCAACCACAAAATTATTCAAACAAACGCTAGAAATAGAATTGTTTTGTAATGACTGAAATGAATTGTTTTTCAAAAAAGTAAATGACAAGTCTTCAAGAGAAGCTGTCTTTGAAATAACTTAATCAGCAGCAACTCTATAGTTAAAAGACTTGACAGAAGACTTTGGTGAGGACTTGGGTGAATCTGACTTGGTCTTGGAATCATAACTGGCATAACTAGAGGTAGAGGTCTCTAAGGTCTTGTCATTGAAAGAACAAGAGACACATTCATTAGAATCATTATTAGAGACACTACTAGAGTCAGGGGAGTCAATAGACCTATTGCCAGTTTGCATCTGTGATTCAACTAAGTCCAAAATGGTGGGATGTTGGCTTAAAGGTTCCAGTGATAGTGGGAGAGACAGAGTCCTTAGTTTTACAAACAGGGTCTGGCAAGTCACCTGACTTTTTGCCATATAAATGATGTGAGCCATCAAAGTCTGTGGTAGTGGTGGTGGGCATAAATACTCCTCTAATTGGTCTTGGAACTGCATGCATTTCTCCTTTTTTTTATGAATTTTTTTATAGCTTATAGGTTCAGGGTTAAACTTACTTTTACTCACAGAATTATGGAGTACCTCTGCACCTACATATTTCTGAAAACCTAAACCTATCTCAGATGTTACAGATTGATTATTATAGAGCAAGCTAGCTAACTTATCACCAAAAATTAGCCATTCTTTATGCCTAGCCACTTCCTTATCAAACTTATCTTGCAAAACTTGTTTCTCTAACTCAACTCTAGCCTTTTCTTTTTCAGAAAATTTTAACTCATTACTACTCATCTCTAAATCCCTATTTGACACTCTAATTTTCTCCTCATAAGCCAATTGATTTTGTTGAAACCAAACCTTTTGTTTCTATAATGTTTTAACAGCTTCTTTATTAGCTTGGGCCTGAATAAAACAGTTTTTATATTTTGGTTCCATATCATCATAAGCTTCTTTAAGAGCATTATATTTTCTATCACAACCAAAAACACAATCAGATACCTGAGGAGATATGCCCATGAAGGCAAATTCTTCATCACAACTAGCCAGATAAGAGATTTGCTAAGAAGTACTGCTTGCAACATCGTCAGTATCATCCTCATTCCAATCAATGCAAGCATCCACAACAGTCACCAAGGCCTTTGAATCTCCAGCTTCCAACTCTTTCTTCTTGTAGGCTGAATACCTTGTGTTTTCTTCAGCCTTCTTAGCATTACATTCTCTTGAAAAATGGCCTATCTCTTTACATGAATAGCACTTGACATTTCTCCTGTCAAATCTAGCTGGATCTCTCCCTTTAAAGTTGAGTTTTCTTCCAGCTTTCTATTCAAACCTTCTGACTTTGAGAGTAAGCATTTCCATTTGCAACTTTAAATCCAACTCTTCCAAAGCTAGCTCTTCAATATGCTCAAATCTTCATAAGCTAGTTGCTGCTTTTGTTCATATTCAGCAATAAACGAATGAAGTACATCTTCCATCACATTACTAGTCTGTGGATGACTCTTTGGACCAGTAGATGTGTAAGCTAATATTGTAAAGGAAGAAATTGAACTAGGAGCAGGTGACACCCTGTTGGAAGTAGTGCTTACAAATGCAGAGTGTGATGGAGTTGCTGTATAAGTGGAGTGCCTCTTGATATCAAGCTCCAGGCTTCTGAGCTTGTTATACAAGTCATCAAAAGAGAAATAGTCCAGGCCACTTTTGGTTTTTAATGAGATACTGACCTGGGACCATGAAGGAGGTAAAGCCCTTAGAAACTTGGAATTAACTTTCTCATTATCAGGCCTGGCTTGAAGCTGATGCAGCTGACTCAGGATCTTCTGAAATTTATCATAACCCTTATGAATGCCCTCCTCTTCTGATATCCTGAACTCCTGAAATTCCTGCTTAAGCATGGATTTTCTCACTCTTTTAGATTCATCATTGCCTCCAAACCTTGCTTTAATGGCCATCCAGATGTCTTTGGGATCATCCAAATAATGAAAGTCTCCCATGTGATCATCTAGAATTGCCTGAAGCAAGATGGTTCTTGCTTTGTTCTCCCTTTGTACAACAATGATTTCTTCAGCAGTAGAAGGAGGATAGATGGTAATATGGCCATTAGGATCTTTTCCTGTCTTCTTAGGACTGTTTCCATTCAAGATCATGTTCCATAGATTGAAGTCAACACTAGCAATCCAATTCTGCATCTTCATAGCCCATATCTCATACTCATCTTTCTTGAGATAGGGAAGCTTGGCATTGCGGTTGGAAAAAGCAGCCTGCTGAAGCTGTTGAGTGAGGGTGTTGTTGTTGTTTTGAGTGATTTTAGAAGAGTCTGTATCTCCCATGTTTAATGAATGAAAAAGTGTTTGGAGGTAAGTTTGATTACAGAGATTATCCTATGGCTCTGATACCACTTGTAGGATCTACCCTTGATAGATCTTGACCCAATGGATCGATAGCTTACTAATGTAATAACTAGTAAAACTATATGGACAATCTCTGTGAGCTTGTATCTATTGCGGAATATAAATACAAACAATATACTAAACACTTTGATCCTCTATGGATCGTTTTATTATTCATTAAGAATGTTTTTGACACGTACATAATACAATGACCTTGGGTTCCTTTTATACTATAAGAAACCCTAACCTCTATTACAAGAAACGTATATTCATTAAACTCTAGAAGATATTCTACATATCTTATCCTAAAATAACAAACTCTTATCTATGGATTAACTATATCCGTAGAAACTATTGCATCAGCAGAATCTAGATCATCAGTAGAATCCATATAAGCTTCAGCAGAATTCTGTCAGCAGTATCCATCAGCAGTATCTATATGCTGACGTCAATAATTCCTTACACCGAAACAAAAACTTTTTAATGCTTAAATTAAAGGCTGAGAACATGAGAATTGCTTTTTATGTGCCTTTGGTATTTAGATTGATGCATTTGTTAATATGTTATGACTCATCGAAAATACAAAAATATTTGCTTATTTAGTTAATTAGACATTTTCTTTTTTTTTTTTTAATTGTTTATGCATAATAATAATCTGGACTATATGTTTAAATAAAATTCTGAGATATTCTGAAAACTACAAAAAAATTTAAAACTATAAACAATGGAAGTATGCCGCACTTGTTCTCAAGTACGTCGGTCTTTCCTGAGGATTTTGGAAACAATATCAAGTTTAAAAGGGGAGTACGCCACACTTGTTTACAAGTACATCGCACTTTTATGACAAAAATTTCACAGAAGACTTTTATCTTGTTCATTATGATTAAACCAATCAATCTTTTGATTTCTGAATGTTTACTGATGTTATTGGAGTGCAAAATATCATTGAGTTTTGTTTGTACTAACATACTAATGGTTTACTTCAAGTTATGTTGTCAAATGTTAGAAATGGACCCAAACTCGAGTATTGGACGTATGTGTCTTGATAAGGAAAATTCTCTTGCTGAGAATAGAAAACTAAAGGAGGTGAAGGCATACACTTTCTTTAGAATGGAAAAGGAAGATGGTACTTGGGATAGATACATGACACCTTGCTATGTGGAAGGTGTGAATGCTTTTGATGGGGTAACTGATTTGGATTGTGATAAAAATTTTGTTTCTCAAGAGGTGGTGATTGAAAAGAAATTGAAGTACACTAAGCTAGCTAATGGGGACAAAAAGCTCGATAAAATGTTGTTGGTGAATTTAGAAGGAGAAATATATGTGGTAGAATTTTATGTGAATCCGGAAGAGGATGATGTTGAACCTACCGTGATACTTGGTATAGGGATTTTCTTAGGCAAGCTAATGCAATTGTGAACCTACAACTTGGCCTAATAACACTTTGGCCCGAACCACCTACGTATGATTCGGAGGATGAAGAGCTAGATGCTTTGCTAGCTAATTTCTCAGTTGAAGAACTTCCACCACTCCCACCAAAATTTGATGATTTCCCAAACTATGTGAGCAACATGGGAAAAAGCTCTAGAAACAAAAACAAACAACAAAAAACCTGTAAAATGATCTATGATGATGAAGGGCCATCACTAACCATAAACTGTGCAAAAACACAAGAAGAGTTGACAAGGGAAGAATTTGAGAAAGATGTCCTGGAAAGAGTGATGAAAAAAGACCCATTATCGAAACCTTGAAAAACTTGGACAAACATAAAATGATGCTTGATAGTGTGTTAATTGATAGGCTTAAACTTGATGGTGAGGTAACTAATGAGGAAGAGCATGATTTGGCTAAAGAAGTGGTTAAGGAGCCTAAGGTTGTGAAAGTAGGAGAAGATCTGGGTTGTTTCATTTTACCTATTCGTTTGGAAGGAAAACTCACTTATAATGCATTAGTAGACACCGGATCAAACATAAACATGATGCCATACCGTATCTATGCACTTTTGGAAAGAGGATAAGCAAGTCCTAAAATTGATAAAGTGAAATTACTAGACCACTCTAGTAAGGCAACTATGGGACGTTTACTCAATGTCCTTTGCCAAATTGGTACCAACACCATTCTTGTCAATTTCTTGCTTTTTGATGTTCCCATTGATAGAGATGTATTATTGGTTGTTAGGAGAAGTTTCATGAATACTCTTGGAGCTATAATGGACATGAGGCATAATAGGATAAGTGTGTTTGGAGGGCATTACAAGATTGTGCCCATGAAGATTGGAAGAAAGTGATAGTGACGAGGAGGATGATGAGTATTCTCCAAGAAGAGATGAGAATGCGAATCCATTCTATGGACCTATTTATCTAAGGTATATGGAATGTGAAGATGCTTTGGATTGTGCTCTTGGTGAGCAAGACTGTTTGAACCCATTTCGTGATGTATGTGTTTGGAAAATGTTAGGATTTCCTGGAGCACTACCCGTTTCTTTAACTAATAATGACTGGACACCTAACTATTCGGGGGGAAATGTAAAAGTCAAAGGAGATAGAAAGTGGCACGTTACGTTAAGATTGTGGATCCATTTAGGAATACCTTTGAAAGAGGTTACGAGACTAAGAAAACTGGAAGGAAAATTTCAGGGGAGTACAAGTTGAGTGATGTCATGTCACCCGGTTATTTCAGAGCTTGAAAAAAACATGGATGGCGGATAGGAGTAGCAATATGCGCTCCTAAGTTTGTTTTACTTGTTTTATTTTTCTTTTCTATGTTATTTTTCATCATTTGAATAAAACATGCAAAAACATTGTATCCTGGAAAGTTAAGGAATGTTTTGATGAATGGATGAATATAATGAAGTTTGATTATATGTGGATTGAACGTTTTTACGTATGCATGTTAGTTAAAATTGTTAACTGTGGAAAAATTTGCAGCAAGTCAAGTACGCCGCACTTCTGGGCGGGGCTATAAATATAACTTGAAAATCTTTCATAACATACAAAATTTCACACACACTAAAAGAAAAAAACCGCCACACTTTGATCGATTTTGTGTATTTTCTTTTAGTGTGTGTGAAATTTTGTATGTTATGAAAGATTTTCAAGTTATATTTTCTTACAATTTTATTTTGTATTTTAGGGTTTATATTTTGTGTACTTTGTTTTAGATTTTTACTTTGACAAATGTATGTGTTAAAAGATAATTAGAAATTTTAGGATTATCTAGTTACATGGATGAAGGTTTTAAGTGAGAATGAATCGAATTAGTGTTAGGGTTTGGCCTTGATCGCTATTTTTGCGAAGAATAGGAATTGGGATATGCTTATTTATTCTAGGAGAGATTAAGATAAAATATTAAAAGAATTTAAGATGGAATGTTTTTAGGAACTATGAGATGATGATTTTGATGCTTAAACCTATGATAAGAACTGCTTATTTTAGGGGTTTTTGGAAATCAATGAAGAAAAACTATAAGGATAAGTTTGAAAACATAGTTTTATTGGCATAATGCTTTAGAATCAAAAATTTCGCGCCCAGAATGCTATGTGTGCCGGTTTTTAGATCTGGACCACGGTACTTACATTTTAAACTTATTACTATGCCGTATTCATTGTCAAGTACACCGTACTTGTTGCCAGAAATCAAAACAGAGTGTTTGAGGGATAGAATTTGAGAGAGATTTAGCCATATTTTGTTACACTAACAGCTGATAAACTTGTCTTTGTTGATTATTTGTGCTGTAGTTTGTTGCAAACAGGACTAGGGGAGCTATTGTGAGCAGCTAATGCAAGGGAACCTAATGATCATCCCAATCTAAGGTGGAGAGGAGCTTCTAGAGCTGAGAAGCTAGAGTACAATATGAAGTTGATGAGTCTGTTGGAAAGAGAGATAGATATTCCTAGGATAATTGATTGGAGGGTCATGAGGAATTTAGGCTGCGACAAAATATTGGTGGATATACTTTTGGTTAAGATGGTTTTCAATGACAAGATTTTAGATTCCTTCATGTGGAGGAAAGCTGTGGAAATTAAGGAAAATGTTTATAAAGAATGGTGCCTTGAGTTCTTTAGCACTGTTAAGGTCAAGAAGGAGATAGCTGATGAAGAGTTATTTACTGAGAGAATCATGAAGTTTAGACTTGGAGGGACTGAACACATAGTTACATTAATAGAGCTTGGTAGATTGCTGGGAGTTTATTCTGAGGAAGAAGTTGGTAGTGAAGATTTTAATAAGTTAGTTGCAATGGGAGAAAGAAAGAAGAAAATTTTTGATGGTGATAAGTATTGGGAGGAAATAAGTGGTGGGAATGTGAAAGTGTTTGGAAAGAAAAGTGTCTGGAAGATTAGGAACCCTATACTGCAGGTCATTCACAAATTTTTAGTGAAATCAGTTTTTCATAGGAATCATTATGAGCAATATGTGCTTGATGATGATCTGTAGACATTGCACAGGTTTGACAAGCACCAATCTACATGTCATGTGAATTTGGTTTGGATGATGGCCCAATATCTAGGGAAGGAGGCTGTTGCAGCTTGTGGTACAAGAATTTGTGGTGGTCATTTGGTGACCATGATAGCAAAAGGTCTAGGGTTGATGAATGAAAGTGAAATGGCATTGTTTGGTAGACATGTGAGGCCAGGGAGTGTGAACATGAGGAGTTTTGATTACCTGAGAGATAAAGAGTTTGGGAAGTTGAGGGACATTCCAAAGGTGCTGAAAGTAGAACCCTTGTGGGAAGATGACACCACCACCACCACTCAGGAACAACAACAGGAACAACAGCAGCAGCAGTAACACCGCCGCACAAACATTTGTATGTTTGGAGGGCATTACAAGATTGTGCCTATGAAGAAGAAGGAGGAAGAAAGTGATAGTGACGAGGAGGATGATGAGTATTCTCCAAGAAGATATGAGAATGGGAATCCATTCTATGGGCCTGTTTATCCAAGCTATATGGAATGTGAAGATGCTTTGGATCGTGCTATTGGTAAGCAAGACTATTTGAACCCATTTCGTGATGTATGTGTTTGGAAAAAGTTGGTAGAATTTCCTGGGGCACTACCCGTTTCTTTAACTAATAATGACTGGACACCTAACTATTTGGGGGGAAATGTAAAAGTCGAAGGAGATAGAAAGTGGCACGTTAACGTTAAGATTGTGGATCCATTTTGGAATACCTTTGAAAGAGGTTATGAGACTAAGAAAACTGGAAGGAATGTTTCAGGGGAGTACAGGATGAGTGATGTCATGTCACCCGGTTATTTCAGAGCTTGAAAAAAACATGGATGGCGGATAGGAGTAGCAATATACGCTCCTAAGTTTGTTTTACTTGTTTTATTTTTCTTTTCTATGTTAATTTTCATCATTTGATTAAAACGTACAAAAACATTGTATCCTGGAAAGTTAAGGAATGTTTTGATGAATGAATGAATATAATGAAGATTGATTATATGTGGATTGAACGTTTTTACGTATGCATGTTAGTTAAAATTGTTAACTGGGGAAAATTTTGCAGCAAGTACGCCGTACTTGGAATCAAGTACGCCGCACTTTTGAGCGGGACTATAAATATAACTTGAAAATATTTCATAACATACAAAATTTCACACACACTAAAAGAAAAAAAACCGCCACACTTTGATCGAAAAATTCTCCACAAAAGGTCTTTGAAAGAAAAATCAATCCACATTATCATGTCTTTAGTATGTCTATCCATTTTATTTTATTTTCTTACAATTTTATTTCGCATTTTAGGATTTTTGTTTTGTGTATTTTGTTTAAGATTTTTACTTTGACAAATGTATGTGTTAGAAGATAATTAGAACTTTTAGGATTATCTAGTTACATGGATGAAGGTTTTAAGTGAGAATGAATCGAATTAGGGTTAGGGTTTGGCCTTGATCACTATTTTTGCGAAGAATAGGAATTGGGATATGCTTATTTAATCTAGGAGAGATTAAGATAAGATATTAAAAGAATTTATAGATTGAATGTTTTTAGGAACTATGAGATGATGCTTCTGATGCTTAAACCTATGATGCGAACTACTTATTTTAGGGGTTTTTGGAAATCAATGAAGAAAAACTATAAGGATAAGCTTGAAAACATAGTATTGTTGGCATGATGCTTTAGAATCAAAAATTTCGCGCCCAGAATGCAATGTGTGCCGGTTTTTAGATCTGGACAGCCGTACTTACATTTTAAACTAATTAGTACACCGTACTTGTTGTCAAGTACGTCGCACTTGTTGCCTGAAATCAAAACAGAGTGTTTGAGGAGTAGAATTTGAGAGAGATTTAGCCATATTTTGTTACACTAACAGCTGATAAACTTGTCTTTGTTGATTATTTCTGCTGTAGGTTATTGCAAACAGGACTAGGGGAGCTATTGTGAGAGCAGCTAATGCAAGGGAACCTAATGATCATCCCAATCTAAGATGGAGAGGAGCTTCTAGAGCTGATAAGCTAGAGTACAATATGAAGTTGATGAGTCTGTTGGAAAGAGAGATAGATATTCCTAGGATAATTGATTGGAGGGTCATGAGGAATTTAGGCTGTGAAAAATATTGGTGGATATACTTTTGGTTAAGATGGTTTTCAATGACAAGATTTTAGATTCCTTCATGTGGAGAAAAGCTATGGAAATTAAGGAAAATGTTTATAAAGAATGGTGCATTGAGTCCTTTTGCACTGTTAAGGTCAAGAAGGAGATAGCTGATGAAGAGTAATTTACTGATGGAATCATGAAGTTTAGACTTGGAGGGACTGAACACACAGTTACATTAATTAAGCTTGGTAGATTGCTGGGGGTTTATTCTGAGGAAGAAGTTGGTAGTGAAGATTTTAAGAAGTTAGTTGCAATAGGGGAAAGAAATAAGAAAATTTTTTATGGTGATAAATATTTGGAGCAAATAAGTGGTGGGAATGTGACAGTGTTTAGAAAGAAAAGAGTCTGGAAGATTAGAAACCCTCTGCTGCAGGTCATTTACAAAATTTTAGTGAAATCAGTTTTACATAGGAATCATTATGAGCAATATGTGCTTGATGATGATCTGTGGATATTGCACATGTTTGACAAGCACCAATCTACATGTCATGTGAATTTGGTTTGGATGATGGCCCAATATCAAGGGAAGGAGGCTGTTGCAGCTGGTGGTACAAGAATTTGTGGTGGTCATTTGGTGATCAGGATAGCAAAAGGTCTAGGGTTGATGAATGAAAGTGAAATGGCATTGTTTGGCAGACATGTGAGGCCAGGGAGTGTGAACAAGAGGAGTTTTGATTACCTGAGCGATAAGGAGTCTGGGAAGTTGAGGGACATTCCAGAGGTACTGAAAGTAGAACCCGTGCAGGAAGATGACACCACCAGCACCACTCAGAAACAACAACAGGAACAACAGCAACAGCAGTAACACCGCCACACAAACAATTGTGTGGGACGCACTTGGATGGTCAACCAGAAATCTGGTTGTGATGTTAAGACAATTTCTAAAAAAATTATATTTTTAATAATCTGTAACATGCCTCTGTTGGCATTTAAACAATTATGTGTTGGGAACAAAACAATTGTACCAGGGGGAAACTAGAACAAAAACAATATATATATATATATATATATATATATATATATATATATATATATATATATATATATATATATATGCAAATAATTTGCATAACTATATTAATATTAATAATAACTATCTAATCTTTTGTTTATCTTGTTTGCATGTTTTGTTTTGTTTATGATAATGTGCAGGTTACGAATAAAGTACGAAGGCTCCATTTTTCTTCATACAATTTTGTTGAATTCGTCTTATAGTAAAGTAACTCATTCCCATTTCTCTATTTTATTTATATTCTCACATTGAGGACAATGTTCATAATAAGTATGGGGGGTGAGATAAATTGGAATGATTTAAGAAAAAAAACAGATTTTAAATAAAAAGTGTGACGGTTTTTGAACTTAGTATGCCGCACTTGCTATATAATTTTGGAAAAAAAATCGAGCTTAGTCATTTAAGCTAATTCGACTCGGAATTGATAACATGCTAGCATATATTCATAATCATTACCACTTAAATGTGAGGAATTTTCAGCTTTATGCCCTTTTTATTGGCTTGTTTCTTTGTTTATGAGTGTGCCGATGTTTTATTTATTCTAGAACTTGCGCTTAAAATCTTTACGAGACCGTTGTAAGATCACATTCGTGTGATAGCCATCCAATAAACAATATATATTAGTAATCACATCGATTATCTAATTTCCAATAAAAAAACCTTTTGTAGCACTTATCTTTAGTGCTAGATACCATTAGAACAACAGTCTGAGCCAATCTATTCGTTTCTTACATCCACTATAAAAATAAAATATATACAACCTTAGCCTTTTAAACCTTGAACCTGGTTGGAAGTCCAAAGAAAAAGAAAGAATAAATTACGGATTATTCTATTTTGAATGAAATATGAAGGCTGCAAACTTCTAATTTTGATTGAAGTGGTGTGTTTATCATAAGTATGGGGGAAAACCACATAATTCTCAAGGAAACAAAAGAAAAAGAGAAAAAGAAAAGAAAAAAAAAAAGAGTACATCTACAAGGTGAACAAAATGTTGGCAAAATATGTGCCAAATGAAGACCGTTATTACAGAAAATGGACTTTCAGCTTATTATTATTTTTCTTTTTGAAATAATTCCACCATATAATCCCATGTCTAATCCATACCCATATTATTACCCTAAGCCAAACATTATAACCCGAATAAAAGTCCTCTCTTTGATAAAATCTACTTGGTGCTTACGCCATGTCGGTGAAGTTTAGTTTTTTGTACATGCCTATGGTAATTTATTTAACATGTCTGAGCAACTGAGTGTGATTCCTTTATACCCGATATATGAGTGTGAGTGAATTATACTTTCCACTTTCAAGAGATGCTCAGTCACATTATCTTGGCTTATGATTTCTTGATAAAATGAAAATAAAAATATTTTTAAGGATTGCTTGAGGGCAAGCAATAGTTAAGTATGAGGGAGTTGATAACGCTCTTATTATATATATTTATCCTATCAATTATATATTATATATCTATTGAATATCATATTATTTGGTTGCTAATTTGGTTGCAGGATTGAACGAGAGAAGGAAGTTAGAAGTATCACTAAAAGGACGATAAAGTAACAACTACAACAAAAGGAAGGACTTGGAATGAAAAAACAAATATAAAGGACCCAAGTACGCCGGTCTAAGGACTATGTGCGAAGTACTTGCTTGGCGGGTAAATGCGATTGAATCTACACGAAGTACGGCGTACTTTCTACGAAGTGCGGCGCACTTATCTTGTCAGTAACAAATACTGAGTTATGATTGCATTCATTATGAGGCCGATCATTTGTCCTCAATTACTGAACTCTGGAGTTAAGGTAGGTCAAAGAAGCCTATATATTGTGACCTACGAATCAGAGCAAAACCAGCAACAAAAGGGGGTAAAATCTGGTAGTAGGGAAAGTATACAAGGTGATATTGGTGAACTCATACCAAGTTCACTATATCAAGGTGGAATTGTAATCCTATTATTGTGACAGAGGGTAGGAGAACGAGTCAAGAGAGTGATCTCTATAAACCCATTTGTTCTTTCATTATAATCACTTTGGTACAATTCTTTATTTCTGCGAATTATATTTATGAAATCTATTTTGAATGATATGTGTTTTGTTACCAAGATAATGGAGTAGTCGTTCTTATGTTTATTTGGGTGATGTAGTTATATGGTTGTTTTCATTGTAATGTATGCTTGCTATGTGATACTATGCTTAAGTTTAATTGATGAGATTATATTTGGATCATTGTTGAATGTTTGATGTATCTCTGTGGTAGAAGTAGGTCGAAAGGGTCTGTCACTTTGGTATTATTTCAAGGTGTTTGTCTATGGTAACTTGGTGTTTACCTTGTAGAAATTGGTGGACAAAATGTTTATCAACCCATCCATGATCTTGTTTAATGCCTCATCTCATATCTAACGAACTTGATGAGGAAATTGGCTTATGTATTCTTCTGTTATGAACCATCCTTAATGCATTTGATATATTGAGAATTATAGGTCGAAATGGATTCTTAATATGTTGGATAGTTATTTGTGGGAGTGATCACCAGTCATCTCTTGCTTATATATCTTGCTCATGATTGCTTGCTCATCATTTACATATTTACTTCCATGTTTCTCAGCCTAAATAAACATAACTTTAATGATATAAACAAACAATCTAAATTGCTAGTCTTTGGATAAGTGACAATCTAGGGACTTTATTTTGAAACAATTGCTAACTTGGCTTTTCTACAATCTCTTGGAACGACCTAATCTTACCTAAACCTTTACTATAAACGGGGGTTGTACTTTACCCATGTGTTTTATATATTAAGGAAATTGGTGAAATTAGCATTATAAATTTAAAGCTTTTGAAACACATCATACTCTTTCTTTGTTTCATTCGTACAAGACATAGACAAAAACACACAGACTCTACACTTTCATCCCTCTCTCTCTCCCTATCAAATAACCATCTTCTAAAGAAAACCACTTACTCCTCCTCATGCGCCACCATCTAATCCTCCGCCGTCACAGTCCATCAGAACCATTACTTTTGATGGCTTTCATATTAAATTGGTCTAACCATTTTCTAAAGATATGCCATTTGAATATTAATGCAAACCATAACCAACTACAACAATAACCACTAACCTATATCCTAAATCTCATCAACAATCACAGTCAACAAAAACAATATCGAAATTCCAAACAATCAACTCTATTTCGAACTCAGAAATGCGAAGAAAGAAAGGTAAAAACAAAACACTAACCGAACTTTAAATAAAAGGTACAAACATCTTAGTTTGGTTTTGTTTCGTATCTCTTATGAGATTTAAAGAACTTCAAAGATCTTCACAACATGAAAAAAAAACTCTTCATAGATCTTTTTGAAGCAAGGCTTCTTTTTAATATTCAAGACCTCTTGAACGAGATCTTGAAGCCGTAGTCTAGAGTTCTTCGAGTCTTAGTTCGTTTTGGGCAGTTACAATTAGAAGAAACAAAGTAACAAACCAAGGGAGGATGTATGTTGTGATTCGGTTTAAACACGTAGAATGAAAGATAGAAAGAAGTAAATGGGTTGTATGATATAAGATTGTGTGGTTGAGAGAGTATAAAGATTTGTTTGGTGGCTGCTATTAAATGAAAGAAAAGAGAGGCGTTTGGTGTGTGGGATGGGAAATTAGGGTTACATATGAGAAGAATTAGGGTAATATTCTTTTATATAGTAGGTTAAACGTAATTTTGGGTTATATGTTGGTGTTGGATTGTTCGAAATTATGGGCTGGTGTGTTGTTATACGATTTATGGGACGAGTATAAATGGGTTTTTTACTTAGTTTGTCATGCTAAAATAATTGTTTAAGCCGTAATGGTAAAGTACTTGTAATTGCACTTCATTGTCAACAACCGTGACCACGTAACACATATCATATCATAATGTAACCGTGATCACGTTTAATATTAAGTGGTTATGAGTTTTGGATTTTGATTTCATGTAAATTGTAATTAGCGTATTACATCATCTCATATCTATATGCGACTACAAGCTACTGTTAAACCACTTTGGCCTTCTAACTTGATGATATTACTACTTATAATCTTTATATTTTTGTAGCATCGATCAAATAACTTACTATTTTTTTATATATGCAATTTTGCTATTGCTTAAAGTTATCAAACCTAAAACTCTCACCATCCATAAATTTGTTATCACGAGAAATGTATAATCAAAAATGATAGTCACCCGTAAAACTTACTTACAAGGTACCCGTCGCCGCAACGCGCGGGTACCTCGCTATTATTGTGAAAGGGTTATGTTATTATACTAGCGGTGAGCATCAGTCTAAGATCGGACTAGATCGAGACCGAAATAGCTCAGAAACCTAGATCGTATATTGTGAAAGGGTTATGTTATTATACTAGGGGTGAGCATCAGTCTAAGATCGGATCGGACTGGACCGAAAAAGACCGAGACCGAAATAACTCAGAAACCTAGACCGAGGATCGGACCGAATGTGTTCGGTCCAGTACGGGTTGGTTCCATCCAGGAGACGGCCATCTCAAGGCACATCACGATCTACAGGCAACATGGTCCGGTCCAAGAAGGCAAAATGGTCAGTTTATACGTCGGACCGGACCCGACCGAGACCGAATAAGGAAAAAGTTGGGACCAATACCAGACCTTTGGTCTTTCTATTCGATCGGTTTTCGGTTGGTCCGATCAGTTCGGTCGATTTGCTCAGCCCTATATTATATTAAATGGTTTAAGATCCTCTAAAGCTTAATATAAACATGATAGGTCATGTTTATATTTTTGTGAGAAGTAAAAATATGTGGGGGCTTTTAATGTGTCATTTTTATTGTACTTCAATTTAAATTTTCATTCAAAATAACACTAACATGACCTATCATGTTCAAATGTAACTTGAGAGGATCTCAATCCATACTAAATAAACACTAGTAATGGTATTAATCATTGTATTTTCACTTTTCATTAAAGTTTTAAATAATTATATTAATCATTGATGTGTTAAATTTAAAGCTACTCCCCGACAATAGTGCCAAAAACTTGATATGTTAAATTTGTTTTAAATTTATAATAGCCGATTTAACCTAATAGACTAACATTTACGGGCAGTGTAACTGGTTAATCTGAGAGATTGACACGATTTTAATTAATTAAACTATTAAAACAAATACAGTATTAAACTCTCAAACTACGGTTATGACCAAATTAAGTAGAAGTGCTAACCATGTTAATTCTACACTGTCTTATTGATTCGTTTATATGCGCAATGATTCAATGACTTACGTTTGTGAATAGGAAATGTAAACTAAACTAGAGGATTGCATTTCCTATCTATGGTAGACTAAGCCAGATGGTCACGGACTCACGGTTACCTAGCCTTATGATGTCATTCCCTAACCCTCAAGTAACTTATGGGGCTAATCAAATCAATCACGCATAAAGTGGTATCAACTAATTTATACAATTTATATGTGGTAACATACGGTCATAGCATTACCTAATATCACGCAATAGTCACCTCTGAGAGAGCACTATGCTAACTTACATGTTTTTGTCAGTTTCCGTCTAACTTAGGGATACGATTGGCCATTAGTCCTAATGGTAACCATACATGACAGTATCTTTTTTTACGTATACATACCATTATGATGCGGATTATAAATCACATAAATAATCTAGACAATAGACATCCAACAATAAACAAGTAAACGACCACATATTTTGAAAGATAAACATATAAACTATCCAAGATAAATTTATTAGATCAAGATAAACAGACGCAAATCAATATAGTATTTATATAATAGCTAAATAATCTCAGTAGCAAACATGTTAAGATCAAAGTTTATAATCCTAACACGTAAATGGAACGACATTTACGGGATTACATTAGCTATCTTATTAAGCCAAAACACATGGACTACTTATGTAATATTGCAATAGTTTAGCTTGTGTTAGGCTTTATATACCCCTCCATACTTCCATGGAGGGGTGAGACTTTAGTGTGTATTTTCCTTTTCATCTTTCTTATTAATAAAACACCTAGTTTCCTTTCTCTCTCTACTTTCTCTCACTAACCATGGATATCTTGTTCTTCCATATTACCCGACCTCCCGAATCACAAATCAATATAAATTACGATCCAACAAGTGGCATCAGAGCCAAGGCTATTATTTTGTTGATTGTTGTGATTTTATCTTGTCAAAATCGTATTTTTGTTGTTGTTTATATCATGTTATTGAAGCTGCTTTGTACCATTTTTTAACTAGTCTAAATTCTTTATCGCAAGTGTTGGTCTTGTGGTGCCTCGTTAACAGTTTCATACAGATATTTGCATCTAAAAGTGGTCAAGAATTTAGCTTTTATATCTAAATCTTCAATAGACGACTACTTTGTGGTCTTTTGGTCCAAGTTACCTCATTTAAACATCATTTTGTGACTGCTTGTACCATATCCCGTGAATCTTTGTGGTCTAAATCACGGTTTGAATATTGGTCCGAAAAAGAAACTGGTCAAAAAGGTCGAATCTGTGGTCAAAAAGTCATCGGAAACTGCTAAAAGGCTCATCGGAATCTGGAAATGCTCGCCGGAAGCTAATCGGAATTTCTTGTATAAGAAATTCTCGATATGTACCTGTTTTTCGAGAACACAAGTAGTTGTCGAGAACCCAATACCCTAAACTGTCGAAATCAAAATCTCGAAAACTGGGTTCTCGATAACATAAACCGTGTTCTTGATAACCTTAACTGAGGATCTCGATAACCGTGTGTCTCGATAAATAAGTATTCTTGATAAGTTGAATATTTTTCGAAAATGAAAAAGAATGGAGATGAAAAAGAAGTTGACCCGTTTGACTGTTGACCATAAAACCAAAATACAACTCATCGACTTCAGTTGACCATCATAAGTCATAGTCGAGTCCAATATCTAACCTATCTCATATCTTTCAACATACACCAACAATCAACTCCAAGATCTATCTTATCCCATCACCACAACTGTTAACTACAGTCACAAACAAATAATTCGTTCTTGACTCAAACGCTAGACTAAAAACGTAAACAAAAGTCAAAACGATCTCAGATTTATTTCTTTCGGACTATTAAAAATTACAACAACCTTTGAAGGTCAAATACACACGAAAGAAATATACATCATCATCGATCCGTCAATATTTGAACTCTAAAGAGAGAACAAAAACTTTTGTTTTCATTCTTCTTATGTTCGTTATTATAAGAAAAACACGTGAAGATTACAACCTTACCCGAGACCCATAGGATCTTTGAAGCCGAAAAGTTATGATAATACTTGAAGGGTACGTCTTTGTTTGGTGCTCGTGCTCAGATCAAACAAGATGAGTAAGTTGTTGTATTTTGTTGTGTTGGATTTAATTTATGATGAAGATGAGATTTAATTTTTCGTGATCTGAGATGAGTTGTGTACGTATTGTTTGGTGAGAGAATATGTTGAGTGGTAGGCGGTGTGTGAGATTATCTAGGGGTGACGATATCTGTTATATCACATGGATCGGGCTATGAATTGGTGTAGTTCTGGGCCCGGGTTTGCTTCTAGATCGGACCAGATATTTCATGTGTTATTGGGCCATTGGTTAATGGATTTTGCTGCTATATGATTGTTATCGGTGTATGGAATGGACCGGGTGTATGATCTGGACATATAGAGCTGAATTTTTTATAACAAATTTATTGGATCTTATGGTTTGTGCTGAAAATTTTTATTTGATTATACAAATGTATGTTTTATACATTATGTTAATCTTTTGGTATAAAATTTGGCAAAATGAGTGGTATTTTGGTGTTACAAAATTTTCACAGGGATACATTTTTGACAAGATCGGGATAAACCATTATCAAGTTCACTTAAACCGTCAGAAGGCTAGATATGGGCATTTAACCGCAAGATGTGACTGCGGCGTTTATTCAATATTATTTATTTGAGGTTGAAGTGGAATTTCACGGGTGCGTGTACTTAGTATCTTGAAGATATCGTGGTTGGTTGGATGCATGATTCTTCGAGATCCTTGTTCGAGCTTTTATTCATACAAATGATAAAGACTTGAGTTGTCTAGTTACACCTGATGTAAGGAGTTACGTTGTTGTAACACCCCAACCCGAGAAGGGCTAAAGTGTAACAGTATGGGGTCAAATCAGAACACAAGAGAAACGGAGATACAATTTTAATACAAAACTTACAAAGGTAACAAAAGAAAACAAATCAAAGTACAAGGTACAAAAGGGGCAACAATAATCTAAGCCCAACATAGATGCTTCCAATCATCTCTAAGTCCAGCACGTATCTAACAGGGTGAAGTCTTCTAAGCCCAAAAGCAAACAAGCTCCTCAATTCAATACCCAGCTTCCTACTAAACCTGCCGCATTTAAAAGAAAGCGGCTGAGCATAAAAAAGCTCAGTGAACAGATATCAAATAACAAGCAATACAAAAGAGATATGACAAATGAATACGAAGATAGTTTACATATGGTGTCAATAGATAGTCAAAGGTTGTCAAAGGTTAAGTATAAAGGTTAAGTGTAAGATGTAAGATGTAATGTATGTGGAATTCAATATTTTCCCCAGGCCTAATCAATCAATCAATACAATACAATAGTAGCCCAATATGGAGTAGCTAGCTCCCAATATGTGAGGGGTTGCAATGCACGCACACCCAGTCACCAATCAATGTAGCAAATATCAATGTAGTCAATACAATAGTCACAATCAATCAATCAATCAATCAATCAAAAATAGGATGCATCCATACGCCCCTGCAGGCCAATAATAATCATAAGCGTAGCAGTAGTCGATAACAATATCAGGGACGGTGTGGTACATTTCTCCAACCACACTAGAGTACATAACATTGGTGCATCAATGCTATGGTTGTGGCTACTCCACAACAAGTAATACCTGGGTAAATACTGAAGGGTCATGTAGTCAAGGTTCAATATCAAGGTATAGGTGCCAAGTCAAAATCAAAGGTTCAACGTCAAAGGTTCAATATCAACGGTTCAATATTAAAGGTTAATGTCAAAGGATCAATCAATGATGTAATATCAATGGGTCAAAATGGAGAGGTCAACGCCAAAGTTCCCAATCCACAAGGTTCAATATTCCAAGTTCCAAAGTCCCATAGTTCATAAATCAAAGGGTCATAAAGAGAGTGATCAAAACAAAAGTTCAATTTAGCAGGTTCCCATCACTTGTTTAAAAAGGTTCTTAGTACAATCCCATTTAAAAAGTTTATAACAAGGTTCATTTAGAAAAGATCATCCAAAATATGACATTTATAAAAGTGATCTTTAATAAAGGTTTTCATAAGATATTCTTCAAAGTGGTCTTTATATACTCCCATAGATAAGTGGTCTTAAATCATATTAAAAGTGCCGTTATAAAATAGTTTCTCCTTTAAATGTTTCCATGTCATAATTAAGAAAAGAATTTTCACCTCCCGTTATATTATCCCAAAGAATATCCAAGGTCTTACAAAGGTTCAAAGGTTAATGTCACAAAAGGTTATCGAACGGATCATAAGAGTTCAAACGAATAACAATAGGATCACAATTACCGGTGAAACACATCTATCATAGAGCCAAGTATGAAGAAGCGTAACCAAGATCAAACGGTAATCATAATTCGATAACAAATCAAAGACAAAGTTAAGAGAGAAAGTGTGCACTCTTACTGAAAGAGTACGGAATATTTGTACCTTTAAACCGCAAATGAAACCATATATCAGAAACAAGTATAGGAAGTTACACCTTCTTCAGCGAATCTACACGAATGCACGATCGTATTATTATTAATAAGCTCGTTTTAAATCAGGTTACTAATTTTAGTTTCGTTTCTATTTTTTGTAACTTGCCATATTTAGTAAGTTCCCATATTTAGCAGCTTTTCCATATTAGCTACTTTTATAGATTAGGGTCACAAATGGAAATTATAATAGTTTAAGGTTAAACACGTCAATTTATTAAAGTTTAGGGTCAAGATATAAATTTTCAAAATTAAATATTAAGAATGTCAAATAAAATTATTTTAAAGTTTATACTATAATTTATATTAAGACGATAATTTTAGACCCTGTCATTCATAATTCATTAATGTATTCTCAACATTAATTTAGACCGCGATTAATTTACTACTTCTTAACCTCTTTTCGATCATGTTACAAAAACTCGCACACACGTTTAAATAACCAAACTCACATGTAATCGACCCATGTTGTAGCCTCTACTTCGTCATACAATCACACGTTTTATTTTCCTTATAAGCAGACACTATTATCACATATACTCGGCATCGTCTTTACTTCACTAATTAAAACACAACCTCACACCACCCTATAATACGTATGTCCTTATCACATACACATTTATTTCTTTAAAACCAGTTTTGAATCCACATTTTATGTCCTTATATCAAGTATACTTGCATGTGCATCTATTACATATTTACACCACACAAATCCCTTAACCACGAATAATCTATGCACGCCCCACCTTTTTTTTTTATTTACGCAGCTTTTGAAAATGTTTAACAACCATTGTCCCTTCTCAATTCAGTTTTTACACATGATGGAAAACCATTCGAGACCTCATGCATGCCTTACATAAAATAACGCCCAATGCTTTAACTTTTTAAGTTCAATAACAGTCTTTTCCTTTTTAATGTCATAATAGTGATCAAATTAAGTGTTTAAATGCCCAGCCATACGTATGCATGAAAACCGATTCGAAAAGAAAATAGAAACATGGATGGTCATATATAGAATCCCGTTTAGCCGCGATACCTATTAGTTCTTCTAACCAAGTCATATGATCGATCTTATATCACTCATTATTTTAAATGTTGTGTCGTGTGATTACATGAGTAGTTTATATATATGTTATTGTATGAAGCCGAATAGAAAACGAGACGTGGTCGAACAGAAACAAGAAGAATAATTGAACTAGGTTGAGTAAACTTTACCCTCGAAGCGTGTCTTCGTGAGAAGAAAAGAATATGACTCGATCGAATACCCACTAGATCATCACCATACCGAACAGAATGTAACCTTCGAACAACAGCCGTAACCCATACGTATAAATCACTCCCTTCGATCATAAACCAATCAACCCCATGTTACCCTTCCTTTCGAACAAATAAACCACTCGAGCCAGCCATGTCAACCACCCTCACGACCATGATAGCCCACCATGCACCTCCTTTGCACACCTTTGACTTCGACAGAAGGCAACCAAAAAAAAAAATAGCAGCCGCCGATGTAGGTTTAGGGTTTTCTTAGAATTTTAGGGTTTGAGAATTGTTTTAAGTTGTGTGTGTTAAATATTTAAGGGAGAAGGTTAATTAAAACCGTGTGAAGGGGGAGTCAAAGTAGGAAAGTCACGAGATTAGTGGGGTTATGATGGAGTCATACCAAATTTACCTCAATCATGTATGTAGCCTAGTTCTTGTTATAGTTCATTCATGCATGCCATAAGATTAGGCCATAGACTCTATTTAGGCGTATAAATGTTTTCTTAAAATGTACAAAGTGCATAAGTTCTATTATCATATAAACGTTTATGGTTCAAATATTAACGAATTAATTACGTAGGTTAAAATCGAAATGAAATGTTTCAGATTATATAACGTCTCTTCAAAAGTTCAAATTTGAGGGGTATTTTGGGTATTTTACATGTTCAAAAATTTTTGGGTCTTACAATTCTTCCCTTCTAAAAAGAAAATTTCGTCCGCGAAATTGCAAAAAGGTAAGGTGGCGTAACAAAACGAAGGTACACCAACAACGAACATAAAAAGGAGTAGTTTAATCCGCACAAAATTTAGACTTAAAGAATTTCAACGAACCGAGTGATCTTGTTTCTCAATACTTGATCTTAGCGATTCAAAGGTGGGTTCAGTTTCCCTAGAGAAGGCACGTCACAAGAATTCACATGAAAAGAATTACATACCGAACATAACAGATGACAATCGTATATCCTTAATAGATATTCATAGGAAGATGTAGGATTGGGTGGGTATTCCATTCGCGGACAAGGAATTGAACTGATCAGATGAGAATGTATCGAATGGTAGCATCATGAAGGTGAAATATATCAGTTTAACTCTTCAGATTTTCCAATAGTTTCATCTTCAATACAACCTTCCAAAAGCATTTTCATAAAACGACAGATCTTGATTCTCAGAACCCAAAACTTCATATTTTAACTCATAATAGATCATCCTGAAACGATTCCATCGAATATGAGGAGTGTATACATAGTAAGGCATAGGTGTAGCTCTTAATAGTAACGAATCAAATCCATATAGGTAGAAGATAAGTTGATCGACAACATCAAATGGCGGAAAGCTTTACAACGGAACTTAGGATTTATCAAGGCATAGAAGTCAAACAATAGCGTGACGCGTAACCAAACATACCAAAACGTACGGCGATAAGGTAGATCAAACGTACAGATCAAAAGAATCCTAAAGTCTCACTATTCGCAGATCGTCGCAAACGAGAATAGAAATCTAAGTCTCTACTAAGGCACTTCTCAAGACATCCTATGAACACAACAAGTGAACGTTATATGATGTAAGTATTATCACGTTGGCCAGGCGTCATAAAACTAGCATCATAAAAATATGCCCTCATGATGGTCATACTTTGTCTCAATCAGTGAAACAAATCTACAATCCACCTAACAGTCCAACTAAACTCCTGGGTTATTCCTATTCAAAATATCAATAACCAAACGTTGTCGAACAAAACAAACGAAGCTTTGAAAAACGTAACAAAATCAAACAATCATCATCAGAAAGAAACATGTCGCTAAGGCATCAATTCCTCCATCAAAAGTTTTGTTTCAAGAATTCGTTTCTTCAGAATCTTCTTATGTCCAAGTAGTCAGTCTTCGTCCATCTTCCAGTCTAAGAGTGAAACAAAATCATTATCTTGAGTTTGGTTCCTCAAGCCTTCCGCAGTTTCTTCTTGGAATGTGACTGAGCAATGAATCCCTGGTACGATCTTCAATCTCCTCATCATCCAGTCTGCTTCCACTCTTAATTCATCTTAGTACAACCAAGATGAATAGGGAAGTGAGACTGTATGTTCTTTATCAGCTCCAGGTTCACCGTCTTGACCAGGTACCTGCGTTCTGCTCGTCTACTCTTCCGTCTTGCGAGGAATGTCTTCAACTCTTCAGGGTAGTCACCATTGTTTATCATCTTCAGGTTCTATCCAACTCCATCCTCCGGTGGAAACTTAGTGGTTCAACAAGAATCATATCCAAAATTTCGGGGTGCCAAAACATAATTCACAACAAAATGTTCATCTCTTGGTGGACAAAATAGGTGTAAGAGAACTTCATAACCGCGAAAGTAACGTACGAGTCTCTAGAGCAAGGATGATAACAAAAGTTTAATGATCGGGAATCATGGTAAAGGATTTTCAAAATAATTCAGAACACCAAAGGTGAGATATAGCAGAACAATCGTCAGCATCTCGAATGCTTAAGCAATCAAAACTCATATCAGGATCAAATCGAAGTTGACTCTCCAAGGAAAGACAGGTCAACCCAGCAGACCTTTATCATTCAAAGTGAAAGGAGATACTCTTATACTCGTGGTTAAACACCACCTGACTTCTCAGAGATGGAAGAGATGAGTAAAACAAAATCAAATAATGTCAGAATACTTACAGAGGATTTATCAAAAGCAAGGTACGAACATAGAGTGCATCAAATACGTCATCATCATGTAGATTCTCAGAATGTAAAAAGAGATGTCAAAAGGATTAACAAATAGATCAGGGATCGAAGATAAAATCAAGATAGTGTTATGCATTACCATGCAATCTTAAATGTCTTCCAACTTACTAGTGGTAAACTTAGGTGGTGCAAAATCTCTAACTTCAAAAGGATGATTCCAAAAAGGCATAGCTAAACCTAAGGCACGAATCAGAGTAATGTGGAAGCAAAGATACGTAAGCAAAAACTTAAGGTCTACCCATTCCTTACCAGTCAAAACTTAAGTACATATAGGGGATTTCTAAGGCAAGTTCTCAAAGCGGTTTCCTATGTTCCTACAGTGGAAGCTTAATGGTCCAAAACTCACAGGTCATAGCCTAACTCTACGGATGTTGCATCCGCCGATCCAAACCTGTCGCTCTGATACCATAATTTTAAACCCCAACCCGAGAAGGGCTAAAGTGTAATAGTATGGGGTCAAATCAGAACACAAATGAAACGGAGATACAATTTTAATACAAAACTTACAAAGGTAACAAAAGAAAACAAATCAAAGGACAAGGTACAAAAGGGGCAACAATAATCTAAGCCCAACATAGATGCTTCCAATCATCTCTAAGTCCAGCACGTATCTAACAGGGTGAAGTCTTCTAAGCCCAAAAGCAAACAAACTCCTCAATTCAATACCCAGCTTCCTACTAAACCTGCCGCATGGAAAAGAAAGCGGCTGAGCATAAAAAAGCTCAGTGAACAGATATCAAATAACAAGCAATACAAAAGAGATATGATAATCAAATGAATACGAAGATAGTTTACATATGGTGTCAATAGATAGTCAAAGGTTGTCAAAGGTTAAGTGTAAGATGTAAGATGTAATGTACGTAGAATTCAGTATTTTCCCCAGGCCTAATCAATCAATCAATACAATACAATAGTAGCCCAATATGGAGTAGCTAGCTCCCAATATGTGAGGGGTTGCAATGCACGCACACCCAGTCACCAATCAATGTAGCAAATATCAATGTAGTCAATACAATAGTCATAATCAATCAATCAATCAATCAATCAAATCTAGGATGCATCCATACGCCCCTGCAGGCCAATAATAATCATAAGCGTAGCAGTAGTCGATAACAATATCAGGGACGGTGTGGTACATCTCTCCAACCACACTAGAGTACATAACATTGGTGCATCAATGCTATGGTTGTGGCTACTCCACAACAAGTAATACCTGGGTAAATACTGAAGGGTCATGTAGTCAAGGTTCAATATCAAGGTATAGGTGCCAAGTCAAAATCAAAGGTTCAACGTCAAAGGTTTAGTATCAACGGTTCAATATCAAAGGTTAATGTCAAAGGATCAATCAATGATGAAATATCAATGGGTCAAAATGGAGAGGTCAACGCCAAAGTTCCCAATCCACAAGGTTTACTATTGCAAGTTGCAAAGTCCCATAGTTCATAAATCAAAGGGTCATAATGAGAATGATCAAAACAAAAGTTCAATTTAGCAGGTTCCCATTACTTGTTTAAAAAGGTTCTTAGTACAATCCCATTTAAAAAGTTTATAACAAGGTTCATTTAGAAAAGATCTTCCAAAATATGACATTTATAAAAGTGATCTTTAATAAAGGTTTTCATAAGATATTCTTCAAAAGTGGTCTTTATATACTCCCATAGATAAGTGGTCTTAAATCATATTAAAAGTGCTGTTATAAAATAGTTTCTCCTTTAAATGTTTCTATGTCATAATTAAGAAAAGAATTTTCACCTCCCGTTATATTATCCCAAAGAATATCCAAAGTCTCAAAAAGGTTCAAAGGTTAATGTCACAAAAGGTTATCGAACGGATCATAAGAGTTCAAACGAATAACAATAGGATCACAATTACCGGTGAAACACATCAATCATAGAGCCAAGTATGAAGGATCGTAACCAAGATCAAACGGTAATCATAATTCGATAACTAATCAAAGACAAAGTTAAGAGAGAGAAAGTGTGCACTCTTACTGAAAGAGAACGAAATATTTATTCCTTTAAACCGCAAATGAAACCATATATCAGAAACAAGTATAGGAAGTTACTCCTTCTTTTGTGAATCTACACGAATGCACGATCGTATTATTATTAATAAGCTCGTTTTAAATCAGGTTACTAATTTTAGTTTCGTTTCTATTTTTTGTAACTTGCCATATTTAGTAAGTTCCCATATTTAGCAGCTTTTCCATATTAGCTACTTTTATAGATTAAGGTCACAAATGAAAATTATAATAGTTTAGGGTTAAACACGTCAATTTATTAAAGTTTAGGGTCAAGATATAAA
Source organism: Artemisia argyi (assembly GCA_030686995.1). Classification (NCBI taxonomy): domain Eukaryota; kingdom Viridiplantae; phylum Streptophyta; class Magnoliopsida; order Asterales; family Asteraceae; genus Artemisia; species Artemisia argyi. The sequence goes on from CM060697.1 coordinate 68,233,977, forward strand.
TTTTCAAAATTAAATATTAAGAATGTCAAATAAAATTATTTTAAAGTTTATACTATAATTTATATTAAGACGATAATTTTAGACCCTGTCATTCATAATTCATTAATGTATTCTCAACATTAATTTAGACCGCGATTAATTTACTACTTCTTAACCTCTTTTCGATCATGTCACAAAAACTCGCACACACGTTTAAATAACCAAACTCATACGTAATCGACCCATGTTGTAGCCTCTACTTCGTCATACAATCACACGTTTTATTTTCCTTATAAGCAGACACTATTATCACATATACTCGGCATCGTCTTTACTTCACTAATTAAAACACAACCTCACACCACCCTATAATACGTATGTCCTTATCACATACACATTTATTTCTTTAAAACCAGTTTTGAATCCACATTTTTTGTCCTTATATCAAGTATACTTGCATGTGCATCTATTACATAAATTTACAGCACACAAATCTCTTAACCACGAATAATCTATGCACGCCCCACCTTTTTTTTATTTACGCAGCTTTTAAAAATGATTAACAACCATTGTCCCTTCTTAATTCAGTTTTTACACATGATGGAAAACCATTTGAGACCTCATGCATGCCTTACATAAAATAACGCCCAATGCTTTAACTTTTTAAGTTCAATAACAGTCTTTTCCTTTTTAATGTCATAATAGTGATCAAATTAAGTGTTTAAATGCCCAGCCATACGTATGCATGAAAACCAATTCGAAAAGAAAATAGAAACATGGATTGTCATATATAGAATCTCGTTTAGCCGCGATACCTATTAGTTCTTCTAACCAAGTCATATGATCAATCTTATATCACTCATTATTTTAAATGTTGTGTCGTGTGATTACATGAGTAGTTTATATATATGTTATTGTATGAAGCCGAATAGAAAACGAGACGTGGTCGAACAGAAACAAGAAGAATAATTGAACTAGGTTGAGTAAACTTTACCCTCGAAGCGTGTCTTCGTGAGAAGAAAAGAATATGACTCGATCGAATACCCACTAGATCATCACCACACCGAACAGAATGTAACCTTCGAACAATAGCCGTAACCCATACGTATGAATCACTCCCTTCGATCATAAACCAATCAACCCCATGTTACCCTTCCTTTCGAACAAATAAACCACTCGAGCCAGCCATGTCAACCACCCTCACGACCATGATAGCCCACCATGCACCTCCTTTGCACACCTTTGACTTCGACAGAAGGCAACCAAAAAAAAAATAGCAGCCGCCGATGTAGGTTTAGGGTTTTCTTAGAATTTTAGGGTTTGAGAATTGTTTTAAGTTGTGTGTGTTAAATATTTGAGGGAGAAGGTTAATTAAAACCGTGTGAAGGGGGAGTCAAAGTAGGAAAGTCACGAGATTAGTGGGATTATGATGGAGTCATACCAAATTTACCTCAATCATGTATGTAGCCTAGTTCTTGTTATAGTTTATTCATACATGCCATAAGATTAGGCCATAGACTCTATTTAAGCGTATAAATGTTTTCTTAAAATGTACAAAGTGCATATGTTCTATTATCGTATAAACGTTTATGGTTCAAATATTAACGAATTAATTACGTAGGTTAAAATCGGAATGAAATGTTTCAGATTATATAACGTCTCTTCAGAAGTTCAAATTTGAGGGGAATTTTACATGTTCAAAATTTTTTGGGTCTTACAGTTGTTGTGCTCATAGTGAATAACTATCATTTTAAGGAGTTACGTTGTAGTGCTCAGTGTCACACAAAGTTGTGGATACTCAAGAGGTGATGTACGTCTTATACTTGATGGTTGTAGAGTATAGAGTACTTAGGGATTCGATGATGGACGAACTCTCTACGCCGCTCTTAGTCAGACAATAGTGCAAGTTTAAGTCACAAGTTCGGGTTATTTTACTTCAGTCTCAAATTCGTCATATTGGGTTTTCTCCATCAGTAGTCACTACAAAAAAGCCGTTAGAATGATAATGGGGTCGGTAAATAGTTAGTTGAGAGGAGTATAAAAGAGCAGAGATGTTTATCAGCAGTTGATTCTCACGGGCTATTTATGATACTTCACACATAATCGGTTAGCTAGACATACGGGGTTACGCTGCCTCCGTTTCCATCGTAAACATAGTGTGTATGCTTCCGATTCCGCGAAGACATCATGGGGGAAGAGAGAGTGGGTGTTGTTTTGCTTCTTTGACTATTCTTGACTTCTTTGCGAAAACACTCATTTTCCATGAGGTTCTGCAATTAGGGGGAAGAAATGTGCACATCAGGGACGCATAATAGACTCACGTGATCGAGCTTACAATTTTATTACTACCGGAGAGACGTCCGCAGAGATGCTCAGTGGTTCAGTTTTGTGATTTTGGTGTAATCATTTCAACTCTCGCAGGGTGCGAAGTGCGAAGTAGCCTACTTAAGTGAGAAGATCTTGCTGATTTCTTGCATGTTACCCCCAAACAGAGTTTCCGCATTGAGCATAACTGTGATTAAGTGACTAGTCAGATTTGCTTGGTGTGGTTTACGGTGTCATCTACAAATTCCGCTACGTACTCAAAACTTCAAAAGTTAGAAGACATGTTGATTACATTAAAGTTTCGAATCTACTGAAGACGGTTGTCAGTTTGGGGGGAAGCTGATTCAGAAACTTTGCCAAAAAGAAGCTTACGAAGAAGCCACTAAAGACATGCAGCATGAATTGGGGGGAAGTTAATCCATTTCATGCATATTACATCATTTGCCTACAAGTAAAGATAAAGTTCTCAAGCCGAGGTACAAGATGAAGACAAAGAGCGTCAACTGTAGTCATCCTCAGCACTTGAAGAGCCGATGAAGACATTTCTTTATTTGTATTTGTACTTGTAGGAAATGTTGTAAGTAATCCCTTATGTCGCCCCATTGGGGGAAGATTGTTAGGATCAAAGTTTATAATCCTAACACGTAAATGGAACGACATTTACGGGATTACATCAGCTATCTTATTAAGCCAAAACACATGGACTACTTATGCAATATTGCAATAGTTTAGCTTGTGTTAGGCTTTATATACCCCTCCATACTTCCATGGAGGGGTGAGACTTTAGTGTGTATTTTCCTTTTTATCTTTCTTATTAATAAAACACCTAGTTTCCCTTCTCTCTCTACTTTCTCTCACTAACCATGGATATCTTGTTCTTCCATATTACCCGACCTCCCGAATCACAAATCAACATAAATTACGATCCAACAAAACATGAAAGTAAATACAAATGATAATTAAACGAATAACATGGCGAAATCGATGTGTAAACCGAACGATTATACTTCGTGTGATGATACGAGATATTCTTCACTTAATCTCTTACTTCTCCTCTGCTCTACTGATGCTGAAATACTCTAAGGGTCATCTCTTGTTTTGAATGTGTGTCTATAAAACGAGATTAGGGCTCGTATTTATAGTCTTTTATCTGAGTCGACGATATAGCGTATTGTGGTCCAATATGCCGTAATCAAGATATCTTGAGTAAATTCGAGTTTATTCGACTGTCATCTTTAAGTACGACGTATTTCAAGAGTTGAATACACCATATTTCTTCAATTCGCAACTTCATTAGAATAGAGATAAGATTGTCTATACGGCATATTACCAGAGTTAAATACGTCGTATTCTTCTTCAGTTGACTTGGGCTTTGACCGCAAGTGCTTATATATAATATATTGCTAAAGTTAAATATGTCGTATTGTTCTGAGTACGATTGTTCCTTGAAATCTTCTAAGTAAAATATACGACGTATCACCAGATGTGGATACGCTGTATGCACTTGCTGGACTTATGCATTTCTTCCGTTTTAGCTCCAAGTTTTGTTGTTTTCCGTGTCTTTTCCAATATTGCTCCATAATTATTGAAACTCACAAACGTAAGCAATTAAGCAACAATTCTTATATAAAAGTATAATAAACGAGCAATATACATGTGACAAATTGTGTATAAATATAGTACTTATTTTGATCACATCATTAAACTAGGACAAATATTGCAACAGAAAAATGGAGAGCAGTCAACCCAAAGGTGCCGGAGAGTGGAAATGATCATTCAACAAGAAGGAGGATAAAACTAAGGAGTGGAAATGGACGTTGAAGAAACATGATAATACAAGGGATGAAAAATAAGAAACATGCAAAAGTCCTTTAAAGATGCAATGGTTGGAAAAATGATCAAAGGAAGATTTTGAAGTAAGGTAAAAATGATGAAAGGAAGATAAAGTGCAATCACCTTCCAGGCGCTAATGGTGACAGGGTCTCCTTCCTTTAGCGTGCTTGATCACAAAGCAAAAGGGGTAATGATCTTAAATGGAAATAAATACATTTCAATTGGGCTTAAGTAATTTAGCAATAAAACAAGCTCATGTTTGGTCCACAAATTAATTATGGATAAGTAAGGCTTCGTGCTTTTTTTATTTTCTTTTTATTTTCTTTTTTTCTTTTTTTTAAGAATAACTTTTCTCTTTTTTCACTTCGTTTGTTTACGAGCGTATAAAGGTTTTTGTTTGTCTTTATGCAGATATAAATGCGTCTTTTTTCTGCTACCTCTTAAAAATTAGACATAACCTTTCACTTCTTCAACACAAACCCTATCATTTCTCTTTCATTCTTTTCTTTCAAAAGCACAAAAAAACAAACGGTTTTGTTCATTACAAATGAAGACTTTAGATGTACCTCTCTTCTGCAGACACGGTTGTAGATGAAGATATAAAACTTCTGAAAAAATAAATGAAACGTAAATGGTTCATCTATTTATTTGCATACCGAATGATGCCACTTTCACGTCATGCGTACGTGATTTGAACTTTTTTTATTCCGAGAACCATTACAAACTAGCATATGTAATGTAATAGATCTGAGTATCTTATTATAAATGAAAGTAGTTGTTGCTCTAACTAGAGATGTAACGTGGATGGAGCGAGAGCTGAAAAAAAGATAGATTATTTTTATAAGTTACATGAAGTAACATTTTATTTTAAGAGATTATGAAAAATTATTATTTATAAATCTACGATATGTCTTTCGCCCATTAAAGCTTATATTTCAAGTAACTTATAGTTAGTGTACCAAATAAGCATAATTTTCTCATAATCTAGTATACTAAACATGCCAGTATGAGGTCCTAACTTATTTATAAGTGTGTGGTTAACTTACTAAAAGTTGAAAACTATAAGAATGTGACGAAAGCCACATACAGAACAATTTTTTTTTTTTTTCTTTTTTTTTCTTTTTATTTATTTATTTATTTATTTTAATCTAAATAACAAACCATGCAATTTCAGGCAAACACACTTTCATTTTTTTTTAATTGAAATATCTTGCAAACCGTTATCGTTACTTATGCGTGGTTTTGCAACCTTGCAAAAGGTTTTACCTCTCAAGAGATCTTGAGAAGTGGTGAGTGCTTATTCACTCACCTTTTCTTTATCAAATTAAGGCTTAATAATCCAAAACCTAACCCAAAATGCCAAAGAATATTCGTTTTTGTGATTGTGAATGTGCAGGAACGGATATTTCATAAAATGATGAAAAACAAACGAAAACCAGCAAAAATGAGCACGGGAGTGAAACGAGTCAAAAAGTCAAAGCTGGAATCTGAAATGTCAAAGTTGAGCTCAAATTGTCAACAGAGATCCTTAGAGTATCAAGATTTACAAGAATGACCCTTATTGTGAGAATTTGATGAAATGACAAGAATGGTCCCTGTACTTTCAAAGATGGCAAATTTAGTCCCTCATGCAAATATTTGAAGAAAAGACAAAGTCAGACCCTTGAGAATCATATTATGTCATCAAAAGTCCTTGGAGCACATTATTAGAGAAATGCAGATTCAGTCCTTGAAGTTTTAACAATTACTAATTTGGTCCTTGTAACTTTGTACTACAAATATGAAAATATAACTAAACCAAGTCCAAGTTATTAGTCCAAATCCAAGAAACAATAAAAATACCAAGTCCAAAATAAGCCAAAGCCCATCACCAAATTCCCTTATACCCGGCCCATTTCCCTCGGTTAACACCCTATCCCACGGTCAATGGTCAATATAAGTAAAAAAGAATAAAATATTACCCAAGTTACCCGCCCCCCAAATCAACCCCATTTACCCAGATACATGAACCCTAAGTTACTCCCCATTCCAATTAACAGCAAGTAAGGACTAATTAGTCAAATCAAAGGGCTTCTAGATGATTGTCAGAGTGTCAGGGTATGTCAGACGCAAACAAGCACAAAAGGGCCTACGTAGCAAGCTCTAATTGGTTGGAACGCGTCATATCTTATGATCCAAGGGTTGATAATGAGATGGGAATGATTGATCATGATCAAAGGGTGTGGATTGGCTTCAAAGAAACACAACCTCACGTGGATTGCCAATGTTGGGATATGAAGATCAAAGTACTTCTAGAAGATTAAAGTACTGCTATGTCAAAGTACTGCTCAATAGTCAAAGTGTTGTTCAAAGACAAAGTACTGCTCGTGATTGAAGATTATTCAAAGTACTTTTAACAACAAGGACTAATATGCAATATTGTTTAAAGGATTGTTATGCAATATTATAAGAATATTCTAGAATTAGTTAAGGATAGTTTACTTGTCATTCAAGTAATTATTGTAAACCGACTTAAGGTTTTCCTTGTTCCTATAAAAGGAGCCTTAGGATTGTATTAGACATATGAGTTTTAGAGTTTTACAATACGATTCTAGAATACGATATTAGATAAGTTAGGGATTGTTAGTAAATCTGTGTTTAGAGAAGCAGGTTCAATGTTGGTTTTAATATAATTCAAAGTTCTTCTTAGCTTTGTGTTAGTAGATTCCGCATACTTTACAAAGTAATATCAGTGTTTCATTATTAATTATTTTGAGTTATTCAAGATTGTTAAAACCTTACAAGCTACAAAGTAGTTTGATCAGAGTATATCGATCCAACAAGTGGTAGCAGAGTTTGTGTGGAAACTCTGATTAAGAAGAAACCTTTAAAACCGATTTTACTACAAACCCTTCAAGATGTCGACAGATGCTGCACCTGTTCCATCTATCACAACAGTCAGAATTCCCATTTTCAAGAAGGGAGAATATGATCTATGGAGCATGAAGATGAGGCAGTACATTGCCATCACAGACCATGCTCTATGGGATGTGATTGTCAATGGCAATGTGGTAATTGAAGAACCAGTGGAGATTCCAGGACAACCTACACTACCTAAGCCAACCTTGTCAGGTGGCACCAAAAGAAATCAAGATAAGGCTCTCAACATACTGCTTTCTGCCATTCCTGATGGTCACCTATTGAAGTTTCATGATGCCAAGGATGCAAAACAACTATGGGCTGCTATTAAAACAAGATTTGGAGGTAATGATGCTTTCAAGAAGATGCATAGGAACTTATTGAAGCAACAGTTTGAAATCTTCACTGTTGGTGAAAGAGAAAGTCTTGACTCTGCCTATGACAGATATCAAAATCTACTCAGTATGCTAGAATTGTATGGAGCAGAGGCATCAGTTGAAGATGCAAACTTGAAGTTCTTAAGGAGTTTGCCATCTGCATGGCATGTGGTTGCTACCATGATTAGAGGACAACCTGGTTTGGACACTATGGACTTTGATGATCTCTACAACAATCTAAAGGTGTATGAGCATGAGATGAAGAGTAATAAAGGCTCAAGTTCTCACAGTATTGCCTTTGTATCTTCTGAAAACAGAAGCAGTACTTCCACTAAAAGTATTGCTTACCCTGTCCAAAGTACTGTTGCAGAGAAACAGCATCCATGTACAACCATGGTCACTACCACCTCATCACCATCACATACCACCAATTCAGATGATGTTCTATGCTCATTCTTTGCTCAATAAGCCACTCTACCTGTTACTTATCAAGAAGATGTCTTGAAAATTAATGAAGATGCTATGGAAGAAATTGATATAAGATGGCAGGTTGCCATGATCACTGCAAGGATCAAGAAGTTTATGAACAAGACAGGGAGAGGTATTGATTTCAAAGCTAAGCAGGGGATAGCATTTGATAAGTCTAAGATTGAATGCTTCAATTGTCAAAGGACTGGTCACTTTGCAAGGGAATGCAAGTTTGCAAAGTATCAAGCAAACAAAATGATTGAACAACCCAGGGTCGAAAGAAAAGAGGTTCCTATTGCAGAGCGAAAGTCACAAGCTTTGGTGGCTCAAGAAAATTTATCAGAAGTTGATTGGAGTAATGAATTTGATGATGAACCAGTAACCTACTCTATGGTTGCATTGGAAGAGGTTGATTGGAGCACAGCTTTTGATGAGGAACCAAGATATGCAGCTTTGGAGTCAAGAGATGGTCTAGGAAGCTTTGATTGGAGCATGGAAAGTGAAGAAGAACCTGTTCAGCTTGCTATGATGGCTACTTCACCAAGTTCATCTACTATCTATGAGGTATGTTCCAAATGTAGTACCTCTTATCAAAAGATGCTTAAAGAATATGAAACTGAAAGAGATAACTATAGAAGGGCTAGGTCTGAGATAGCTGGTTACCAATTGACTTTAGAGTCAATGGAAGCCAAGATAATCACTCATGAGAATAATGAAGTAGCTTGGGCTGAAAAATATGAGCAACAAGATTATCAATTAAAGTTAAGTGAGTGGAAGTTAGGATGTAAAGTTTCTGAATTAGAAAAGGTCACTAAAGAAAGAGATAAGCTGCTCGAAAAACTTGCTGTTTGGAAAGAATCAGGTCTGTCACATGTTAGTTTTGTTGAAAAACATAGAACAGCAAACATTAAAACTGGCCTAGGTTATGATAATAGTTCAGAAGTACTTTCAACTAGGAACCAAGACTTAAGTCTTTCTCATGAGACCTCAACTAGTGATGAAGAATTCATAAGCTTAGAGGAAAACACATCTAGTGATGAGGAATCACCTTGTTCAACACCTCCTAAATTTAAGAAAGCCAGAGGATATAATGAAGTTCCTCCACCCACAGGTAGTTTTCAACCACCTAGGACAAATGTTTCTTGTTTTGGAGTAGACAATCTAGAATTTAGGAAAAAGCTTAAAGGTCAATCTAATTCAAGTCAATCTAGGCTTGAGTCCATAAGAGAATCTGTTGAGACACCTAGGGATGATAATAAGGGTTCTGGCAGTGAAAAAGGCTTTTCAAAACAAGCAATACTTCCAAAAACTTCTCAAAGTACTGTTGATCATTCAGCAGTACCTACAAGGAAATCTTTTCAAAATACTGCTTATTATAGAAAACCTTTTGGGAATGGATTTGGGAATATAGGTCCAAAGTTATGCTTTGTATGTTACAGTCCTCATCATTTGATCAAGGACTGTGATTATCATTCAGAGTACTTAAGTAAATACCCAAAGACCACATCTGCAAACCATAAGCACAAAGAGAATAAACCAAGGGAGAATAAACCAACTTGGAATTACTCAAATAGGGTTAACCATAGTAATTTCTCAAAAGATTATAGGTACCCTCATCAAAAAACACCATTCTCCAAACCCACAGTACCTTCAAGAAATACTTTTCAAAGTACTGGTCATGCAGTACTTTCTCAAAGTACTGTTAGGAATACCCCCAATCAAGATACTGCTAGCAAAAACTCTAGTGTAAGACCTAGGAGATTCAATTCTTACACACCTAGAAGGCCTTACAATTCAAGAAAAGTAGCTAGAACAAAGAACTCAACACCAAAAGTTAAAACTAAATGGGTTAAGAAAGAAAGTACTGCTGAGGGTGAAAAGGTACTTTCAGAAAATAAGGATGAAAAGGGGAGTGTTGATAATAACGCAACACAGGTTTTGGAATCAAAGACATTAATTCTTGATAGTGCTTTGAAAAACAGTGGTGATTACATACTCAAAGAATTTGAGTATGTCACTCCACAAGGGGAACACAAGTCAGTAATGGCTTAGGTTCCTAATAGAAACTAACCCTTTTCATTTTTATGCAGGGCAACCCAGAAGAGGAGCTTAAAGATCATCTTATTGTGGATAGTGGTTGCTATGGAAGCATGACAGGAGAAAAGGAGCTCTTGTCAGATTATAAGGCTTATTTTGGAGGAAGAGTTGCATTTGGGAATGATCCTGATGGAGGGAGAATCACTGGAAAAAGAACTATTAAGGTTGGATCAATTGATTTTGAGAATGTTAGATATGTGAAGGAGCTTAAATTCAACCTTTTGTCAGTTTCTCAGATCTGTGACAAGAAATATCATGTGTTATTTCTTGACACAGAATGTCTTATTCTCTCCCCTGAGTTTTAAATTAGAAGATGAAAACTTGGTGATGCTGAGAGCACCAAGAACCAATGATGTGTATAGCATAGACTTGATGAATACCAATTCTACTAAAAGAGCAACATGTTTAATAGCAAGGGCAACAATGGAAGAAGCACATCAATGGCATAGAAGATTAGGGCATGTAAATTTCAAGAACATCAACAAGTTGGTCAAAGGAAATTTAGTTAGAGGTTTACCTTCTAAAACATTCAAGAATGATCACTCATGTCTGGCTTGCAAGAAGGGTAAACAGCACAAGGCTTCATGTAAAAAGATCGAAGACAGAACCATTAGAGAACCATTGGAATTGCTACATATGGATCTATTTGGACCTATTTTTGTTGTTAGTTTAAACAAGAAGAAGTACTGTTTGGTTATAACAGATGACTGTAGCAGATTTAGCTGGGTCTTTTTCTTGGGATTTAAAGATGAAACTTTCGATGCTATTCATGATCTTATAATAGCACTTGAAAATCAGTTAAGACTCAAGGTTAGATCCATTAGATGTGATAATGGGACTGAATTCAAAAATCAGCTAATGGATGAATTTTGTGCCAAGAAAGGAACTAAGAGAGAGTTTAGTATTGCCAGAACTCCTCAGCAGAATAGAGTTATAGAAAGGAAGAATAGAACTTTGATAGAAGCAGCAAGGAAAATGCTTGCAGATTACCAATTACCTGTTCCATTTTAGGCTGAACCAATAAGTGCTGCTTGTTATCTGTTGAATAGAGTATCAGTGACAAAACCTCAGCTAAAGACACCTTATGAGTTACTCATGGGAAAGAAACCAAACATTAAGTTTATGAAACCTTTTGGATGTATCCTGACTATTTTGAATATTGCTGATAATTTGGGAAAATTTGATGGTAAGTCAGATGAAGGATACTTATTGGGTTATTGTAGCAAAGGATTCAGAGTGTACAACAGGGCTACCAAGAAGGTTCATGGTTGTAAAGGCTGTGGAAAATCAATTTTATTGTAATTAGTTCACCATGGTTGTAATCAAAGAACTAACTAGTCCAAAAGCAAACGGCTCTTGGTAAAGACTAATCAAATCCGTTGATAGCTGATGATTTGCTAAAAATCATATGGTTATCAATGTACCATGGTTGTTCTAACCTAAACATTGGCTACTCCAGAGTTAATGGCTTTGGTAAAGAGACATCAAAATCCATTAAAATTCAATGATTCACCTCTCACAGAAGTTTATACATCTGGAAGTGATGAGAATAGTATGAAACTTTAAAGATTTGATGTACACTTTGTCAAAATACTGCTGAGTTGCTGTAAAGATATCATCTGAAGCTGATAAAGAGCACTTTGACATACAAGACAGATAAGATATAAAGATACAATTTTCTTTGGTAATAAAGATGTTGAAGATCAAAGATAACAAAGAAACTTGAAATCAAGCAAGTAGAATTCAAGTTAGGGGAGGATTGTTCAAAGTCAAAGTACTGCTCGTAATTGAAGATTATTCAAAGTACTTTTAACAACAAGGACTAATATGCAATATTGTTTAAAGGATTTTTATGTAGTATTATAAGAATATTCTAGAATTAGTTAGGGATAGTTTACTTGTCGTTCAAGTAATTATTGTAAACCGACTTAAGGTTTTCCTTGTGCCTATAAAAGGAGCCTTAGGATGGTATTAGACGTATGAGTTTTAGAGTTTTATAATATGATTTCTAGAATACGATATTAGATAAGTTAGGGAGTGTTAGTGAATCTGTGTTTAGAGAAGCAGGTTCAAAGTTGGTTTTAATATAATTCAAAGTTCTTCTTAGCTTTATGTTAGTAGATTCCGCATACTTTACAAAGTAATATCAGTGTTTCATTATTAATTATTTTGAGTTATTCAAGATTGTTAAAACCTTACAAGCTACAAAGTAGTTTGATCAGAGTATATCGATCCAACAGCCAACATGGCATTGGAGACCCCAACCCTCTCTCACGGTTATAAATAGGAGCTCATTTCTCCTTCATTAGTGTGTAGTTTTTAGGTAGCGAAGCTCTGCTATTTTTAATTCAGAATGTACTTAGTTTAGTTCAATGTATTGTATTCCAATTTAGTTTTTAATAAAATTTAGTTCTCATTATTATTCTTCTTAGCTAATTGTTCATTTTATGTTACTAAAGCTTTAATATCTTTTATACTCAGTTACATTCAGTTTCTTCTATATAGCTTAAACATTATCAACCTTTCAATTCAGTAGTCATCTTATTCAAAAATAAAAAAAATCAGAAAATAAAATAAAATAAAAAATATTTTTACCTTTTCTTAGTTAAGCTTACAACTAAGCTTGTTTTTCTCTTATACAGTCCATTTAAGCTTTTTAGCTTATAGTGGATTAGTTTTAAGTCATTACTTACAATCAAGCAATTACAGTCAACATAAGTCAACAGTCCTTGATTCCATTGATCCTTGGTGTTTATTGATAAATTAGGACAGAAATGGAAGGTTTCAGCCTGTCTAAAGACATGCAAGCTCAGTGAATCACTCCTGTTCATGCTGGAGTGAATTTACATTGTAAGTTATGTTTTGGATTCCAATTAACTGGGTTCATTGAATAGTATCTGTGTAGATCTATTAGTTTGTTTGTTTGCTGTTTTATCGGTATAATTGGATTGAGTTTGAGGTTATTTGAATAGATTTGATAGTAGTAATGTATTAGTAGTTCATAAATTTTGTCATATCAGCATAATTGAGAATTTGAGTATATGATGTATTAGTGTTGATTTGATTGCTGGTTTAGCTTCTGTTAGTGTTAGAATAGCTAGATTGATCATTGGTTTGGTGATGTGTTGTTGGATTCATCATTTGATTATGAAAGCTGTCAAATAAGGGGGTGTTTAGATCTGTGAATTGCTGAGTTTTTGTTGGATCGATATACTCTGATCAAACTACTTTGTAGCTTGTAAGGGTTTAGTAAAATTAAGTAAACTTAACACTATTAATATTGAAACACTGTTTGACCTTGTAAAGTATGCGGAATCTACTTAACACAAAGCTTAAGAAGAACTTTTATATTAAACCAAACTTGAACCTGCTTTGTTACACAGATTCACTAACAATCCCTAACTATTATCGACTTTATAAAACTCTAAGACTCTTAGAACTTCGACTAAAACTTCTATCAACTAATACCTCTTAAGGCTCCTTATATAGATAACCTTAAGTCGGTTTACATCATCTATCTTGAACGACAAGTAATTATCCCTAACTAATTCTAGAATATTTGTAGAATATTACATATTAATCCTTTAACTAATATTGCAATTAAGTCATTATTCACTTCGAAGTACTATAAATTATCTTCAATAAGCAGCAGTACTTTGACTTTGATCTCTTAGCAGCACCTTGATCTTTGAACAGCACTTTGACACAGCAGTACTTTGAACTTCTTGAAGTACCTTGAACTTTAATATCTCAACAATCCTCCCCTAACTTGAACTCCACTTGCTTGATTTCAAGTTTCTTTGTTATCTTTGATCTTCAAAATCTTTATTCATTCACAAAGATTGTTTATTTATCTCTTTATCTCTTATCTGTCTTATGTCAAAGTACTCTTTATCAGCACCAGTTGATATCTTCTCTTCAATAAGCTTCCTCAGCTACTCAGCAACATTTTGGTACAATAGTCATCAAATCTTTTAAAGTTTCATACTATTCTCATCACTTCCAGGTGTGTAAACTCCTGTGAAAGGTGAATCATTGAAAATTAATGGATTTTGATGTCTCTTTACCAAAGCCATTAACTCTGGAGTAGCCAATGTTTAGGTTAGAACAACCATGGTACATTGATAACCATATGATTTTTAGCAAATCATCAGCTATCAACGGATTTGAGTAGTCTTTACCAATAGCCGTTTGCTTTTGGACTAGTTAGTTCTTTGATCTCAACCATGGTGAACTAATTACCATAATGGATTTTCCACAGCCTTTACCACAAGCCTTTTTTCCTTGTGGGTTAGCCAACTCTTCACTTTTACAGATATGGTGAGTTGAAAACCATATAATTTTTAGTAAATTGTCAACTAAAAACGGATTTGATAATCACATCAGAGCCGTACCCTCATGATGAGTCAAACTCTTTCTTGTCTGTTAAACATGGTAAGTTGATTACCATTTGTTGTGCAGTATGAATACTAACACCATGTGTTTCTTTTCAAATCCTTTTATTGACTTCACTTTTAAACATCAAAAACTTTTTATTTTATCTTACAAAGGACTTATATTGGTTTTATGCAGCAAGCAGTACTTTGATAAAGTACTGTTTGTCTGGCAGTACTTTTTTTTAAAAAAAAATTACTTATTATACAAAACAAATCATACCAGTATTTTGCAATATTATTCTTCAGACTTAGTCCATCTGATAAATAGCTTAATCACATCCAAAGCTACATCAGATTCATCTTCAAGTTCCATTCTATGATCCAACATTCTAAGCATTATTTCCCTTATCAATGGATATCTTCTCTCAGCAAGCATATGAATCATGGTACCATCTTCCATCTCAAGTGAATGAACCCCTGATGACTCAAAGAATCTCCATCTAGTGATTTCCCAATTTTCTTGATCATTCTATAGAGGATCAGCACTTCTTTCTTCTGTTTCCCAGATGGTAATAAGATCTCCAGGTAAGATTAATCCCACTCCTGAAGCTTCAATCTCCTTATAGTATGTATGCACTTGCATATATAAGTCATATAAATCTTCCCTGGTAATAAAATGCAGAACATCCCATAACATGTTGAATACTGTGAAGCTTTCATCTTCTCTGTTGAACATAAGATAATTTCCTTCTTTTGATTCAACCACAAAGAATGAGATAATCTTGATTTCTTTCCAGAGTCTTTAGTCTTCTTGTTCTCAAAATCTACTATTCTGAAATAGTTTCTAAGTTCATCAATTGTATCTTCATGTATCATCTTCAATCTTTTTGACAATTGATCTTCTTGAACTGCTTTCTTTCTCTTCAATTTTCTTTGCTCAGCTTGTTCCTTCCTTATATCATCTAACTTCTTGTCTTTATCAGCATCCATGGGTACAAAACTTGCTACTTCTTTCCTGATAGACTCTTGTACTTGTTCCCATAGAGCTTTCACTTCTGGATACATCAATCTTTGTAAATTCTTGTATCCTTTTCCTTTCAAGAAACTTATCATCCAGTTTCTTTCCTAAGCAATTGTCATTGGCTTCTTTGTAATTGGCCTATTTATTTCTGCCAAATACTCTGCATCATACTCAGCTTGTTGCTTTCTAGCAACCTCTGCATCTTCTGCTATAAGAGTTTGGTGTGCGTGGGGTTTGCACCAGGCATTACCTCTCAAGGGATCTTGAGAAGCTTACAACCCCCACCAGGTAGTGTACCTGATCAATGTAGTATAGTATAATGACAAGTACCGGGGGATTGATCGTTCAGCTAGGAATAGTGTCGCTAGGATTAGAAAACCTAAAGACTAGGTCTAGAGATGAGGGATGATTCTTTTTGTATTTTTATATTTTTTAGGAAAGCGAATTAAAATCTCGGGTTTGAAGGATTTGGGCGGAATTAGTTGCTAATCAACTAACCCAATACTAAAGATGCAATCAAAATAAAATACTAGAAATAAAAATAAACTAAATTAAACTAAGGTTGTGAGCAATATGTGGGAGAAATGTGTTTACTTAGATTTCACTACTCCCTAGATATCTTTTACATGTTAATTACTTGTTATAGTTGCGTGGATGACGGATTGTATTCCTTAATACCATTCATGGGGTGGCGTACTTACTTCCCCAATCCTATGAGTGTCTACTTAACTCCTATGTCGAGCCGGCTAAGAAGCTCCTAACATTAGATCATTAGAATTTACTCATGCATTAAATACAACCAATAAAACCTAGTACACATCGGTTCATGTTTCATAAGACGTTCAAGCATGTTACACAATGGAGATCTGCCAGTTTTCTTAAGCCTAACATTGAAATCATTCATCCAATACAACCATAAACAAGTAATCAACACATAATTAACATCTAGGTTTCATCAGATCTAAGCAAACACAAGATAAATCTAGCCTAGCATGTTGAAATTAAGACAATCACAAGATATAGACAACCAACACATAGACATATTGATTGAATTAAAGAGAAGACTTATCTCAATAGCACATGAAAGGATTCAAGGGGTGAAAACCCTTGAATTTACTGTAAAATACGAGCTAGGGTTCACAAAGTTCGGCCCTAGGGTTTCTCCACACAAGTTCCTCTTTATGAACGAAAAATAGAAAACTATATATAGATTTTAGAAAGTGATGGCATCAAGAACAAATGTCTGACGCCGTCATCTCGCCGCCAAATAGTTCCTCGGACTGCCTAGATCTGGATCTGACGCCGTCATGTGTACACCTTATGCAGGCCATCATGATTTTAACTTTTGACGCTCTTGTTGTGACGCCTCCAGGTTTCTTCTGGGTCGTCATGGACTTTACTCTTGACGCCGTCAGGATTTCCTTTTTGACGCCGTCATACACTGTTCCCAGCTTGGAAAATTAAGTCTTTGGCGTTTTCTTCACTTTTATGCTCCAAAAACGTCCGAATTGCTTCCTTTTCCAGATTTCACTCCCAAAGTACCTAAAATCACAAAAGGAATTATTTAGGGCAATATTTGATCAAATAAATTCAATTCCGGGCTTAAATGACCCCCTAAAAGTGGTTCATTTTTCGCCTCATCAGAGTTTCTCTGATCTGTGCAAGAGTATATTTCTTCTTTTTCTTCTTAATATCTTTCTTCTTCATGATCCCTTTCCCTTTGTCTTTGGGATCTAACTCTTCAGATTCAGAAGTACTTTCAGAAACTTGTTGTGCAGGCTCAGAAATATGTATACCTCTTGCAGGTCTATTCAAATTGATCATAATCTGAGCAATTGTTTCATCATCACTTGCAGTATGCACCTTAGCTTCTTCTTGCTGTACAAAAGTAGAAGGACCAGCTTCATCTTCAAAATTCTATGTAGAAGGTCCAGCTGCAGAAGTTCCACTTTCATCAATATTCATAGCAGCAGTACCTTGCTCAGCAGCACCTTGCAGATCAGTACTTTCAGCAACAATACTTTGAACACCAGTACTTTGAGTTTGAGTGCTTTGAATATTTTGTGCATCAACATGTTGCTCAACATCTTCTTGCTCAACAACTTCTTGCTCAACAACATTCACATCTTCTTCAATGTTTTTCTCTGGCACAAAAGTCTTTGGTTCTTCTGGGTATTGCCAAAGGTGAGCATCTTCTGAATATTGAATCTCAGCATCATCTCTATCCAAATTATCATCTTGATTCCTCCCTAATTTGATAGATGATGACTTCTTATGCTTCTTCTTGGATCTAGAAGTCTTCTTGGAAGATTTAGACTTTTGCCTCTGAGACTGTTTCTTTTCCTTCACATACAGTCTAAAATTTTGAACAAGAGGCCAGACAAACTTCTTTAACCTTCTGAACTTCTTCCTTAAGCTCTTAATTTCTACAGCTTGATCATCCATAGTCTTCTTCATCCTCTCTAATTCTCTAGTCAAGGCATAATTATTTATAGCACCTCCAACTCCCTCATCTCCTCCAGGTGTTTGAAGCCCACCTGTGAAAGTATAATCATTGGGAGAAGGTACTGGAGTATGCTCTGAAGCAGTACCTTTGGAAGAAGTATTGTGTGGAGAAGCACCTTCAGCAGAAACAGGTTTTTCCAAGGAAGCTGATACTGATGGAGTTTTCTCACTTAAATCATCATGCTGAGGTGAAACAATAGGTGGTGTAGATGTATGGACTGATGCAGAATGCTCAGAAGTAGCAAGTTGGTTAGCATCATCAGATTCAGCAGAACCACTATTGTCATTAGCATCCCTAACAGCCTGTGCTGCCTCTAACATGTAAGCATTGAGAGGTGTATTTCTACCAGAAAAATTAACTCCCGTATGAGACATAAAGGTGAACACTTTAGGTGGCATCTTAATAGTAGGTACATAATCCTGAGGTTTGGGGATCCCATCTAATGGATTCTCTAAGAGAAGTTGAACAAATCTAGGATACATCAGAAAGGGGGAGCCTGCCTTAATATGTGTGAGCATACCCTCAAGAATCATGTAGGAAAAGTTGAAGGGTTGATTTGTAACAAGGCCAACAAGTGCAGAACCGATAGCATGACCAAATTGATCCCAAGCAGTACTCTTTGGACTTAAGCAATGAAGTAAAACATGTATAAGAAACTTCCAATGAGGACTTACCATTGCTTTCTGAAAAGTGAGCCTGTGCAAAGGTCCTTCACACCCAATGTCTCTCAGTGCATCCCAAATCTCTTATCTAGCAAACAAAACAGAGCATCCTTCATCTTCAAATAACAGAACCTCCCTGATCGGAGCCTAAGTAACACGAATTGCTCTCCCAGCAACTGTAGCACGAATAACATCCTCCCCATCTTGAATCTCAGCCCCTGCCGTGGCCCAAAACTCCTGTATCCATGGGCCAATAATCTCGGGGTTGACTAGTGTTAGCATTAAAAATATATATATATAAGTGATGGTCATTCTCATTTATTGTAACATTGTAATGTGTCGTAGTTTGTGTTATTAGAATAGTCAATGGGCCTTGGTCTTGGTAAGCTAATATGTTATTAGTTATGTTTCATAAGCCTTTATAATTCATGTAAACCAAGTCCAAACCCAAGCCCATGGAAAGCCTCTTAAGGCATCATGTTAAGAACTATATAAACACCTCAAAGGCTCATTTGAGGTGTGTGCTTGTATGTGTATTGTGTGTGTTTTATTAATAAAAGTTCTCTTCATCTCTTATTCTCTTTTATACATCTTAACGCCACACATATAACATCAAGTCACCATCTTTCCTTCTTCTAGTGCTTATATTTGTGATAAAGTTGATAGATTTAAGGTTTTACAAGTGGTATCTGAGCCTAACAATGATTTAGGAGTGTTTTTATCAAGT
The DNA here is from genome assembly GCA_030686995.1 of Artemisia argyi. Lineage (NCBI taxonomy): Eukaryota > Viridiplantae > Streptophyta > Magnoliopsida > Asterales > Asteraceae > Artemisia > Artemisia argyi. Next base: position 68,253,246 of record CM060697.1, read on the forward strand.
TTTTTGTTTAAAAGTTTCGTATTTTTCATTTGTACATGTACTTTTTCTTTAAAAAGCTTTGATTTTTACGTGTTTGAGTGTTAAAGTTGTTGTTTTTATTGAAGTTTGAGTGATTCTAAGTGTTTTGGGAAAGATTTGATCAATAGAAACAAGTGAAAAAAGTAGTTTTGGTTGAAAAAATCGGATTTTTCACGTTTCTGGTCATCTTACGCGTAACTTGGGTGAATAGTACGATTTCTTAGCTGTCTACAGTACTGTTTACGCATACGATTATGTCAAAACCCCTTTCCTACGCTTAAGTTTAGTCAAAACCCTCTTCTTACGCATAAGTTCACTTTTTTACGCATAATATTGAGATCCTACGCTTAAGTCTGTTCCTATGCATAAGATTGGATTCTACGCATAAGATTCTACGCAAAAGATTGGATTCTACGCATAAGATCCTACGCAGAAGTTGTACTCAGTACTTCCCTGACTTGGATAAGTTTGTGGAATACTTCGACTTGGGATATCTTTCAAGCTTGGATAAGTTTGAGAGATCTGTTTGGTTGAAAAACCTTGCGCGTAACATTCTTACGCATAAACTTTAAGTTTACGCGTAAAATCAAAGTCTACGCATAAACAATATTGTTTACGCATAACTTTAGATCTTACGCATAACTTAAAGGTTACGCATAACATCTTACGCGTAAGATTATTCAAGGTTTACGCGTAAGATCAAGCTTTACGCGTAAGTTTATGACTTTTCACAACCAAACTTCAAACGGCCAAAACTTTTGAACCGTAACTCCGTTTTCGATGAATCAGCTGTCAAAACGACCGTGAAACAGAGAAGAATGACACATTGAATAAATTTATTCATTCAACCCAAGTTTCGAGGCCTAAAAACGCTCCAGAAAGAAGTTATTGAGGTTTTAAGGTTTTAGATCAAATTTTTCACCATCCAAACTTGCATCAACTTACACTAAACACAACTCCTACTTCGTTGAATCGATCCAAGTATCAACTTTATCAATCTACACTTCATCAATGGCTACTCAGCAAGATATTCATGCAGCCGGTGCGGAAAACTGACCTCCAATACTTGAAAAAGGTGGATATCTCCCATGGACAAGCCGCATGCTTCGTTACATCGAAACAAAGCCTGATGGTAAATTAATGATCAACTCCATTACAAATGGTCCATTCAAGCCAAGACAAGTTCAAATTGAAGGTAATCCAAATATAACACCTCCTACTCAACCATTCGTGCGTGAACAAACAGAAGCAGATTACACAGAGGAAGACAAGAAGCAGATCGCCGCTAATGATATGGCAATGCATTTAATCTGGGAATCAGCAAGGATATGCTACTGGATTTAATATAGGCAATCAGAATATGCAGAATGCAGGTCAGTATGCAGGGAATCAGTAAGGTCAGAATGCAGGGAATCAGTTGGGTCAGTTTGCTGGAAATCAGAGGGGTCAGAATGTTGGTAATCAGGCAATGGGTAATCAGAATAGACATGTTGCAGCTCCAGTAGTTGGGAATTTGGGAAATGTGAATCAGGGTAATCCGGTAAAGTGTTTCAACTGTCAGGGTGTAGGTCATATGGCAAGGAACTGTCCTACCAAGCCAACAAGAAAGACACAGCGTATTTGCAGAAAGCATTACTGTTGGCACAAAAGAATGAGGCAGGGTTTCAGTTGAACGCAGAGGAGAATGATTTTATGGCTCTTATGGATGACATGGAAGATAGAGAGGATATCGATGCGAACTGCATATTCATGGCGAATCTTCAGGAAGCTAAGTATGACACGGATTCTGACACACTTCCTGTTTATGACACCAATGCACCATCTGGGGTACCAAATTTCAACACATGTCACAATAATGATATATTTGATATGTCTCCTCATGAGGAACAGCATTCTGAGAAGCTAGCACCCACTTATGATACATACCTGGACACGCCAAGTAGTAGCAATACTCCTTCAGCAACTCAAGATGTGAATCATAATGGAGGCTTCGTTTCACAGCATGCTGAGAATGATGAGGAAACACGTGCTTTGTTTGAATCATTATTGAATAATTGTCGTATTGAAATTGAGAATGTGCAAAAGGTCAATCGCGATGTTAAGGCCGCGAATGTTAAATTGACCGCTGAGCTTGAGAGTTACAAAGAAAATGTTAAAGCTTTTGAATTTCATAACAAAAGACTGTCTGAATTAGAAATTGGTTATCAAAATTCCGTTTCAAGGGAAAAACAATTGCAACTCAAGTTTGATACACTTGATGTCAACTCTTTCAAAAAGATAAAATCTTTAAACGTGGAAATTTCTGATTTACAAAACCAACTTTCTAAACAAAAATCAGCTTATACCAATCTTGAAAAAGAAAGGGACGAGCTGAACATGTCGAAGAGAGCATAATTAAAATGAAATAAAAGGATTTGAAACCCATTGATTACAACAAATTGAACAAACTTTCGGGAATTACTTTTGTTCCACAAACAGAACCATCTGTGTTTTCCATAAAACGACCATTCGTGAAATTCTTGTCTAAAAAGAAAGTTGTTTCCAAATCTCTTTCAAAAATGGAACAAATGTCCTCTAACAACACTTTTAATACAAGTAAGGCTAGAGAAATTCTAGATGATGTTAAAAAGAGAATTCAAGAACTTTAAAATATTGTTGCTTCTAAAACTACAATCAATATTAACAACTGGCATTCCAGTTTTCATATTGAGCAGAAAAAAGTTTTTGAAAACGAAATTACTATCCCACTGAATAACATCAGTGCGAGGGTAATCCATTTTGAACAAGCTTTCTTAAAAGAAACGGCCGACTTTGTCAAGGACCACAAATCCCTGGTAAACGAAGCTAATGAAACTCGAGAAAACATGAATGTTTTGGAAAACCTAAATGATTCTCTCTTCGAAGCTGTTATGACCACTGATATTATGTCCATCATTTTACAAACATATTCTGTTCAAGACGATGAAAGACTGAGAGCTGAGACCTCCGCAATTGTTTCAAAATATAAAAATGCTCTTATAAAGCTTGAAAAAGGAAATGTGTCATATTTTAAACAACTTGATCGAAAAAAGGAAGAATGCAAGTATGACAAATTGTCGTATGAGCGTGCCTTAAAGAACATGAAAGAGCAAAATGATCTTTTGAGGGATCAGCTTGAAAGTCAAAAAGGAAAGGGTGAGGAAACTAAGTTTGCAAAACCATTGACTTCGGAGAAGCCAAATGTTTCAAACACGGTTCAAAACCAAAGATGTCAATTTCAAGGTTTGCTCCAAAAGTCGATGAGAAAAAGAATTTGACAAAACCAATCACTCTAACACCCTTGCCAAAGAAAAGTGAAAATGTAAAGTTTGTTGATAAAGGAAAAGCGGTTGTCGAAACACCAAAAGTGATAGCACCTGGCCTTTTTAGGATTAGTCCCACTAATGCGTCTGCCTCCACTTCTAAGACAAATGCGTGCAAAAAGGATAATTCTAAAGAGTCTAGTGATGCTAAAAAGGACAACAATATAAATCCTAACGCGTGTGCCTTACCTTCTACAGGATTAGAAAGCACCTCTAGAAGCAGCAGACTAAAGCCTAGGAGCAATACAAGGAACAATAGAGTCTCGCCTATTTCTAAGAGTAGTAGCAAGAATAAAGCTGAAGAAGTAGAAGAACACCCTAGGAATTTATCGCTTTGTAATAAGAAACATGATTCATCTGAATGTAATGTCGAAAGTACTGGTTCTAATGCATGTAATGACTCTGTTTGTTTAATACGCAAGAAATGTTTAATTAATGATGTTCATGATGAATGTGTTTCTAAGAATGTGAATGTTACGCCTGAACAGAAGAATGTTCCAAAAAGACCTAGTGCTAGATCTAGATCTATAGAAAGATTAGTTGCACGCTTTAGGTCTACCACTAGTAGTCGAATGCCTAGGAACTACCTTAAGTTTTGTATGTGGATACCAACGGGTAGAGAGTTCATTCTTAAGAATGGCAAATTGGAAGTTGCTCAAAATAAACATGTAGCAACCTTTGATGTGTGTGATTCGGAATTTACTCCTAACCCCATGGAACCTAATTCAAAACGGTTTCCAAATACAAACTCTTCTGTTCTTGGCAGTTTATCGAAATATGTCTTTGGATCGTCGACTTGGGTTGCTCCAAGCACATGACCGGGAATTTAAAGCTGCTGATCAATTTCGTCTGGAAATTCATAGGAACTGTACGATTTGGAAATGATCATGTAGCAGCTATTCAGGGTTATGGAGATCTTCAGCTTCGGAATTTTTTAATCACTCGAGTTTACTACGTTGAAGGGTTAGGACACAATTTGTTTTCAGTTGGGCAGTTTTGTGATGCAAATTTAGAAGTTGCATTCAAGAGAAACACGATTTTTATTAGAAATTTGGTTGGTGATGATCTCTTAACTGGTAATCGTGGTACAAATTTGTATGCTATTGACATCAACCAAATGGCTTCTCCATCACCAATTTGTCTTATGACAAGGGCGACCGAAACTAAGTCCTGGCTGTGGCATAGGAGATTATCCCATCTCAATTTTGACACGATCAACAAGTTAGCTAAAGACAACATAGTCACCGGACTTCCTAAGTTCAAATACACCAAGGAACACCTTTGTCCATCAAGCGAACAAGGAAAAAGCAAAAGAGCATCATATAAACCCAAAACCGTACCTAGTTCGGAAGCAAGGTTACATATGTTGCACATGGACTTATGTGGCCCAGTGAGAGTTGAAAGCATTAATGGGAAGAAGTATATTCTTGTTATTGTTGATGATTATTCAAGATATACTTGGGTAAAGTTTTTGAGGTCAAAAGACGAAGCACCAGGCATCATCATCACCTTTCTAAAGCGTATTCAAGTTCTACTTCAAGCTCCAGTAAGGATTATAAGAACAGATAATGGCACAGAATTCACAAATCAGGAGTTAAGAACTTACCTCGAAGATGTTGGAATTACACATCAAACATCAGTTGTTAGAACTCCACAGCAAAATGGGGTAGTTGAAAGAAAAAACTGAACTCTGGTGGAAGCTGCTCGCACAATGCTGATTTTTTCTAGTGCACCACTATTCTTATGGGCTGATGCTGTAGCCACTGCTTGTTTTACTCAAAACCGATCCCTAGTCCATCCGAGATTCAATAAAACCCCATATGAGCTAGTGAACAGCCGTAAACCTGACATCTCTTACCTTCACGTGTTTGGCGCTTTGTCCTATCCGACGAATGACAGAGAAGATCTAGGGAAGTTAAAAGCTAAGGGTGATATTGGAATCTTCATTGAATATTCAGAAAACTCGAGGGCATTCAGGGTGTATAATAGAAGAACAAAAAGGATAATGGAGACGATGAATGTGAAGTTTGACGAGATTTCACAAATGGCTTCTGAGAGACTCGCTCTAGAACCCGCGCTCAATCCAATGGCTTCTAATCAAAACGGATTAGGACCCGCACCAAACCAGCAGACTTCTGGACACATCAGTTCAGGACTCGTGCCTCAAGGAGCTCAGTCAACAAACACGGATAAACCTTCAGAACAAGAACTGGAAAATTTCTTCGAGTTAATGTTTGATGAATACTATGGTGGAACTTCGACAAATGCATCTCAACAGCATTCCGCTGCACCCGTTCAAAACCATCAACCACCACCACCACAAGATGCATCTACAACAATCGAAGCTGAAGCACCAACTACATCAACATCATCTACACCAACTCAAGCAACTCCAGTAATTGAAACTGAACTACCAATAGTTGATGAGCAAAATCAAAACACTAATTTTCAAGAAGAACCAACAAATAATCAAACGTTGTTGCGTTAGAAGAAGAAGAAGTATTTGAAAACCCATTTGCAACAGACTCTGCTGAATCTTCTTCAAGGTTACAAGAACCATCTAACACACATATGTTTTACCCAAGGTACCCTTCTACGTTTCAATGGACAAAATACCATCCAATAGAACATGTTATTGGTGAACCTTCAAAGCTAGTTCAGACGAGGAGACAACTTGCCACTGATCTCGAATTGTGCATCTACATTTGCTCAATCAGCCTCAAAGAACCAAAGAACATTCGGGAAGAAATGGCAGAATACCCCTGGATAGAAGCTATGCAGGATGAAATTCTTCAATACGATTTACATGACAGTTGGGAACTTGTTGAACGACCACTTGATACACGTGTTCTTGATCTCAAGTGGTTGTGGAAGAACAAACTGGATGAGGAAATGAATGTTATTCGTAACAAAGCTCGTCTCATGGCTAAAGGTTATCCACAAGAGGAAGGGATAGATTTAGAGGAATCATTCGCGCCTGTAGCTAGACTTGAAGCAGTCCGGATTTTCTTGGCCTATGCCGCTCACAAAAACATCACAGTCTATCAGATGGATATTAAGATAGCTTTCTTGAATGGAACTCTGAAAGAAGAAGTGTATGTGAGTCAGCCAGAGGGATTCATCGACAAAGATCATCCAGACTACGTCTACAAGCTTAAGAAAGCAATTTATGGCTTAAAACAAGCTCCAAGAGCGTGGTATGACGAACTATCATCTTTCTTGCTTAAAAACAATTTCACAAAAGGAACGGTTGATGACACCTTGTTTATCAAAAAATTCAAAGATGACATTTTGATCGTTCAAATTTACGTGGACGACATTATTTTTGGATCAACCAATCCTAACCATTCAAAACATTTTGAAAATCTCATGAAAAGCAAATTTGAAATGTCCATGATGGGGGAACTAAAATTCTTTCTTGGTTTACAAATACATCAATCCCCTCGTGGTATTTTTATCAATCAAGCTAAATATACGATAGAGATTTTGAAAAAACATGGAATGGAAAACTGTGATTCTGTTGGTACACCAATGGTCACTTCACCAAAAATAGGTGCTAATTTGTTTGGGAAACCAATTGATCCGAAGAAATATTGGAGCATGATTGGTTCTCTCATGTACCTAACTACTAGCCGACCTGATATTCAATTTGTTGTTTGTTTGTTAGCACGGTTTCAGGCAAAGCCTACCGAACTTCACCTCAAAGATGTTAAACGGATCTTTCGGTACCTACGAAGCACCATTAACATGGGACTTTGGTATCCAAAGGATTCGGGGTTTAATCTAACAGCATTCTCAGATGCAGACCATGCTGGTGATCAAGTTACAGCAAAGAGTACATCAGGTGGAGCACAATTTTTGGGTGAAAAGCTTGTAAGCTGGTCGTCAAAGAAACAGGATTGTACTGCGCTATCAACTGTCGAAGCCGAGTATGTGTCTCTATCTGCGTGTTGTGCCCAAGTTCTTTGGATGCGGACACAACTCACAAATTATGGCTTTACTTTTGATAGAATACCTATGTATTGTGACTCAAAAAGTGCCATAGCCATCTCGTGCAATCCCGTACATCACTCTAAGACGAAGCATATCAAAGTCCGCTACCATTTCATCAAAGAACACGTGGAAGAGGGTACTGTTGAATTATTTTTCGTTAAGACTGATTACCAACTCGCAGATCTATTTACTAAAGCCCTTCCAAAAGAACGGTTTGACTATTTAGTTCGACGAATTGGCATGCGAAGCCTAACTCCTGAGGAGCTAGAAGGTCTTCTCGAATCTTCTTGAAAAAATTTTCAAAATCGCTTCGCTGTAAATATTTTTGAAAAAACAAAATACAAAATTTGAAAAACCAACAAAAAACAAAATATAAAAATATAAAATTTTCAAAAAATACAAAAAAAAAATAATAAAAAAATCCAAAAATATTCTTCTCACGACATGTCTCTCGTATAAATCAATATTCTGTACATTTCTAGAAATGTCATTCAACAATGATACGGACATGTACAGATGCTTGAGCGGGAGTTCTTTTTTATGTTTCTCTAAAACATGTCGTTTCTCAAAATTTTCTTCACTATGGCTTTCGTATACCTCAGTACGAAACCCGAACTAAAATGATGACTTATGATTATTTTCAAATCAAGGACTCGTACGTTCAAAGATGAAATCATTTTCAAAAGTTCGAGTATAAACAAACGAAAAGGATTTCAAACATAAACTCGTTTTTCAAAATACAATTCTTGAGCTTTTTTTCAAGATTGTTCAAAAGATTTCTCAAAATCTTTCAAATAAGTGCTCAAGATAACTCCCTCAAAACCCTTAATTGATTTTAAAATGAGCTATAATTAAGGGGGAGTACAAAAACAAAAATGTTCCGTATTTATGCAAAATGAAATCTGTCTTTCTCTCCAAAAAGCTTTTTTACTCAGTTGATATCAAAAATATCACGATATGCTATTTTTGAGGGGGAGAAGACATGATTAAAATGTGATCAAAGATGTTTAAAGTTTGTGACTGAATCTCGAAAGAGCTCGAATCAGTAAGAACCAATGAATTGACGAAGCTTAAAATGTCAGTAATCGAAAAGACTTATCCTGGACGGGTAATAATTTCAAGCTAGTCTAACTAGTGATGTAAGCGTGTCTCGAATAGGACTTGTCTGAGTAGAATGTACCGTATCAAGAGACTTTCTTTGGACTTGACCAGGATGGGTAATAATTTCAAGCTAGTCTAACTAGTGATGTAAGCGTGTCTCGAATCGGTCATGTTCACTGAAAGTGGATCAATTCAAAAAGTGCAAACTCCTCTAGCATGTGCAAATTTCTTAAAATTCATGAGCACATGTGAAGGGGGAGTCCTTCAAAAGCTGCAAAACTCTCAAAGTGGTAACAACAAAGTGTTTCATTATCATAAACACTTTGAGAGATTTTCAATAAATGGTTTCATGACCAATTATGGGATAGTCATGGAGTTATAAGGTGACTAAGGTTAAGAAAAACCGTCCTATGATCCGCAGAGCCGGAGGGATCTACCCAAGGACAAATCCAATAGATTAGAATTAGAAGTCCTTAGGTATGATTGAAAAAAGGAGAAAATGAGAAAGGGGAAATAAGGGATTGAAGAATTAAAAAGAAAAGTTATGAAAAAGGGTGAAAAGAAATAGCCCTCCAAATGTTCAACCTTAGGGTAGACACCGGGTTCAACTCATATGCTATTGGCTGTTACCAAGGTGACACCGGTATTGAAGACAAAGACGTCATGGACCCAGTGACGCACTGCACTAAACCTTCTTAACCACTCAAGTTCTCTTAAAAGAGCTTGTTTCATTCTCACGGGGAACCGGTGTAATCTATCGACCTGTCTCTTAGAGATGGTTGATATTGAAGTAGGAGACCTCTCCCTAATCTCCGCATAGGAAACCAAATATGCACTTATCGAGTCTAGAGCCCCGAGATTCATCAAAAGATCTCATAGGAACACATGATATTTCTACACTGGTTGTTCATCATTAAGGACGCCAGATGTAAACTTTAGAGTCCTAGGCAGATCTTAGCAATCTGCCAGAACATTTATGAGAGGATTCACTTTAGTGACTCTCAGTGATTGAATGGAAATTCCTGCCAGGGTCAACATCAAGCAGCCCTGACAGCAGGTCACTTCGGTAATTATTTATGGGTTACGCTTAGTGTTCGCGGTGGTTTCAAACGGTCTACAGTCGTGGAGTGATCCCCAGCGACTCACCCAGTCATTGAGCTACTAAGTAGGTCTTGTAAGCTCTCTCGAGAGTATTTGACATGGGAACGGCCTTGGTAAGGATTAGAAGGAGTCTTCACACTATGCTGTTGACAATCTCTAATTCGAACCTGTAAGTACCGGTTGATTTATTGCTAACTGTTTTCATGCAGCTATACATCATCTCCATGGCGAAGGATTCCACATGCTCATACATGCATCTCGAAGTCAAAGGAAAGTTCTCACAAAGATCAAAGCAAAGAAAGATTCTACGCATTGTGAAAGAATCTACAGAAGTAAAGTGACAAAGATCTGTGTGAAAGAACGGGAATAACAAATGCATGTATCACAAAGACTAAAGACGTATGAGCATGTTGGAATGGCGAACAACCACCACAGACGCAGAAGTGACGAAAGGCAGATTGCTCCACATCACAAAAGAACAAAGAATGATGAAAAGTCAATCATCAAAGATCACAAAGCATGAAGGAACAAAGACTAAAGACTATTCTACTACGACACACAATGGTCAACAACATTGAACAAAGAAGACCTAATCATGTGGAGCATCATTCGAATGACCACCCCTTAGGGGGAGATTGTTAGCATTAAAAATATATATATAGAAGTGATGGTCATTCTCATTTATTGTAACATTGTAATGTTTCGTAGTTTGTGTTATTAGAATAGTCAATGGGCCTTGGTCTTGGTAAGCTAATATGTTATTAGTTATGTTTCATAAGCCTTTATAATTCATGTACACCAAGTCCAAGCCCAAGCCCAAGCCCAAGCCCATGGAAAGCCTCTTAAGGCATCATGTTAAGAACTATATAAACACCTCAAAGGCTCATTTGAGGTGTGTGCTTGTATGTGTATTGTGTGTGTTTTATTAATAAAAGTTCTCTTCATCTCTTATTCTCTCTTATACATCTTAACGCCACACATATAACATCAAGTCACCATCTTTCCTTCTTCTAGTGCTTATATTTGTGATAAAGTTGATAGATTTAAGGTCTTACAACTAGAAGTGAGTAGCTGATGGTGGTTCCAGTGAGAAAATCAATAATACCATGAAAATCAATGTTTCTTTGCTTTTTCTCAAGATTGGCAATCATGTTGTGTTTGTTGTGGGTGGGTCGATGTGCCATTGTGATAAGAATGTGAGAAAATAGTGGTAATCGTTGGTGGGTTTGATGAATGAGAACGATGAATGATGGTGGGTGAATAAATAGGAAAAAGTTATGGGTTATAAAGGGATAATATTCAAAAAAATCACGGTTAATAAATTATTTTACCGTTATTTTTGGAAGTGATATTCCCCATATCTTTCGTAAGTTTGTTACCCGCAAATTTGACCGTTGGAGCAGTATTCTGACACGTCAGTGTACTCTGTATATCACCAAGCACTACTTTCCATAAAATATGGAATAGTACTTTCAGTTCTAAACCCAAGCAGTATGTTGACCAAAATACTTTTAACAAAAATATCTTGATAGTTGACTGTTTGACCAAAATATCTTTGAAAGTCAACCCCAAGTAATTACTAACTCCCCAAATTAATGCCCAAAGCTACCAAGGCAAGTAGAAATCAATGAACTTCATTTAATACCCATTATACCTTATCTTGCCTATAAAAGTAACTCTTTCACCAACATACTTCATTCATCTTTTCTTTCATCATAATACAAAAAACCCTAGTAATAACAATGAGTCACTTCCCACTTGTGTACATCTCTTCTGACTCAGATGGCTTCATAGACTCAGAAATAAGCTATTATTCTGACTCTGAGTTTGAAGATCCAGGATGGAGTGATTACTTTCCTTCTCATGTATCATCCTCATCAATGAGTGTAGCAAACTCTACCATAACTGATGCAACAAGCACTACCAACCAAAAGACCAAGAAGAAAAAGTCTGTTCCTGGTTCATCTCTGGCTAATGAGCTTCTACAGGCTTTGACTCAAGCCCTGGAATCAGCAATACAGAACATGAAGTGGCCTGCTCCAAGAAAAGAGAAACCACCCAAGCAAGTTCTTGGCCTGGCTTGCCCAAGGACGCAAGCTTCCTTTGATGACAAAAGAAAGACTGCTCAAAAGGGAAACCAGAGCTATGAAGGCAAGGGAAAAAGGCCTATGGAGTAGGTTATGTGGAGCTTGGTAGTGGGTTGTGTTGTGGTAGTTTGTTAGTGTGTCTTGTCAGTGTCTGTGTTTCAACTTTATCTGTGTCATGATGATCTGTATCTTGTGGAACTCTTTGATGTAACTCTTTCTTGAATAATGAATGAAGTACTTCTCTTTTGAATGATACATGTAGCCTCCCTTCAAAAAATGACTAACTACTAATGCCTCCCCTCAAAATAGCTTAATTATTAATCATGCCAATACTCACAACTAAAAAAGTAAATCTTGAAACATCAAAGCCTTTTGTGAGTAGGTCTGCTACATTATCATCAGTATGGACTTTGACCACATTGATAAGCCTATGCTCATAGCAGTCTCTTATAAAATGATGCCTAATCTGAATGTGCTTTGTCTTGGAATGATAAACTGGATTCTTCACAATACAGATAGTACTCTCATTATCAATGTTGATAGGAGTATTCTTAAAGTTGAATCCATAATCCAAAAGCTGATTTTGCAACCAAAGTACTTGTGCACAACAACTTGCAGCAGCTACATATTCAGCTTCTGTGGATGATGTTGCTGCAATTGTTTGCTTTTTGCATTGCCATGAGACTAATCTACTGCCAAGGTACTGACACCCTCCAGTTGTAGATCTTCTATCATAGTTATCTCCAGCATAATCACTATCCGAGAAGGCTTGTAGATGGAAAGGTGAGTCCCTAGGATACCATAATCCTAGCTTAGGTTTTTGCCTAGGGTACCTAAAAATCCTTTTGATGGCATTCAAGTGGGATACCTTGGGATGAACTTGATGTCTTGCACATAAACATACAACAAAATTAATGTCAGGTCTAGATGCAGTTAAATACATGAGACATCCAATCATAGACCTGTATAATTTGACATCAACTTCTTCTCCTTCTTCATCTTTTCCCAAAGGTTTGTTAGTATCCACAGGTGTAGATGTAGGCTTGACGGTTGTGAAATTGAATCTCTTAAGAATATCTGCAACATACTTATCTTGACTGCTTTATTGTTGCACTTGAAGTCCCAAGAATAATGTTAACTCTCCTATTGAACTCATCTGAAATTCTTTTTGCATAAGATCTTCAAATTCCTTCACCATAGATTGCTTAGTAGCACCAAAAATAATAACATCCACATAAACTTGGACAAGCATGATATCCTTCTTCTCTCTTTTGATGAACAAAGTCTTGTCAATGGCTCCTCTCCTATAACCATGTTGTAAGAGAAAATATGAGAGTCTTTCATACCATGCTCTTGGAGCTTGATGAAGGCCATACAGAGCCTTGATAACCTTGTAGACTTTGTTTGGGTGAGCAGGATCTTCAAAACCAGGAGGTTGTTTGACATAAACTTCTTCTGTGATAGTGCCATATAGAAAATCACTTTTAACATCCATTTGGTATACAGGAAATCCCATATAAGATGCAAAAGCCAAAAATAGCCTTATGGCTTCAATTCTTACCACAGGAGCAAAGACTTCATCATAGTCTACTCCTTCTTCTTGTCTATATCCTTGAGCTACTAACCTTGCTTTATTCTTAATAACATTCCCTCTTTCATCTCTTTTCACCCTGAAGACCCATTTTGTTCCAATCAATCTCTTACCATTAGGTAGATCACATAATACCCACACTTCTTGAAGTTTAAACTGTAAGAGTTCTTCTTGCATAGCTTCAACCCAACTCTCCTTGGTTAATGCTTGTTTTATATTCTTAGGTTCCTCTTGAGATAGAAAACAAGCAAACAAACATAATTTCTGATCCTTGTGATTCACCCTGTTTTGTTTGTAAATAAAACTAAGTAAAGAAGTATGTTGTTGAGACATATTCTTAGCTTTAGTTCTTGTAAGTACTCTTGAAGCTGAGGGTCCAATTATCTTGCAGGCATGTTTGGATCATTCAAATCATCAGTGTTTATCCAATTTGAAGTATTCAAAGGTTGAAAAGTACTTTCAAATGGATCAGCAGTACTTTGGGGGAAAGTACTATCAGTGCCTTTAGCCTTCTTCTTTTCTGCTTCATAAGCTCTCCTTTGATCATCTTCATAGGACTTAGCCATTGTTTCTTGAATAAGCATCCTACTAAGTTCATCTTGAATGGCTTGGTCTTCATAAGATACTGAAATCTTTGGTAGAGCAGTACTTTGAGGATCAACAGTACTGTGAGGCTCAGAAGTACTTTTATTCTCATCAGTGACTTTATCATTAGACTTATCTTTAGATCTTAAATTAACATCATGAACAATGTATTTTGTTTCTTCTTCAGTGGGAGCAACTTGATTTTCTTCCCTAACAGGTACATAGTTCATTGATGAAGATATTAAATCAAGATCAAACATCCAATCAGGACCTTTACCTTTATGATTTTCTTTCTCTTCTAGAAATTCAACATGAAGACATTCTTGCACTTTCTTTGTAGCCCTGTTGTATACTATGAAACCTTTGCTATTGGTACAATATCCCAATAAGTATCCTTCATCAGATTTCCCATCAAATTTGCCCAAATTATCAGCAGTGTTCAAAATAGTCAGGGGACATCCAAAGAGTTTCATAAACTTGATACTAGGCTTCTTTCCCATGAGTAACTCATAAGGTGTCTTCATCTGAGGTTTTGTCACTGCTACTCTGTTCAACACATAACAAGCAGCACTTATAGCTTCAGCCCAAAATGTAACAGGTAGTTAGGAGTCTGCAAGCATTGTCCTTGCTGCTTCTATTAGAGTTCTATTCTTTCTTTCTACAACTCCATTTTGCTGAGGAGTTCTGGCAATACTGAACTCTCTTTTAATTCCTTTCTTGGCACAAAAGTCATCCATTAGCTGATTTTTGAACTCAGTCCCATTATCACATCTAATGCCTCTAACCTTGAGTCTTAACTGATTTTCAAGTGCTATTATTAGATCATGAACAGCATCAAAAGTTTCATCCTTGAAACATAAGAAAAAGACTCAACTAAATCTGCTACAGTCATCTGTCACAACCAAACAGTACTTCTTCTTGTTTAAACTAACAACTGAAACAGGTCCAAACAGATACATGTGCAACAATTCCAAAGGCTCTCTAATTGTTTTCTCTTCAATCTTCTTACAAGAAGCCTTGTGATGTTTACCCTTTTTACAAGCAAGACATGAGTGATCATTCTTGAATGTTTTAGAAGGTAAACCTCTAACTAAATTTCCTTTGACCAGCTTATTGATGTTCTTGAAATTTACATGCCCCAATCTTCTGTGCCATTGATGTGCTTCCTCCATTGTTGCTCTTGCAATCAAGCATGTTGCTCTCTCAGCAGAATTGATGTTCTTCAAGTCTATGCTATACACATCATTAGTTCTTGGTGCTCTCAGCATCACCAAGTTTCTATCTTCTAACTTAAAATCAGGAGAAAGTATAAGACATTCTGTGTCAAAGAATAACACGTGGTACTTTTTATCACAAATCTGAGAGACTGACAAAAGGTTGAATTTAAGCTCCTTCACATATCTAACATTCTCAAAATCAATGTTTCCTGCCTTGATAGTTCCTTTGCCAGTGATTCTTCCTCCATCAGGATCATTCCCAAATGCAACTTTTCCTCCAAAATAAGCTTTAAAATCTGATAAGAGCTCCTTTTCTCCTGTCATACTTCTATAGCAACCACTATCAACAATAAGATGATTTTTAAGCTCTTCTTCTGGGTTGCCCTGGATACACATGAAAAAGGTTAGTTATTTTTAGGAACCCAAGCCATTACTGACTTGTATTCCCCTTATGGAGTGACATACTCAAAATTTTTGAGTATGTAATCACCACTGTCTTTGAAAACATGATCAAGAATTAAAGTTTTTGTTTCCAAAACTTTTGGTTCATTCTTATCAATTTTCCCTTTTTCACCCTTAGTCTCTGAAAGTACTGGTTCTGCCCCAACAGTACTTCTTTCTTAACCCATTTAGTACTAACTTTTGGAGTTGGGTTCTGTTTTCTAGCATTTTTTCTTGTGTTGTAAGGCCTTCTAGGTTTGTAGTAATTAAATCTCCTAGGTCTCACACTTGAGTTTCTGCTAGCAGCACTCTGGTTAGGGAACTTTCTATCAGTACTTTGAGAAGGTACTGTGGGTTTGGAGAATGATCTTTTCTGATGAGGGTACCTATAGTCTTTTGAGAAATTACTATGGTTAACCCTATTTGTGTAATTCTAAACTGGTTTATTATCCCTTGGCTTATTCTCCCTTTGACTTGAATGTGCAGATCTGGTCTTTGGGTATTTACTTAAGTAATCTGAATGATAATCATAGTCCTTAATCAAATGATGAGGACTATAACATACATAACAGACCTTTGGACCAACATTCCCAAATCCCTTTCCAAAAGATTTTCTAAAATTAGCAGTATTATGAAAATATTTCCTTGGAGGTACTGCTGAGTGATCAGCAGTGCTTTGAGAAGTGTTTGAAGATACTGCTTCTTTTGAAAACTTTTTCTCATCAACCCTAGGTGTTTCAACAGACTCTCCTAAAGTTTCAGGATTAATTTGACCTTTAAGCTTTTTCCTAAACTCTAGGTTATCTACCCCATAACAAGAGACATCTTTTCTAGTTGGTTGAAAACTACCTGGGAGATTAGGAACTGCATGGTATCCCTTGTCATTCTTATATTCAGGAGGTGTTGGACTAGGGGATTCCTCATCACTAGAAGTGTTTTCACCCAAACTTATGAACTCTTCATCACTAGTTGAGGTATCTACTGTAAGATTTAGTTCCTTACTCTTAACTGGAATACTATCTGTACTATTGTCATAACCTAGGCCAATTTTAATGTTTGATGTTCTTTGCTTTTCAACAAATTAAACATGTGACAGACCTGATTCATTCCAAACAGCAAGTTTTTCTAACAGCTTATCTCTCTCAGCAGTAACTTTCTCTAGTTCAAACACCTTACATCCTAGTTTCCATTTACTCAACTTTACTTGGTACTCTTGTTGCTTATATGTTTCAGCCCATGCTACTTCATTGTTTTCATGTGTAATTATTTTGGCATCCATTGACTCTAAGGTCAACTGATTGCCAGTTATCTCAGACCTAGCCCTTTGAAATTTATCTCTTTCAGCTACATATTCACTAAGTAACTTTTGATACATATCATTGCACTTAAAGCATACCTCAGAGATAGTGGATGAACTTGGTGAAGTAGCTACCATAGCAAGCTGAACAGGATCTTCTTCAAACTCCATGCTCCAATCAAAGCTTCCTAGACCATCTCTTGACTCCAAAGCAGCATATCCAGGCACTTCATCAAAAGCTGTGCTCCAGTCATCCAATGCAACCATTGAGTAGGTTACAGGTTCATCATCAAACTCATTGGACCAATCAATCTCTGACAGATTCTCTTGAGCAACCAAAGCTTTTGGTTTTGGTTCAGTAATAGGAACCTCTTTTCTTTTAGACTTGGGTTGTTCAATCATCTTGGTTGCTTGATACTTTGCAAATTTGCATTCCCTTACAAAGTGACCAGTCCTTTGACAGTTGAAGCACTCAATTTTGGACTTATCAAACGTTATTCCCTGCTTAGGTGTGAAATTAATGCCTCTTCCTGTCTTGTTCACAAACTTCTTGATCCTTGCAGTGATCATGGCAACTTGCCATCTGATATCAATTTCTTCCAAATCATCATCATCTATTTGCAAGACATCCTCTTGATAGGTTACAGGTAGAGATGCTTGTTGAGCAAAGAATGAACATAGAACATCATCTGAGGTGGGAGTGTTTGATGGTGATGAAGTGGTAGTGACCATAGTTGTACATGGAACCTGAGTTTCAGTCACAGTACTTTGGACAGGATAAGCATTACCTTTGTTAGAAGTACTGCTTCTGCTTTCAGAAGATAAAAAAGCAATGTTTTGGGGTTTCAGATGTGTGCCTGAACCTGTAGTACCATTCATCTCATGCTCATACACCTTCAAATTATTGTAGAGATCATCAAAGTCCATTGTGTCCAAACCGGATTGTCCTCTTATCATTGTAGCAACTACATGCCATGTTGATGGCAAGCTTCTCAAGAACTTCAAGTTAGCATCATCATCTGATGCCTCAGCTCCATATAGTTCTAGCATACTCAAAAGATTTTTGAATCTTTCATAAGCAGAGTCAAGACCTTCTGTTTCTTTAACTGTGAAAGTTTCAAATTGTTGCTTCAATAAGTTCCTGTGCATCTTCTTGGAAGCATCATTACCTCCAAACTTCTTCTTAATTGCAGCCCATAGTTGTTTTGCATCCTTGGCATCATGAAACTTTAATATGTGGCCTTCAGGAATGACAGATAGTAGTATGTTGAGAGCCTTGCGATTTCTTTTGGTAGCAGCTGGTATGGTTGGCTTAGGTGGTGTTGGATGTCCAGGGATCTCCACTGGTTCTTCAATTTGCATATTACCATTGACAATCACATCCCATAGTGCATGGTCTGTGATGGCAATGTACTGCCTCATCTTCATGGCCCATAAGTCATATTCTCCCTTCTTAACAATAGGAATTCTAACAGCAGTGACTGATGGAGCAGGAGCAGCTTCTATCGACATCTTGAAGGGTTTGTAGTAGAATTGGTTTAAAGGTTTTTCTTCTTAATCAGAGTTTCCAACACAAGCTCTGATACCAATTGTTGGATCGATATACTCTTATCAAACTACTTTGTAGCTTGTAAGGGTTTAATAAAATTAAGTAAACTTAACACTATTAATATTGAAACACTGTTTGACCTTGTAAAGTATGCGGAATCTACTTAACACAAAGCTTAAGAAAAACTTTTATATTAAACCAAACTTGAACCTGCTTTGTTACACAGATTCACTAACAATCCCTAACTATTATCGACTTTATAAAACTCTAAGACTCTTAGAACTTCGACTAAAACTTCTATCAACTAATACCTCTTAAGGCTCCTTATATAGATAACCTTAAGTCGGTTTACATCATCTATCTTGAATGACAAGTAATTATCCCTAACTAATTCTAGAATATTCGTACAATATTACATATTAATCCTTTAACTAATATTACAATTAAGTCCTTATTCACTTTGAAGTACTTTAAATTATCTTCAATAAGCAGCAGTACTTTGACTTTAATCTCTTAGCAGCACCTTGATCTTTGAACAGCACTTTGACACAACAGTACTTTGAACTTCCTGAAGTACCTTGAACTTTAATATCCCAACAGTTTTGTTGTTATAGATTGCTGCTTTAGTATCACATATAGATTTCATTAGAGTAATAGTAGGCTTAAATAAAGTAAAATCAGTAGTAGAGTTTATACATAGTCAAAGTTAATTTTTAAATTAGTTTAACTGTTATAATAATAGAAATCAGTTAGTAGTATTGAAGTTATAGTTGCATAATAGTTAATAGTAGCTTAATCTAGTATAAAATTAGCTTAATACAACAAATTAGGAGTAGATTTAAGTTGTTCAAATTGGATTTGGTCAAAGTAGTGTATGCATCAAATAAGTCAACTGATTTCAGGTTTTGGTCTCTACAAGCTGCTGATCTTGCATACAATTAGAGTAGTAATAAAGAGCTATTGATAGGGCTTTTTGATACTTTAGTCTCTCAGTAATTCAAACTTAATTTTGCCCCAATAATAATGTGGTTTGGAGCTTATTAGGTGAGCTAATTGAATCTGCAAGTTAGGGAGTCAGAAACAAGGTCTGCTGATTAGTTTAGGCCTGCAGTTGCTCCTTTTAGTTTATAGCCTAGCTTATTACTTGTTTCTGAGCTTCTTTTAAGTATGTTAGAGTTGTAGTAATTGATTCTTAGCTTCTGGCTTATTTTGTGGTCTTCTACTTAATGCTTGAGCTTATTCATACTACTTATTGGTTAATGCTAGTGTTACTGTGCTTCTTTTGATCTGAGATTGGTATCAAAGTGCTTATTAGTTCATATAAGATCCGTGTTTTAAGTTTCATTTGGTTTAGTTGCAAGTGCTTATTAATAAGCACTTGCAATAAGCTGTTTTGGTCACAATAAGCACTTTTTCAGCTTATTTTCTTTTCAAAATTTTTCTCCAAGTTCATTTTAATATTTTTATTTTCTGTAATTTTTTCAGATTCTTATGAATTGTTTTACTATTTTTCTTGATTTTTCTTAGTTTAAATTCACTTTTTAATACTATTTAATAAATAAAAATCAAATAAAAATTAGAAAAAGCCTAAAAAAATCCAAAAACATTTTAGGAAATTGTTTTCTGATATTTTAGATTTTTCAAAATTTAATTTGTATTTTTCATGTTTATTTTCACATTTTCTTTTATTTTTAATT
This sequence comes from Artemisia argyi, assembly GCA_030686995.1. Lineage (NCBI taxonomy): Eukaryota > Viridiplantae > Streptophyta > Magnoliopsida > Asterales > Asteraceae > Artemisia > Artemisia argyi. Next base: position 68,273,264 of record CM060697.1, read on the forward strand.
CATTTAAAAATACAAAAATAGAAATTAAATTATAGAAAATAAATAAAAAGTCAAAAAAATATTTTTCTTTTTCTCAAAATTATTTTTAGTTGATTAAGATTTTAGAAAAATATTTCACATTTGTAGGATCATTTTTCATTAAAAGTTACGTTTTAAATCGTACGTTACGTTTTTAGAATCGCGTTTGAATTCCCGTTTTTAGTTTTTAATTATTTGTGCATATATAGATTGTACCTTCTGCATTATTTATAATTGCTTTTCATTGTTTGAGTTTCTCATTCACAATTTTCATAATTACCACTTTTCATGACACGATTCACGAATGGAATTTCACGATTCCATTCATACCTTCGCACGGACTACGACCTCGGGTTTTGCTTATTTCTTAGCAATTCTCTTGAGAAATATATATATATATATATATATATATATATATATATATATATATATATATATATATATATATATATATATATATATATATATACTATAATTGTATCAGTTTTTGACGCCGCTGCCGGGGAAGGTTTGAAGTGAGTTTTTGAATTTCGTTTTGAAAAATCGTGTTTTGATAATCTTCCTCTATCTTGTGAATATTTTCTATAAAAATAAAAAAAAAATTGAAAAAATCAAAAACACTTTTCCTAAACTGTTTTCAAAAATACAAAAAGAAAGTTAAAGCCTCGACTCCCTCGTTGAAGAGGGGGCGTTGTAAACCAAATAAGCTTACCAACATAAGAAAAACGTGAAATTAGTTGCTAATTGGATTACTTTAATTCTACAACCGAATAAGCGGGGAATACGTAAACTAAGACATTAAATTGCTAGCTGAAGAGAGAAACACTCTTCTTTCCCATTCCGTCGCGAGTAGTTTTGAAGGAAACGATTACGATTAACGTAACCTTTTAAAAAAAGAAAAATAAAAAAATAAAAAGTTTTTGAGATTTGTTTTGTTTCAATAAATTTAAAAAAGCAAAAAAATATTTCTAAATTAAAAATACAAAAAGATTTTTCTTTTTCTTTTTCTTTTTCTTTTTCTTTTTCTTTTTCTTTTTCTTTTTGATTTTGTTTTTGGTGTATGCACACCCGTTCAACTTCTGAAAGTCTTACTTCTCCATTCTCGAACCCCGAGAGCGTTTTACGACATAATCATCAGGTTCATTTCCTTAACGACGAGGAAATGAACCAGAACGAACAAAACATGGGACCCCCGTCGATGGGTGGTCCTCAACACAATGGGATCCCTCTGATGGGACCCCAACCGGCTTTCGATCTACGTCCGATGGAGGAACAACTCCAATCACCATTCAATGGTGTGAGGAGAGCCATCGTGATTCCCGATATCACTGCAAATTTTGAGATTAATCACGGATGGCTCAACCTAATCACGAGTATATCCTTTCATGGGTTTGAACATGAGGACCCCTATGTTCACATAAGAAATTTAACCAACATCGCTGAGACCATTAAGATAAATCAAGTCCCTTACGATGTGGTGAAATTGAAGTTGTTTCCTTTCTCCCTTAAAGGGGCAGCCCGGACTTGGCTGGAAAAGGAACCACCGTATTCGATTCACACTTGGAACGATCTAGTTTCCAAGTTCTTGAATTATTTCTATCCTCCTTCTAAAACTTCTAATCTTCGTTCCCAAATCTTTCGATTCCAACAAGCTTTTGATGAGTCATTCAGCGAAGCTTGGGATCGATATAAATATTTGTTGGAAAAATGTCCGAATCATGGGTTCACATCCCTACAGCAGATTGATACTTTCTATAATGGGATGTGTCATGCTGACCAAGACTCACTCAATTCTGCTGTGGGTGGGAACTTGTTGACTCGAAACACAAATGATGCTTTCATGATAATTGAGAATAAGGCTCGTGTGAGAATGTCTAGAAATAAAACTCAAGTTTCTAATGCTAGTAGTAAAACTAATGATGAAATGATGAGTATGCTAGTAGCCCTTAACAAGAAAGTTGATGTTGTGTCTATTGAAAAACCTAATCATCAAGTGAATGTTGTAAATCAGAGTTGTGTAACTTGTGGTGGTCCACATCCGTATTACGAGTGTCCGTAAACCGGTGCCTATGCTCATGAGAACGTGTATGCTGAAAACATGGGTGGCAACAGTTACCCACCACCTCAAGGAGATCGAAATCTTCTCAGTTACCGTTCGAGCAATTATATTCGACCACCCGGTTTTCAAAATCAGAGTCATAATAACAATGTGCAAAACCGTACTCATCAAGTTAATCAAAATAAAAATCGAACAAATCAAGGTTTTCAAAACCAAGGTGTTATTCCAAATCAATCGCCCATGGATGAGTTGATTAAGCAATTGCTTCAAAACCAACAAACTTTAATGGCAAAACAAGAAGAAACAACAAGGTTATTTGCTACTCAAATCAACAATATTAACAAGCATTTAAATGATCGACCCTCGGGCTCGGGAACTCTTCCAAGCCACACGATCGCTAACCCGAGGGGCGATGCAAAAGCGATCACGACTAGGAGTGGTGTTTTATATGATGGTCCAACGGCTTCGACTGCCTCTTCTTCTCTTCCTCCTAAGGTAGTCGCCCGTGAAACCGAGGTGACAACGGATACGGGAATTCCTATTGATAATGGAAGGACCGAAAACATCCAACCTCCGGTGGTCCAAACGTCAAAAGGAAAAGATAAAGTCGTTTACAAAGCTGAAAAAGAAATTCCCGTCAAAACAAAATTGCCTTATCCGTCACGCTTAAATGAACAAAAGTACCGCGAGAAAGATAAAAACTAGATGGAAAAGTTTTATCAGATCTTTCAAGAATTGCATTTTGATATAAGTCTCGCGGATGCTATACTTTTGATGCCTAAATTTTCTTCAATGTTAAAAGGTCTTTTGAATAATAAAGAAAATTTGTTTGAAATGTCAAAAACCCAGATGAATAAGAATTACTCAGTGATTCTTCTTAAAAAGCTACCCGAAAAGCTTGAAGACCCTGACAAGTTTCTTATTCCATGCAATTTTCCGGGTATGGTTCAATGCTTCGCCTTGGCCGATCTTGGTACTAGCATTAAACTAATGCCATTGTCGATTTGGCAAAAGTTGTCTCTTCCCAACTTGACACCGACTCTTATGACCCACGAGCTTGCTGACCGATCTACGTCCCGACCAATTGGGATAGCCGAGGATATTTTTGTCTATGTTGGGAAATTCAATTTCCCTGCAGATTTTGTGGTTGTTGATTTTGATGCTGATCCAAGGGTTCCTCTCATTCTTGGGAGAGGTTTCCTACGGACTGGCCATTCTTTAATTGATGTATAAGACGAGGAGATTACCTTACATGTTGAAAATGAAGCTGTTACGTTCAATCTCGATCAAACCGTGAGATACTCCTCCAATTACGATCATGTTTCCGTTAACCGAGTTGATATTATCGATGAAGCTACGGAGGAGTATTCTCAAGAGCTTCTTGGTTTTACAAATAATGTTTTGAGTGGCAATCCCACTCCTTCTTCTGAACCAATCGTCTTCGATTCTTCCCCTTCTTTTACTCCGTTTGAGGGAAGTGATCTCGCTTGGGAAGAAATCAAAGCCTGTCTTTCAAATGATTCGATTTCACCAGAAATTGATAATTCTGACTTTGATCCGGAGGGGGACATTATATTGATTGAAAAACTTTTAAATGAAGACCCGATTCCTTCTTCCCCTCCGATGGACCTAAAAATGGCAGACGTAAAAGAAGTAAACCCGTCTATTGAGAATCCTCTGGAGCTCGAGCTCAAGGATTTACCTCCTCATCTCTAATACGCATACTTAGAAATGAATAGTAAATTGCCCGTGATAATTTTGAAAGACCTTAAAGATGAGGAGAAGACCCGACTCTTAGATGTGCTTAAGAAGCATAAAAGTGCTATTGCCTGGAAAATCTCCGACATTAAGGGAATTGACCCTCGATTCTGCACACATAAGATTCTGCTTGAAGATAATCACAAAGCTTCTGTCCAACAACAACGACGGGTTAATCCATAAATCCATGAAGTGATCAAAAAGGAAGTTATAAAACTCCTTGACGCTGGAATGATTTATCCAATCTCGGATAGTTCATGGGTTAGCCCGGTTCATTGTGTTCCCAAAAAGGGTAGAATCACTGTTGTGAAAAATGAAGATAATGAGCTTATACCAACTAGACTTGTGACCGGATGGAGAGTTTGCATTGATTACCACAAGTTGAATGACGCGACTCGTAAAGACCATTTCCCGCTCCCTTTTATGGATCAAATGCTCGAACGTTTAGCAGGAAATGAGTTTTATTGTTTTCTCGATGGCTTTTATGGGTACTTTCAGATTCCCATTGATCCCAGGATCAAGAAAAGACGACTTTCACTTGCCCTTATGGAACATTTACCTACCGTAGAATGCCCTTTGGCTTATGTAATGCTCCAGGTACGTTTCAGAGGTGCATGATGACCATTTTCTCTGATATGCTTGAAAAAACCATGGAAGTGTTCATGGACGACTTCTCCGTCTATGGAAATTCTTTTGATTCTTGCCTCTCCCATTTAGAGAATATGCTAAAACGGTGTGAAAACACAAACTTGGTTCTAAATTCGGAGAAGTGCCACTTCATGGTTAAAGAGGGCATAGTCCTCGGCTATAAAATCTCCAAATCTGGGATTGAGGTAGATCGTGCCAAAGTTGATGTAATTGCTAAGCTACCTCATCCTACCACCATCAAAGTAATAAGAAGTTTCCTTGGTCATGCTGGCTTTTATCGACGTTTTATACAAGATTTTTCTAAGATAGCCTAGCTTCTGACCCACCTTATAGAAAAAGATGCTCCGTTTAACTTCACAAATGAATACATCGTTGCATTTAATTTCTTAAAGAAGAAGTTAACGGAGGCACCAATCTTAGTTGCCCCTGATTGGAGCTTATCATTTGAGCTAATGTGCGATGCAAGTGATTATGCCATTGGTGCAGTTCTGGGGCAGCGAAAGATGAAATACTTTCAGCCGATACACTATGCAAGTAAGACAATGAATGACGCTCAATCTCACTATACGACTACTAAAAAAGAGATGTTAGCCGTTGTCTATGCTTTTGAAAAATTTCCACCGTATTTGCTTTTGAAAAAATATATAGTGTATATGGATCATTCGGCCTTAAAATACTTAATGGCAAAGCAAGATGCTAAGCCACGCTTGATGCGGTGGGTTCTACTCCTTCAAGAATTTGACGTTGAAATTCCAGACAAAAAAAGAGCTGAGAACCTTGCTGCTGATCATTTTTCACGCCCTGAGAATCCCCATCAAAGTGTTCTCGAGAAAAAGGAAATTACCGAAATATTTCCTCTCGAGACACTTGGGAGTGTGTCTAAAAGTGACTCAAGTACCTCATGGTTTGCCGATTTTGCGAATTACCATGCGGGGAATTTTATTAGGAAAGGGATGTCGTCCCAACAAAAGAAGAAATTTTTCAAAGATGTTAGGAATTATTTTTGGGACGACCCCAATTTGTTCAAAGTTTGTGCGGATCAAGTGATCCGGCGGTGTGTTCAAGGCATGAAAGCCGCAGAAATTCTTATGGCATGCCATAGTGGACCCACGAGGGGACATCATGGTGCCAACTTCACCGCTAAGAAAGTCTTCAATTCCGGATTCTACTGGCCGACAATTTATCGGGATGCCCATGAATTGGTGAAATCATGTGATTCTTGCCAAAGTCAAGGAAAAATTTCTCAAAAAGATGAAATGCCTCAAAATGCTATTCAAGTTTGTGAAATTTTTGACGTTTGGGGTATCGATTTCATGAGACCATTCCCGTCATCTAGAGGAAACAAGTATATTCTCGTGGCTGTCGATTACTTGTCTAAATGGGTTGAAGCGAAGGCGCTCCCCACCAATGACGCCGAGTAGTTGTGAAATTTCTGAAAAGTCTCTTTGCCCGTTTCGGTGCACCTCGAGCTATTATAAGTGATTGTGGGACCCATTTTTGCAATGATCAATTTGCCAAAGTTATGCTTAAATATGGTGTCACACATCGTCTTTCTATGGCTTATCATCCACAAACTAGTGGTCAAGTTGTGGTGTCCAATCGCGGTTTAAAACGTATCTTAGAAAGGACCGTAGGAGAGCATCGTGCCTCATGGGCTAATAAGTTAGACGATGCTTTATGGGCTTTCTGGACCGCTTACAAAACACCCATTGGGTGTACTCCTTATAAGCTGGTTTACGGGAAGGCTTGTCATTTGCCCCTAGAACTTGAGCACAAGGCCTACTGGGCCTTGACACATGCAAATTTTGAACTCAAAACCGCGAGTGATAACCGAAAAGTTCAATTGAATGAATTAGTCGAACTTCGTGATGAAGCTTACGAGAATTCTTTGATTTATAAATAGAAAACTAAAAAACTTCATGATGCCAAGATTAAAGACCGCGTTTTCAACGTTGGTGATCAAGTGCTTCTTTTTAACTCTCGATTGAAGATTTTCTCGGGTAAGCTTAAAACCCGTTGGTCTGGACCATTCACCATAACCCAAGTATTCCCTTATGGTACCATTGAGTTAGCTCAACCCGATGGTCCCAACTTTAAGGAGAATGGTCACCGTTTGAAACATTACTTCGGAGGGGACGTACCAACCATGGTAGTCTCGGATCTCCAGACTTTGCCCAAGGACGATTGAATTCGGGGATCGAGTCAAGCTGCATGACTCAGTAATCAAAAACAAAGCGCTTCTTGGGAGGCAACCCATGCTTATCCATTTCATCTTCTTATTTTTCTTATTTCTAACAAATAACGTGAGGAGGGGGTGCCTCTTCTACTCTTGTGTTCCGTGGTTGTTTGTGAATTTTTGTCCAGGATTGTCCGCGATTTATGATGACTCTCGTGCTCGTCATGATGTTCCTTCTCCACTCGAGTCTCATTCATCGATGCTTTTGGAAATCCAATATCCGAAAATCTTATCGACTAACGTTTTCTTTGGCATAATTAATAAACGGCCCTAGAATTTTGTTAAGATTGCCTTTATCCGTAAAACATTGAGGACAATGTTCAATTCTAGTCCGAAGGAGAGTGAATCTTCGATTCGATTTGACCTTGCATTTTTCACCACGTCGTGTACTCTTGCAACTCCGATTTTCCTTAAAATTCGTAAATTAAAACAATTGAAAAAATGAAAAATTTTGAAAAAAAAATGAATGGAAAAGTACAAAAAAATGAGGAAAAGTTGAAAAAAGTTGTGCAAAAATATAATAAAGTTTGAATAAGTGTTTTGACACCTTGTTGACTTTCTTGCTGGCGAGAGTAGGAATAAATATTTTGACTTGACCGGGCGTGTTGAGCCCTAGCTCATCTCCCTTAACCAATGATAATCATATAAGCTTGTGCTAGTCTTGTACACAAGGAGCTATAAAATGCGAATTTTTTCTTAAGAATCTACAAGTTCCCGTACTTGACTTTATACATGCGCGGCTTAAAAGCTTTCGCTAGTCTTTTACATCAGGAGCTAGAAAACACGAATTCTTCTTCTAGAATTTGCAAGTTTCCGTATCTGACTTTATATATGTGTGGCTGATTATCGGCTAAGTATTCGCTGGTATCATTACTTGGAATCTTAAATTGCGAAGAGCGAGAAATGATAGAGCTTATTTAGAAGTTAGATGCTAAACATGGAGTAGTGGTTCTCTTTAGAGCTCATGAAAGGTACTTGTGGCTTTTTACTCCCACAAGATTGCACACCTATATATAATCTTTATTTTCTTAAAAGAATCTTTGCTTTAGAAGTTGGATACATATCAAGTAACATAAAAAATAAGAGCAAAAAATGAAAAAAAACAAAATTCAAAAGTTGATTATGTATGTGGTTTTGGAGCTACCCGATAAGCTTCCATTGATGAAAAAAGTAAAGAAAGAAAAGTATGAAAAATATGAGAAAAGTATGAGAAAAATGAAAAATGAAAAAAGTGAAAAGTGTTGTATCGAATAAGAGCTTATGTATAAAAGTTGTTGCCACGTGAGGTTCATGTAGATGATTCTGAATTGGACACATGAGGTGCACGTGTAGTACTCCGCAACTTATCTTTGAGATTGTATGTACCCAAATTCCTTGATGTGGACCGGATTTCTATTGCAGTGGTTCTTGAGAGAAAATGAAAAACTACTTAGTGTTTAAACTTGGTATCACTATCGGACTAAAAAGTTATTGAAACGATAAAATATGAAGCAATTCATTTCTCAACAAAGATAAAATCTTGAGATACAAAACTTAGGACATGGGAGTAAGAGGTTTCCACAAGTAATTTTTATGAATAGTGTTAGCATCTAACTTGTAAATAAGCTGTGATCTCGTTTGTATGCTTAGTTTGGGGGCTTGTGAAAAATCAATGATGACGATTTTTATCCGTATGGTCACTTTTCCATGAGAAGTGTTTCTAATCTTTGACCCTAAACGTTATTGCAAAATAATGAAAGTTCAACAAACCATCACAAGAATAAAGTGTGAAAAGTCCAAAAATAGTAGTAATAAGTAGAATAAAGAATAAATTTTGGAAAATGGAGCGTTTCCGGAAATAAATGATTTTCTAACTTCTTTTGAACCTCCTTGCTACTTTAAAACGTTAGTAGAAAGAGTTATGAAATTATTTATCCCAAAAGCGTGAATTGATCACATTGCGTGAGGGCACGACAATACCTTAGTCAGGGGGATTTTGGTGAGTGCTTATTCACTCACCTTTTCTTTATCAAATTAAGGCATTGGAGACCTCAACCCTCTCTCACGGTTAAAAATCGGAGCTCATTTCTCCTTCATTAGTGGGTAGTTTTTAGGTAGCGGAGCTCTGCTATTTTTAATTCAGAATGTACTTAGTTTAGTTCAATGTATTGTATTCCAATTTAGTTTTTAATAAAATTTAGTTCTCATTATTATTCTTCTTAGCTAATTGTTCATTTTATGTTACTAAAGCTTTAATATCTTTTATACTCAGTTACTTTCAGTTTCTTCTATATAGCTTAAAACTTATCAACCTTTCAATTCAGTAGTCATCTTATTAAAAAAAAATCAGAAAATAAATAAAATAAAAAATATTTTTACCTTTTCTTAGTTAAGCTTACAACTAAGCTTGTTTTTCTCTTATACAGTCCATTTAAGCTTTTTAGCTTATAGTGGATTAGTTTTAAGTCATTACTTACAATCAAGCAATTACAGTCAACAAGCTGTTTTGGTCACAATAAGCACTTTTTCAGCTTATTTTCTTTTCAAAATTTTTCTCCAAGTTCATTTTAATATTTTTGATTTTCTGTAATTTTTTAAGATTTTTCTGAATTGTTTTACTATATTTCTTGATTTTTCTTAGTTTAAATTCACTTTTTAATACTTTTTAAAAAATAAAAATCAAATAAAAATTAGAAAATGCCTAAAAAAATCCAAAAACATTTTATGAAATTCGTTTCTGATATTTTAGATTTTTTAAAATTTAATTTTTATTTTTCACTTTTATTTTCTCATTTTCTTTATTTTTAATTCATTTAAAAACACAAAAATAGAAATTAAATAATAGAAAATAAATAAAAAGTCAAAAAAATATTTTTCTTTTTCTCAAAATTATTTTTAGTTGATTAAGATTTTTAGGAAAATATTTCACATCTGTAGGATCATTTTTCATTAAAAGTTACGTTTTAAATCATACGTTACGTTTTTAGAATCGCGTTTGAATTCCCTTTTTTAGTTTTTAATCATTTGTGCATATATAGCTTGTACCTTCTGCATTATTTGAGATTACTTTTCATTATTTGAGTTTCTCATTCACAATTTTCACAATTACCACTTTTCACGACACGATTCACGAATCGAATTTCGCGATTCCATTCATACCTTCGCACAGACTACGACCTCGGGTTTTGCTTATTTCTTTCCAATTCTCTTGAGAAATATATATGTATATATACTATAATTGTGACTATCAAGAAGCTTGCAATCCCCACCAGGCAGTGTATCTGACCGATGTAGTATAGCGTAGTGGCAAGTACCGGGGGATTGATCGTTCAACTCAACGAATAGTATTCGCTAGGGTTAAAACTTAATTAAACTAGGTCTAGAGATGACGGATGATTCTTTTTGTATTTTTATATTTTATGAAAAGCAAGTAAAAATCTCGGGTTTTGTAAGAATGGGCAGAATTAGTTGCTAGTCAACTAACCCAAATAACTACGAATGCAATTAAAATAAAATAAAATGACACGAAAATAAATATAGAGAAAAACAATAATAAGAAAAATGTGTTTACTTAGATTTCACTATTCCCTAGCTACCTTTTACTAGTTGATTAGTTTGTTACAATTGCATGGATGACGGGTTATATTCCTTAATACCGTTCGTAGGGCCGTGTACGATCTTCCCTAACTCTATACGCACCTACCTCTTCATATGTCGAGCCGACAACTAGCTCATAACATTGCCTCCTTAGTAGTTACTTATGCATTAAATATAACCAATTAATCGTAGTACACATCCGATTCATGTTTCTTAAGATGTTCAAGCATGTTACCAAATGGAAGTCTACCAGTTTTCTTAAGCCTAACATCGATATCATCCATCCGCAACAATTATACACAAACAACCAACCAATAATCAATAACTAGGTTTCATTATATCTAAGCAAACACAAAGAAAACCTAGCCTAGCATGTTAAATTAAAGAAAAACATAAGATAGAATCAAACAACACATAGACATATTGAATGATTACTGAAAAACTTATCTTTTTTCAAACATGGATAAAACAAGGGTTTGGAACCCTTAAAAGTAAGGTAAAATTCATGATAGGGTTTCTCCAAAACTATCCTAAAGTTTTTCTCTTTTTACAAACGAAAAATAGAAAACTATATATAGATTTTTGAGTCTGACGGCGTCACGTGTAAATCCTGACGCCGTCAACTTGCTGCCAAAGAAACTCTCATATTGCCTAGATCCAGATTTGATGCCGTCATGTATTATTCTTCTCATGGCCGTCAAGAGTAAATTACACGTGACGGCCTTGGTGACGCCGTCACTTGTTAAAGTCCAAAAACATTTTGGCGCGTCTCATTATATCTTTTTATCCACCTATTTGCCATAACGTGACGCCGTCACCTCCAAAGCGTGACGCCATCAAGCACTGTTTTCAGCTTGATTTGGAGACTTTGCCATTTTCTTCACTTTTTCGCTCCAAAAACGTCCAAAATGCTTCCTTTTCCAAATTTATTCTCCAACGTACCTAAAATGATAAAAGGAATGATTTAGGGTAATAATTGATCAAATAATCTCGAATTTGGGCTTAAATGACCCCCTAAAAGCGGTACACTTTTCGCCTTATCAAATACCCTTACACTTGAGATTTGCTTATCCTCAAGCAAATGCACTTTTATTCTAATCAAAATACAAACTAGGGGTCATCTAACACTAATATAAAAATAATAACAACAAATAATCGTTCCATTTCAACCAAAACAAGCACGAAAATTATACACTAGCACCTCACAAATAGTGTTTAGATACTCACATCTCTCAGGTGTAATAAAAATATATATCACAATATGAAAATGAAAAATATCTCTCACTACCTATAATTGCAAATAGATTACCATAGGCTTGGGAAAGGATCAAACCTCCACCACTTGGCGTAAGCACCTAGGATAAACTATCAAAGAGGTCCGTTAAAAGGGTTATAACGTGAGGTGTAGGGATATGATAAACACGGTTTTGTTGGATAAAGGCAATCTTTATTGGTGGCGAGTTAATCATCTTGGTCAATTACATGTACAATGTGGCGTTGCTAAGCCAAGACTCGACTCAACTTAAGCTAATTAAAAACTAATCAAAAACATAAAACAAACATAAAAGGAAACGTGATGGTAGTCCGTATTTTTTCTATTTTTTTTTTCTTTTTCTTGCTTTTTCGATTTTTTTTTTTTTTTTTTTTTTTTTTTTTGCATACACTCTTACCCTACCATCCAAAATAATACATCGTGGGGGATCTACATCCCCCTTACACTTGAACTTTTACATACTTTACAATTAACTATTCTAATGACTCGAATTAAGATAATCAAAACACTTGGAGTACTTTTTAAATATTAACGCATATATGGGGGTTATAAATGATGTTCTTCCCCATTACTCCATAACAACAGTACTTTACCCATGAGTCCCAATCGTCCCAAAACAATATGTACAAGATATGACTCGACTTAGCAACCATGTAATCAATTAGACAATTAACTAAGGGTTTAAACATGTAACAATAATGCACTAAAGATGAGTGCACACAAGGAAAGCTGAGGCGATATGGTTGCACATTTAGGGTGGATTGTAAACAAATTCTTCCTTTAAGTAAAATGCTTAAAGTTAGAAACCAAAAAGATAGGCTCGGAGGGGTGTACTAGGGGTATCGTGTACTAAAAATGAGTACATCGCAAAGGTGTGGGAAAATTAATTGACTCTACTATTCAAGTAATTATGACTTCATTGGTCAAGTAATTATAATACGGGTTTAACACAAGGGTGATCCTAATGCCTCTTATCATGTAGTAAATCCTACTATACGAATGTAGTCTCACTAGCGGTCTAGGGATGCATCACTAACGCAAGTTCTAGAATCTAAGTACTACTGGTACACATATAAGCATCTTTTCCTAACAAATCTAGGGGCGAACCTCACATATTTGGGGTGGAAAATTTTAAGTGGTACGGTTTTTTTGTGCTAGTCATACAACTCCTATCCATGAGACGCTCATTAAGGCTAAAGCTTCACTCCTAAATGTTGTAAAAAAATTTAAATTTGGCGCTAAAATTGCCCTAACAAGTATTTCTCTAAGTCTTATTACACACCTACTATTGAACAAACAAACTCAAGTGCAATTGCATTCTCTAAGGTATCATCATTTACCATCCCCTTACACTTAGGCTGAACATTGTCCCCAATGTTCAATAAAAAGAATGTAAAAGTAATGAAGGTAAAAGAATGAAACAAATACTCCCTTGATTCGTTCGGTGTGGATAATGTGGCAACAAGGTTAAATCCTCCTCCAAGAAAATGAACGTTGAAAGCTTTCCTCCAGAAATATAAATCATCTTCTTGTCCAATATAACCTGTTAAACCTGATAAAACAATCATGGCAAACCTCGCGTAAAATCGGCGGCAATCTATATATATATATATATATATATATATATATATATATATATATATATATATATATATATATATATATATATATATATATATATATATATATATATATATATATATATATAAAGATATAATGCTTGTGGAGTGAATATTTACAAATTTTCTGGAGTTTATAAAATTAAAGAATTAACAAAAACTTTAAGACTCTGGTAGAAAAACAAAACTTGCAAAACATCATTATGACTCACGCCTTAACAAAAACAGAAACCTTATATTAAGTTTCCGGAAATTTTTTGAAAAGACTCACGCCTTAATTCCTGAAAATCCTGCAAAACATCATTATGACTCGATACAAGCATTTGACTCAAACGTAGTCCATGTCCAATTCCGTTCTTAGAAATAAATTTAGATTTCCCTTACACTTATCTTTTGCGAAATACCCTTTTATGAAGTTAAGACGAAGTTAAACAACAAGGTAAAGCATTTTCACAATCTATTTTGAAACATGAGCCATAAACAATAAAAATAAAGCACGCATACGGAAACAAATAAAATCAAACAAACAAATAAACAAATAAAGCTTGGGTTGCCTCCTAAGAACCGCTTTTCTTTATTTACGAGTCTTGTAGCTAGACTCAAGGTCACGAGCTATTACGTGACCTCGTCATTAGTCACATTCTCTAGGTCATCTTCAATATTGGTTTTGTATTCCGGACCTAGTTGCAAGCATTCCTTGTAGAAACCAAATATTCTATTCATAACATAGTCTACTCATCTACGTCTATCCTCATAATTCCTATAGTAGACCGCTTGCTTGTGTTCATTTTCGATGTTTGATAAAAGAATGAATTGTTCAATCTTATAGGGCATTTGGTAGGCTATCTCATCGTTCTCATCCTTGGACCTAACTATCCCTAGAGATGGGTCATAATTCATCTTAGAGGTCTCAAAAAATGGCTTTTCGAACACTACTTAACTTAGGCAACCATCTATTACCGGACGAATATCTTCTACAATCAAAAAGTCGGTAACGTAAGTGAAGTTTCCTACAAAGACGTGCAATCCTTTCACTCTTCCCACAAAGTTACTCATCTAACCCGTGTTAGGAATCATCCTAGGTCCTAGTTGCTTCTTCATTACCCAATTGTAATGGATCCTAGTCATAATGTTTATGGGAGATCTAAGATCGATGTAGGCTTTCCACACATGCACATGCCCAATGTTGCATGGTATGTTGATGTTAGAGGGATCACCCGCTTTGATGATTGGTGAACCAAGGACGTATGGTGTTTCGGGGTCATCGAATTAATCCTTGTGGTATTCCCGTTCTTCCTTGGTAGGTAACCTATCAAAGTATTCCTTTACATTTTCTACTTCCTCAACCTTCCCTTCATTATCTTGGATTCACTACCAATTCCAACCCTATCTACATCATCTTCTTCCCTATCCTTATTGATTGGCTTAATAGTGATGACATTAACAAAGTGGACATGCTTGGATGATGAGGGATCCTTAACTTGGGTTCCACTACTAGTGTTCCTAGTGTCCTTATTTGGTGTAATTAGCACTTGGTTGTTGAGGGCTTTCAACAAGTTGTCAATTTTATTGGTCATCTCCGTTTGTTGTTGATTGAATTCGGATTCAAACTTAGCTATATGAACTTCTTGAGATGCCATAAATTTGGACATCAATCCTTCAAGATTATTGGTACTACCATAGTTGTTGGAAGGATTGTTGTTGAAAGTACGGTTAGAAGGTGGACCGGTTGATTGATAATGATTTGGTAGATTGGAAGAATTGTTTTGGGGTGCGTTTTGACTTTGTTTCCACCTAAAGTTTGGGTGATTTTCCAAGAGGGGTTATATGAATCACCGTAAGGGTTTGGCTCAGTTTTAAAAGTTTACCACTTGTTTCCTGTTCCGTCGGTACGCGAGGATGCGTAATCCGCAAAAGCTTGTTCAGGAAGTTCCATGCAATCACGAGTATCATGGGGACCACTACATAATTCACACGAAGAGGTGATTTTGTTCACTTGGCTTGAAGGTTTAGGAGCCTCGTAAGATTTTATGAGAAACTTGACTTGGTCTTCAAGTTCCATGATCCTACGGTCGGGAGTGCTTGAATTGTTCGAAGGCAAAGATATTGCCTTGACCGTTTTGGTCAAATCACGGGGATCATTCTAACTTTCATTGTCATAGAGATCAAGATCTTCTATGAGTTCCCATGATTTTTCCGCACTTCGATCACGTAGCTTGCCACCGGCTGCTTGGTCAATGGTTTGCCTCGTGGAGAGATTGATGTGGTCATAGAAAATTTTGACTTGGAGCTAAAGATCTATGCCATGATTAGGGACTTTTTGGGGTAAGTCCTTGAAACGAGTCCATGCTTCATAGAGAGTTTCACCTTGATGTTATTGCAACATCAAGATGTCATTTCTAAGCTTGGTAGTTCTCCCGATGGGAAATATTGAGCAATGAAATGAGTGGTGAGATCATCCCAAGAGGTGATGGATCCCGCGGGTAAATGCTCAAGCCATTGACTAGCTTGGTCACGTAGAGAGAATTGGAAGAGACGCAATCGGGTCGTCTCTCGAGTTTCAACATCAAGGTCTATGGAATCTACGATTTTTAGGAAATCCTTGAGATATTGATTAGGATCTTCGGAACGAAGTCCATGGAATGCACATCCGCTTTACACCAACCGGATGGGGTAGGATCGCAAGGGAGACACATTGGCTCCTTGAGTGAGCTCAATGGTGTTTCGATAGCCTTAATGGCTAGGACGGGAGTAATCTCCTAAAGTTCGGGGTCTAGGAGGTTGATTTTGTTGTGGTGGGTTTTGTGGATGGTTTTGTTGTGGTGGGTTGATGGGGTCAAAGAGATTACCACCTTCCATGATGGCGGATGGTAATGGATACAAACAAAGGAACAAAGAAAAATATAGACTAAAGAAGATCTATAAAAATAAAAATAAAAGTCTTACTAGAAAGGAATCTAGCAAGTAGACCTAATAAAAAAAATTTAACCTAGACAACAACTATTCCCCAGGCTGCGGCAACAAAAACTTGATGCGTGGTTTTCCAACCTTGCAAAAGGCTTTACCTCTCAAGGGATTTTGAGAAGCTTGCAATCACCACCAGGCAGTGTATCTGACCGATGTAGTATAGTGTAGTGGCAAGTACCGGGGGATTGATCGTTCAACTCAAAGAATAGTGTTCGCTAGGGTTAAAACTTAATTAAACTAGATCTAAAGATGAGGGGTGATTCTTTTTGTATTTTTATATTTTATGAAAAGCAAGTAAAAATCTCGGGATTTGAAGAATGGGCGGAATTAGTTGCTAGTCAACTAACCTAAATAACTACGAATGCAAAAAAAAAAAAAAAATGACACTAAAGTAAATATGGAGAAAAACAATAATAAGAAAAACGTGTTTACTTAGATTTCACTACCCCCTAGCTATCTTTTACTAGTTGATTAGTTTGTTACAATTGCATGGATGACGGGTTATATTCCTTAATACCATTCATAGGGCCGTCTACGATCTTCCCTAACTGTATAAGCTCCTACCTCCTCCTATGTCGAGTCGATAACTAGCTCCTAACATGGCCCCCTTAATAGTTACTTATGCATTAAATATAACCAATTAATCGTAGTACACATCCGATTCATGTTTCTTAAGACATTCAAGCATGTTACCAAATGGAAGTCTGCCAGTTTTCTTAAGCCTAACATCGATATCATCAATCCACAACAATTATAAACAAACAACCAACAAATAATCAATAACTAGGTTTCATTACATCTAAGCAAACACAAAGAAAACCTATCCTAGCATGTTACAGTAAAGACAAGCATAAGATAGAATCAAACAACACATAGACATATTGAATGATTATTGGAAAACTTATCTTCAATCAAACATGGATAAAACAAGGGTTTGGAATCCTTAAAAGTAAGGTAAAATTCGTGCTAGGGTTTCTCCAAAACTGTCCCAAAGTTCTCCACTTTTTACAAATGAAAAATAGAAAACTATATATAGATTTTTGGGTCTGACAGCGTCACGTGTAAATCCTGACGCCGTCAACTCGCCGCCAAAGAAACTCTCATATTGCCTAGATCCAGATTTGACGCCGTCATGTATTATTCTTCTCATGGCCGTCAAGAGTAAATTACACGTGACGGCCTTGGTGACGCCGTCACGTGTTAAAGTCCAAAAACATTCTGGCACATCTTGTTATATCTTTTTATCCACCTATTTGCCATAACGTGACACTGTCACCTCCAAAGCATGACGCCGTCAAGCACTATTTCCAGCTTGATTTGGAGATTTTGCCGTTTTCTTCATTTTTTCGCTCTAAAAACGTCCAAAATGTTTCATTTTCCAGATTTCTTCTCCAAAGTACTAAAATGACAAAAGGAACGATTTAGGGTAATAATTGATCAAATAATCTCGATTTAGCTGTACACTTTTCGCCTTATCACTTACGCAAAATTAATTTTACTTTCTATATAGGGTTTATAGACAGATAGGTTACCCAAATTTTAAATTTATTCGCCTAAGTTACAAACTTTTTTTTTTTTTTGGTACAAACTGTAACACCCCCAATTCATGGATGCAGCGGAATTCAAACTGGGTGTTACTCGACGGCACAATAGTCACAATGATAGAAAACGAACTCCAATTGAGTCGTTTTGAAAAGGTTTATCATTCAAATTATATAAATATCAGAGATTACAAAATGAGGTCCCAATTGGTTCCATGTTTACAATGTATAATAAATGAGTTTTGAATGATAATAAAATTTATAGCCCTCTTGAGTATCCGTGTCCTTCCGTGCCATCCTTGATCGTCATGAACCTGAAATACATGCTTGAGAGGTCAACACAAAGGTTGAGTGATATTCATAGAGTTTGTTAAATCGATTGAACACAATATGTTGGTAGTGTGAGTTATAGTCTCACACCAATGTTTGGAAAACAAAATCGTTATTTATTTCACTAAGCTTATGACACCATAACGTTAACGTGTACCAATATCAATCGGCGGTTTATCCCGGTAGGTACTTTGCTAACATACCTAAATCTCAAATATTAATGCATTTGTTTGCACTTAGTCAAAACAAATGGGATTCGTCAATCCCAATAGGCCTATTATTAATATTCGCGCTCACTATTGCTAGTGACTAAATGGTTCATAATAAAGGATCTCGGTTTAGCAAGGTTGGTACTTAGTGATAATAAAACATCGTCGTGAAGCATACATTAGAAAGCATTGTATTCGATTTAGAAATAGCATGTATTCCCCCCAAGGAATTGTAAAACAATTAAGTAATGGAAAGTGGGGCTATGAACTCACCTTAAGTAAGATAGCAAGTAATGAATGTAACGGTCGAATCGCGAAGGTTTCTATGAGCAACCTATAATAGAATGTCGCGACTTAGGATCGGAGTAAAGACTATGAAGTAGTGCCTATATATATATCTTGCATTTAGTCCATGATGTGGTATGATGTATATTGTAAGTCTTTGAAAGTAATGATTCATGAAACATGTATGTTTGGTATATCGTTTACTACCGTTCGGGCCGACATAATTCAGAAGTCATGTTAGTAAGTGTTCGAGGAGCCAGGACACTTTAACTCGTAAATCCACAACTCAACTCGACGGCTTACATAATGAACTCCTCACATGAGGCTCCCTACTATTGTAGTAGTTGATGAAATATATAGATATAAGTTTTGATCCGAAAGGTTACATGTCCGATATTTGAATAAACTTAGGAAAGTTTATTTGTACATGAAGATTGTTATTAGGGGTAGCTTCATAAGCCTTAAATGACCATGTTCTCTTGGTAAAATCTCATGGTTTCCTTTTAAGTGAAGTAGATCCAAATTGCTTGTTCAAGTTATCGCCTAACTCATTGTTTCATGTTTACGCCTATGTGAGTTGTTATGGTCATTTCGTCATGGCCTAGCCATGACCTTTGGTCCTTGTTCCAAGGTCATGAGACTCAACCTTGGTTCTAGTCATGTTTGTGGTCTTGATTATAGGTCATAAGACCTCTTGTTCCTTTCAAAATATAACCATAATCTAGTGACTTTCGCCTAAAAATGGGCTGTTTAGAATTTGAAGAATTTTATCACTCGGAAAGCGTTTTTAGGGCTCGAGCTTCTTTGTTCCTGAACGAAAACGTCGTTTCGGACAACTTTCGTGTTTTAACTTTTTGATGAATCGGACCAGAAGTGGGACTTTCAAAACCCAAATTTGATCAGGAAGCTATTTGGCAGTTTTGCCGGAAATCTTGGTAATTTCAAATGGGCGTAACTTTTGACTCGTATACTCGTTTTGGGTGGTTCAAATTGCTATGGTTTCCTTGTTAGGTCCTCTACCACAATATGTAATAATCAAATATCATATTTTTACCATTTTGGTCGTGGTTTTCCAAGAAAGTCACTAGTTTGCTTGTTTTAGTAACTTGTTGTAACAATCAATAACAATAACTTGTTTTGCTCACTTTTATACATCATGGACATAACTACAAGACATAATATAGCAAGAATAACATGTAAATAACATGAACATGATTATTTAATAAGAATCAAGTTAGGGTTTGGCTCACAACTTTTGGCTTTCAAAGATGAAAGGAAGTTAACATGTAAGGATAGGACTTTGATAGACTTGCTTCAACCCACTTCACTTCATGCAATCTTTCTACCCTTGGTATTCTTGAAAGATGGATGATGAAGGTTTAGGTGACTTGAGTGGATTTAAACTCAAGAGAAATCACCAAGTATATAAGGTTATGGAAGTGTTTGATGAATGATAACCTATCTAGGGTTTCTACCTTGAACTAGCACTTGAATCTTGCATGAAACTTGGAAGATAATTTGCTAAGGATGAAATATTGTTGTGTGTGGTGTGTGGGACGTTCAAAGGAAGGGGGGGGCTATTTATATGCAAATGAGGAGGTTAGAAATGTTGACTAGTCCAACCTTGGAGGCCAAGGTGAACACTTGTAACCATCTTAAGGCCTTAAGCACAAGATCAAGCCACCTAGTGTGAATCCCCCCTCCTAGAGGCGGTTTGTATGCTTGGAGAGCAAGGGTGTGGACTTTTCTTGGTATTATCCAAGATACTTGGTTAGTTTTGACTCCGGGAAATGCCAATCGTAAATGATTAAGCCTCAAAACGTAAAACCGGGTGTCGTAAAATTATGGAACTTGAAAGTATTGATAAACATGTCAATAAGTTCCATAATAAAATATAAAATGAGTGGTAGGTTCCATTTGGGTGGTAAACCCTGCTAAAAACTGGAAACACGGGTCTAAAACGCGTAATTCGCGTAAAACGCTGAATATTGCGTAAAATTGAGAAAAGTATAATGTTACTTTTCTAATGTTATAAAAATGATTTAAAATGACTTATAATGTCTAGACTGGGCTCAGTCTAGTGTCGGTTGGTATTAAATGTCTTTTAGACATCAAACCGTAAGCCTAAAAATCACGAAATGACTTATAACATCAAGGGATCATTTTTGGTCAATGGAGGAGGGAAAGAATATGTTGACTTTTCTAATAAGTTGAAAACTCAAAAAAGTCTTAGAAACGCGTTTTGTGGTCTCACGGTTAATCGCCCAAATGGTTAAGCGTGCTCATGCGAGAGTAGTACAGGCATGGGTGACCTGCTGGGAAGTTTTTGGTCATATTTTTCTCAGTCACGATTAATTCTCAAATAAATCATGAGTGTGTAAAATATTTTACTGATGTGGGGTCACCTGACGGGGTTGAATTACGTTGTGCGTAGAATTTCTGATTGACGTTTTACCCTAAAACGTGTAATTCCGTGTAATTCCTTAATAACTTTCACGGAAATGAGCTTATGAAAGTTAAACTTTTAATTTGCCATGGAAATGATTTATCACTCGATAAAATCAAATAAAAATCAACTTTCGGGAAAGTTTCGGGGAAAAAAATGAATAGTAAAAGTGAATAGTGAAATTTTCCGGGAATGGTAATTAACCTGAAATTGTGAATTGTTACAGTCTCTACCCCTTACGGGGAACTTCGTCCCGAAGTTCTGTGTGTCATATGTTGGAGTGATGTCGATGAAAAAGGTGTGGTTACTTATGAGGACTAGAGTCTGGAATTACCAATGATATAGTTTGATTTGTCTCAGAATATGGTGTGTCAATAGAAATTGATAACATAGTTGAATATCAATAGAGATTCATATAATAGTCGAATATCAAAGGAAATTGATATAGTAATCGAGTATTAATAGGAATCGATATAGTAGTTGAATATCAAATAGAACTTGATATAGTTAAATATCAAAATGGAAATTGATATAGTTGTCAAGTATCAATAGCAATTGATATAACAGTTGAACAACAATAGCAATTTACATAGGAATCCAATAAATGGAAATTGATATAAGAATCGAATCATGGAATAAGCGTTGAACATGTGGTTGGACCAAGTTCTGTTTGAATTGTACGGCTGCCCATGCATATGGCTACATGGCCCCGTAATGAGTTTGGTACGACTGCACATGCATATGGTTACATGGCCTCGCAATGAGTTTGTTATGACTGCACATGCATATAGGTACATGGCCTCGTAATGAGTTTGTTTGTTATTGCACTATCATTATGAAAACCAAAGTGTAAACCTCGTACTAATGGAAATTGGGATAGTCGTTGCAATCATAGCCTTGTAGGTAATCGGTTGTTGTACCTAGTGTTTATGTCATGGTTTGAAGCGATGTCGGTGAAAAGATAGGATTTCTTGTGGCGAATAAAATGTAGGTATCATGCCATACCCGAGCAATGTAATGTAGGTATCAAGCCATACCCGAGCAATGTAATGTAGGTATCAAGCCATACCCGAGCAATGTAATGTAGGTATCAAGCCATACCCGAGCAATGTAATGTAGGTTGACTTCATACTTATGTTATTTCGGATATAATTAAGCCCACTTGTTTATAATTCTTTATTTACATAGAGAGGCATCCCAAACAATGTAACTAAAGGAATATAAACGTATGGTTCGATGATTTATAATTTCTTTATTTAAATGAAAAGGCATCCCAATCCATTCAAATAAGGACATTATAAATCATCCTACTCAAGAATTCCCGACACAACATTCATACTTAGCCGGTGAGTTACAAGGTAGTGTATTACGAGATGATACTGGTGTAGCAAAAGTACAAGATGAATATTCAATCTTGTAAAGCTGATAAAGGTGCTTGTGGTGTAACTAAGGATGATTTGAGCTTTAAAAGTGCATCAAAATCTGTTAATGAGCTTGTGGTTCCAACGGTTGTGAAGATAATGTTATGATATGTTGATGAACAAAAGTGTGTAGTGTATGCTTAACATTAATACTCTTAGGTATTGATGTTGAGTTTGCTTTAAAAATCTTAAGAGATTTTAAAAGTTTATGATGGAATGGTATCCTAAACAGGATGGTACTTCTACAGGATGAAGAGAATAATTGATAACTATCCCAAGATAGTAGTTCGGATTATCTCATAAATGAAAAATTTCAAGAATGAAATTAGGTAACACAAATAAGGTGTTAAGATTTCGCTGAGTGGTAAGACATTATCGTGTCTCTAGATTGTTTTAATGTATTCTGGTGGTTTATCATGTTCATGTAGGAAATCAATCTAAACATAACCCTAGTACAACTATTCTCAGTATCTGAAAATTCTAAGTCGAATATAGTTAGTCAGACTATATTCCACTGTCCCTAGGTTAAATATAGGTGACTAATCTATATTTAGCCAAGGTTCGATAAAATTTTCAAATACCTAAACTAGGTATACTTTTGATATGTCTGTTGCTTTCGGGAAACTGTCCATTAAACAAAGGCGAGGTCAAACAATTCAGTTGCAAGTCCCGCCCATACAAGACTTGTAACCTATGTTTTCATATTCTATAGCATAGAAGATAGTAAGGGTAGATACGTATGGAAAGGAAGTTTTAAGTATTTCTAAAATAGAACATACTTAGCCAGGATCACGAAGGTTTCATAAGAAAACTTTGATGAATGTAGAGAAAGTTCAGCTTTTGTCGATGATGGATTAGTTTGTCCTTTAGAAATCTCATATTTCTTGTTTTGAAATCGATAGATTGTGACGGGTTTTTGATATCATAAGAAATGATATTAATGATGTGATGGAATAATTCTAGAGACCATTTGCACAAAACACAATGTCTCGGAAGTTGGTTAGACCATTGTGCAATTCACAATGTCTGGGAAGTAGGTTAGGTCATTGTGTGACTCAAAACATTTGAGAAATGATTAAGACCATTGTATCATACAATGTCTTGGAAAATGAATAAGACCATTGTATCTCACAATGTCTTGGAAAATGAATGAGGCCATTGTATCTCACAATGTCTTGAAAAATGAATGAGACCATTGTATCTCACAATGTCTTGGAAAATGAATGAGACCATTGTATCTCACAATGTCTTGGAAAATGAATGAGACCATTGTATCTCACAATGTCTTGGAAAATAGGAAAGACCATTGCAATCAGTTACAATGTCTTGGACATATAATGTTGGAGTAGGAACATGATTGGGAGAGTGTGGCTGTGCCGAAATGCCTTAGAATAGGCATACACAGATATGTTTAGTTCATTGTTTAGATAAATGATTGAAAATAAACCGAGTTTATATATCAATATACTAATATGTTCATGTAGCATAAAATGCTTAGTGTGTATATATCAATATACTTATATGTGTTCATGTAGCATAAAATGCCTAGTGTGTATATATCAATATACTTATATGTTTGTGAAGCATAACATGCTTACTAAGTCCATAATCGTCTGGAGGATGGAAGACACGGAGAGCGGAAGGCTATAAAAAAATGTTTTTGCTTGTGATTGTAGTTATAGTTTAGGTCTCACTTAGACCCGTTTCTCTATAACCATGGCTCTGGTACCAATCTGTAACACCCCCAATTCATGGATGCAGCGGAATTCAAACTGGGTGTTACTCGACGGCACAATAGTCACAATGATAGAAAACGAACTCCAATTGAGTCGTTTTGAAAAGGTTTATCATTCAAATTATATAAATATCAGAGATTACAAAATGAGGTCCCAATTGGTTCCATGTTTACAATGTATAATAAATGAGTTTTGAATGATAATAAAATTTATAGCCCTCTTGAGTATCCGTGTCCTTCCGTGCCATCCTTGATCGTCATGAACCTGAAATACATGCTTGAGAGGTCAACACAAAGGTTGAGTGATATTCATAGAGTTTGTTAAATCGATTGAACACAATATGTTGGTAGTGTGAGTTATAGGCTCACACCAATGTTTGGAAAACAAAATCGTTATTTATTTCACTAAGCTTATGACACCATAACGTTAACGTGTACCAATATCAATCGGCGGTTTATCCCGGTAGGTACTTTGCTAACATACCTAAATCTCAAATATTAATGCATTTGTTTGCACTTAGTCAAAACAAATGGGATTCGTCAATCCCAATAGGCCTATTATTAATATTCGCGCTCACTATTGCTAGTGACTAAATGGTTCATAATAAAGGATCTCGGTTTAGCAAGGTTGGTACTTAGTGATAATAAAACATCGTCGTGAAGCATACATTAGAAAGCATTGTATTCGATTTAGAAATAGCATGTATTCCCCCCAAGGAATTGTAAAACAATTAAGTAATGGAAAGTGGGGCTATGAACTCACCTTAAGTAAGATAGCAAGTAATGAATGTAACGGTCGAATCGCGAAGGTTTCTACGAGCAACCTATAATAGAATGTCGCGACTTAGGATCGGAGTAAAGACTATGAAGTAGTGCCTATATATATATCTTGCATTTAGTCCATGATGTGGTATGATGTATATTGTAAGTCTTTGAAAGTAATGATTCATGAAACATGTATGTTTGGTATATCGTTTACTACCGTTCGGGCCGACATAATTCAGAAGTCATGTTAGTAAGCGTTCGAGGAGCCAGGACACTTTAACTCGTAAATCCACAACTCAACTCGACGGCTTACATAATGAACTCCTCACATGAGGCTCCCTACTATTGTAGTAGTTGATGAAATATATAGATATAAGTTTTGATCCGAAAGGTTACATGTCCGATATTTGAATAAACTTAGGAAAGTTTATTTGTACATGAAGATTGTTATTAGGGGTAGCTTCATAAGCCTTAAATGACCATGTTCTCTTGGTAAAATCTCATGGTTTCCTTTTAAGTGAAGTAGATCCAAATTGCTTGTTCAAGTTATCGCCTAACTCATTGTTTCATGTTTACACCTATGTGAGTTGTTATGGTCATTTCGTCATGGCCTAGCCATGACCTTTGGTCCTTGTTCCAAGGTCATGAGACTCAACCTTGGTTCTAGTCATGTTTGTGGTCTTGATTATAGGTCATAAGACCTCTTGTTCCTTTCAAAATATAACCATAATCTAGTGACTTTCGCCTAAAAATGGGCTATTTAGAATTTGAAGAATTTTATCACTCGGAAAGCGTTTTTAGGGCTCGAGCTTCTTTGTTCCTGAACGAAAACGTCGTTTCGGACAACTTTCGTGTTTTAACTTTTTGATGAATCGGACCAGAAGTGGGACTTTCAAAACCCAAATTTGATCAGGAAGCTATTTGGCAGTTTTGCCGGAAATCTTGGTAATTTCAAATGGGCGTAACTTTTGACTCGTATACTCGTTTTGGGTGGTTCAAATTGCTATGGTTTCCTTGTTAGGTCCTCTACCACAATATGTAATAATCAAATATCATATTTTTACCATTTTGGTCGTGGTTTTCCAAGAAAGTCACTAGTTTGCTTGTTTTAGTAACTTGTTGTAACAATCAATAACAATAACTTGTTTTGCTCACTTTTATACATCATGGACATAACTACAAGACATAATATAGCAAGAATAACATGTAAATAACATGAACATGATTATTTAACAAGAATCAAGTTAGGGTTTGGCTCACAACTTTTGGCTTTCAAAGATGAAAGGAAGTTAACATGTAAGGATAGGACTTTGATAGACTTGCTTCAACCCACTTCACTTCATGCAATCTTTCTACCCTTGGTATTCTTGAAAGATGGATGATGAAGGTTTAGGTGACTTGAGTGGATTTAAACTCAAGAGAAATCACCAAGTATATAAGGTTATGGAAGTGTTTGATGAATGATAACCTATCTAGGGTTTCTACCTTGAACTAGCACTTGAATCTTGCATGAAACTTGGAAGATAATTTGCTAAGGATGAAATATTGTTGTGTGTGGTGTGTGGGACGTTCAAAGGAAGGGGGGGGCTATTTATATGCAAATGAGGAGGTTAGAAATGTTGACTAGTCCAACCTTGGAGGCCAAGGTGAACACTTGTAACCATCTTAAGGCCTTAAGCACAAGATCAAGCCACCTAGTGTGAATCCCCCCTCCTAGAGGCGGTTTGTATGCTTGGAGAGCAAGGGTGTGGACTTTTCTTGGTATTATCCAAGATACTTGGTTAGTTTTGACTCCGGGAAATGCCAATCGTAAATGATTAAGCCTCAAAACGTAAAACCGGGTGTCGTAAAATTATGGAACTTGAAAGTATTGATAAACATGTCAATAAGTTCCATAATAAAATATAAAATGAGTGGTAGGTTCCATTTGGGTGGTAAACCCTGCTAAAAACTGGAAACACGGGTCTAAAACGCGTAATTCGCGTAAAACGCTGAATATTGCGTAAAATTGAGAAAAGTATAATGTTACTTTTCTAATGTTATAAAAATGATTTAAAATGACTTATAATGTCTAGACTGGGCTCAGTCTAGTGTCGGTTGGTATTAAATGTCTTTTAGACATCAAACCGTAAGCCTAAAAATCACGAAATGACTTATAACATCAAGGGATCATTTTTGGTCAATGGAGGAGGGAAAGAATATGTTGACTTTTCTAATAAGTTGAAAACTCAAAAAGTCTTAGAAACGCGTTTTGTGGTCTCACGGTTAATCGCCCAAATGGTTAAGCGTGCTCATGCGAGAGTAGTACAGGCATGGGTGACCTGCTGGGAAGTTTTTGGTCATATTTTTCTCAGTCACGATTAATTCTCAAATAAATCATGAGTGTGTAAAATATTTTACTGATGTGGGGTCACCTGACGGGGTTGAATTACGTTGTGCGTAGAATTTCTGATTGACGTTTTACCCTAAAACGTGTAATTCCGTGTAATTCCTTAATAACTTTCACGAAAATGAGCTTATGAAAGTTAAACTTTTAATTTGCCATGGAAATGATTTATCACTCGATAAAATCAAATAAAAATCAACTTTCGGGAAAGTTTCGGGAAAAAAAACGAATAGTAAAAGTGAATAGTGAAATTTTCCGGGAATGGTAATTAACCTGAAATTGTGAATTGTTACACAAACAAGGTATTGGACTATACAAGGTTGAGATTCAGGTTACTGAACTTCAAAGTGTGTTCAATCAGGTTACCGAATGACTAAACTAACGAAAATACCCTCACTTTCATTTTGTTAACTACATAAATGGTCCCCTGTGGTTTGTCTGGTGTTACGGATTCAGTCCAATTTTCATTTTTGTTACGTTTTCGTAAGTTTTCATAAGTTTTTGTCCGTATTTATACATTTTTATCTGTTTTTCCTCTTCTCTGTCTGTTTTAATACGTTTTCGTCTGTTTTCCTCCGTTTTCTTACATTTTTATCCGTTTTCATCCGTTTCCTTATGTTTTATCCGTTTTTCCTCGTCTTGATCTGTTTTCTTACGTTTTTATCCATTTTTATACATTTTCTTACGTTTTCAATCATATTTATCCATTTTCTTACGTTTTTATCCATTGTTATACGTTTTTGATCACTTTTTATATATTTTCGTCCATTTTTTATACATTTACGTCTATTTTTCCTCGTATAAAAACGAATAAAACATAAGAAAATGGAACAAGACGTATAAAAATGAATGAAAACGGATAAAAATGTAAGAAAACGGATAACACCGGACGAAAAATGGATAAAAACGTAAGAAACTATACAAACGAAAAAAAACATAAGAAAACGGACGAAAGCGTATAAAAATAGACTAAAACGGATAAAAATGTTAGAGACATATAAAAACGAAAAAATGTAAGAAAAACGGATGAAAATGGTTAAAAACGTAACAAACAGACAAAAACGTTAAAATGGATCGAAAACGTATAACAATGAATAAAAATGGACGGAAACGTTAAAAATGGATAAAAAACGTATAACAATGGATAAAAATGGATAAAAACGTAAGAAAACGGATGAAAACGTATAAAAACAGACGAAAACGCAAAAAAAGTAAGAAAGTGGACGAAAACGTATAAAAATGGATCAAAGCGTATAAAAATGGATTAAAATGTAAGGAAACATGTAAAACTGGATAAAAACGTAAGAAAACGGATCAAGACTAGGAAAAACGGATAAAAACGTAAGGAAACGGACGAACACATATAAAAACAGACGAAAATAGATAAAAATGTGAGAAAACGGATAAAACCGGAGGCAAATGGATCGAGACGAGGAAAACGGACGAAAACATTTAAAAACGGACCGAGAAGATGAAAAACGAACGAAAATGCATAAACACGGACGAAAACTATTAAAAACCTACGAAAACGTAACAAAAATGAAAATTGGACTGAATCCGTAACACCGGGCAAACTACATGGACCACTTATGTAGTTTACAGAAATGAAAATGAGGGTATTTTCGTCAGTTTAGTCATTCCATAACCTGATTGAACACACTTTCGAAGTTCAGTAACTTGAATGTCAACCCCGTGTAGTCCAATACCCTGTTTGCAAAAAAATTTAAAAAAAAATAATAAAAAAAAAAAAAAAAAAAAAAAAAAAAAATTTTGATCATTTAGGCGAATAAAGTTGGAAAGCTGGGTAACCTATCTGTCTATAAACCCTTGTATATACGTAATTCTTTATACTTTCGACGAACTTTTTTGAAAATTTTCGCCCAGAAAATCGTATGTGATTCGAAAAATCACCTGTGATTTATTACTTTAAAAATCACATGTGACTTATGAAAAATAGCAAATCACAATTGATTTTACAAATTAGATAAAAGCAAATCGCAAGTGATTTTTTGGGCAAAAATTTTACAAATCAGAAAAATGACAAATCACAAGTGATTTTTATAAATCATGTGTGATTTTTCTGAGCAAATATTTTGAAAAGAAAAAAAAATTATCGAAAGTTTATTTTGAAAAAAATGATTGAATTTTTCATAGCTTGAAGATTTACCGTTTGCAAAATATGTTGTATTTAAAATATATATATAAAAAAATAAAAAATAAATAAATAAGTGGAAAATCCGGTTTTTTGTTTGATGAAAAAATGGATGACTAGGATTCACCTATTTATTCATTAAAAAAATGTTTTTTTTTTTTTTTGATCTAACATTAGAATGTAGACATGTTCATTACGGAGTATCTTTTTACTTGATCAAGTTATTTTAGCGAGCGGATTTTGGTAAACTTGAACTTATAAAAGTTAACCCGTTTACCCGTAGAGTACTATGTTAGTTTGGCTTGAGCCCAAGGTTTAATATCCACCTTTGGATCACGGGTGAGGCCCACATTTTTAACACCATGACCCTCTTAAATCTTAATCCAACAAAAACAACAAGTATAGAGAACAGCGGCTGTTGTGCAAATAATAATTGCAGCAACTACATTCAATACTGATAGTAATTAAGCATAAATATAACTCTGAAATCAGAAAGTGCTTGCAGTTAAGATGTAAACTGTTGGGAACATACTTTAGCATTTAGTCAAGTCTCGGTCATTACATTTTGTAATAGGTTGCTTAAGTATTATTTATGTGTATGTTTAAGTTTGTAAAAGCCCAAAAGGCTTAGTAAGCCCACATTTTGATGATGAAATGGACTAGAGAATGTTGCCCTAGTTTTCCTCCTATAAATACAAGGCTTATGTTGCCTTAAACATTGTTGGTTCTTTTGATATTCTAACGAAACTCTTGCTTTTATAATTCTCTCATATCTTATAATCAACCAATCATTATATCTATCTCATTCTTTACTTGTGTGATATCTAAAATGGGCACCTAACAAGTGGTATCATTCACCTAATAGAGATTGAAGTGTTGTTTATTTGGTTAACGTGGGGTTTAGGTGTATTTTTCCTTATATTTTTGCTTTTTCTTTGTTTCTATCACTTAATCTTGAAGCTTGGACAAGTTTCAAGGTTGATATAGTGATTAGAAGCTTAGATTTTGCATAAAGTTTTGATCTTTCATAGCTTTTAGTACTTTTTCTCTTTGTTTCTTAAGTTTTATAGCTTCTTTGATATTAGAAAACTAGTCTTTGGTACCTAAAACTTTCATATTTAGTGTTTTCTAAATGTTTGGGAAGTTATTTGATCAAAAGAAACCCATTTCTAAGCATTTTTCTTCAAAAAGTAGTGATTTTTACTTGTTTCTGGTCACTCTACGCATAAGATTAGTGGAACAGTACAATCTGAAAGCTGTCAATAGTACTATTGGTCTCCCTACGCATAAGATCACTTCCTACGCGTGAGTTTTGGTATAAAACCCCCTTTCTACGCATAAGAGAGGATTCTACCCCTAAGTTCTACGTTGAAGTTACTTTTGACGCCAAAGATCTACGCTGAAGTCATTCTTACGCATAAGATTTTCTTACGCGTAAGTTCCTGTAACCTACGCAAAAGTTTCTTCACAAGTTTTCTCTTCCAGCAAAGGTGACTCAGTACTTCCCTAGCTTGGACAAGTTAGTGGAATACTTTGACTAAGGATATCTTTCAAGCTTGGACAAGTTTGAAAGATTTGTTTGGTTTTTTACCTTATGCAAAACTTGCTTTACGCAAAAGATTTAATCTTACGCGTAAAAGGGTAATCTTACGCATAAACCTTGTGTTTACGCATAACATCACCTTTCTACGCCTAACTTTAAGTCTACGCATAAGTTGTTGGTACGCGTAAGATTTCAACTTTGCGCAAGGATTTTGAACTTAACCAAAGAAACATGCATTTCAATCTTCTACAAGATCCATCTTTTCACACAAGTGTTTCAATATGTCTCAACCACCGTACTACAACTTTAACCATCCTCAGCAACATCAGAATCAGCAGTATCATCAGCAACAGCAACAGTATCAACAATCACCACAATATTATCAACAACCAGTTTACTCACAACAACATCTTCTCATGCAACAACATCAGATGGTTCCAATGCAACAATCCTATCCAATGTCACAACAACAAGGCCAACTCCCATCAAAACCGACTCACTGGTTTGACAGGATGTGTGAAGTCATTTCAACTCAACAATCCAGACATGAAGCAGGATCTATTGAAACTCCACCAATGCTTACACTGGGTAATTATGTTCAGCGGGCAAGTTGATTTTTAAGGTTTATAGAACTCAAGAAACCCAATGGTAAGTACATGAAACAAGTTATCCTTGAAGGACCGTTTCAGTGGCCTGTTAACTATGTTGGAGGTGACCCATCTGCTGACCGTCCAGTAGCTCCAACTGCTGTGCAAGTTCCTGAGTCTGCACTCACTACTGAACAACACCTTCATCGTGATGCAGATGAGTATGCTATGTCTTACATACTTCAGGGAATACCAAATATCATATTCAGAAGTGTTGATGCTCAGACAACTGCAAAAGCTATGAGGGAACACATCCATCTACTTATGCAAGGCACACAACTGAACAAAGAAGATATGGAATCTAAACTTTACTTGGAATATACTAATTTCATGATCGAACTAGGGGTCACTTGAATCTTACTATCATCGTTTCACCAATGTCGTCAACGACTTAGAAAGACATGCAGTACACCTTCCAAGGATCGCTGTTAATACAAAGTTCGTTAGTAGTCTGGGTTCCGAGTGGCAAAAGTATGTGACATTTGTGAGACAAGCTAAGAATCTTCATCAAGATCCATATGGTTTGTTGTATGACTATCTCAAGCACTATGAGTCTGAAGTTGAAAAGGATAGAGCCGCACGAGGAGGATATATACCACCACCTACTTCTAATCCCCTAGCACTCGCTGCTCAATCTCATGCTGCACATCCTCCGATGTCTAATCATGCTTATCTTCAGGAACAGAATTATTTCAGTTACCAGCAACCTGCTACCTCACACAAAATGGTCCCATATGAATCATCCTCGCAACACGCTTCTCATCAACTTGCTCCATATGACAACCATGATAGCTTGTACTACTCTAATTAGATTGAAGATGATGATGAAGACGTCAATACGTTGAATCAAGGACTTGCTCTTATCGCTCGTGCTTTTAGCAAATTCTTTAACAAAACCAACAACCCTTCGGTCCTCATCAAATACAAGGAATCAAGCTATCATTCAAGATGGTCGAGTTGAGATTCAGAACTGTAATCCTGGACGTTCAGGATCAGGGGGTATTCTGGAAATTCTGGGTATGGACAAAGATTCAACAACAATGGGGGATTCAGAAACAATTCAGGTGCTCCTCAGAAAAGAAATGACAATGTGGCAAATGGCAATACAGAATCTGGGAATACGATATGGTGCTACAACTGCAACAAAAAAGGTCATATTGCAACAGCATGTCCAAAACCGAGAACCCGCGGCAGTCAGTTTCACAAGCAGGCATTACTAATGGCTCTCAAAGAAGAAAAGGAAGGAACTTTCAATGAACAAGAGAACAATTTCTTCGCTAATGCTTACAACGACAATGATATGGAAGATCTTGAAGCCAATGCAGCTGTGATGCTTATGGCCAACATGCAGGAACATCAGTTGAATGATTCGGGCCCAGTGTTCACCACTGATAGTTTGTCTCAGGTACATGACCTAACCACATGCTCCATAGAATTTAATGCATCACCCTCTGCTTCTGAATCAGATAAGGCGCAAGTTGTTCCATCTGAATCATTTTTATCTTCTCCAGAGGATGAACAATTAGACACAGTTGTTATATTTGATGATGACACTGTCATTTCATTTGATGATCCTGTTGAGCAAGACAAACATGACCATATTGAACAACATGAACCTTCCTCTGATCCAGATTCTGACTATATTGTCATGGCCAAACAACTTCAAGAACAACTTCTTACTACTCACATATTGGACGAGCAAAATAAAGTTTTGAAAGAAACTAATGCAGTTTTGAAAAAGGACATTGAATGTTATAAAATACAACTTTCACATTTTCAAAATGCAGTTCAACGTTAAAAGTGCTTTGAAAAGTCATTTCAGAAATCGTATGTGAAAGAACAAAATCTTCAAAAGCAAATGTATGACATAATTGAGTCAAATGGTAAATTGGTTTCCAAACTGGAAAATGAAAAACATAATCATCAAAAACAAGTTGTACAACTTCAAAAGGAACTTTCAAAAACACAAAACAGAGGTGTCAACTTGCAAACATGAATTTTATGAACATAAAGTGCAAAAACAAGAAAAAGAAAATTCTTTAATTGAAGAAAACATCACTCTCGAACGTCAAATAAAAGCATTTCAAAATATCGTTTATAAACATGGAGAATCTGTAACGACAATTCAAAAGTTCACTATAAAACCAAGACCCGATAAAGGTTTTGTCATTGGCGATTACAGATCCACTTTTCTTCACACTGCGTTCAAAACAATTCCTAAGCTTTAAAGTATGGACCAATTGATGGATAATAATGTTGTGCGTGTTATTGTATATAATACTGAGGAAGAATATGAACTTGAAGAAAAGAGTCGATAAAAAATGAGTCAAGTTGAATATTGCAAACCATATGATTATTCAAAAGTTCCTCACATCTCAAAATCTTTTGTTACCTCAAGAGAAATACCTGAGAAATCATGGTATGTTACTGAGTCTTATGTTTCATCTTCCAATGGGGCTCCTGTCAAACCCGTGGCACAAGTAAATGGTCCATTACCATCTTCTGGTACTGTGACACCTTTACCAACACGTTGTCAAGTCTTAGACAATTTTAAAACATTCATGAAAGGCATCGAAAACTTGGAAAACGTAATTGAACATCATTCAGAAATAAAAATTGTTACTTTTCAATCAGCTTACGAGCGCGAAAAGCGAGTCATTTTTCAAAAACAATTTCTGCCTTTAGTTCAAAATTTACGTCATTGTGCTACTCGTTGGGAACAGGAACTCCAAAAAGAAGTTAAAGAAATGCAAAACATTTTTGCTCTAAATGAAAATGCAATTTTGGTTCAACAACGCAAAAATCAGTTTTTGAAAACGGATTCTGATCGACTCTTGGAACAACTTCTCACAGCTGATATTTATACTCTCATTATGAATGATCTCTACTATTCCAGCAATGCTGTTGTTTTTTAAAATTACTGTGCTGATATTGATTTGCTGAATCAAGAAAATGAAACATTGAAACATAAATATGAAATGTTGCGTCAAAACAGTGATGATGTGAAAAACAAACTTTCAAACGAAATTTGTCAACTAAAACAAAGGCTTAAATGGTGTCAAGCTCAAAGACTTGAAATCGAATTGCAACTACAAAGTCAAAATGTTTCAAAAAGCTATCAACTTTGCAAAGACAATGTTTTTCTCCAAAATAGATGTCTTCAATATGAAAAAGAAATTGCAGAGTTAAAAATTGAAAACGTCAAATGCCAACAAAACCGCGATGACATTCGTTATTGCAATGGTTTACTTGAGTCTGATATTCAGGACAAAATTTCATCATCATTGATTTGAAAGAGAAAATTAAGCTACTTCAAAAAGGAAAGTTTATTGACACCACAGTGATAGCACCAGGAATGTTTCAAATAGACAAAACAGATAAGGGTAATCATGCTAAGAGTTCTAATGTTAGCTCTTCCACTTCTACAGGACTAGTTTCCCCTAAGAGCGTTAGCAGCCCAAAGCCAAAAAGCGTTAAGAAGGCCAAAAAGACTAGGCTCTGGCAACGTAGAAGAGGAACACTAGCAGTGCAAGAAGTAGAAGCTCACCTTAGGAACTTGAATAAAACTCATGTTGCATCTGATTTAGATTCTAATCTGGCAAATTGTAATCAAAATCTTAATGTAACGAATGCGGAAACTTTAAATCTTAATGCATCTTGTGTGTTTTCTCGTCAAAGTGTGTTATCTGGTGATCATACAAATGTGTAGCTAATAATTTCTTACATCGTCACAAGAAACGTAGATCACGTTTTCCTTCTAGGCCCACTACTGCCTCTAAGTCTACCTTAGGAAAAACGCCAACTACCGTTTCAAATGATGTTGTAGTCAACCCAAGATCATAAATCAACAAATCTAGGAACATGCCAAAAGCTAGTACATTTACCAAAAATAAAGCAAAAACAAGTTGGAATTGGCAACGTTGGTTACAATACAAACCAAATTTTAAATGGATTCCTAAACTGTTGAATACTTGTGTTTCTAACCAACAGGAACCCACCATTTCTTCGGGTTCCACCCTTACTTCTGTTCCATCTCTGTCGTCTATTTGTGATGCAGGTGGTTCAGATCGTTCTCTGGATTGTTGATAGCGGTTGCACCCGACATATGACAGGCAGTCTCAAACTGTTAACTAACTTTGTCTCAAAGTTTATTGGGACTGTCAGATTCGGGAATGATCAATACGCTTTAATCATGGGTTACGGTGACTATGTGAATGGGAATATTGAAATTAGCAGAGTCTATTATGTTGAAGGCTTGGGTCACAACCTCTTTTCAGTCGGTCAGTTCTGTGATGGGGATTTAGAAGTAGCATTTCGAGAAAAAACCTGTTTTGTGCGTGATCTACAAGGAAATGATTTGATGTCAGGCAAACGTGGCACTAACCTTTACACTATTTCAATGTCTGACATGATCGCATCATCTCCTATCTGTCGTTTATCCAAAGCTGAAATGTCTAAATCCTGGTTATGGCACAAACGCCTTTCTCACTTGAATTTTAAAACAATGACTGATCTCGCTCATCACAAATTAGTTGAAGGCTTTCCAAGATTCCGATATGCCAAAGATCACCTATGTCCAGCCTGTGAACAAGGAAAAAGTACCCGTGCTCATTTTCCCTCAAAACCTGAACACAGTACTAATCATGTTTTACAACTGCTTCATATGGATTTGTGTGGACTGATGCGTGTTCAAACTATCAACGGTAAACGCTACATTTTAGTAATTGTCGATGATTACAACCGTTGGACTTGGGTTTATTTTCTTCGAAGTAAAGATCAAGCTCCTCAAATAATCATCACCTTTCTCACCAAAATACAAGTTCAGCTACGCAACACAGTAAGAATTATTAGAACTAACAATGGCACAGAATTTAAGAATCAGACTCTAAGGTCGTATATTGAGAAAGTGGGAATTGAACATCAAACATCCATTCCACGAACACCCGAACAGAATGGAGTAGTCGAAAGAAGCAACAGAACATTAGTGGAAGCTGCACGAACGATGTTAATTAATGCTCAATTACCAGATTACTTATGGGTGGAAGCTGTTTCAACCGCATGTTACACTCAAAACCGCTGTATGATCACAAAACGCCATCACAAAACCCCATATCAGATTGTTCACAAAAGAAAACCGAACATCAGTTACTTTCATGTATTTGGAGCTCTATGTTACCCAGTCAATGATCGTGATGATCTAGGTAAACTTAAAGCAAAGGCTGACATTGGAATATTTGTTGGATACTTTGAAAATTCAAAAGGCTTTCGGATATGGAATCGTCGTACAAGGGAAATTCAAGAAACAATTCATGCTAATTTCGATGAACTCACTCAAATGGCTTCTGTGCATAACAGCTTAGGACCCGCATCCAACCGTCTAAATTTTCTGGAATCTTCGGCTGAACCGTTGTCACTTTTCCGTCAGGATGTGGAAACCTTGTTTGCTCCATTGTTTGATGATACGTTTGTTAACCGTCCCTCTGAGGCCTCACCAAATTCCGATGCACATCTTGATCAATATCAAGTACCTGATACACCTCAACAAACAACAACAACTGTTGGAAGAGACGGTCCTCCAATCATATCATCAACAACAACAGAACAAACCGGGTCCAACTCACGACAATCAGCTGGAGACTCCATACCTTTTTTAGTTCCACAAACCGTAGAGCATGACCCAGAACCATTCACTAACCCATTTGCACAGGTTCAACCTGTCCCTGACATTGCTGAGTCATTTACACGCAATTTGGGTCCTGCTCACTTGCGAGATACTTATCAACTTCATCCTTCAACACACAAATGGACTAGAGATCACCCCGTAGTTCAAATTATTGGCCATCCAGATGCACCTATTATGACAAGACAACGCCTTCACACAGACGGTGAAACTTGCATTTATGCACTCACAGTTTGTGAAACCATGCCTAAAAACGTCAAAGAAGCTATGACTTATGAAAACTGGATTGAGTCTATGCAAGAAGAATTCAAATCCTTTCAAAGATTAGAAGTCTGGGAAATGGTTGAAAAACCAGAAGGAATCATTGTCATTGGATTAAAATGGATCTGGAAAAACAAACTGGATGCAGAAGGCACTGTCGTACGCAACAAATCACGCTTTGTAACAAAAGGATACTCTCAAGAAGAAGGAATCGATTTTGAAGAATCATTTGTTCCAGTAGCTAGACTTGAAGCTATACGGATCTTCTTAGCATTTGCTGCTCATCGGAATATGATTGTTTACCAAATGGACGTGAAAACGGCTTTTTTGAACGGTCAACTCCGTGAAGTGGTTTACGTCAGTCAACCTGAAGGATTCATTGATCCAGAATGTCCCAATCATGTCTACAAGCTTAAGAAGTCTCTATACGGTCTCAAGTAAGCCCCCAGGGCATGGTATGATAAGCTTTCTAAATTCCTATTGGCTAATGATTTTACTCTAGGCTCGGTGGATCCAACACTGTTTACAAAAACATACGGGATGGACTTATTAAGCGTTCAAATTTATGTCGATGACATTATTTTTGCTTCAACCAGCAAAAATTACTCAATGGATTTTGCAAAATTAATGACAGA
Source organism: Artemisia argyi (assembly GCA_030686995.1). NCBI lineage: Eukaryota > Viridiplantae > Streptophyta > Magnoliopsida > Asterales > Asteraceae > Artemisia > Artemisia argyi. The sequence continues at coordinate 68,311,454 of CM060697.1, forward strand.
TAATTTCGAAATGTCCATGATGGGTGAACTTACGTTCTTTCTAGGACTACAAGTTCATCAATCACCCCGTGGAATTTTTCTAAATCAGTCCAAATATGCTCTTGAGATATTAAAGAAACATGGAATGCAAAGCTGTGATACAATGAATACACCTATGGCCAATTCCACAAAACTAGATGCTGATATACATGGGACTCCTGTTGACCCTACCAAATACTGAAGTATTATTGGGTCCCTCATGTATCTCACATCTAGCAGACCTGATATAGTATTTGCTGTCTATATGTGTTCGCGTTATCAGTCTAAACCTACTGAGAAACACCTCAATGAGGCTAAAAGAATCCTTCGATACATAAAGGGAACCATCCATTTGGGGATCTGGTATCCGAAGGATTCTGGTTTTGAACTAATAGCTTTGTCAAACGCTGACCATGCAGGATTCTTAGACACGCGAAAAAGTACATCAGGTGGCTTACAGTTTCTTAGAGATAAGCTTGTATCTTGGCAATCAAAGAAGCAGGACTGCACATCACTGTCATCAACAGAATCTGAATACGTAGCCATGTCTGCTTGTTATGCTCAAGTCATTTGGATGAGATCACAGCTTAAAGACTATGGCTACCTATTCAATAAGATTCCAATCAATTGTGATTCCAAAAGTGCCATTGCAATCTCCTGCAACACAGTCCATCACTGCAAATCCAAACACATTGATCTCCGATATCATTTCATCAAGGAGCATGTCGAAAAGGGTACAGTTGAATTATATTTTGTGGGAACTAAGTACCAGTTGGCAGACTTACTCACTAAAGCATTACCTCCAACAAGGTTTGTTGATTTAGTCCACCAAATTGGTATGCGATGTTTGACACCAGAGGATCTGGAAAAGTTTTTAAAACACAAATGATCGTCAAACAGCAAACCTATCCTTGTAAACAATTTTTACTATAAACAAAAAATACAAAAATATAAATCCAACAAGAACACAAAAAGATTTTTCTCTTTTATACAAAAAAAAAATGCAAGTACACTCTTTTCAACACTATTTTTTATAAAATGTCTTAAAAAAATTACAGAAACAAGTGTTGAAGGGGAGGTAAAGTATTTTAAAATTTCTCAAAATATTTACTTCGTACTTGCATTTTACCAAAAACATTTTCTATTTGTTTTAATATAAGTGATGCTTAAAAAGGCTTTTCGGGTTACTCTCTTTGACTAATTGAAACAATTTTTTTCAAAAATTACAAGACATCGGTCTAAGGTCAAGGGGGAGTAAAATTATCCTAGTTGTTCTTTTATTACGCTTAAAGGAATTAAGTAATGGTTTAACATGAGTTAGTTAGGCATTATGTGTGATAAATAATTTGAGGTTAAGGGACCATTTGTGACATTTAGTAAAAGTTGTATTAACCTCTAGTCATAAGTGATTTGACCAAACGCATTTACTCCTGCAAAACACATTTACTTTCTACACCAAACTCATCAACGATCCATAATCATTTTGATAATCCAATCATTGTTCTTCTAATCTGTAAGTGCCATAATATCTTGATCATGTTTCTCATCATTTGTTATTAATTTCATCTAGATCCAACGGCTAATTTTATCAATAATCGTTAAAATGACCTTAAGGTTTGCGTAAAATTAGTACATAAGATTTAGAGTGTTTGTGTTTGTAATTAGTGGTGGGATATGATCCTTAGATGATGCTTAACATATTACTTAACTCCAATCGTGCCCAGAAACATCCATAATTATAAATCAAAATTAGGGTTCGTTGTTTGATTTAGGTGTTTTTGTAATATGATGTTTTGGAACAATTAAATGATTAGGATATTGTTAAAAGTGGTTTAGGAACATGTTGTAGTGGTTTAATTGTCTCAGTAACAAGTATAGATCAAGAATTATTGATTTAGGGTTCATGCGACACTAGCAGCTATGAACATGAGATTTTGTGGTTGAAAGGTGTTATAACTTGGTCAATATGTTCCTTAGTATGCTTTAAACACTCGCCTAACTTCTTTTTCCACCCAGAATCTTGTTTGCATGTGTTTGTGATTTGATGTTCTTGCGTATTTACGCAGAAGATTGCCTATTGCATGTTTACGCATAAGTTCATGTGTTTAAGTGTATTGGGTTGCATTTGGAAGTAATATTGATCAGTGGTTGTGTTTGAAACTTTCAGGAATCAAAAGAATATTAATTCTCGAAGGTGATTTTTTCATATAGAGGATCCTACGCAAAAGATGAATTCATCTTACGCGTAAGATGAAATCTTACGCGTAAGATTCGACAGATTGATAAACTTGTCTTGGATAAGACAATGTTTACGCAGAACCTTAACTCTTACGCATAAGTTTATTTCTTATGCATAAGATTTATCTTACGCATAAGTCAAAAACTTACGCATGAGTTATATTTTACGCATAAGGTTCAAACCTTTGCCAAAGTTATTATCTTACGCTAAAGAATTCATTCTACGCATAAGATGCAACCTACGCAAAAGTTTAAAGCTTACGCATAAAACATAAGTTATGCGTAGATTTTTTCACTTATGCATAATATAACTTCTTGCGCATAAGAAATGTTATGCGTAGGATTCCTAATCTTACGCGTAACATTGTCTATTCCTTTGAAATTTGTCTAAGTGTTGTAAACTTTCAATTGTGTAATCTTTTGTATTTGTTAACACATATTGTAACTTGATTGTTATCAATTTCTACTAAGTTTTAACATCATATATACAAGTTTACAATATATCAACACTTTAAACAACAATAAACACCCACTGATCAGTCCATTCATGCATTTACAAGTATATTAACAAATGATATTATTGCAATGTCTATGTTTGTGTATAATCATCCAGATGGCCCAACCAGCTAACATCCCACAAGCACCTGCACCTGAACCTAAGTTCACATGGGAAGAAACCTTTCCCGAAGATTACTCCAGAAAGATTGGAAAGAACAACTTAACGGTCAACTTCAACAAATTCACACGCAATGAATCATCTTGCATTGTAGCTGCGGATGCTCTAATCTATCACCTGTACAAAATCCTGCTCACCAAATCAGCATCAGTTGCCTGTTTCTACATCCACCAGTTCTGGCATACTATTCAACTGAACCTTGGAGAAGAATTTTTCACATGCATACTTCACAAAAGACAAGTCATGGTGGACAAAGATATCCTTCGTGGCGTTCTAGGTTTACCTGAACTTAGTCCAGATGAAGAGTACGACCAAGTTCCTAATGAAGAAGAGTTGATTGAATGGCTACGAGATATTGGTTACGATGAGTCAGCTGAAGTCGTGACTAGACACTCTAAGGTCAAGACAAGGAATCTTCCACAACCTTGGAGAACCATGTATATTCTTATAGCCAAGTCCATGTCTGGCAGAGATACCGGTTACGAACACCCCAAACTTCAGCATCTCAAACTTTTCTGGGCTATGGCAAATGTCAAGAAGGTGGACTTTGTTAGCATTATCTGGGAAGATGTAGTATGGCACATTCAACACAGAACTGCAAACATTCCATTTGTTCGCTACACCAAGCTGCTCATTGAAAGCTTCCTTCGTGAGTATGACGACATTCCTCAAAGACTGGATGATGAAGACAAGAACACATTCAGAAATGAGTCTACTCTTAGGCAAATTAAAAGACTTGATACTAGTACTCGTAAGTAAGGAATGATACTTCCCGAGTGCCTCCTGAATGATAAGGTAAAGAAATGCCCGAACTACAAGTACTATGTCCAAGCTATCAAAGAAGATAAAGTTGGGTTCTTGGACGAAATCCCTCTACCATCGTTCATGCAGAAAAAGGGAAAGAGAGGTAGCAAGTCTGGCAGCTCCGAAAGCTCTTCAAAGACCACAAAATAGCCTCACAAGAGAACTCTCAAGATCAGATTACCGGCCAAGAAACCAATGCCTGAACCAGTTCCTGAACCCACACCATCACCTTCTCCAAAACCATCTGAATCAGAAACCAAATTTGATAGAGGTCCAGTTTACAGCGAAGCTTATAATAAACCAGATGACAATATAGACGATCTGGACATGTCTCTAGAAGATTGGGACAAAAACATTGATGAATTTGTTGATCAAATTGAAAAAGAAACAATTCAAAGACCTTTAACTGAAGAGGATGCTAAGTTGGAAGAAGAAAGGTTAAAGGGTAAAAAGTTGAAGGAACCAATGACCGTCGAACAGGAACAACAAGAAGAGGCTGACACTAACATTGGTTTATCTGTGGAAGAAGAAAATGAACGAGCACTCAAGTTAGGTCTCCTCCACAGCAGAATCGACTCCCTTAAAGCTGATCAACCTCCACCACCTCTGTTTACTTAAACAACCGAGGCTAGAGGATCAAGTAGCATTCCTGAAGTAGGAGAGTCTAGCAGCATTCCTGAGTCCACTCCAGTTGATCAAACTCAGGAAATGGGAACCACTGCTGATTTGATAGTCTACGAATCTCCCAATATCACACCTGAAGACGTAGAGATGCAGAATGCTTCAGAAAGAGGAAATGATGATGTGGAAGACCATATGGACACAAATATTCCACATCTTATGTCTATGGAAGAGATGGAGGCTAGAGAAAAGGCTCAAGAGGAAGTGCTCAAGCGAAAAGAAGAAGCTGAAGAAGCAAGGCTTGAGGCTATCGAACAGGCAAAACTGGAAGAAGTCATTAGAATGGAGGAAAGTAGGAAAGCTGAAGAGGCAGCTAAACTTGCCGATGAATTAAAACTTCAAGAAGAAACAAAGAAAAGAAAAGAAGAAGAAGCTAGAATTGCAGAAGAACTAAGATAAAAGGCAGAAGCTGACCTACTGGCAGAAGAGCAAATACTAAGGGCTGAAGAAGCTACAGTTGCAGAAAAGACAGAAGTGACTAAGGATAAACCCGAATCACCGAAAGGAGATGATAAAGACACAACCACCAACATTGAATCAACACAATCATCACCTCCTGCATCACAACCTACACATGACAAATCTGTCAAGAAACCTTCCAAAGTTGAAGCCTCAGTTGCATCAAAATTGATCAAGAGGGCAGTTAAGAGAGTTCGAGACAAGAAGAAAAACAAGCTAGAAACACAAGTTGAATCACTGGCTAACCAAGTTGCTGAGTTAACCAAGCAAATGACGACTGTTCAGGAAATGAATACAAAAGTTGACGCCTTCTTAGCCAAAGATGTACAAGAAGATATTGTTGATCCCAGTTGAGCAAACGATCTTATATAGAAGTTGACTTAATGTAAACACTGAAGCTTGAATGCGGAATGTAAAAGCTTAACTTAAGAAGAACAATTCACTATCAACACTTCAATATTATTAATACGAGCACTCGACAATGCTAGGGTTTTACAACCTTGAAGTGTAAACGAAAACTAAAACAATGCGTACGTAATCTAACCCTAGGATCCTCCTTTTATAGGCCAAGGAGTCCTACTAGGTTTACAATAACTTTCTATGCAAGATAAGAATATTCTAGACGTACAAGATATATACATAATCTATTCTATAATTATCTACTTCGAATACATGCTTATCACATTAGCAGTAGATTCCTTCAGCAGCATTTTCCTTAGCAGCACTTTGTCATCAGCAGCAGAATCATTTACACTAGCAGCAGTTTCATCACAGCAGTAGTTTCACTCAGCAGCAGAACTCAAAACCCAACAGATATGGAAGCTACTTTGGCTGCTCAAGCAACTCAATACATGGAACAACACCTAGTGGCAGAATTGGAAGAATTGCTGAAGCCGATGAAGGACGAACTTACAAAGATTGCTGAACAGGCTGTCAAGAAAGTGATTAGAACTACTTCTTTCACTCTCCGAGCTAACAAGACACCTCTTCCACAACAAGAGTTGACAGCAAATGAGTTAGAGGCTCAGTTCTTCAACATATTGGCAAGTAAAACCACCATGACACCTGAAGATATCAAAGTGTGGGAAGCTTTACGAGCCAAGATGTCCAAAGAATCTTGCAATACTGAGGCCGAAAAGCTGAAACGTCAGAGAGATGATGAAGACCAAGATCCGAACTCACAAGCTAAGAAACAAAAACAAGCCGAAGGACCCTCATCTCAACACAAACAACCTGTCATAACTCCTACTACCACAACATCTACTCAACAACCAAAGGCATCAGGTTCCGGTCCTAAAGCCCATGATCATTTTGAGTACACCGGCGGTGACGATTTCCCTCAGCCAGACGATATACTAGAACCATCATCAAAGAAGAAAGAGAAGAAAAGAAAACATCATCAGCATAAACCTGAAACCTCTTCAAAAAGCACCGAACCAAAGAAACCGAAAAAGATTCTTAAGTGGCTGGACGAAGATAAAACGGCTGAATACTCTTGGTTTGACAAAATGGTTAAAGCTCAACCACCTCTTGCAGAAAATCAATCACCACAAGATGGTCACACAGTGGAATATGCACAACTTCTGCAAAGGGACTATGATTTAAAGAACATGATCAAGAAAGAGCTTAGAAGGATAAAGAATGCTGCATTCAACTTGTTGAAAGACCGCTCAGCCAACTCTGTTGAACTCGAGTATCACCTAGAAAACATAGCCCGAGCAATGTCTAACGACATTGACTAGCTAAATCCCGAGTCCAATATTGATTACTACTCAAAGAAGAAAGGGCCTTACTACACTGACTGGACCAAACCTCTACCCTTGGTTAGAAAGCCGAAACAAGAGAAAATCCCATACAAGTTCTTCTTCAACAACGACTTGGAATTTCTACAACACGGTAGAAAGATAGAAAAGAAGTACGCCACATCACTTACCTTCTCAATCCCTACAGCCAGATACCTCAACAACGCCATCGAAGAAGAAGCCTTCGACTTATTCATCGACAAAGTTGTTGACTATGACCGCAACGTACTCTATGGAATACATCATTGGCCAGATAACCGGACACAGTAATATCGAAGCAGCAGACTCAATCAGACTATGGGTAATGTGACAAGTGTGTTGAAGATTGTCTCCATCCAGTTCATTTTGACAGTCACTCACTTTGGGTACTCCTTTCTCAACAAAATCGTACTCAAAAGACTTGATGAACAAGAGTACGTGATTTCCGAGTCAGACTTTCCACGATTGCTCCTCAATGACATAGAAGATATGTATCTGCTCAAAGTCCAAGGAAAGCTTTGCAACTTACCCAAGCCAATGCAGCTTGCCTTTATCACAGCTCTCCTAATCTTCATAAGACAAATAGTCATCAGAGAAAGAGTAGAAGATCTTCAACTGGGAGTGGAAAGTTATCAGAAGAAGCTGAATCCTACAAAACCTAATCTCTACAACATCCCCAACCTTCAACACGAATCTCAATACACCTTGATTAAGCATCCGGCATTTCGGTTCACATACCGCAGTGTCAACAGTCGAAACTGCTTCATGGCCTATGATGAGATCCACAAGTTCTGTGATGAAACCCTTAAGTTCGTCAGAGATGGAATCAAAGGCAGATTAGATGATGTTGCATTGTACAAAAGCAAAAGGTGGAACACCGATGAGGCCAGACAAGCTCGCAGATTCATTACAAGGATTGAGAACCGGTTAAAGCGTAGGGATCAGATAAGGAGATTAGAAAGCTATGTGGGAGGCAGACCAGGATTTCCCGTGTTGACGTTTCAGAGACCGGAATGGTAGAAGTGTTGTAAGATTTTGATTTGATTTGTCAATACTATTATTCATAATGGCTTGTGCACGCATTACAGTGTACAACCCAAACTTGTAAAGAAAGGACCCTGAGGTACGCATCAGTGCCTCAATCCTAATATAAGGAGCGAAGGCTTCTTACTTTTGAGTAGAATTAATCAAATATTTTATGATTTTCATAATTCTGCTCAAAAGGACAAGTATTTCACCTCAATAAGACCTAATCTCTTGTTGAGGGGGAGCACTTGTCAATACAAAAATATTTTGTTCTAAAATCAAAAGTTCTTGGTGAATCTCCCCATAAGACTCAAAAAGGCATATTTTAATCCAAAAGATTATCAAAAACATCATTTTATATGCTATTTTTGAGGGGGAGAAAATGGAAAAGTGATTAAAATATAAGTGGTCAAAAAGCTAAAAGATGTATCTTGTGCGAGCTAGACTCAGAATTGACCCAGGAATTGACGAAACAAAAAAAGTTAGTAATCTCAAAAAGACTTATCTTCGACGGGTTATAACATCAAGTTAGTTACTAGAGCTAGTTGTCACCTAAAAGCTGACAATGGAAATCTTTAACTAGCCAAGTAAGCGTGTCTCGAAAAGGATTTGTCTTAGTAGAAATGTACCGTCTCGAGAAACTTTCTGTGGACTTGACCAGGCCAGGTAATAACTTCAAGCTAGTCTAACTAGTGATGTAAGTGTGTCTCGAATCGGTCTTGTTCACTGAAAGTGGATCAATTCAAAATGCTTGCTCCTCCCATATGCGCAAATTTATTAACTACTTATGAGCACATGTGAAGGGGGAGCCCTTCAAAAGTGTACACAAAACTCTCAATGTGTTAACCAAAATATTTGATTATCATAAACACTTTGAGAGATTTTCAATCAAAGGTTTTGTGGCTACTGTCGGTTAATCAAGGAGTTATAAGGTGATTAAGATAGGAAAAACCGTCCTATGATCCGCCAGAGCCGGAGGGATCTACCCAAGGACATCACCAATAGTTAGAATTAGAAGTCCTTAGGTATGATACGAAAAAAAGGAGAAAAGAATGAAAGTGAAAGAAGGAGTTGAAGAATTAAAAAGAAAAGGTAAAGAAAAGGGTGAAAAGAAATAGCCCTCCATATGTTCAACCTTAGGGCAGACACCGGGTTCAACTCGTATGCTACTGGTTGTTGCTAAGGAAACACCGGTATTGAAGATAAAGTCGTCATGGACCCAGTGACGCAATGCACTAAACCTTCTTAACCACTCAAGTTCTCTTAAAAGAGCTTGTTTCATTCTCACGGGGAACCAGTGTAATTTATCGACTCATCTCCTAAAGATGGTCGATATTGAAACAAGAGACCCCTCTCTAATCTTCACATAGGAAACCTAAGTGTGCACTTATTGAGTCTAGAGCCATGAGATACATCAAAGATCTCGTAGGAACACTTAGTATTTCTACAACTGGTGTTCTACATCAATGGACACCAGCTGTAAATTATCGAGTCCTTCGCAGATCTTAGCAATCTGCCGAGCACGTTTATGAGAGAATTGCAAATGTATTTCTCAATGATTGAATGGAAATTCCTGTCAGGGTCAACATCAAATAGCCATGACAGCAGGTCACTTCGGTAACCCCACAAGGGTTACGCTTAATGTTCGCGGTGGTTTCTTAGCGGTCTACAGTCGTGGAGTGATCCCCAGCGACTCACCCAGTCATTGAGCTACTTAGTAGGTCTCGTAAGCTCCTTCAGGAGTATCTTATATGGGAACGGCCTGGATAAGGATTAGAAGGAGTCTTCACAATATGCTGTTGACGAGCTCTAATTCCTTATCTATAAGTACCGGTTGATTATTGCTAACTGTTTATTTTCAGGTATATCACCTCCATGATGGTAGATTCCAGCATGCTCATACATACATCTTGAAGCAAATGAAAGCTCCCCCAAAGATTTATGCACCACAAAGTTCAAAGAAAGATTCTACGCCAAAAAGAAGAATCTGCAAAGTATAAAGACTAAAGATCTTAGAGTATGTAAAGGAACTTCGTGCACGTGAAAGACTAAGTCCAAAGATGTATGAGCATGTTGGAATGGCGGACAACCACCACAGACGCATGAGTGACGAACGGCAGACTACTTCATAACACAATCACAACATTATCACCAAAGAACAAAGACTTAGAGCAAAGTACATTCATTATACTACATTTTTTTTGAAGACGTCAAAAATTTTACATGTCACAAGTCAAAGACAAAGATGAAGACGTACGGCAACCGTGATGACCGACCCTTAGGGGGAGATTGTTGGGAACATATTTTAGCATTTAGTCAAGTCTCGGTCATTACATTTTGTAATATGTTGCTTAAGTATTATTTATGTTTATGTTTAAGTTAATGGGCAAGTTGTAAAAGCCCAAAAGGCTTAGTAAGCCCACGTTTTGATGATGAAAGGGACTAGGGAATGTTGCCCTAGTTTCCCTCCTATAAATACAAGGCTTATGTTGCCTTAAACATTGTGGGTTATTTTGATATTCTAATGAAACTCTTGCTTTTATAATTCTCTCATATCTTATATTCAACCAATCCTTATATCTATCTTATTCTTTACTTGTGTGATATCTAAATGGGCACCTAACATAAACATATGTTTTAAGACAACGCTCAAGATAAAATTATTACAAGTTTTGTAAATATTTTAGTTTTTTCAAACAAAGATGCATTTCAAATTTTTTTCATAAGCAAAACACACTTATGATACGGAAATTTGTTTCACAGTAACTTAAGTTTGAGATTAGATTATAATGTCTCTTTCCTTGAGAGCGAGTTCTTTTTAGAAGAAGTCAAGGAAACTGTTTGGTATTGTTCGAGTTCTAAGACACCTGTTCCGGATGGGTTAAACTTTAAATTCATCAAAAGATACTGGAATATAATCAGAATTTTTTTTCCATCAAGTATTCGGATGTTTTGATAGAGGCTGTAACGCATCATTTATCGTTATTATCCCAAAAAAGTCAGATCAGGTTGATTTTGGAGATTATCGCCCCATCAACCTTATAGGATGTATATATATAAAATTCTCTCGAAGCTCCTTTTCCGCAGGCTGTGCAAAATTATTCACTAACTGATAAGACCTCTTTTTTTATCGGGGAGACAAATCTTGGATGGTAATCTAATAGCAAATGAGATTTTCAACTATGCAAAGAAAGAAAAACTTTAACTTCTTCTTTTCAAAAAGGCATTCAGCAACATAAATTGGAAGTTTCTTATTGACATTATGTCTCAAATGGGTTTCGACACAAAATGGTGTATATGGATTCACACTTGCGTGTCTCCATCTTCTATCTCCATTCTCATAAATAGCTCTCATTCTAACGAGTTTTCTATGGAACATGGACTTCAGGAAGGAGACCCTCTGTCTCCTTTTCTATTTTTAATTATCGTGGAAGCTCTTCCAAGTTATTATGCTGCGTAATGAAGGAATTTTTAAAGGCCTTTTTCTCACCAAAAATGACACAAATATCTCTTCACTTCAATAGGCGGATGATGCACTTTTCTTCGGGAGTGGTCTAAACCTAACATGCTTTGCCTTGTTCATGTACTTAAAATGCTTCAATGATGTTTCATGTCTAAATATTAATTTGGTGAAATGTCAGCTTTTTGGTATCGGTGTTCCATTGGACGTCGTTGATAGCATAGCTAGATCAATTACGCCATTTACTAATCTTAGATTTTCAGTGGCTAAAGATATGAGGAAAACTGAGGCTTGGGATGAGGTGGTTAATTGTTTCTCTAAAGTGGCTCCATGTGGAAAGCTAAGCTTATGTCAGTTCCGGATAGACTTACTCTTGTAAAGAAAGTTCTCGAGAGCTTACCTCCCTTTTTTTTTCTATTTTCAAAACCCCAGAAGCAGTCGTATCTCGCCTTGAGTCAATTAGAAGGCGATGGGGTATGTATGGAAGCGAAAAAAGAAGTCTTAGGTTTGTTGGAATAAAGTGATGTTGGATAAAGAAGATGAAGGTATCGGAATGGGAAGTCTTAAAGCATAAAACACGGGGCTTCTGGCAAAATGGAAATGAAGATTTTTTTAATGAATCTAGTGCTCTCTGGTGCAAAGTTATCTCAGAACTCGAAAGGAGGTTTCGATGTAAGTGATATGTTTTTTGCTAAATTTGGTGTTTGGGTTTCAGTCGTCAAATGCTGCTCGAAACTGAATCTTTTTGGTATTGATCTCAACAAGATTATGGTGAGAAAATTCTGTAATGGTATAAACACTCTTTTTTGGTTTGCTAATTATATTAAAGGTTGTGGCCCTTTAAAAGATCGATATCCTCGCCTTTTCGGGCTTTCTCTAACAAGGCTTGGGTTGCTAATTGGGCATGGCGCAAGCAGCCCATAGAGCGATGTCTAGGCGATATTACCTCCATTCTTAACCTTATCGATGGTCTCGTTATTGATGTTTCTAAGGAGGATGAATTGCTTTAGGTTTTACCGATTTTCAGTTCGAGTCAAAAACCAACTAAAACTGAGTCGAACCGACCAAAACCGAACCGAGCCGAGTAGCTTCGCTTCGGTTCTCAGTTTAGGTTTCATTCGTTTTTCGGTTTTTGGTTTGGGTCAAGTTTAAACCAATGCTCAGCCCTACCTCAGAGCCTCTTTTGTTTCCTTTATTTTATTTTACTTTTGCCGTGTGGCTTATAATATCTCTGCTTTAAAAAATATATTCTACTCTTATTTAATTACAGTTTAACTAAGTAGCATAATTCTATAAATAATTTTTAAAATAAGGGTTATTACTACCTGTAACAATACCTTGCTTACGCTCATATATTACTACTAGAACGGTACCCACGCAATGCGGTGATAGGTACCTTGTTACTATATTTTGCGGTCGGTTACACGTTTAATTGTCTTTCATGCTTTATAAGTAGAGATTTTTTGATTTTCTGCTTTTACTTTTTTGATTTTTGTTTTCAGTTTTTTGGTTTTTCAGGTTTTCAGGTTTTTAGTTTTTCAGTTTTCAGTTTTTCTGTTTCTCTAGCTTTCAGTTTTCTAGTTTTTCAGTTTCCAGTTTTCTAGTTTCCAGTTTTCCAGTCTTCCAATTTTTCAGTTTTCCAATTTTAATTTTTCCAGTTTTCATTTTTTCAGGTTTTCTGTTTTTTAGTTTTCAGTTTTTCTAGTTATCAGTTTTTTCAGTTTTTCAATTTTCTAGTTTTCATATTTTCAGGTTTTCTGTTTTTCTGTTTTCAGTCTATAGCAATTAATGTTTGAAATCCTTTTTCAATCAATATTTGAAATTTTTCCATAATAAGAAATAAAAAGTCTGAATTTTAAACCTTCCTAATTATAGTGTTGTAAAAAGTGGCATAGGCGGCGCTTAGGCGCTAGTCGACCTCCCACCACTTCGATTAGCAGCAAATCGGCCAAATTAGGCGGTCAACAACGGTCAAAGACGGTCAACGTCGACGAATGCCGGTCAAACTTCAGATCTAGGCCAACTAAAGAGAAAAAAAGTGGTGATTATGTTCAGAATGACAATCAACGCCGGCTAATTGAAGGTCAAAGCCGGCGAATGACTAGATAGAGGGTGAAGGGGAGGGTAAAGAGAAAATAAGAGGTGGCTGTGTGCCTGTGTTATCAATGTAGAACCCTAATTGTTCAACTCTAATAATATAGTGGGTTTTTTTTTTTTACCCATTAAAAAGCTTATACAAATATACAGTAGGCCCAACAAATAAGTTAGTGGACTTTAATAAAAGTAGCCCAAAACTTAATCAAAATTACTTATAATTTAAATTTTGCAACATATACAATTGATATTTAATTAAAAATAATATAAACATTAATAAAATTATTAAAAATATATATAAATTATGCATATTTTATACAAAATACGTATAATTTTAAAAATTTTATATAGAAAAGTTCAATCTACCTAGGCGGCGCCTAGGCCCGACTAGGCGGTCTAGGCGTTAAGCGGTGGTCGACCGCCCGACTAACGTCTAGCGCTTTTTGCAACCTTGATTATAGAATACTCTTCATTATCTATCTATCTAATATAATAAACGCGAGTTTTGTACTACCCTTTAAAGCAGCCAAATAAAATAATGCGCTTATGTATTTGAAATATGATTGGTCTATTAACTTGGAAAGTACAACGGTGCTTAAAGCAGCATAACTCTTTTCGATTGAACACACACAATTACTTTTTGAGTACGCCTCATGTACTCCACTTTCTGTAACTTTCTCCAAATAATCATCCAAAAATAACACCAAAAATCAGTTTCCATTGAATAATTAATTTCATAGCAATCAAATATACCTTCAAAAATAACTCATGGTGTTATATTTATGGATTTGATTGAAAATCAAGGTATATCAGCTTCGATTGAAGAATTCACCGATTCAAAATCATGGGGTGTATGGGGGGTTTTACTTCAATTCACGTGGAACCCTATTTGGAGCATAGATCATAACTGATTCAAACTTCTATACCGATTCTTTATTCACCTATTTTCGGCATAGATCATAACCAATTAAGATCCGAATAATTGTAAGTTGAATTTTTTATTATGTTGATTTTGTTATAAATAATTTATTCGTTATCAATATATTAGGTCTCGATAATAACAAATTAGTGTCAATTTTTTGTAATTGATTTGATTAATTCTCAATTACAAAATCCTATGACAGAAACCCTAAATAAAATTATTTGGGGCATTTGTGCTGAATGTTTTTTTATTTGTAAGAAAAATGTTTTTCAAATGATTTGTATTTTTTTTTTTAATTAATCCAGTGAATCATAATATTAAAACCCTTCTAATATATGTTTGAACTATTTTTAGGAAATGATTGTAATTCGTAACTTATGAATCACACATTATAATTTATTTATTTACTCATACGAGTGAATCATAATATTAAATACATTCTAATTTGTAATTGATTTATTTTTAGTAACTTTTGTACTATATAATGAATTATAATGAAGATAGCCAAGGCTCAAAATGTTAAAAACAAACTGTATTCTCACAATCAAATACTAAAACAAAATGGCTACCTTCGTATCCGGCTATATCAAAGATCTGAGTGCAGTGAAAGACACCATTTTGTTGCGTGTTTGAATTTGGTCAACTTGGATGCAGCCCGTGTATGGGAAGCCTAATGTTATGAACATGGAGATGATAATCATGGATGAACAGGCAAGTATATAAACCCTTCTAATATAATTTTGATATACAGATGTAAAAAGTAGTCGATTAAACGCAATGTGAATATATGTTTGGTGCAGAATACTAAGATGCAAGCTACAGTAAGGATGGCTTTAGTCAACGGCTTCACTCATGAAGAGTTCATCGAAATGTTTCCATTTAGGAACGTTGATGAGTTGTATATAGTTCAAATGTTAATACAATATCTGTGTAAGACATATCCTAATTGCTTTTGGATAATAATATATTTCTATATCACTTTTCAGTACTGTATGTCCCATTTCAATTGCCGAAATTGACCTTGAGTGTGTAATGGTATTTGTGTCATGTTGAAAAGAATTATTTGAAATTATTGTATGAAACATTGACACTACCATGACAACTTAGTGCACGAGTGAAACTGCTAAAATGTTAAAAATTTATTAGGTGCTCACAGAATGGACATTGGCTTATCACTTCACTAAAGCATTATGATGTGCGTAGAGTTTCACCAGGCTTTACCTCTCGAGGGATCTCAAGAAGCTTACAACCCCCACCAGGCAGTGTACCTGATCGATGTAGTATAGTATAATGACAAGTACCGGGGGATTGATCGTTCAGCTAGGAATAGTGTCGCTAGGATTAGAAAACCTAAAGACTAGGTCTAGAGATGAGGGATGATTCTTTTTGTATTTTTTTATATTTTTTTGGAAAGCAAGTAAAAATCTCGAGTTTGAAGGATTTGGGCGGAATTAGTTGCTAGTCAACTAACCCAATACTAAAGATGCAATCAAAATAAAATACTAAAAATGAAAATAAACTATATTATACTAAAGTTGTGAGCAATATATGGGAGAAATGTGTTTACTTAGATTTCACTACTCCCTAGATATCTTTTACATGTTAATTACTTGTTATAGTTGCGTGGATGACGGATTGTATTCCTTAATACCATTCATGGGGTAGCGTACTTACTTCCCCAATCCTATGAGTGCCTACTTCACTCCTATGTCGAGCCGGCTAAGAAGCTCCTAACATGGGATCATTAGAATTTACTCATGCATTAAATACAACCAATAAAACCTAGTACACATCGGTTCATGTTTCCTAAGACGTTCAAGCATGTTACACAATGGAGATCTGCCAGTTTTCTTAAGCCTAACATTGAAATCATTCATCTAATACAACCATAAACAAGTAATCAACACATAATTAACATCTAGGGTTCATTAGATCTAAGCAAACACAAGATAAATCTAGCCTAGCATGTTGAAATCAAGACAAGCACGAGATATAGAAAACCAACACATAGACATATTGATTGAATTAAGAGAAGACTTATCTCAATAGCACATGAAAGGATTCAAGGGGTGAAAACCCTTGAATTTACTGTAAAATACGAGCTAGGGTTCACAAAGTTCGGCCCTAGGGTTTCTCCACACACGTTCCTCTTTAATGAATGAAAAATAGAAAACTATATATAGATTTCAGAAGGTGGCACGCCGTCATCTCGCCACCAAATAGTTCCTCGGACTGCCTAGATTTGGGTCTGACGCCGTCATGTGTACTCCTTATGCAGGCCGTCACACAATTAACTCTTGACGCCCTTCTTGTGACGCCTTCGGGTTTCTTCTGGGTCGTCATGGATTTTACTCTTGACGCCGTCATGAATTTACTCTTGACGCCGTCATACACTGTTCTCAGCATGGAAAATTAAGTCTTTGGCGTTTTCTTCACTTTTATGCTCCAAAAATGTCCGAATTGTTTCCTTTTCCAGATTTCACTCTCAAAGTACCTAAAATCACAAAAGGAACTATTTAGGGTAATATTTGATCAAATAAATTCAATTTTGGGCTTAAATGACCCCATAAAAGTGGTTCATTTTTCGCCTCATCATATACCCTTACACTTGAGATTTGCTTGTCCTCAAGCAAATGCGCTTTTATTATAATCAAAATACAAGTTAGGGGTCATTTAACACTAATATAAAAGTAATTACAACAAATAATCGTTCCACTAAAGACCAAAGACAAGCACGGAGGTCATATACTAGCACCTCACAAATAGTGTTTAGATACTCACATATCTCGGGTGTAATAAAGTTATATCACAATATGGAAACGGAAAATATCTCTCACTACCTGTCATAGCAAAATAGATTACCATAGGCTTGGGAAAGGATCAAACCTCCACCACATGGCGTAAGCACCTAGGATAAACTATCAAAGAGGTCTTTTAAAAGGATTGTAACGTTAGGTGTAGGGATATGAAATACACGGTTTTGTTGGATATAGGCATTCTTTACTGGTGGCGAGTTAACAATCTTGGTTAATTACATGTACAATATGGCGTTGCTAAGCCAAGACTAGACTCGACTTAAGATAATAAATCAAAAATAACAAAAACATAAAATAAACATAGAATGAAACGGGATGGTAGTCCGTATGTTTTTTCTCTTTTCTTTTTCGATTTTTTTTTTCTTTTTCTTGATTCTTTTTTTTTTTTTTTTTTTTTTTTTTTTTTTTTTTTGCATACACTCTTACCCTACCATCCAAAATAATACATCATAAGGAATGGAAATTCCCCTTACACTTGAATTTTTACATACTTTATAATAAACTAATCTAATGACTCGAATTAAGATAATCAAAACACTTGGAGTACTTTTAAGATTAACGTACATATGGGGGTAATAATCTGATGTTCTTCCCCATTATTCCATAAAATAAGTACTTTACCCATGAGTCCCAATCGTCCCAAAACAATATGTACAAGGATATGACTCGACTTAGCAACCATGTAATCAATTAGATAGGTAACTTAGTGTTTAACAAATAACAATAATGCACTAAAAATGAGTGCATACAGGGAAGGCTAAGGCGATTTGGGTGTACATTTAAGTGGGGTGTAACAAATTCTTCGTTTAAGTAAAATGCTTAAAGTTAGAAACGAAAAGATAGGCTCGGAGGGGTGTACTAGGGGTTTCGTGTACTAAAAATGAATACAACGCTAAGGGTGTGGGAAAAATTAATTGACTTAACTAGCCAAGTAATATGACTTAAGTGGTCAAGTAATTATGATACGGGTTTAACACAAGGGTGATCCTAATGCCTCTTATCATGTAGTAAATCCTACTACACGAATGTAGTATCACTAGCGGTCTCGGGATGCATCACTAACGCAAGTTCTAGAATTTAAATGCTACCGGTACACTCATAAGCACTAATAGTAAATGCTTTTACTATCAAATCTAAAGGCGAACCTCACATATTTGGGTGAAAAATTTTTCTGAATGATATGGTTTTGTGCTAGTCATACAATCTCCTATCCATGAGACGCTTGCTATGGCTAAAGTTTCACTCATAAATGTTGTAAAAAATTTTAAATTTGGCGCTAAAATTGCACTAACAAGTATTTCTCATAGTTTTATTACACATCTAACATCAAACAAACAAACTCAAGCGAAAGTGTATCTGTAAGGTATCATCATTCTACCCTCCCCTTACACTTAAGATGAACATTCTCCCCAATGTTCACGTAAATAATGTAAAAGTCAAATAAGTAAAACAAATGAAATCAAATACTCCCCTGATTCGCTCGGTATGGATAATAAGGTGGCCAGGTTAAATCATCCTCCAAGAAAATGAACAATCAAAGCTTCCCTTCCAGAAAAATAATCATCTTCTAGTCATACATAACCTGTAAATCCTGAGAAAACAGACAAGGCAACCTCGCATAAAATCGGCGGCAATCTACATATGTTACTAAATCCTAGAAAACAAAATAAGATATAATGCTTGTGGAATGATGTTTGCAGATTTCCTGGAGATTATTAAACTAATGATTCAACAAAAACTTTAAGACTCCGTTAGAAAAACAAAACCGGTAAAATTTCCAGATTTTTACACGTGATGCCGCCAAGAGTAAACTCATGACGCCGTCAGAAGTGACCTGCAAAAATTCTAATGTTAAGTTTTCGGAAAATTTCTGGAAAAACTTGGTTCTACTTCCTGAAAAATCTTGCAAATCATCATTATGACTCGATACAAGCATTTGACTCTAACAAATACGAATATACATGTTCACTAAATATTGTGGAGAATCATGATCGGTTTTTTCTTAAAAAGCATATTTGGGGTTTCCCCTTACACTTATCTTTTGCAAAAATACCTTTGGATGAAGTTAAGACTAGGCCAAAACAACAAAATAAAGTATTTTCACTATTTAGTTTAGAAACATGATCTACCGACAATAAAATAAAGCATGCATACGGAAGTAAATAACAAACAAACAAAATAAAAATCACACAAAGCATGGGTTGCCTCCCAAGAAGCGCTTTTCTTTATTTACGAGTCTTGTAGCTAGACTCAAGGTCATGGGTTACTACGTGATATGGGTGAGTTCCTCATTGAGGACATCCTTGGGATCAAACTTAGGTTTTAGCTTCCTATCGGTTTTTTTAGTACGGTATGACCTTTCAAACTTTTCTCCATCCGGATCATACAAAGTCATCTTAATATGCCATGATCCGTCACCTTCGTTAGGTGGCTTGTCCCACCTCCATTTACACTTGTCTCCCTCTCTTTTCTACTTATTCATCTCTATATTAATAGGCAATACGCTTAAGAACTCAATCATCTTCCTAAAGACTAAGGGGTCCACAAAAGGATCTAGCTCTTCATCTCTAGCTATGAGTTATTCCACCGAATGTGTCTTTTCAATGAAATCCTTTTTTAGATAGAATGAGCGTTGAGGTCCTATAAAGTTCCTTTCTATCCAAGGTCCATATCTAGATGGTCTCCTATTCATCTCTACCCAATGTGGTGTCGGTTCATCATCACAATCATAACTATGCTTCTTAACATCGTAAACCAACCAAGTGTCGCCTTTACCTACTATCTTAGACTCGTTACAATCTATCATGGCGCTAGCGGTTGCTAAAAATCCTCTTCCTACCAACAATGGGCATGTAGTGTCACTAACCATGTCTAGGACGTGAAAATCCGCTAAGATAGTTAACTTTCCTACGTGAACAAGTACATCCTTAATCATTCCAACCGGGTGGGCAATACTCCCATCCGCTAGACCTATCAATACCTCCGTCTCCTCTAACTTTCCTAGCTTAAGAGTGGTGAAAAAGGATAAGGGAATCAAGTTGAGGCTTGATCCTAAATCTGCTTGTGTGTCGAAAGCTTCGGATCTTCCTATCTTATAAGGCAAAACAAATATACCTGGATCATCAAGCTTTTTAGGCAATTTGTTTTGAACGAAGGCGGTCCCATTTTTACCTAGTTTAAACTTTTCATATTTTTCTATGAGGGCACTATAGTAGGGAGCACGGGCTAAGACATCAATGACGGGGCGTTCAAGGTAAAGTTCCTTGAATTCATCGTCAAGGTCTTGCGTAGGAGGTGTTTCAACTATGCTTTTGACTGGTTTTATATCGGGTGTTTTATTTGATTGGTCCTTTTGAAGAATTTGGTTTTGTTTGAAACACGTGCTTGTTGATTTAACCGAGTAGTATTGCGGACAAGAAGTGAGTGACGAAACTGATGATATGGAATTAATGTTTAGTTTTGGATTCTTGACCGTGTCGCTTGGGAGTGCTCCCATTTCTCGGTCATTGAGAACTTTCAACAATGCGTCAATTTTGGTGGTCATCTCGCTTTGCTTTTGTTTGAAATCGGCTTCAAACTTAGATATGCGAGCTTCTTGAGATGCCATAAACTTAGACATCAATCCTTCAAGATTGTTGGTACTACCATAGTTATTAGAAGGATTGTTGTTGAAAGTATGGTTGGAGGGTGGACCGTTTGGTTGGTAACGATTAGGCGGATTGGAAGAATTGGCTTGATTTTGTTTCCACCTAAGGTTTGGGTGATTTTTCCAAGAGGGGTTGTATGAATCACCGTAAGGGTTTGGCTCGGGTTTGAAAGTGTACCACTTATCTCCCACTTCGTCGGTACGCGAGGATGCGTAGTCCGCAAAAGCTGTTCCGGGGAGTTCCACACAATCACGAGTGTCATGGGGACCACTACATAATTCGCATGAAGAAGTGATTTTGTTCACTTGGCTTGAAGGCTTAGGAGCTTCGTAAGATTTCATGAGAAACTTGACTTGGTCCTCAAGTTCCATGATCCTACGGTCGGGAGTGCTAGAGTTGTTCGATGGCAAAGATATTTTCTTGACCGTTTTGTTCAAATCACGGGAATCATTCCAACTTTCGTTGTCATAGAGAGCAAGATCTTCTATGAGTTCCCATGATTGTTCCGCACTTAAATCACGTTGCTTACCACCGGCCGATTGGTCAATGGCTCGCCTCGTGGAGAGATTGATATGGTCATAAAAGATTTGGACTTGGAGCCAAAGATCTATGCCATGATGAGGGACTTTTTGGAGTAAGTCCTTGAAACGAATCCATGCTTCATAAAGAGATTCATTTTGACGTTGTTGGAACATCAAGATGTCATTTCTAAGCTTGGTAATTCTCCCCGGTGGGAAAAATTGAGCAAGGAAACGAGTGGTGAGATCATCCCATGTGGTGATGGATCCCGCGGGTAAACGCTCAAGCCATTGACTAGCTTGATCACGTAGAGACAATTGGAATAGGCGTAATCGGGTTGTCTCTCTAGTTGCAACATCTAGGTCTATGGAATCTATGATTTTAAGGAAGTCCTTGAGATGTTGATTTGGATCTTCGGAACGAAGTCCATGGAATACACATCCGCTTTGCACCAACCGGATGGTGTTGGATCGCAAGGGGGTCACATTGGCTCCGGTGAGCTCAATAGTGTTTCGGTAGCCTTGGTGGCTAGGTCGGGAATACTCTCCTAAGGTTCGGGGCCTAAGAGGTTCTAGTGGTGGGTTTTGTTGTGGTGGGATGACGGGTTCAAAGATGTTTCTATCGTCCATGATGTCGGGTGGTGAAAAGTTACGAACAAAAACACAAATAAATAAGATAGACTAAAGAGAACCTAAAAATAAAAATAAAATCTTACTAGAAAGGAATCTAGCAAGTAGACCTAATAAAAAGAGATTCTAACCTAGACAATAACTATTCCCCAGGCTGCGGCACCAAAAACTTGATGTGCGTCGGGTTGCACCAAGCTTTACCTCTCGAGGGATCTCGGGAAGCTTACAACCCCCACCAGGCAGTGTACCTGATCGATGTAGTATAATATAATGACAAGTACTGGGGGATTGATCGTTCAGCTAGGAATAGTGTCGCTAGGATTAGAAAACCTAAAGACTAGGTCTAGAGATGAGGGATGATTCTTTTTGTATTTTTTTATATTTTTTTGGAAAGCAAGTAAAAATCTCGAGTTTGAAGGATTTGGGCGGAATTAGTTGCTAGTCAACTAACCCAATACTAAAGATGCAATCAAAATAAAATACTAAAAATGAAAATAAACTATATTATACTAAAGTTGTGAGCATTATATGGGAGAAATGTGTTTACTTAGATTTCACTACTCCCTAGATATCTTTTACACGTTAATTACTTGTTATAGTTGCGTGGATGACAGATTGTATTCCTTAATACCATTCATGGGGTGGCGTACTTACTTCCCCAATCTTATGAGTGCCTACTTCACTCCTATGTCGAGCCAGCTAAGAAACTCCTAACATGGGATCATTAGAATTTACTCATGCATTAAATACAACCAATAAAACCTAGTACACATCGGTTCGTGTTTCCTAAGACGTTCAAGCATGTTACACAATGGAGATCTGCCAGTTTTCTTAAGCCTAACACTGAAATCATTCATCCAATACAACCATAAACA
The DNA here is from genome assembly GCA_030686995.1 of Artemisia argyi. Classification (NCBI taxonomy): domain Eukaryota; kingdom Viridiplantae; phylum Streptophyta; class Magnoliopsida; order Asterales; family Asteraceae; genus Artemisia; species Artemisia argyi. The sequence continues at coordinate 68,334,099 of CM060697.1, forward strand.
AGTAATCAACACATAATTAACATCTAGGTTTCATTAGATCTAAGCAAACACAAGATAAATCTAGCCTAGCATGTTGAAATCAAGACAAGCACGAGATATAGACAACCAACACATAGACATATTGATTGAATTAAGAGAAGACTTATCTCAATAGCACATGAAAGGATTCAAGGGGTGAAAACCCTTGAATTTACTGTAAAATACGAGCTAGGGTTCACAAAGTTCGGCCCTAGGGTTTCTCCACACAAGGTTCCTGACGGCGTCAAGAACAAATGTCTGACGCCGTCATCTCGCCGCCAAATAGTTCCTCGGGCTGCCTAGATCTGGGTCTGACGCCGTCATGTGTACTCTTTATGCAGGCCGTCACACAATTAACTCTTGACGCCCTTCTTGTGACGCCTTCAGGTTTCTTCTGGGTCGTCATGGATTTTACTCTTGACGTCGTCATGAATTTACTCTTGACGCCGTCATACACTGTTCTCAGCATGGAAAATTAAGTCTTTGGCATTTTCTTCACTTTTATGCTCCAAAATGTCCGAATTGTTCCTTTTCCAGATTTCACCCCCAAAGTACCTAAAATCACAAAAGAAACGATTTAGGGTAATATTTGATCAAATAAATTCAATTCCGGGCTTAAATGACCCCTTAAAAGTGGTTCATTTTTTGCCTCATCACATTGCATTTTCTACTGAAGAACGCCAAATTTAGAGACAACGATGCATGGATGTTTATTATATTAATAGTTACAAAAGCAATTGTTTATAGGACCGTTGACTTATTACTTATTATTCCTTAAAAAAAATATTGCGACATGTTTACATTCATTGTTATTTATTACTTTATCCACACACCCAACTTCTTTATGAATAATTTCCTTAAAAACCCCGTGAATCCACGGGTCTATAAACTAGTACTACATATAATAGAGGGACGACTCTCTCTCCAAATTTTAAGACTTACAAGAAAAGAAGCATAGTGTACAACACTTTAATGAACATAATTTTTAGGCGTACAAGACAAGAAGCATAGTGCACACCACTTTGATACACATATTAAAAAATTTAAAACATCACATTAATGCTATTTAATGTAGTCAATTAATTAACTGATCAATAAATACAATTAATGCAGTTAATAAAACACCTATTACATAAAAAATACAAATTATCAAGCATATTGTACAACTAAATTAAACACAATTCCTGTATTAAATGTCACTAATATAAATAATAAAGCATATTAGACAAATATTCAAGCTCGAACATGCAGCGGGCCAAATGAGCTTGAGCCCGAACGGGCACGGGCCAACGGGCTCGAGCCCGAACGGGCATGGACTATACGAAATTCTTGATATCCGTGTCAAAAAGAACATAATAAACTAAAATACATGATTCACCGGAAAATTTTATTTCAGGGTACCTGTCGCCGCAACATGCGGATACCCTGCTAGTAATGTAGTATAGATATTGTGCTATTTACAAACACACTCCATTTGACAAACCTTACTAAAACCATTATAAGAAACTCATCCAAAAAATTGTCAACAATCACCATTACTACACAATAACTTGTGGTTGTCAACATACAAAGAAAAATAAATAGCACTTATTAAAGCAGAAACGGAAGAAGAAATGTATAATAGTCTGTTTAGGAGGAACGGATCGTTTTATAATTCTGGCTTTTAAAATGAATTGATCTAATGATTTGCATATATGTTCTGTTTTAAAAGTTGAAAAACAGTATACGAACGATATATGAAGCTAAAACAATGTCTTACCAGATTTATTACGTTATAAATTAAAAATATGGTGGTTTACTATCTTTAATCACAACGGGAAAAAAATAAGAAATCATACTGCGTAACAACCACAAAAGAATGACTAATTTCTTCGTACAGTACTTTACGTAAATTTTTAGCAATACTATCTTTTCTCAACCATTGAAAGCAAAATGTTTTTGTCAAACTCTTAAGTTCTCTAATAAATCATGACTAGACGAGTACGCGTGCATATCAACGAGATTTTATAACGATAAATAGTTTATTGATAAAAAAAAGTTTATAAGTTAAAAATCAAAAATAATAAAAGTTTGAAGATTTGGGAATTAAACATAATGTTTTGAAACCCGGTTCGACCCAGGTAGTTCAACCAGTTGAACCGTTCCGGTCGAAAAATTGATCGATTTAAACCGGGTCAACTTGCTAGGTTGGGTCGAAAACGGGTCAAATTAAACCGGTTCAACCTGTCGGGTTTGAAGCGTCCCGGGTCAACCCTATTTGTGATTTGTATTAATTATTTTAATTGGTTGTATTTAATTTGGTTGATATGGTTTTAATTGGTTGTACAATATAAATAAATAATTGTACTTTCAAATAATGAAATATTTTAGTAAGAGTATTAATTATTATTTTATTTTTCTTTTATATGTAGTATAGATATATGGTTGTAAGAAAAAATATATCACACTATTCCTAAATCCATCACCACCTATATAACTTTATCATCTTTGAAACTGAGGTGGTTACCCTCATTTTCCATCAACGTATGTGGTTTGCCAAATAAATTCACTGGTTAATTACCTAAATTCGTCGTACAGTCTACATCATATCTTTAATATTGCTAATCACTTGCATTATTGGTAGCTAAGGATCAACATAAATTCAAAGGTGTATTATTACCCTTATATTAATCTAAAAAATGGCAAAGTTTGAGTTGGAACTTCAACCATATCATTTCCTTATCAAGATGCTTCAATTATTCGTTTAAATGTGTTATATAAAGTCGTTAAGTAGCATGTTCTTGGTCACAAAAGGTTAGTTCTTGTTAAAAAAAAAAAAAAAAAGATAGGAAAACAAACATGTGGGGTTTTGTATTTTTTTTATAGTCGGCTGGGGTACGTATGTTTATATTTTGTGTTCTTACAAAACTTTTTACTCAGTGGATGATAACAAGTGACAGAATTGATGGTTTTGATGCATAGTAAGTGGGAAACACATGTTATATTTTTTGTATGAGTAGGAAGATAAGTAGCACTGTGAAGTTAGATATAGCAAAATCCATGTTTATATTGAAGAGTAAATTGCATAAACTGTTCTAGTGCTTTGTCCAAATCGCAAAATGGTGACTTTTGAAATTAGGTGCACAGTTCTAGTGATATCCATTTGATTTGGGTTTTGTCCATGGCCATTTCAAAATGACTAAAATATTTGTAAGTAATTGAAAATTGAAGAAGGAGAAGACGGGTATTTTAGTTGTTTCAATTTTGCAATAAACGATACCTAAACCGAAAGTTTATCACAGAGGCAATGTTTTCGCTTTCGTAGCTTTAAGGACGACACCTGCGACGTGGACAAACCACAAAAGTCAGTTTTGCAATTTACTCTATATTGAAATAATAACTTATATGTGGGGATTTTGTCACCAAAGAAGTAAAGTGAGCTTAGATAAGATCTAACAAAAGAACTAATCATACATGATCATCTTTTTCTTTCAATTATTTACAGGTCCAACAGAAGCAACATACCAAAAAAACTAATCATCCTTCCATTCTGCTCCTCGTTCTTTGGCTCTCTTATAAATTATGCTATAGAAAGTGGCATTAGTGTTGTATTTTGCTACTTGTTTTTTTCTGATATAAAATGATAATTGGCATGATGTCAAACACCATGGTTTGGTCACGTTATATAAAACATAACAATATACAATAATCATGTGCTATAACAATTACAATGTTTCGATACCGTATTTATACAAAAATATGGACCACCCAATGATATAAAAGTTCAGAAGCATTTATACTTGGCAGTTACCACACTACAGTTTACACATACCTTAAATGAAACCATATGATCATAATTCATCGATGACCATGATGTTGAATCGAGATTAAACGATTGTGTGACCATCCTTAAATGTAGAATTGGCGCCTAACTAACGAGCACAAATACAAAGCACCAACCCTTAGGATGCCTAGCTGGTCCTATGTACCAAGGTCTAAAATCAACATTCACCAGCAAACCATTTATCAACGTTTGACAATATAAACTGCAACTGCTTTAAATGACGAATTAAAATACATGGTTAAAATATTCATTTGAAAAAAAGAATTGAAGTACATCCTTGATAAAATTCATTGTAATACTTGGAGTTGTATTTAATAAGGATTGATATATGGCCATATGGGTATAATATAATATTTGTAGTTTTGTACCTCGCACGTACATGTATTAATGGTTTGCAATTAGAATAAACTTATAGTAAAATTAAATATTCAACTCCTGAGATTTAAATACAGATGTACGTGTGTGCATGTGTATATATTGTCTAGCGGTGGATCCAATGTTTAAATAAAATGTGTAGGGTTAGATCCAGTTATCCAAAGGGTGTTTATCTTATAAACTTTTCTAATGTAGAAAAACATATACGTTGGTCATGTTAACATGCATTGTTGCTATTCAAGTTAATCCGTGAGAAGTGAGTTTTCAACTCAGATGCATACGGTTTGAATGAGGTGTTTTCGAATTTCGTGATCGTTTTTGACCTTTTTGCTAATCATTTCCATGTTTCAGAAGTTTATCTAGTAAAGTTTAAGCTATATACCTTTTGTTAATAAGTTAAATGTGTTACCACTAAGTCATTTGATTATTGACTTATTGTTATGCATAAAACTACTAGTGTCTTGTGTTGATGGCACTGCATAACAAGAAATGCTATATGCTAATGTTTGTCATAGAATATGAATTCACTAATCAACTCGTAAATTATACAACAACAACAACAACAAACCCAGCCGGTGCATGGTATAGGGAGATAGAATGTAGACAGATACTACCCCTACCCTAGGGTACACCCGGGAGTAAACTCGTAAATTATAGTGAGATCAAATTTATGATTTCTAGCTAGATGCATGAATGCTCTGTAAAATAATCATCGCCGTGTCTGTTGGATGTGTTGATTAATTGGTAACGAAAGAAAAAACATGATAACAGACGATCTTATTGAACTATTAGACTTGATCCAAGTAAATGTGAGTTCACAATCATTGAACAACATACTTTGTGTCTTGTCGCAGCTCAACATTATAAGTGTACAAATTTAATTAGACTAGTTAAATCATTTGTTGAATAATCGAATGAAATTATATAAGAATGGTATAAGAATTGTAGCGATCGGAGAAAAAGAAAGAGGTAAAAGGTGATAGGGACTTTATTGGTGTTAATAACGACCCATCAATAATTATGTTGATGAGGATTATAAAATATAATTGAGTCATTTTCACTCGACTCATTACGTAATATTTTATATGAATCGTAATTATAAAATAAAATAAAAAAGAAGAAGGTTGGAGCTAGCTTTATTCCTCAATGACTTTATAAACAAATCATCAAATGCGTAGGATAGGGACTTTTAATTAGAATAATATCAACTCTCGTTCATTCATAATTCTATCTACACCTCAAACTTACAATTCATATATCAACAAAATCAACAGAATATATTAAATATTAGAGAAGAATGAATTATAGAACCTAACAAACTCATCAATTAGAAGGTCAAAAAGGTCTTCGTGATTTTAAGAGTGCAATCGGAGGTGGTGACCATCGTTGGAAAAAAAAAATCTGTTTAGTGAGATATAGCTAAATAGTAAGAGACGTGAGTAGTTGTTGCATGTTAAATCCATTAGAAGGTCAAAAGAACAGAAAATGGTGTATTGTTGATACAACGAAACCCACCACCATTAACAAAAGTTTGTAACTTTTTTGAAAGACGTTAGTTTGTATTTGCTGAACCTTTTTTATGCGTTAAAATAACTCACATTGCCTCCACTGTAAAATAAACTCATGTGAACACACTCTTTCAACCTTATCTCCTCAATGTTGGTCATCATTACACCTCTTTTTAGCCATGCTTCTAAGATAATCTATTTCTTTTAACTCCTAAGAATATACCAAATGTATATCCTTATTAAATTCCTCATGAATTGATTATGTGAACAAATTTATGCACCCCCCTACCACAAACTCTGAAACTTTCAACGACTTCTGATCAACCAAAGAATTATTAAATGAACCTATTGCTATGAGCTCTTGCTACATTAATCATTTACTCCAGAAACCCTCTTCGAATAATGACATAAATCCAGATAATTTGTATTAAATCTCAACCAAGGCCAATAAATCCCAATAATCCAATATCCAAATAACCACCACCATAAATGTTAACACGTGTAGTTTAGCGTAATTTAATATTCATCTATGTGTTTAAAGAAAGAGGTAAACTCATTAAACAACATGTTTTACAAAGTTCAAGAACTTTAGATGAAACTAAAGTTATCAACTTTGACTTTTTTCCAAAACAAAGTTACCAACTATTATAAAATTCACATTGACCCTATTTCATCCATTCAACTCCACAAAATTACGGAGTACAAGATTTTCCATTCATCTCACACAGCTAAAATCTAACCCAATTCCAATTAAAAAAAAGTAAAAAACTTAAATAAAATTACTATGGTAATTTAAACAAAAAACTCAAAGGTGAGCAAGTGTTCCCCACCCATTGAGTCATAACTTTCCAACTCATCATCTTGCTATTATCTCCATACCAATCATTTTTTCTTTCTTCTTGCAACTGAGTTGGACCCAACTCGTTAGGGTCATCCACCGAGTGGATTAACCTAGTTGACTCAGTCGATGCACCGAAGCTTCCACGCCGAAGTGGTGATCAAAGGTCTAGTATGCCACCCCAACATCAAGCAACCATTATTCTCCTCCACTCTATAACCATCTCCACCAGCAAACAAAGCCAACAACGTACTCGCTTGCTTATACGCATTAGACCCCAAATGAACCGGTTCAAACCCACCATTCTCTAACCGGGTTTTCCATTGACCCGATGTCATATGCCTCTCAACCCGGTCCACACCTTCACAAGCCACCACATTACAAATCTGTTTCCCTAAATAAACCTCGGACATAATCTTATCTTGATTACTAACGCTGTCAACTTCACCGTTACCAGTACTCTCGAGTGAGTCAAATAGAGTTGAATAGTAATGCAAAGCCTCAGTAAACCGGTCCAGAAAAACCGGTCCATTATGATTAGCTTCCTCTTCAACCAAAGTAAAAATAACCGGTTTCATATCTTTAACCGCGGTTAAAACCTTTTCAACTGAACCAGGTCTAGCTAACAACTGATGCATTTCAAAACATGAATTAACTGCCAACAATTCACCTTCTCGTATATCAAGCATACCCGTTTCAATATCAGCTAAACTCTCAGCTAAAAAACCCCTGTATTCAAATTCAACTTGAATCGTCTCAGCTAGCTGAGCCAACTTCCATCCAACTTCTTGTAAATGATCCTTTTCATCACCAGAGGGCGGTCCAATACCTGTCAGACGAAAGGTAGGTGGACCTTCTGGTCTTAACGCTAAGGCCTGCATTAACGCAGGCCATTGCATTCCTTGTTTCATACTAAAATCAATCACATGAACCTTTTTCGCACCAGAAAAAGCTTCTAGTATCGCTTGGTTCGCAGTGAAATGCGCGAATTTAATGTACGGGCAAGTCTCGTAAAAATGAGACTGCAAAACATCGTTAAAAGCGATGGAATCTTTAGGCGTTAGCGCGTAAATTCTTCGCGCTAACGCCTCCGCGAAATACGTAGCTACTTTACGCATTGCCCCCGCTTGGGATACCGCCAACACCCCCGCTTGTTTTACTAGTGTTTCCGCGAGATTTAAATTCTTTTGTTGTACGGCTTCTGCACACGCCATTAGCGTGTGCACCAGCCGTACCCCATTCTCTTGTGTATCAATTAACACAACCGGGTTGACCCGACCCGGTTCAAGAACCGGGTCGGATTGAACTTGACCAGGATCTAAATTTTTTTGTTTTTTTGCAGGTGGGTATATGGCGTTGCCTGGAATGGACTGAAGGTCGTTAGAGAGAGGCGGGTCAATTCCGGATATCATGGATTCAAGCCACGGGGAGAGATCTGAGGGGTTGTAATGAACCAAATCCGAAGCGAGTTGGGTTAAACCGTCGTCGTTTTGGAAGACGCCTTCCAAGTGTTCGATTTTCTGTGCCACGTCAGCCATGTCGGATGGTCTAACTTTGTAACCTAGTACAGCTAGAAGCTCATCAACTCCAGCATCTTGGTCGTCCACGTCACCATCATCACAACCATCCCACAACATTTTTGGCTTTGAAGAGGAGCTAGAACATCCGATGTCGTTTAACATGTTTGGGTGATGTCGTTTCATGTTTGTGTGTAGATCTGAGGGTTTGTTTGTGATTGGGGGAAGAGGGTGGCCTGTGGTAGTGATTCTTTTATTTTAAGAGAGAGAAATAAAAATGATATAGAGAGAGAGTAAGAGATATGAATGAAATGAGATGTAATAAATTACTACTGTACTATAAAAATAAATAGTGTGTGTTTTTTTAAGGTGTGTTAGTGTGTGAGAGAGAAATAGAGAGGCTCGTGAGAGGCGGGACACTCGATGGACCAACAGGCGGACAACACAACACAAATACACACACCTCAACGTTTCGATAAATTTATCTATATCATGAAATAGGAAGATTGAATTTTGCTAAAATTCATACTACACCTTCCAATAAGAAAATGTTTATCTTTTTTGAACTTCACTTGTGTTTAAAGTTTTCACAAGTTTAAATACACAGATTTAAGTATCTGGAAAAACTAATTGCACAATAAATGTGAAAAAAGCAAAAGAAAAAAAGAAGTTGGTTACAATTCGCAGAGGTTGTAAGAGCATCTTCAATGGCTCAAACAAGCAAAAGCTTTTCACTATTACAAAAAGCTTTTGAGGAAAGTTTTTAGCATTGCATGACAAGCTTTTTGTAAAGCTTTTTAAGAAGACTTGGTGAACTCCAAGTCATTCCTAAAAGCTTTAGTTATTAAATGTGTGTAGCATTAATGGCATTAAATGCTCCAAATCTTTATGACTAGGTGCCATTGTAAATGCTCTAATGAAAAACTTAAATGTAACTTATTGTGACAAATCTAGTAGAATAGATAAAGACTAGTACTTTAGGAAATAAAGTTAGTAGTTTATTGTTGATAAATCGATGGTAATTTAGTACTAATCAAAACAACTAGAGGAGAGTTATTTTAAGAGAATTGATATTCACACCACATTTTTTGATGCATGCATCACAATTTGTGCATTACAATTTGTACCGTACAATAATATAATGCATAAATTGTAGTGCATGCATCAAAAGATGTGGTGTGAGTATCACCCCCTTATTTTAAATATCAAATTTTTTATATATATCAAAGAACTCATTTTTATCATTTATCTATAAAGAAATCAATTATTGAGATTAAAAGCATTTTAATATTTCATCTATTTTATATAATTTAAATATCTCTTAGACCGTTAATTGTTTAGCGAAAATAATTATACCATCGCGATGAGCATTTAATTATCTTTATATAGATGAGCACTTTAAGATACTTTCGACAAAAAATAAATAAATAAATAATTCACGTTTTTTTTCGTGACCGAAAAAATCACATGTGATATGTAATATCACATGTGATATTAGTGTAAAATCACATGTAATATGTAATATCACATATGATATTAGTGTAATATCAAATGTGATATGTAATATCACATGTGATTTTTTCGGCCACAAAAAAACGTGAAAAAAGGAAGAAAAAAAAATTTCGAAAATATATCAAAGTACCTATCTATATAAAGATAATTAAATGCCCGTCGTAACGGTATATACTTTTTGGCTTAACGATTAACGGTTTGAAAGATATTAATATTTGGAAAAAAAAAATGATGAAAGTGGATGAAGGGTGCAGAAAGATGAAGGGTGCAGATTAGTCACTTGGTATGTAAAAAAGTTTGATCCTCAAATGATCTTAAATCAAACAACTATTAACTCATAATCTAACTTTTCTTATATAATAATTGTGATATAATATTAGTTTGGGCTAATGGCACGATAATGTATCATACTTGTCATTTGCACCTTTTATATATATCAAACATTTTTTTTTTATTTATTTTTTTTTTTTGGCTATTCTATATACTAAACTTGATTTTATTGTATTTTTTTATATACTTTATGACCTTTTTGCCTCTCATTTCATTGGTATTGTATGTATCATAATTGTTATAAAGTACACAAAAAAATACAATAAAATCAAGTTTAGAGCATAGAATAGCAAAAAAAAATTATTCGATACATATAAAATATGCAAATGACAAGTATGATACATTATTGTGTCATTAGCCGTATTAGTTTTGATTGTCGAAAGATTTATATATCAGCTTAAAGAGGTAGGTGCAACTCAAGTTATAGAACCATTTATAGGCACGTCATATTATCTTTTACCTTATAATATTATTATAACACAAACTTTCGAAAACACCCTTTTAATAACACGAGAATGGCACTGGCCGCCGCATTGCGGGCGGGCCTGTTTTTTTTTTCTACATGATATCAAGTAGTCATACACTCACTGTTTATATACTTGAAAACAATCAATTAAAACAAAGCCATAAACAAAGGTCATTAAAGTCATACGATGATACTAAACTGAGATAAACGTTCTTATTTTTGTTTCTTGATTTACCAAACTGTTGCAATTCCAAAAAACTGTATGGTTGCATAAGTAACTCAAATTTGTATCAGCTACAATCTTCTTTAGCAACTTCAAATGTGAAGACAGGAAAAGTGTAATTGCTATTGTGTTGTAACATGTGAGCGAATATCATCTTCAACCTGTATAAAAGTCACCCAGATATTACTACTCCATGCTTATTAGTTGCAACCTGAGTTAGTGAGACGAAATGGAAGTGAAATTGTAGTGTTGGTGTGGATTCCATCCATGTCAAAGCAAAACCCACAAAACATACCCATAAAGGTATTTTTGTAGGCCCCTTGAATGGACTTTATTTGCTCTAACTAACCTCGTTTAAAACGCTCCAGGAGGTTTCCAGTAATAAACGCAATTACCGTGCATCCCAAGCTCCGTATATCCTTTGTATATGTTTGTAACAAACTTGTTTCTTTTCGCATGTCCGCAAGAAAACTTGCATGAAAAATGCCTGAAAGAGATGATGATTACAAATTAAAAATTTTAAGATGTATCTATGAAGACATCTGATATGGTCCGCCCTTCAATAAATATATATTACATGTGCAATTGTGCACAATGATATATATCATAATGAATTAATTTATTAAAGCATGATCCTTCATGAAACTACATGGACTTATACCAATTCGTAGATTACGCATATTAGGTAAGTCCAATGCATGACAATCTATTTTGTCTCATTACCAAAAGTTTCTTTTTTTTTTTCTTTTTTTTAGCTAATATATATTTTGAAAGTTTGGCAAGTCAACCAGAATCATAATGTTGTGAATCGTAATAATCAAGGAAATCTAAATCAGAGTCGAGCTAATAACGGTTTTCAAAATCATAATCAAGGGTTTAATCAAAACCGGGGTTTTCAAGGTAATTACAATTAAGGCCTGCCTCAGGGAATTTTCAAAACCAACAAAACTATGGAAACCCTGGGAATTTTCAGAACGCAAATCATAGAAATCAAAATCATGGTAATTTCCAAAACCGTGGACAGAATTTCAACAATAATCAAAATCAAGGTGTTATTCAAAATCCGTCGCCCACGGAAGATTTAATTAAGCAATTGATTCAAAATCAACAATCTTTTATGGCAAAATATGAAGAGTCAACACGGTTGTTTGCAAATCAAATCAGTGATATTAACAAACGTTTAAATGATCGACCCTTGGGTTCGGGTATTACTTCTTTGCCAAGCAACACGATCGCAAATCCGAGAGGCAAAGTTAAGGCGATCACAACTCGCAGTGGTGCTAATTATGATGGACCCACAGCTCCTACTACCTCTTCTTCTTCGTCTCCGCCTAAGGTAGTGGACTGTGAGACCGAGGCGACAAAGGACCCAGTTCCTCCTATTAATAATGGAGGTTCTAAAAACGTCCAACCTCCGGTTGTCCAAGTTTCAAAGGATAAAGAAAAAGTCGTTTTTGAAAATAATGTGCAATATAAGTCTAAATTGCCATATCCGTCACGATTTAATGATGAAGAGCTCCGTGCAAAGTCAAAAAAACAAATGGAAAAATTTCTGGATATTTTTCAAAAATTGCACTTTGATATAAGTTTTATGGATGCTTTTGTGTACATGCCAAAATTTGCTTCCACGTTCAAAAACCTCATAAGTAATAAAGAGAAATTGCTTGAATTAGCCGAAACGCCGATAAATGCTCAATGTTCCGCGATTCTTCTCAAGAAGCTTCCCGAAAAGCTTGGTGACTCGGGAAAGTTTCTCATCCCTTGTTCATTGATAGATCAAGAAGTTTGTAATGCCCTGGCCGATTCAGGTGCGAGTATTAACCTCATGCCATTATCGATCTATGAACAACTTGGAATGGGGGAGCTTAAACCGACGATAATGACTTTAGAGCTTGCTAATCGATCGATAACTCATCCAGTTGGAATTGCTGAAGACGTTTTTGTTCGTGTGAATTCGTGTATTTTTCTGGCAGATTTTGTTGTTGTCAATTTTGAGGCTGATCCGAGAGTTCCTCTAATACTAGGGTGACCATTTTTACGAACCGCAAAAGCCCTAGTAGATCACTTTGAGGATACTCTAACTTTACGACATGATGACGACATAATGATTTTTAAAGTCGATGCGTCAAAATTAAAGAAGTACTCCGTCAAAAGCGTTGATGTTTGCGATTATTCCTTTGATGATTTTGTGAAAACTTTCGTCTCCGACTCTTCCCCATCATTTCCTCCGACAAAGGAATTTGATTCTCTTTGGGAAGAGGTCGATGATTTTCTTGCAACTAAAACGATTCCGATTTCTGAGACTGACGAATCTTACTTTGATTCGGAGGGGGATATTATTTTTCTTAATAAATTGTTGAACGATGAACCGTCAATCCCTCCGGATAAAGTTAAGACGAAGATTGAGCTTACAATTGACGATCCTCTGGAGCCCGAGCTCGAGGAATTTTTACCTGACTTTGAGAGTTTTACCTTTGATACAACTGAGGAGATGAGTGGCAATCCCACTTATCGTCTTGATTTTTCTGATCCGACATTTGAAGCTTTTCATTTCGATCACTCGGAAGAGACGAGTCGTGGCAGTACCACTTCTCATGCTTTTATCTCTCTTCCGGAGTACGAGTTATTTCGTTTTGATGAATCTGAATGCGAAATTGAAAAGTTTTCTAAATCGGAATATGAAAGTTTTAGTTTTGATCTTGAAGTTGATCATGATCCGGGTGGTGTTCTTAAGAATGAAAGTTTTAATGAAAATTTTATCCCATCCCTCCGACCCGGAAAAGTTTTTAAGATGAGCTTGAATGATAAACTTCATAATTTCCCAATTATGAAGTTTTCTTTTGATAATGATGAGTTTTTCAAGATTGTTATCATGACCTTCTTGCCATTTGTAACATTTGGTGTGGTTTCTCTTATCCTTCACTCCGTGGGGAGTGAGGATGTTGTTTTTGACCCTGGTATCATTTTTAAAAGTTTTCGACATTAAAATACCATTGGTTATCTCTTCGGGATGGAACTTTCAACTAAATCATATGTTTTTCAAAATATTTTGAATGAAAGCCCGAGTGAGATTATTTTTCCACGGATTTTTCCCCAAGGACAAATTAATTCGGGGATCGAGTCAAGCTACGTGAGTCGGAAATCAAAAACAAAGCGCTTCGTGGGTGGCAACCCATGCTTATCCAATTTCATTTTTTTAATTTTTATTTTCTAACGAATAACGTGAGGAGGGGGTGCCTCTTCTACTCTTATGTTCCGTGGTTGTTTGTGATGTTTGTTATGATTGTTCGCGATTTATAAAGACTCTTGTGCTCGTTATCTTCTCTCCGCTCGAGTTTCATTCATCGGTGCTTATTGGAAATCCTATATTCGTGAATCTTATCGACTAACGTTTTCTTTGGCATAATTAATAAACGGCCTAGAATTTGTTTAGGATTACCTTAACCCGTAAAACATTGAGGACAATGTTAAGACAATGTTTCATTCTAGTCTGGGGGAGGGTGAATCTTCGATTCGATTTTGACCTTGCATTTTTCACATATCGTGCACTCTTGCAACTCCGTTTTTCCATCAAAAATAAAAAAATTGAAAATTTCAAAAATTTTGAGAAAAGTCATGAAAAAGCACAAAAAAAATAAGAAAAGTTGAAAAAGTTGTACAAAAATATAATAAAGTTTGAATAAGTGTTTTGACACCTTGTTGACTTTCTTGCTGGCGAGAGTAGGAATAAATATTTTGACTTGACCGGGCGTGTTGAGCCCTAGCTTGTTCCCTTAACCAATGATAATCACATAAGCTTGTGCTAGTCTTGTACACCAGGAGCTATAAAATGCGAATTCTTCTTCTAGAATCTGCAAGTTCCCGTACTTGACTTTATACATGCGCAGCTTAAAAGTTTTCGCTAGTCTTTTACATCAGGAGCTAGAAAACGCGAATTCTTCTTCTAGAATTTGCAAGTTTCCGTAACTGACTTTATATATGCGTGGCTGATTATCGGCTAAGTATTCGCTGGTTTCATTATTTGGAATCTAAAATTGCGAAGAGCGAGAAATGATAGAGTTTATTTAGAAGTTAGATGCTAAACGTGGAGTAGTGGTTATCTTTAGAGCTCATGAGAGGTACTTGTGGCTTTTTACTCCCATCAGATACGTCACCCATATATAATAGATGTTCTAGGTTAATTAGTGGTATTTCGGTTTGAATAATATTTAGTTCTTTGTTTTCTTAAGAGAATTTTTACTTTAGAAGTTGAGTACATATCAAGGGACATAAAAAATAAGAGCAAAAAATGAAAAAAATCAAAAGTCAAAAGTTGATTATCTATGTGGTTTTGGAGCTACCCGATAAGCTTCCATTGATGTTATGAAAAAAAAAAAAAAAAAAAAAAAAAAAAAAAAAAAAAAAGTCAAGAAAGAAAAAAAAAATGAAAAGTATGAAAAAAGTGAAAAAAAAAAAAAAAAAAAGAAAAGTGAAAGTGAAAGTTATGTTGAATAAGAGTTTGAATGTAAAATAAGTTGTTGGCACGTGATGTGCATGTGTGTAATTCTGAATTGGACACATGCGGTGCACGTGTAGTACTCCACAACTTATATTTATGATATTGTATGTACCAAAAATCCCTTGATGTGGACCGAATTCCTATTGCAGTGGTTCTTAAGAGAAAATGGAAAACAACTTATCGTTTAAACTTAGGTCTCACTATCGAACTAAAAAATATTAAAACGAGAAAATATGAAGCAATTCATTTCTCAACAAAAATAAAATATTGAGATACAAAACTTAGGACATGGGAGTAAGGAGTTTCCACAAGTAACTGTTATGAGTAGTGGTAGCATCTAATTTGTAGATAAGCTGTGATCTCGTTTGTACGCTTAGTTTGGGGATTCGTGAAAAATCAAGGATGACGATTTTTATCCGTACGGTCATTTTTCTATGAAAAGTGTTTCTACTCGTTGACCCTAATAATTATTGGAAAATAATGAAAGTTCAATAAACCATCACAAGAATAAAGTGAAAAGTCCAAAAATAGAAAGTGTAAGTGAAATAAAGGAATAAAGGAAAATTTTGGAAAACGGAGCATTTTCGGGAATAAATGATTTTGTAATCTCTTTTGAACCTCCTTGCTACTTTTCAAAGTTAGTAAAGAGAGTATCGAAATTATTTATCCCAAAAGCGTGAATTGATCACATTGCGTGATGACACGGCAATACCTTTGTCTGGGGGATTTTGGTATGTGTTATTTTACACATACCTTTAGCCTAAATTAACGAACCAGAAACACCAAAAACCTAACCAATTATGCCAAATTTGTATTGTTTTTGTGTTTGTGATATGCAGGTACAGATATTACGCAAATATTTTGAAAGTTTGGCAGAAGTGGTCCTTGAGGAATTCAGATTTTACACATTTGGTCCTTTGATTTACTGAATCTTAAAACCTTAATATAAACCAAACCGGACCCTTATTTACCCAATCCATTATTTTTAATAACTCCAAGCCCAAAACCTTATCAGCCCAATAACCCATTTAACCTTTACCCGGTCCACCCATCTAAACCCAGTCAACCCCCACTTAAAAACAAGTCAAAACCAATTAAATAATATTACCCACTCCCGCCCCCCAAAATTTACCCAAACCCAGTTTTCACTATTCACCCATGAACCCTAACACCCCGTCCCTTAAAATTAACAGCAATTAAGGGCGTTTTGGTCAAATTAATGGGTTCTAGAAGACTGACACATGTGTCAGTAGTTTGTCAGAGCGAAGAAGCACATATATGACCACCTGGCAGTATCTCATTGGCTATACCACGTCACATAATCTAATCAGAGGGCTATTATTTGATTGAAATGATTGGGAATTGATCACAAGACTCAGTGATGACTTGAAGAAACACAAATCACACGGATTGCCAAGCTGGCAATCCGTGAACCCTCTCTCTAGATCCTTCTCTTCACGGCTATAAATAGAGACCTTGTGTAGCTTGTTTTAGTGTGGAGTTTCGAATAGCGAAGCTCTGCCATTTTTAAATCTCAGCTTGTAGTTTAAAGTTTACTTTCCAATTGTACTGCTTTAATTTTGAATGAAATCATTTACTTTTAACTCAATTCAATACCTTATTGTTTTCAAGTAATTGTTTAGCTTAAATTTCTGTTTCAATAGTTTAATTCATCTCAAATCTCTTTGTTTTCAATTTAGTGTTAGTCCATTCAAATAGTTTTCATAAATTCAGAAAATTAGAAAAATAGCTTTGTTGAAATTAGTTTCAAGTTAGCTCAATTGTTGTCTAAAATTGCTTATGAAAGTTTTGTAGTCTCTGTAAATGAGAATTCAGTTCAGAAATCCTTTATAATCATTTGTTCTAATATGGTCAAACTAAGTCAACTGAGTTGATAATTGGTGAATCTGAGGTGTTTCTGATAGTCAAAAGAGAGATTTGGATGCTCTTCGCCTGTCTAAAGACAGGCTAGCAAAGTGAATCACCTCAATTTTGAGCTGAGGTGAATTGGATTGTAAGTCTAGTTCTCATTTTATTTCATTATTTTAAATATAACTGAGATTTGAGCTTCTGAGTTTCTGTTGAATTTTATTGCTTATGATTGTTGTAATTGCTTCTGTTATTGTTATTTCAGCTTGTTAGATCATTAGATTTGATTGGTTTTGTTTATCTTATTCATTCATAGTGTAACCTGATTTAGTAGGAGTGTTTGGATCTGAGATTTGTTGTGTATGATTGAGTTAGGATTGCTGATTTTCTGTCACATATAGGTTGCTTTAGTGTAGAAATAGAGTTTAGGTTCATAAAAACAGTAGGTTATATTCAATAAAAGTCAAAATAGTATTCCAACCTTAGTTAACTGTTAGTTTTTCAAAAATCTGTTAGTGATATTATCATGATAGTAGCATAATAGTTTTAAAAAGCTTATGTCAGTTTAATATCAGCTTAATTATATCTGTTAGAAGTAGAATTTAGCTGTAGAATTTAGAATAAGTCAATTTGTTCATGCAATTAAAAAGTCAAAGTAATTAGAACTCAGTTTTTGGTCAAATATTTAAGAGCTTTTCTAGGGTTCACTTGTTTTTGGAAATACTTGTTGTTGGTTGATTTGTATACCTTAGCAGCTTGTTAATCATAATCAAAAAGAGATTTGAGGATTGGATCTTATTTGCTTATTGGAAAAGCTGTTGGAAGTTGGCAAATTGAACATGAGTTTCCCCTGCACCATAGGTTTTGACAGACTTTCTTGGCATCATTTAGAGTAGTATAAGATAGTTTTTGTCTGAGCTTCTTGGTTTATAGCATCTCAGTAGTGTAGGTAATCTTTTGCCTCATTGAGTTTTCAGTTTAGAGCTTAATTGGTGCAGCTTATTAGCAGTGCTAGTTAGGGGTTTGAGCTTAGATTCTGTTTTGAAGTTATTGAACTGCTAGTATTCATTTAAGCTTGTTCCTGAGTAATTTTGTGATTTCTGAGTTTTTGTGATTGTGTTTGAGTAGTTTGCATAGTTTTGAGCTTCTGGCTTTTTCATTTTGTTTTGTGCTTATTAGTTAGCTTATCTTAGACTGCTTATTACTTGCATCTTGTGAATTTGTGTTACCTTTCATTTTATTTGAACATTTCTGAGTTTATTTTAGCATATTACTTCTGTTTTGAAAGTTTGGATTAGATTTGTGGCAAGTGCTTATAAATAAGCACTTGTCATAAGCTGTATAAACTCAAAATAAGCACTTCTGCTTATCTTTTTCATTCTAAAATTTTTCTGCATGCTTTCCATAATATCTTAGATTTTCTGTAATTTTTTCATATTTTTCTGAATTGATTTACTATTTTTCTTAATTTTTCTTCTTTTATAATCATTTTTAAGTCCTTTTTAATATTCAAAAGTCAATAAAAAATCAGAAAAAGCTTTTAAAAATATAAAAATAGTTTAGAAAATTCTTTTATAATATTTTAGATTTTTTAGATTAGTTTTTATAATTTTCCCATTATTTTCACAATTTCCTTAATTTTTAATTACTTTTTAACTCCAAAAATAGAAAATAAATCGTAGAAAATAAATAAAAAGTCAAAAAAAATATTTTTCTTTTTCTCAAAATTCTTTTTATTAATTTAAGCTTTTTATAAAATTGTTTTACATTTGTAGGATCGTTTTTAGAATAAAAGTCGCGTTTTATTTCGTACGTTACGTTTTAAAATTACGTTTGCATTTCTGTTTTTACGTTTCAAATTTTTGTGCATTTATATCTTGTATCTTGTGCATAATTCACTTTTTCTTTTCACATTTTGATTTCACAATCACTTTTCACTTTACACTTTTCACTACACGATTCCTAATTCGATTATTCGATATTCCATTCGAACCTTCGTTGGGAGAACGACCCGGGAATTACTTTCACGTATTTTTTTCGGAATAAATATATACTATAATTTGACACACATCAGTTGGATAAAGGCAATCTTTACTGGTGGCGAGTTAATCATCTTGGTTAATTACATGTACAATGTGGCGTTGCTAAGCCAAGACTAGACTCGACTTAAGCTAATAAATGAAAAATAACAAAAACATAAAATAAACATAGAATGAAACGGGATGGTAGTCCGTATGTTTTTCTCTATTCTCTTTTTCTATTTTTTTTTGCATACACTTTTACCCTACCATCCAAAATAATACATCATAGGGAATGTACATTCCCCTTACACTTAAATTTTTACATACTTTACAATAAACTAATCTAATGACTCGAATTAAGAAAATCAAAACACTTGGAGTACTTTTAAGATTAACGCACATACGGGGGTAATAATATGATGTTCTTCCCCATTACTCCATAACATAAGTACTTTACCCATTAGTCCCAATCGTCCCAAAACAATATGTACAACGATATGACTCGACTTAGCAACCATGTAATCAATTAGATAATTAACTAAGGGTTTAAACAAATAACAATAATGCACTAAAGATGAGTGCATACACGGAAGGCTAAGGCGATTTGGGTGTACATTTAAGTGGGTTGTAAGTTGTAACAAATTCTTCCTTTAAGTAAAATGCTTAAAGTTAGAAACGAAAAGATAGGCTCGGAGGGGTGTACTAGGGGTTTCGTGTACTAAAAATGAGTACAAGGCTAAGGTGTGGGAAAAATTAGTTGACTTTACTAGCCAAGTAATATGACTTATGTAAAACCCGAAATTTCTGAACACGTAAAGTACCCAAAATACCCTTGAACTCGAATTTATAAAATACGTTTAAATTAATTTAGACATTTCGTTCTGATTTTACCCTAAGTATCTAACACGTTAATATTTGAGCGAATAAACATCATACGAATATTAACACCTATATTAAACACATTTGTACATAATTTAAACATATGTCACGTTTTTTTTAACTCCTAGCCGAACTTGGTGTATTGTACACACACAAATATAATCTTGGATATAGTCCAAATGCATGATTGAGTGATCCATTGGAAACCCTCCTAATCAAATCCCTGGAAATTTGGTTCTTCCCTTGTTTAGCTCAAAGTCTCACTCGTTTTTCCCTATTTGACCGAACCCCCACACACGTTTTATTAAACATACACATATATACACGAGATAAAATATCACACAAACATATTTCACAAAACTTAAAAACCCTAAACCTAAAACAAAAACAAACGGCGACTATCTTTCTTTCTCCACCTCTGTTCGATCCAAGGGTGGTGCAAGGGAGACTCGTGTGTGGTCCTTTGAGGAGTGTAATCGTGTTGCTGTTGGAGGTCTCGATCGTGGAAGGTTTGAGGTTCGAGGGTGATAGACGTGGGCATATTTTTCTTCTTTTATTCGAACGGGTTGTTGGATTCCTGTTCGAGTTAGTGTTTTGGTCCGGCTAAGATAACAGCTGGTGTTCGACTTAGTATTTGATCATGGTTATTCCTTCTCTTCTTTGACACGACTACGAGGGTACGTTTAACACACCTTGTTCGAATCCTATTTAATTTCTGTTCAGTCATGATGTTATTTTCTTAATCGGCTTAAATCTTGTACTTCGAATCGAATATATTTTCGTCACATAAAATGATAACAGTTGTATGAAAACATAGAACCCTTCACATGAAACAAACTATGAAATGGCTAAATGAAAACATGCATGCATACGTTTGGCATGTCACATAAAATAATGAAATGAGACCCCAATATACTCGACCTATATTGTCAGTTTCGAATCCGTTTATTCATGTTTTGGCCTACACACCTACGCCTCATATTCTGTCCTAATCATAATCCTTTCAAGCTAAAATAAAAGAGAAACGCATGTATGATTGTTTTGTTTCGAAACGAAATATATAAGATATAAAGAGGACGCGAGTTTTTTTCATCACAAGGGGTGTCGCGGATTTGTTTTTGTCTCGCGAGGGTTGAGTCGACATTGTTCTCCGTTTCGTCTCTTGAATCAGTAACTATGCGCATGTAAATCTGGTCACTTAACACTTTTTCGATCTATAATATGAACCTCAAAATCTGAAAGTATACTCAACATATAATGGTGGTGGTGCATGGGGTTAAAGGTGTGAGTCATGGGAATATTAAAACAAAATAAAGAGTAAAAGAACATGCATGTGTAGCTGATCAGTAGTAAGCAAAAATTTAGCTTGTGAAGTCATATGAGTGTGCATATTTGTCACGTGGTGATCATGCTATAACTTGATTTTTAAAGTGGGGTAAGATATTGGGTTTTGACTTGTTAACGAGGGTATAATTAAGGTGTGTTCGGTTTGGTTATGTCATAGTTTAAAGGACTGGGAACATTTGTATTGTGTGCGTGAAAATAAGTCAAGATATTGTATCGATGGTGGTTTGTATTATGGTTCGAATGGGATGTTAAGCATGGGGCGTCAATTATTGATGAATATTAAGTATTATTTTGGGAGTGTCGTGTGAGTATGTATGTTAATAATCATATGTTTGGTCATCGCGGTCTAAATTAATGTCGAGAATGCGTTTAAATAAATTATAACGACGGGGTCTAAAATTATTATCTTAATATAAGTTTATGAAATAAACTTTAAAATAATTTTATTTGACATTTTTAGTATTTAATTTTGATAATTTATACTTTGATCCTAAACTTTACTAAATTGACATAATTAACTCTAAACTATTATAATTGTCATTTTAACCCTTAATTATTATTAATTGTCGATTATAACCTTAAAGTATTAAATTACTATTTCGGAAACTTACTAAAAATGTAAAGCATACGATAATGAGTAATCTAATTCAATATGAACATTAAGTAATACTTGGTATGCAATTCGTATAGGTTTCGTGAAGAGGGAGTAATTTACATACGATAATGAGTAATCTAATTCAATATGAACATTAAGTAATACTTGGTATGCAATTCGTATAGGTTTCGTGAAGAGGGAGTAATTCGTTTCGTATTCGTTCGTGTGACTTTCTCTTTGGTTTGCTTTTGGTTAAGGTACAGATATTCTGACCTTATCTCTTAAGGTTTCTCATGATTCATTCATCTGTTTGATATTAGCTTTAATTATGATACCTTGATCTGAGCCTTCTTAGTATGGCTTTCTTTGACTTATGCTCTATTTGACCTTTGCTATGAACCTTTGATATAAGCCTTTGGCATTTGAACGTTTGATATTTGGACTTTGATTATGACTCTTTGATGACTTAGACATTTGACTTTGATATGATATGCCATTTGAACCCTTCAGTTTGATACCCGAGCCAAGTTCGTTTCCTAGCCATGAAGGTAACATGGTCGTGTCATTGATGCACCAGTGGCATGACTCACGTGTGGGTGAGTGATTTCTCACACCATCCCCATTTATATGATATGCGCGCTTTATGATTATTATGATGATTGTTATTATTTGTTCGGGGGGCGTATGGATTGCAATCCTAGGTTCGCTTTGTGTTCGATGGATTTGACATGATTATGACTATGATTATTATATGTTCGGTGAATGTGCATGGGTGCAATCCGTGTCTTCACATTTTGGGAGCTAGCTACTCCATGGTTACTATGTTGTGATATGTGGTATGATTTGTTCGGGCTCGGGATTTGATGACTGACCTTACACTTTGATTAATTACTGATTTACCTTATCTTACACTGTGATTTGCTACTGATTATCTCATACCTTTGTTATCCTTTGATTATACCTTGTGCTCTCCCCAATGCACCTTACATTATATCTTTGTTCGTTCGTTATCATTTGTTCCCTTTTATATATCTGTTCACTGGGCTTTTTAAGCTCAGCCGCATTCTTTTCCTGCGGCAGGTTTTTTAGTAGGAAGCTGGGTTATGAGTGGAGAGTACTTTGGACTTAGAAGACTACACTCGGATAGCTATTCGGGATTAGAGATGATAAAAAGTGTTTACATTTTTAGACTTAGTATTTTATTGATTATTCTCATTTATAACCTTGTACTTCAGATTTTTTCCTTTGTAACCTTTGAGATTCAATTGTATTGTTTAAGTCTTGTGCTTGTGTTTGCTTTGATATGTCACCATAACGTAATACTCCTACCTTTATCGGGTTGGGGTGTTACAATTATGGTATCAGAGCCAGGTTGCGACTTGTAGTACATTAAACCTTGACCTGTGAAGTTTGGACCATTAAGTTTCCACTGTAGGCGCTCATAAGACAACCTTATGTGAATTTGCTTTAGGATCTCCCCATAGGAACTTAAGTTATTGCCGGTGAGGAATGGGTAGACTAGGGCATCTATGCAAGTGGCATTGCTTCCGCATCACTCTGATTCATGCCTTTGCTCTTAGTTAAGCCTTATATGAACATTTGTTTCAGAAGTTAGAAGTTTTGCAACCTAAGTTTTGTAACCAAGTAAGTTTTAGTGGCTCGAGATCTACATGGATACCTTACACCATTTAAGTTTCGCTTTCTGATTTTGATCTACATTCTAATTTGTTTGGTAAACGCTTTGATACCTTTCTGACCATCCCGAAGGTCATTCAACCATACGATGTCCGTATTATCAATGATGCACACTCTACCTATCACCTGTACTATGGAGCTAAACAAGATTCCTACACCTTGAATTGTTCGCTTATCTATCTCAACATTTCGATGTACCATGTACTTGCCTCTGATATATGAACTATCCGTATGTTGTGACGACCGTATTAGTCCTACGAATCCGTTTACTTTTGATGTGATTAACCTTAAGGTCTTTGGTTATGGTTTCGCTGGCTTCTCATAAAGCTACCATAGACTACCGCATCTGATACGTGACCTTAAGCTATCTGCTCCATTCTACTTTTATTATGATTGCTCCCTACCACTTGAACCCTTTAAGATTAATTCTACTATGGAAGTACAAGACTCTGATGTCATTTGATTGACAAGTTTTCTCATGACACCTATTAGTATACACACTTAGAAACCTCTAGCATTAGAAGCATTTGGTTGTACAAAAACTTCTAGTGTTCTCTAATGAACCACTGGGTGTTTTCTCTCCTGTTTGGGAAGAAGAGTTGGCATTGAACCAATCTCAGTTGACGAAACCTTTGTGCCATAGAAGCTGAGGGATTGAAGGAATTGAAGGAATATGATTTTGTTTACCCTAAGGTTTTCTTGGAATGCTCCTGTTGGTTTATGAAGAAGAAAAAGTGAAGTATGCGATGGCGTATCGACTATCGTGAACTTAACCGTAGCACTATCAGTAATCATTATCCATTTCCGCATATAAATAACTGATTTGGTCTACCTTTGAAACTCCGTATCTGATTGCATCATTTTAGATTTGAAGGACTGAAGAAGCAGCCACAAGAACTTCTAAGAAGGGGGTTAACTAACCGAAGGTAACCTTCGTGAAGTACTTCAGTTTTATTTCGTGAAGAAGAATGAAGGTGATGTGAGGTGGATGTGAATGTTTTTCCCTAAATGATTTCTGAGACTGCCTTTGCACTCGTTATAACCTTTATGAGCTTGAATGACGCCAATTGTATTGGCTAAGATAATTATGTTTTTGCGTGTTTTTGGACAAATTGTCATAGTATGACATTGTATTGTGTTCAAAGACGAAAGAGAAACATAGAGATTATTTTTATAGAATGACCCTTTCGTCTTGGAAGAGAAATTGGATTGACGTTCAGAGATCATAGTAGACAACACTACCTTGTATCCTGTGAAGACAGAGTTTCCCACATAAAGGACCAAGATTGAAGACCATTATCGGAGTCAGAAACCTGGTAGAAGAGTAGTAGAAGATGTTCGCGGCAAGCGTTATCGTGGAAGAAGCATTTAAGAAGAAGAGAAGAACTGAGATGGTACTCGATTAAAGATCATGTAGTACGTGGAGATTACAGTTCGGGCATCAAGACAACCTGACCATAGGAGACGAACTATTAACACATAACCTAGAATTGGCAGCGGCGGTGTTACCTGAAAACCTGGAGCTGTGATAGAAGACCTGTCGAAGACCCGTAGTCTTGCTTCTCTATTCATTTTAGTTGTACTAAGATGAATTGAGAGTAGAAGCAAATTTGCGGATGGAAGGATGCTCGGTGATCAAGACAGAGATTCGCAATTCCACACTACAATTCCATGAAGAACTGCCGAGGGCTTGAGGAACCAGACTCGAGTTTATTGTTTTTCTTTTCATCCTATGAGCTGATGGACAACCATGGACCGGCTACTCGAGCTTGGAACCTTGAAATTTATGTTATGAACGGATTGACTCTTTTGACGACGTACCTTGCTTTTGATGGACATTCTATGATTTTCGTCACTCTTACGAGTAGTTTCATTTTACTCTTGGTTATATGGCTTGAGTTGGTTTCGTCATTGCGAGTTTCACTTGTTTTGCTGACTTTGTTTCATTATTGATCTTGACTAGGACCAACCCTAAGTCTTAGTTGGACTATTAGGTGGTTTATAGATTTTGTTTCACGATCTTGAGATAGAGTATGACCATCATGAGAGCATATTATGTGAGGCTAGTATTATGACGCCTGATCAACGTGATAATACTGACGTCATATAAGTGCACTTATGGTATTCATAGGATATCTTGAGGAGTGCCTTAGAGAAGCCTTAGACTTTTGTTTCCGTGGCGACTATCTACGATTAGTAAGACTTTAGGTTCTTTCGACCTATACGTTTGATCTGCCTTGTCGCTGTACAATTTGTTATGTTTGGATCCTCGAGATATGTTTGTTGACCTTTGTATCTTGATAATGATCTTAGGGTTCATTGTAGAGCTTTCTACCGTCCGATGTTATCTAGTGAATTGTCTTCTATTCACTTGATTTCTGTTGTTCATTTCGAGGAGTACACATGTGTCTTGCTAGCTATACGATTCGCGCCTGTGTGACCGTTACTTTTGGATTGTTTGATTGAGGACCGGATTTATATGGAACCAAATTCGGACTGTTTGATTCTTGTACGTTTCGGAGGAGGTTTCCTATCGTCTAACCCTACCTCCTCAGCTGTCGCATGTTCATAACATCTTCCGAGTATCCTTTCCGAGGGAAGCACTCTTATAATTCCTTGCATGTGACACCCTACTCGTTTGATTTAAAGTCACTTGTTATGTTCTTGGAAAACCATATTAGATCGACAAGATAGAGTCATGAGAAACCAAGTTTTCATGTTTTGCATAATTTGATACGTCTTCATTTCGTTATGTCTCAATTTCGCAGACGAAATTTTCTTTTTAGAGGGGAAGAGTTGTAAAACCTGAAATTTCTGAACACGTAAAGTACCCAAAATACCCTTGAACTCGAATTTATAAAATACGTTTAAATTAATTTAGACATTTCGTTCTCATTTTACCCTAAGTATCTAACACGTTAATATTTGAGCGACTAAACATCATACGAATATTAACACCTATATTAAACACATTTGTACATAATTTAAACATATATCACGTTTTTTTTTAACTCCTAGCCGAACTTGGTGTATTGTACATACACAAATATAATCTTGGATATAGTCCAAATGCATGATTGAGTGATCCATTGGAAACCCTCCTAATCAAATCCCTGGAAATTTGGTTCTTCCCTTGTTTAGCTCAAAGTCTCACTCGTTTTTCCCTATTTGACCGAACCCCCACACACGTTTTATTAAACACACACATATATACACGAGATAAAATATCACACAAACATATTTCACAAAACTTAAAAACCCTAAACCTAAAACAAAAACAAACGGCGACTATCTTTCTTTCTCCACCTCTGTTCGATCCAAGGGTGGTGCAAGGGAGACTCGTGTGTGGTCCTTTGAGGAGTGTAATCGTGTTGCTGTTGGAGGTCTCGATCGTGGAAGGTTTCTGGTTCGAGGGTGATAGACGTGGGCATATTTTTCTTCTTTTATTCGAACGGGTTGTTGGATTCCTGTTCGAGTTAGTGTTTTGGTCCGGCTAAGATAACAGCTGGTGTTCGACTTAGTATTTGATCATGGTTATTCCTTCTCTTCTTTGACACGACTACGAGGGTACGTTTAACACACCTTGTTCGAATCCTATTTAATTTCTGTTCAGTCATGATGTTATTTTCTTAATCGGCTTAAATCTTGTACTTCGAATCGAATATATTTTCGTCACATAAAATGATAACAGTTGTATGAAAACATAGAACCCTTCACATGAAACAAACTATGAAATGGCTAAATGAAAACATGCATGCATACGTTTGGCATGTCACATAAAATAATGAAATGAGACCCCAATATACTCGACCTATATTGTCAGTTTCGAATCCGTTTATTCATGTTTTGGCCTACACACCTACGCCTCATATTCTGTCCTAATCATAATCCTTTCAAGCTAAAATAAAAGAGAAACGCGTGTATGATTGTTTTGTTTCGAAACGAAATATATAAGATATAAAGAGGTCGCGAGTTTTTTTCATCACAAGGGGTGTCGCGGATTTGTTTTTGTCTCGCGAGGGTTGAATCGACATTGTTCTCCGTTTTGTCTCTTGAATCAGTAACTATGCGCATGTAAATCTGGTCACTTAACACTTTTTCGATCTATAATATGAACCTCAAAATCTGAAAGTATACTCAACATATAATGGTGGTGGTGCATGGGGTTAAAGGTGTGAGTCATGGGAATATTAAAACAAAATAAAGAGTAAAAGAACATGCATGTGTAGCTGATCAGTAGTAAGCAAAAATTTAGCTTGTGAAGTCATATGAGTGTGCATAATTGTCACGTGGTGATCATGCTATAACTTGATTTTTAAAGTGGGGTAAGATATTGGGTTTTGACTTGTTAACGTGGGTATAATTAAGGTGTGTTCGGTTTGGTTATGTCATAGTTTAAAGGACTGGGAAATTTGTATTGTGTGCGTGAAAATAAGTCAAGATATTGTATCGATGGTGGTTTGTATTATGGTTCGAATGGGATGTTAAGCATGGGGCGTCAATTGTTGATGAATATTAAGTATTATTTTGGGAGTGTCGTGTGAGTATGTATGTTAATAATCATATGTTTGGTCGTCGCGGTCTAAATTGATGTCGAGAATGCGTTTAAATAAATTATAACGACGGGGTCTAAAATTATTATCTTAATATAAGTTTATGAAATAAACTTTAAAATAATTTTATTTGACATTTTTAGTATTTAATTTTGATAATTTATACTTTGATCCTAAACTTTACTAAATTGACATAATTAACTCTAAACTATTATAATTGTCATTTTAACCCTTAATTATTTTTAATTGTCGATTATAACCTTAAAGTATAAAATTACTATTTCGGAAACTTACTAAAAATGTAAAGCATACGATAATGAGTAATCTAATTCAATATGAACATTAAGTAATATTTGGTATGCAATTCGTATAGGTTTCGTGAAGAGGGAGTAATTCGTTTCGTCTTCGTTCGTGTGACTTTCTCTTTGGTTTGCTTTTGGTTAAGGTACAGATATTCTGACCTTATCTCTTAAGGTTTCTCATGATTCGTTCATCTGTTTGATATTAGCTTTAATTATGATACCTTGATCTGAGCCTTCTTAGTATGACTTTCTTTGACTTATGCTCTATTTGACCTTTGCTATGAACCTTTGATATTTGGACTTTGATTATGACTCTTTGATGACTTAGACATTTGACTTTGATATGATATGCCATTTGAACCCTTCAGTTTGATACCCGAGCCAAGTTCGTTTCCTAGCCATGAAGGTAACATGGCCGTGTCATTGATGCACCAGTGGCATGACTCACGTGTGGGTGAGTGATTTCTCACACCGTCCCCATTTATATGATATGCGCGCTTTATGATTATTATAATGATTGTTATTATTTGTTCGGGGGGCGTATGGATTGCAATCCTAGGTTCGCTTTGTGTTCGATGGATTTGACATGATTATGACTATGATTATTATATGTTCGGTGAATGTGCATGGGTGCAATCCGTGTCTTCACATTTTGGGAGCTAGCTACTCCATGGTTACTATGTTGTGATATGTGGTATGATTTGTTCGGGCTCGGGATTTGATGACTGACCTTACACTTTGATTAATTACTGATTTACCTTATCTTACACTGTGATTTGCTACTGATTATCTCATACCTTTGTTATCCTTTGATTATACCTTATGCTCTCCCCAATGCACCTTACATTATATCTTTGTTTGTTCATTATCCTTTGTTCCCTTTTATATATCTGTTCACTGGGCTTTTTAAGCTCAGCCGCATTCTTTTCCTGCGGCAGGTTTTTTAGTAGGAAGCTGTGTTATGAGTGGAGAGTACTTTGGACTTAGAAGACTACACTTGGATAGCTATTAGGGATTAGAGATGATAAAAAGTGTTTACATTTTCAGACTTAGTATTTTATTGATTATTCTCATTTATAACCTTGTACTTCAGATTTTTTCCTTGTAACCTTTGAGATTCAATTGTATTATTTAAGTCTTGTGCTTGTGTTTGCTTTGATATGTCACCATAACGTAATACTCCTACCTTTATCGGGTTGGGGTGTTACAACTTAAATGGTCAAGTAATTATGACACGGGTTTAACACAAGGGTGATCCTAATGCCTCTTATCATGTAGTAAATCCTACTACACGAATGTAGTCTCACTAGTGGTCTCGGGATGCATCACTAACGCAAGTTCTAGAATCTAAATGCTACCGGTACACTCATAAGCACTGATAGTAAATGCTTTT
The DNA here is from genome assembly GCA_030686995.1 of Artemisia argyi. Classification (NCBI taxonomy): domain Eukaryota; kingdom Viridiplantae; phylum Streptophyta; class Magnoliopsida; order Asterales; family Asteraceae; genus Artemisia; species Artemisia argyi. The sequence goes on from CM060697.1 coordinate 68,363,861, forward strand.
CCTATCAAATCTAAAGGCGAACCTCACATATTTGGGTAGAAAATTTTTCTGAATTGTACGGTTTTGTGCTAGTCATACGACTCCTATCCATGAGACGCTTGCTATGGCTAAAGTTTCACTCCTAAATATTGTAAAAATTTTAAATTTCGCGCTAAAATTACACTAACAAGTATTTCTCATAGCTTTATTACACACCTACCATCAAACAAATAAACTCAAGTGCAATTGTATTCTATAAGGTATCATCATTTACCCTCCCCTTACACTTAGGATGAACATTGTCCCCAATGTTCAATTAAAGAATGTAAAAGTAAAACAGGTAAAAGAATGAAATCAAATACTCCCCTGATTCGTTCGGTGTAGATAGTGTGGTAACAACGTTAGATCTTCCTCCAAGAAAATGAACATTCAAAGCTTCCCTTCCAGAAAAATAAATCATCTTCTTCTCATACATAACCTGTTAAACCTGAGGAAACAATCACAAAATCCCAAAGCATCAATCCGAACAAAGAAAACTCACAACTAGATGTAATTCCAGACTTAGGAATAGGAAAACAAAACAATTAAAGATATAATGCTTGTAGAACGAATATTTGCAGATTTCCTGGAGTTTATAAAACTAAAGAATCAACAAAAACTTTAAGACTCCGGTATAAACAAAACTAGTAAAATTTCCAGAATTTTACACATGACGCAGTCAGGAATTAATTCCTGACGCCGTCAGAAGTGACTTGCAGAAATCTTTACATAAGTTTCCGGAAAATTTCTGTAAAAAACTTATGTCCTACTTCCTGGAAAATCCTGCAAAACATCATTATGACTCGATACAAGCATTTGACTCTAACAAATACTAATACACACGTCCATTTAATATTGTTGTAGATCATGCTTAATTTCGTTCTTATAAACAAATTTGGGTCTCCCCTTACACTTAGCTTTTGCAAAATACCTTTATATGTAATTAAGACGAAGTTAAAAACAAAATAAAACATTTTCACAATTTACTTTGAAACATGAACCACAAATAATAAAAATATAGCATGCATACGGAAACAAATAAAATCAAACAAACAAACAAATAAACAAACAAATAAATAAAGCTTTGGTTGCCTCCCAATAAGCGCTTGTTTTTGTTCGAGTCACAAGACTGACTCTATCCTTATTTAACGGAAATAGGGGAGGTTTTCCCTACACTTTGAATTAAGTGCGGGTGAAAGTAGCGATATACACCCTTAGGGAGGAAATATGCCACGTGAGGTGAAGGGGGTGAGTGAATGGCTTCCTTCATCCTAAAACTACCCGGATAATATTGATTGATGGGTGGGTCGGTTCCTCTTTTGTCTCCTAGAAATATATCTAAGGATGGAAAGGTGTGTAAAGATTGAGGTTCCGGTTCATCAACATTAGGAAATTCCCTAGAACTAGAAGTAAGGTTATCACTACAAGTATTCAAACCTATATCCTCAAGTGGTGCCTGGTCCAAGGGTTCTACCTCCATCGGGATTCCTAAAGTTTCTTCTTCTTCTTCCGGGTAAGTCACGGGCGGTGTGTGTGCCTCAAATGATGGTAGGACTTGTGGGGTACTTAGTGGGCTTGGGTTTTCTACTATCTCTTCCATCACATCAATATCACCTATGTGTTCATCTTGTATTATGGTAGTGCCTAACCAGGACATGCAACTAGGTGGCTCAACTCTAACCTCATGTGTGTCGTATGTTTTGGTGAAATCTATCCCGCTCATGCAACTAGGTAGTTCAACACTAACCATCTCATAATCTTGGTTTGATTCTAAGTTCATGTTCTTAGAAACTAGGTCATCTTTCTCATACGAATCCACCAATTCGTTGAGCTTATGGGTCATGGTTAGGAAGCTTTTCTCAAAATTCATCCAACAGGTCTAACTAAAAGGAATTGATCCTGATAATGATCGTCTAATAGAAATCACACATGCATATAATTCATCAAACCAATCTAACTTTACCCCCAACTCCTCTTGGATGTCATAAAGATCACACAAAAAATCATTGGAATGATAGGAAGCAAATCTATAAGTGAAATATAGTTGTTCCTCTATTGTCAGTGATCTAAATGGAATTTCATCTGCCATAGTGACAAGTGAAAATGGTTTTACAAACAACGGGTACAAAGAAAGAGATAGACTACAAGAAAGCTAATAAAAAGAAAATAAAAATCTCACTAAAAAGGAATCTAATGAGTCGACCTAATCAAAATAAATTCCAACCTAAACAATAATTATTCCCCGGGCTGCGGTGCCAAAAACTTGATGCGTGGGAATTGCACCAGGCTTTACCGCTCAAGGGATCTCGAGAAGCTTACAACCCCCACCAGGCAGTGTACCTGATCATTGTAGTATAGTATAGTGACAAGTACCAGGGGATTGATCGTTCAACTCAAGAATAGTGTCGTTAGGATTGAAATTAATCTAACTAGGTCTAAAGGTGAAGGATGAGTCTTTTTATGTTTTTATATTTTATGAAAAGCAGGTAAAAATCTCGGGTATTGGAAGGAGGGGCGGAATTAGTTGTTAATCAACTAACCAAAAAGCTACTAATTAAACTAATGTGCAAGAAAAAATAAACTAAGGTTCTACAAGATAAGTGAAGCATGTCTACCTATGATATGTTACTCCTTGCTAGCTATCCAATTCTACCTATTGAATTGTCACACCTTGTTTTAATTGACGGGTTGTATTCCTTAATACCATTCGTGGGGTGGCGTACGTACTTCCCCAACTCTATAAGCTCCTACTTCACTCCTATGTCGAGCCTGCAAGAAGATCCTAACATGGGATCATTAGAATTCGCCCATGCATTAAATATAACCATAAAAACCAAGTACGCATTGGTTCATGTTTCTTAAGACGTTCAAGCATTTTACCCTATGGAAGTCTGCCAGTTTTCTTAAGCCTAACATCGAATACAATCAACCAAACAAGAGACAATAGGAATCAAGAATTATAAACTAAACCAATTTGACCTATCAAAGTGTCACACCCTAATTGATGAAGATAGACACAAACATCAACAAGGAATCAATAAGATCTAATCAATTGAAGACATGAATTAAGATAGAATCATCAAACTATTACAAGATGTTTATGGAGTGATTGAAACCCTCTGAGTTGCTGGAAAAACACCCACCTAAACCCAGGAATCGGCCTTAGGGTTTAGGGCTTACAAAAAGTGAAGTTATGATTTTATATTTATAGGCTGATTTTCTGTCAGGCCGATCACGACGGCGTCAGACCAATCATGATGGCGTCACGACCAACATTTCTTCACCAAATTGTAGATCTCTTCATCCTCTTCGCGTGGGCTTTTGAATCACCTCAATCCGAGTTCGTATGCAAAAGTGATGACCAAAACAATATCAGCTACTCCGCGCGCAAGTTTTGACAAGTTAACACGTGACGGCCTACGTGACGCCTTCAGGAAATCTTCTGGGCCATCACTCTTTAATTTTACACGTGACGGCCTTGGGTGATGCCGTCATCTCTAATGCACAAAACTTTCTGGACCGTCACGGACTTTATCCACTTCCACATCTTGTATTACTCTTGACGCCGTCATGTAGAACCTTGTGACGCCGTCAGGTACTGTTCCCAGCAAGGAAAATTAAGACTTTGCCGTTTTCTTCACTTTTATGCTCCAAAAACGTCCAAAATATTTCCTTTTCCAGAATTCACTCCAAAAGTACCTAAAATCACAAAAGGAACGATTTAGGGCAATATTTGATCAAATAAATTCATTTCCGGGCTTAAATGACCCCCTAAAAACGGATCATTTTTCGCCTCATCACTAGATTTGGTCATGGCTTCTCTTCCTGAAGATACTCTAAGAAATGGGACGGATACCATATTGCAGTTGAATCACAAGGTACACCTTTCTATGGGCTCGGTACTTCTTTTACTGTATCGGCCTTAACATAAATGATTTGTTTTGCAATAATATGTTGCTTTCATAGTTGCAATATTTATAAGTCTCGATATGAGGGTTGCATCATCTATGGGTCATAAACTGTGATTCTTTGATTCTTTGTTATAACTGACAACCTAAAAGTGATTATAGACTGGCCAAAATAGTCGAGGGTTACATGTTTGGGCAAATATTTTTAGTTGGGCAACCGTAATAGGACAACTAGTTTTTTTTGTCATTTTACATATTACAGCCATGAAATTACGCAAAATTTTGGAGGGACATGGCATACTTTGATGCCTGATAGCTCACAATGTAGTGATTGTTAAGAATCTCGACTTGTTGCGAAATCTATTTCTTATGTGAACACGTTTTGACCCGTAACCCAGCCTGCCGGGCCCATCATTTTGCCGCCTCTAATCATGTCTTGTGCAATGTTGTGTAATAGTTTGTTATAATTGATAAATTTAGCCCATTATGTTATTCTACACTGCTTTTTCTCATTGTCTCACATGTAAAATTTGACAGATGGAAGTAGGAATAGAAGACTGTCTTCATATTGAGTTTGAGTATAACAAAAGCAAGTAAGTCGAGAAGGCTAAAGATGTGCATATGTACTTTAGACATCTTTCTGCTTAATATCAAAATATGTCTTTTCGATCATTTGTTTACACTATTAATGCCTGGGTTCAGTTTTAAGAGGTTCAAGTCTAAGAAAACAGTAAAAAAAAGAAAGTAAAAGGAGATATACATGATCTGTTTGACTAAATTATGACCACCAATAAGAATGAACTCATCCTGCTCAGATAAATATTAACAAAGTGAATATGGGTTCAGTTTTAAGAAGTTGTTGAGGCTTGGTGGGCTGGGGGATCAACACAACCCGAACTGGTCTGTCACAACCCGTACTTATGTTTACTCGTTTCAATCCAGCCAACCCAACCTGTTTTGACCTTTTACTAAATTCTACGACATGTCCATTTTGCGACATCTATGACTAATTGTCAGATCTCTTACCTGATTGTAATAAATAATGGGAAATTTCATTTTATTTTGCAGGTGACCTTATCAGATAACTTCCTTACTGCTGACATTTAGGGTTGATAATGTGTGAACACCACACACGAGACTAAATCAGTGAAATGCATACAAGTGAGAGCGGTGTGAAGCCACGACACATTTTATGTTTGCTTTCCTATCTTCTGTGGATTTAACCTGAATTTTTTGGTTCAAACCCGTATGTACCAGCTGTTATGAATTTTCTGTCTCCAGTGTTTTCTTCTGCTCTGATATGTTTTTGGTGACTTTCCTTTTTGTAAAGATAGAATATATCTGTAACACTGGTGATGCGTGGGAATTGCACCAAGCTTTACCTCTCAAGGGATCTCGAGAAGCTTACAACCCCCATCAGGCAGTGTACCTGATCGTTGTAGTATAGTATAGTGACAAGTACCGGGGGATTGATCGTTCAACTTGGGAATAGTGCCGCTAGGATTAGAAAACCTAAAGACTAGATCTAGAGATGAGGGATGATTCTTTTTGTATTTTTAGGTTTTATGAAAAGAAATTAAAAATCTTGGTTTTGAAGGAGTTAGGCGGAATTAGTTGCTAATCAACTAACCCAATAACTAAAGATGCAATCAAAATAAAATACTGAAAATGAAAATAAACTAAATTAAGATAGTGGTGTGAGCAATATATGGGAGAATTGTGTTTACTTAGGTTTCACTACTCCCTAGATATCTTTTACAGGTTAATTACTTGTTACAGTTGCGTGGATGATGGATTGTATTCCTTAATACCATTCATGGGGTGGCGTACTTACTTCCCCAATCCTATAAGCCATAGTTGTCAAAATCGCGATCCTGATCGTAGGATCGTACGATCCTACGATCCTACACACAAAAAACGATCAGGATCTTAACAAGATCGTAATTCAAGTAGGATCGTATCAGGATCGTAGGATCGCACGTAGGATCGTGGGATCGGATCGTAGGATATCCGAGGTATTTATTTTTTTGTTTTTTTTTTAATTTTTTTCTATATTAACTTATTAAGCATAAGTCCATGTCTTAAAGCCCAATGACTAATAATTCTTCATGAAAGCTACGGAGTATTATTTTGATGTTGTTAATTGACTGTCTTTTGCAATATTAATGAGTGACAAATCATTATGCTTTTATGGATTATTTAGAAATATTTTACATGTGTCTTTTTTGGTTTCGTGCTTTATAACATGTCCGAAGCTTATTATCGAAGTAAACCATATGGATACTTGGTCCGATTTTGTTCATAATTTATTTTATGTTTCATATAAAAGCATGAAGTATATGTTAAAATTTTTCAGTAATATTATTAGAATATTCTAATTTAATTTATTTGATTATCAAAATAAATAAATAAATAAATAAATAAAAAATAAAATAAAAATAAAAATTGTGGTGCCCACTATTATAAAATTATGTGGCTTCATTTTCAGATATAATCTATTTATCTTTTTGCACATTCTATGTACTGTAATAAAAAAGTTACAGAATCACGTACCAATAAATTAACACTATATTTTTGCATTAATCTAAATGTTATTACAAAAAACCTATAATAAAAAACATTAAATAAGAAGTAGGTGCATGTATGTTGTAACTTTGTGCAAGTGAGCATTGCAATATATCTAATATTCTACTACTACGGTACTTAAACATATAACTTTTTCTTTTTTCATCCATTTAGATTCGTTTATCATATGAAATATTATATAGAAATATAAAACTACAACCCCTACACAAAAATATATACATTTTCATAGGATCTTACGATCCCGATCCGATCCTACGATCCCGATCTTGCAAAGCCGAAAACGATCCTAGGTAGGATCCCGATCCTGACAACCTTGCTATAAGCTCCTACTTCACTCCTATGTCGAGCCGGCTAAGAAGCTCCTAACATGGGATCACTAGAATTCGCTCATGCATTAAATACAATCATAAAAACCTAGTACACATCGGTTCATGTTTCTTATGACGTTCAAGCAAGTTACACAATGGAGATCTGCCAGTTTTCTTAAGCCTAACATTGAAATCATTCATCCATTACAATTATAAACAAGCAATCAACCTATAATCAACATCTAGGTTTCATTACATCTAAGCAAACACCTGAAAGATCTAGCATAGCATGTTGAAATCAAGACAAGCATAAGATATATTCAAACAACACATAGACATATTGAATGAATTGAAAGAGGACTTATCTTAATTGAACATGAAAGGTTTCAAGGGGTGAAAACCCTTGAAAATACGTTACAAATGACCTAGGGTTTATTAGGTTCGGCCCTAGTATTCTCCACACAAGTTCCTCCCTTAATGAATGAAAAATAGAAAAGTATATATAGATTTTGTGAGGTGACGGCGTCAAGAGCAAATTTCTGATGCCGTCATCTCGCCGCCAAATAAATTCTCGGACTGCCTAGATCTGGGTTTGACGCCGTCACATGTATTCCAGTTGCAGGCCGTCACCAAAATAACTCTTGACGCCCTTCTCTTGACGCCTTCAGGTTTTCTCTTGGTCGTCATGGATTTTACTCCTGACACCGTCAAAATTTCCTTCTTGACGCCGTCAGGTACTGTTCTCAGCATGGAAAATTAAGTCTTTGCCGTTTTCTTCACTTTTATGCTCCAAAAACGTCCAAAATGCTTCCTTTTCCAGAATTCACTCCAAAGTACCTAAAATCACAAAAGGAACGATTTAGGGCAATATTTGATCAAATAAATTTCAATTCCGGCTTAAATGACCCCCTAAAAACGGATCATTTTTCGCCTCATCATATACCCTTACACTTGAGATTTGCTTGTCCTCAAGCAAATGCGCTTTTATTCTAGTCAAAATACAAGTTATGGGTCATTTAACACTAATATAAAAGTAATTACAACAAATAATCGTTCCACTAAAGACCAAAGACAAGCACGGAGGTCATATACTAGATCCTCACAAATAGTGTTTAGATACTCACATCTCTCGGGTGTAATAAAGTATATATCACAATATGGAAATGGAAAACATCTCTCACTACCTGTTATAGCAAAATAGATTACCATAGGCTTGGGAAAGGATAAAACCTCCAGCACATGGCGTAAGCACCTAGGATAAACTGTCAAAGAGGTCTTTTTTAAAGGGTTTTAATGTTAGGTGTAGGGATATAGAATACACGGTTTTGTTGGACAAAGGCAATCTTTACTGGTGGCGAGTTAATCATCTTGGTTAATTACATGTACAATATGGCGTTGCTAAGCCAAGACTAGACTCGACTTAAGCTAATAAATGAAAAATAACAAAAACATAAAACAAACATAGAATGAAACGGGATGGTAGTCCGTATGTTTTTCTCTTTTCTTTTTCTAAATTTTTTTCTTGATTTTTCAATTTTTTTTTTCTTTTTTTTTTTTTTTTTTTTTTTTTTTTTTTTGAATTTACTCTTTCCCTACCATCCAAAATGATACATCATAGGGAATGAATATTCCCCTTACACTTGAATTTTTACATACTTTACAATAAAGTAATCTAATGACTCGAATTAAGAAAATCAAAACACTTGGAGTACTTTTAAGATTAACGCACATACGGGGGTAATACTATGATGTTCTTCCCCATTACTCCATAAAATAAGTACTTTACCCATGAGTCCCAATCGTCCCAAAATAATATGTACAAGGATATGACTCGACTTAGCAACTATGTAATCAATTAGATAATTAACTTAGGGTTTAAACAAATAACAATAATGTACTAAAGATGAGTGCATACACGGAAGGCTAAGGCAATTTGGGTGTACATTTAAGTGGGGTGTAACAAATTCTTCCTTTAAGTAAAATGCTTAAAGTTAGAAACGAAAAGATAGGCTCGGAGGGGTGTACTAGGGGTTTCGTATACTAAAAATGAGTACAACGCTAAGGGTGTGGGAAAAATTAGTTGACTTAACTAGCCAAGTAATATGACTTAAATGGACAAGTAATTATAATACGGGTTTAACACAAGGGTGATCCTAATGCCTCTTATCTTGTAGTAAATCCTACTACACGAATGTAGTCTCACTAGCGGTCTTGGGATGCATCACTAACGCAAGTTCTAGAATCTAAATGCTACCGGTACACTCATAAGCACTAATAGTAAATGCTTTTTCTATCAAATCTAAAGGCGAACCTCACGTATTTGGGTGGAAAATTTTTCTGAATGGTACGGTTTTGTGCTAGTCATACAATCTCCTATCCATGAGACGCTTGCTATGGCTAAAGTTTCACTCCTAAATGTTGTAAAAAATTTTAAATTTGGCGCTAAAATTACATAACAAGTATTTCTCATAGTTTTATTACACATCTACCATTAAACAAACAAACTCAAGCGAAAGTGTATCTGTAAGGTATCATCATTTTACCCTCCCCTTACACTTAGGATGAACATTGTCCCCAATGTTCAAGTAAAGAATGTAAATGTGAAATAAGTAAAAAGAATGAAATCAAATACTCCCCTGATTCGCTCGATATGGATAATAAGGTGGTCAGGTTAGATCTTCCTCCAAGAAAATGAACAATCAAAGCTTCCCTTCCAGAATATAAATAATCTTCTTGTCATACATAACCTGTAAAACCTGAGAAAACAGACAAGGCAACCTCGCGTAAAATCGGCGGCAATCTATATATGCTAACAAATCCTAAAAAGCAAAGTAAGATATAATGCTTGTGGAATGATGTTTGCAGATCTCCTGGAGATTATAAAACTAAAGATTCAACAAAAACTTTAAGACTCCGTTAGAAAAACGAAACTGGTAAAATTTCCAGAATTTTACACGTGACGCCGTCAGGAATTTCTTCCTAACGCCGTCAGAAGTGACCTGCAGAAATTCTTATGTTAAGTTTCCAGAAAATTTCTGGATAAACTTGGTCCTACTTCCTGGAAAATCCTACAAAACATCATTATGACTCGATACAAGCATTTGACTCTAACAAATACGAATATACATGTTCACTTAATATTGTGGAGAATCATGATCTGGTTTGTTTCTAGAAAACATATTTGGAGTTTCCTCTTACACTTATCTTTTGCGAAATACCTTTGGATGAAGTTAAGACTAGGCCAAACAACAAAGTAAAGTATTTTCACCATTTTAGTTTTGAAACATGATCTACCAACAGTAAAAATAAAGGATGCATACGGAAGCAAATAACAATTAAACAAAATAAAAATCACACAAAACATGGGTTGCCGCCCAAGAAGCTCTTTTCTTTATTTACGAGTCTTGTAGCTAGACTCAAGGTCATGAGTTACTACGTGATATGGGTGAGTTCATCATTGAGGACATCTTTGGGATCAAACTTAGGCTTCAACTTCCTATTGGTTTTCTTAGTAAGGTATGACCTTTCAAACTTTTCTCCATCCGGATCATACAAAATCATCTTCATATGCCATGATCCGTCACCTTCCTTAGGTGGCTTGTCCCACCTCCATTTACACTTATCCCCCTCTCTCTTCCATTTGTTCATCTCTATATTAATAGGCATTACGCTTAAGAACTCAATCATTTTCCTAAAGACTAGGGGTCCTCAAAAGGGTCTAGCTCTTCATCTCTAGCTATGAGTTGTTCCACCGAATGTGTCTTATCGATGAATTCCTTTTCTAGATAGAATGGGCGTTGAGGTCTTATAAAGTTCCTTTCTATCCAAGGTCCATATCTAGATGGTCTCCTATTCATCTCTACCCAATGTGGTGTCGGTTCATCCTCACAATCATAGCTATGTTTCTTAACATCATATACCGACCAGGTATCACCCTCACCTACCGCTATCTTAGACTCCTTACAATCTATCATGGCGCTAGCGGTTGCTAAAAATCCTCTTCCTACTAACAATGGGCATGTAGTGTCACTAACCATGTGTAGTACGTGAAAATCCGCTAAGATAGTTAATTTTCCTACATGAACAACTATATCCTTAATCATCCCAACCGGGTGTGCAATACTCCCATCCGCTAGACCAATTAATACCTCCGTCTCCTCTAACTTTCCTAGCTTGAGAGTGGTAAAAAGGGATAAGGGAATCAAGTTGAGACTTGACCCTAAATCGGCTAGTGTGTCAAAAGCTTCGGATCTTCCTATCTTACAAGGCAAAACAAATATACCCGGATCATCAAGTCTTTTAGGCAACTTGTTTTGAACGAAGGCGGTCCCATTTTTATCTAGTTTGAACTTCTTATACTTTTCTAGGAGGGCACTATAGTAGGGAGCACGGGCTAAGACATCAATGACGAGGCGTTCAAGGTGAAGCTCCTTGAATTCATCGTCAAGGTCTTGCGTAGGAGGTGTTTCAACTATGCTTTTGACCGGTTTTATATCGGGTGTTTTATTTGATTGGTCCTTTTGAAGAATTTGGTTTTGTTTGAAACACGTGCTCATTGATTTAACTGAGTAGTATTGCGGACAAGAAGTGGGTAACAAAACTGATGATATGGAATTAACCTTTAGTTTCGGGTTCTTGACCGTGTCGCTTGTGAGTGCTCCCATTTCTCGGTCATTGAGAACTTTCAACAATGTGTCAATTTTGGTGGTCATCTCGCTTTGCTTTTGTTTGAAATCGGCTTCAAACTTATATATGCGAGCTTCTTGAGATGCCATAAACTTGGACACCAATCCTTCAAGATTGTTGGTACTACCATAGTTGTTAGAAGGATTGTTGTTGAAAGTACGGTTAGAGGGTGGACCGTTTGGTTGGTAACGATTAGGCGGATTGGAAGAATTGGCTTGGTCTTGTTTCCACCTAAGGTTTGGGTGATTTTTCCAAGAAGAGTTGTAGGAATCACCATAAGGGTTTGGCTCGGGTTTGAAAGTGTACCACTTATCTCCCGCTTCGTCGGTACGCGAGGATGCGTAGTCCGCAAAAGCTATTCCGGGGAGTTCCACACAATCACGAGTGTCATGTGGACCATTACATAATTTGCATGAAGAAGTGATTTTGTTCACTTGGCTTGATGGCTTAGGAGCTTCGTAAGATTTCATGAGAAACTTGACTTGGTCCTCAAGTTCCATGATCCTACGGTCGGGAGTGCTAGAATTATTCGAAGGCAAAGATATTGCCTTGACCGTTTTGTTCAAATCACGGGGATCATTCCAACATTCGTTGTCATAGAGAGCAAGATCTTCTATGAGTTCCCATGATTCTTCCGCACTAAGATCACGTAGCTTGCCACCGGCCGATTGGTCAATGGTTCGCCTTGTGGAGAGATCGATATGATCATAGAAGATTTGGACTTGGAGCCAAAGATCTATGCCATGATGCGGGACTTTTTGGAGTAAGTCCTTGAAACGAGTCCATGCTTCATATAGAGTTTCACCTTGACGTTGTTGGAACATCAAGATATCATTTCTAAGCTTGGTAGTTCTCCCCGGTGGGAAAAATTGAGCAAGGAAACGAGTGGTGAGATCATCCCATGAGGTGATGAATCCCGCGGGTAAACGCTCAAGCCATTGACTAGCTTATCACATAGAGAGAATTGGAATAGGTGTAATCGGGTTGACTCTCTAGTTGTAGCATCAAGGTCTATAGAATCTACGATTTTAAGGAAGTCCTTGAGATGTTGATTTGGATCTTCGGAACGAAGTCCATGGAATGCACATCCACTTTGCACCAACCAGATGGTGTCGGATCAGAAGGAAGACACATTGGCTCCTTGGGTGAGCTCAATGTTGTTTCGATAGCCTTGGTGGCTAGGTCGGGAGTACTCTCCTAGGGTTCGGGGCCTAAGAAGTTGGTTAGCTAGTGGTGGGTTTTGTGGGTGGTCTTGTTGTGGTGGGTTGATGGGTTCAAAGATATTACCATCTTCCATGATGTCGGATGGTGAAGAGTTACAAACAAAAACACGAAGAAATAAGATAGACTAAAGAGAACCTAAAAATAAAAATAAAATCTTACTAGAAAGGAATCTAGCAAGTAGACCTAATAAAAAGAAATCCTAACCTAGACAATAACTATTCCCCGTCAACGGCGCCAAAAACTTGTTGCGTGGGAATTGCACCAGGCTTTACCTCTCAAAGGATCTCGAGAAGCTTACAACCCCCACCAGGCAGTGTACCTGATCGTTGTAGTATAGTATAGTGACAAGTACCGGGGGATTGATTGTTCAACTTGGGAATAATGTCGCTAGGATTAGAAAACCTAAAGACTAGGTCTAGAGATGAGGGATGATTCTTTTTGTATTTTTAGGTTTTATGAAAAGCAATTAAAAATCTCGGTTTTGAAGGAGTTGGGCGGAAGTAGTTGCAAATCAACTAACCCAATAACTAAAGATTCAATCAAAATAAAATACTGAAAATGAAAATAAACTAAATTAAGATAGTGGTGTGAGCAATATATGGGAGAATTGTGTTTACTTAGGTTTCACTACTCCCTAGATATCTTTTACAGGTTAATTACTTGTTACAGTTGCGTGGATGACGAATTGTATTCCTTAATACCATTCATGGGGTGGCGTACTTACTTCCCCAATCCTATAAGCTCCTACTTCACTCCTATGTCGAGCCGGCTAAGAAGCTCCTAACATGGGATCACTAGAATTCGCTCATGCATTAAATACAATCATAAAAACCTAGTACACATCGGTTCATGTTTCTTAAGACGTTCAAGCAAGTTACACAATGGAGATCTGCCAGTTTTCTTAAGCCTAACATTGAAATCATTCATCCATTACAATTATAAACAAGCAATCAACCTATAATCAACATCTAGGTTTTATTACATCTAAGCAAACATCTGAAAGATCTAGCCTAGCATGTTGAAATCAAGACAAGCATAAGATATATTCAAACAACACATAGACATATTGAATGAATTGAAAGAGGACTTATCTTAATTGAACATTAAAGGTTTCAAGGGGTGAAAACCCTTGAAAATACTGTTACAAACGACCTAGGGTTTATTAGGTTCGACCCTAGTATTCTCGACACAAGTTCTTCCCTTAATGAATGAAAAATAGAAAAGTATATATAGATTTTGTGAGGTGACGGCGTCAAGAGCAAATTTCTGACGCCGTCATCTCGCCGCCAAATAAATTATCGGACTGCCTAGATCTAGGTTTGACGCCGTCACGTGTATTCCATTTGCAGGCCGTCACCAAAATAACTCTTGACGCCCTTCTCTTGATGCCTTCAGGTTTTCTATGGGTCGTCATGGATTTTACTCCTGACGCCGTCAGGTACTGTTCTCAGCATGGAAATTAAGTTTTTGCCGTTTTCTTCACTTTTATGCTCCAAAAACGTCCAAAATGCTTCCTTTTCCAGAATTCACTCCCAAAGTACCTAAAATTACAAAAGGAACGATTTAGGGCAATATTTGATCAAATAAATTCAATTCCGGGCTTAAATGACCCCCTAAAAACGGTTCATTTTTCGCCTCATCAACTGGCCCTGTTGTGTTGGTATCTGAAGACATGTTTTAAGTTTAAATTCTTGGTATTTTATGAAAGCCACTGAAATGCTAGCATGTATCAGAACCATTAAAAACGTCCCGTTCATCAGGTGTAACACTTTAGCCTGAAGTGTTGAATGTTTGATGCCATTCTGCCGTGAAAAATTGGTCACTGTGTTTTGTGTTTGAAAAGGGTCTGCAATATGAAAGTCTATATGATTCAATCCATTATAGGTCAAAGAAGTTGATATATGGAGATCTAAAAGACAAATATTGGTCGACGTATCTAGTTAAATACCAATATAATCCTCTTGTTCTCCACCCCTCACAAACACTATGATCCTTTACGGATAGCTACGGGTAAAGCATCAGTATGCCAATCCAAATCTCACCCACGGTGAATACATGAAGCTATCTTAAACAACGATCAAGCCGCTTGAAACTTGAGAATTCTTCAAATGAGAATTAATACTGGGTGTGTGTGTACGAGACCGCAAGAGATAGTTTTTCAGAGATTCATAATTATAACCTTTTAAGATGTCAAGATATGAGCCTCATATTTCTTGAGAAACAAGAAAAAATAAGAATGTCAAATGATAGGTCACATCTCCGGTTATAAACTGAATAATGAGTATCAAACTATGTAACAAATCAATACAAATAAAAACCAATAATTAAATCTATTACAGCCAAATCTTGAATTTTCAAGACAATCCAGATAACATTTAGCGTATCTACGCATACGATTGGCAAAGAAAAATACAAAAAACAACCGGAACAAGTTCCTGAGTACTACATGATCCAATCAGCAAAAGACTGAGACTGAGGCAAAACATAAAATCTTTCTTCTCACTTGTTTCATCCTCCTGACAACTTTAATCGCTTGTTCAAATACAGGTACACCTGCTAAAGGAAAGAGGAAATGCCACAAGAGGTTACCTACAACTTCATTTCAGCACCCAATTATGTCATATGTCAAATTTTTGGAACTATGACCAACCTCGATTGTAAGTTTTTCCTGTATGCCTAAGGTTTTCCATTTATGTACGGACTTTTCAGACACTATAAGAACATTGAAAAAGAGAATATCCACCCCAATTAGAGGTGGCGGGATGGGCGGGCTCAATAATGAGTCAAAACTGGGTTCTGATTGACCCCACACTATTGTATTTTAGTTTTATTTTTAACAAAAAGTATTGGATTTTTAATAATTGATAAAAAGTATACGTGCTCTAAGAATATAAATCTATGTATATAATGATCTAGATTCTAGAAAATTGTGAGCAAATAAACTGTGGGCGAAATTAAACCCATTTGACCTGTTCCTCTTCACCTAAATTTTTTCTATTCAACTCATTTGACCTCGTTTGAGATAAAATACAGCCAAAATCAACCCATTAATAGGTAAATGGTCGAAACTGCCTGATGAGGCGAAAAATGATCCATTTTTAGGGGGTCATTTAAGCCCGAATCCGAACTTATTTGATCAAATATTGCCCTAAATCGTTCCTTTTGTGATTTTAGGTACTTGGAGAGTGAATTCTGGAAAAGAAGCCATTTTGGACGTTTTTGGAGCATAAAAGTGAAGAAAACGGCAAAGTCTCAATTTTCCATGCTGGGAACAGTACATGAAGGCGTCAAGAGTAAACTCATGACGGCGTCAAACCTCAAGAATTAAAATCCGTAGTTGATGACGGCGTCACACACATGGCGTCAAGAGTAATTTGTGTGACGGCCTAGGCCTTGACGGCGTCAGAAGTAGATCAAGGCCGTCCGAGGAAGTATTTGGCGGCGAGATGACGGCGTCACACCTTTGTTCTTGACGCCGTCATCCCTATTTTCCTATATATAGTTTTCTAGTTTTTCACATTGAAAAAGAGAAGTTTTGGAGAAACCCTAAAGACGATTTTGGTGCAACTTTTATAGGTTTTTCAAGGGTTCCAAACCCTTGATACCTTGCATTGTAATTGAGATAAGTGTTCTTCTAATTCAATCAATATGTCTATGTGTTGGTTGTCTATATCTTGTTCTTGTCTCAATTCCATTATGCTAGGCTAGATCTCTTTTGTGTTTGCTTAGATCTAATGAAACCTAGATATTGATTATGTATTGATTACTTGTTTATTCTTGTCTTGGATGAATGATTTATATGTTAGGCTTAAGAAAACTGGCAGATCTCCAAATGGTAACATGCTTGAACGTCTTAAGAAACATGAACCGAGGCGTACTAGGTCTTTATTGGTTGTATTTAATGCATGAGCCACTGTTTACAATCCCTATAGTTGTGCTGGGCATGGTGTAGGAGGAGATAAGAGCTCATAGAATTGGGGAGTTATGTATGCCACCCCATGAATGGTATTAAGGAATACGATCCGTCATCCATGCAATTATAACAAGTAATTAACGTGTAAAAGATATCTAGGGAGTAGTGAAGTCTAAGTAAACACATTTTCTCCAATTACTGCTCACAACCTTAGTATAAATTAGTTTAATTTCATTTTTAGTATTTTATTTTGATTGCATCTTAGTTTTGGTTGAATAGCAACTAATTCCGCCCACTCTTCCAAAACCCGAGATTTTTACTTATTTTCCATAAAATACAAAAATACAAAAATAATCATCCCTCACCTTTAGAACTAGTAATTAGGCTTTCTAATCCTAACGACACTATTCCTAAGCTGAACGATCAATCCCCCGGTACTTGTCACTATACTATACTACAACGATCAGGTACACTGCCTGGTGGGGGTTGTAAGCTTCTCGAGATCCCTCGAGAGGTAAAGCCTGTTGCGATTCCCACGCATCACTGCCACATCTAATAACAACAATAGTCCCTTCCCTTTGTCACATACATTTTTCACATGAAATATGAAATGTTTGAATTCACATAAGTAAATGCAATGAAGTATGCAGTCTTTAACAAGTATTACCTCCTAAGGAGTAACGAACACCTTGGACTGCCAAGAGAACTCCTCAGACTGCAACAATTCATCCCCTAACTTCTTGATCTATAGCTACAAAACAAACACATGCTCATCCACAATATCACAGGCCATTGCATCTTCAGCCAGTTTCACTGCTTCTTTTTGAGATAACTGGGTTTTCTCCAACTCGCTGCAACTTTTGTGCAATATCTTCCTTCCTAATCATCACAAGGCAAGCCAACAAAGATTTGAGCTCGCGCGCTGCTCCACTTGCAAGTGACATCCCCTTCAGATGATCTACTAATGCCATTTCCTCATCGGGGCTAAAGTAATGTTCAACCATTAAAAGAGATGTAAGACATGACTCGTAAGATGAAAGAACATTAGAGTTAGCAACTTGGACGCATCTAATAACAAACGGGTCAGGGAGGAATATGTTTATCTCTACGGAATAAAATGGTTAATACCCGAGTTAATTAGCTTGAAAGTAAGAAAGTTTTATTAGTCGAAGGAGAACATTTGTAAATGCTTAAGACCTCCCAAATCATATTATTAAAAAATATAGATTAATATTTTGTATAATATAAGTTTTGTAATCATATTTAAAAACTAATTATCTGTATGAATATAAAGTATCTCACGTTAGAGTTCAAAAACATGTCTTGGGTCGGGTCGGGCCAGGTCAGGTTAGCCAAACCTGTTGGGATCAAAGTTTTACTATTTTGTCAAGTCTCGGTCATTTGTAATAATAGGTTGCTTAAGTTATTATTTACTTTCATTTACATTGTGTATTAAGTTTACTAGGCTTAAGAATGAAGTCCATGGGCCTTAAGCCCACACGAATTATGAGAAGGGAAGGACTAGGAGTGTTGCCCTAGCTCCTTACCTATAACTACTAGTCTTAGGTCTCTTCTAAACTTGGTTGTTTATTTGATATCTTAAGGAAACTCTTGCTCTCACTTTTCTCTTAATCAAATATTCACCCAACTCCTTATATCTATCTCATTCTTGTTTGTGTGAAATCAATATGGTAACCTAACAAGTGGTATCATTCGCCATATGAAGGTGTAGTTATTGTTTTTCTTTGAAATTCGATCCTTAAACTCCTTTTAATTCGATATTTTGTTAACAAAATTGTACTTTCTTGTTTGTTTCTTGGTTTTTATCACATTTTTGCTTACAAACTTGTGCTACAAATCAAATCAAACAAAAAAGTATCAACTTTTATTTCAAAATTTTCGATTTGCTTTTTGTACTATTTTTCGAAATTATTTAAATTTTTTAAAAAGTTTGTCAAGTTTACAACTTTCTTCAAGATTTCATCATTTTACAACTTGAAGTACAAAAATCTTGGATTAAAAACTCATTTTTGGATTGCTTTCCTTGAAAAACACATTTCTGCAAAATTTCGAAATCACCCCCTTGACAAAATTTCGAAATCGTGTTCTAGTGCTTAAAATCGCCTTACGAATTGTGGACTCAATCTTTTCTCTCTTGTATAAGGAAGAAAAGTACTTCAACTTTTGGTAAACTTTCGAAATTGTATAATTTCGAAAGTGTGTTTGTGAAATTGTGTTCTCGAAAATTTCATTAATTTTCGAAATCACAAGGTTTTCGAAAATATCTTCAGTTTTCGAAATCTCAAGGTTTTCGAAAATATCCTAAGTTTCGAGAAACCTTTCTTTCGTAATCCCAAAATTTTTCGAAATCTCTGAGTAACTAATTTCGCAATCTCTAAAGTTCAATTTTTCGCAATCACAAGTTCCGTAACTTAGTTTTGAAAACATCTACTTGGGCAAACTTTTCGAGATTTGGCAAACCTATACCTTGTACAAGATCCATATTTTCACACAACTGTTTCAATATGTCTCAACCACCGTACTACAACTTTAACCATCCTCAGCAACATCAGAATCAACAGTATCATCAACAACAACAACAGTATCAACAATCACCACAATATTATCAACAACCGGTTTACTCACAACAACATAATTTCATGCAACAACATCAGATGGTTCCAATACAACAATCCTATCCTATGTCACCACAACAAAGCCAACTTCCACCAAAACCTACTCACTGGTTTGACAGGATGTGTGAAGTCATTTCAACTCAACAATCCAGACACGAAGCAGGATCTATTGACACCCCACCAATGCTAACACCCAGAAATTATATTCAGTGGGCAAGTCGATTCTTAAGGTATATTGAACTCAAGAAACCCAATGGTAAGTACATGAAACAAGTTATCCTTGAAGGCCCGTTTCCTTGGCCTGTTAACTACATTGGCGGTGACCCATCTGCTGATCCTCCAGTAGCTCCAACTGCTGTGCGTGTTCCTGAGTCTCAACTTACTGCTGAACAAAATCACCATCATGAAGCAGATGAGTATGCTATGTCTTACATACTTCAAGGGATACCAAACATCATATTCAGAAGTGTTGATGCTCAAACAACTGCAAAAGCTATGTGGGAACACGTCCATCTACTGATGCAAGGCACACAACTGAACAAGGAAGACATGGAATCTAAACTTTACCTGGAATACACTAACATCATGATCGAACCAGGGGAATCTTTTGAGTCTTACTTTCATCGTTTCACCAATGTCGTCAATGATTTAGAGAGACATGAAGTACCCCTTCCAAGACTCGCTGTCAATACAAAGTTTGTTAGTAGTCTGGGTCCTGAGTGGCAAAAGTATGTGACATTTGTGAGACAAGCTAAGAATCTTCACAGAGATCCATATGGTTTGTTGTACGACTATCTCAAGCACTATGAGTCTGAAGTTGAAAAAGATAAAGTCGCCCGAGGAGGATATACACCACCACCTACTTCTAAT
Organism: Artemisia argyi; assembly: GCA_030686995.1. Classification (NCBI taxonomy): domain Eukaryota; kingdom Viridiplantae; phylum Streptophyta; class Magnoliopsida; order Asterales; family Asteraceae; genus Artemisia; species Artemisia argyi. Next base: position 68,384,010 of record CM060697.1, read on the forward strand.
CCCCTTGCACTCGTTGCTCAAACTCATGCTTCACATCCTCCGATGTCTAATCATGCTTATGATCAGGAACAGAATTATTTCAGTCACCAGCAACCTCCTACTTCTCAACAAGCTTCTACTCAACTTGCTCCATATGACAACAATGATAGCATGTATTACTCTAATCAGATTGAAGATGATGATGATGACGTCAATACGTTGAATCAAGGACTTGCTCTTGTTGCTCGTGCTTTTAGCAAATTCTCCAACAAAACTGACAACCGTCTTCGTTCTTCATCAAATACAAGAAACCAAGCTGTCATTCAAGATGGTCGCGTTGAGATTCAGAACCGTAATTCTGGACGTTCAGGTGGGTATACTAGAAATTCTGGGTATGGACAAGAGTCAACAACAATGGGGGATTCAGAAACAATCCAGGTGCTCCTCAGCGAAGTAATGACAATGCTGCTAGTAACAACACGGTCTCTGGGAATGCGATATAGTGCTACAACTGCAACGAAAAAGTCATATTGCAACTGCATGCCCTCACCCAAGAACCCGCGGTAGTCAGTTTCACAAGCAGGCATTGCTTATGGCTCTCAAAGATGAAAAGGAAGGAACTTTCAATGCTCATGAGAACAGTTTCTTTGCTAATGCTTACAATGATGATGATATGGAAGATCTTGAAGCCAATGCAGCTGTGATGCTTATGGCCAACATGCAGGAACATCAGTTGAATGATTCAGGCCCAGTATTCTCCACTGATGGCTTGTCTAAGGTAAATGACCTAACCACATGCTCCATAGAATTTAATGCATCACCCTCTGTTTCTGAATCAGATCAGGCGTAAGTTGTTCCTTCTGAACCATTTTTATCTTCTCAAGAGGATGAATAATTCAACACAGTTGTTATTTTTGATGATGACACTGTCGTCTCATTTGATGATCCTATTGAGCAAGACGAAAATGACTATATTGAACAACATGAACCTCCTTCTGATCCAGCTCCTGACTGTACAGTTACGGCTAAACAACTTCTTTCTAATCACATAATGGACGAGCAAACTAAAGTTTTGAAAGAAAATGCCGATTTGAAAAAGGACATTGAATGTTATAAAATACAACTTTCAAACTTTCAAAATGAAATTCATCATGAAAAAAGCTTTGAAAAGTCATTTCAGGATTCATATGTCAAAGAACAAAATCTTCAAAAGCAAATATATGACATAGTTGAGTCAAACGGTAAATTGGTTTCCAAAGTGGAAAATGAAAAACATGATCTTGAAAAACAAGTTGTTCAACTCCAACAGGAACTTTCAAAAACACAAAAAGACGTGATAACTTGCAAACAGGAATTTTATGAACATAAAGTGCAAAAACGAGAACAAGAAAATTCTTTACTTGATGATAATATCGCTCTCGAACGTCAAATTAAAGCTTTTCAAAATATCGTTTATAAACATGGAGAATCTGTAACGACAAAATATCGTATTCCTAAGCTGTACAGTATGGATCAATTGATGGATAATAATGTTGTGCGTGTTATTGTACATAATACTGAGGAAGAATACGAACTAGAAGAGAAGAGTCGATCAAAAATGAGTCAAGTTGAATATTGCAAACCATATGATTACTCAAAAGCTCCTCACATTTCAAAAACTTTTGTTCCGTCAAGAGAAATACCTGAGAAATCATGGTATGTTACTGAGCCTTATGTTTCATCTTCCGATGGAGCTCCTGTCAAACCCGTGGCACAAGTAAATGGTCCATTACCATCTTCTGGTCATGTGACACCATTACCTACACGCTGTAAAGTTTTAGACTATTTTCAAACATTCATGAAAGGCATCGATAATTTGGAAAACGTCATTGAACATCATTCGCAAATTAAAATTCTTACTTTTCAATCAGCTTACGAGCGGGAAAAGCGAGACATTTTTCAAAAACAAATTCTGCCTTTAGTTCAAAATTTGCGTTATTGTGCTACTCGTTGGGAACAGGAACTCCAAAAAGAAGTTAAAGATATGAAAGATATTTTCGCTCTTAATGAAAATGCAATTTTGGTTCAACAACGCAGAAACCGATTTTTGAAAACAGATTCTGATTGACTCTTGGAACAACTTCTCCATGCTGATATTCACAGTTTTCTAATGAATGAGCTCTATTATTCCAGCAATGCTGAATTATTTGCAGAATACTGTACTGATCTTGTTTTGTTGAGGTCACAAAGTGAAACATTAAAACATCAATATGAAACGTTGAGTCAAAACAATGATGATGTGATAAACAAACTTTCAAACGAAATTTGTCAACTCAAACATAAGATTGATTGGTGTCAAGCTCAAAGTATTGAAACAGAATTGCAACTACGAACCAAAAATGAGTTTCTCAAAAACAAATATGATAATGAAATTGCGGAATTAAAAATTGAAATCGCCGAATGGCAACAAAACCGCGATGACATTCGTTATTGCAATGGTTTACTTGAGTCTGATATTCAAGACAAAAAACACATCATCATTGAGTTGAAAGAGAAAATTAAGCTACTTCAAAAAGGAAAGTTTATTGACACCACTGTGATAGCACCAGGAATGTTTCAAATAGACAGAACAGATAAGGGTAAGCATGCTAAGAGTTCTAATGTTAGTTCTTCCACTTCCACAGGTCTAGTTTCCCCTAAGAGCGTTAGCAGCCCAAAGCCAAAAAACGTTAAGAAGACTAAAAAGACTAGGCTCTCGCAACGTAGAAGAGGAACACTAGAAGTGCAAGAAGTAGAAGCTCACCTTAGGAACTCGAATAAAACTCATGTTGCATCTGATTTAGATTCTAATCTGGCAAATTGTAATCCAAATCTTAATGTAACGAATGCTGAACCTTCTAATGTTTTGAACATTAATGCATCTTGTGTGTTTTGTCGTAAAGTGTGTTATCTGGTGATCATACCAAATGTGTAGCTAATAATCTCTTACATCGTAAAAAGAAACGTAGATCCGGCTCTTCTTCTAGGTCCACTAATGCCTCTAAGTCTACCTTAAGAAAAACGCCCACTATAGTTTCAAATGATATTGTAGTCAACCCAAGAGCAGCTATCAACAATTCTAGGAACACGCCAAAAGCTAGTGCATTCACTAAGAACAAAGCAAAAACTAGTTGGAACTGGCAACGTTGGTTACAATACAAACCAAATTTTAAATGGATTCCTAAATTGTTAAATATTTGTGTTTCTAACCAACAGGAACCCACAATTTCCTCGGGTTCCACCCTTACTTCTGTTCCATCTCTGTCGTCTTCTTTTGATGCAGGTGGTTCAGATCGTTCTCTGGATTGTTGATAGCGGTTGCACCCGACATATGACAGGCAATCTCAAACTGTTAAGAAACTTTGTCTCAAAGTTTATTGGAACTGTCAGATTCGGGAATGATCAATACGCTCTAATCATGGGTTACGGAGACTATGTGAATGGGAATATTGAAATTAGCAGAGTATATTATGTTGAAGGCTTGGGTCACAACCTCTTTTTAGTCGGTCAATTTTGTGATGGAGATTTAGAAGTAGCATTTCGTGAGAAAACCTGTTTTGTTCATGATCTACAAGGCAATGATTTGATGTCTGGCAAACGTGGCACTAACCTTTACACAATTTCAATGTCTGAGATGATCGCTTCATCTCCAATCTGCCTTCTATCCAAAGCTGAAATGACTAAATCATGGTTATGGCACAAACACCTTTCTCATTTGAATTTCAAAACGATGACTAATCTCGCTCGTCACAAATTAGTTGAAGGCTTTCCAAGATTCTGTTATGCCAAAGATCATCTATGTCCAGCCTGTGAACAAGGAAAAAGTACTCGTGCTCATTTTCCCTCAAAACCTGAACACAGTACTAATCATGTTTTACAAATGCTTCATATGGATTTGTGTGGTCCGATGTGTGTTCAAACGATCAACGGTAAACGCTACATTTTAGTAATTGTTGATGATTACTCTCGCTGGACTTGGGTTTATTTTCTTCGAAGTAAAGATCAAGCTCCTCAAATGATCATCACCTTTCTCACAAAATACAAGTTCAGCTTCGCAACACAGTCAGAATTGTTCGAACTGACAATGGTACAGAATTTAAGAATCAGACTCTAAGGTCGTATTTTGAGAAAGTGGGAATTGAACATTAAACATCTATTCCACGCACACCCGAACAGAATGGAGTAGTCGAAAGACGCAACAGAACGTTAGTGGAAGCTGCTCGAATGATGTTAATCATTGCTCAATTACCAGATTACTTATGGGCAGAAGCTGTTTCAACCGCCTGTTACACCCAAAACCGTTGTATGATCACAAAACGCCATCACAAAACCCCATATCAGATTATTCACAAAAGGAAATCGAACATCAGTCACTTTCATGTATTCGGAGCTTTATGCTACCCAGTCAATGATCGTGATGATCTAGGTAAACATAAAGCAAAGGCTGACATTGGAATATTTATAGGATACTGTGAAAATTCAAAAGGTTGTCGGATATGGAATCGTCGTACTCGGGAAATTCAAGAAACTATTCATGTTAATTTCGATGAACTCACTCAAATGGCTTCTGAGCAAAACGGCTTAGGACCCGCAACCAATCGTCTTAACTTTCCGGTATCTTCGGCTGAACCATTGTCACTTTCTCATCAAGAAGTGGAAACCTTGTTTGCTCCATTGTTTGATGATACGCCTGTTAACCGTCCATCTGAGGCCACACCAAATTCCGCTGCACATCTTGATCAACATCAAGTACCTGATACACCTCAACAAACAACAACTACTGTTGGAAGAGACGGTCCTCCAGTCATATCACCTACAACAACATAACAAACCGGGTCCAACTCACGACAATCAGCTGGAGATTACATACCTTTATCAGTTCCACAACCCGCAGAGCATGACCCAGAACCATTCATTAACCCATTTGCAAATGCTCAACCTGTCCCCGACATTGCTGAGTCATCTACACGCAACTTGGGTCCTACTCACTTGCGAGATACTTATCAACTTCTTCCTTCGACACACAAATGGACTAAAGATCACCCCTTTGTTCAAATTATTGGCCATCCAGATGCACCAATTATGACAAGACAACGCCTTCACACAGACGGTGAAACTTGCATTTATGCACTCACAGTTTGTGAAACCGTACCTAAAAACGTCAAGGAAGCTATGACTTATGAAAACTGTATTGAGTCTATGCAAGAAGAATTCGAAACCTTTCAAAGATTAGAAGTCTGGGAATTGGTTGAAAAACCAGAAGGCATCATTGTCATTGGTTTAAAATGGATCTGGAAAAACAAACTGGATGCAGAAGGCACTGTCATACGCAACAAATCACGCTTGGTAGCAAAAGGTTACTCTCAAGAAGAAGGAATCGATTTTGAAGAATCATTTGCTCCAGTAGCTAGACTTGAAGCTGCACAGATATTCTTAGCATTTGCTGCTCATCAGAATATGATTGTTCACCAAATGGACGTGAAAACGGCTTTTCTGAACGGTCAACTCCGAGAAGTGGTTTATGTCAGTCAACTTGAAGGATTCGTTGATCCAGAACATCCCAATCATGTCTACAAGCTTAAGAAGTCTCTCTACGGTCTCAAGCAATCCCTCAGGGCGTGGTATGATAAGCTTTCTAAATTCCTGTTGGCTAATGATTTTACTCTAGGTTCGGTGGATCCAACACTATTTACAAAAACATACGGGATGGACCTATTAATCGTTCAAATTTATGTCGATGACATTATTTTTGCTTCAACCAACAAAAATTACTCAATGGATTTTGCAAAATTAATGACAGATAATTTCGAAATGTCCATGATGGGTGAACTTATGTTCTTTCTAGGACTACAAGTTCATCAATCACCTCGTGGAATCTTTCTAAATCAGTCCAAATATGCTCTTGAGATTTTAAAGAAACATGGAATGCAAAGTAGTGATACTATGAATACACCGATGGCCAATTCCACTAAACTAGATGCTGATATACATGGGACTCCAGTTGACCCTACCAAATACCGAAGTATTATTGGGTCCCTCATGTATCTCACATCTAGTAGACCTGATATTGTATTTGCTATCTTTATGTGTTCTCGCTATCAGTCTAAACCAACTGAAAAACACCTCAATGAGGCAAAAAGAATCCTTCGATACATCAAGGGAACCATCCACTTGGGGATCTGGTATCCGAAGGATTCTGGTTTTGAACTAATTGCTTTTTCAGACGCTGACCATGCAGGATGCTTAGACTCGCCAAAAAGTACATCAGGTGCCCTACAGTTTCTTGGAGATAAACTTGTGTCTTGGCAATCAAAGAAGCAGGATTGCACTTCACTGTCATCTACAGAATCTGAATACGTAGCTATGTCTGCTTGTTGTGCTCAAGTCATTTGGATGAGATCACAACTTAAAGACTATGGCTACCTATTCAATAAGATTCCGATCTACTGCGATTCTAAAAGTGCCATTGCAATCTCCTGCAACACAGTTCATCATTGCAAATCCAAACACATTGATCTCCGATATCACTTCATCAAAGAGCATGTCGAGAAGGGTACAGTTGAATTATATTTTGTGGGTACTGAGTACCAATTGGCGGACTTACTTACAAAACCCTTAGCTCCATCAAGGTTTGCAAGTCTAGTTCACCAAATTGATATCACTTCATCAAAGAGCATGTCGAGAAGGGTACAGTTGAATTATATTTTGTGGGTACTGAGTACCAATTGGCGGACTTACTTACAAAACCCTTAGCTCCATCAAGGTTTGCAAGTCTAGTTCACCAAATTGGTATGCGATGTTTGACACCAGTGGATCTGGAAAAGTTTTTAAAACAAAAGTAAAGTGTCAAACATCATAACTTTAACTATCTTTGTAAAATAACTTTTCTTTTATTTTATTTTTCATAAACCTCAAAAACACAAAAATATTTTTCTATTTTTTCCTTAAAAAAAAATAAAATAAAAAAAAATAAAAAAAACTGCAAGTATATCGCTTTCTTTCAACACCTTGTTATTTTACAGGTGTTGAGGGGGAGACTCGCCTAAATTTTATAAATTTTTCAAAAATCGGTGTACTTGCATATCACCTTCGATGTGTTGTTTCGGGATTTCATGTGTTATTTAAATATCTCGTTTCCTTTTCTCATAATGGTGTCGCAAGGTAGTACATATTTTATTAAGTTGCCATTGTTTTATTACTTGTATCTTACTTTAGGACTTATGTTGCTAAATGGATAGTTAGGGGACCAAAAGTGACAATATTCAAAAATTTCAAAATAAAAACTAACATACAACCTGTTCTTTTCTAAAACCTCACAATAACCCTTTAATATCTTAAACCCTTTCGAGATCCACGGCTCACATTCAAACAAGAAATCTAAGCTACCAATCGTCAAACCGTAAGTTACTACGTGATCATTAGTAGATTTCTAACAATGGTTTTTGGTTAATTGTAAAACTTACGGCTAGATCTCTTGCAATTGATCTTTGAAAACCTAGGGTTTATGATGTTTCGAAAATTATCAATACGTGTTTGGGAAGTTGAATTTTGATAGGGGTTTAGTCATATTATATGTTTCTATCATTCCTATGTTGATTAATCCTACTTTCCATCTCGTTTTTGTAGAATTCGAAATTTAGGGTTTAGGTTCGAATTGGGTTTTATGTTTTTGTTGTTTGTTTTTGAATTTTTCTTGGTGGGATATGCTCTCATGTGTGTATGAATCATCCTTGTGTTCTTTAATTTTAAACATATCTATAAATGCATGATTCTCGAAATGTAGGGTTTCATTCAAAATGGGTTTCTCTCGTATTGTGTTTAAATGTGCTGCTTATTGTGCCTAAATGCTTCAAATGTACGTTTGTGATATGCAAGAACCTGTCATCCTCAATTGAATCATGATTTTTGTTTTTATCGAGAACATGTTCTTGAATCATTTTCGAAATCACTGTATACGATCGTGTAGCTTGTTTCTAATCGTTGAATATCATCATTTGCAACAGGTTTTATCATTTAGAAAACAGTTTTTCGCAATTACCAACATTGGTGAAATGTTTTCGAAAACATAGTATTTTTGAGAATATCATAGTGATGTATTTTTTCGAAAATAATCACTATGCTATCTTTTCGAAAATATGAGTTTGCGAAAGTTTTTTCATTTATGTTCAAATTTTCGAGATCACCCTCAAGTCAATGTTTTCACAATCACACTAAATGAGTATTCTCGAAAAATCACTTCATTTGGACTGTTCTCGATAATTTTTTTTATCGAAAACATACTTTGAAATAGTTTCGAAAATACCCACTTTGTATGTTTGCGAAAACATTCATTTTTTTGTCTATTTCTCGAAAATTTTGGTATTTGTGACATGTTTTCGAAATTGTGTAATACCCTCATATGTTTGCGATAAATTGACAGTTTTTACATAGTGATTGTGTAATTTCAAAAACATGTAATATGTGATAATGTGATAATGTATTCTAGTCAATGTATAATGTGATGTGATTTGTTATAATTCTTTGTGTTTGTGTAATCACTTATGTGATTCATAATTACAATAGACTTTCTAAGTAAACATCACTTATCAATATACATGCAACAATCGAACCATATGTGCTTACATAATTCTAAATGCTTATCTATAATCAAACGTTGCAATCGTGCTAACTCGTAACAAATCTCGATGTTTGGTTTATGATACTGTTTTTCAGAATAACATGGCTGAACACAACGAGAAGGTCCCTGAACAAACTCTTCCACTACTCACCATGGACGACATCACTCCCGCTAACTACAACGTTAAGATTGGCAACAACAATCCTCGAGTTGATTTCGACAAGTTGAGAATTCCTGAGAACTTGTGCAGGATTGTCAAAGATATTCTACTTGCACATCCTTGCAAACATCTACTCAACAAATCTACTTCAGTTCCTCTGTTTTACCTTCATCAGTTCTGGCTTACTGCTAAGGCGAATTTGGATGATGAGTATTTCAAAGTTACGTTGGATCGACAAGTCTACAATGTAGATCACGATGTCCTCCGTACAGTCTTCCACCTGCCTCAAACTGACAATGAATTTGCTCCAATATTGCCTGAACTGGATCTCCTTGATTTCTTCATTGAATTAGGATACGAAGTTGATGATGACTTACCTCTGATCAAACATTCCAGATTCAACGCAAAGCATATACCTCAGCCTTGGAGAACGTTCTGTCTGTTCATTGTAAGATCTATATCAGGAAGAAAGAGTGGTCACGAACATCCCAGACTTGAGCATTTACATACATTTTGGGGAATGGTGACTTTGACACCTATTGACTTTGCAGTTCCAATCATGAACGATATAGTCTACAGCATCCAAACCGAACGTGTAAAGACTATGATCCCGTTCACAAGATTCACCAAGCTTCTCATTGAATATTTCTGCAAAGACACTTTAGAATTTATCAAAAGGATGGCGGACCCTAATGAGCCTAAGCACCTCTTCGAGGACGACTTCACCACCTCCTTTATCAAGACGACCACTTCCTCTACCAAGATTAAAGGAATGAGGCTTCCTGAATATCTTCTTGATGACAATATCAAGAAAAGTCTGAACTACAAATTCTATGATAATGCTTACAAAGGGGTACAGAAAGAAGCTACTATACAGACTCGCAGCAAAGGAAGTGTGAAATCTGGGAGTACTACAAGCACCACTGGCTCACCTCAGACTAAGTCTAAGGCTGCTCCCAAGACAAAACCATCTGCTAAACCCAAGACTTCCACCAAACCTAAACTGACACGCAAACCTAAGTCTGCAACCAAGCCAAAGAAGAAGGTAACTCCTGAGTACGCTCTTCAAGATGAACCTACACCTCCACCTTCTGAAAGCGATTCTGAGTTCGACACGGAATCTGAAGAAGAAGAGCAAGACTTTGAACGACGTGTTAGAGCAACAGAAGAAGCATTTCCTGCTATAGAAATTGCTATACAGCAAAGTCTTGAAACTTTTGAAGCAGAGTCAAGAAAGAGAAAAGGGATCACGATTAATGAGCTAAATGATGATAAAGAAGACGAACCAATCGTTGAACAGTTGGTCGACAAACGTAAATTGAAAAGTATAATTGTCGACACACGAGCTGAAGAAAAGCAACTTCTCAAAGAACAAAGGAAAGCAGCACTCCAAAGCCGACTTGAGTCTCAACCTTCACCACCACCACCTGTCGATCAATCAGAACATGAAGGAGCTACAAGCAGCATGATTCATTCCATTGTGTCCACTACTTTAGAATCAGCTTCACAACCTGATGACATATGTTGAGATATTAAACCTTGATAGATCTTCTTGAGCACTCTAGAATCGTTAGTTATGTCACTGTAATCAATAACACACTAATAGACAATCTCCGCAACTTGTATTTTTAAAGGAAAAACAAAACACAAGTGTGATACTAAGAACTCTTGATCCTCTATGGATCTTTTAATAATAATAAGAGTGTTTTCTAAAAATGTTATTCAATACATAATTGTGTGTTCCTTTTATACACAAGGAACCCTAAACCGTTTTCCAAGAAACGTATAATCTAAAACTTCTAAAAGATATGCATTATCACTTCCTAAATAAACTCATGCATATCCAAACTATAATACATAAAATACGGAAATACTATATCCGCAGAAACTAATAATGCTGAAACTAGTCTTCAGCAAATACACTGCTTCAGCAGGAACCAACTCTTCAGCAGTAACCTTCAGCAGAAACAGTCAGCAGAATTCTTACTTAACAAAATTCCCAACAATCCTCCCCTAATCTTGAATTTGACCTGGTTAAGTTCAAGATTCTTGATAGATCTTCAGAATAACATACCAAGAGGATTGTAATTAGATAGCACCAGCAAAGAATCATCTTCATCAGAATCTCTATGATCAGCAAATACTGGAAAGCTCCATTCTTTGCAGCAACAAATGACTTAATGTACATCAAAACAAATTAGTTTCATAATATTCTCATCACTTCTAGGTGTGTTAACACCTGTGAGAGGTGAATCATTGAAAATAATGGATTTGATGTCTCTTTACCAATAGCCATCACTACTGGAGTAGCCAAGTGTTCTAAGGTACACTGATAACCACATGATTTTTTGCAAATCATCAGCTATAAACGGATTTGAGATGTCTTTACCTGTAGCCGTTTGCTCAGGACTAGCCAATTATTTTGATGAAAATCATCTTGGTTAACTGATTACCAAATATGGTTTTCCACTGCCTTTACCACAAGCCATATACATGTGGGCTAGCCAATTATTCAGAATCCATAAAGGAAAAATCCATGGTCAATTGACAACCATTTCAACTACTCAGCAATAAAGCATGGGTGAGTTGAAAACCCTTTGGTTTTGAGCAAACCATTACAGCTAGCAACATCTTTGATGTGTCTTTACCAAAGCTGTACCCTTTGGACTAGTCAACTTTATGATGGAATAGTCAACATCAGGTAAGTTGATAACCAAACCTGCATATAATACTATACAACAAAATGTTAGTTTTTTTTTTTTTTTTTTTTTTTTTTTTTTTTTTTTTTTTTTTTTTTGATACTAAATAAGAAATAAAAACAAATATACAACATGATATCCCTAAACAGATGCTGCTCTGGAAGTCTTAATCCTTTGTTTGAAAACCTTCACCAAAGATTCAGCAAACAACCTTGTATTCCCAACTGGATCAGGAGGAATCTCCAACTTTTGTTGTAGCATTTTCTCCATTAGAGACACTTTCAGAGGATATCTTTTGGTAAGATCCATAATAAGCCTTAGACCAGTTGTAGTTTCCAAAACATGACCATAAGGCATAGGATTGAACTTCCAACTCTGAACTTTCCATCTCTGATTGTTCTTCCATATGTCATAGCTTTCACCAGTGGGAGTAGAAGAATCAAACAACACTTTTAGATCACCCAATAAATACAATCCAGACCCTTCAGGAGTATGATTTGCATAATACTTGAGAACCAACTCATATAGAGTGACCAAATCCAGATGATCCACAAGATGTAGAATCTCTTGAAGAAATGTAAAGGATATGAAAGTTTTATCCAATATATAAATGGTATTAAGTTGACCATTTTTAGTTAACTCCCAGTGAACCAAAACATCTCTATTTGTTGCAGGCCAATCATCAGGGGATCCTTCTTTTATAAAGGAAGCATCAGAAGCATTCACATTGATTAGACTTTGTTTGGAATGTGAAGATCTGACTTTAGCCATCCTCTTTGCCCTTCTTCCAGGAACATAAATAGCAGCATGAACTTCTGTTTCAGCAGATTCACTTTCTGCAGCATCAGTTTCCACTGATGGATTATCCAATTGTTCATCAGTAGAATCCTGAGAAGATTCAAGTGCAGCAGAGGCATATTGTTCATCCATAGCCTTCCTTATTTGTTTGTTTCTAGCAGCTTGAATTTCAACTTCTCTTACCTTCAGCTCATGAAATCTTGCAAGTTCAACTTTTTGTTCCTCATCTAACTTCCTAGCAGTCTCTTCACCCAATCTTTCCTGCTCCAATTGTCTCCTAGTTCTCTTTCTGGATGGAGGATCTTCTGCTATCACTTTAGCTTTACCTTTATCCACATAAGATGAAGCAACAACATGTGGTACATCAACAGAAGTAGCAAGTAAAGATATCTTTTCAGCAGCAATAGGAATATTAACAAATGAACCAGCATCAGCATTGAGAAGAGGAATACTCTTTGAAGCACCTATTCCATCTTTGTCATTTCTAGCCTTGATTCTGTTATAAATCTCAACCAGTTTGTCAAATGGAAGTACCCACACTTGTTTCTTAGACCAAGCAGTATTAAATAATGAACTGCTTTGACTTTTCACATATGTTCTCATATAATCCCTCTGCTGTGCTTGAGTCATAGGTTTATCTCTTTTATCTTTAGCTTTTAACTCATCTGCTACTTTCTTTCTCAACTTCAGCACTTTCACAATTTCAGAAGCCCAGTCTTGCTTCTCTACCCTTTTTCCAATAATATCTGCAGCTACATCAGGATTATCAAGCACTTGTTTTCCAATCTGCTGCCAATCTGACTCATCAAATTCTTGAACAGCTGCATCCAATTCTCTTTGTCTTTCAATAGGAAAAGTAGAAACATATCTTTGAGTGACAGACTCATATGCTGCATCAAACTTGGCTTGCTGTTCCTCAGCCATATTAGCACTCTTCTTATAATCTTCCCATTCTTGGAAGAGGTTTTCTTGTGCAGCTCTGTCTTCAGCTGTAACAAGCTCATCCAAATCCACATCTGTTCCTTCCGCAATATCATCATAAGGAACATTCAAATCTTCCATAGGTTCATCATGTACTTCTTGAACCTCTCTATTAGGAGAAACTAGTTGATGCTCAAATGAATGATGAATAGGGGAATTCAAATACTCTTTCCCTGCTACAAAGAATGCTTCTCCTGATGTATTCCCTTTATCAGCAGATATGTCAGCAGCAACACCACTTAGTGATTGTTTCTCCTGAAGTATATCAGTAGCTTCAGCCATAAGCATATCATCATCACCACTAGACACTTTGGAAGATTCAGCAGCTTTCCTGGCCAAATACTGTCTTGTACTTCTTCTTCTGCTGACTAGTATCTTTGGTTTAGATTGAGGAACTTCAGCAACTTTAGGAGGAACAACCTTAGACTATCTAGCAACTTCAGCTAGAATCTCAAGAGAATCCATATTTGCCTCCATAGCAACTTCAGTAGTATCCAATCCACTCTTACTTTGCTTCTGCTGATTCAACTTTGCCTCCAAATCTTGAACGTTGCTTTTCAAACTTTTAATTTCATTACCAAGAGTAGTCTTGGTATCAGCAAGCTCCTTTTGAAGGTCATCAGTCATTTTCATGTACCTGCTAAGGGAATCATATACAAAAGTGAGAGTAATAGGGTCCTCTGCTCTACCAGCTGATTGCTCAGTGGTAAGAGGAGCTTCATTGAACCTAGCAGGAGAAACAGACTCATTTACAACATTAGGAAAACCTTCATTAATTGGCTCTCTCATAGGACTAGGTGAAGGTAGTCTAGTAATCTCAGGTTCAAGAGACTGAAACTTATCTTCAAACTCATGAAATTGCTCAGCTGGAGCATCCTGAGATGGTGAAATGGTAGGACTAGGTGACTCATGTACAGGGGTAGGTGGTGGTAAGTCAGTAGAAATAGGTAATGGTTCAGCAGTTGTAGCTGGCTCTTCCTCCATTACCACTGAAGGATTACCATCAGCAGCAACACCAGAAGATGATGGATTACCATCATCAACAGCATTAGGAGCAGGCACATTACCAGCATCATCACCCATAACTACATTATCATTGCCATGTGGCATCATAGCATCTAACAAAGGACGATGTTCCCCATTATAATTTGTTTTCATTGAGGTAAACAACTTAGAACCAAGACTTTTAATAGGCACATGGGTTCTATCTTCAGTGGTTATGTCTAAAATCATTTGTAAGAATCTAGGGTACATTAAAAACTTATGCTGTTGTTTATCAATATTTTCTAGCATATTTGTAAAGATAAACTTAGAAAAATTATAAGTTTGACCCTTAGAAAGACAAACAATACCACATCCCAATTGCAGAGAGAATTGGTTCCATCCACCACACTTGTTACTCATACATTGCAGCAGCAAATGCACCAAATATCTCCACTTAGGACAAAATTGATTCTTGTGCCACTTAGAAGTATCAGTACTTTGATATCCAGCTTCCCTTAGCCAAGCAAGAATCTCTGCAGTGTTGGAAAGATACACAGCATTCTCATCATCCAACTGAAGCTTTGTCCTTATCAAACTTTCTGTCACCACATACTCTACACCATCAATCTCAGCCACAATCTCTGTGTCAGATCTCTTAGTAGCAGATGCCCAAAATTGCTTCACCAATTATTCACACACCAAATCGGGACTATGTGTCAGAGCATAATGAATCTTCGACCTTTGTAGAAACTCTACCATTAAATCGAATTCTTCATGTCCCTTTGCCTTTTCCAGAATAGCATACTTGTTATGATCGCCTTTCAATTCAAGTTGTGCCATTTGAATGAACCTGCGTGAGACGATTATGAATTACACATAGAATAATGGGTTTTAAGTGGAGTGATAAGCGAATAATGTTGTTTAGGAAGATATATGCAAAGTAGGTTAAATTTGGAAGTTCCCCAATCGTGGTCAAAATTATCGGAACTAGTTATTGACCGAGTCTGACGTGTAGTTCAAAAACTTCCAATTTGAAAATTTACCCTTCAGCAGTAATGAAAGTCAAATCTGCTGAAGAATGGTCAACATCAGCAGAAACCAACCAAAAGTAAAAATATCTTCGGTCAATATCTTGGTTTTACTGTGCCACCCAACTCGCATTAATTATCGTAATGCCTAAATTTTGCTTATTTAATCACCCCCAAATCACATCTCAGTCACCAATTTACCCCAAATTATCTTTCAAACCCTAATTTCCCAATTAAACCCAATTCTCCACCATGTCATCAAACCCAGAAACCTCAGATCAAAATTCCTCTTCTCCATCATCAGAAGACGATTTACCACCCTATCCATGAGATCTTGATGATTCCGATTATGAGAGAGAGCTAGAGAAATGATGGGATGCACAAGAAAGACAATGGAATGCTCATAGGAAGGGTGAACCAAGCCATGTACCCATTCCTGCTGAGAAAGAGCTTGTCTCTCCCTTCATCTATACCTCTGATGAAGACTCTTCAGAGGAAGAAAATGAAGATCCAACCTTTCTTCCTCCTTCCACACCAGAGAGATCCCAACCAAGATCAAGTAAGAGGGATCCATCTCTTCCAACATCACAAAATGAGGTGTTGGATCTTCCTGCTCTAGAACCTGATCTTTCTTCACAAGGGCACATCGGACAAAGCAAGAAGACAGAGATCATACGTAAGGGAAATGAGAAGTTGAAGTAGATGATTGAGGAATGTTGCCATGGACCAAAGTTCTTGAGTATTTTCTTGACTTTGGTACCTGAGCATCTTCACAGTCTTCCTTCTCTTCTTTTTCCATTTTCATCTTCAGCTTCATCATTGTACTTGTCATAGCCTCAAGTATTTTGTAATAAGTGATAGAAGCTAGTAGTACTCAATTAGGCAAATGTTTAGGAATGGTCATTGTAATCCATAGGAATGGTCATTGTAATCCAGTTGAACTTTGAATGTAAGCTGTAACTTGTTTCTTTGAATGAATGAAAAGATCTTCTTTCTTAATCAATTGTGTAAGACCTTCAGCATAAACAACTAATCAGTAGAAATCATATTCAGCACATATGACCACATTCCTTTTACTTCAGCTCTTGGTGACTTTAACATACAACTTATAATCTCAGAACATCTGCAAAACAAACATAAAACATGCAAATACACCAAACAACTTGCAAAAATATTAGTGGGTTAGTGTTAAAACTCAAAAATTATACAAATTATACAAATCTACAAAGTTTACACTCATAATCCTCCCCTGAGGCATATGCCTCCCCTGAGGCTTATGCCTCCCCTTAAACTTTGCAGTTAAGGGTTAAGCATTCCAATATGGATCACCAAATATTGAAACCTTGGTCCATCAAATGCTTTGGTTAACAAATCTGCCACATTCTCATCTGTGTGAATTTTTACCACTTTAACCAAATGTTTCTCATAAGCATCCCTTATAAACTGGTGCCTGATTTCAATATGTTTGGTTCTATTATGAAAAACTGGATTTTTAACAATACAAATGGTACTTTGATTGTCAATGAAAATGGTAGTATTCATAAAGTTATACCCGTAATCCAGCAATTGATTCTGAATCCATAGAACCTGTCCACAACAATTTGTACCAGCAACATACTCTGCTTCAGTAGTAGAGGTAGCAACAATGGTCTGTTTCTTGCATTGCCAAGAAATCAGTCTTCTTCCAAGGAATTGGCAACCTCCAGTTGTAGATCTTCTATCCAAATTTGCACCAGCATAGTCACTATCACTATAAGCTGCTAGCTGAAATGGAGACTCTTTGGGATACCAAAGACCTAATTTGGGTTGGCCTTTTAGGTATTTAAAAATCTTCTTGACAGCATTCAAGTGAGAGGTAAGTGGAGTAACTTGATGCCTTGAACATGCACTCACAGCAAATGTAATATCAGTTCTTGAAGCAGTCAAATACATCAAAGAACCAATCATTGACCTATATAAATGAACATTCACAGGGAGATCAGGATCAAGATTGTTCTTTGGTTTGGGAGCCTCATAGGGAGTAGTGGCAGTCCTGACATTCTCCATAGCAAACTTGGACAAAATATCTATTACATATTTCTCCTGATGTATGAAAATACCATCAGGTTTCTGCTAAACCTGTAAACCCAAAAAGAAAGTGAGTTCTCCCACGACACTCATTTGAAATTCTCCCTTCATCAGATTCTCAAACTCTCTACACCATGCTTCTTTGGTAGAACCAAAGATAATATCATCTACATACACCTGCACAAGAATAATATCCCTGGAATCTTTCTTGAGGAATAGAGTCTTGTCAATGGCACCTCTTCTGTAGCCATGCTTCAGCAGAAATGTGGAAAGTCTATGTCACAACTCGTAATTTCCGGTCATTTTCCAAACCTCGACAATTTACTATTCACAAGTTACTATTCACCATTTACTATTCATCGATCACTATTCATCGTTTTTGAGGTCAATTTGACATTTCGAGAAACGTTCAGAAATTTTACTATTCACTTGACACTATTCATTCCCGGAAGAAAACCACTATTCACGTGCATTACTCATGTCATCGTAAACTTAGTTTACGGGTATTCAAAATTCGCGTAACCGTATTGGTTCAGGAGCGAATTCATGCATTATCATTGAGACATTTCATTCGGACTAGAAATAGTCTGCGTACCATCATTATGTCACTTGCATACTATTCCACTCGTAGGATAATTAAATTACTACTTTTAGTATAATTAACTTTTACGTATGTTTATTTTTAAATAAACGTTAACACACGAGCTATAAACAAGTCTGACATATCCGACAATCCCCACAAAGGTCCCGACATGTTTTTATATCTCTTACAATGCTACAATAATTATAAAACTCATTTACCCGGTATTTTGGAAATTTAACTAATTAATATCGTACGTCAAATTTAATTACGACGGTTTTCGTGGAAACTAAACAATAATCACCCAAACACCCAATACTTGTGCCCAACATATTTTTATCATTTTTATGACATTATTAAGTCCCGGTTAACTTTATTAAAATTTATTTCTAGCAAACCCGGTACCCGATTATACTTAAACTACCTAAAAACAACACTAATACTACACTTATACTCCTAAATAAATCACAAAACATATTTCCCTCTTTTCCTCCTTTCCATGGCCGGCCAACCCCCCCTCCCCATGGTCTTCATGCATTAAAACTACACCAACCAACTTAAATGCCAACCTAACAATTGTCTCCAAGTATAAATTAAACTTTTTCATCCATTTTAATCACAAAATCATTTTCTAGTTCAAGTAAACTTTATTTTCTCTCATTCTCTTAAGTGTGGATCGACCTAGGTGAGTCAAGGAGCAAGGAGAACAAATTTTACAAGATCTTGGTATAAACTAGTTCATATAGTCATCCTTGTTGGAGTTTTGAAATAAAAACTCAAGGATTAGTAGGTTTTTATCATCCAAACTTCCTAAACCTTCAAGTAAGTTAACAAACTCATTTTTATGATTTTTACAAGTTATTATTATGTTTATATAATTTTCTTACAAGATCTTATACATGCATCAACTTGTACCACTCCATTTTTGTATATATTAACTTTGAAGCCCTAGAAATGGAAACATATGAAACCCTTGTTAGACCTAGTGGATTGATGATGTTTAAGGACCCATGACACCCTAAGAAGGTGTATGGTAGGATTAGATTAGCTTTGTGGTGTTTGAAAGTGGTTTGATGGAGGATGGAACTAGTTTAGAGACTTGAAAATGGTTTTTGAAACTTTTGATATACCTACTGTCCCTATTTTAATTTCGTGGGAAAATCAGTAGATGGTGACTAAGTTTTGACCAAAGATTTAGAAAATACTTTCCGATACGGAACTATGGCCGAAAACGGGGATAAAAACGAGTTAATAACGAAGGAGATACGCTAAAAACGAGTTTAACGACGAAAAATATTTCTGAAAAACTGCTTGCTGATGAACAGTACTCACGGGCAAATTCGAGGCGCAAAACTAAATCTAGCCATCCCGACTTATCAAAAATATGTTAGTATTTTGTCCCATGATTCCGGGGATATAAAGAACGAGTAAAATGAGCTTAAAACGACCAAGTTATACGCGTTTTAACATCGTCAAAACTATATATATATATTTTGTCATTACTAGAAAATAATAACTTACGCACTAAATGATATATTTTCTAGAAATGTTACTAAGGACTATATTCTTAACAAATGAAATACGTATGACCCAAAGGAATATTTATACGACTTAACGACGTTATTTTAAGGTTTTTGATACGAGGAATAGAACGCTAACATTTTTATACGATATACTACGACAAGTTTTTATAACTCCTATTGGACTTATTTTTCCTAAGTATGGAAACTATTTTACTTTGACAATAACTAGTATTTCCAAGTTACGAGTGGTATAGGCATCATATGCACGTGCATTCATTTCATTATGTCATGATCTAAGGTAGATCGTTATTACTCATATTAGGTTGCGGTTAGAGATCGTGCCTCATTTCAGTGTATCCATTCTTGTCATCGTAGCTATCGCTCCAGGTGAGTCATAGCCCCTACTTTTTCAATTGTTTTATCAACTCTTTGGGGGAGAATACATGCTCGTTTTACTTAAACGCACTACTTGTTTTACCTGGTTGATTACTCAAATATTTCCAGCTTTATTTATATATATGGTTGATTTCCTACATTTCATTGGTATGCTTGATTTCCTGTATTTCATGTGACTTGTCTCTTAAACTTTAGTACTTATTAGATCTCTGGCGACATTATCAGTATTAGATCTCTGGCGACATTGTAAGTATTATTTTACCTGGCGACATTGTCAGCTTTGTTTATATGACCTCATTGTCCCCAATTGTTCTTATATGTCCATTGTAATACTGTGGTATTCCCCACTTGGCTGTGATGTCAAACGTAATACTGTGGTATTCCCCACTTGGCTGTGATGTCAAACGTATTGTGGTATTCCCCACTTGGCTGTGATGTCAAACGTAGTATTGTGGTATTCCCCACTTGGCTGTGATGTCAAACGTAGTATTGCTGTTTCCCTACTTGATTGACCTATATGTCCATTGTAATATTGTGGTATTCCCCACTTGGCTGTGATGTCAAACGTATTGTGGTATTCCCCACTTGGCTGTGATGTCAAACGTAATATTACTGTTTCATTGCTTGACTGAATTGCGATGCCTTTGCATCAACCTTATTACGGGTTTTCCCGCTTGACTGATTTATCATATGGCCTCATTGACTGAATTATTTATATAGCCGTTTTGCTATATTTGTCTGGGAATTTAAATACAAGTATTACTTTTGTTCACGTAAACATATTACTTTTGGCAGTGGGTTGTAAACACACAGGTTACAAGTCTCTTATGGCAGGACCTGTAACTGAGTGGATTTATGATGCCTTTGCTGGGCGATCTTTTCTCTATAGGCATTATTTGTTAAATAAACTCTATGAACTCACCAACCTCGTGTTGACACTTTAGCATGTATTTTCAGGTTTTAACCTATGGCACGCTACAGGAGGTTTTGGCAGGGCATGGCATGGTCATAGAAGACTCTGATTATTTATATGGGGACCATATCAAACTATTTTAAGGGCCTACTTCCGTACTACTTTAAACAATGTAAATACAATATTTTGACTTAACTAT
The DNA here is from genome assembly GCA_030686995.1 of Artemisia argyi. NCBI lineage: Eukaryota > Viridiplantae > Streptophyta > Magnoliopsida > Asterales > Asteraceae > Artemisia > Artemisia argyi. The sequence continues at coordinate 68,404,952 of CM060697.1, forward strand.
TTTGTTCTAAATGATTGAAATGAAAACCATTTTTGAACTAGTGTTGTAATACCAATTGAGTTACACCCCAGCTACACGTATGCTTCCGCTGGACCCGATTTTGGGGGTGTGACAGATTGGTATCAGAGCTTTGGCTATAGCGAACTAAGTGTTTTTAAAACCTAGACTATAGCTACTTTTACGAAAAACTTAACCCTATGACCGTCACGTGCCTGCCTGCCAAGATGATGCCTCACTTGTGGTTTGTTGCTGACTTAGGTGATGAGATTTGTGTCTCATTATCTGGTATATTATACTCACTTATTCTAGTTGATTTCTATCATTGTCTTTCATATAAGCATGTTCACGTATCATATATGTCACCCCGTTATGTTTCTCCCTGCATAGTTTCATCATTCGACCTCGAGTTTGGTCACCTGCCTTAGTCTTTCTGAACGTCTTGGTATTGGGAAGGACATGGTATTAGTATAACTGAACTGAGTATTTCAAAATTCATGGAACCTCGGTGGAATATAGACTGGTCATCTATATTCAACCCGGGATAGTGAGATATAGGCTGACCACCTATGTCTGACTCAGAGATGAATTTTGCAACACTGAGAATGGTTATAATAAGATTATGTCTGGATTGAATTCTCAACTCATTTTCCAAATGCTTCATTTACGTGTGTGTATACTCTCGTTGTCATAACATTCCTACTTTTCATCACTTCGTGAACCACCGATTGGAAGCTTGTCAACTAGTCATTTTATTTCATGAATCTTCATATTTATACACAATGCACTTACATTTTCTTTTATCACAATCTCGTTTTGTCGCACTTATCACAGTCTTTTCCCTTCTTACTATCACTATCATTTCCTTTTCCACCCCCATATATATATAGGAATTAGGTGACACCTTATAGAGTCCTATGTCACTCATCACTCACTACTATCAATATTGATAAGTGGATATTATCAATGACCTCCCTAGGAAAGACTTTCCATACCATCTATGAGGAGGATCCCTCGGTACAGTAAGACCATTCAAAACTCAACAGAAATCCCAAGATATCACAAAACCATTCGAACCACTATCACTGGCCTAATCACCAAAAATTCCATCATCTGGAAAGTATTGGCTTAACTAAATTATAAAGATTCGTTTCGATACGAGTGCTCACTAAGCAACGCCATAGAGATAAATCCAACCTTTTAACCAAGACTATAAATTGAACATGTCCTCACCAATAGACTTTATTGAAACATGTTAGACACCTACGCATTTGTGCAGACATATATACCTGGCTATTTTATCCTCTTAATATTTTCACTTTTAAATGGATTTTTCTTCAAACTATAGTTATGCAAAACATATATCTTGTAAGAAATACTTTTCTAAGGCACTTATTTTGACAAGCTAATTTCTTTTAGTTAATTTTCTTTTTTACAAAACTACTAGATGCTAAGAAATTTTAAACATCAATCTTTGGTAAACCATATTATCCACCTTATGTTGAAAATTGTCCTATCTTGCATAACTATTAAATTTTGAAACATCAAGAAATACTTTACTTAAAAAGCTGTTTGCTTAAAGTTGTAAATTTACTTAGTCAGGAAAGGTTTTTGAACAAAATACGCAATTTCAAAACAAACTTTGAAAATCAATCACTATAATACATCACTTATACCTTTAGGAGTTTGTAATTTGATGACCCATAACTTGGGGAAAATCTTAGTAATGGAGACTAAGCACCGTAGGTGGAGAAAGACCCAATTCATGACATTCCTGCGGAGGAATCACAACCTTATCCTAATCTATTATTTTCAACAACACCCTTGACGGACCTAACCTTGTAAGCCTTTCAAAACAAGATTCATGATACCCATTTCAATTATTCCTAATAAAGGAATTTAATTCACCTCAACTCCTAGCGATTTCATTAAGATCTCTTTGGAACCACACCACCTATCATTTGTAGACCAATGGTCAGAATTTGAGATTGATTTAAACATAGGGAGATATGCCCAAATCGGGTGTGATTGACTCTAGAAATGGTTGGACTAACCATTTTCCATAAATCAGATTCCTTTATAACCATAGTTACCACACGAGCCTAGAGACTATACCATTTAAAGCACTCTATGGTCGAAGTGCCCCTATCCATTGGCGAATTGAAATTTGAAAATCCTAACTCACTAGTCTAGTAGGCATTCATGAAATAACCAGAAATTTCCTACAAGTCAAGAATCAATTACAAATTCTATAAGTTGTAAACCATTAAAACTTCAAGTTGGTAGCCAGATCATGTTGAAAGTTCTGCCTAGGAAAGGCATGATATCATTCAGAAAACTGGGAAAGTCGAACCCGATATACACTGGACCACGTAATATTTCAGACAGAGTAGGCCTGGTGGCCGTCAGACTTGAGCCTTGTTAGAGAACAACCGGATTACACAACCATGTTTCACCTATTCAAATCTCAGGAAATGACTTTCAGATTAGTCACTCATGATCCCATTTGGAAAGGAACCCAACCCAAGAACAAACGTAGATTTGGTAATAACCAATAGAAATCATGGACCGTTAGGTCAAACGGTTGAAGCGGAGTCGAATTCCTATCGTGGAAGTTCGTTGGAATTCTCAATTATTATCATCTTTTTACCAATATACTTCAGAGACCAACCAAAACTGAACTTCGGGACGAAGTTCCTGTTAGAAGGGAAGACTGTCACAACTCGTAATTTCCGGTCATTTTCCAAACCTCGACAATTTACTATTCACAAGTTACTATTCACCATTTACTATTCATCGATCACTATTCATCGTTTTTGAGGTCAATTTGACATTTCGAGAAACGTTCAGAAATTTTACTATTCACTTGACACTATTCATTCCCGGAAGAAAACCACTATTCACGTGCATTACTCATGTCATCGTAAACTTAGTTTACGGGTATTCAAAATTCGCGTAACCGTATTGGTTCAGGAGCGAATTCATGCATTATCATTGAGACATTTCATTCGGACTAGAAATAGTCTGCGTACCATCATTATGTCACTTGCATACTATTCCACTCGTAGGATAATTAAATTACTACTTTTAGTATAATTAACTTTTACGTATGTTTATTTTTAAATAAACGTTAACACACGAGCTATAAACAAGTCTGACATATCCGACAATCCCCACAAAGGTCCCGACATGTTTTTATATCTCTTACAATGCTACAATAATTATAAAACTCATTTACCCGGTATTTTGGAAATTTAACTAATTAATATCGTACGTCAAATTTAATTACGACGGTTTTCGTGGAAACTAAACAATAATCACCCAAACACCCAATACTTGTGCCCAACATATTTTTATCATTTTTATGACATTATTAAGTCCCGGTTAACTTTATTAAAATTTATTTCTAGCAAACCCGGTACCCGATTATACTTAAACTACCTAAAAACAACACTAATACTACACTTATACTCCTAAATAAATCACAAAACATATTTCCCTCTTTTCCTCCTTTCCATGGCCGGCCAACCCCCCCTCCCCATGGTCTTCATGCATTAAAACTACACCAACCAACTTAAATGCCAACCTAACAATTGTCTCCAAGTATAAATTAAACTTTTTCATCCATTTTAATCACAAAATCATTTTCTAGTTCAAGTAAACTTTATTTTCTCTCATTCTCTTAAGTGTGGATCGACCTAGGTGAGTCAAGGAGCAAGGAGAACAAATTTTACAAGATCTTGGTATAAACTAGTTCATATAGTCATCCTTGTTGGAGTTTTGAAATAAAAACTCAAGGATTAGTAGGTTTTTATCATCCAAACTTCCTAAACCTTCAAGTAAGTTAACAAACTCATTTTTATGATTTTTACAAGTTATTATTATGTTTATATAATTTTCTTACAAGATCTTATACATGCATCAACTTGTACCACTCCATTTTTGTATATATTAACTTTGAAGCCCTAGAAATGGAAACATATGAAACCCTTGTTAGACCTAGTGGATTGATGATGTTTAAGGACCCATGACACCCTAAGAAGGTGTATGGTAGGATTAGATTAGCTTTGTGGTGTTTGAAAGTGGTTTGATGGAGGATGGAACTAGTTTAGAGACTTGAAAATGGTTTTTGAAACTTTTGATATACCTACTGTCCCTATTTTAATTTCGTGGGAAAATCAGTAGATGGTGACTAAGTTTTGACCAAAGATTTAGAAAATACTTTCCGATACGGAACTATGGCCGAAAACGGGGATAAAAACGAGTTAATAACGAAGGAGATACGCTAAAAACGAGTTTAACGACGAAAAATATTTCTGAAAAACTGCTTGCTGATGAACAGTACTCACGGGCAAATTCGAGGCGCAAAACTAAATCTAGCCATCCCGACTTATCAAAAATATGTTAGTATTTTGTCCCATGATTCCGGGGATATAAAGAACGAGTAAAATGAGCTTAAAACGACCAAGTTATACGCGTTTTAACATCGTCAAAACTATATATATATATTTTGTCATTACTAGAAAATAATAACTTACGCACTAAATGATATATTTTCTAGAAATGTTACTAAGGACTATATTCTTAACAAATGAAATACGTATGACCCAAAGGAATATTTATACGACTTAACGACGTTATTTTAAGGTTTTTGATACGAGGAATAGAACGCTAACATTTTTATACGATATACTACGACAAGTTTTTATAACTCCTATTGGACTTATTTTTCCTAAGTATGGAAACTATTTTACTTTGACAATAACTAGTATTTCCAAGTTACGAGTGGTATAGGCATCATATGCACGTGCATTCATTTCATTATGTCATGATCTAAGGTAGATCGTTATTACTCATATTAGGTTGCGGTTAGAGATCGTGCCTCATTTCAGTGTATCCATTCTTGTCATCGTAGCTATCGCTCCAGGTGAGTCATAGCCCCTACTTTTTCAATTGTTTTATCAACTCTTTGGGGGAGAATACATGCTCGTTTTACTTAAACGCACTACTTGTTTTACCTGGTTGATTACTCAAATATTTCCAGCTTTATTTATATATATGGTTGATTTCCTACATTTCATTGGTATGCTTGATTTCCTGTATTTCATGTGACTTGTCTCTTAAACTTTAGTACTTATTAGATCTCTGGCGACATTGTCAGTATTAGATCTCTGGCGACATTGTCAGTATTATTTTACCTGGCGACATTGTCAGCTTTGTTTATATGACCTCATTGTCCCCAATTGTTCTTATATGTCCATTGTAATACTGTGGTATTCCCCACTTGGCTGTGATGTCAAACGTAATACTGTGGTATTCCCCACTTGGCTGTGATGTCAAACGTATTGTGGTATTCCCCACTTGGCTGTGATGTCAAACGTAGTATTGTGGTATTCCCCACTTGGCTGTGATGTCAAACGTAGTATTGCTGTTTCCCTACTTGATTGACCTATATGTCCATTGTAATATTGTGGTATTCCCCACTTGGCTGTGATGTCAAACGTATTGTGGTATTCCCCACTTGGCTGTGATGTCAAACGTAATATTACTGTTTCATTGCTTGACTGAATTGCGATGCCTTTGCATCAACCTTATTACGGGTTTTCCCGCTTGACTGATTTATCATATGGCCTCATTGACTGAATTATTTATATAGCCGTTTTGCTATATTTGTCTGGGAATTTAAATACAAGTATTACTTTTGTTCACGTAAACATATTACTTTTGGCAGTGGGTTGTAAACACACAGGTTACAAGTCTCTTATGGCGAGACCTGTAACTGAGTGGATTTACGATGCCTTTGCTGGGCGATCTTTTCTCTATAGGCATTATTTGTTAAATAAACTCTATGAACTCACCAACCTCGTGTTGACACTTTAGCATGTATTTTCAGGTTTTAACCTATGGCACGCTACAGGAGGTTTTGGCAGGGCATGGCATGGTCATAGAAGACTCTGATTATTTATATGGGGACCATATCAAACTATTTTAAGGGCCTACTTCCGCACTACTTTAAACAATGTAAATACAATATTTTGACTTAACTATTTTGTTCTAAATGATTGAAATGAAAACCATTTTTGAACTAGTGTTGTAATACCAATTGAGTTACACCCCAGCTACACGTATGCTTCCGCTGGACCCGATTTTGGGGGTGTGGCAGTCTAGCATACCAAGCTCTGGGAGCTTGATGAAGTCCATAGAGAGCTTTGACAACCTTGTACACATACTCAGGATGATCAGGGTCTTCAAATCCCTTGGGTTGAGTCACATAAACCTCATCTTCAATCTCACCATATAAGAAAGCACCTTTAACATCCATCTGATAAACCATAAAGCCCATATAAGAGGCATAGGCCAAAAATATCCTTATAGCTTCAACTCTGGCCACTGGTGCAAAGACTTCATCATAGTCAATGCCTTCCTCTTGTCTAAACCCTTGAGCCACTAGTCTAGCTTTGTTCTTCACCACAATCCCCCTAGCATCTCTTTTATTCTTCAAAATCCATTTTGTCCCAATGGCATATTTACCATCTGGAAGAGGAACCAAAATCCAAACCTGCTGATTCTTAAATTGCAGCATCTCTTCTTGCATTGCTTCAAGCCAACTTGAATCTGCCAGTGCTTGAGGAATACTAGTTGGCTCTATTTGAGAGAGAAATCATGCAAACAGACAATGTTTGAAGTCTATGTGATTGTTCCTCTTTTGATTGTAAACATAAGAGAGGAAAGCAACTTCACCATATTTTGCATTCTTTATAGTGCTTCTAGTTCTAACAGGATCTTTAGGATCTCCAATAATCTTTGATAGGGGATGAGCATTATGAAGCCTTTTAGTTGCAGTAGGTTGAACATCAATTGTGGCATCAAGATTGTTGACTGTAGGCCCAAACTCAGTATCATAAGAAGCTGAGTGAAATAGGCCAGGCTTTGGCTGATAATTCCCAATATCAAAAGGACTTGGAAATCTTGTGAAGGGCTTCTCAAAGTCTGCAGAGACTTCAGTAGAAATGGGAGAGTGTGCATCATCAGCATCTTTGACCTTATCAGTGGTAATAGGTGTGCCTTCAGTAGAATCGTCAGCAGTATCCTTGTTTCCACTGACTGCTTGGGCTGATTGATGTAGGATTGCTTCAGTCTCTTGTGTAACCTTTTCATTGAGTTTCTGAGCTTCCTGAGTAGCAACATGTTCTTGCTTCTTCAGTCTTGCAAGATCCTCTGCATAATGTGACTCATCCTCTTGTTCAGCAGCAGAATGATTACCTACAAAATGGTTAGGTGGAAAAGATTGTACAACAATGGTATGTTCATCTGGCTCAGATTCACAGTCTGAGTCATCATCCATGAAACCTGCAGGGTTAGAATGTGGATCTTTGGTACCTGCATTTGGATTAGAAGCATGTCTAGAATAACCCAAATAGTCAGTCAAATAATCTAGGTCAAAATACCAAGAATGGCCTTGTCCCTGAGTATTAGGCTGATCTTCAAGAAATCTTAGATTAAGGGTCTCTTTTATCCTTTTGGCATTCAGATTATAAACCCTATAGGCCTTGCTATGAGCTGAATAACCCACAATGTACCCTTCATCAGCTTTCCCATCAAACTTACCCAGTATATCAGCAGTATTTAAAATGGTCACTTTGCATCCAAAAGGTTTAAGGTAATGTATGTCTGGAACTTTCCCAGTGAGAAGTTCATAAGGTTTCTTGACATGATGTCTAGTGATAGATACCCTGTTTAAGACATAACAAGCAGTATTTACTGCTTCAGTCCAAAACATTGTGGGTAATTTGGAGTCTGCAAGCATTGATCTTGCTGCCTCAATGAGGGTTCTATTTTTCCTTTCAGTAACCCCATTTTGTTGTGGGGTTCTTGGAGTACTATAGTCCCTTTTAATCCCCTTAGACTTACAGAATTCTATGAAAACAACATTTTTGAATTCTGTCCCATTGTCACACCTAATTCCTTTAACCTTTTTATTAAGCTGGTTTTCAATTAAAATGATGAATTCTTTCAAAATAGGAGTTGTTTCATCTTTAGTTTTTAGAAAGAATACCCAGCAAAACCTGCTAAAATCATCTGTGATAACCAGGCAGAAGTACTTGTGATCAATACTTCTGATAGGAGTTGGACCAAAGAGATCCATGTGCAGCAACTGAAGAGGTTCTGAAATGGTGCTCACAGCTTTGATGGCTTTGTAAGAAGTTCTGTGTTGCTTTCCCTTGTTGCAAGCAATATAATTGTGTTCATTGGTGAAGAGTTTAGAAGGTAGGCCCTGAACAAGACCAAGTTTAGACAACTTATTGATAGTCTTGAAATTCACATGAGCCATTCTCCTATGCCACTTGGTAGATTCATCCTGGGAAGCTTTTGCCACTAAACACGTTAGATCTCCTTCTGGCTTGACATCATTCAGATTGAATGTGTACAAGTTGAAGGTTCTAGGAACTCTCAGCAAAACAGTTGTGTCTTCTGGAAGTTTGAAGTCCTTGGAGAGTACAAGACACTCATCTTCAGAGAAGAAAACCTTATTCTTAGTGTCACAAATTTGTGATACAGAGAATAGATTGAAATGCTCCAGTTCCTTCACATAATAAACATTTTCAAAATCTAACAAGGGTGTCTTAATAGTTCCTTTCCCTGTAATTTTGCCATCTCCACCACCAAAAGTCACAGTACCTCCTCCTTCTATGGGCACAAAGTCATGCATCTTGTCCTTGTTCCCTGACATACTTCTAGAACAGCCACTATCAACAATACCTGTAACACCCCCAAAAGACCGCAGCGGAAGACTGTGTCATTGGGGTGCTACTTCATAATACAAAGTACAAGGTATAGAAAACGAACTCTAAATGAGACGTTTTGAAAAGTTACCATTCGATTAATGAATTCAAAGTTACAAACATGAGATTCCAAAGTATGATACATAAATGTATACAAAATGTTAAATGGTAAATGATAAAAGCGTAAGTCTTCAGAATATGCAGCTTGACTCTAAGTTCCACGTACTAGCTATCGCCTTACTAACCTGAGATAAACATGCTAAAGTGTCAACACAATGGTTGGTGAGTTCATAGAGTTTGTCTTAAAACAGTTGAAAAGCCTTAAAAGAATATTCGCACAGCAAAGGCATCGTGAATCCACTCAGTTGCAAGTCCCGCCATAAGAGACTTGCAACCTGTGTGTTCACAACCCACTGCTAACATATAGTATGAATAAGACATGTATAAGTTCATGAAAACAATTAAGCAATTAGTAGTGAGTCTCTACTTCATCTCCGAAGACCTCACTTGGGAGCCAATTCCCTAAGATAAAAGTTTACTGGGAGCCACTTCCCAAAGACAACTGGGAGCCACTTCCCAAAGACAACTGGGAGCCACTTCCCAAAGATAAGTACTAGCTACTAAATAGAATAACGCAATTAAGTATAACACAGTCATGTATGTATGCAATCAAGTATAACACAGTCAAGTATAAATGTTTTGAGTATTTGTACAAGTAAGCAAGTAGTTGAGCATGTATCCCCCCCAAGAGTTAAAACAAGTATGAAAAGAGTAGGGGCTATGACTCACCTTAAGCTTATGTAATGAGTATGATAGTCGAATCGCAACAGTCTCTAAGAGTAACCTATAATAGAACGTCGCGACTTAGGTTTGGAGTAACGTCTAAGAATACGAAGAATTGCCCATATATGTCTTGCATATAGTTCATGATGTAGTACTTAGTATATAGTGTAAGTCTTTAAGTATAAATGGTCTATGAAACATGTATAGGTTGTAAATCTCTTACTACCGTTCGGGCCGACATAATTCAGAAGTCATGGAGTAAACGTTCGAGGAGCCAGGACACTTTAATTCGTAAATCCACAACTCATCTCGACGACTTACTTAATGAACTCCTCACATGAGGCTCCCTACTATTGTAGTATTTGATAACATATATATAAGTTTTTGATCTTTAAAAGTTATATGGTCTTTAGCCGTGGCTTTGCCGTGACCTTGGTCATTGTTACCATGGTCTTGATACTCAACCTTGGCTTTAGCCATGGTTGTGGTCTTGGCTTTAGGTCATTAGACCTCTTGATCTCATCTAATTATAACCATTATATAGTTACTTTGGTCTAAAAATGGTCTGTTAAGAATTTAAAGAAATTATCACTCGGAAAGCGTTTTCAGGGCTCGAGCTTCTTTGTTCCTGAACGAAAACGGCGTTCCGGACAACTTTCGTGTTTTAACTTTTTGATGAATCGGACCAGAAGGGTGACTTTCAAATTGGCAGAATGCAAACAGTAAGGTATTTGGCAGTTTCGGCGTTTTGGTGTCGCTAACTTCTTATGGCCGTATCTTTTGACTCGTGTACTCGTTTTGGGTGATTCAAATTGCTATGTTTTCCTTTTGAAGTCCTTTATAACAGTAAGTAAGTTTCAAATATCATAGTTATACTATTTTGGTCGTGGTTCTCCATAAAAATCACTAGTTTGCTTGTTTACTTGTCATAAGTTAACATATGTATACCAATACTCGTTTTATCCATTTTTAAACATCATGAACACAATAACAAGAACATATATAGCATGAAAGAACCATAATAAGCATGAAAATGATATTGAGCAAGAAAGTGTATAAGGGTTTGCTTACAACTTTTGGCTTTCTAAAGAAAGGAAGTCAAGTATAGAACTAGGACACTAAACCTAAGCTTGTAAACCCTTCACCATAACTCTTGTAACCCTTGCTAGCCTTGATCTAACCCTTGTGAAAACCATTTAACTTCAGCTCTAGTAACCTTGTGTAGCTCCTAATTCAACCATGGAATCACCAAACAAACTTAAGAACTAGGTAGATAATACTAAGACATTGAACTTTGTAGTGTAATTTGTATATTGAAGATCAAAGGATCATAGTGTTAGGGATAATTGGTGTGGTGTTTGAATGATGAATAAATGAAGACATGAGCTTGCTTTTATACTAAAAATGAGGAGGTTAGGAAGGTAACTAGTAAGCTTCCTAAACTTGGAGACAAAGTTGTAATTAAAAATGATCTAATGGCTAAAGTCATGAGATGATGCCACAAGTGTGAATGCCCCCCCCCCCTAGTGGCGGTTCATGAACTTGGAGAAAAAGGTGTGGACTTTTGATGATATTATCCTAAGTATGTAGCTAGTTTTGGACCCGTAAATTGCTAACCGTAAGTTTTTAAGTCACGAAACGTAAAACCGGGTATCCTAAAAATATGAAACTTATAAATATGCTAGAACTTATCAATATACTCCATAATAAAATATAAAATGAGTGGTAGGATCTATCGGGTGCTAAAACCCTGCTAAAAACTGGAAACACGGGTCTAAAACGCGTAATTCGCGTAAAACGCTGAACTGAAAAACGTAAAATTCTGAAACTTTTGGATTTGTCATAAAATGAGAGAAAATCATATTTCTATTGTTTATAATGTTTTATGGACATTTCGGGATGCTAGAATGACGTTTAAACCTAAAAGTAAATCTCGGACACGGCTTTGTGATTTTTGAAGAAATGATCCGACGAGTGTCAAACTCTCGAATTATCGTTAAAATAGTTTAACTTACGAGAATATGAAATAAAAATTTCTGATATGAATAGTGAAAAGTGAATAGTAAAAAGTGAATAGTGAAATTTTCGGGAATAAAAGTTAACCTGAAATTGTGAATTGTTACAGTCTCTACCCCTTAAGGAGTGTCTAAGAGAATTCGGGATTTCAGAATCTCTGAAATTGTTGATGTTAACTACTTACGGTGTGTCTAAGAGAATTCGGGATTTCAGAATCTCTAAAATAGTGGTGTTCACTCTGATTCGTCTAAGGTTCTGGTTAAGGAGTTGTATTGGCTACAATTAAGCCCACTTATTAATAACACATTACTTACATAAAGAAGCGTCCAAATTTATGTAAGTAAGGTCTCATAAACTTATGGTTCGGTGATTTACAATTTCTTTATTTAACTGAAGAGGCGTCCCAATCCATTTAAATAAGGAGATTCTAAATCATCCTACTTAAGAATTTCCGACACAAAATCCGCCTTCTGAGGCCGATAGTAAGATAATCAAGTTATGAAATCCCTAAAGCTAAGCAATAATATTATTTAACTCAAATCTTGTGTCTCATCAAACAAGAACTGTCACAAGATCAAGTTAACTAATTAGTTATTACTGAGCTCCATGTTTTTAATGACTCGACGAATCTCTGGGGCTCCTTATAATACTAAAGTCACATCATCTAATAGCGTGGAACTAAGCAAACCTCTGACCAAAAAGCATATGTGTATGTATTGTCTGTAAGGCAAATAAAGAGGAAGGTCTCAACGTATATAGCAGTTATAGTCTAGGTACTAAATGCAACCTAGTTCTCTATAACCAAGGCTCTGATACCAATCTGTAACACCCCCAAAATACCGCAGCGGAAGACTGTGTCATTGGCGTGCTACTTCATAATACAAAGTACAAGGTATAGAAAACGAACTCTAAATGAGACGTTTTGAAAAGTTACCATTCGATTAATGAATTCAAAGTTACAAACATGAGATTCCAAAGTATGATACATAAATGTATACAAAATGTTAAATGGTAAATGATAAAAGCGTAAGTCTTCAGAATATGCAGCTTGACTCTAAGTTCCACGTACTAGCTATCGCCTTACTAACCTGAGATAAACATGATAAAGTGTCAACACAATGGTTGGTGAGTTCATAGAGTTTGTCTTAAAATAGTTGAAAAGCCTTAAAAGAATATTCGCACAGCAAAGGCATCGTGAATCCACTCAGTTGCAAGTCCCGCCATAAGAGACTTGCAACATGTGTGTTCACAATCCACTGCTAACATATAGTATGAATAAGACATGTATAAGTTCATGAAAACAATTAAGCAATTAGTAGTGAGTCTCTACTTCATCTCCGAAGACCTCACTTGGGAGCCAATTCCCTAAGATAAAAGTTTACTGGGAGCCACTTCCCAAAGACAGCTGGGAGCCACTTCCCAAAGATAACTGGGAGCCACTTCCCAAAGATAAGTACTAGCTACTAAATAGAATAACGCAATTAAGTATAACACAGTCAAGTATAAATGTTTTGAGTATTTGTACAAGTAAGCAAGTAGTTGAGCATGTATCCCCCCCAAGAGTTAAAACAAGTATGAAAAGAGTAGGGGCTATGACTCACCTTAAGCTTATGTAATGAGTATGATAGTCGAATCGCAACAGTCTCTAAGAGTAACCTATAATAGAACGTCGCGACTTAGGTTTGGAGTAACGTCTAAGAATACGAAGAATTGCCCATATATGTCTTGCATATAGTTCATGATGTAGTACTTAGTATATAGTGTAAGTCTTTAAGTATAAATGGTCTATGAAACATGTATAGGTTGTAAATCTCTTACTACCGTTCGGGCCGACATAATTCAGAAGTCATGGAGTAAACGTTCGAGGAGCCAGGACACTTTAATTCGTAAATCCACAACTCATCTCGACGGCTTACTTAATGAACTCCTCACATGAGGCTCCCTACTATTGTAGTATTTGATAACATATATATAAGTTTTTGATCTTTAAAAGTTATATGGTCTTTAGCCGTGGCTTTGCCGTGACCTTGGTCATTGTTACCATGGTCTTGATACTCAACCTTGGCTTTAGCCATGGTTGTGGTCTTGGCTTTAGGTCATTAGACCTCTTGATCTCATCTAATTATAACCATTATATAGTTACTTTGGTCTAAAAATGGGCTGTTAAGAATTTGAAGAAATTATCACTCGGAAAGCGTTTTCAGGGCTCGAGCTTCTTTGTTCCTGAACGAAAACGGCGTTCCGGACAACTTTTGTGTTTTAACTTTTTGATGAATCGGACCAGAAGGGTGACTTTCAAATTGGCAGAATGCAAACAGTAAGGTATTTGGCAGTTTCGGCGTTTTGGTGTCGCTAACTTCTTATGGCCGTATCTTTTGACTCGTGTACTCGTTTTGGGTGATTCAAATTGCTATGTTTTCCTTTTGAAGTCCTTTATAACAGTAAGTAAGTTTCAAATATCATAGTTATACTATTTTGGTCGTGGTTCTCCATAAAAATCACTAGTTTGCTTGTTTACTTGTCATAAGTTAACATATGTATACCAATACTCGTTTTATCCATTTTTAAACATCATGAACACAATAACAAGAACATATATAGCATGAAAGAACCATAATAAGCATGAAAATGATATTGAGCAAGAAAGTGTATAAGGGTTTGCTTACAACTTTTGGCTTTCTAAAGAAAGGAAGTCAAGTATAGAACTAGGACACTAAACCTAAGCTTGTAAACCCTTCACCATAACTCTTGTAACCCTTGCTAGCCTTGATCTAACCCTTGTGAAAACCATTTAACTTCAGCTCTAGTAACCTTGTGTAGCTCCTAATTCAACCATGGAATCACCAAACAAACTTAAGAACTAGGTAGAGAATACAAAGACATTGAACTTTGTAGTGTAATTTGTATATTGAAGATCAAAGGATCATGGTGTTAGGGATAATTGGTGTGGCGTTTGAATGATGAATAAATGAAGACATGAGCTTGCTTTTATACTAAAAATGAGGAGGTTAGGAAGGTAACTAGTAAGCTTCCTAAACTTGGAGACAAAGTTGTAATTAAAAATGATCTAATGGCTAAAGTCATGAGATGATGCCACAAGTGTGAATGCCCCCCCCCCCCTAGTGGCGGTTCATGAACTTGGAGAACAAGGTGTGGACTTTTGATGATATTATCCTAAGTATGTAGCTAGTTTTGGACCCGTAAATTGCTAACCGTAAGTTTTTAAGTCACGAAACGTAAAACCGGGTATCCTAAAAATATGAAACTTATAAATATGCTAGAACTTATCAATATACTCCATAATAAAATATAAAATGAGTGGTAGGATCTATCGGGTGCTAAAACCCTGCTAAAAACTGGAAACACGGGTCTAAAACGCGTAATTCGCGTAAAACGCTGAACTGAAAAATGTAAAATTCTGAAACTTTTGGAATTGTCATAAAATGAGAGAAAATCATATTTCTATTGTTTATAATGTTTTATGGACATATCGGGATGCTAGAATGACGTTTAAACCTAAAAGTAAATCTCGGACACGGCTTTGTGATTTTTGAAGAAATGATCCGACGAGTGTCAAACTCTCGGATTATCGTTAAAATAGTTTAACTTACGAGAATATGTAATAAAAATTTCTGAGATGAATAGTGAAAAGTGAATAGTAAAAAGTGAATAGTGAAATTTTCGGGAATAAAAGTTAACCTGAAATTGTGAATTGTTACAATACCTACTTCAATACTTTTCAAAGGATGATCCTACAACAACAACAAAAAATGGACAAAAGTTAGTACACATTGGAGACTCAAGTCATTGCTGACTTGAGCCTGCCTTGTGGATCATTAGTGATAGGCCATGTAGATGTGTTAGATCCACCATTGTTCTTGGGCCTGTAATGCATATTAGGTCCCTTCTTTGTCCAAGAACAACCTGCTGAGGGCTTCACAGCAGTATTCCAATACCCACCACCATAATACATTGAGTCAAAGTGATTAGACCAATAACCATTAGAAAAGAAAGAACTAGTGGGTCGAACATATGGTTTAGTACTGGTTCTTCTCCATGAAGAATGAGGTTCAGCAGAATCAGATTTCTGCTGATGTGGAACATAAGAGGGTATTTCACTAACATTCTTCCACATTTGCCTAGGTTTCCTTTGACTAATACATTCACCCATTCTTTGCTCATGAAATGTACAATCCTTAATCAAATGAGATTTACTTCCACACATAAAACATTTCTTCTTCTTAGAAGATTTATTCAAACCAAAGGAAGTTCCATAACATGAAAAAGTATTCAAACCACCAGGATAAACAGAATTGTTTTTAACATAACCAAAAGTATTATTTTGCAAAGAATTTAAAAACAAGTCTTCAGTAGAAACTGTCTTGTTATCAGCAGCAACTCTAGAAGGCTTGTGGGGAGACTTGGGTGATGTCTTTGGTATGGTCTTGGAAGTGGTCTTGGGCAGGTCAGACTTCTCACTTGAATCACAGGTGGCAAATGAGGTAGACCCTCCATCAGAAGACTTGTCACTGTCACAACAAGAGACAAAGTCAGTAGATTTAATAATAGGGTCTGGCAAGTCAGTTGACTTTTTGCCATAGAGATGGGGTGATCCATCAAAGTCACTAGATATGGATAGGTCAATAGGCATATCTTCCCCTCTTATAGGTCCAGGGACAGCATGTAAGTTACCTTCTTTGACAAAGTTAGCTAACCCTGCTGGTGTGGATTTACCTAGGTCATTCCTAGCTTCTAAACCAACATATTTTTGAAATCCTAAACCTATTTTAGAGTTCACAGCCCGACTACCATAAAGTTCACTAGCTAGATTATCACCAGATATTAACCATTGTTTATTTCTAGCTATCTCTTTGTCCAACTTAACTTGTAATTCTTGTTTTTCCTTTTCTAGATCAGACTTCTCTTTTTCAGTACGTTTTAAGTCTATCTTAGCAACTTCTAAATCACTTTTTAGAACTCTTATTTTTTCATCATATTTAACTTGATTCTTTTGAAACCAGACTTTTTGTTTCTCTAAAGTTTTTAAAGCCATTTTATAAGACTCTACCTCTATATAACACTCATTGTACTTTGGTTTCAATTCATCAAATTCTTGTTTAAGCTCATTGTATCTTACACTACATCCAAACACACAGTTGTGTACCTAAGAGATTCCCATCAAGGAGACTTGCTCCTTCTTGTCCTCTGAAGCTGAGTATGCCAGCAGATTCACTTGTGAAGAAGTAGAAGCTTCCTCTCTAGCAGGTTCATGTTCAGCCCAATCAATTTGGTGATCCAGAGTCACCATAGCCTTTGAAGGTGCAGCCTTAGTAGTCCCTACTTCCACTGGATAGGAGCTATATCTAACTTCATCTCCAGGCTTTCTCTCCTTGCATTCTCTTGAAAAATGTCCCACTTGACCACAAGTGTAGCATTTAACCTTCCTTCTATCAAACCTTGCTGCCTCTCTTCCATTAAAACCAAACTTCCTTCTAGACTTGGCTTCAAACCTCTTAATGTTCATGGAGATCATTGCAAGCTGCCATTTTAAGTGCATCTCCTCCATCTCCAATGGATCCACCTGTTCAAAATCCTCATAAGCAAGAAACTGCTGATGTTTATATTCAGCCACAAATGAATGAACAATATCATCTAACACACTACTGGATTTTGGTTTAGGAGCAGATTGAGTATGGGTTTGAGAAGATGCTCCTGATGAATAAGAACTTGAGGCATGATGCACAGGATTTGTAGAGGCGCCAACAAATGCAGAATGAGTGGATGGACGAATAGGACTTCTAACATCAGGCTCAAGTGATTTAAGCCTGTTGTAGAGGTCATCAAAGGACATCATGTCCAACCCACCCTTGGTCTTGAGTGCAATACAGACTTGCAACCAAGATGGCGGCAAGGATCTCAGAAACTTAGCTTTGCAGTCCTCGTTATCAGGTCTAGCCTTCAGCTGATTAAGTTGACTTAAGATTCGATGGAACCTGTCATAGCCTTTATGAATTCCCTCTTCTTCAGATATCTGAAACTCTTGGAACTGCTGCTTGAGCATTGACTTCTGCAACCTCCTTGATTCCTCATTCCCACCAAATCTAGCCTTTATTGCCATCCAAATGTCCTTGGAATCCTCCAAGAAGTGGAAGTCACCCATGTGGTCATCTGGTATAGCTTGGAGCAGAATTGTTCTTACTTTACTCTCCCTCTGCATAGCCAGAATCTCTTCAGCAGTTTTGGGACCTAGAATTGTAACAACCCCATCAGCATCTTTAACATGCTTCTTCAGGCTATTCCCCTTTTTAACAATCTCCCACAGATTCCAATCTATGTTTGTGATCCAGTTCTGCATCTTCATGGACCACAGATGATATTCTTCAGCATTCTTCAAGTATGGAAACTTAGCATTACTGTTGGAGAGGTTGAGTTGTTGAAGAGAAGTGGTGTTAAGGTTTTGGGTTGTATCAACGTCATCATCAGATCCAGGCATGTTTGTTGATTTGTTTGGATTCTTAAGGTGTAAGATTTGTGTTTCTTAGTATGACAGAGACTCTCTCGAGGCTCTGATACCACTTGTTAAGATATTAGACCTTGATAGATCTTTTTAAGCACTCTAGAATCATTAGTTATGTCACTGTAATCAATAACACACTAATAGACAATCTCTGCAACTTGTACTTTTAAAGCGGAAACAAAACACAAGTGTGATACTAAGAACTCTTGATCCTCTATGGATCTTTTAATAATAATAAGAGTGTTTTCTAAAAACGTTATTCAATACATAATTGTGTGTTCCTTTTATACACAAGGAACCCTAAACCTTTTTCCAAGAAACGTATAATCTAAAACTTCTAAAAGATATGCATTATCACTTCCTAAATAAACTCATGCATATCCAAACTATAATACATAAAATACGAAAATACTATATCCGCAGAAACTAATAATGCTGAAACTAGTCTTCAGCAGATACACTGCTTCAGCAGGAACCAACTCTTCAGCAGTAACCTTCAGCAGAAACAGTCAACAGAATTCTTACTTAACAGAATTCCCAACAACATAGTTAAAGACACAGATTATACAGGAGATATCACTATGACTGAGACTGCAAATGTAGAAGAGAATGTTGGCGGACAGGAGTACATTGCTACGGATCTGGAACATGAATACCTCATTACTCCAGAGTTTCTTGCACGAGAAGCAGAGGAAGCAGAGGAACGAAGAAGAAAAGAAAATGAAGAGAAGAATGCTTTCGACACCGACATATTTCTCAAATCATCTTCGCAATCCAAGCAGACTTCTTCAGTGCAACCTCCACCTCCTCAAGACTCTCCACCAAAGGATCCGACTCCTCCTGCTTCTTCTTCAAGCTCTCACAACGAGTCATCATCCGAATCATCACCTGAGCATTCATCTCCCACACCTTCTGAAACCGCATCAAAGCAACATTCAATCAATGAACCATCTAAACCAGATGATCTTCAGGAGCAAGTCAGCAAACTTACAACCATGGTTATCGGTCTTGCAAAATAGGTTGAAGATTTTCAGGAGTCACACTAGATTATCTTACTGAAAATCTAGTTGAGATTGTCACTCCTGAAGTTGCAAACCTCATTGAACCTATCAAGGACAACTTGGATCACAGAATTAGAAGCGTCGTGAAGAAAATGTTGTCAACCACACCATTCACGCTTCACACTGCAAAAGCTTCTACTGCAACTCCAACCGTCCCTGAATTATCCTTCGATGACCTGCTTGCTAAACTCTACGACAAAGTAGCCTACAAAACCACACATACTACTGAAGAAAAAGCACTTGTTGATGCTATATCTGCTAACTTGTCGAAAGAGTCATGTGAAGATGCAGCTGGAACCCTGAAAAGGTCAAGGAAATATGACGACCCGGACCCAAACTCAAAAGGTAAGAAACATAAGTCTGGAACCGGTCCATCATCTTCTCAACAATGACAAAAGGACTCCACTCCTCCTGGAAATCAACAACACACCTCAGCTACCGGTCAAGGTCCAACAGAAGAGGAAGAAACATTCATGGAACCAACTGATGACTACCAAGGTCAACCTGACACCGATTACCGTGCCTCACCTATTCCCGACTCTCAAGCTGGACCATCGTCACCATCTAAGGCTAAAGACAAGGATGCTACATCTAAGTCTAAGAAATCAAAGAAAAGAAGACGTCATTCATGGCTCGACAATGATGACACACCTCAGAATGACTGGTTGACAGAATTGGTACAAGCTCAACCTCCTCTCGAAGATGAAGAACCCCTTCCAGGCAATACACTACAATTCACTCAAGTCATTATGAAGGATCTTCAGATTGAGAAACTTATGAAGGCGGAGCTTAGAAGAATCAACAGGGAAGCACAGGAATTCCTTAAGTCCAGATCTGGTAACAAGTTGGAATACGAATATCACATGCAGAATATAGCTAGTGCAATGTCCGGCAAGTTTAACTGGCTAAACCCTGAAGTGAATATCGACCTCAGTTCCAAAAACCACAAAAAGCCTTACTTCACTGACTGGACTAAACCATTACCTTTGACAGGATTTCCAACAAAACCCAAGTTACCTTACAGCTTCTTCTTCAACAAAGATCTTCGTAACCTTCAACTCACCGAAGAGAAATCCAAGAAGAAATATGCTTCCTCACTCACAATCTCAGTACCAGCCGCAAGATACGAAGTTCCTGCAATTGAAGAGTCTACTCCAGTTTTTAGCAACTCTATCGTAGCTTACGACAGAGATGCTCTACATGGGATTCAACACTGGCCAGAACGTCGTCGTCTCGGTTATACTAGCAGATTAGGAGAAAAATCATTGGAAAATGTGAAGCATAAATCTAAGATCATTGCTATCTTGGAGATTCAAGAGTCGAAACAATTTAACTACATGTTCATGCGTGAGATTGTGGTTAAACGACAAGATGAAAAGAAGTACAAATTTTCCGAAGCAGACTTTCCAGACCTTTATCTCAATGACATCGAAGACATGTATCTCGAAAAGGTTCAAGGAAGAATGCGTGGATTCGAAAGAGAAATTCAGTACAACTTCATGGCATCACTACTTCTATACATCCGATGATTGATAGTTCAAGAAAGAGTGGAAGATCTTCAGCTTGGAGTAGAAAGTTACCAACAGAAGATC
This sequence comes from Artemisia argyi, assembly GCA_030686995.1. NCBI lineage: Eukaryota > Viridiplantae > Streptophyta > Magnoliopsida > Asterales > Asteraceae > Artemisia > Artemisia argyi. Next base: position 68,425,701 of record CM060697.1, read on the forward strand.
AATTTGACAAAGCCACAATTCACATTTAATGGAATCTATCAAACGTCACAGTTTACTCTCATCCAAGAACCTTCATTTGGTATCACCTACATCAACAGCAAAAAACTACAAAGCTTCATGAGGTTCGATGAGATACACAAATTTTGTGATGTTACGCTAAAATCCGTTCGTGATGTGCTTGTCCAAAGGTTGAATGATGATCGCCGAAAGATAGCTAAAGGGGAACCACCTAGATGGAAATCTAGCTCAAGAAGACAAGTTCGTAACTTTGTCTTGAAGATTGAAGAAAGGTTATTTCGACGTGAACAGATCAGACGACTGGAAAGCTATATCGGTGTCAGACCATCATTTCCTATCAGGCTCTTCGAAAGACCCGAACCAAAGTTCACTGACTTCGATGCTCTACTCACTGATGAAGTTTAAACTGGTACACTTGGATATTAACTTTTCAATATTAATTGTGTTATTTGATTGAATTGTTTTCATTATGGCTTGTGCACACATTACAGTGTACAACCCGTTCTTGTAAAGAAAGGACCCTGAGGTACGCATCAGTGCCTCAATCCTTATATAAGGAGCGAAGGCTTCTTACTTTTGAGTAGAATTAATCAAACATTTTCTGATTTTCATAATTCTGCTCAAAAGACAAGTATTTCACCTCAATGAGTATTCACTTGTTGAGGGGGAGCACTTGAAAAATTCATAGTTTGAAAAACCAAAAGTTTTTATTGATATCTCCCCATAAGACTCAAAAAGCATATTTTAATCAAAAGTTTAACAAAAACAACATCTCATATGCTATTTTTGAGGGGGAGAAAAAGTGAATGTGATTAAAATATGAAAGTTCTAAGTTGCTTTAAGTCAAATCTCATGCGAGCAAGACTCAGAATTGACCCAGGAATTGACGAAACATAAAAGTTAGTAATCTCGAAAAGACTTATCCTCGACGGGTAATAACATCAAGTTAGTTACTAGAGCTAGTTGTCACCTAAAAGCTGACAATGGAACTCTTTAACTAGCCATGTAAGCGTGTCTCGAAAAGGATTTGTCTTAGTAGAAATGTACCGTGTCTCGAATTTATTAACTTCAAGCTAAACTAACTACTGATGTAAGCGTGTCTCGAATCGGTCAGGTTCACTGAAAGTGGATCAATTCAAAAAAAATGCCTGCTTCTCCCGCATGTGCAAATTTATTAAATTACTTATGAGCACATGTGAAGGGGGAGCTCTTCATAAAATAAACACAAAACTCTCAAAGTGTTAAACAAAATGTTTGATATTCACAAACTCTTTGAGAGATTTTCAAAGGTTTCTTGGCTATTGTCGGATAATCATGGAGTTATAAGGTGATTAAGATAGGAAATACAATCCTATGATCCGCCAGAGCCAGAGGGATCTACCCAAGGACATCACCAATAGTTAGAATTAGAAGTCCTTAGGTATGATACGATAAAAGGAGAAAAGAATGAAAAGAAAGAAGGAGTTGAAGAATTAAAAAGAAAAGTAAAGAAAAGGGTGAAAAGAAATAGCCCTCCATATGTTCAACCTTAGGGCAGACACCGGGTTCAACTCATATGCTACTGGTTGTTACTAAGGTGACACCGGTATTGAAGACAAAGACGTCATGGACTCAGTGACGCACTGCACTAAACCTTCTTAACCACTCAAGCTCTATTAAAAGAGCTTGTTTCATTCTCACGGGGAACCGATGTAATCTATCGACTTATCTCTTAGAGATGGTTGATATTGAAGCAGGAGACCCCTCCCTAGTCTCCGCATAGGAAACCTAAGTGTGCACTTTTCGAGTCTAGAGCCATGAGATACATCAAAGATCTCTTAGGAACACTTAGTATTTCTGCAACTGGTGTTCTACATCAATGGACACCAGCTGTAAATTATCGAGTCCTTCGCAGATCTTAGCAATCTGCCGAGAACGTTTATGAGAGAATTTACATAAGTATTTCTCAACGATTGAACGGAAATCCTGCCAGGGTCAACATCAAACAGCCCTGACAGCAGGTCACTTCGGTAATTCCTTGTGGGTTACGCTTAGTGTTTGCGGTGGGTTCTTAGCAATCTACAGTCGTGGAGTGATCCCCAGCGACTCACCCAGTCATTGAGTAACTTAGTAGGTCTTGTAAGCTCCCTCGGGAGTATCTGATATGGGAACGGCCTTGATAAGAGTTAGAAGGAGTCTTCACACTATGCTGTTGATAATATCTAATTCCTTATCTGTAAGTACCAGATGTTTTATTGCTAACTATTTACATGCAGGGTTACATCATCTCCATGGCGACGGATTCCACATGCTCATACATGCATCTTGAAGTCATCAAAAGCTCCCTCAAAGATCAAAGCAACACAAAGTTCAAAGAAAGATTCTACGCCAAAAAGAAGAATCTACAAAGTATAAAGACTAAAGATCTTATGTGAAAGAATGGGAACTACGTGCATGTATAAGTCAGAATTCGAAGATGTATGAGCATGTTGGAATGATGGACTACCACCACAGATGCGGAAGTGACGAAAGGCAGACAACTTCATGACCTGATCACTATCACAACAACAATGAACAAGGCACAAAGAACAATGAATGATTATTATCTCTTGATTATTGAAAGACGTCTTAAGCTATGCAAGTCAAAGATGAAGAAATGACAAAGACGTCAAGCAACCGTGATGACCGACCCTTAGGGGGAGATTGTTGGGATCAAAGTTTTACTATTTTGTCAAGTCTCGGTCATTTGTAATAATAGGTTGCTTAAGTTATTATTTACTTTCATTTACATTGTGCATTAAGTTTACTAGGCTTAAGAATGAAGTCCATGGGCCTTAAGCCCACACGAATTATGAGAAGGGAAGGACTAGGAGTGTTGCACTAGCTCCTTACCTATAAATACTAGTCTTAGGTCTCTTGTAAACTTGGTTGTTTATTTGATATCTTAAGGAAACTCTTGCTCTCACTTTTCTCTTAATCAAATATTCACCCAACTCCTTATATCTATCTCATTCTTGTTTGTGTGAAATCAATATGGTGACCTAACAAAACCCAAACCATTCAGAACCAAACCATAAAATTACATGTTTCAACCCAATACTTAACCCACCCATTTGACATCTCTAGAGGTATACATCTATGTTGTTAAACTAATTACCTGCCAGCACGGATTTTGCCTCTTTTCTTTTGACGTCTTAGCCCTCTTTTGCTAGTGGCACTCGAACTCATGGAAGCATCAAATCTTTTTCTTGACCTGGTCAAATATAGAACACTTAGAATAAGTACCCAATAATCTAATTATGCATTATTGAACTCCCCACAACAACAATGAATTGCATAAAAAACCAGTAATCTGCTAGACTAGATGAGCAAATATATATAAAGGTGTTGTTCAAACCCAGTGGTGTAAGCACTCATTCCACTGAAACTGCTACTAGCTTCTGAAACAGTATCATCATCTAATTTGTTCATCGATCTTTCATCAGCCTGAAGCTTAGCTGCAAGCAATAACCTTCGCTGCCGAACTGCCAAGTACCGTGTCAAATACTTACCAATTTTCTCCAACCCTTCTTCATATTCCGTGATCATGATGGTGGCACATTCACCAGCTCCAATTTTAACATCTGAGATCAAGTCCTCATTCCTATGCATTAAAGCAATTCTCAGAGCCTCCTCCTATTCCGGTGCAGTGATCAAGAGGGTTATCCCGTTCTTAACATCTCCACAATAATCCAATGCAATTTTGGCAGCTTCACTTGGTTTCCTAATCATTTGAAGTTGTTCACAAAGGTCATGTGCCAATTGCATTATCTCTTCTTTTCCTAGCTTAATGAGATCTGAAACAGTTAGTACCCCCCCCCCCCCCCCCAATTATTAGAAGACCGATAAGCCTTCAAAGCTTTTTCTACACTAGAGCAACATAGATATGTTGTAGCAGCATCCTCAAAGCATTTAGTATTACTTAAATGATCTCCCCAAGCCTCACAGACTTGCCTCCTTCTAATGGGATCAATTAGCAACTGAAGTCCCAGAGGAAAAAGTTGCAGATTATTCTTCATGAGATTAATACAATTTTCAAAATAAGTATCACCAGTGGCAACAATGTGTTGTGGGGAGTTCAGTAATGCATAATAATTTAAAATATCATTTAATCAGTAACCTCATCAATGGTCCTTTTTTTTGTAATGTCGAAGTCGAGAACTCCTGTAGGGCAACACCCGTGTCAAATCTTAATGTGTAATTTGAAGGGGCCAAGTGAATGGCTTTTAGTAAGGTCTTTTTGCTGTCCTGCCACTGTTCGGCTTCATAATGTGTACGGGCTAGATAAAGACGAATTTGATTGTCTGTGTTGTAATAGAACTTGCGCAGACAATTTTGATACTGCAAAAAAAAATAGTACTTTTATAACCGAAATCAAAAGATACTAAGTAGCAAACAACATGTAGAGTAAAACATTTGGTACCATTTTAATAGCAAGTGGGAAATTCCCCTGAGCGAAATGAACATGAACCAAATTTATTCGCACATCTGGCATTTGGACAAAAATACTTCCACTTGCAGCTTCTTGAACCTACAATTACGAAGGGTATAAGGTAAATTCGAGATTCAAAATAGCTACTCCATAAATCAGAAAGCATTAGTAAGCAGCTCTGCTAACCTGTGTAAAAAGTTCCTTCGCGACATAAAATTGACCTTTTTCTGCTAACACCACACCAGCACCATTAGCAGCATACATATTAGCTCGATGCTCTACCAGGCTTCGACCAGATGCAAAGAATCATAAGCCACCTTAAAAGAACCTTATCCGGTCATTGCCCTTTGGTACATTTGAAAAAGACCGTCCACCGACCCACATATCTTTTTCCCACAGTCTGAAACAGTACATATTATTAAAAACAAAATAAAAGTCATACAAAGTATTTCACAAACTAATCAAATAGGAATATAATTAGATGGACAAAACTCTAAATAATAGAAATATAAATACGAACGAGATACACTACTGAATAGAGTAGAATACTATCACAAATATTTCTGAAAGCCAGGGCAGTAGCAGCAGAATCTTCAGACATACTCATGCCACTCACAAGAATATCGATAACCGATGGCAAAAAAAAAGAGGCCATTTGGCACGCCATCAATCCATTTAGAATAAGCTCCAACAATAAAGCATACTGGAAAACCCATAGATCTATAAAAAAAAAATTCTTCAAAGCCCATAGATCTATCAAAATACCTCAAAACTTGATGGTGGACGATTTCGGTGGTACGTTGGTTTATGTGTTCATGGAGTCCGGTGGAGGTGGTGTCTGATGGTGGTGGCGTTGGGTAGTTGTGGTGGTGTGAGTTGTGATTGGTTTATCTAGAGGAGAGGGTTGTGAGATAGTTTATATGATTTTGTTTAGTTGAATGTTGTGTGAGAGTAAGGTGTAAAATGACCAAAATACCCAGTTGCTCATGTATTGGTTGCCCAAAATACAATACCTCGTATTGGTCGGACACGTGGTACACTGTTGTTGGCTGTACGATAGTTGCCCAGGTCAACTCGGGCTAAAACGAGAATTTTCAAAAAACGGGCTAAAAATGCCTAACCCGCAGGGCAACGGGCCATTTCAGTAATTTTCCCTATTTTATTTTGTTGTTTTTCCGTTTGGTGATATTTTATGTTTTACACGATTCATATCATAACATATTTACGTTGAAAATCCATCACAATGGTGATTTTACCAAACCACTAGAAAGGCCATATCGTTTTACAGATATAGATTGGTTTTACTTAGTTGACTATGGACATTTTTCAATGAACTTGTTGGATGAAATGTTAGAGGATTCAGGTTACAGAGATGGTTGAATTTTGTTCACTCATTTTAAAATACTTGGGCAGTCCTTGGATGAAGGTTTGGCGCTAGAGGTGGTCAAGCGATCCGGTTCCGAAACCGTAACTGGATAATTATCCGGAACTGAATCCGGTCAACACCGGTTCCGGCAAGATCCGGTCCGGTTCCAAAATTATCCGGCGATTCGTGTCCGGTTCTACATTTTTGATACTAGATCCGGTTCGGAACCGGATAATCCATCACCGGTTCGCGATCCGGTTCCTGGGAACCGGTTCCGATCCGGTTCCAACAGTTCATTTGTTTTCCTGCATATTCTTCATAGTAGCAGGAGGCTAGCAGCTTTCCAACTGCAATATAGCCATTTTTCTGGGTTTTTGACCATTTTCCAACGGATTTGTCCCCCTTTTTGTCACATTTTAACCTCCTAAACATTCCTATAAATACCCTTGATGATTTTGGTTGAATCACAACAATCGGGAAGCCCACTGTGAAGAAAAGAGCACCGGTTCTTTGGAACCGGTCCGACCGGATATTGGGACCGAACCGGATTGGAACCGATCCGGAACCGGGTAGGCCGGTCCCTGTTTTTAGACCCCGGATCCGAAAGGAACCGGATCGGATTGGAACCGGATCCGGTTCTTTGACTTTGACTGCTGAACCGGGCCGGATTGGAACCGGATCCGGTTTTTGGCGGAACCGGCTTTTGGCCACCTCTATTTGGCGCCATTAATGATTGACCACGATATGATCACTTTCTTAAAGCCTGTCCCTAGATTTAGAGAAATAGATGTTTATAGTGTATCTGGTGTTTCATTTGTTGAAAAGCACCTGATGGAGGTAATGATGAGTTAGGGTAAATATAACGACCTAAATTTCGAATTTACCCTTGCTGCGACCTAACATAATATATCAACTATACGTTTTATTTAAAAATTGGAAAGAAAAAAACGAAACCTAAGTTATGCATTTAAAGATAATCTAAGTCATAGAAAAAGTTATATCACACGTTAAAGAAGTTTGCATGGTCGAACATTAGAAGTTATACACACTCATTTGATATCATGATAATCACATCCTTATTTAACCCACAAAATTTTCGGCAGAACCCATTATCAATCACCTAAATCAAATCAATTTAATTATACTTGCCTTGTTTGAAGGCCTCTACAAGTTAAGATTAAACAACCCATATCCTTATCACCTCCTATTTTACTTCATACGAATACTTTGAAAACAAGACAACATCACCCTCACCCTTGTTTCATACTTACAAAACAACACACACACAACACATCTAATACGATCCGATCCTTGTCCTTAGACGACAAGAGCCTGTTTGAAGTGAAGAGGGTTTTCATTCATGGTTCGAAAGGAGTGATCGTGGTGGTGGTTATCGTGGTATTTGGTTCGAAGAAAGGTGGTTGCTTTGGAATTAGACATTGATATTTTTTTTGTTGTGGGGATCAGGTTCGAAGAGGGTGTGGTGTTTGAATTCGGTATCGGCTTGGTGTGGGTTGTAGTCTATTCGAAGGTGGTGTTGATTGTGATTGATTTCTGGTGCGATAAGGGGCTGGTCGTAGGCTGTAACCAGGTTCGAGGGTGCTTGGGTTCGATTTTGTGGGCATGTAGTCCTTGTTTTTCTCTTCCCAGTCGCGCACCAAGAGTATTGACCCTAACCTGGTTCGATTTCTCCATATTTTCTTTTCTTTTGAACGTATTCTTGTCGTCTAAACTACCTTATGATCGACTGTAAATACTCATGATGTACGCAAAGACTTAACAACATAAAATCAGATTTTTGGCATCTTGTTAAATCGGCTAAGTATAGCATGTTTAATTAAGCAAAACCTCGCATGAAATTATAAACATATCGTCTAGTTACATGCATAAATTGGCTGGAATTTAGTCTATATGTTTTCGAATGAAACTGCATGCATGTTATCCGACTTGAAGTCTTACATGATATAACAAAATGAGCTCACATGAAATAATAAAAAAATAATAAATTCGTCACATGAAATCACTTGTCTAAAACCTGACTAATCGATCCATGTTTATTATTTTGACGCGTGTATTTGCTGTTGATCTATCTATATTCGATCTAATAAAACATGTTCACACAAATAATATAAACGAGCTAAGATATTAGAAAGACATGCAGGTGTCATGCGTGTGATTTTTGTGTCAAATTAAAGAGTTTATAAACATAAAGGTGTAGGGTCAATCATAGTTTATGCATGCATTCACATGGTAGGCTATATGGACATTTTATAAAACTAAGAATGGTCATTTATAGATATAATTTACATTGTAAACCCTAAACTTCTATAAAGTTGTCATAACCTATAATATAAATCATTTTAAGCATTTTAACCTATTTAAATATTACTAGTAATCATTTATGGTCATCATACTAATTCAGAAAACTTACTAAATATGAAAACCTACTAATTCAGAAAGTTTCTATAAATGGAAAGTTACTAAAAATGGTAAGCCGACTAAAATGAGGTTTATGTTTTAAAACAAGTTATTAATAATAAGCCGATCATTAATTCATGTAGATTCGCTGAAGAAGGAGTGATTTTCTATTCCTATGTTGTGATTGATTTTGTTGACGGTTTAAGGTACAGATATTCCGTACTCTGTCAGCAAGAGTACAACTTTATTTCTCTCTCATGATTTTCTCTCTCTCCTTATATTATTGCACCTTGATATTGAACTTTGATTGACCCATTGATATTGGTCCTTTGACTTACCTCTTGATATTGACCTATGATCTATTGATAATGACCTTTGGGTATTTGAACCTTTGGATATTGGACCTTTGATAATAAACCTTGATATTGAACCTTGACAATAAACTTTTGAAACTAAACATTGATATTGAACCATTGATATTGAACCTTGACTACTTGACCCTTCAGTATTTACCCGGGGTATTACTTGTTGTGGAGTAGCCACAACCATAGCATTGATGCACCAATGTTATGTACTCTAGCGTAGTTGGAGAGATGTACTACGCCGTCCCCGATCTACTATTGACTGCTGCTTTGATTGTGATTGTTATTGGCCTACGGGGGCGTATGGATGCATCCTAGATTTGTATTGTATTGATTGATTGATTGATTGATTGATTGATTATTGGAGCTACTGCATTGTCTACATTGCTACATATTGTATTGGTGACTGGGTATGTGTGCATTGCAACCCCTCACATATTGGGAGTTGATCACTCCATATTGGGCTGCTATTGTACTGTATTGTATTGATTGGCCTTGGGTAAAATACTGAAAACTTACATACACTATGCTTTACACTTAACCATGTCATCTTTTGATTACCCTCTTGGATATCACATGTAATCCTATCTTTATATCCCTTTGATTTTCCTAACTCTATTGTATCGGTTGTTATTTTGTTGATATCTGTTCACTGAGCTTTTTATGCTCAGCCGCTTTCTTTTTCATGCGGCAGGTACTTAAGCTAGGAGCGGGTTTAGCTTTGGGGATGAGAGAGTGTGGACCTACCCTAGAGCTTATTTTGAATAATGGGTTTTGTTTTATTATCGTATCTCCTTATTTTGGAATTTATTTGTAACCTTTGTACTCATTGTGTTGTTAAAGTATTAAGCTTGTGTTTTGCTCTGTTGAACACTATTTATTGTGATATCTTTACCCTTGATGGGTTGGGGTGTTACAATTTATGGTATCAGAGACCAGGCTGACGACTTATAATACATAACCTGGACCTGTGAGTTTAGGACCATTAGGTTTCCACTGTAGGAACATTGATGAACACCTTGAAAACTTGATTTAGGATTCTTTCCTGTGCGAAGTTAAGTTAAACCTGTGAGGATTGGGTAGATATTAGGCCTCATTCGGCATACTTTTCCCTTTCGTTTATTCTTGATTCCTTATCCTGACCATTTGGTAACCGTTCATGTGGTTAAATCTCCTCGCTCTGGACAACCTAACGAAAACCCGAAGAAAATGGTGACTCATGCCATTAAGGATACTTCAAGACAGATCCTGCGCGTAAGAAGGAGTAAGGGAGCTACTGTTGATGCTACGGGCCGCTAGAAGGTGGATGACAAGGAGAAAGAGATGTATGAAACTAAAACAAATGATAACAAAGGTATTGGCACCAAGTATTACAGAAAGTGCCATGAGTCTGTGGAAGAAGAAGAGAAAGATCGCAAAAGTGGTTTTGCTAGCCGCCGTTTGCGGCAACCCGAGAATAATAAGAATGGTTGGATTAGTGAAAGGGAGTAAGAGAAAGAAGTGAGTGATGTAGACTCCGATTTAGAGTCTACGGCGACTAGCCGTTATAATCCAAATTGAACGAAGGGAATTGGTGATTGTGAACTAGCTTCTTTTACTCTCCTGTTCAGCCTGTACTAGACATCGAATTTCATTTCCGTTTTCAAGCTACTCTGACGACATTGAAATTTGAATTAATTTCTCCTCTGTGAGTTTTGGTATGGCAATCCTGTTTGTGTTCATTAGTTAATTGTTATTGGGAATCTTGATGATTTTGGAAGTATTGGTACGATATTTTTGCGCCTAAATTGATTGACTTGATAGATTCCGTTACTTTCGGATAATTCTCATCTTTCTATTTGATTCCATTGACGATGTTGGCAACTAGCACCCCAAGTGTATCACTTTGACAACAATACAATGTTCGTATTCGCAGTGAGGCACATTTGGGCTAAGAAGCTGAACAAAATCCCAACCTCCTTGAATGGTTAACTTATCTGCCCAAAGACTCTTGAGAAACCTTACACTTGATCCTAATTCGTGAATTATCTGTCTGGTTTGGCGAATGTAGTTGTTCTACAATTCCGTTTACCTTTGATATGATTTTAACCTACCTTTGAAAATCCGTTTCCGATGGCTTCATTTGAAAGACTGAAGAAACAAATGGAAGAACTTCTAAGAAATAAGTTACTAACCCAGAGTAAGCCCGTGAAGTATATCAGTTTTATTGGTGAAGAAGAGGAGAGACGACGTGGGGTGAACGTGAAGGTTCCTTAAGATGATTTTGAAGCCGTTTTTGTATTCGTAATAATAAGTTAAAGATTTCAATTGTATTGGCTATTACGTCAACTATTTCCTTGTATATGGTGAGATTATGTTTTCGTGAATATTTGGAAGAATTGTATAGTATGACATTGTGGTATGTTCTGAAATGGAGTTATGAGTTAAGGTTATTTTTGGAATCGCCTTCCGTATTTGTAAAGACTACTATGACGGTTAGTGACGCTAATAGTATTAGCTAAAGCTCTGACCATCTTGTGAATCTGATAAATAGCGTTTTCTCGTTAGTACTTGGACAAACAGTCATTGTAATGACATAATAATACATTCGGAGACGAGAAGAACATGGAAACCCTTTTGTACCTTGTTAGAAAATTGGCGACCATTTGTGCATTTTGGGAGATTGATATTTGATAGGAAACGGTGTTCTTAGATTAGAACATCTCTTTAAATTCTGCAAGATCTGAAACTATCACCAAGTGATCAAGACCGACAATAAATTTGAATTTTGAAAAGCTAGTCTTTTGAATCTTACAAAAGAATCTTGGAAGATGCTTACCAATTTGCGTTACCATTGATAAATTTCTTGAACAAAAGAAAACGACTTAGTTTGATTGAGAACGGAGTTTTAGGAAAAGCTAAAATAGAAATTAACTTCCATATTTTTAGGAAGAACAAATTTTGGGACATTTCAGGAAGAGACTCGGTTATACTCTTTAAAAGCATAGAAGATTTTGCGTATGCATCAAGACAACTAGAAACGTATGAGAAGATTAACTTCACTGTCTGGCCTAGAATTGACAACAATAGTGGCTACCATGAAGAGTGAAGACGCTCCTTACAAAGCAGAAGCGTTAGCGATGCAGGGGGCAAGAACCTAGTCAAGGTGGCGAACCTGGAACTGATGAAGACATGCAGTTTCACTTCCCTATTCATCTTGGTTGTACTAAGATGAATTAAGAGTGAAAGCAGACTGGATGATAAAGGAGTTTAAAGATCGTGTCAGAATTCGCATTACTCCATTGCATTCCAAGAAGAACTGAAGAATGCTTGATGAATCAGACTCAAGTTCACTGTTTTATTTCACTCTCAGATTGATAGACAAAAAAAAAGATAGATTACTTGGGCTTGAAGAAATTTGATGTTTTGAATGGATTGATTTTTGGAACAAACCCTTTTTGTTGTTTAGATGAGTTGATGAAGTTAATGATGACTAATGCCACTCTCGTTAAATTCTTGAGTTTCGTTATCTGGCAATGTGACCCTTGGACGATTTAAGTTCTCCAATATCATCTCTGTTCCGTGTTCATTCTGCGTATGTTTGATGATGGTCTTGTTTGGAAAGTTTGACGAATTTTGGGAAAATTGATGCTTTTGAGACGACGTACCTTAATTGATGATATGTTAAATTTCCGTTACTCTTGCGAGTAGTTTTGTTTTCCTTTAATTATTTATGGAGACTTCCGCTGTTTTGTTATTGAATGTTCCTCTTGGTTATGACGCTTGATTTCGGTTGACCTCTTGGATGATAGAAGTAATAGGTGAACTAAGGTTGGCTTGTTTGTTTACGACTCGTGATAAAGTATGACCATCATGAAGGCATATTTATATGATGCTAGTATTATGACGTCTGGCCAACGTGATAATACTTACATCATATAACGTGCATTTATTGTGGTCATAGGATATCTTGGGGAGTATCTAAGAAGTTTAGAATTTGATCTCCGTTGGACTTTCTGCGATTTGTGAGACTTTAGGTTCATTCTACCTATGCGGTTACCTTGCAATTCGTTCATTAGACAATCGGATAGATTTAAACTCTCGATTTTTGCATGCTGTTGATCGCAATTACAACTGTCACCAATCTCAAGCTCTTTGAAGAGATCTCTACTGCTTGATACAGTTAACTTGACTTGAAATTTTGTTCCTATTCCCTATAAGCTTTCCAGAAGATACAATTATCATCCTCTACATATGGTGTCATACCCTTTTGATCAGATTCAACCACATATGTCACTTCCAGAAAAGAAAAATAAAAAAAAAAAAAAAAAAAAAAAAAAAAAAAAACGGAAGCCATTTTTGATAGTCAGGAGAGAGTCGTGAGAAACTATTTTGTTTGTGAGGAATTCTTTTGAAAGAACCTCCTCGAGCGTGAGGTTATTTGTGATGATCTTTGCGATTTACAACGACACCGTTTAACTATGCGACTTCAAATTTCGCGGACGAAATTTTCATTTTAGAGGGGAAGAATTATAACGACCTAAATTTCGAATTTAACCTTGATGCGACCTAACATAATATATCAACTATACGTTTTATTTAAAAATTGGAAAAAAAAAAAAATGAAACCTGAGTTATGCATTTAAAGATAATCTAAGTCATAGAAAAATTATATAACACGTTAAAGAAGTTTGCATGGTCGAACATTAGAAGTTATACACACTCATTTGATATCATGATAATCACATCCTTATTTAACCCACAAAATTTTCGGCAGAACCCATTATCAATCACCTAAATCAAATCAATTTAATAATTGAATTATAATACTTGCCTTGTTTGAAGGCCTCTACAAGTTAAGATTAAACAACCCATATCCTTATCACCTCCTATTTTACTTCATACGAATACTTTGAAAACAAGACAACATCACCCTCACCCTTGTTTCATACTTACAAAACAACACACACACAACACGTCTAATACGATCCGATCCTTGTCCTTAGACGACAAGAGCCTGTTTGAAGTGAAGAGGGTTTTCATTCGTGGTTCGAAAGGAGTGATCATGGTGGTGGTTATCGTGGTATTTGGTTCGAAGAAAGGTGGTTGCTTTGGAATTTGACATTGATATTTTTATTTTTATTTTTGTTGTGGGGATCAGGTTCGAAGAGGGTGTGGTGTTTGAATTCGGTATCGGCTTGGTGTGGGTTGTAGTCTATTCGAAGGTGGTGTTGATTGTGATTGATTTCTGGTTCGATAAGGGGCTGGTCATAGGCTGTAACCAGGTTCGAGGGTGCTTGGGTTCGATTTTGTTGGCATGTAGTCCTTGTTTTTCTCTTCCCAGTCGCGCACCAAGAGTATTGACCCTAACCTGGTTCGATTTCTACATATTTTCTTTTCTTTTGAACGTATTCTTGTCGTCTAAACTACCTTATGATCGACTGTAAATAATCATGATGTACGCAAAGACTTAACAACATAAAATCAGATTTTTGGCATCTTGTTAAATCGGCTAAGTATAGCATGTTTAATTAAGCAAAACCTCGCATGAAATTATAAACATATCATCTAGTTACATGCATAAATTGGCTGGAATTTAGTCTATATGTTTTCGAATAAAACTGCATGCATGTTATCCGACTTGAAGTCTTACATGATATAACAAAATGAGCTCACAAGAAATAATAAAAAAATAATAAATTCGTCACATGAAATCACTTGTCTAAAACCTGACTAATCGATCCATGTTTATTATTTTGACGCGTGTATTTGTTGTTGATCTATCTATATTCGATCTAATAAAACATGTTCACACAAATAATATAAACGAGCTAAGATATTAGAAAGACATGCAGGTGTCATGCGTGTGATTTTTGTGTCAAATTAAAGAGATTATAAACATAAAGGTGTAGGGTCAATCATAGTTTATGCATGCATTCACATAGTAGGCTATATGGACATTTTATAAAACTAAGAATGGTCATTTATAGATATAATTTACATTGTAAACCCTAAACTTCTATAAAGTTGTCATAACCTATAATATAAATCATTTTAACCTATTTAAATATTACTAGTAATCATTTATGGTCATCATACTAATTCAGGAAACTTACTAAATATGGAAACCTACTAATTCAGAAAGTTTCTATAAATGGAAAGTTACTAAAAATGGTAAGCCGACTAAAATGAGTTTTATGTTTTAAAACAAGTTATTAATAATAAGCCGATCATTAATTCATGTAGATTCGCTGAAGAAGGAGTGATTTTCTATTCCTATGTTGTGATTGATTTCGTTGACGGTTTAAGGTACATATATTCCATACTCTCTCAGCAAGAGTACAACTTTATTTCTCTCTCATGGCTTTCTCTCTCTCCTTATATTATTGCACCTTGATATTGAACTTTGATTGACCCATTGATATTGGTCCTTTGACCTACCTCTTGATATTGACCTATGATCTATTGATAATGACCTTTGGGTATTTAAACCTTTGGATATTGGACCTTTGATAATAAACCTTGATATTGAACCTTGACAATAAACTTTTGAAACTAACCATTGATATTGAACCTTAACTACTTGACCCTTCAGTATTTACCCGGGGTATTACTTGTTGTTGAATAGCCACAACCATAGCATTGATGCACCAATGTTATGTACTCTAGCGTAGTTGGAGAGATGTACTACGCCGTCCCCGATCGACTATTGACTGCTGCTTTGATTGTGATTGTTATTGGCCTACGGGGGCGTATGGATGCATCCTAGATTTGTATTGTATTGATTGATTGATTGATTGATTATTGGAGCTACTGCATTGTCTACATTGCTACATATTGTATTGGTGACTGGGAATGTGTGCATTGCAACCCCTCACATATTGGGAGTTGATCACTCCATATTGGGCTGCTATTGTATTGTATTGTATTGATTAGCCTTGGGTAAAATACTTAAAACTTACATACACTATGCTTTACACTTAACCATGTCATCTTTTGATTACCCTCTTGGATATCACATGTAATCCTATCTTCATATACCTTTGATTATTCCTAACTTTATTGTATCGGTTGTTGTTTTGTTGATATCTGTTCACTGAGCTTTTTTTGCTCAGCCGCTTTCTTTTCCATGCGGCAGGTACTTAAGCTAGGAACGGGTTTAGCTTTGGGGATGAGAGAGTGTGGACCTACCCTAGAGCTTATTTTGAATAATGGATTTTGTTTTATTATCGTATCTCCTTATTTTGGAATTTATTTGTAACCTTTGTACTCATTGTGTTGTTAAAGTATTAAGCTTGTGTTTTGCTCTGTTGAACACTATTTATTGTGATATATTTACCCTTGATGGGTTGTGGTGTTACAGTAAAGGTGCGGTTATTGAAGAAATTTGAAGGTTAATGAGGTTGATGAAGCGTCTGAAAAGGAGGTTGCTAGTGGCATTGGCAAAGGGGGAAATTATTGTTGTTAGAATGGCAAGGTTACAATGAAGCTGGGAAGGATAGAATTGTTGTTGAGACTAAAACTCAAGCTTCAACGAGTAAAATATGTTCATTGTTAGAAGGGAGTAATGCCTTTAGTTTTAGCAAACTGTTGGAAGAAATAGATTCTGAATTGGAGCATGGTGGTGACATAGTTAAGGAGGGGGTTTTTTAAGAAAACATTTGTAATACCTCATAATTTTCCATGTCATTTATTAATGCTAATCACCAAATATATTTTAATTAAATGATAACAAAATCATTTTACGGGCCAATTTATTTTTTATATCACCTGAATCACTTTGAGTCACCCTTTTACATGTCACCTGTATCACCGTTAGTCACCATTTGCATGTCACATGTGTCACCATTAGTCACCGTTTTCCTGTCACCTGTATCACCGTTAGTCACCATATGAATATCACCCGTATCACTTTTAGTCACTTTTGAATATCACCCAATGCACGAATTTAACACCCGGTATCACCTTTAAGTCACTCTTGGGCGTCATCCAACGAGGTTAATACGAATAACTCCCACTTGCGACGAGACACCTAAAGTTGTTCATTCGAATGACCCGTCTAAAGCATGTGCAACACCTTCTACACTACTATCACATGTTTACACCAAGCTTTCCCTATAAATACCCTCACCACTCTTTCACTTTCACCACACTTTTCAAAACTCACAAAACTTCAAACACAAATACTCTCTTTTGCTCACTGTCGAAGATCAAAGAGATCACACAAGATTCTGGGTTGAAAGTATTAGGAGTTTAGGTTATAATTTGGACGTGCATCATTGTTTTGCAAGAGTTTCAAAGCATTTTCTTTGTCTCTCGTACCGCACGACCTCATCACCATCTCATGGTGTTGTAAGTTGACGTTTTTCCCTTTTCCATATTTCTTTCTTACACATTTATTTTCATGCATATCATGCACGTCATGTTACACTTTAGCACCTAAAACATAAAAACTACAATGTATCACCTTTCACACGACACACTAGAAAAGGACTTGTATTTCCTAAACCATACGTACGACACATATATATTTTTCGACCACTTGTTTCTTTGAGCAAACCTAAAACAATATATCGTATAATGTAAGATTTATATCGACAAACTCTAGCCTAAATCTACCTAAACCTTAGCTTGCTCGAACAGCCTTAAATGATTTCAAAAACTTGAATTTGGGCTTAAATGAGCTAACAATATGTTTTAAACTATTTTCGGTAAAACTATTTCCGAATTGTTTTGAACTCAAAAACAGATTTTGTGAATTTTTTATAAACTAACAATGACAACTTTGATAAAAATAAAAGTTAACTTTTCGAAAACTTAATTTTGGACTATTTTTGCAAATTGTTTCGTTAAGGGAACAAAAATGTAAAAACTGCCAAACTATTGGATCGAACCAGAAAATAATGATTTTAATAAAAGTTGGAGGGTAGAAACTGTAATTAGATTAAACTTATGGTATACAGTATAAAAGTACTATTTTGGATTAAAAAGGTAATTATCTCTAATAAAGGGGTATAAAAGGTAACTTTTCCTACAATAATGGGTAAAACATGTTATTAAGTATTTTACTTTAAATATTTTGTATTTTACATAAACATTTTACAACATATATTTTACATGTAAATATAATATAACTTAAACTATAATAACTTTACTATAACTAAAAATATTTAAAATAAATATTTTTACTAACGTTATAACAATAACGAATAATTAAATGTACATCGATAATATTTTCGCATCAACATTATAAATAACTATATTAAGTTATTTTGTACATTTTAAGACACATGAAATCGATATCACCATACTCGACGAAGTCACATGTCATTCACACATCAAATCAGAGTCACCGATAATAATATATGTATATCACGTTAATTTAGGTCGCAAGTCGGAGGTTATTCACTGCTATCCGTAGCAATTCACCGTCACCTTTTGAGCACTAATTGAGTTTTGCACGCACCCACCAGGTGAGTTCATAGTCCCACTTTTTAAAATTGTTTTCAAAACCCTGTGGGGAGATACATGCGATAAACAGAACACAAGTATTTTTAGTATGCGAATAATCACCTGATATTGCCTAAGTTAGTTCCCGTACAACAAGTCCCTCATATCACGAACCTTAATCACTTATGAGTGAGCGCAAATTTAGCTGATAGATCTATTGGAGACGGCAACCCATCTATGCCAAAGTGATCATTTTTGGCAGGGGATGTGCTATATTCGAGTTTTCTAGGAAGTTTGTACCTTTCTATCACCGAGGGCCCCTTTCTCATCTACATCCCTCGTGGTGTAGGTGATTATATCATTATTTGATATCACTCATTTTAAGGCTGCGTTTCGTAAGGCTTAGGAGCAATATGTCACCCGTTTAATCAAGACCAATCATCTTGATTTGTTTATTTAAAAAATATTTGACTTGTGTTCAAACTATTACAAATTTAAACTACTATGGATTCACTCAACCTTTGTGTTGACTTTTTAGCACGTTTATCTCAGGAAATTAGCGGCATGATGGCACAGAGTTGGCATAAAGGGCACTCAGGACCTCCCTTTTATTTCAAATAATTATATCATTCTTTTCAAACTCGTCACCATTTTGTGAAACAATCAACATTTGGAAAACGTTTTGTAACTCTGAATACTTTGAATTTTCATTGAATGATATCAACCTTATCTTTTGAATTGTTTTTTATAAGTATGACTGTATTCTAAACTGTAATGACCCTGAATTAGACTTCCGCTGTTTATCAAATTTTCGAGGTATTAGAACATTACTCAAGAAAAGGTAATTAGTGACTAAAATGCAATGTTATAGGACAAGGTTACAAAGAAGTGTAGGCAAGATGATTTATAGGATGCAGGTATAATTGGTCTAGAAGCTGATAAAGAGACATCCATGGAAGTAGAATATGACTTGTTCCAACAAGACAATGTAGTTGATTGGGAACACGATCCATACCGTCATATGGATCAAGTTCAAGAGATTGTAGACATGTTGATGAGCTAAAACAAGTGTAGAAGTATCATGTGTTCCTAAAAGATCTTTTGACGTAATCTCGCGGCTCTAGACTCGATAAGTGCATATTTTAGTCGTCGAAGACTGGGGTGGAGTCTCCTGTTTCAATATCAACATGGCTCATAATGAGCGGTCGATAGATTATGCAGGGTTCCCCGTGAGAATGAAACAAGCTCTTTTAAGAGAACTTGAGTGGTTTAGAAGGTTAAGTGCAGTGCGTCACTGGGTCCATGATATCTTTGTCTTCAATACCGGTGTTACCTTGGTAACAACCAGTAGCATATGAGTTGAACCCGGTTTTTGCCCTAAGGTTGAATCATTTGGAGGGTTATTTCTTTTCACCATTTTCATAATATTTTCTTTTTAATTCTCCAACCCCTTCTTTTTCCTTTCAGTCTTTACTCCTTTTTTCATATCATACCCAAGGACTTTCTAGTTCTAAACTACTGGTATTGTCCTTGGGTAGATCCCTCCGGCTCTAGCGGATCATATGACGGTTTTTCCTTGTAACACCCCAACCCGACAAGGGTATAGGTATCACATTATAGTGCCAAATCAGAACATATAACACAACCGAAAGACTTATAAACATAATTATTACAAAGGTATTCTAAGGAAAACAAAAGAAATGCTAACTCTATACAATATGTAATACAAATCCAAACTAAATCCAATCCATGTCTAATCGAGATGCAAATGGCTTCTAATCCTCAGGGTAGTCCACTACAAGCTCCTATGCACACTTCTCTACCCAGCTTCCAACCTAAAACCTGTTATAGGAAATGCGGCCGAGCTTAAAAAGCCCAGTGAACAGATATATAACAAAACGAATAAATGAAACGTATAAAAGTATAAGGAAAGAAATAATAAGCTTCTGCTGAAATGAATGTCATCTGGCAAATGAATAAGGGGTTAATGGTCAACTGAACAATTATCACGAGTCAACTGAATAAGGAATATGAAGAATTGAAGGATAACATGATATGGTGCATTAGGACAAGCATAAGGTATAAAAAACGGTATAGAATAATGTAAGGAAAATCAGAAATCTACCATGAGCCCAAACAAATCAAATTATATCATATCATAAGTCACCAAATGGAGTGATTAGCTCCCAAAATGTGAGGACGTGTATTGCACACAACATCAATCAGCAAACCAATCGTAGCATATCAAATACAAAACAAATCTAGGATGCATACATACGCCCCTACAAACAAATCATAATGGCCAAACATATATTCTTGAGCTCATAAAATAACAAAAAGGGACGGGATGGTTCATCACTCGACCACCCTGGAGTCATGCCATTGGTGCATCAATGACATGGCCATGTTACCTCCATGGCTAGGAATAGCTCGGGTATCAAACTGAAGGTCAAAATAGAATTCCATAGAAATGACATAGGATCTAAGGTCAAATATCAAATCATAATCAAAGGTTCATATCAAATGGTTCAAAGGTTCATAGCAAAGGTTCAATTCAGAAGGTTCATATCAATTGGTTCACATGTTCATAACAAAAGTTCAATTTAAAGGTTTATATTAAATGTTCATATCATAGTGTCATAAAAGTAATCTTTTAATAATGGCTTTCATAAAGGTGATCTTAATCATATCTCACGGGGTCCTTACCGTTCAACACGGGACACTGAGCATCCGAACATCAGCACCCACTATACCCGTTTTACGTACCATACGCAAACAAAAGTCAAAGTGGTTATGGTTTTACAATAAGAACCAGTCCATACCAAAGGTTACGGATCCTTTTTTACACAGATGTTTACTTTTTAAAGTCAAACTGGTTAAGGTTTGATGCCAACAATTGTCCATACCAGTGGCACATGAAGGCACTTAACGAGAAAATTTAATGATTGTTAGTGAAAGTGGCACTATTTGTTACAAAATTTCTGCTCTAGGGACATTTTTAGCACTTTAAGATTGAGAGCGGCTAGAGTGCAAGAATCAGAAATTTCAGGGTCGAATTTTAGTTTACCCTTTTAAATATATACAATTTCCAGAAGATTGGACTCCCTCGTTAAAAGGTATTTTTATCTTATCAAAGAATTTACACAAATAGTCCTTGAGTTTTAATTGTTGCTGCTAAAAGGTTCCTGAGGACTACGGAGTAATGGAAATCAGTTCTGAGGGACGAAACGTGTGACAAAAATCTACATAAACCATTCCTTCTGTCTACTTTTCATGAAAAACTTGTCCCTAATTGAGTTACATAAATAGTCCCTATTGTTTAAGCACCGTTACGAAATCCATCGCTAAAGATCAACCATATAATGAAAATTTACATAATTGGTCCTTGTAGTTTATCTGATCTTGCAAATATCAACTCTAAACTTTTATTTTTTGTAAACATAAATATTTACCTAAACACTCCTTACATTTTGTCACGAATTACATAATTTGTCCATAAATTCTACCTTTGTAACAGAAAATAACATAAATCGTGTCCCTGGCATGTAATGAGTAAAAAATAAAAACTGATTTAAAAGACATCTTATATGTAAATTTTTAGCGTAAAACCCCGCACCCGCAACAAAACGCGGGTTGAAAATCCTCGTTCACAACTCTCAACTTTTGCTACGCACACCTATGATGTATCAAATCGAGCAATCCCGATCCAACAATGTTTAAGTAATTAAGTTTATATAAACTACACGAGGTGGAATTGAATCAACTAAACTCACATAAAACAACCGATTATAATGATATGACTGTAAAAATCTTACGAGAACTAGGAATGAGAGAGAAAAAACTTTGAAAGTTAATATAAGAGTGCTTGGTATGAGGCTCGTTATCAGCATGTTATAGCGCATATAATACAACCAGAACATGCCATGGCAAACAACGGGTTGTGTTATGGTCTCACGAGTGGGAGGTGAGATAGAGGCCCTCACACCACCCATTATGACTAGCCTAACATATTATAACCGTGGGAGGGTTTTCTTTTATCATGAGTTTAGGAATTTGAAGCATTGATCTAGATGTACAACAGCTTTTTTTGCTGGGTTTACCAAGAAGGTTTTATTGTGTGTTTTTCATAAGTTGGAAATCGTTCATGGATATATTTCATACAAAATCATGCGTAACATGAAACATTGTATAGAGTTTTGTATTGCTTTCAGTTGAAAAAGATGATGTGCACGAATTTGTTATCTGGTTTGATACATTCAAATTTAGCATCACCAGCCCTAAAAGTTGTGGAGTATTTCACTCCATAGAACACTCACGAGAATCACAATTCCCTTGTAAATTTTCATGTCACGATCTAATTTTATTATCAGGAAATGTCGTCTATGAACCTTTGAATATATTTACTGGTCGATCACACTCGCTACCTCCAACTAAACTTAGAACTCACCCTACACACATTGGTACAATATATTGAATTCGTACCTTATGTGCACTTTCAGAAATGCGTTTAAGTTGGTTGCAAGAATTAGATTATGCATTAGTATTAAACAAATAAATGAAATAGCACAGACACGTGTGTGGAGTTTTTAGGTTAGAGTTACGTGCGTAATAACTCTTGCTAATTTGTGCACCATTTTTTTTAAGCTATACACTACTAAATCACACCACTGATGCATATAGTACAACACCGCTATGCATAATTTAGTAATGGATGACAAAAAAACATGGTGTACAAATCACCTCCCTTAATCAAATAGCTTTGCTATATATAGAAGTCTTCTTTTATTACCAACAAAAAGAAACCCACAAATCAAGTAAACATGCAAACATAAACATACGTATAAATCCAAATAAACATACGGTTGCTAAAGTTTTTTTTTTTTTTTTTTTTTTTTTTTTTTTTTTTTTTTTCGCACGCGCCCTTAACATATATTGTACAATCGTGGGATGAAAAAGTACACTAGCGGATCATAACATCGTATTCGTTTTATTCTCATTAAAAACCTTCACTCGTAAATATAGTTATGATTTCATTTGTACCTATAATAATGTCGTTCTAGTGTTTAATTAAATGATGTGTATGATGACTTTAAATTTGATCATGTGATGTATTAAAGAAAGCAAGCTTAATCAATGATTTGCACTTCTAAGTCACTTGGATAACATGGCTTGTTATGTCATTTTTGGAGAAGGCAATATCGTATGTTTTTCAAAAGCTTTTGTAATATACAGTACTTCTCAATATCTCATATTACTAAATTAGGAGTATGATACAATTAGTAGTTTTTTGTATACATAAGTAACTTATTGACGTTAACATCGAACGACAAGTGTCATCAGTTTTTATCTTTTGATTGTTTTTAACTTCTTGACGTTTTTGATACACTGTATACAGTCATATTAGGAAAAATGTCAAATTGATTGGATAAAACGCAACATAAGATGTCTTTTTGAGTTAAAGTTGTTACGCACTAATCTCTTATTGTTTTAGCGTGATTTGATCATGTTCCCACAAAAGAAGTATTGGTGTTAAACTAAAATTAGCTACCAAGAACATGTTAGGTACTAACTACAAGCCCTACACAAGTTAATCCCATGGTCCCAAAATTATTTTACACATTTTCATTTTAGAATGTTTTCACGCCTAATTTCAATTAATCAAAATAGAGTTCAGTAAGTGAAGATAATATTTGATTAGTTAAAAAGTGTAGGGATCTCATATTTCTTAAATAGATTGAGATCCTCTAAAGTTCATATGAAAGTAATCGGTAATGTTCTTTCACAAACAAAACAACAATTTTCTTTTTTATTATGAGTAAACATTAATGGTCATGTTGATATGAACTTAAGAAAATTTCAATCCTTCTCAAATTGTATATTTTTTTCATAGAAAAAAACATGGCTAGCAGAGAGTAGTACAATATGTATCATTGGTAATTGATTATAGCACGATAAAAGTAGTAACGACTTCATTCATTAACTATAGGTGGTTGGATCACATGTGTCATGTAATGCAAAATGGATACACATGGTTAGTCGTGGGTGTATGTTTTGGGTCAAACATATTGAATGGAAGCAACATTGTTCCTATTATTATGACCAACATAGAATTATCGGTGACCGACGGTTGTTCACTTATTCTAACTTTATAATTCGTCTTTATAAAGGTTCTACTTACTCTTCTTCTATGTGATTGGTTAATTTTTTCATTAATACCCTTTGCTTATATAAATAGCATGTAGGTCCCTCAACATTGAAAGACCAATTTATGCTCTTTAAGTATTAACTACACCTTCTATTCTAGGTGGCCGGCCACCTTGGGATGTTATTATCGTGTCGGAAATTAAATGTTAAGTGCTTTGTTGTGTAAATTTCATTTGACTTCAACATAGACATATACCAAAATCACTATTACACGATAACATACCATTATTCCGAGTATAAATAGAGATGTAAATGTATGGGATATAGATCGGGTGAATGTATTTTGTCATCATCTATATACATTTAAAGTCGTTGCATCCATTCATTTTCATAACCAAAAAGGAAAAGTTTTCATAACTAGTATTATGTGAAGAGGATGATAAATCAAATTGGTATTGTTGTACATGCAAACTGTTTTCTAATAAGGGATCAAAAGAAACTATATAAAGATGGATTTTAACTAAAAATATAAACATATTTTATAATATAAACACATATCATCACTAGGTATACGAATGTAGTTAAGTTACTAGTACTAAGTTATACTTTTTACATTTTCAGCGTATGTATGTATGATATCATTTTGGGTGATAAATCGATTGTTTATGGATGACAAGTCGTCATCCATATCCGGTCCACTAAACATTCATATCAATGTTCGTACCAATTATTAATCCATTTACATTCACTGATAATGGGTGTTTTGGGTGGATATCCATTGCATCTGATGTCCACTGCCATCCCCAATTATAAATAAGTTAATATGATTGAATTACATCTAAGAGCATCTTCAATCCATAAGTTTACAAATGACTTTTTGAAGGAAGACTTGCAACAAACCAAACGTTTGATAGAAAAAGCAACAAGTCATTTTCATTAATTGTATACTTGTTGAGTTTACATCTTATATCGTCATTAAACATATTTCTAACAATTTTACCATTCAATCTGAGCGTATAAACTAGATGGAGGGTATTTTGTAAATAAATATAGATAGTTTATAACAAATGTTTGGAAAAGGCTTTTAAAAGACTTTTGTGCATTGGGGTGAATTTGTATAAATGACTTTTTAAAAAAGAAAGTTTATTGAAAATTAATTGTGAAATATAGAAAAGGTCTTTAAAGGCAGATGCATCAGTAGCTCTAAGTTGCAATGACTCGTATGACGACCATCAATGAGCACTAAATAGATGATATAAATCAAATTTAACCAAGTAATAACGATTTATAATTAATAGCTACATATTTAGCTGAAAAACACATTAAGAATATATATTTCAACCTTTTGATGTATAACAAAGATATGTATGAATCACATGATGATTATCAAATCTTGACCGTGTTTAAAACTAGGGGTGGCAATTCGAGTCGGTTTTGGGTTGGTGGGTCAGAAAACCTCAACCCGAACCTGACTCATTTAAATTATTGGGTCAGTTATGTCAACCTTAAACTGTTTACACATAACCCGAACTTGGCCCATTTAACCCGTATATATAATTGAGTTAGCAAGTTAAATAGGTTACACGGGTTGAATAGGTTAAACGGGTTTTGTGTTAACCTGTTTTATATACACAAGTTGGCACATTACACGAATTAAACGGGTTAAAGGGTTTTGCGGGTCGACCCGTTTAACCCTTTTAACCTGTATAATAAAATATAAATAATTTTTAATTTAAGAAAAACAAATCTTACACGGGTTGGCGGGACGACCTGCTTAATTTATTCAGAACCCGAACCTGACCTGTTTGATAAACGGGTTAGACGGTTCGACCCAAACCCGACCCGAAATCTATTTACACTCAACCCGAACCTGTTAATTTTCGTGTCGTTTTCAGGTCGGATTTCGTGTCTGGTCAGAAATTTGTAACATCTCGCCTACTCAGACCACAATATTGTCCACTTTGCCCGCAGGCTCACGGCTTTGTTTTTGTGGCCTCATTTGAAAACTTCCCGACATGTCACCCATACCAGTGCTACCCTCACATGAGCACGCTTAACTTCCAGTTCCTAAGAACCCCACTCGCAGTAGGCCACAAAACGCGTTGTGTCATTGTAAGACGAATGTTATCTTATAAACCAGCATCTCTCCAGGCCACAGCCGATGTGGGATTTGCCTAGGGTGTTAAAATCACCCCCCCCCCCCCCCCCCCTTAGGGACTCATCATCCTCGATGAGGTTTGCCCCACCATCCCGAACGGCTCAGGAGTGGCTTTGATACCACTTGTAACATCCCGCCTACTCAGACCACAATATTGTCCGCTTTGCTCGCAGGCTCACGGCTTTGTTTTTGTGGCCTCATTTGAAGACTTCCCGCCAGGTCACCCATACCAGTGTTACCCTCACATGAGCACGCTTAACTCAGACTACAATATTGTAACATCCCGCCTACTCAGACCACAATATTGTCCGCTTTGCTCGCAGGCTCACGGATTTGTTTTTGTGGCCTCATTTGAAGACTTCCTGCCAGGTCACTCATACCAGTGCTACCCTCACATGAGCACGCTTAACTGCCAGTTCCTAAGAACCCCACTTGCAGTAGACAACAAAACGCGTTATGTCATTGTAAGATGAATGTTATCTTATGAACCCAACATCTCTCTAGGCCACAGTCGATGTGGAATTTGCCTAAAGTGTTACAGCCACCCTTATTTAAAACTTTACTAACGTAGCCCTTTAACATAACAAAATTTAATCGATCCTATTAAACTGGAGTTAAATTTGTAATAAAAAGTACCCCACCACCAACCATTTCTCCAAAAGCATCAGCGTTACATCAACCTATTAAAAACCTTTTTTTAATTAATCTTTTCCAATGGTAAAAAGTCTTGCAATGTTTCTTTTTTGTATAACTCACATTTAAATCTTCAATTAATTAAAATCGCTTGGGTAGTTTTTTGTCAAACGCTTGTGATAACGAATCAATTTTAGTGGTATAATTGTACAAAGCCCACTAATTGTACGCTCGAATCAAACCCATTACCAAAGCCTATCAATAAACACTTGATAGTGGCCCGACTTAAATCACAGGTCATGATGGGCCTGGTAAAACCTATCAGGTCATACTGAGCATGCAATCCCTAACTGTCACTAGCAGTTAAGATGTACAATCTGAAACTATACAGTGGGGACGCACAACAACCACCGTTTTGTACAAGCCAAGAAACGTTGACCACATATCCTCTTTGTCTGCTCTCTAGATGATCAACACCTGGCTTCCTCACAACCGTTGATCATCTCTTAAGGGTTTATATTTAAACCGTAATCGCCTCTCTATATTTAGAAAGCAACACACACAATTTCACAAGTTCACACTCATGAGCAAATAATGTCTTACATCTGTAAAGTATGATCTTTGTTTAAGTATTACCCAAGCTTGTTGATCCTTATCAATCTAATAGGGTCCTTATCATTTAATATGAAAAACCAAACAACAAAACCATTCTCGTCTATCCCTAAACCGATTTACATACTATATGTAAACTTGTTATAAACCAAGTCATTCTCATACAAGTATTTAGTAAAGCTTTTGTTATAATAAACCAAGTCATATGATACGTGGGAATCGCACCAGGCTTTACCTCTCGAGGGATCTCGAGAAGCTTACAACCCCTACCAGGCAGTGTACCTGATCGTTGTAGTATAGTATAGTGACAAGTACTGGGGGATTGATCGTTCCGCTAGGAATAGTGTCGCTAGGATTAGAAAACCTAAATACTAGTTCTAAAGGTGAGGGATGATTATTTTTGTATTTTTATATTTTTTAGAAAGCAAGTAAAAATCTCGGGTTTGAAGGATTTGGGCGGAATTAGTTGCTAGTCAACTAACCCAATACTAGAGATGCAATCAAAATAAAATACTAGAAATGAAAATAAACTAAATTATACTAAAGTTGTGAGCAATAAGTGGAGAAAATGTGTTTACTTAGATTTCACTACTCCCTAGACATCTTTTACACGTTAATTACTTGTTATAGTTGCATGGATGACAGATCGTATTCCTTAATATCATTCATGGGGTGACGCACTTAACTCCCCAATTCTATGAGCTCTTATCTCCTCCTTTACCATGCCCAGCACAACCATAGGGATTATAAACAGTGGCTCATGCATTAAATACAACCAATAAAGACCTAGTGCACATCGATTCATGTTTCTTAAGATGTTCAAGCATGTTACCATTTAGAGATCTGCCAGTTTTCTTAAGCCTAACATATAAATCATTCATCCAAGACAATTATAAACAAGTAATCAACACATAATTAACATCTAGGTTTCATTAGATCCAAGCAAACACAAGATAGATCTAGCCTAGCATGATGGAATTAAGACAAGAACAAGATATAGACAACCAACACATAGACATATTGATTGAATTAAAAGAACACTTATCTTAATTACACATGAAAGGTATCAAGGGCTTGGAACCCTTGAAAAACCTGTAAAATTCGCACCAAGTTCGTACTTAGGGTTTCTCCAAAACTTCTCTCCCTTTTTTAATGTGAAAATTAGAAAACTATATATAGGAAAAGGGGTCTGACGGCGTCAAGACCAAGTTTGTGACGCCGTCACCTCACCACCAAAACTCTTCTCGGACTGCCTTGATCTACTTTTGACGCCGTCATGTATTGTGCATTTCCATGCCGTCATGAATTTTACTCTTGACGCCCTACTTCGTGACGCCATCAAATCTGTACTGGATCGTCATGGAAATTTGCTCTTGACGACGTCAGGATGTTACTCTTGACGCCGTCACCTACTGTTCCCAGCAAGGAAAATTAAGACTTTGGCATTTTCTTCACTTTTATGCTCCAAAAACGTCCGAATTGCTTCCTTTTCCAGATTTCACTCCCAAAGTACCTATAATCACAAAAGGAACGATTTAGGGCAATATTTGATCAATTAAAGTCAATTCCGGGCTTAAATG
The DNA here is from genome assembly GCA_030686995.1 of Artemisia argyi. Classification (NCBI taxonomy): domain Eukaryota; kingdom Viridiplantae; phylum Streptophyta; class Magnoliopsida; order Asterales; family Asteraceae; genus Artemisia; species Artemisia argyi. The sequence goes on from CM060697.1 coordinate 68,454,871, forward strand.
ACCCCCTAAAAGTGGTTCATTTTTCGCCTCATCATATACCCTTACACTTGAGATTTGCTTGTCCTCAAGCAAATGCGCTTTTATTCTACTCAAAATACAAGTTAGGGGTCATTTAACACTAATATAAAAGTAATCACAACAAATAATCGTTCCACTAAAGACCAATAGACAAGCACGGAGGTCATATACTAGCACCTCACAAATAGTGTTAAGATACTCACATCTCTCGGGTGTAATAAAGTATAAATTACAATACGGAACGGAAGATATCTCTCACTACCTGTCATAGCAAAATAGATTACCATAGGCTTGGGAAAGGATCAAACCTCCACCACATGGCGTAAGCACCTAGGATAAACTATCAAAGAGGTCTTTTAAAGGGTTGTAACGTTAGGTGTAGGGATATGAAATACACGGTTTTGTTGGATAAAGGAAGTTTTTACTGGTGGCGAGTTAACAATCTTGGTTAATTACATCTACAATGTGGCGTTGCTAAGCCAAGACTAGACTCGACTTAAGCTAATAAATAAAAAATAACAAAAACATAAAATGAACATAGAATGAAACGGATGGTAGTCCGTATGTTTTTTTTTCTTTTTCTTTTCTTTTTTTTTTTCTTTTTCTTGATTTTTTCGATTTTTTTTTTTTTTTTTTTTTTTTTTTTTTTTTTTTTTTTGCATACACTCTTACCCTACCATCCAAAATAATATATCATAGGGGTTGAACATTCCCCTTACACTGGAATTTTTACATACTTTACAATAAACTAATCTAATGACTCGAATTAAGATAATCAAAACACTTGGAGCACTTTTAAGATTAACGTACATATGGGGGTAATAGATAATGTTCTTCCCCATTACTCCATAAATAAGTACTTTACCTATGAGTCCCAATCGTCCCAAAACAATATGTACAAGGATATGACTCGACTTAGCAACCATGTAATCAATTAGATAGTTAACTTAGGGTTTAACATATAACAATAATGCACTAAAAATGAGCGCATACACGGAAGGCTAAGGCGATTTGGGTGTACATTTAAGTGGGGTGTAACAAATTCTTCCTTTAAGTAAAATGCTTAAAGTTAGAAACGAAAAGATAGGCTCGGAGGGGTGTACTAGGGGTTTCGTGTACTAAAAATGAGTACAACGCTAAGGGTGTGGGAAAAATTAGTTGACTTAACTAGCCAAGTAATATGACTTAAATGGTCAAGTAATTATGATACGGGTTTAACACAAGGGTGATCCTAATGCCTCTTATCATGTAGTAAATCCTACCACACGAATGTAGTCTCACTAGCGGTCTCGGGATGCATCACTAACGCAAGTTCTAGAATCTAAATACTACCGGTACACTCACAAGCACTAATAATAAATGCTTTCCCTATCAAATCTAAAGGCGAACCTCACATATTTTGGTGGAAAATTTTTCTGAATATACGGTTATGTGCTAGTCATACAATCTCCTATCCATGAGACGCTTGCTATGGCTAAAGTTTCACTCCTAAATGTTGTAAAAAATTTTAAATTTGGCGCTAAAATTGCACTAACAAGTATTTCTCATAGTTTTATTACACATCTACCATCAAACAAAACAAACTCAAGCGAAAGTGCATATGTAAGGTATCATCTTTTTACCCTCCCCTTACACTTAAGATGAACATTGTCCCCAATGTTCAAGTAAAGAATGTAAAAGTGAAAAAGTAAAAAGAATGAAATCAAATACTCCCCTGATTCGCTCGGTACGGATAATAAGGTGGTCAGATTAAATCTTCCTCTAAGAAAATGAACAATCAAAGCTTCCCTTCCAGAATATAAATCATCTTCTTGTCATACATAACCTGTAAAACCTGAGAAAATAGACAAGACAACCTCGCGTAAAATCGGCGGCATCCTATATAAGTTACTAAGTCCTAGAAAACAAAATAAGATATAATGCTTGTGGAATGAAGTTTGCAGATCTCCTGGAGATTATAAAACTTAATAATTCACAAAAACCATAAGACTCCGTTAGAAAAACAAAACTGGTAAAATTTTCAGATTTTTACACTTGACGCCGTCAGAAGTGACCTGCAGAAATTCTTATGTTAAGTTTCCGGAAAATTTCTGGAAAAACTTGGTCCTACTTCCTGGAAAATCCTGCAAAACTTCATTATGACTCAATACAAGCATTTGACTCTAACAAATATGAATATACATGTTCATTTAATATTGTGGAGAATCATGATCGGTTTGTTTCTTAAAAATATATTTGGGGTTTCCCCTTACACTTATCTTTTGCAAAAATACTTTTAGGTGGAGTTAAGACTAGGCCAAAACAACAAAGTAAAGTATTTCCACTATTTAGTTTAGAAACATGATCAACCAACAATAAAAATAAAGCATGCATACGGAAGCAAATAACAAACAAATAAACAAAATCACACAAAACATGGGTTGCCTCCCAAGAAGCGCTTTTCTTTATTTACGAGTCTTGTAGCTAGACTCAAGGTCATGGGTTACTACGTGACCTCATCATCAAACGTCACATCCTCCTCACTAATCATTTCATTGTTATTTTCTTGATAATGTTTTACACGTTGTATGTTAACAGTAAATTCCCTACCTTCATCGTCTAATAACACCACGGCTCCAATTTTAGAGGAATTCTTTACCGTAAACGGTCCATACCATCTAGACTTAAGTTTTCCCGAAAATAATCTCAACCGAGAATTGTATAATAGGACCTTGTCTCCCTCTGAAAATTCTTTGGGTTTCTTAATTCTCAGGTCATGCCATATTTTTGCTCTCTCTTTATATGTGATGGAAGATTCGTAGGCTTCGAACCTAAGCTCATCAAGCTCGTGTAATTGCAAGAACCAATTATTTCCAGCAATTGTGTAATCTAAGTTACATGTCTTAAGCGCCCAATAAGCCTTATGTTCTAATTCCACTGGTAAGTGACATGCCTTACCATACACCATGCGGAACGGGGTCGTTCCAATAGGTGTTTTGTAGGCGGTTCGGAATGCCCATAAGGCTTCGTCGAGTTTAAATGACCAGTCCTTTCTATTTTGACTAACCGTCTTTTCAAGTATTCTTTTAATAGCCCTATTGGTGTTTTCGACTTGTCCATTGGTTTGTGGATGATAGGCGGTAGAGAACCGATGGGGTACTCCATACCTCTTCATGACCTTTTCCATTTGTGCATTGCAAAAATGGGTCCTCCTATCACGTAGGAATCCCGAATCTCGCGAAAAGCTTTTTCAGGAAATGAATAACTACTCTGGCGTCATTGGTCCTAAGGGCTTGTGCCTCAACCCATTTTGAAACATAGTCAATGGCGACTAATATGTATTCGTTCCCCCTGAAGATGGAAAGGGTCCCATGAAGTCAATCCCCCAAACATCAAAGACCTCACATACTTGTATAAAGTTCTGAGGTGCTTCATCCCTATGTGATATATTTTCGGCCCGTTGACATGCATCGCATGCCTACACCATTTCTTTTACATCACAGAAAATTGTGGGCCAATAGAATCCCACATCGAGAATCTTTCAGGCGGTAATGTTTATCCCATGATGCCCGCCAGAGGGACCAGAGTGACATTCCCTCATAATCTTCACTGCATCACTTTCCGAAACACAGCGTCTTATAATTTGGTCAGGACACCTTCGGAATAAAAATGGTTCATCCCAAAAGTAGTATTTTAGCTGAGAAAAGAACCTTTTCCTTTCGTACCTAGTCAGGTGTTCAGGAACAATTCTACTTGCGAGGTAATTAGCAAAATCGGCGTACCACGGCTCCGAATCAATCATTAACATGAGTTGTTCGTCAGGAAATGAATCCCTAATTTCACTTCTATCGTGCTTATCCAAGGGGTTTTCGAGACGAGATAGATGATCTGCGGCCAGATTTTCTGCCCCCCTCTTATCACGAATCTCAACATCGAATTCTTGTAGCAACAAGATCCACCGAATTAGTCGTGGCTTAGCATCCTGCTTCGCAAAAAGATATCGAAGAGCCGAGTGATCAGTGAAGACGACTGTTTTTGAAAGGACAAGATATTGTTGGAATTTGTCGAACGCAAACACTACGGCTAATAGTTCTTTCTCTGTGGTAGAGTAGTTCTCTTGAGCGGGATTCATGGTTTTGCTAGCGTAGTAAATAGGTTGGAAAAGCTTGTCAGGCCGTTGGCCTAATACAGCCCCGACAGCGAAGTCGCTAGCGTCACACATGATTTCAAATGGTAACTCCCAGTTGGGTGTGATCATGATTGGAGCTTGTGTAAGTTCCTTTTTTAGGAGATCGAATGCATCCTTGCATTCTTGGGAAAAATCGAACAGAGCATCCTTCACAAGTAATTGAGTCATTGGCCGAGCAATTTTGGAGAAGTCTTTGATGAATCTCCGATAAAACCCGGCATGCCCCAAGAAGCTGTGTATTGCTTTAACAGTCGTGGGGTATGGTAACTTAGATATAGCTTCAACTTTAGCTTGGTCCACCTATATTCCGTTCCCTGAGATCTTATGCCCTAACACAATCCCTTCTTTTACCATGAAATGACACTTTTCCCAGTTTAGCACCAAGTTGGTTTCCTCACAACGTTTAAGCATCTTTTCTAGATTAGCAAGACAGCGGTCGAAGGAGTTCCCGGAGACCGAAAAGTCATCCATGAACACTTCCATGCTGTCTTCCATGAGTTCATGAAAGATTGCGGTCATGCATCGCTGGAAAGTGGCGGGGGCATTACATAGCCCAAAAGGCATCCTTTTGTTGGCAAATGTTCCATAAGGGCAAGTAAACGTGGTCTTTTCTTGGTCCTCAGGTGCTATGGGAATCTGAAAATATCCAGAGAATCCATCCAAGAAGCAATAGTACTCGTGTCCATATAACCTCTCTAACATCTGATCAATGAATGGCAAGGGAAAGTGATCTTTCCTCGTGGCATCATTGAGCTTTCGATAGTCAATGCATACCCGCCATCCAGTGACTGTTCTCTGGGGCACCATCTCACCCTTGTCATTCTTAACTACAGTCATTCCACCCTTCTTAGGTACAACCTGCACAGGACTGACCCATGGGCTATCCGAGATCGGGTAAATCAATCCTGCATCCAAAAGTTTGATAACTTCTTTCTTTACTACTTCCTTAATGTTAGGGTTCACCCGCCTCTGGGGTTGCACGGTAGGTTTATAATCTTCTTCCATGAGAATCTTATGTGTGCAAAAAGTTGAGTCAATCCCCTTAATGTCGGCCACACTCCATGCGAGCACCCCCTTGTATTTCTTTAGGACCTCTAAGAGTTTACCTTTTTGTTCATGTTCCAAGGAAGAGTTTATGATTACCGGCAGTTGGTCCTCTCCCTGAAGAAAGGCATACTCCAAATGGTTAGGAAGCTCTTTAAGATCTAACTCAGGAGGTTCGATAATAGAAGGTTTGAGCTTGTTTTCGGGCTTTCGGAGCTCGAGATGCTCTGTTGCCTCTTGTCTGGGGTAGAAGGAGACTGCACTAACATCCTCCATCTTTTCTACCTCTAGCAAAGGCAGAAAACTCTCGTCCCGTAGCCAGCCTTCATCGATCTGTTCATCGACACAACTATCAATGACATATGTGAGTTCATCGACTTCCCCGATGAAATAGAGCCGGTTGGCTGCTTCGAGGGAGAGGTCCATAGAATCCTAAATGTCGAAGGTTGTGCTATCGGTTCCCACTCGTAAGGTTAATTTGCCATCATAGACATCAATGACTGCACGAGCGGTAGCAAGAAATGGTCTCCCTAAGATGATGGGTACCAAGTCATCCTCCTCCTTATCTAGGATTACGAAGTCGACCGGGAATTTGAATTTCCCAACTTTGACTAGCACATTCTCGCATATCCCTACGGGGTATTTGACTGATCTATCAGCTAGTTGGATGTTCATACGGGTAGACTTTAATCCAGAGTATCCTAATTTAAGGAACCTAGAGTGAGGCATGAGATTGATACTTGCTCCCAAATCGGCAAGAGCATTCTTGATTGATAGAGATCCAATGGAGCAAGGCAGGGTGAAGCTGCCCGGATCGTCTACCTTTTTTGGTAGCCCTCGATGGGTCACCACTGAGCATTCTTCCCCCAGGGTCACAAGACCCTCGAGTTTCTTCCGGTTAGCAAGTAGTTTTTTAAAGTATGCACTATACTTTGGCATGTGATAGCAAGCATCAAGGAGGGGTATGGTGACAACCGAGTCTTTTAGATATGACAAGAATCTCTTGTTGTCATTCTCAGTTTTCTGGTTCCTTAATCGGGATGGAAACGGGATTCTCACAGGTTGGTTAGGTAGGGTTGATGGGGAAGGGGTCGTCAAGGGCGGTTTGTCGGAGGTATTGCCGCCGACATCCTCCTCCTCCTCGCCAGGTTTGTTTGGATCGGGGGTGACGGGGGACGAGCTTGGGTAAGGTGGGTCCTTGGTTATTGTTCTAGCTCGAGTGGTTATCGCGAGCATGGGGTCTTTTTTGCTTACTGATGGCATTTCAAGATTATCTAGGGCTGAGTTAAGCTTGTTGAAAAATTCTCCAATGTCCTCCTGCTGCTCATCGAAAAGCTCATTAAGACCTTTCATTTGCAAGCCTTTTTCTTGAGTGAAGTGACCAAGTTCATCTTCAAAAGTGCTCCTGATTTCGAATTCAGGGCCTTCCTCCCCTTCTTTTCTCTTTACCAGATTTCCCCAGAGGGTGTAATCGTCATTTTGGTAAAAAGGCAAAAGGGAGGGATCAGCATAAATGTCCCCTCCTGACAAGCATGCATGTTCAGTTGTGGCTGCTCCTCCGCATTCTTCTACCTCATGCGGGCCCCCACAGTAATCGCAGATTAAGTAAGCATTCGACAGTTGTTTAGGTAATTGCGATCCAGCTAGGTATTCCACTCTTTTGTGAATTTTTCTCAACCGATCTGAGGTGATTTCAGAAATGCTGACAGTCGACTCAAGTTCATCCCAAGTGTCATCCTGGTCTTGAGCATATTCTTCAATCCTATCCCATCCTTCGTTAGCACTAAGATTGGCCAATCTCCCTTTTCTAGATTGGTTAATTCCGTTTCGATCGTTAGAGGAGATATTATCGTAGAAGATTTGGACCAAGAGCCAAAGCTCAATGCCATGATGGGGAACTTGTCTTATTAAATCTTTGAATCTAATCCACGATTTATGGAAGGGTTCGTCCTTCCCTTTTCGGAAATGGAGGATCCTATCTCTAAACGCTGAGGTTTTTCCAGGTGGAAAGAACTTCTCATAGAACTTGGATATGAGTTGCTCCCATGTGAAAATAGATTCAGAAGGGAGTTTGTCATACTATTCTTGGGCTTTTTCATATAGGGTGAAAGGAAAGAATCGCAATCGGGACGTGTCTCTAGTAGCCCCATCCGTATGGAGGGTGTCTACTATTTTCAGGAAGTCTTTGTTGTGTTGGATTGGATCTTCCTCATCTAATCCACAAAACTTACACACACTTTGGACAAGCCAAACATCGTTTGCATGCAAGACCTCGTTGGTGTGTTCGTTTGGGTAGACTGTTAATACAAATATCGCCTAAAAACGTTATTTATATTTTACGATCTTTGCTAAGTTTTGTTAATGACAAAGTATGAAGTTTAGCTATAAGTAAATCATCACTTTAAGTGTTTAAGTCTTGTTTAACTAAGGTTAACATTTCCTTTTAAACAAAACATTGTTTTTACTTCTTAAACTAAAATGAGTCTTGTCACATCATATTTATTTCTTAATATAGTAAGGTCACATCACATTTAGGGCAAGGTTTGTCATTATGCATTTATGGAAAGAAATGTGTTTGACTAGCTTTGATGTTGCTTACAAGTTTTGTGTTTGACTTGATTTAAGTGATGTGACATTGTTTGGTTGCTAGGAGTTATGAGACAAGACCTTGTTTGGTTTGAAGAGTTATTGCAAAAACCTACTGCAGACCCGGCGGTACCCTGGGGGTATACGGGCGGAACCCATCTGAGGGTTCCGCCTGATCCACCAAGCATGCAGTGTGGTGTGCTATAAATACCAAGCCATAACTTGATTTTTGGCTAACCCTTTTAGGACATATATTCACATACTCTCTCTACTAACTCAGTAACCTTTTGATTTGTGATTCTCTTATATAGCAAGGGACTTCACAAGATCATTCAAGAAGTTACAAGCTTCAACTTTAAAGTTGCAAGTCTTGGTAGCTTGGTCATGTATAAGCTTTGATAGTTTATACTTCATGTGTGTCATGTATATAGATGTAAGTGGTTAGTATTTTAGGTCTCAAAATACATAGTGTGTCGAGAGTTGTTGTACCCTTGTAAAATAACTAACGGGAGTGGTTGTACCCTTGGAAAAGAACTAGACATCTAGCTTTGTGTCGGTAAAAGTGTAAGCGACGTACGGGAGTGGTTGAACCCATGTAAAAGAACTCGACATCTAGCTTAGTGTCGGTAAAAGTGTAAGCGACGAATGGGAGTGGTTGTACCCTTGTAAAAGAACTCGACATCTAGCTTAGTGTCGGTAAAAGTGTAAGCGACGTTGTAAAGGTTTTCTCCGCCGGTGAAAGGAGCTTGTTGATTAGTGCTTATAACTCTCGAGTTGGAAACTCGGGGCGTGGATGTAGGGCAAGGAAAAAGAGTCCTTGTAGCCGAACCATGATAAACAATCGTGTTGTTGTTTGATCGTTTCTTTCTTTATCTTTGCTTATTACATGTTGTCCTTTAGTTATAATTGCTAATCACATATAAAGCTTTCCAAAAGAATTAAAACAAGTAAAGTTGTATTTATATCTTGAAACAAATGTAAAGCTTTTCAAAGAACTAAAACAAGCAAAGTTAGGATCATCACAAGTAAAGCTTTTCAAAGTTTGAAACAAGTAAAGTTATAATTGTTATTCACATGAAAATCTTTTCAAAGAATCAAACATATAAAGTTGTGTTTTTATCTTTAAGCAAATGTAAAGTTTCTAAAAGGATATTTAAGCTAAATAAGAATCGAAAAAGCGGTAAACTATTCAACCCCCCTTCTAGTTTTCCACAATTGGTATCAGAGCTACGTTACTCAAGATCTTTAAAATAGAATGTATTTTAAAACTTGGATCGATCCATGGATTTTGAAAATCTCAAAGAAGGGCAACTTATTCAAAACCAACCGCTATTTGAAAAAGAAAACTTACTTGAATGGAAAAGTAATTTTGAAAACTATGTGAAATCAATTGATCAAGATCTTTGGCATATTATTTCTTTTGGTAATTTCAAACCAAAGAAAACAAGTTTTTGAAAACCAAGATAACTATCTTAAACTTGATAAAAATACTAAAGCTAAAACAATGCTTTACAAAGCTTTAGTACCAAATATGAAAGAATGTATTTTTGTCAAAAGGCTAATGATGTTTGGAAAAATATGTTAAATTTTCATCAAGAAATATGTCAAGCCAAAGATGATGAAGTTGATCTCACAAATGTCTTAGAAATCTTAGATATATTAATCGATTGATTTTTAGTTGAGATGAATACATGTACTACTAGTTTAAATGTTTTAAATGAAGGTGTAAGTGAAGATGATTACTCATGACGAGCTCTTAGTGGACTTGCTTACAATTCATGGAATAACACGGATGAAGATAAAGCCAACCATCCGGTTTGCGATTCTAAACTAGATAAAACATCAAGCAAGGTACACTTTGAAACCAAACGCTTTTGCTTTGATTAATTTATCCTAGAGTTTTCTAAACTAGAAAATGAGTCTAAACGCTTATGCAACATGAACCTAAAAACTATCTTCAAGAATGAGTCTTCAAAATCTCTTAAGAATATCTTTGAAAAGGAAATCTTATAAGAAGATAAAATGTCTAGAATTGAGAGTAATGTTGAAATTAATCTAGAATATAAATTATGTCTAGATTACAAACATAAGATTATAAGGCAAAATGAGAAAGAAAAAATTATTAGTTAAATTTGATGAAAGCTCAAAATCTTTTGAAAGATTGTTGAGGAGTCAAAGGTTGTTTAAAGATAAAACCGGATTAGGATTTAACTCATAAGCATCATCAACTAATAAAACAAAGCATGTAAAATTTGTCAAACCTAGAAGAGAAATTTAGAGATAACTCAATCTCTAATAGAAACTCATGATAAAAGGATTAAGACTATCATTCTCTATGTCGTTATATGATTATCTAACCTTCTTGGATACATGGGTTATTGAGTTTCAAAGCGTGTCGTCAAACCAAGTTTTTACGCGAAGTGCTTATCCTCTTGATAGCATTTTTATGCAATTTAAAAGGTACGCATTACTTCAACTCGGCTTTGATTATCTCTTGTTTCTAGCATTATGTGTAGAATTATGTGTTATTAGTAATACTCTAAAAGTGTTTACTTGCTATTAGTAATAACTAAGATTAGACTCTATGTAACAAGGAATTTCGTCATTAGTACTAGTAGGAGATATAAGGTGTTTTGGTTCTTTAACCATCTAGAGATAAACACGAAAAACTCTTGAGTGAGTCTCACTCAACTCTTGCTTACAAGTGAGCTAACTAAGAATTTCCTAAGTGTTAAAATGTCTAACACTTTTGTGTTGCCTGCAAAACAAACCTTTGTTAAACAATTTTCTCAAACACCATACTTTGAGTCTTTAATTGTGTTTTTCTTCAATCACTCCTTTATGATACTCTCACATAAAACACACAAGGTGAAATAAATCACATTAGCATACATTAGGATGTGTGAAAGAAAATGAGTTTTCAACATCTAGGATTTACACATCAAATGTGACACATAGTCTCATGATGTTGTACCTCTTGGACTTTTTCAAAATAAATAGAGTTCATAGTGTCTTAAGTAAGAAAACTCAAAGAGTCAAGGAATCGTTGAATATAACATTTAACGAGTAATCCCCTCCTTCTAAGATATCATCTTTGGTAGATGATGACTTAGTCGAAAGTCCAAATGATGGCAAGACAAGCATGGAGTAAAAGTACAAAATAACATCTTCTCACCTTGAGTCAAACTTTGAATCAAGTAAAATTGACATAAGTCATAAAACTTGATTTATAGGTCATAGTTGTGTCTAAACAAATTCAACAAAAACAATTTTTGGAATTTAGAATAAAACAACTAGTGAAACAAAATTGATATTTCAAAGTAATCAGGTGAGTATTGTCTCAATACTTGAGAGACTTTTTGATAATAAAAGCAAGCCACAAAAGCAAGGGATTTTAACTTAAAGACATTCCTAGTTGCTCTCTTGTTCTCAATAGTTAAGTTATTGATGACTTATCAAGAATGAGATTAGTAAATCCGTAGGTAAAAACTAAACATAGAGAAATGTTTGGAAGACTACTTGTTCTCATAACATTTAGATTCAACATTATGTTTAGCTTTCGTCTATGTGCTCGTGTTAAAGAAGATCCTAAAACAACTCTTTAGTTGAGCCTATTTGGATACAACATAAGGTACTACACAACTAGGATTATGGTCTCCCAAAAGAACGGGAATAGAAACCATAGTGTATGCCAAATGGAATTATGTCAGTAATAAGTTGATAAGAAAAGCACAAGTGGTACTTGCACTTTTATACTTACATACCCAATGATTCTCCAAAACGCGTAAGATTCTCAAATTAGTATCGGATGGAGAAGCACAGCAACAAGCTCCAAGCAAACTCGTGTCAACAACGGAATTTATCTCATCAATATTGGAAGCATCGACTTCGGCAACAATTCAATCCATTATGTTCTTAGTAGACATATTGTGATCCCTCATCATCGCCTTGGTAAGATTGTTCATTGAGGAACGTCTTAACTAAGAAAGTCTTCTACGTCAACTATTCCATCAACGCGTTCACTAAATCTCTTGAATGTGAAGCATTCATAATTCCTAGGCTTAGTCAAAGACTCATAAGACCTAAAACCTTAGTTTTGAACCTTAGGATAAAACCACAAAAATCAAGACAATTCCTTTTAAGTTTTTCCCTGCAGTACCCACGGAACCTTCAGACCATACGGGCGGAACCCATTTTTTGGTTCAGCCTGGTCCGCCAAACCTCAGAATGTTTAAACTTCTTATTTCAAAGCCAAACACCCTATTAAGTCTTAACAAAAACTAACAAACAGCATCATCCTCTCCAAAACACATATCCTCACGAATTTTAGGGCTTCTAATCCAATCTCTTCCAATCCAACTAACTTTGTAAGTATTCTAATCACAATTGCATTTTTAATTTAATCATAACATTTTTGCTTACAATCATTAACTAGAATCTTAGGGCTTTTGCATAAAACTTCATGATTCATGAAAAACTTGGTGGCTAGTCAATTATGTATTTCATTAGTTAAGAAATGTATCTTTTCATTGTCACTTTGATTTACCAAACACACCAAGTGCATTATTTTTCAAATTGCAACATAATTCATCACCACATTGTTAAAACAAATGAAAAACATCATTTAAACATCAATTGCATACTATCTCTTGAATGCTAAAGGGGATACATAACTAATATGTATTTTTGGGTACATTCAATCGAAGACACATTCAATTAGGAGAGTGTTGGTTATCTTTTGTTTTTACAACAAAATTTTCATAACAAAATGATTTAGGAATCAAAATGAGTCAAGAAAACCATGTCTTCACATTGTTTTGCATATAGGAATATATTAAAACATCCTCGTTGATTAAAAGTCATTAACATACAACTTTATGTTTTCTAGGAATCAACATGCCTCCCGCAAACAAATCCGATCACAAAGAAACCCTTAAGTACATCCCCAAACACCATATGACCAAAGGTCTCAACTCGGTTCAAGTAGAAACCTTTAAGGCATTAGAAAAACGCTATGTTCACGAAGGTAGAACCATTGATCCATCCTTTCTAGAAGGAACATCTATTCGCCAAAACTTTGCCGCAATTCACTTTGATTGTCTCCTTGATATAGATGAGCCCATTTGTCCTAGGTTCATCTTGGAATTTTATGCAACCGTAAACCTTTCCTCATGTGCCGGTGGTAGGATCTCATTAAACTTCACAACCAATCAAATATCACATGATATAGATTTAAAAGACTTAGCTATAATTCTTGATGTACCAAATGAGGGAACTTGCCTCTACACGGATAAGTGGCCCATTTTAAGTCTTGATACTATTGATCGTTTTTATCCATACGATACACCTCTTGCTAGTAAGGAAACTATTAAGGAACATCTCTTTGTTAGAACCTCTACCACTAGGGTGAACCGTTCAGGGAATACTGTAGATAAGGATCCTTTTGGTATGGAGCTCAATGAGCTTAAACCACAATTTAGGAAGTGGGAAGAAATTCTTAGGGCTAATGTCATAAGTACCATAGGAAATAGAGATCACATCAACACATGCCTATGCTACATGCTTTATAGCATTTCCACCGGTCAACCCTTCAATTTAGCCTATTACATAGCCAAAAGAATGGCCGACATATCCTTGGTCGGAACAACCGCTCTTCCATATGGAATGTTTCTTACCCGCCTCTTTAGAGCAATCTCGCCCATTTCTCCTAACGAAAATGGAATACACCTTGACTAAGCTCTCGTTCCTCACACCTTCGTTCCTTTAAGTGATAAACGAGTTTTCAAAAATAAGGGCAAACGTACTCGATCACCTACTCCATCTTCATCATCATCCGGCATGAGCGACGATGATAAACTACCAAACTCTAAGTTACCTCCTTTAGAATACCTTCAAGCTCTCCCCATCATTGACAATGCTTCCGAAGAATTCAAGCAAACCAAAGGAATGTTCAAGTGTTTTGGAAGGTACCTAAACAAGCTCAAGAAGAAGATAGACCGGTTGTGAGAAGATTAAGGAGTGTTTGGCTTATGAGTGCTTTAGAAGCGTCTTTGTGTTAAAACTATGTGAATTATGTGTTTTTCACTTTCATGGTTTATTATGTTTGTTGGATTATGTTTGTATGAAATTTTATGCATGATGACAATGTTTAAAGTGTTTGTCAGTTTTTCTATGCTTATGTGAATTCTTACTAAGTATAGTGAAATCCTCGACCTCAAGGTCAAAGTCCCATGATTGGTAGGTTTACATGTCTAATTTTTGCATTGCCTAGCCAGTAATACCTTATCTTTTTGATTTTAGGAGTTTTCGAAAATTTTGAAAATCGTCTCGCGGGTCAAAAACGCGGACTGCCTAATTTTTTACCCCTGGCGGATCTGGCGGTACCCAAAATTGGGGTCCGCCAGTGTGTTTTCTGGGAATTCCAGAAATTACCCAACGGATCAGGCGGTACCCTCAAATGGGTTCCGCCAGTGTCTTCTGAGGGATCCGCCAGACACCTACAGAAAATTTTTCCATTTTTCTTAAGTCCAAAACTTGTAATGTGTCAAAACCATTATCCTAAGTGAGAAACATCTTCAATTAACTTCAATAACCATATTAGAACTACCTTCACTCACTAAAACAATTAGGAAGATACTTCCCTCCAAAAATTCAAATTCAAACATAACCAACCCAAGGAACCCTTTCAAAGGATCCTTCAAAACCATTGAAACATTTTTCAAACAAATCACATCCCATGATCACAAAGCATTGAGTGCTTTTGTTAGTCTTTCACTCCACCTCATTCTATTGGAATGACATATATTGATTTGACATATTCATGAAATTTTTGTAAATCATTTGAAACCTCAATCCTTGAATGGTAGAACATTAAATCCAAACACTCTATTCAACATCTTCTTCATCCTATAAATTTGAAAGTGGCAACAATTCAAATCACACCATCATCATCAAAACTTCTTCTCTCAAAACATCAAAACCACACCTTTGAAAATGACCAAATCTAACACATCATCCGAGTCATCAAAATCCCTTTCAAGAATCAATAGGATTAGTGTTAAACCTTGTTGTTTTAACAAAACCGTCAAGTCAAGCTCATCTTCTTCAAGTGATGCTTCACTTAACATTTCTTCACCTATCCAAGATTTCCTTAATATCACTACCTCAACACAATCCCAAACACATTGTAATACCAATGAAATTACCCTTCAAGAATTGCTTAATCTTGAAACTCCATCACTTCAATCACCAACACCTACACCAATGGAACTTTTCCATACACCTCCAACATCACCACTACCCTATTTGGAAACCTTAGAAGACTTATCACCCAAATCATCTAGTCAACCATCTTTGTCACTTTTTGACACCATTGCACAAATGGAAACCCAACAACAACCTAGTGAGCAACTAGATGATGAACCCCATCAACCATCATTAGTAGAACGGTTGGCTTACCGTTATGCTAGACCATCCATTTTTCCAAATGATCAAGGTCATACCCACTCACAATCATTTGTGTTTCACCCAATTTACAAAGACCTTCATGGAAATCCTATCGGCGAACCAAGTTTCCGCTATTTTGTTCAAAACCAACAACCACTACAACAACAACAAACATCACCACAAGAACCTTCCCAACATCTTGAGTCTCTACTTTCTTCTTATAAGAAAATAGAAGCATCCATGTGGGAAAAACCTCCAAACCTTCATAATGAGATTGACACTCATTTAAACCACCTTCATGCCTTCAAACGTATGGTTGACTCTCAAATCAACCATATCATGGTTTTACAAACAACACTTCAATCAACAAATGAAGGAAGCAAAAACACTACTCAACCTTCCACCTTTGCTTCTTCAAGTTCAAACCATCCACCACCAACATATCAAACCACCCTTCCACCAAACTTTCCCCGCCATGATTGCAATCATTGCGAAAGAACCGCTCACATTAGTGAAGGGTGTCGAAGGGAAATTCGTGAGATATCCGAAGAAATGAGGTTTATACTAAACCACATTTTGGATCTTCTACAATCCTCGTCTCACACACCTCAACCATAGAGTCTCCAAAATGAAACAAAACCGTTTCTTTTGGAAAATGTTTCCCATCTAAACCAACAAACCAAAACCATGTCATCCTTTCCACCTTCAAAATAAAGCCCGCTACAACCACAACCCACATTTTCACCCTTAAACAACCTTAGCCTTGTTTTTGGAAAATGTTTCTCACAAAGGAAAATGATGATTTCCTTGTAGCTTTTTATGGTCGTAGCTTATTTGTAGCTTTTTCTTTATTTCTAGAGGTAGGATAGTGTAACCAAAATTTCTTGTCTTTGACTTTTTAAGAAGTCTAAATTTTACATGAAATGAAGTTCATTACACTACAAGGTTTTCTTTGTTTGTTGACCATTTAGGTATGATATGTGAACTATACCTTGTTATGATACCATACATAAATCTTGTGCTTTAAAAGCTAACCTCTCTTTTTGTAGGTTCATTTTCCATGTTTTCCTTCCTTGATACTCCATTTAGGGGAGTAATATTCAAGGGGGAGCATGAGTGTTGTACTATTTCACTTCACAACTCTTAGTTGTGTTTTAAATATGAAATTCTTTCATGACTTATCTTGTGCAACAACTAACCTTTTTCTTGTAGGTTCAAAATCCATGTCTCCTCTCTTGGCACTCCATTTAGGGGGAGTATCGTCCAAGGGGGAGCTAGTGGTTACTTCCGCTTCGCTACTCTTCTTTTTGTTTCGACAAAAAGGGGGAGAATTTAGATATAAACTTGTTTCAAAAAATTTCTTTTCTTGTGCATATCACATCATCTTAGCAAAAACAAGTTTTTATACCTAACTTTATAAGACTTAACACTAAAACTAGTGACTTACTTATAAATAAAGTTTATGTTTTGTCATCAACAAAAAGGGGGAGATTGTTAATACAAATATCGCCTAAAAACGTTATTTATATTTTACGATCCTTGCTAAGTTTTGTTAATGACAAAATATGAAGTTTAGCTATAAGTAAATCATCACTTTAAGTGTTTAAGTCTTGTTTAACTAAGGTTAACATTTCCTTTTAAACAAAACATTGTTTTTACTTCTTAAACTAAAATGAGTCTTGTCACATCATATTTATTTCTTAATATAGTAAGGTCACATCACATTTAGGGCAAGGTTTGTCATTATGCATTTATGGAAAGAAATGTGTTTGACTAGCTTTGATGTTGCTTAAAAGTTTTGTGTTTGACTTGATTTAAGCGATGTGACATTGTTTGGTTGCTAGGAGTTATGAGACAAGACCTTGTTTGGTTTGAAGAGTTATTGCAAAAACCTACTGCAGATCCGGCGGTACCCTGGGGGTACACGGGCGGAACCCTGATCTGCCAAGCATGCAGTGTGGTGTGCTATAAATACCAAGCCATAACTTGATTTTTGGCTAACCCTTTTAGGACATATATTCACATACTCTCTCTACTAACTCAGTAACCTTTTGATTTGTGATTCTCTTATATAGCAAGGGACTTCACAAGATCATTCAAGAAGTTACAAGCTTCAACTCTAAAGTTGCAAGTCTTGGTAGCTTGGTCATGTATAAGCTTTGATAGTTTATACTTCATGTGTGTCATGTATATAGATGTAAGTGGTTAGTATTTTAAGCCTCAAAATACATAGTGTGTCAGGAGTTGTTGTACCCTTGTAAAAGAACTAACGGGAGTGGTTGTACCCTTGGAAAAGAACTCGACATCTAGCTTTGTGTCGGTAAAAGTGTAAGCGACGTATGGGAGTGGTTGAACCCATGTAAAAGAACTCGACATCTAGCTTAGTGTCGGTAAAAGTGTAAGCGACGAATGGGAGTGGTTGTACCCTTGTAAAAGAACTCGACATCTAGCTTAGTGTCGGTAAAAGTGTAAGCGACATTGTAAAGGTTTTCTCCGCCGGTGAAAGGAGCTTGTTGATTAGTGCTTATAACTCTCGAGTTGGAAACTCGGGGCGTGGATGTAGGGCAAGGAAAAAGAGTCCTTGTAGCCGAACCACGATAAACAATCGTGTTGTGGTTTGATCGTTTCTTTCTTTATCTTTGCTTATTACATGTTGTCCTTTAGTTATAATTGCTAATCACATATAAAGCTTTCCAAAAGAATTAAAACAAGTAAAGTTGTATTTATATCTTGAAACAAATGTAAAGCTTTTCAAAGAACTAAAACAAGCAAAGTTAGGATCATCACAAGTAAAGCTTTTCAAAGTATGAAACAAGTAAAGTTATAATTGTTATTCACATGAAAAGCTTTTCAAAGAATCAAACATATAAAGTTGTGTTTTTATCTTTAAGCAAATGTAAAGTTTCTAAAAGGATATTTAAGCTAAATAAGAATCGAAAAAGCGGTAAACTATTTAACCCCCCTTCTAGTTTTCCACATAGACAATGGCGTTTGAGAAGCCACGAGAGGTTGGGGAGGAGTAGTCCTTAAGGCGCTTAGGAATGGGAGTTGCGGGGGTACTCATCTCGTCGTTGGGTTGGGAGCTAGGGGTTGTGACATGATTTTCTGAATTTTCTTCAGAAAGAGGTGCATCAAAATCGATGGCAACGCTAGATGGTTCAGAAGTTGATTGATATTGTCTCAATCTATGCATTTCTCTTTCGGGTTCCGCATAAGGCAAGACCAGGTTTCTAGTGGAACTACGACTCCTAGTGATCCTAAGGTTAAAGGATTCGTCGTTTGCCATCATGGCAGGTGGTGAAGAGTTACGAACAAAGACACAAAGAAATAAGATAGACTAAAGAAACCTAAAAAATAAAAATAAAATCTTACTAGAAAGGAATCTAGCAAGTAGACCTAATAAAAAGAAATTCTAACCTAGACAATAACTATTCCCCGGCAGCGGCGCCAAAAACTTGATACGTGGGAATCGCACCAGGCTTTACCTCTCGAGGGATCTCGAGAAGCTTACAACCCCCACCAGGCAGTGTACCTGATCGTTGTAGTATAGTATAGTGACAAGTACCGGGGGATTGATCGTTCAGCTAGGAATAGTGTCGCTAGGATTAGAAAACCTAAATACTAGTTCTAAAGGTGAGGGATGATTATTTTTGTATTTTTATATTTTTTAGAAAGCAAGTAAAAATCTTGGGTTTGAAGGATTTGGGCGGAATTAGTTGCTAGTCAACTAACCCAATACTAGAGATGCAATCAAAATAAAATACTAGAAATGAAAATAAACTAAATTATACTAAAGTTGTGAGCAATAAGTGGAGAAAATGTGTTTACTTAGATTTCACTACTCCCTAGACATCTTTTACACGTTAATTACTTGTTATAGTTGCATGGATGACGGATTGTATTCCTTAATATCATTCATGGGGTGGCGCACTTAACTCCCCAATTCTATGAGCTCTTATCTCCTCCTATACCATGCCCAGCACAACCATAGGGATTATAAACAGTGGCTCATGCATTAAATACAACCAATAAAGACCTAGTGCACATCGGTTCATGTTTCTTAAGACGTTCAAGCATGTTACCATTTGGAGATCTGCCAGTTTTCTTAAGCCTAGCATATAAATCATTCATCCAAGACAATTATAAACAAGTAATCAACACATAATTAACATCTAGGTTTCATTAGATCCAAGCAAACACAAGATAGATCTAGCCTAGCATGATGGAATTAAGACAAGAACAAGATATAGACAACCAACACATAGACATATTGATTGAATTAAAAGAACACTTATCTTAATTACACATGAAAGGTATCAAGGGCTTGGAACCCTTGAAAAACCTGTAAAATTCGCACCAAGTTCGTACTTAGGGTTTCTCCAAAACTTCACTCCGTTTTTTAATATGAAAATTAGAAAACTATATATAGGAAAAGGGGTCTGACGGCGTCAAGACCAAGCTTGTGACGCCGTCACCTCGCCGCCAAAACTCTTCTCGGACTGCCTTGATCTACTTTTGACGCCGTCATGTATTGTGCATTTCCAGGCCGTCATGAATTTTACTCTTGACGCCCTACTTCGTGACGCCGTCAAATCTGTACTGGATTGTCATGGAAATTTGCTCTTGACGCCGTCAGGATGTTACTCTTGAAGCCGTCACCTACTGTTCCCAGCAAGAAAAATTAAGACTTTGGCGTTTTCTTCACTTTTATGCTCCAAAAACGTCCGAATTGCTTCCTTTTCCAGATTTCACTCCCAAAGTACCTAAAATCATAAAAGAAACGATTTAGGGCAATATTTGATCAATTAAAGTCAATTACGGGCTTAAATGACCCCTTAAAAGTGGTTCATTTTTTGTCTCATCATCATATAATAAACTTATTAAATAGTGAAAAGTTTTTTTGTAAAACGATGCATTGTAGTTGCTGTTTCATTTCAGAAATAACTGTACTCTCTATATTCCACGACTCTCATTTCATTTACTTAAAAGAATTTTTAAAGACTTATGTTTGCTTTATATACTTGTACAAAATATCTAGACTATGCAACATTGTTTCAGTCATTGAGCTTCTTTTGCTTCCTAGTCGGGGAAGATGATTTTTTATCTCGTTTAACTCATTTTGTAGCTAAAGAAATGATTGATTTTATATTAAGAAATTAAGTTCATGTAAAATAATGTTATATGCCCATACTACTAGGCTTTTCGTTATGACTACGATATACATTCATACACTGTATTAAATGAGAAATGAAATGACCAAACAGGAAACAAACGCTATTTTGTAACGACTAGGAAATACAACAAAATACTATATGTGGCATGGAAACTTTAGTTCATATTCTATGCAAACACTTAGACTTGACGTGAAAGTTTTCACGTGTTGTTGCCACCAATCACGCGTGTTCACCATTACACACAGCTCATTGTGATGCGTGAAGGAAAACAAAACGAAATTGGTGGTGCAAACTACCGAGTGAGATAAAATTTGTGTGTGGCCGTGTGGGAGTATTTTCGGTTCTATGCGTGTTTAAGTGGAAAAGAAAGTGACATTTATTGTAGTAAAGATGGTGAAAAGTGATAGAAACGGAATATAACTTGGCGCTGGCGTGAAGTTGATAAAACTTTGTGCATCACCTTTACCACTACGACTACGACGGGCCTTAATAACAAGATGGGTTCAATTATCATACTAAAATAATATCGATGATGTTGATTTTCATTTCATCGTCACCTTTTCTTTTTTCCTTTTTTTAACTACAAGAGTATTGTCAATGTAGAGAGATTGAGAAAGAATTAAAGATAGGTTAAAGATAAAGTAATGCGTTGTAGAAAGATATTGTGTAATTTATTGGTTAAATGGTATGTGAAAGATGAGAATGAAATAAAATTTGCTTAAACCAGTTTTTAGCATTAGAGTAATAAGTTGATGAATGGCTTGAAAATTTTGAACACCTCTTTGCGTTAGAGATGGTGGGAGCATGATATTCAACAAATTTTAATCAAAATTTAACTAATGGTATTATGCTTATCCTTTTCTTTCAACAAAAATACCATCAAAAACAATAACAAAAGAAAGAGAACTCCACCATCACCACCATTAGTATCAATAGTGCCCTCATCATCCACATAAATACCAAATGTTTGCCTATACGCGGACGTCTCCTAAAATATTTAGAAGTGCAACAAAGGCAATAATGTCATAGAATGGTTTTTGATTGAGTAGTGTAGCAAATTGATCAAACATTCAAAACTAGAATACAAAATATATGAAGATGCAATACAAGCGTTGATCAGGGTAAGAGACGGCCCGGAAGATACTATACAAGACTTGATCGAAGCAATAGAGAGACGGAACAAGAAAATAGCAACGTGGTAGGATCAAATTACGGTATAAACAAAAAGGATTTACAATCCTCACTCTTAGATAACTAATTGTCTTTTGTAATCGTCATTGAATATATATATATATATATATATATATATATATATATATATATATATATATATATATATATATATATATATATATATATATATGTATTTTTTGAACGGCAACTTTTATAAAAACTAGCAAGGAGCTAGAAAAACCAATTACACAATAATTAGCGTAGGATTTTGTAATCATCCTACCCAACTCATATTTGCTTTACATCTAGCATTAAAGTTGAAGTAACTAAGTCGTCAAACAAAGTCGCCTTTTTAGGAATATTCTTCCCGAAAAGGGTCTTGTTTCGGAAACTCCAAATTTGCCACCACATAACATAAAATATACCTTCCAAAATTCTCGTGGCTTTGGAATGAATACGAAGCTTTTAAACCAAGATAACCAATCATCATAAGAAGCTAACCCCGGATATCCAAGACCTCACCAATTCATCACCTTTCGAACCAAATCAGACGTCATAAAACAAGAAAACATGAGATGATATGTTGATTCGACTTGCACACTGCATATCGGACATAGAATGGAATTAATTTCTATACCTCTAATAAACAAATTCAATCTTGTAAGTAAATTATCCAAGCTAATTTTTCAAACTACAATGATTTACCCATCTAGTTGGATCATGAAGATCAGGTAATCTTCAGTCCATTGAATATATTTATATGATATTAATGAAGTACAATTTGTGTCTTAAGTATATGCATGAAAATAAACTACCACTTGGATCTAGAACCTACATGATGCTCACGATTTCTGTAGCAATATTTATCAATATTTGGATATTTATATGATTTGTAATAGTATCCCAAAAATGTGGATTTTTATACTCCGTATCAGACATATATTCTCTTTGGGCAAATTAAAAAAATCATTTTGCAATATTTCGTAATGACATTTTTGGTCTATGAAAAATATAGTTTTTGTAATGTTATGTGCAGAAACTAATATGATAGTTGTGATTTTTGTCGGTCATATTAATTACGAGTATATTAAACTACACAATGATAATGATAAAGGTAATTTGGCCATTCATAAAAGGGTTGATTTCATCTCTCCTCTTTTTAGTTTAAAATTTTATATATACACAAAAATGTATTAAAAATACTTTTTTCTAACGACAAGTTAGTACAATACTATCGGTTAACGAGTTAAGACTCGACGCATCTAAGGGTGTGTTTGGTAAATAGCAATGAGATGTGAGCAGTAGCCACAGCTCACTGCTCACCGCTCGCAGCTTCTTAAAGAAGCATTAGAAAAATGAGTTTTCCTAAAAAAAATAGCAAAACCACTCATTTGTCAAACAACTACTAAAAACCAAAATGCTCATTACTTACCGCTCATCACTACAAAAAGCTCCACACCGCTCCGTGCTAAACATACCTATAAGGAAAACCTAGTCAGGTCAAACTTGAGACCTCATGGAAACAACCTCCCTTGAAGCTCCTTAAGAGACCTCAGGTGACCAATTAAGCATTTAATATTTACATTATGCATTTAATACATTATGCATTTAATATTTATACTTTAGTTATATATAAAATTAGAGATTTGCTAACAACAGCCGTGTTGTTTAAGCATTCTATAAATAACTATGTTTCCAAATATGAACTCATCATTTCTGTAAATAACATACACAATTAAGGTAAGTGAATTTTAATAAGATAAGTATTAATGTTAAGTAAGTTTATATTTGGAAACATAGATATTTAAGATATGCTTAACAACACTCAATGGTTGTTGTTAGCAATCCCATAAAATTAATCAAGAAAGTAAAATGATATATAAAATTAGTCCTTTATAAAATACTAGTTTTTGCAATGCGACATAAGTTTAAGTAAAGTTAAAAACAAATGTATATCTTATTTGCAGTTTTGCAAAAGAATCAATTTCATATTTCTCCAATTTAAATATTATAATTTCATATTTTCTCGTATTTATGCATTAAAAACTTGTGTTTTAAAAAAATACAAGTATTTTAATTTTCAAATTGATTAAATATGGAATATCCCTTCGCAAAAAACCATACCAAGGAAAATACGAAAAGAAACTAACAAATGACTGAATGAGTACCACACTACTATTCGTTGAATAGAATGATCATGCATGTATGAGTTGTACATTGCGCTACAGGGATAGTAAAAAAGTAGGCTGTGCATGTGACAAATGCAGGTCTATCAACGTCCCCAATTGATCCGACGCATAATCAACCTCAGATAGTCCCACCATGTGAGCTTGCCACGTGTCACATGGTCCCACCATTAATACTCTATACTTTTCTTAGTACCCCTTAACATTTTACCATCTTCGCCCTACCTTTTTATTTTCCCGGAAATAGTATAATACAGTTTTTGTTTTGTAATTTTTATTTTTTACTATTTTTGACTTATCAAATTTAGGGTGCATTTGGTATATTATTCGGAATTATAATCGGTATGACATTAGTTAGAGGGTGGGGTAGTATAGGATTGAGAATATCGATTCAATTTTTATTGTTTGGTGTGAACTTTAAGGTGTGGTTATCACATGCATTTTTTAGAAAGAAATATGGTTTTCATATGTTAGTGGTGGGTCTCACGAAATGAGATAGAAAAAATGTCTACTCCTCCTTTTATGAGTCTATGGGTATAAAATGATAATTTCATTCCCAAACTTAATAACCAAACATTTGCAATGATAATTATTATTATTGATTCATTTCCATATTTGTGTACCAAACGCACCTTTATATATTATGTTTCATACTTTGTGTTTCGTAGTTTTATAATAAAAATATTATTATTATTATTATTATTATTATTATTGTTATTATTATTATTATAAATGAAAAACTAAAAGAGTGTATTACTTGTGCTTTAAGAGGTACCAATATCTTATCCTTTTTCTTGACATCTATATTTGTCCTAAACCTCAAACTTAGTTTTTAATTGTTTTACGTGACACGAGTAAGTTTTATTAGAAGAATTTAGTTGGCCCATAATTGTCGGCTTTAGATCCTAAAATTTATATATTTGTCTTTAGAAATATCATACCAATAAAACGTATTATTTTATGGGTTACTATCATTCAACATAATATCAAAGTTGGTTTGATTATGTGACCTACTGTCACACCCCCAAATCGAGTCGCAGCTGAAGGGAATCCAGAGTGTAACTTCATGATATAAAGTTACAAGTTATAACGAACAACTTCTATATGAGTTGTTTTGAAAATACACGTTCGATAAAGTTTAAACAAGGTTTTGAATCATTACAAATGTAAGGTCGTCTACAATAATAAGTAATTTTGAAAAAGTTATCGAACGGTGAATAAATGCATAACTAAACTATTGAATTTCGATCTTTGTATGTATTTTGTTCATGTGTAATGATAATTTGTATCTTGATTTTTATCCTTAACTGTTATAAGGTGGTTAAAAAACGTAGAGTTAAAATAGTTACAAAATACACACAAAATTTAAAATTCAAAATAAAAATAAAGTTAGTTGCACAACATTTAAAAGGATGACAATGTTTATTTGAATAAAAATACGGGTAAGGTTAAAACCTGGACAAATATAAAGGTCAGGCGTCAAATGGTCCACGGGTCGGGTAGCCCGCTTATTACACTTCAGGAGTAATTTACTGATAATTAACCTTTTTTGTTTTACGAAATTAACAAACACAAAATAATAACATATTCAATTTATGTTAGTATCCATCATCACAAGATAAGGGGGTTGGCAACACTTGTGACACCACACCACCATCCCTCACTCCCAACCAATCCCCTTGTGCCACATCATTCACCCATTTTTCCCATCCCTCACCCTTTTTTTTGTAGGCATCACTTGTGGCACCACACCACCATCCCTCACTTCATTTTTTTTTCTTTTTTTTTAATTCCTTTAAAATAAAAATAAAACTAAAATTCCATTAAATTTCATAAAACATTACATAATATTCCTAAAAAAACATAAAATAATCAAGATGCAATCTTTCTGAAGCTTTGACCCGTCGAATTTGGGATCTTCACAAAAATAATCAAGATGCAATCTTTCTGAAGCTTTGACCCGATCACGTTTTACTGATTTGCGTTTCGACCGTCCCGTATCAGCTGCCTCATCTTCGTCAATCGCGTTAGCAAAAACCTCGAGGCTACTATCGTCGGACGACTGAAACGGCTCATCCAACAATATAGTCGAACCAATTCTTTTAAATTCCATTTGGTTGAGTTTTTTTTTTTTTTTTGGTTGAGTTTTTTTTTTTAGATCGGATTGAATGGGAAGGTAATTTTTTTTTTTTTTTTGTGTGTTGTATGACTTTGTGTAGCTGTGTATATATATATATATATTAAAAAAAAAAAAAAAAAAAAAAAAAAAAAAAAAAAAAATGTAACCGTTGCCTTTAAACGGCTAATTCCAACGTTCAAAAAGGACACGAACCTTTCAAAAATTGCTTCCTTCCCGTGCCAGAAAAGACCTCGTGCCAGAAGGCTACCGTGCGGTACCGCGGGGATGGCGGCGGTGTTCCCGCACGGTAGCAGGGTACCGTGCCATCCTTCACGTGAGCAATGCCGACCCCCTAAGTTAACAAATACAAATACTAATATGTCTATTGATCGCTATTGGCTAAATTGTAACTTTAGCCTATAACGTAATAATACGAAGTGCTTTCTTGAGTTTTTGACTTAGATGTACGTAATTTTAACTTACGCCCGTTACAGTTTTCCACTTTTTCTTGTTAATCATCTTCAAACGTGTAGCTAGTGATGTTCAAACCTCAAAATATTCTGAGGAGGGTGCAACCTTTAATAGTTATTAGAAATCAATTAAGTATAAATTACGTTTCATTAAGGAAAAAATACAGCTTGTTTTCTATTGGACAACGCATTTTAGTGCACGTCGATCAAATTGGAATAATGCACTAAAAAGATTGGGTTTCGCTTTTCAGAGGTTTCACCTGAAAAGGAAAAAACATAAATCATTGAAAGTAAACTTTCACACATACAACTCAAGTTTCCACTCATCTTTCGTATCTTTTCTTTTTTGTACTAGTTTTTATTCTATGTTTTTCATTTTGATGTTACTTGTTTTTTTAGTCACAGTTTCATTATGCTTGCATGTGTATGATAATAACCAATGTTTTTATATTTGAAGATTTTAGGTCTAGCTAAATGCATGATTTGTAGTTCCTCAAAGACGATTTGAGATACAACATATTGATAAATAGAAACCACTGGATCCTCGTACCTTTCAAAAGCAACTGCAAACACAAATTATTTATTACATCCGGTGTTTTAAAAATCGTTTTTTTAATTGAAATGATCAAACTCACATTTCCCGGTTTAACCAGCAATTCAACCATCCCCCTCCCCCCCCCTCTTTCGAAGACTAACTTGTATTCCGGTTCAAACCCAGAGTATTTAAACAAAATTAAAAGCTTTAATTTTCTTTTCATACAAAATATGAGTGACTGATACTCCTTTATTACTTGATCTTCGATAGATAGTTTTATTGGTAAACAATAAGAAAATAATGGAGCAAAAGTTTAGTGCAATGCTTATCGTGTGATGTGCTTTTTATCACTAGTGTGAGTTGTTAATATTGTTATTAGGATATAATCCAATATCAACTATCAAGTTACTTGTAATGTATCTCCAAAAGTTTTAAAGCTAATCCACCAAAAGTTTCTTAAAAGCAAACTAAAAGGTATCTACAAGTCAACCAAATACTCGTGCTAAACCACAACTGACCCGCCCGACTAATCCATAATTCCGTATTGCTAAGCTCTAACAGTAAGCATTGCGACACATAAATTAATAATCTCGCTCACTACATATGCAAGAACGTTAGGTTGACTCAACGGTTCAATCGTGCCATTCTAAGTCATATTAATTAAAGGGTTTTTTTATTTTTATTTTTATTTTTTTTGGTTGGGTAGAACAATCGGGTATCAACCATATCATGGATTAAGCCATTTTGCCACATCACCGCATCTTCAACATTTCTCTTTTCATATTCACATACCAAAATACCCTCTCATTCATCACTCAAGCCAGAACACCCTTTTTGAAACCCACCATTTTATTTTTTATAAATAATGCATTTGGGGTTATTCTATAATTATTAATTAGAAATGCTTAAAATTCAGACTTTTAGTTGCTTATTATGAAAGAATTTCAAAATTAATTGGTTAGTAAGCAGGTTGGTTAAGAAGCAAGTTGGTTATGAAGCAAGTTGGTTGTACAAACTAAAAGTATTTGGCTTAACCATCTCTACTTATAAAATATAAAAACAACTAAATGTATAACCGAATAACACAAAATATAGTCACTGGTACCGCCGTCACATTGCGCAGGTACCGTTATAATTTTGTTTTATTTTCAAACCAATTAATTTTTCATTCATTCAAATAACAATATAAATTACATATTACATATAAAATATAAATAAAAAAACAAAATTACCACTCAACACACACACTCGAAACAAAAATATAAACCCACTCAACACACACTCAAGACTAAACACACACTACACTCTCTTACCCATCTTCTTCCTCAAAACACACACAGTCAAAACACCAGACACGGTCAAAAAAAAAAAAAAAAAAAAAAAACGTTGCCTTTCTTCTTTCACGCGAGGGAGGGGGGTCATAACACCTAATGGCAGCACCATTTGTCCTTCCGCGTTAGAATGGAATCAGGGGACGCCACCATACCCATCTCTCTTATGAGTTTATTTGAATCGGTTTATGATAAGCCTACTTTCTTGGTTATTTGTCAACTTAAAAGCTTATTACGACTTGAATATGAAAAAATAGGCCCTTAAGCTGAAATATAAGCCTTGAAAAATGGGTTTAAGTAAACATAAGCCAAGTCAGATACACTAGTAAGCCAAAAAAACAAGCTTAATCAAGCTCATCTGAAATCAGTATATTAACATCTATGTAGTTTTGACGTTATCATACTATATTATAAAGCATGAAGGCCTACTATTAATAGAAATACTTAAAATTGAGCATTACAACTTCTAAAGCTATAAGTACAACAACTAATGCTACTTATAGAAATTCTCCTCATATTTAATTATAACATAAAATTAATACTAACATTAAATACAATAAATAAATCATTATGTACATTAAATACAATTAATTAACTGGTCAATAAATATAACTAATTCATTTATTAAAACACCCATTATATAAGAAATACAAATTATCAAGCATATCATACAACCAACTTAAACACAATTCCTGCATTAAATGTCACTAATACAAATAATAAAGCATATTATACAAATATTCAAGCCCGAACAAGTAATGTGCCAAATGGGCTCGAGCCCGAACGGGCACGTGTCAAACGGGCTCGAGCCCGAACGAACACGAGTTAAACGAAATTTTTGATATCTGTAAATTTATTGTCAAAAAGAACATAATAAACTAAAATATGTTCACATATTGTAAAACCAAGCAAACTACTAAACCAAAAAATAAAATAAAATAAAATAATACAAACTAAGCAAAATTTCATCAAACTTTTGCCAGAAAACTAATCAGTATAACTATTGCCAAAAAACGTACAAATAAAATAAATTATTAGCGGTAAAATTTAAATTACCAGGTGCCCGCAGCTGCATCGCGCGGGGACCCTGCTAGTGTTTTATAATTTGGATATTGAGCTACTATCTACACGTCTCTTAATGAAAGAGAGGTGATTTGAACACTCCATTAATTGATGGGGACACTCAAAAGTATTGTGTATTGATATATATATCCTTAGATCATTTATACTCATGTTCACCCCTATAATAACGGGGTCTACCCCTAGCCCTGCCCACTTGTCCCCCATTTTTGTCCCCTTTTTTTCCAGTGCAGCCCAGTTTCTGTTCCGTATTTCTGACAGTTTTAACAGTTTGACTTATTAAACTTTATATTTTTTGTTCCGCACTTTCAGGTTTATAGCTTTTTGATATAAACAAAATTATAAAAATAAAAAAAAAATAAATAAAAAAAAAAAAAAAAAAAAAATGTCACTAAATGCCAAATTTGGCATACCCCCGTTAGAATAAAAAAAGTACCCCCGTCCTTATAACTGCTGCCATATTGTATATGTATAGACTATAGTTGTCAACTTTATGCATATGTTCCCCAACTGTAATTGCATTCTAACGAAGAAATAAATCAATCATTGAAGCAAAGATTATATATAACAGAATCTTGAAAAAAGAAAGAAAAAATTAAATAAAAAACATATGGTCCCCAACCCACTCAACCTCCAAAACCGACACCAATGGACCATAGAACTAATTGGGTGTGTGAACCAACCCCACCCAGGCTAGACCACCATGGTTCACCACTACACCTTTGATGTGAAATGCATCCATAATTCAAGCCATCATCTTTACAGACAATTCCCTGACCACACCGCCCCTTATCATAATCATGTGCTTGATAATCAATTTTCTTTTTGCTCAAAATGACCCGCAAAAAGGAATGGATCGACATACGGCCGAGTGGGTTCCAATGAACACATGGATATAGTACAACTTTGAAACAATATCTTGGGTTGAACCCACCCAGAAAATTCAGTATAACTTGACGAAACAAATAACTACAAAGGAATAACCGTTTGATTTGAGTGAAACCAAACAAGTACTGTTAAGGACACTAAGCAACGACAAGCCACATGACAAAAAGATAACAAGATTTATATGGTTCACCTAATATGGCTATGTGCACGGCACTAGTTTGCGGCGGGAATTGTAATTTTCCATAAACTGTGATTTCCTACCACACGAGTTCTATATAAGGAATAAAACATTATGCAAAAACCATGAGTCCATGACCATGAAAATCAATTATCTATAGACTCCAATTTATGTGTCAATGTGTCATTCTACAAAATGGGGTAAAACGGAAACAAAGTTGCAAGAGTTTGTTAGTGGTTTACAATGGAGTACAGATACTATGATGGATAATAAACTGTTTTGGATCATACCAAACTGACTCACCGTAACTTGTACTAAGAAATTACCTCCAGACCTGACCTTCGATTTGGCCACCTCTAATCCAAGGTATCTCAACAAAGTTCCATCATTGTTTACAGAATAAAAGGCCTTTCTGTCTTTGCAGGATTAAACTCACGGTCTATTAAAGTTTGTGTTATGATCTTTTCAAATAGCAATGTACAAAGTCCACTGCAAAAAGATCACTATAGCACTATTGCTCTGGATTCAATCATTTATCCTATACTGGAAGGATTTATCATGGGTGAAGGAGCATCTATAAAGCTGCCCCAAATGGAACAATGGGATGTAACAGCATATGGTTACGAGAACTGACATATACATAAGCTCACGATAACGCAGACCCTTTTAAACTTAATCAACTAAGCAACAGTTGAAATACCTTACAACAACAGCAACAACATACCCAATCTCGCCGGGGCGGGGTATGGGGAGGTAGAATGTAGACAGATCCTACCTCTACCCCACCTCTACCCCAGGATAAACCCGAGAGTAGGGACACTGCTTCCAGGAAAGACCTCCGGCAGGTGCAAGTGTGCGGGTGACACAGTTGAAATACCTTGAATGAACAAAAGTTGAAGACGTAAAGCTCCTAGGTTAACAATATTTGTTGATTTTTGGGTTAGATCACCCAAGGAATAACAAGACATTCAGGTCCAAACAAAAAGACGATGAAAACAAAATTTCAGGCATGTCGATTGCCACCTTTACGAATCTTCTCTACTTAACTAAAGAAATGAAATCATGTGCAATAATCATTACCATATTTCTGTGACATTGATGTTTGAAACATTGAAGGAGCCCATTGAGTCTGGAAAGCACCAGAACAGATAAAAATGCCAGAAACTTCAAGGTAAATAATCAAAGAGATGTGAAAGGACTAAATGAACCTTGTAACATCATACTATGATTCATCTATGAATGAATGCAACTGTTGTTGGAAACTCGGGACACTGGTGGCTTCAACAGCCATGACTAAACCCATTGGTTGATACTCTTTCAGCTGCAGAGAAAATATTATAAAAACATTAGATTATACTCCGTAATAACAGCATGCAAGTAACAAGGCCACAATTGCCATCCAAAACATAAAATAAAGATTCAGACATTCAGTAAACCCTGTGACATCCTTGATTAGAGGTGGCAAAATGGGCGGGTTGGGCTGCTTGGGTAACAGGTAAAACGGGTTTGGTTCGAAATGAGTAACTTTTGTCCGAGCCAGTTTGACTGTGGATGCTTCAAATGTAATCGCAAGAAATAACTCATTTTCAAATAAAGTTCAGCAGTTTTATGAATTCAAAAGAAAACTTTGGACACCTATATCCTTTTAAAGCTAATATTTTTTTGTAATCCTTTTATAGATAAAAGTATAAAACATAACCAGCTTCCACCAAACAATATTGAATTTGCAGAGCAAACAACTGTGGAGTCCAAATACATATACATACCACGACAACCAGAAACAATCGAGGAAAGGAGAAGACAGAAACAATCTATAAAGGCCTCAATTGTACAACAAAGACAATACCATGTTATAAAGCACAATGCCCGAATATGATATGTGATGTACCAGCAAGTTAATATGTGCTTATTTTCAAAAGTCAATCATGATGTACTAAAATTAGAACTTGCCTCACTGGTGGTGACCCGCTGAGCGCGCAAGGGAAAGAAGAAGGACCATGCACTGAGCTGAGACATTTAACAAATAATCAGAAATAGACGTTAAGAAACCGTGAAATTTCAATAAAAGAAAAAAGTAGAGGGGTACATTATGAAATATTTCGTCTTCTGCCTTCAAGTATATTATATCTTCTACACTTGAGCTACTACTACCCTTCTTCTTGTTCTTCTTCTGGTCTCCATTCTTATGCTATAGATCCACAAATGAAAAAGAAAGGCTGAATATAGTTCAAATTTAAACCAAAAGAAAATTAGCTATAATTTTTGAAACTACCTTATAGACCTTGCTGACCAATAGATAATGCTTGAAACAGAATGAGTTCCTAAGCTCCTTTGTTGGCTTTCAAGATACCCCAAAAAAAAAAAAAAAAAAAAAAAAAAAAAGTATATTCAGTTTACTATACACAGTCAGAGATTCATTTCAACAAGGATGAGAAAATAAAGATTACTCGAAGTGGCAAAATGGACGGGTTGGGTACCGGGTAAAAAGCACAGGTTCGGGTTGGGTTGGACCGACTTCAGAAGACAATTGATCAAAAAGTTTAATTGTTTTATTTACAATTAGTGACAAAATAAAATTAAAAAGAGCTATTTTCTCATTTTTTGAATAAAACTATCAAAGAGATTATGTGCAACAAAAAAACACTTTGGGCGACTTTTGACCCAATTCTTATTTAGCTACCTCTTTTACCTTATTAACCCGTTAACCTGAATCAACCCGGTTATAAGTAATTGGGTGAAAATTGCCACCTCTATAATTACTATGTTATATTCATCTAACCTCGTCTTCAGTAGCCCATAATATTTCTTTAAAGAGACCATCATACAATGGTGGCAGAAGCTGAGGTGGCAGATTTACTACATATTGCGAGACCAGTAGACCCACATCAGCCGCTTGCGGTCCTAAATATGATTGCATTTTATCTTTAATTTTTTTGTCCGGGCACACTTTCAATAGAAACTCTTTCACTTCCGTCATACATTTATGATCCTGAATAATAATACAAAACCATCAGATGAATATACATTAATTAATAAAGACTACTGGATGTTGCAAATGAATATGCACCTTATATCTCTGCAAGTTGAGAGCAGAAACGAAACCATAAATTCCATTGTCTTCGTCTCCTTGTATCTTAATAACA
This sequence comes from Artemisia argyi, assembly GCA_030686995.1. Lineage (NCBI taxonomy): Eukaryota > Viridiplantae > Streptophyta > Magnoliopsida > Asterales > Asteraceae > Artemisia > Artemisia argyi. Next base: position 68,488,410 of record CM060697.1, read on the forward strand.
GTTCCCACAGTACTTTGTTCTACTATTAAGTCTACAAAACTGCTTAAAGCCCATTCTTTATTATCAAGGTAGGTAGTCATCAGGACCTTCACTCCATGAAAATCATAAGGCTTCGGGTCAAAGAATTCAAAATCTGCTTGAACATCTCCCTTCAATTCACAAGAATATTGAAATAAATCTAGCTGTAATAGATCACATACACAAAGCTTTCAGCTATTATGGTGATTATATAATTACCCCAGATGACTCTGAAGATAAGTTCTCATCTTCGGAAGACGAATGTGACTCTTCCCTTTCCGATTCTGATTCTGATTCTGATTCTGTATCATCGTGTTTACCCTTTCTGCTACCTAAAAACATAAATTGGATTTGATCAGAACAATATGCCAGCACAGCAGCATACAGAATACTATTGACAAATTTTAACCGAAGAAATTCATGCCTGCAGAGTCAGAGGGAAGTTCTCTGTGTTCTGTGGAATTGCCGTTTTGCTGCTTGAGCTTACGACCAGATGTAGCCAAGGCCATAGCACGACCCAAACGTGAGAATGCAGGGTGTGGCTTATTCAAATGGCCTCTTCTTGATGGCCTTCGAGGCATTATGATTGTAGACGCAACCTAAACAGGTTCACAAGAATACAAGAACTCTTGGAAACCAATTGTACATACAGATAGTTTATGTTTATCATACAATCACATCAATAACGCATGGAAATTCTAGAATAGTCTAAACCAAGTATACATACAGATAACTATAAGTCCCCTCCTAACGATCCTCTGATAGTAAAGACTAACCGTTGGGCATCCATTAGACCAGTTACAACCTCCAATACTATTTCACAGTGGTTCTGTTGGGATTTTAGTTTCGCTATTATGATTCTGACTCGTTTCCACTGGCTTACTAGAACAATCAGTGTGCCACACTTAAAAATGCAGGTACTTGGGAGGTGTTTCGCTCTCATTACATAAAAAATAAATAAATGAAAAATTAACACACACACACACACATACACATGCTTTTAAGCCCCGAGTTTCAACTTCAACTTACTTCTTATTTTACCCTAAATAAGCCCCTATATAAAAACACTTAGTTTTAAGCTTATTGTAATATCGATCATACAATACAGTAACAAGCTCTTGTATAAATAAGCTTAAATCACCAATTATGACAGCAAAACATAAGGGAAAGATAAATAATAAGCGAGTAAGGTTATATGAAAACGTACTCACGGTGATGATGGTGGTACGGCAGGGGAGCTAGTGGCGGCGTTGGGGTTTATGGAGCTGAGTCGGAGAATGAGGGAAGAGTGCAAGGGTGTGTAGTCGTAAATGCACCCTGATGTTGACAAAAAAAAGTCCCTAATGTTTTGAAAATATTACATAGTTACCCTTGTAAGTTGTTACAAATTTTACCAACTTATTATAGTCTTACTGCATTCCCGTCTGTCTCTAAAGAGATTTGAAACCACAACCATAGTCACTATTGGAAAATTTAGTGCACTTGTGAGATTAGTTCATACCTGGTAATGGGTTTGGAGGTACGGAGTGTACACCCATAAGATTCCTGACTACTCTGACTCTAATAAGTGGTATGATATTTCTGATGTACACATCAGGGAGTAACTCATCAGAAGGTGTAATCCTTCAGCGAGTTATCTCATCAGCAAGTGGTGTCCATCAGAGACTGATACCATCAGCAACATGCTGATGAGTGTTTCTGATTGGTGAACCATGACTCAGCTGAAAGTTTATTTGTAACGGCTTTGACCTATTCAAGTGGCAGTTAATGACCATGTTTAATTGGTCGTGTAACCACTATTGGCTATAATGGGGATAATTATGAGACGATTAATGGGCCGATTAATCCTTATAATTCTATTTGACTAGCCATGAGTATTTTCCTATATATTGGAAATCAATCATGCATGAGAAACATGACGGAAAACATATAACACTTAGATGCGCAGGGTTATTGATTTGTGCCTAAATCACTAACATACATTTGGTATTATCCCAAGTAGATATTTGTGATACCCAGGCATTAGGGTCGAATAGTTTACTTTGGAAAGTGATAACACGATTCCAAGTGATATCCGGTAACCATTCACTGGTACTGGTACGTAGTTAGGTCATTGATTATCTTCACCCTGTTATGGGCTCACCAAATCCAACAATCAAAGTAAACTATTTTGTGATAATCAATGGCTGCTGCTGCTATGAAACACATGGCTTCAAACTTTGCCAAACTTGACAAGTTTGAAGGGGTGGACTTCACGAGATGGCAGAAGAAGATTCACTTTTTGCTTTCAAGCATGAGTGTGGTGTATGTTCTGAGCACACCAATTCCTGATGATGGGGATGATGCTACTGTAGAACAGATGAGGAAAAGGAGCAAATGGGAGAATGATGATTATATTTGCAGAGGTTTAATCTTCAATGGTATGTCTGATTCTCTCTTTGATATTTATCATAATGTTGAATCTTTCAAAGAACTATGGGATTCCTTGGATGCCAAATATATGGCTGAGGATGCATCAAGTAAGAAGTTTCTTGTAAGTAATTTCACAAATTACAAAATGACTGATTCAAGACCAGTTATAGAATAATATAATGAACTTCTTGGTATACTTGGAAGGTTTACACAACATAAAATGAACATGGATGAGGCTATTTCAGTCTATTGTATCATTGACAAACTACCTCCTTCTTGGAAAGATTTCAAGCATACCTTGAAACATAAGAAAGAACTGACTCTTGTTCAGTTGGGCAGTCATCTGCGTATTGAGGAATCCCTCAAGGTGCAGGATAATGACAAGCCAAAGAGCAACAATGTTGCTGGTGCATCTGTTGTTAATATGGTGGAGCATAACAACTCCTCCAAGTACAATGACAACAAGGGCAAACGTAAACATCATGATAACACAAGGGTTGATCCTAACAAGAAGGCAACACCTACTTGTTGGAAATGTGGCAATACTAGTCACATTAAAGGGGATTGCAAAGGTGTTAAGATTGGTGGTAAAGCCAATGGTTCAGGCACTAGTGATTCAGGGAGTGGTGGTTCAGCCAACTCACTGAAAGGTCAGAGTATGTTTAATAAATTTTTCAGGTTTATTATGTTACATATGTATCTGAATCTAACTATGAGCAGGATGATGATGTTGCGTGGTGGATTGACTCTGGTGCCACTGTTCATGTGTGCAAAGATAGATGTTAGTTCAAGACTTACGAGTCACTGAATGATGGTTCTATTATACACATGGGAAATGAGTCAACAGCTCTGGTGCATGGTCGTGGTTTTATAGATCTTAATTTTAGTTCTGGAAAGATTGTAACTCTGTTTAATGTTATTCATGTTCTTAATATAAGAAAAAACTTGGTTTCAAGTGGTGTTTTGAATAATCATGGATACAAACAAGTTATTAAATATGATAAATTTATATTATCTAAACATGGTGTGTTTATTGGTTTTGGCTATTTGTGTAATCAAATGTTCAGGCTTAATATTGTTAATTCAGCCTTTATGTCAACCTCTAAACTGAATGACTATACCCTCTGGCATGCTAGACTTGGACTGTTTTCTATTTTGTATCTGAGTTTTGAATGTATTGCATAATTGTAGTCCAATAAAGAAGATGGGTCTGTTTATCTTTCCTTCTTAATTTGTTTGTATAGTTAATAAAATAAAATAAAAGACTTAATCATGTAATATGAATTTGGAATGGGAAAACTTAATCATGATGAACCAATCATGTCATCTATGGAATGTCATAAAATACTCACAAGTCATATTGAAATCTTACACCGTACACAAGAAACGAGGTATGACAGGTAAGCATGAGAAAATGTAAAAGCCATGGAACACCATTTACTAATAATCCTTTGGTTAGCATCTATTGTGTAATGTATGTTACCTTGAGTTGTGTAGTAACATATCCATGAAAAATAGTTCATCAGCAGGTTTCATCGTCACACTAACGATATCATATTATACATTGTATTTGATTAACTCTTAGTACCATGATTGACTTGACTATTACAAGCTACTCACTTGAACAAACTTCTTGTCTATATAGATATAACATTTAAGTTACATTCTATCCTCACCATTATTATTATTATTATTATTATTATTATTATTATTATTATTGTTGTTGTTGTTGTTGTTGAATGCATGTGAGGTATTTTGTAAGGTATTTGACTACCATTAAAGGTAAAAGACGATGATAGTGATGAAATATAGAACTGTAATGTAGCGCTAACGTGAAGGTGATGGTAATGGTTACAATTGTAATTAGCCTTATTAGCGATGTAAACAAGTTGAGCACCACTAGTATCGAGCTCGAATCGACTAATAAAACTCAGTGTAAATTGCAAATTTAGTCACTCACGTATCATGAAAGTGCAAAAAATACCCCGAGTCATAAAGGCATGAAAAAAAAAGCCACTCACGTTACGGATAAGTGCAAAAGAGCCACAGAGAGCTAACTTTCATTACTTTCATCGTTAACTGTCACGTCCTTGAGGGTATGACAGTCATTTCAGTGTTCATTTTCTCTCCGCCAATTATAATGTTGATATAAATAATGCCTAAAAACATTATTAACATATATCGATATCTCTATGTTTTGATAATCACAAAACGTAAACTCATTGAACTACAAATTATGACATAAACAAGTATTTAGTCGTAAATATTTTCTTTAGCATCCATATCACTTAAGGTATGAATAAACAAAGTGTCTAATGTATTTTATGATCAAAGGAATTTTTATTTTTACAAACCTTACATTTTATTAAAGTGGGACAAACATTTTTAAACTTATACAAAACATTTTTGTATTTATAAGAAATGTTTTATTCAAAATAAATATTTTGAATTCAAATTTCAACCCAAAAAACGGCTACATTCTTCAGGAAAAACATCCCCTACAAAAAGACAAAAAATCTGAAGAAAATAATTTTTTTCTTAGGCGGCCCCCTTAATTATACTAGGCGGTCCCCTTAATTATTAAGGGGACAGGCACCCAATTAAGGGGACCGGCCACGCTCCCAAACAGTATTTTTCTCCCTATAAATACTGGTTCATCCCACAGAATTTCTCACCTTTTGCACTCCAAAACTTTCTGTTCTAGATCCACATTTCCTTTCTCTTAATCCTTTGATCATAAGTACATAATTCTTTGTTTCAAAGTGATTCAAACATCATCCTCTCAAGTGCAAGAGAAGAATACTTCTATCTCCCAAGACAAGAAGTATTACAACTTGTTGTGACCTCCACATACAAGTTGTTGGTGCATCATCAGGATTATTTACATCATTCTTTGTGAAGATTGTTGTGTATATTTGATTGTAGATAGTTGTGCTAGATATATAGATTGTGTGATTAGTTAATTGCTTGGTGTGAAGAAGAAAAGTTAGGAATTAGATTGTAGTGAAGAAGCTAAGTGTGGAGTAGTTAGTTAAGTGAATTGGTGTGAAAAAGATAGGAGTGAAGTAGTTAGTTGTGAAGTAGATTAGCTTTAAGAAGTTGTGTAGAAGTTGTGACTTAGTTGTGAAGAAGTTGTGGTGTGTAAAGTGGTGTGTAAATTGGTGTGTAAGGTTTTCTCCGCCATAAGGGAGCTTGTTGACATAGTGAAGAAAACTCTCGAGTAGGTGACTCGAGGAGTGGAGTAGGGCAAGGAAGGTGTCCTTGTAGCCGAACCACTATAAATCCTTTGTCTCGTGGTTAGATCTTTCCATATCTTACTTATTTCTTGCTTATATCGCTATTACTTTTGTAGACGTAGACGTATATATATATATATTTGCTCATATAGTGCTAGTATTGATTTTACTTAAAGATCAAACGAAAGTTTCATTCACAAAACAAAGTTTTTACAATCAAACTAAAAAGGTAACATACATATAATTGATCATTTCGATCAAGTAAAGTTTTCATACAAAATATAACTAAGGATTATAAAATAAACGATTACTTACTTATCTCTCGTATATAGCTATAATTGTTTATAATTGTGCATGTGTTGATTTCACATACCTAGCTTATATTATTATTGTTCATACTTAGATATAGTTGTTCATATTGTTCAAGATTTGAGTTCACATAAGATTGAATCAAAGTTTTAAAAGCAAACAAGGTTTTAAAACTAAACTAAGTTTTCATAATAAAACTAAAAAGACGTAAAACTATTCAACCTCCTTCTAGTTTTCCACATATAATTCAAGGACTATATTTGCAAACAAACTTAAACTCTCAAAGCAACTAGATTTAAGCAACTAGATTACTAGAGTTGCTTTTTCAGATTACATTAACTCCCCAAAACCACCCCACTTAACTTCATATCAGACTTAAAGATAACCAACCGTCAAACCCTATCTTTAAAAAAATCTTAAATCGGAAAAACGAAACCCATCTATGGCGAATAATGATAAGGGAAAGTCTTTGTTGATTGGGGGGAGGAATCATCCGAAAAGTCGTGGGGGGAAGTTATATTAAACGATGAAGTCTTTGAAGAAGTTATGGCAACATTTGGTGATCAAGTTATTGCCAAGTATGGTTCGTATAAGAACATAGGGGAGGAGGTGATAGAATAAATTCTTCAATGTCTTTGGAACAAAACTTACAATGAACCAAACGTGGGTGGTAGTGGTGCGATATCTAGTCCTACCCTTGGAAGTGGTAGCGGTTGCTACAATGAGGTAGTTGCAGAGACAAAAAGAGGGAGAGGAAGGCCCAAGAAAAAAGTAAACTTTTCTGTACCAATCGACAATCCGAGTACAATGTCACCAAAAAGGAAGAGGGGAAGGCCTGTTGGGAGTGGGAAGAAGAAGGAGAGGAGTCATAATCTGAGTACAAGTACACAAAAAAGGAAGAGGGGAAGGCCTGTTGGGAGTGAGAGGAAGAGTAAGGGGAAGGAGGAGCATACGGATATTGGTATGTTAATGTAGTATATTTCATTTACGTTTCATTTTAAATTTGCTTATGTTGGATGCTATTATAATTTTGATAGACTTTTATATGCATCCCCTTTGAGTGACATGATTGAGTGCTCTGATTTGTAGGTTTAGGATAAACAGAGTATTATGGTTTTAAGTAGGCTATTAGAATATCATAAGTGAGAGTGTTTGGCATTGCAGTTGTACTACTATACTAAGTCTTCACATTGATGTCTTGACTATTGACGTTTGAATTTAATTAGGATGATATGTTATCACGTTGGTTCTAAGGAAGTATTCACATTGGTTCTAAGCAAGTCTTCACATTGGTTATGGGTGTTGGTAGTCATGGTGAGAAGGTAAGATGGAAATGTAGGTGATGTGATAAAATCAAATCAAGTATATATAGTATAGTATTACTCAAAGAAATCCGCAAGAAATACGAATAACCCGAGGTCGTAGTCCGTGTGAAGGGTGAATGGAATTTCGAATTCCCGGTTCGTGAAACGTGTCGTGAAAGTGGGAATAAGTGATTTCAAAGAGATTACACTAATGAATATGTAAATGAAGCACAATTAATCAATTAAGCACGTAATTCAAGTAAACAATCCTAAAACGCAACTTAGAATCAAAAACCGTAAGCTAAAACGTGAAATAAACGTAAACGCGCGAAATAAAATGTAAATTTTAAGCTATACTAATCCTACGGACTTGAAAATAATTTTCCTAATTTAAAAATGATAAAAGAAAATTTTAAGAAAAAGAAAAATATTTTTTTGACTTTTTATTTAATTTTTATGAATTAAAAATATTTGCAATTTACCAAAACAAATACTTGATTATTTTATGGTTTAAATTAATTCAAATTCGAATAGTTTACGAGTCGATCTCGAACAGCTCCTTAATCTCAAGGTTGCAAAAATCGCTAGGCGGTAGCGTGGCGGCCGGGTACTGCCTAGCGATTAATCGGTTAGACGGGGATTAATCGGATTGGATTTTTTTTATATATAAAATCAAATTTTTTTGAAACTATATGCCCGATTTGGCCGATCTAGCTGATTTTTTTCCGATTTGACCGATTTATCCCTGATTTGACTGATTTTTATCCGTAACCGAGTTGGACGATTTATCCGATTTTTGTCCGATTTGGCCGATTTATGCCCGATTTGGCCGATTTTTATCCGATTAATCGGTATGTTGACTGATTTTTGACCAAACCAATTAATAAGGCCAATTAGTGAAAATCGTGATGGCTAATTTCCGCTTAGCGATTAATCGGCCGCCAAGACCCATTTTTTGCTTAATCTACACCCCACCAAGATAAGTACAAGTTGTAGTCCACAAAGTACAAACTCCCTAACAATAGTCAACTGTTTCCATTAGTAGAAAAGTCGTTGGTGCCATTTCCATTCGACCCACCCACCCACCCTCTTAAACACACACCCCCATCGTTTTTCACGTCTCAAAACCCCCAAATCTCACATCTTCACATTTCATCATCATTCTTCACAAAAATGGATCATTACGAATCAAACCACATCACCGACGACTCCAGCAACAATCACGGATGGCAAAAAGTCACCTACGCCAAAAAACACCGCAAAACCAATCCTCCTTCACAGGTGACATCATCAAAGCCTCATTCAAACGGATCTACTGATAAGAATGTATTCACCTCGATCGAGAAGAAATCAGAAGAGCGTAGGAAGCTGATTGAAGCTGATCGCTTAGCCAATTTAGCGATATACGACGGTGAAGATACCGTTAAAAAAACGGTTAAGAAGAGGAATGGGTATGATGAGAGTGATAGCGATGATGAGGTTGTGGTTAATGGTAATGGAGGTGTGAATGTTGAGGAGAAGAAGGTGAAAGTGAAGAAAGTGAAGAAGCCGAAAGTTACGGTTACGGAAGCTGCGGTTAAGCTCGATGCGGATGATCTGGCTACTTTTTTGTCTGATGTTACTGTGAGTGTGAATTTTGTTGTGATTTTTATATAATTCGTGATCTGTTTGATTTGATTTGATAATTTGGTATAATTTGTTGATGCATGTATCGTTTAGATGATTTCGATACGAATGTCGTGTAGTTTGCAGAAATTGATTGAATGATCTAGATTTGGCGTTAGTGTTGGTAATCTGTTTTAACTGATTTGATAATAAGGCATGCAGATGTTTTTGATATGATGTTTGTATGATTAGCTGATTTTTTGAAATTGCGGGATGTGTGATTGGATTTGTAGTTAGTGTTAGTGATCGGTTTGAGATCGATTTGATAGTAAGTTAAATTTGTTGTTGTGAGGATGTTGGTGTTGAATTGAGGATATGTAATGTTGATGAACATAGCTGCATGTAGAAATGAAAGGAAATAGAAGTGATTTTTTTTTGTTTTAGTTTGGGATTTGATCTAATTCTTTTGTGTGTAATTAGCGATTTATTGGATGATCCGAGTTTTTGCTTCATTAGATCTGTGGGAAAAACAATTAGATCTTGCTTTAGTTTAGATATTTTGCCTAAGCTGATCTGATGGTTATTTTTAAAAGATTGATCTTGAAATGTGGTGTGTATACTATGATGTGCATGTGCTTAGTTTAATGAATGCATACAATTGTATTTATAGAGGAATGTAAGTGGAGGATATATTTTCAGATTTATTTACGGATTATCTTTAGATTAATGTGGTATTTATTTTGAATTTTGGGAATAAATAATGATCGTTTCAGGAAACGCAGTTAGATGTGGCTATAGTTGTGTTATCTGTTGGAACTGATATGATAATTAGGTGTACCTTGTTGCATAGATTTAGGAAAATGATCTTGATGTGTGGCTGTATGTAACATGCAGGGGTTTGTATCAAAGCATGATCATGATAGCATGTGCATATCAAAGAAAAAAAAAAAAAAATTTGTTAGCAATTCTATGGATTATGTTTAGATTAATTTGGTACTGGATTTTTAGTTGATATATTGGAAAAAGTTACTAATCATGTAGTTTTATTTACATGTACAGGCTTCGTTTGAGACACAACAGGATATACAGTTAATGAGGTTTGCTGATTACTTTGGAAGGGCATTTTCTAATGTCAGTGCTTCACAGTTTCCGTGGGTGAAGCTATTGAGAGAATCTCCTGTTGTAAAGGTTGCAGATGTAAGTTCTTTTGAAACTCTTTGTACACTGAATAAAAACTTCCACTGTGAATTTAAATGCCCATTAGCTTGTTACTTAATGTGTGATATGCTCAGTATATTGTCATATAAACCAGTCGTGAAACATAAGAAGTTGGACCCTGTGTATGATCTGGTGTTTTATGTATTAAAGTTCACAATCCTATAGTAAATGTCAGAATGTTGGGGAAGGCGAATGTCTTCCAATAAATAATAATGTAACATATCTCGATACACTAAACTTTAGTTAACGATCACGTTTCACCAGCTTGCTGTTATTTGAGCAAAATAGCTCCTTGTTGTCTTTCAACCATCATTTTTTGGTAAAAAGCTACCCCTAGAGACATGTTCTAGCTAGAACTTGGTCGACATTGACTGTCGATTTTAGTACCAAGTAAAACATAGAACAACTCTTAAATTTGTATAGACTTAATAAGGTTATCTTTTGGATTTTGTTCTTGTAGTTAGCTGACTAGAACGATTTTAACTCAATGCTTATTTACACCTATAGTTTGTTACTTTGATGCAACATACATCACAATGTCCTATCTAGCCATCTTTTTATTAGTTTTCCAGATTTACTACAAGAGAAAAGGTTAATTATAATTTTGTGTTTGAAATTTTGGAGGTAAAAACAGACTCGTGAGGCATCATAGTCTTCATATGTATGGGCCATCCAGCTTCCTTATCAAAATCCTATGTATAGATATGCTAATGCTATGCTGAGTTGCTGACATAGAAGTAACTGGATTCATCTTTTTTATACTAACCGATTATTATGAACCTTGACAGAATTTCTATCTTACACGGATAAGATGGTGCTTGGTGGTAGTTGTACCTCCCATTCTTCCTCCTCCCCTAATTTAGTTTATTTATTCTTCTTTCTTGCAGAATCCTGTGTCACATATTCCTGAAGCTGTATACAAGACATCAGTTGACTGGATCAATAACCGATCTTTGGAAGCACTTAGTTCTTTTGTCCTATGGTCCTTAGACAGCATTCTTGTTGACTTTTCCATCCAACAAGGCAGTGGAAAGGGATCAAAGAAAGGTCCCCAAAAGACATCCTCAAAATCTCAGGTAAGATAGTGGGAAAGCTGAATGACAAATTGTTTTTAATTTAAAGGACATGCAGGAAAATACTAATCGTATTTTTTTAAAATTTCATTGGCAGGTTGGCATTTTCGTAGCATTAGCAATGGTATTGCGAAGGAAACCGGATTCGTTGATTAGTGTATTACCAACTCTGAGGGATACTTCAAAGTACCAGGGACAAGATAAGCTTCCACTTATTGTGTGGATGGTAGCACAGGTGAGTTCTTAATTAGATAATCTGTCACAACAAGATACCTTCTGCTCTTACCATATATGCAAGTATTATATATTTATATCTGCTAAAACTATGTCTATTATATGAAGGCAACACAAGGCGATCTGGCTGTTGGTTTGTACTGCTGGTCGCATTTGGTTTTGCCCATTGTTGGGGGCAAATCTGGCTCTAATCCTCAGACCAGGGATCTAATTTTGCAATTAGTGGAAAGGTTTCAAATCAACCTTTAACTATTTATTCTTTTTTTGTTTCACTGTTAGCCTTACAGCATGCAATATATCTTTGATACTTCTTTTTTGGTTCTTAGGATTCTCTCTTCCCCAAAGGCTCGCACTATTTTGATAAATGGTGCTGTGCGGAAAGGAGAGCGATTGATGCCACCATCAGCACTTGACCTTCTGTTGAGAGTAACTTTCCCTTCGTCTTCAGCTCGAGTTAAGGTAAAGTGATTAGGAAGGTTCTTAAATGTTTAAATCGCAAAAGCCATGTTTTTACACGATTTATGTTTGTATACACTTCATTTGAGTCCTTAGAGATCAGACATTACCCAAATCGGAACATTTCATAGTTAAATGAGTTAAGGTTACTACCACTATTGTCTGATTGTGTTATGATGCAGGCAACGGAAAGGTTTGAAGCTGTGTATCCTACACTTAAGGAAGTGGCTCTTGCCGGTTCCCCTGGAAGCAAAGCTATGAAACAAGTTTCTCAACAAATCTTTACGGTTACTTTGAAAGCTTCTGGAGAAGGTGCACTTTTCATATATAATGAGAAACTTTAACTTAAAGAAGCTATTCAGAGACTTGATTTTTACTTAATTTTGTTTGTTTGGCAGCAATCCCTGAACTATCCCATGAAGCATCTGGTATTTCTATCTGGTGCTTAACTCAAAATCCTGATTCTTATAAGCAATGGGTGAGTTTTGTTTTTCATTTTGGGAATACTGTTATAATTCACTCTTTCATGAATATCATTTTAAATTTACTATATATATAATTTGTTCAGGAGAAGGTTTATGTGGATAATTTAGAAGCTAGCGTTGTGATTCTGAGAAAGCTTACCGAGCAGTGGAATGATTTATCTGCAAAACAGTCTTCTCTTGAGGCTCTTGGTGAAACTATCAGTAGTTTCAAGAACATGGTACATCTCTTACCTATTTCTCATATTGTTACTACTATGAACCTTCTGCTCTCATAAAGTTGAAAACGTGTATTCTGGTTGAGTTTAAAAACATTTGTTTATCATATGCAACAACCCTGTTTCAGTCTACCAACTTGGTCAGTAGATTCTTTTCACTCTATTGGTTTTGGTTAATTGATTGTGAGTTTTAGGTCTCTTTAGAGCATTAATGTGTCGGTTTGTTGATCTAGAAAAATTGAAAGTTCGAAGATTAACTCATTTGCACTCAGAATTAAGTGGACTCTTTTGAGATGAAATATTACCCCTTACTTTCATGTGCTATACTACTATTTAGGGTTTTAAATGGTCTAAAAGATCGGATTAGGTCGATATGCACACGCTTTAAAAAAAAGAAAAGAAAACTGTGAATATTCAATATTTTCAATATAAGTACAAAACTATATCACCACTATAAAAATCTACTCGGTAACTTTTTTTTGGATAAAGTAAGGTATGAGGTTGTATACATCTTAAAAGTACACTTGTGGGGGATCTTCGACCAGTTTATTACCTATTCGTCCTTTTTTATTTTGGTTTGCAATGCAAACACATATATAATAGATTTTAGCACCTATTACTGATTAATGACTTACAAATCATCACAATACCTCTATTCACTACCATCCTGAAATATAAAAAGAATGTCTTTATTTTTTATGAGCACTGAAAAATCATGTGAAGCTCAAGTTGCAGATTCCTCTGAATGTAAGCATTAGTTAGCAATCGTGCTTATTTCTTCTATTTTTAAAAATTTCTGTTTACAGAATGAAAAAGCTTTGACAGAGGGTGACTTATCTGCTGCTGAACAAAAGCTCTACAAAGAAGCAGACAAATATTGTAAGGTGTTACTAGGAAGACTGTCACGCGGGTGGGGATGTGTTAAAGGTTTGGGTGTGGCCCTCATCGTCATTGGTCTGGGAATCGCTTTCGTGCCTCAAAACGCTTTTGAGTCTTTGGATTTGACCAAATTCGTTGAAATGCTCAACATCCAACACTCTGTTTGAGCAAAAAAGCTGTTCCAGTCTATAACATGCAAGATAGTTCGGCGGCATACACAAGTTGAAGGTTATAAGAAAGAGAATGAGGTACTATTTAAAGATCCTCTCTTTTAGAACTATGTTTCAACTAAAAGTAGATGCAAGATCAACCGGTTTTTAAGCGATTTTGTTTCTTGGTTACTTTATATCTGTTTGTTTCGGATCTGTTTTCTTTTTTTGGGGTTGAGGTGGATGTTAACTTTCAGGTTTATTTCAAAGTTTCAAGTTGTTCAGTTACTAATACCTTTGATTGTCAAGTGTTTGGTGTTGTTTGACCCAGTATTAGACGCAGTTAATGTAAATGTGACAAAATGGGTGCATTTGGCAGCAGGTTTGGGTTAAATGGGTAATATTTGGTATGCATAATTTTTTCTACCCTCTAATATTTTGTCCAGTTTTTAAGTAAATTATTGATGTTTTACATACAATAACAAATGAATATGTCATTACAATAGTAATTATAAAACGTGTTAGTGTTTGGCGATATTTGATTTGTTTGACCCATATTTGACCTTTTCTCTTTTTAGCTTAATTGACCCGTTAAGAGAGAAACATGATCCAAGTCGATCCATACACAAGTAATAGTCACCTCTAAGTTTTATTTTCTTGGTTGTATTTCCAACAGACGGCACTTGTTACTCATCTTTTGTTTCTTCCTGCCAATGTATTGTGCCTATGAACCTTGGACCTCGAGTACCTTGAGTGGTTCGGCAGAGAAATACATACACGCCAAAATTTGTGTGAATTATATGCATAGTAAATAGAATGTATTACATAAAAAGGGCGGAGTAGGTACATGTGTCATTATGATACATAGTAATAGACGGTCACATGAAGTGAAAAGTGTGTATTCATTAAACTTCATAATCATCAATTGTAGCCCAAGGGAATTTTCTGTAAGAATTGCGAATTTTGGAAGGGTCTTCAGGTACAGACCATGGGTATTTCATGTCTGGATCTCTTGGGAACTTCCTGAAGTTCAAAAATGGTGCCCAAAGCAACACCCTGTCAAATGCCCAACATCTTTGTGTTAGCCTTATCAACTCTAACGGATAAGTACAACGAATAAGGCAGAGCGTTTGAAATTTGTTGATTATAACAAATATTATGAGAAAGTTTTTCTAAAACCAGTCTTCTCGTGAAATAGAATTCAAGTTGCAGCAACCAGTTAATTAGTCAAGGCATTATCTAGATAAAAAATTTAGTTTAACCACGCCTCAAATGAGACACAAATTTACCGATTTTCATAGCGGTTTTATAATTGGTTTCTATAATCAATTGGGATGAAAGCTGAACATGGAAGGGATAATTTGAACTAACCCTGGGAAGAACATGAAGACAAACATAAACTGCACATACATCTCCAAAAGATTTCTCTTGTACCATCTTGTCCTCAACCAGTTCATGATAAATGGCTGCGAAATCATAGCAACCATTCAAAATTTCAAACCGCTTATCCATATAAACACCACAAAAAAATGACCAAAACAAGTTTCTTTTCACTTACTGGTGCCACTAGAAAATAGAAGAAAGCACATATGGCTAATTGTATCAACTGCCACACCAAATCCTCTTCATAGTTTACTCCGGTCACTGCTAAAGCCGGTTCACTAATAACCTGGTATCATCTCAACTAAATCAACAACAATCAAAAAGTGAATTTTGGTTTTACAACATGATAACAATAACTTACAGTAGTCAATAGTGCTCCAACTTGTATAGCGAGACTGGACTTACTGAACGCGAATTCGTCACCATTCTTCTTCAAATTGGCAACTACGAGTTTCTGTAGCCACCCGAAAGAAACAATAAGCAAATGTTTTGCGACAACATCTTAACAATTGTTATTAGTAGTTTAGCATGTTTTGTTAAAATGATAGATAAACTTACAGAATACTTGTGTGGCTTGGAGACCTGGGGTTGTTTTTTATTGAATGGGGTGGAGAGAGGATGAAATTTGCATTTAGGAACTGAAGGCAAAGCCCTTGGGATGTTGAAGCTCAAGGAGGAGCTCATTTTGTTTGTGGCCATGTATGTGTATGTTTATAACAATATATACTCTCTTGTTATCCATATTACTTGGATGTCTCTTGCTCAAAATTTTTGCATAGTTATGATTATGATGTTATAGAAGAAGACAAGACAAAAAGATAAATAATAATAATAATAATAATAATAAATAAATAAACATGGTGAAATATTTTTAACGTTTAATTACTACTTTAACATATAGTATATAATACGTAATAAAATCGTACGAAAGTTTGTTAAATGTGAAATTAAGGTCATTTGTTACGTACTTAACAGGTTGTCCAAAGATGTACTCGGAGCATCTAACCATCTCCCTTTTAGGTAGATAATTTGTACACTCTCTCAATTGATTGAGACACTCTAACTTAATATGTTTTGACATTTATACCCTCACGTGGATAAAAATGTAAGGGTAACTATGAGAGTATAAATGTCCAAACACACTAAATTAGAATGTCTCAATAATTTTATAGAGTGTGCAAATCATCTCCCTTTTACAAAGGCTTGAAAGACACAATAACACTAACACCGACACTAACAAAGTAACAAACGGCTTAATTAAAATATACTTTGATTGAAACAATAATAGTGAACATAGGTTAACCAAATTGAGAAATTACAAGTACTTGTGGAAAGCTTTTAGAAAAGCTCAACTTTGAAATACAAAAATAGTTTAAAAAGAATCTTTAATTAGTGCTCATATTTTGATAATACTGACCACCACTAAATGTCTAGTTGCAAGACACTTGATTTCTTTACAAGAAGTTAATAGTTCAAATTATTTCAGGTAGTAGGCAAGAGTCAAAAACAGTCGTGAGATATCTGAACAAATATACTTTTGATTTAAAAAAAAAAAAAAAAAAAAAAAACCGTCTCATAAAATCACATGAACAAAAGAAACCTCATCTCATGTTTTTCTTCTTTCCTTTCTATTTTTTTATAATATTATACAGGAGAGATGCTCTAATACACAAATTATGTGAATCTTTTAAATGTATTTAGTATTAAGCAAGACATGAAAAAGCTTCAAGACATGATCTCAGATAAAAATTCGCAGAGGGATAATACTAGAATATGCAGGTAGTTTCGGGCTAGGTTGTTTGAGGGTTTGAGGTAGTTATTGTGTTTAGGTCGTATGGGCACCTCTAAGTAGCCTTGCCTCTTGCGTTTTAGATATAGTGTCCCTTTGCTTGTTCACTTTAGGTTTTCTAGGCGTTTATTGGCCTCTCCTGTTCGGCTGTTCCTTTTACTTTGCCTTAACTTTGGAACCCATAGTGTTGCCCTACTTAGATATTTGCCGTCTCTTAGGTCTTTGGTTTATATGTGCCTTTTGCCCCACTTTTTTTTGCTTGCGTTTTTTAGATACTTTTATCTTTTAACTTTTATTATGCTTGGATGCTTATGGTCGTGCCCATGTCTCTTTGGTGCTTTATCTTTTCTCTTTATATGTTCTCTTTCGACGTTTGCTTATATTTGTTTATGTCCTTTCCTGTTAAGTTTCTTTTGATGGCATTTATGTCTTTTTGCTTTGTGTATGCTTGTTTTTAGCTTTTCGTCTTTTAACTATTTTATTTTATTATTGCTCACTTTCATACATGCACTTATTTTTGAGCACTCTCACCCACACTTATATTTGCCGGATGTATTTCTCAAAACAGTCTCTTTATTCTTGAGTTTATCTTAAAATAAAGGCAAGATCTGTCGATATTCTACTTTCTCATAGCCAGCCCCGGCGAGATTGGTATCTTGATGTATTCTTATTTGCTTTTGCGAATGTGAGCAATGATAAAAAAAAAAATTAGTTTAATTTGGACAGAAGAAGCTTCTGGAGTTCAAAGTAGAAACATCAAATCTTTAAGGGCACGTTTGGTAGGGTGAAATTCAGAGAAATGAAATGAAGCTCAGAAATGGAATTCATGGAAATGAATTATCAGGGAAATTGAATAATAATTCCAGTGTTTGGTAGCAACAGAAAATTTACACAGAAATCAAATTCCAGTGTTTGGTAGCAACAGAGAATTTACCCAGAAATAGTTAAGAAATTATTTTTTGTGTTTGGTAACAAATAAGATATAATTTTTTTAAAGGCAACAATTTATAAAAACCACAAAAAGAAACAAAGATACAATACAATGACATCCCACGCCAATTAACAACTTAATTAAAATAAAAGAAGATGAGACACGAAAAGATAATAATAACAAAACAAAATATAGAAACAAAACCACTTGGACTTGGACTTGCAGACACAAAACCAAACATCAGTACATAGCATATTCAGCAGTCCATAGCATAACCAAAACAGCAGGACACAAAACCAAATATTTTTGTGCAGTATGTCACAAATTGCAGCAACACACAAAATGCTTCAACACACAAATTGCAGCACGCACGAACTGCAGACATAAACCAAATGCGAAACCAACTTGCTATCACGAACAACTTGCTGGTATACACGTGAAAGTAATCAACTGTTACGTCATATATTAAACTCGTCAAACATGGCATTGGCAAGAATATCTCTTTGATCGCTCCATTCATTTGAAACCTCAACAGTGCTAATAACATCATCATGCTCGTTTCCACCTTGTGTGTGATCAACTGGCACTTCATTGTCGAGGGGGTCTTGAGTCATTTCTGTGCGTATAAAGTTATGCATCAAGCAACAAGCAATAATGATACGTGGCATTGATTCAAATGGATGGTAGGAATTATCACGCAAGATAGCCCATCTAGCTTTGATCAATCCGAAACATCTCTCGATAACATTCCTAGCTGACGAGTGCTTCTTATTATATACTACGTAACTCTTTAGCTGTGGTAGGCGGATTAGACCAATCATTAAGATGGTATCGTTGACCACGATAAGGTGTTAAAAAGCCTTCACCATTTGTATAACCAGCATCACAAAGATAATACGTACCTATAACAAAATATATTGGCATGTCTATTACCAAAGTTCATTCTATACTTTTTACGAAGTGTATTAGACTCGAGCATATGGTTTATGATCAAACAACCCAACCTAAACCAACGAATCATAACAGATAGTATGTAAAAGGTCTCTGTTGCACCTGTCATAGTTGCCGTCATTCTTCGCTTTCTTTGCTCAACCAACGGTGATCTTGCCATCTATAACCATAAAGATTGAGTGCACATTAAAACCAACAAATCAATTTATGAAAGAAATAATTAGTTACTGGAAAAATACTTATAAAAGCAAATGACCTTTTACATAAAAGCAAATCATGTAAATATGATTGGCATTGAAAGAGAAGAGAACCAATCAGTTTGCTTATAAAATCAAATGACTTTTACATGACTAAAAACTTAAAAAGGCCCCATTAGAGTTTTATAACTAATCCAAAACAAATATATCAGTTTGCTTATAAAAGCAAATCATGTAAATGACTTTTATATGATACTACGTCAATTCCATAGATTAATAATTGTTTCATGTTAAATTAGACAGATCCTATATATCCATATAAACATGGCTACATTGAAACCTATAATCAACTCTAATTTAAAGATAAACATAGAATTAAAAAAATAGTTTAGGGACAAAAAAACAATCAAAATATGAAAAACATGTATGAGATGGACTACCTGTACTAACGAAGAATAGAAAGAGAAGAGAAAAGGTTGCCGTCGTCGGAGTCGCCGGAGAAGAAGAAGAAGGCGAAGGGATGAGTCAGACAAGTTTGGGGTTTCACATAGTTAACTTTTTGGGGAAAATGTGAGATGCACGTGACTTTCAATTTATAGCACTTTTTGTTTTAACTTTATCAATTTCCAAGCAAAAAAAGGCGGAGAGTTAAATACCGAAGAATTGGTTTACTTGACTTTGTGAGTGGAAATAGAATTAGAAAGGAACCATTTCTTAAGAATTATAATTCTCCGCTTTTTTTTTTTCCCATAAGCTACCAAACATGGGAAATGCATTCTTTTCTATTTCTCTCCTCACAATTCACCCTACCAAACATGCCCTAAGGGTCAAACTTCACATTATCCTTAAAACAAACAACCACTATAAACCCACAAAAACAAAAATCATCAAATCCATAAACCCTTGTAGTAACAATCTTGTCTGAACCTATTTCAACATGTCACTAGCAACTCATCCTCATTTCAAGTTCACTTTTTCAATTCATAAATCACTTGCTGAACCATCTAAAACAACTACAGCAAGATTAAAATATTTACACAATTTTTCTACTTTTAATTCGTTAAATGTGAAATTAAGGTCGGTTGTTACCCGGGTCAGTAGTAGTAGTGACAGTGACAGTGGTGGTTCATTTGATGACGCTGTTTCACAACAACTTTCTGTAAGTTGTTATATTTTATTTATGCATATTGTGCTGAATCATTTTGTTTAGTATAATTTGATTTGAAATATTTTTTTTTGATATATTGGTTGTAAAGTATTATGCACACCATGTGTTTGTGGAAATGTCACTCTAGCTTTTTTTCCAGAAGTTGAATACAAAATTAATAGAATTTGATACTAGGTTACGCGGGAGGCCGAGCCTTTTTGAGTAGATGTACGCGGCCTCACTAGGTTAATCCCGGGACCGGTTGACCATTCTCTGGCCACCCAATTGTACATACCGAGCGAGGTTTGAACCCTCTTGTTAGGAAATCAAGGACCTTACCACTAGGCCATTTAGTAGTGGTTGAAAACTTGAAATATAAACGGATTAGGTTTTCCCTGTTGAGGGTTACCTGGCATGGCGAGTCTTTTGACTCAGATGTACGTTGCCTAACCGGGAGGTATCCTCGTGACCGTCCCTTTTCCGGCCACCACCAAATAAAAAAATACAATGTTAGCAACTGATTTTGAGGGTATTTAGGTGCCTAGGAGGTGTTTGGGATTGTATATTTGTAGCTTATGCTTACCGCTTATAAGCACTTCAAAGAGGTGTTCATTTTCTTTTAAAATATGCAATCCCAAACACCCATTCTTGCTTTTTTGTTATTGTTGCAAAAAAAAATAAAAAAATAAAAAAATAAAAAAAATAAAAAAATAAAAAAAAATCGTGGTTACGTTACAATCTTACATTACTAATTATGTATATACGATTTATGATGCCTCAATGAATGTTAATTGGTATGGTTATGGCATTAGTCTTTAAGTTTTATAATCTCATGATACTACTATCAATTTGCTAGTTTTCATTAGCTTTAATGTAAAAGTAAAATTCATGTTTGTTTTACCTTTTGGATATTCGTTTTATATATTTTGAACTCAATTTATATGTTAATGTGTGTTATGCAATTAACAAAAAGGCATACTATTTAATTGACAGGATGTGGAGGCGAGCAGCTCACCTATTTCCGGCGATAGTTATGTAGGCTTGTTTATTAGAATGCTAGGGTTAGACAATGATATATTAGACAGAGAACAAGCCGTTGATGCGTTGTGGAAATACTCTTTGGGTGGAAAGAAGTGTATTGATGAAATCATGAAATCCCCTGGTTCTGTTATCTTCACTGTGAATCTTCTAAAGTCGGACTCTAGCGTGGCATGTGAAGCAGCTGCAGGCCTTTTGAGAATGATTTCATCGGTTAATATCTACAGAGACTTGGTGGCTGAAAGTGGGGCTATAGAAGAGATCACTAGTCTCCTCACACGATCTTCTTTGACACCTGAGGTATTAAAGAGATATCTTAACCATATTTAAATTGACTTTGATTTGAGTTGGGCTAACGTGACTCGAGTAATTGACATTGGCTAGGTAAAGGAGCAGAGTCTATATGTGTTGTCAAACTTGTCTGTTGATGAGAAGCTTCGAGTCCAGATTGCAAACTCTGATCTCCTTCCTTTACTTATTAAGTTCTTGGATGATGAAGATATGAAAGTTAACGAGGCAGCTGGTGGGGTTTTGGCTAATTTAGCATTAAGCGTTACTAATCACAAAGTTATGGTCGAAGCAGGTGTTATCCCGCCACTGGTGAGCTTTTTTGTACTATTTGAAAATTTGAGCTCAAGAAACTCAACTTGAATGGGCATTTGCTTTCTTTTATCATTTTGATTTCTAATAATATATTTAGAATTTGCAATATTATCGACTCTCTGGCCAACATATAATACCCGTATGGATTTTGAGTTTTGATGACTGAAATCATATGTGGAAAATGGCCGGGGCAGGTAATGGGTTAAAAAGTCATACTTTTTGGTAAGGATCAAAACAGGCCGGATCAGTTTATCTTGACCTGAAAACTTTTGACTATTACTACCCGGGGGCCCATTTAATATATATATATTTTTTATTTTACATGTTTGACTCGTTCGAGATAAAACATAACCGAATCACCCATTCGTAAGTGAATGAGTTGAAATGCTACCTCTAACTGCAAACCATACAGGCAAAATTTCTGAGGACTAACTCCGAAGGATCTAAGGTCATTAAAAAAGAAGCACAAAGTGCATTGTTGGAGTTTGCAAAAGACGACTATTACAAAATTCTGTTGATAGAAGAAGGCCTGGTTCTAGTTCCTTTAGTTGGTGCAGCCGCCTACAAATCATTCAGACCATCTTTACATTCATGGCCATCTTTACCTGATGGGTCAGAGCTAAATGTAAAACAAAGTATTAAGGGTCCATCGAGGTTCGGTGCATCAGAATTACTTGTTGGATTACATGTTGAAGATGATAAGAATACAAAGTTAGAGGAAGCAAAGAAGAATGCAATAGTTGGTCGAACGCAACAACAGTTTCTTGCCCGTATTGGAGCTATAGAAATAGAAGATGAGAATAATAAAAATAATAAATTTACAATTTTGCCCTGGGTTGATGGTGTTGCTCGTATGGTTTTGATTCTTGAATTAGAATATGAATCAGCTATTGCTAAAGCTGCGGAGTCTATAGCAGATGCATGTATCAGTGAGCACATGAGAACCTCTTTTAAAGAAGCAGGTGCTGTAAAGAATCTTGTTCGGCTTATAGATCATCAAAGCGAACCTGTCAAATTAGCGGTTATTCGTGCTTTGGAGAGACTTTCAGTAAGGTGGAATCTCTTTCTTGCTGCTTAAACTTTATGTCATGGGACACTTTGATTTTCGACGTCTTTTAGGCTAAGTTTCAACTTCAAAAAAGTAAATATTAACTTCATAAAGATTTTGTACCAATTCTGTTAGCATAAAATATACGGTTATAAACTAAAAAGACAACTTGTTTTTATGCAAATATGGAGCAAGAAAACACTATGAAAGGATGATGGATCTAGTCAAGGTTATTTAAGGAGTTCGAACACAGATGCTGGCTAAGTAAATCATCGGGCAGTCTTGGTCCTATTTCAAGTGCCGTTGAGAGTAAAAGAATAATTACCTTAAATTTGGCCTAAAAAGTCAAAAAGTGAGCCCTTTTTCTTTAGGAATGATGGGAGTTAGAGGTTGAAATTTCGACCCCTTTATAAATGGCTGTTTGGGTTGTGTTTGATCTCAAATGGGTCAAATGAAAAAAAAAGAATTAACTTACCTAAAAAGGGAATGGGCAGGTCGCCCAAAATTCTATCACTAATGCATTACAACATCCAATAACACAGATTTAGGTTTTTGTTGTTATAACATTGTTATTGGTCCATCATAAAGTGTTTTATTTTGTATGGATGCAGTAATGATGTCTGCCAGAGAATTGAAGCTGAAGGTGTCTTGGATCCTTTGATAAGATCAGTAAAAGATTCGGATGTCAATGGAAATTCAACTCATATGGTACAGACACTTGTAATTTATATGTATATGCATTCTTATTGGTGGTGTTGGGATGATACTGTGAGACATGTGTTTTGAGCTAATGCAGATTCTGAATATTCTTTCTCGGATTTTAGATCCTAGCAAAGAAATGAAATCAAAGGTCAGTATCTTTTGGTCAATAACAAATTCAGAATATGACCATTTACTGTTTATGTTTCTTGAACTTACTTAAGTTGCTTGTTGGTTTTGACCAGTTTTATGATGGACCAGTTAATGGATCTAGAAAAGGATGGAATGAAGCAAGAACATCTGCCTCGAATTTCACTTTCAGGTTTGTGTTTGTTTGACCACATAAGTCAATATATCTTTTTTTTAGAAGGTATGAGCATCTTATTTGAAGAAAATTCATTTTGATGTCCTGGGTTCTGTCAAGGTGATAATATTGGCCCGGTGAAATAGGTAAAGGGAAAAAAGGTATTTAAAAAAGGAAACAACAATTATTATTCTTGTAATATCATTAGCGATCATATTTTGATAACTAATTGTTTGTTAGAATTTAAAAACATTTGGCCAAAGTGTTTCATGTCTATGCAACTTTTTTTTTTACCTGTACCAAAAAAATACCCGTTTTGACCCGCTATCTCACCTGAATCACCCATTTTGATACCTCTAGGTTTATGTTTTGATGGATCTTGGTATTAATTGTGCAGCTCGGAAACCATTCGAGAGAAGGACCTTTCGGATTCTACATTCATTTCTCGCCTAGTTGAAATCTTGACAACTTCTTCTCCGGTTTTGCAAACAAAAGCAGCTTCAATTCTTGAATTCCTGACAACATTTGAAAGTTGCAGAGAGAAAATCACATCACTTGATATTGAATCTGCTCTAAACACCCTTTTTCAACAGAAGTTTTTCAATGGTATGTCTGTTTTTTTTAACTTGCTAATTTACGTCTACTCCAGGCGCCATGTCAGTGCCTCATCAGGAAAATTGACTGGTCAAAGTTACTCACATGTCAGTAACTCAAAATATTTGAAAATTTTCTATGGTTTTTCTTGAAAAAAAGATAATTACCGAAAATAAAAATTGGACAAAAGTTACCTTTATGTGCAATTAGGCTGCTAGTTGTAATAAAGTTTCAACCATTTTCAGGGAAAGAAGTCATGGAAGCCGAATATGACTTTCAAGAGTCAGAATTAAACACCCTAGAAATCGAAGAAGCTGGTCTTGCTGTATCCGTAGCATCACGGCTACTCACCCGCCTGCTTGACTCTGAACATTTCCAAAAAAATATAAACGCATCAACACTCACCGACTCCCTCCGTAAAATTCTCGCGTCAAAAATTCCACTTCAATACAAAGACTGGATAGCTGCGTGCCTCGTCAAACTCAGCTTTATATCTGGCCCGACCAAACTTGGTTCAGAGAATCCAATCAATACCGAGGTTATGCTCTACGAAACAATCCCAAGACTAATAGAGCAAATTAAAGATAATTACTCTCCCGAATCCCAAGAAACTGCAGTTATAGAACTCAACAGGATAATCTCTGAAGGGGTTGTGGATTCGACACGGGCTGTGGCAAATCAAGGCGGGATTTTTCCATTGGTTAAGCTAATCGAAGATGGGAATGGTAGGGCGGTGGACGCTGGCTTGGCTATACTTTATAATCTGAGTATGGATGCTGAGAATCATCCGGCTATTCTGGCTGCAGGGGCAGTGCCGGTGTTGAGGAGGATTGTTCTTTCGAAAAGTCCACAGTGGGAACGTGCTCTTAATTTGCTTAGAACATTGCCTACTTAATAGAATAAAACTTTTCAAAGTGTTTTTCATGTTTGATGATTATTAGAAAAGGGCAATGTTGTACTACTGTTGTCTCATTTTTCGTAGCGAAATCTTGATCAAGTGTTATATGTAAACGAAATTCCAAATAGCAAGCTGAAGATCTTAGTTCTCATTCTTTTGAAAGAACAAGAAAACATACTCGACTGATTGTTCGTGGCTGTGTGCTTATTCTGTTACAATACTAATGTATTTACGAAAATTATGTAGATGCTAGCTGACAGCTGACTATAGAGTGTATACAAATTATGTATCAAAAAGGCCAAATTTGTTATGTACAAAGGAAGGGGAAAAAAGTCAAAAAACATAGTAGTGTGAGTTTCAAGTTGAGCTCTTTTAAACTCGAGCTTGACTTGTTATATGTTTTGAGCTGATTTATACAGGGACTAATTGGGCCTTATTTAAAAGAATTGGAGTTACTTGTACTTTTGTCAGGATAACTTCATGAATGATATCTATTCCCACTTCTATTACCGTTATGGTTGTTAAACTGGTGGTTACAGAGCAAAAGATATGTTAACCTCAAATTGCATCTCTATTAACAGAACTCCCATTATCTTTTGTCTTTCAGATAAAAGTAAATCAGATACTAAACCTCAAGTTCAACGAAGCAGCACTGGTGCTCCGTTGCAACCGCCCTTAGTTCCTGCTGGAAAACAACTGCAGAAGAAACCATCAGTTGGAGAAATAGAACGCGCTATTGGTGCTGGTATTTTCAAAGACCGTGACATCAACCGGCAAGTATTTACGTTTATTATTTATTTAACTGTGTAAATAATACAGGATTAAATTGTTTAATGCTTGTGAATTATGAGTATTGCTTAAATGAACTTGGTTAAAAGAGCAAATTTGCAACCATCTTTTGGAAGACCTTGATATGCCACTAAAGAAGACTAAAAATAGCGAATTTGCCATTAAAGAAGCAAATAGCCACCATTGTTTTTAGATGCTGTAATTTGTTACTAACCAATATGGTCATTTGACAAACATCAAACATGCATTTTATTTATATGTTGTTTGTCTTTTAATATGAAAAATATACCTTTTACGAAACAAAAAAGTTTTTCAATTGTTTGACACCTCAAATTGTGCAAAACAATTGTTGGAGAAAATTTTCATTTGAGGATGGCGGAAACGGTCACGGGGATACCTCCGTTAGGCCACGTACATCTGAGTCAAAGACTTGCCCTCCCCGGCTAACCTGAACAGAGAAATCCTCATTTGTTTACCCCTTTTACCCAAATGTATTAAGGTTACTAGATTTGCAATTAACAAGTACTTAGTAATCTGAAGGATTCACTTTGATTTAGATTTTAACATGAACTGGAGTATTTTGTTGTTGTAGGGTTTTTTTTTTTTTTTTTTTTTTTTTTTTTTTTTTTTTTTTTTTTTTTTCAGTTTAAATGATTTTATTAGATTTTTCGGCACATACTTAATAAGTTTGAGGATTATGATTATGAGCTTATCCAACTGGCAGGGAATCTGAGCAGGAAAAGACTTTTTTTGACACAATTTTGTCGAATTCTATTGGGAAAACAGAAGGGGATGTGGAGAAGAAACTACGAGAGACTGGTGAATGGATCCTTGATAAAACTGAAGGCTCAAATCGATCTACTGGTAATTTATCATCTCTTACTGTGCTTTCTTTATTTAGTTCACGAATGCGTTGTGGTAGATGTTTTTATATCAGTTCTCTTAAGTTGATGGGTGTATTCAGTTAATTTACAGCCTTTCAAAAAAATAAAAAAAATAAAAAGGTTAATTTATAGAATACACATGTTTTGTTGCACCTCGTTCATTATTATTCTGTTCCAAGGCTTATATTTGATAATATTGGTATAGCTTGAGTAACCTGAATCAGATAATTAGCTGCAACAAAATGGGCTGCTAGAGATGATGTTTTGATGTGCTTCTAGTGTTTAAAGTTGTGATTTTTAGATTATTTTAAAACTGATATTTAATTGCTGAATAATCAGAATCACTAGAAATTAATTATTTGTGACTTGAAAATGCAATAGTTAGATAATCACTTTCAAAACGCAATGCCAAATTTGATTCCAATGAAGTTTATATAAGCTTATATTCTCCCATTATTGAAAAGCAGTATTGTTAAAAAAAAAAAAAGAAAAAAAAAAAAAGAAAAAAGAAAAAAGCAGTAATTATTACTTTATTTTACTCAATTTTCAGGGAAGAATATTTTAAAGGCAGTGTTCTTATGGATTCTTCCACTGTGGATCGTATCGTTTCTTGTGGCTTTGGAGGTCATAAAGATACCATTCATCTCTCCGTATCTTGATGACTTGATCAAGTGAACCAAGAACTTACCCTGGGAATTGAGCTTGATCTCAGCCTCCCTTCACAGTTTCACGGTTTAGTTGTACATACCCTGGTACCCCACAAATATACATACATTGGTTTCGCATCGTGTCAAAAACTAAAGGGAAGAATTACTCAGCTTATTATTTAGTAATGTAAACTCTAGGATCCTGTAAAACTATTGAACAAATGCAACTTATATGGCATAGAAGTTCATGTGCACCAGACATAATAATCATTTAAAGTTCAAATAACACATGTAGTAAACCATGTGACATGAAACAAAACCAACTCATGTTAGCTCAAGTTTACGTGATGATTACACATAATTTCATTTGAATTAGGGGTAATTGTGTCTTTAAGATACTAATCCATTGATTGAAAGATGTCCTTCAAAAACGATTTATTTTTTTACTTTGAAATTTGAATAAGGTTAATGGCATGTTTTCCTGAAGATTTGATTGGTTTATGAACTTATTTATTAGGCTTATGAGCTAAAATAAGCCACAAGCTCAAGTTGATAAGCTTATAAGCCACTGAAAATGAGTTTATAAAATGTTCAATTTACCTCATATAGTCATATTCTCATAAGCCAGTCACATATGCTAAAAACAAATACCACCTATAATGCACACAATAGCAATGTAATTATGACACAATCGCAATGTAACTGGTACCAAATACGTTAAAAGTGTTCAAGTTGGTATGAAATATAATTAAACAATACACAATGATGTATTAAAAATACAAATATTGCATTTTAAACTGCATAGGTATGTTTTACTGTGTCTCATACTTTATGTTTTGATAAATTTCAATTACCATGTGTGAAATACGAAGTATATTATTATGACACTAGTAAATATGTATGTTTCTATATTGCGTGTTTTGGGTTTATTTATACACACGTGTGTATGTCAAGGTGTTTTTTTTATAGCAAACATACATTGGAAAGAATAATAAACAGGTGTTAAATTTAGACCAGTCAAATTTACCCAAGACGATTTGTTTCAGTCTTAAAACTAAAAGCCATTACATATTTGATCTTTCATTTTGACCATTGTTTAACCAAAAATGCTAAAAGCCTCGTACGAAATATTCCTACAAAACTGCCTACTCACAGGATCGTGACAAGTGATAAAACTGACAGTTTAGATGCTGAGAGAAAATGAGTAAAAAAAAACACGATTTAATATTATTGTGTGTGTAGGATGTTTGTAGAAAGATTTATTGGGAGGTCGTAGCAAAACTCTTTTTTAACGGCTTCTTGTTCTATGGGAATAGAATTTAAGAATGTTATGGTGGATGGATACGAAATAAATGGTTAATATGCAAATGTATCACTAAAAATTTTCAAAAAAATAGTAACGAAATTTTATTTTATTAATTTGGGTTACTAAACTTATTAAGCATGACATTCCGGTTACTGAACTTATAAAATATACGTACACATCACTGAACTTGTAAAACATGACATTTATATTACTTGTCTACACTCGGTTATCTTTATTTATTTATTTCATGTTTGGTTTATATTTTTTTAGCATGTTAGAGTAATTTTATATACTTATTTAGAAATTGGTGGTTAGAATGTTGTGATTGATTTTGAAAGTTCGTTGGTTATTTAGTTATTAGTCTTTTAGGTTACCGTTAGTGATGTTTAGCATTTTTTCGACTATTAACTTTCAAACGATATTGTAAATTCTGTTTAATTCTACAAAGTTGATATTTGGTTATTTTGTTGTCAAAGTATCGTGTCCTATATCATCGGCCAGTTGAGTAGCATCCATTTGGTATGTAACGTTCTTTGGTTAGTTGTCTATCATTGTCTTTTTTTGTTCTCTCTTAACCATGTTGAATGTTGTTTGATTGTGTCTTTGTATGTTTTTTTTTCTTTTTTTTTTTTGAAAGGCAACAAGAAATATATTAACAACAACGATCCAGACTAGTACATAAAAATGGCATCCCAACTCCTCAATCAAGACAATTGAGGAAGCAGAGACCCAAAGTTACAGAACAAACAGCCCCTCTATCTGGCAGTACACACTGACTATATGACATTTAGAGAGACTTTGACCACACATATTGCAAACTTGCACACTCACACCACAACAACACAAAGAAATTTAGAATTTGCAAGCCTTGATCGGGTCCGAACACCACTCTAATTTTTAACTAACTAAGATCGATTAAAATTCTCTAAGTCACTTCCAGTACTAATGTTATGACAATCTAAATTACCCAACACAATTAATTTAAAAACTAATACAACTAGTCGATAAACAGTTCATCGAGTTCATTACCTTATGTTGTTTGTATTATGTGTTCGTTGCTGATGTAATAATCATTGTAAAACATCTCAATAGTTGTTCTTGTATTCATCTAAATGATCATTTAGTATACTTGCATAAACTGATATTTAATTACTCCCTCCGTCTCATATTAAATGTCCACTTTTGACTTTTTAAGTCTTTTTTCTTTAACTTTGATCTTAAATATTTTTGTTTGTATTACATGATAATTGATAAAAATTATGTCAATAAAAAGTACATTTAAAACTCAATTCATTCATATATTTTGCATCATTTATTATATATCATAAATAAAAATATTTAAGATCAAAGTTGATAAAACAAGACTTTGAAAATTCAAAGTGGACATTTAATATGAGACGGAGGTAGTAATATTTTATGTTTTACTCACTCTAGTGATTTTGGCTGTCACCAACTTCATACTATATTCTTGGTTTGTTGCTACTTTTACTCTGTGAGGTATTATTTGCCACCTTTTTCTACTTTTACTCCATTTTATGCTTGAGTGTACAAGTAGGTACAACAATCATTCACATCACACGTCTTATGTGTTGTTCTTTACTTTTTTTTTTTATAAAGAAATGTAAATGGATGTGTTTTGCCTCAATGGCCATAGGCTCAATAAAGAAAAAAAACACACACACACACACACACACACACACACATATATATATATATATATATATATATATATATATATATATATATATATATATATATATATGGAGAGGTGATTTGGACACTCCTTTAGTGTTCTTATTTTATGATTAATCCTTCATGGAATTTTATTGGGTTGTTAAAAAAGTAAGTAATAACATAATCATGGATAATCTATCTTTATAATCACCTTGTTTATTCAAGAATAATTACTGTCACAAAAAGTTGCCAATAAATCAAAAATCAAATTACCAAAAACGTTTGTGAATTTTAGTTTTCCATAATATGTAAGTCCTACGTAACTTCCTTCTCATTCTTTAATTATGCAGAAGCTCAGACACGGGATTCATGATTGAATGACGTAAAGACACAAAAACAAAAACACATTAAGATATCGACCTGTAAATTTGATTTGATTTCAAAATAGAATTAAACTTGTTTCCAAATTTGAATTGAATGAATTGACATAGACATGATCTAGTCGAGCAATTATGAAAATTATTACGTATAAATGTAGGTTTTTGGGTTTAGTTTGATGGTCGTTAGTTTACTTTGATGAGCGTGATTTGTTTGTGATTTTCGAATGCCTATTATCAATTTATAAAGTAGGATTGTGTTTACTATTTTATTTCATGAATTAATTTAAATCTATATATTTGAAATATTGATTCAAGATGATCTAGGGTGATTGAAAGAACATTGAAACAATACATTTAAACATGCCAAAGTTTGTTTTCCTCCATTGACTTGAAGAAAAATCAATCCCTTAAATTTTACATAGTTGTTTTCAAATTCGGGTCAAGCATTCTTCAAAACTCCCTAGACGTTTTTTAGATTGTCAAATCTTTCTCATTCAATGACATTTGTGAAAAACTAGAAGGGGGGTTGAATAGTTTTCCCCTCTTTTTCATTTTATAAAAACTTTGTTTCAAAATGTTGATTCGAATTTATTCAATTGTTTGTTTAGAAAACCTTTAATTAGAATTTAGTATGTAAACACCATATAATCAATATGATCAATTATATATGTAAGCTTTTGGAAAAACTTAGTTTTGTGAATGGAGCTTTGGTCAGTCTTTGTGTGAATACGTTTTCCTTTTAAAATCTTAAAACGTTTTGTATCAAATTATCTATCAAGTTAAACTTAATATGAGAAGTGTGAATAATAATCTATATGACCATATCATATAATTATACACACAATCACAATATTAACTTCTATGTTCAACACAATCAATCATCACAACTATATAAGCAACAACTAAGACATATAGGCAAGCATAGATGTAAAGCGATAAATGCAAGAATAAATGAAAAGATATAAGAGAAAGGAAATGCAAACCGGACACGATGATTTATAGTGGTTCGGCTACAAGGACACCTTCCTTGCCCTACTCCACTCCCCGAGTCACCTACTCGAGAGTTTTCTTCACTACTCGACAAGCTCCCTTTTGGCGGAGAAAACCGTACACAACTTTTGCTTACACAATTTAACGACACTAAGCTAAATGTCGAGTTCTAATAGTAGCTAGAACCAATCTCACAACACTACTTCGATCACTACACAACTTCTACACGACTTCACGACTTCTTCATGGCTTCACGACTTCACGACTTCTTCACTACTTCACAACTTCTTCTATACTCCACTACATATTCACACATCTACTTCTTCACAACTTCATAACTTCTCCACACTACTACTTTTTCCCACTATTTCTTACTTACTCATAAACTCACTACTAAGTAAGATCATCTTGATCTACTTATTACATATACATAACTCACAACATCAAATAAACACTAACTAGATCCTAATACATCTTTGGCTTTATGATAGGGAGGATTCTTTTCTTGCACTTTGAGTGGTGAATGATTGGATCACTTGAAACAAAGACTTATAATCTTATGATCAAAGGATTTAGAAGGATGTTTTGAAGGGATTGGGACTGAAAATTTTCGTGTAAAAGGTGAGAAAAATCTGTGGAATGAACCAGTATTTATAAGGGGAAAAATACTGTTTGGGAGCATGACCGGTCCCCTTAATTGGGTGCCGGTCCCCTTAATAATTAAGGGGACCACCTAGTATAATTAAGGGGGCCGCCTAATAAAAAATATTTTTTCTTCAGATTTTTTTGTCTTTTTGTGAGGGAGGTTTTTCCTGAAGAATGTAGCCGTTTTTTGGGTTGAAATTTGAATTCAAACTATTTATTTTGAATAAAACATTTCTTATAAATACAAAATTGTTTTGTATAAGTTTAAAAATATTTGTCCCACTTTAATAAAATGTAAGGTTTGTAAAAATAAAAATTTCTTTGATTATAAAATGCATTAGACACTTTGTTTATTCATACCTTAAGTGATATGGATGCTAAAGCAAATATTTACGACTAAATACTTGTTTACGTCATAATTTGTAGTTCAATGAGTTTACGTTTTGTGATTATCAAAACATAGAGATATCGATATATGTTAATAATGTTTTTAGGCATTATTTATATCAACAATCTCCCCCTTTTTGATGATTACAAAACCTAAACTCATTAAGTCTAAAAATTAATTTTTTTGGACAAGTACTTAGTGAGTTTATATTCACTTCTCCCCCTTTTTGTAGAATCAAAAAGGTTATGCCGGCTAGCTTCATAAATGAAGTTAGACGGGATGAAAGCTCCCCCTTGATGTGTGCTCCCCCTCGATCGATGGCACCAAGGGATCGAGATATGGAATGCTCGCAAGAAAAATATTAGAAGTACAAGCATATATAGAAGAATATGCAATATACAAATAACAAGCATAGCAAACAAATATTAGGGATACATAACAATTAATTCAAAGAGATTATGTTAAAGATCCTAATTTGCCAAAGAGAGCCATCGGACTTGCTTTTAACAAAAGGTTGGTTGATTCGTATTTGAAAGTAAAAATCATAAGCATATAGTATGCTTAGATGGTTGATGATGGAGTGTTTGGAATGAAGATGGTTGAGTTAGGGTAAGGTTGTTGGATTAATGGAGGTATATGTTTGGGTCATGAATGTTGGAGAGTTTGGTTGTGGAGAGTTTGTAGCGGAAGAGGTTGATTAAGGTTTTGGATGTTGTTCAAGTGAGGGTATTGGATGTGATCTAGTGAGAAGATATTCAATCCAAGTGAAGTGTTCATTGAATGCAATGGTTTTTAGGAGAAAGATGCAACAAGGTCAATTGTTGACATGCTTCTCAAGTTGATTTATGTTGTGTGGTGATGAGGGTGATCTGGATGAAGGTGGATCCAAATTGCGTTGAGCAAGATGTAAGGCTAAAAGAGCACTAAGCTCATGGGATTCTTTTAGCGCCTCAACGAACATTAAGTGTTCGGAGGAAGGTGATGGTGGTGGAGCATGATAGTTGTCTTGGGTGAGGGTTTGAACATGCAACATAGGAATGGCATGTGAAGTTGTAGGATGTGGTGGTGATACTCTTGGTGGTGGAGACATGTTTGAGCTTGGGTAATCATGAAAACATGATATGGGTGGAAGAGATGCTTCATGAGTGGATGGTGTTTTTGTTGAATGAGCAACATGTAAAGTGTTGGTAATGAGGTTGGGATTATTGTTTTGGGATTGTGCATGCTCGTCATAAGAAGGAGCATTATTGGAAGCACGAATGGATGATTTGTTGTTAAATGGATCATTTGTGTGAGAGTGAGGTTTAGGTGTTGGTTGATTATGAACAACATCGCTTGAGTTGTGAAAAGATTATGAGGTTTGTAATGTAGAAGGATATGGGTGAGTAAAGGTTTTTGATATGTAATGTTGGTGAGAAGGAGAGTGAGGTGTTAGGTATGTAATGTTAAAGACATAGGAGGAATTTGGTGTTGGATGTTTGACAACATCATTTGGTTTGACGGGATTTTAATGGAAGTTAGACTTTCTTCTCCAAACGGGTTATTTGGTGGTTTTGGTTTAATGGGAGAGGTCATGAAGAGATGAGTATAGATTGAGAGGAATGAGAGTGTTTATAATGTAGGATTGGTGGGATTAAGGATGTATAAATTTTGATAGAAGGTTTAGGATAAAATAGGTTTATGAATTTTGGGAAGTATAGGATGAAATGGCCTAAAAAGTAGAAAAAGGAAACAATACCTTCGACCATCAGATGGCCGGTCCCCTTAATAATTAAGGGGGCCGCCTTATGATTTAAGGGGGCCGCCCATCTGGTGATTCCCAGATTGCCAGAAAAGGGTTTTTTTGGTAGTGAATTGCAGAAAGGTTGTTGTTGATGCATAATCTGGCGCGGACTAATTCAACGACTCTCCTTAGGCCGTTAGTCGTCTTCTTGAGTCCTAAATAGACCTGTTAACAAAGAGAACCCGTTAGGAGTGGACCCGAGGCCGTAGCCCCGGGATCCACCTCCGGCGGTCAAGTTAGTATTGATGCGCGGAGCATATGAGAATTAGGTTTAGGGTAACCTGTTTGATTCCCCTATGAATGGAATCCCAGCCCTATATTTATAAGGCATGGATTAGGGTTTAGGTGTAGAGTGGGCCGCTGTCTGCCGGGCCTGGCCCATGTAGGGTCCAGTCCGGACCATACGTCCACAAGCCCCCCAAGTTTAGTATGACATAGTGCGTGGCTATGTTATGCTAGACTTAAGTTCTGTTCATGGCCGCGTAGGCCCAATCAACCATGACGACATGGCCCATGTGTGCGCAACTTGTGCACATGGGATGGACTATACTGCGCAGCCCAAATGCGACAGTGCGCACTGGGAATGCGATTGTGATTGTCTCACAATGGTGAAGGTGGATCTCGTATGCTGCATCCTAGGTAAGGACGTACCTTTTGTACCTGTAGCGATGCAACATGGCTCAACAGAAGACGTGCTTCTGTGGCAGAAGTGCGCGCTGTGCGCAACAAAGGTGCGCGTTGTGCGCGCTGTGTGCGAACATTACATTCGTCTTTACAACCGACAAAGGACGTCTCCCCTGCAGCAAGATGATGTGAATATTTAAATCCGTCTTTGTACCGGGCTTGCAATACCTCTTATGTACGATCTGCTTCCAAATATGCCTGCGTGACTTGTACGGAAACAGTGGTATTATATACTCTGGTAGCCCCCCAAGTTTGATGGTGCTACTCGCGTAGGAGCATTAAACTGAGTTATTCAAATCCTGAAAAACACTTAATGCAAATATTAAAAGTATATGCCGCGAATCGCGACTTATAAAAGCTAATGAAGTAAACGATTAGCGCGTAGCAAAAGTATAGCACATAGCATATATAATTAACACATAAAATAAGTAGTAGTGCGAATTACACCTATCGTGAGGTTTTACAAACTATATAAGAGAAGTAGCACGTAGCCAATAACAGTGCGCACATGGCGATTAAGGTGATCTTTTTCTTTTTTATTATAATAAAAACAATGGCGCGGATGGAAGTACCGTGACCGCGACTAATAGTTTCGCACGCACAGACGCAGATGGATATATCGTGACCTCATAGGCTCTAACGTTTGTGGATGATCGCAGATAAACATAACATGTCCACGGCTTTTGTCTCGTGCGCTCATGGCGATTGACTAGCATCATGGTTTTTGTTCATGCGCTCATGGCGAATGTCCATTGCGAAGATGTCCGAACGCACGGCCTAACGCGGGTAGATTTATCGTGACTGCGTTGTGCGCGTCTAAAAGATGTGCGCGAATTAATTCGCGGTTAAAAGATAAAGTAGGTCCGATCGTGCGGACATAAGTGCAGTTATAGGTAAAATCGTGTTTACCAATTAAAATATTTATGTAAAATCTTTTTAATAATTAAAAGTGTTAATACAAATATCGCCTAAAAACGTTATTTATATTTTACGATCTTTGCTAAGTTTTGTTAATGACAAAGTATGAAGTTTAGCTATAAGTAAATCATCACCTTAAGTGTTTAAGTCTTGTTTAACTAAGGTTAACATTTCCTTTTAAACAAAACATTGTTTTTACTTCTTAAACTAAAATGAGTCTTGTCACATCATATTTATTTCTTAATATAGTAAGGTCACATCACATTTAGGGCAAAGTTTGTCATTATGCATTTATGGAAAGAAATGTGTTTGACTAGCTTTGATGTTGCTTACAAGTTTTGTGTTTGACTTGATTTAAGTGATGTGACATTGTTTGGTTGCTAGGAGTTATGAGACAAGACCTTGTTTGGTTTGAAGAGTTATTGCAAAAACCTACTGCAGACCCGGCGGTACCCTGGGGGTACACGGGCGGAACCCATCTGAGGGTTCCGCCTGATTCGCCAAGCATGCAGTGTGGTGTGCTATAAATACCAAGCCATAACTTGATTTTTGGCTAACCCTTTTAGGACATATATTCACATACTCTCTCAACTAACTCAGTAACCTTTTGATTTGTGATTCTCTTATGTAGCAAGGGACTTCACAAGATCATTCAAGAAGTTACAAGCTTCAACTTTAAAGTTGAAAGTCTTGATAGCTTGGTCATGTATGAGCTTTGATAGTTTGTACTTCATATGTGTCATGTATATAGAAGTAAGTGGTTAGTATTTTAGGCCTCAAAATACGTAGTGTGTCGGGAGTTGTTCTACCCTTGTAAAAGAACTAACGGGAGTGGTTGTACCCTTGGAAAAGAACTCGACATCTAGCTTAGTGTCGGTAAAAGTGTAAGCGACGAATGGGAGTGGTTGTACCCTTGTAAAAGAACTCGACATCTAGCTTAGTGTCGGTAAAAGTGTAACGACGTTGTAAAGGTTTTCTCCGCCGGTGAAAGGAGCTTGTTGATTAGTGCTTATAACTCTCGAGTTGGAAACTCGGGGCGTGGATGTAGGGCAAGGAAAAAGAGTCCTTGTAGCCGAACCACGATAAACAATCGTGTTGTGGTTTGATCGTTTCTTTCTTTATCTTTGCTTATTACATGTTGTCTTTTAGTTATAATTGCTAACCACATATAAAGCTTTCCAAAAGAATTAAAACAAGTAAAGTTGTATTCACATCTTGAAACAAATGTAAAGCTTTTCAAAGAACTAAAACAAGCAAAGTTAGGATCATCACAAGTAAAGCTTTTCAAAGTATGAAACAAGTAAAGTTAGAATTGTTATTCACATGAAAAGCTTTTCAAAGAATCAAACATATAAAGTTGTGTTTATATCTTTAAGAAAACGTAAAGTTTCTAAAAGGATATTTAAGCTAAATAAGAATCGAAAAAGCGGTAAACTATTCAAGCCCCCTTCTAGTTTTCCACAAAAAGATACCAAATCTGATCGATTTAAAAGATATGCACAAAATATTATTGATATCTTTTATTTTTAGAAAATATTAAGAAAAACAAAACTTAATGGTTTTGTTATGCTACGTATGAGTATTTAAAGTGAATAAAACAAGGCTGACAAAACTTGTTTTTTCCAACATATCAAACAAAGTCAATATAAATTTTAGAAAATATATGCTACGCAATATAACTTTGTGATGTTGGTGTATATGTTGACCAATTTAATAACTGTGTTTTGGTTTTAAAGTTACCGGCTTTTGAACTCGTGGTTGCTTTCCGGTGATATGAGAGCACAAAACTTGTCGTAGTCATGGTCCCACGGATGGCGCCAACTTGTTGATGCATAATCTGGCGCGGACTAATTCAACGACTCTCCTTGGGCCGTTAGTCGTCTTCTTGAGTCCTAAATAGACATGTCAACAAAGAGAACCCGTTAGGAGTGGACCCGAGGCCGTAGCCCCGGGATCCACCTCCGACGGTCAAGTTAGTATTGATGCGCGGAGCATATGAGAATTAGGTTTAGGGTAACCTGTTTGATTCCCCTGTGAATGGAATCCCAGCCCTATATTTATAAGGCATGGATTAGGGTTTAGGTGTAGAGTGGGCCGCTGCCTGCCAGGCCTGGCCCATGTAGGGTCCAGTCCGGACCATACGTCCACAGTTGTGTTTTTGGTTTCAAACAAGTCCAACTCTTTGAGGCAATTAAGCATATACTAATTATGTAGGCAATTATGTAGCCAAAGCATGTTAATCAAAGAGATTAAGTAAACAAGCAATTTCATCTAGCATGCAAACATACTCATCAAGCAAGTAAAATATAAGTGCTAGGAAACAATAAGCAACATCAAGTATTTCATAACTACATAACTAGGAGGATTAATCCTAATGTGTATCAATGTGCAATAAGTGGGTAGTTATGATAGCATGGATTTCTAGACTTGTTACAAACAAAGTCTTAATGAACAAACCATGGTCCTCTTGATTTGATTTAGTTCACTTATAAGTGTCATTTATATAAATATAGATGACAAATATGAGATCACCATGCATGATTTTAAAAGAGACGTTTTTAGCATTATTCAACAATGTTTGAAAGTAAGTTTTCACTTAGATGTGAGAGTTATTTGAATAAAATAAATTGGGTTTTTACTTCAAAATGTGGGAATAAACGGTAAAGATTATTTTCCCAATCTTTAGTTTTGATCAAAACAAAATTGTGAATATTGATAGTGAAAACATGTTATTTAAAAGTGGGATAGTTATTTGAAAAACTATTTTCCAAAATGTGAGGTTTTTGCATATTTTTAGATATATTAGATTTTTGACAACAAATATCATAAATCAAATATTTTTAAAAAAATGTTTATTAAAGATCTCATGCTCAAGAGGATTGATTAAGCCTATTATTATCTCATGCTATCGTTTCTACATATCCTATGATCCTAAAGGAAATGAAGACGATAATTTATATGTTAGATGCGAGAGTGTTGAATGGGGTATAACCTAACATCTATAGTTCCTTTGTTTTCGCACACTTATCTAACTTAATGCCATAAATCTAGGAATGAAAGAATCTAATGAGAAGCAAAGTTCATAAAAGTAAACTAGCGTTAGGTATATATAGAAAGAGCAATTTAATCAAGTTGGAGAATGTAAACTCCCGCTATTTCCCTTATGAAGATTATGTGCTAATCAAAGTCTAATATATCATTTCGCTATTTTATAACACTTATGACAACAACAAACGTCTTATTCGACGAATAAACTATAATACGAATAATCACAACGTGAATTGTGATCACCTATATCATTAGAACGATGCTCACACACATACTACGATAGTCCGAAATCGCGAAAATATTTAACTTTTGTCAATTTACAATCTCATGCGACATTATTTCACTAAAACCGCACTCGGCCAATTCCCGGACTCACGAAAATAACTCACCTAAATCCTCATTAAATTTACTAAACATAATTAATTCTAATTAATCTAATCGCGCCCTTAATCTGTTTCCATCAAACCATTTTGACCCATTAAAACTTCAAACGTTCGCACAAAGTTTTGAAACACGACTAAACTAATTTAAATCCATTAACTTTCGAATAACACACGAGTAAAATAAAACCGAACCCTCCTATAATTATCTATTTGCCGAAGTACAAATAAAAATCCCAAGAAACACTCCCCTTGATTTGAGCTGACGAGAGGACCCAAATTGTGGAAGAAAATAGTTCTATGACATTAATATCTACTGCCATGTCACAGTAAAATGTTGGGGAGATATCTCTAGTTCTATTATTATATAAACGTGACACCTCTCCTCATTTCCATGCACTCCATTTACATTTTCGAAAACCATTTCCCCCACACTTCAAAACTCACTGCTGCTCGACCAGAAACAAGCCAACCTCGTGTTAGAAGCTTTCGAAGTAGTGTCGGGTTGTTTCCATTCGACCACGACTTGGTTTCGAGGTTAACCAAGGGACCGCCGTGTTCTTCCATTCACTTTACTCGACCCCTTCACCACCCTTGAGGTGTGGTAAGAATACTCAATCTCTAAATCTTCTAATCCTTCATGCATGCATACAAAGTCACGTTTCCATTTTGTTCCATACGTACGATATATATACATAGATACGTAGCGTGACACGCCACCATTTTGGAGGGCCTAGGAGTCACGTTATGCATTAGTACATTTTTATTTTACGTCACATGCATCATAAATCTTAACGTTAACCGTCTTTTCTACTCGACATGTAATCAGTTACGAAAAAGAAAAATAAAACTTTGTTATTTCATGTGAACTAGTCGACTCAGGTTGCTAAGAAACACCTCGATATCTTGCAATCCAAACTAACGAACACATTATATCTTTGTTCAATCCAATAGACCACACAACAAGCTACCAAATTCGTGTTTTAAGTTTATAAAAATAACGATACCACGACACGTTAAAAGGATCCTTTTGATTGACAGAAAACTCGTTAACTATAAAACATATATGAGCCGATTAGTGGGCTTATAAGCCGATTAAGCAAAAATAAGCTGTTCTGATCGTATAAGCTGTGCAAATAAGTTTCCCAAGATTAAAAATAAGCTCGGTAAAGTTTTTATAAAAATTCTAACGATTTTTATGAAAAAGGACTAAAAATGTAACGCGTCGTCACTTATAGGGACTAAAAGTGTAAAGCTGTGAAAAAAGGACCAAAACTGTAAAAACAGGAACATCTGGACCAAAAATGATAAAGTAATAAATTTCGAGTTCATATCGTATATTTGGACAAGTAGAGGACTGTTATCAGAATTAATATAAAACGAGGACTAACGGCGCAGCGTTAACGCCGTTAGGATAAAGGTTGAGATCTGAAAAAGGACCAAGGACTATATCTGAGATTCTCATATTTATTTCCATTTCCCGCCATTCATATCATTGCATTGCATGTCGAAATTCTTGATTTATTTTCATAATTTTATATACATTTATATATAAATAATTTTCTCAATTTCGATCATGTCATTTAAACCACGTATTCTATTATCGTCAAACCAATAAATCATTTCATT
Organism: Artemisia argyi; assembly: GCA_030686995.1. Lineage (NCBI taxonomy): Eukaryota > Viridiplantae > Streptophyta > Magnoliopsida > Asterales > Asteraceae > Artemisia > Artemisia argyi. The sequence goes on from CM060697.1 coordinate 68,529,730, forward strand.
CTTAAAACATTCGCGATTAACCTATTCGGACTATCAAAACACTAAAACTTGCCGTACTATCTAGGTTGTGTGTTGGAGCCGTTCCCTTACCGTAACTGAGATCCGTATCACTACCACTGTACTACTAAGGTGAGTTCATAGTCCCACTTTTTACTATATTTCCAAAATCCCGTGGGGAGATACATGCTACAAAACTGAACACATGTATTTTCTGTATGCTATTCTGATTAATATTGCCTAAGTTACCACTTGTCAAAAAGTCCCTCATATCATGAACCATTAATCACTTGCGAGTGAACGCGAATTTGGTGAATAGATCTATTGGCAGTTGACGCCCCGTTTAGGTTGCTGGGTAAGTAACCAAATGCACTTTATTCGAATTGACTAAGGAGCCTGACAAACTCCTATTACACGAGGGCATTATCACCTACACCATTTTATGGTGTGGGATTATTTACATTACACCCGATGTTAAGGTTTGCGTGTCATGAGGCTTAGGGCAATATATATATATATATATATATATATATATATATATATATATATATATATATATATATATATATATATATATATATATATATATATATATATATATATATATATATTACACTGCGATGCTATTGTTTTTACTACTATGCGACTTGTGTTCAACTATTACAACTTAAACACTGTGGATTCACTCAACCGTTGTGTTGACTTTTTAGCATGTTTATCTCAGGTAATTGACGAAGGCAAGTCGGGCACGGAGATTGGCAAATGACCCCTCTTTATGGACCATGTTTAATAATGTTATCAATTGCTTTTATCAGAAACCGATTTATTTGTAACTCTAAATTTATCGTAAAAACTTCTTTGTGTCGTGTTATGTTAAGTCTATTTAATGATAACTAAACTTTTATAAAAACGTCTCTTTTGAGTCGTTTTCTATGGTTATGACTACGATCCGAGAAGTAATACCCCAATTAGTCTTCCGCTGCTTACTTACAAATTTGGGGGTGTTACAGATTGGTATCAGAGCCATAATTATAGAGAACCAAGTGTATTTTCAAAACATTGGACTATAATTATGCTCTAAAAACAAAACCATCTTATACACTAATACACCCTGCCCTCCGTGCCAACACTTTGCCAACATTTCACATTGAGATTTGCTTAACAGATGACGCATAACTATTAGACATCATGGTGAATTAAAATAATTATTATATCAATAACTTATACTTATGTTATTATATTCGGGATTATTACAGTATCATGTCTCTAACTACCCACCCTAATGATTCATCATCCGACTCGGAGACCAAGGGAGCCATCTTCCCCACCACTGCACCAGCATCACCAATGGTTCCGACTTCTAATTCGCCAATGGCTGTGTCTGAAGAGACTGAACCGTTCGAGGAGGATGAAGTCGCCGCCACTCCAGTGATTTCACCAGCCATTCCGACCCCCCTTCGTTCTTCAGGGTCGGAGACAGATAATGACTCATCTGACTCGGAATCTTCCAACTTTTTCTCGCAATTACCACCACCTCCTCAACCTGCACCAGTTCAGCGACGAGGCTCCGCTACGATCTACTATACCCGAAAGCGGGTACGAGCACCAACAGCTCCCATACACCCACCACCAGCACCACCGTCGTCACCTACGTCCCCTATATCACCTCTACAGATGATGATGTCATCACCACCTCTATCTCCTATACGTCCCGTACTACCAACTTTCCTACCACCACCTACTATCTTTTATCATCAAACTACTACGGTTCCATTACCACCTCCTGCCCGACCACAACGTGCCCGCAGTGCTCCGTTACCACTCCGCGAAGGGGCACCTTTCCCAATCTCATCATCTTCAGATTCTCATGTTGAGGATGCGGCCGAGGTTGCTCGGGCCAGGCCCCGCAGAAGGATCGATCCCCGACTGTGGTCATTCCTTCCATCATATATCGGTCACTGGAAAGCAGAAGAGGGTTTTCCGAGTGCCAGAGAATTGGGAGAAAGTTCTTCCACTGCCATTCCTAGAGTCCTCCCAGTCACCGGAGCACCTATTCGCCACACTATTCCTCTACTCGCTGCCAGACTGATTAGACACGAAGATCGCATTAATGGGATCGCAGATTTTATTAGTGAGATTTCCCTTGAGCGTATCAAGAGCATTGAAGAGGAAGTGGGAAATCTAGTGATGGGACAAATAGCTATGGACGAGGTCTTTAACCTGATGGGTACTCACCTGCAGGAAACTCTCGAAGTTGTTACCGAGTTGGAGGGGAAACTTGAGAACGAGAGACAGGAGGTACGAGACCTGAGGGACATTGCCGCAATGATGGAGGACATAAATGAGCGACAGGCTGATGAACTCGTTACAACCAACACCCGCATTTTGACACTTGAGCGTATGGTGGAAGAATCCCAGGCCAGAGAAAGGGTCAGGGACCAGAAAATTGAAGAGCTGACCGAGATAGTTCGAGATCTTCAACGCAAACTGGGAGACACGCCAGGCGACTCATAGATTATCTGTGTATTATTTATGGCTTGAACATCTTAAATTGCCGCATGTGGCGATAATAAAAGACCTTGTAATAAATTGTTTTGTAAACAATTGAACAAGTTATTAAGGCACTGTTGTTGATTATGATTGCTATAAATTGACGTTAATTTATGTTGCTTTGGTTATTTTCATAAAATCCATGTGTAATATGATAGTATCTGGACATACCAAGAAATTTATGAACCCAGCCTGTTGTGATTTCTGTACTATGGCACTACCATTACGATATTACCTTGTTATTAAAAACATTTCAACATGACACGGTCATTATGTGAATTCTAAACGTGTGTTTCTCTTGTGGCATTAATAGAAATATGCCTCGTGGGAAAACAACAGCCGCAACACCAACAACACCCATGACTCTGGCCGAAATCCAGAAATTGATTGCTGATAGTGTTGCTGCAGCACTAGAGACTCAGGCAGCTGCAATGGCTTGTGCAAGCAGCACCAATAGGCCAACCGGAGAAAACGAAGTGACTGTAACTCGCAAATGTACTTACAAGGATTTCATGGCTTGCAAGCCCACATACTTCAAGGGAACTGAAGGAGTGACTAAGCTCGCCCGATGGTTTGAGCGTTCTGAGACAGTTTTTATGAGAAGCGGTTGTGCTGACGACTGCAAGGTCTCATTTGCTATGGGAACCCTTTTGGACGATGCTTTGTCCTGGTGGAACTCTACTGCCCAGAACATGGGTATAGAGGAAGCTTATCAAATTTCATGGGCCGATTTCAAACAGAAGATGTTGAAGAAGTATTGTCCTCGTACCGAGATCAGGAAGTTAGAGGATGAGTTTGATCGTTTGGTGGTGAAAGGGTATAACTTTAAGACTTATGATCGAAGGTTCCAAGAACTTGCCTTACTATTCCCAACTAAGGTGCCAGACCTTGAGAAACTGCTAGAAAAGTACATCGAAGGGTTGCCTAGAAACATTGAAGGTAACGTCACCGCATCCAAGCCTCAAACACTAGAGGAGGCTATGTCAATCACTCAGAGGTTGATTGAACGAGAGATAAAACGCGGTCAGATCCAAGGAAACAATGACCACAAACGGAAGTTTGATGACCACAGGAGAAACAACCACAACAACTCTCACAACAACAACAATGTCAACAATCACCACAACAACAACCGCAACTACAACCACAACAACAATCAGAGCTACCAACAGAACCGCAACCACCATCACAATCGGCAGAACCGCCAGCAGGAAGCCGCCAGGGCTTATATTGCTGCACCCGCTGGAACTGGGGGTTATGCTGGACCCGCTCCTATGTGTAACCGATGCAAGCTGCACCACAATGGGCCCTGCTTCGCTAAGTGTGGGAAATGCCAGAAGACCGGCCACAAAACTAAAGACTGCAAGGCCACTGGCGCCAACTTGCAACCAGTGACTGTGGTATGCCATGGATGTGGTGAAAAGGGGCACTACAAGAACCGGTGCCCGAACCAAACTGCCAACCAGAACAATAACGCTCGGGGGAGGGCGTTTGTGATGGAAAGAGGAAATGCGCAGGAAGACCCGGATGTAGTCACGGGTACGTTTCTACTTAACAATCATCCTACTAAAGTTTTATTTGATTCTGGAGCCGATAAAAGTTTTGTATCTACTTCGCTTGCTTCTTTACTTAACATCCACCCGACCGAACTACACACCATCTATGAAATTGAACTAGCCAACGGAGAACTAGTAAGCACAAATACCGTAATCCAAGGTTGTACCCTACTCTTACTCGACGAACCTTTCGAGATAGACCTCATGCCGATTAAGCTTGGCAGCTTCGACGTGGTCGTCGGCATGGATTGGTTGTCCAAGAACCGTGCTAGAATCATCTGCGATGAGAAAGTCGTCCACATCCCTTTTCAAGGTGAAACCCTAATCATCCGTGGTGAACGAAGTAAGACCCGCCTCGGCATCATATCATACGTCAAAACGGTGAAGTATATCGATAGAGGATGTCACGCCTTTTTGGCAAAAGTGACAGAAAAGAAGTTGGAGGAGAAGCGACCCGAAGATGTGCCAGTAGTAAAGAACTTCCCCGAAGTATTTCCCGACGAGTTTCCCGGCCTTCCACCCGTCCGCCAGGTGGAATTCCAGATCGATTTGGTGCCAGGAGCAGCGCCAGTGGCGCGAGCACTTTATAGATTGGCGCCATCCGAGATGAAAGAACTATCTGATCAATTGCAAGAATTATTAGATAAAGGGTTCATTCGACCTAGTTCCTCGCCTTGGGGAGCTCCGGTGTTATTTGTCAAAAAGAAGGACGGATCTTTCAGAATGTGTATTGATTATCGTGAGTTGAACAAACTTACAATAAAGAACCGATACCCATTACCCAGAATCGATGACCTTTTCGATCAACTTCAAGGATCGAGTGTTTACTCGAAGATTGATCTGAGATCGGGCTATCACCAACTAAGAGTCAGGGAAGAAGACATCTCTAAAACGGATTTCAGGACACGATACTGCCACTACAAATTCCAAGTAATGCCATTCGGTCTAACTAACGCACCAGCTGTGTTTATGGACCTAATGAACCAAGTGTGCAAGCCTTATTTGGACAAGTTCGTAATTGTGTTCATCGACGACATCCTCATTTATTCCCGAAATAAGGAAGAGCATGCAGAGCACTTAACAAGTATCATGGAACTGCTCAAAAAGGAGGAATTGTACGCCAAATTTTCCAAATGTGACTTTTGGATAGAGAAAGTGCAATTTCTTGGACACGTGATTGATAGCAAGGGCATTCACGTGGACCCTGCAAAGATCGAAGCGATCAAAAATTGGGCATCTCCTACAAACCCCACGGAGATACGTCAATTTTTAGGTCTTGCAGGATACTATCGTAGATTCATCGAAAGTTTCTCAAAAATCGCCAAACCTTTGACGGAATTGACGCAAAAGAAGAAAAAGTTTGATTGGGGAGAAGAACAAGAATCGTCATTCCAACTTTTAAAAGAAACTTTGTGAAGCTCCGATCTTGGCACTACCAGTGGGTAGCGAAGACTTCGTGGTGTATTGTGATGCATCATGCCAAGGTTTAGGCGCGGTATTAATGCAAAGGAGCAAAGTTATCGCATATGCTTCTCGACAACTCAAAACCCACAAGAAGAACTATACCACCCATGATCTCGAGTTAGGAGCAGTAGTATTTGCTCTTAAACTGTGGAGACACTACCTGTATGGCACCAAGTGCACGGTGTTTACAGATCACAAAAGCCTACAACACATTCTAGACCAGAAGGAGTTGAACATGAGACAACGCCGATGGTTGGAATTACTCAGTGACTATGATTGTGAGATTCGCTATCACCCTGGGAAGGCAAATGTTGTGGCAGATGCCTTGAGTAGAAAGGAGCGAATTACACCTCTTAGAGTTAGATCTCTGGGGATGACAATTATATCACCGCTTCCATCGAAAATCCTTGAAGCCCAGACCGAAGCTCTCAAGGAAGAGAACAGACCAAAAGAGAAGATCTACGGTATGCCAGAAAGTGAGAATGGCTTTGTGAAGAAATCAGACGGAAGGTTGTGTTTCAAGGACCGAAGTTGGATTCCACTCTGTGGGGGAATACGGGATCTCATCATGCATGAATCTCACAAATCTAAATATTCCATTCACCCAGGGTCTGATAAGATGTATCAGGATCTCAAGAAACTTTATTGGTGGCCAAACATGAAAGCCGACATCGCCGAGTATGTCGGGAAATGTTTGACGGGTTCAAGGGTAAAGGCTGAGTGTCAAAAGCCATCTGGTTTGTTGATACAACCCGAGATCCCGACGTGGAAGTGGGAAAGGATTACAATGGACTTCATCACAAAACTACCTAAGACACCAAGAGGGTTTAATACCATTTGGGTCATCATTGATCGCCTTACCAAATTCGCGCATTTTCTGCCAATAAAAGAAACCGACGAGATGAGCGCCCTCGCACAATTATATTTGAAAGAAATAGTCTCATGACATGGAGTGCCAATTTCCATTATCTCGGATCGAGATAGCCGTTTCACGTCAAACTTTTGGCAGGCGTTACAGAAGGCATTGGGTACCCGCCTGGATATGAGCACTGCATATCACCCACAGACCGACGGTCAGAGTGAGAGAACTATTCAAACCTTGGAAGACATGCTCCGAGCATGTGTGATCGATTTTGGTAAGGGTTGGGATAGACACTTACCCTTAGCAGAGTTCTCGTACAACAACAGCTATTACGCTAGCATCAAGGCAGCTCCATTCGAAGCCCTTTATGGCCGGAAATGCCGGTCACCAGTTTGTTGGGCAGAAGTCGGAGATGCACAAATCACGGGACCCGACATCATTCAGGAAACCACTGATAAAATCGTGCAAATCAAACAACGCTTACAAGCAGCCCGAGATAGACAAAAGAGTTATGCCGACGTGAGGCGAAAACCCATGGAATTCCAAGTTGGAGATAGAGTTATGTTGAAAGTGTCTCCTTGGAAAGGGATGGTTCGATTTGGGAAACGTGGAAAGTTAAATCCCAGATACGTTGGGCCATTCAAAATCCTAGAAAGAATTGGCCCAGTGGCATACAAGCTTGAACTACCTGAGGAACTAAGTAGAGTACACAATACCTTTCACGTATCAAACCTGAAGAAGTGTTTATCAGACGAATCTCTTGTCATTCCGCTAAAAGAAATTCGGGTCGACGACAAGCTTAACTTCGTTGAGGAACCAGTAGAGATCATGAACCGGGACGTCAAATAATTGAAACAAAGCCGTATCCCTATTGTCAAAGTTAGGTGGAACTCTAAGCGAGGACCAGAGTACACTTGGGAGCGTGAAGACCAGATTCGCGCTAAATATCCACATCTATTCCCGTAGTCGTCCCTAACAACTATCTTAGACTAGAATTCCGGGACAGAATTCAAAATAAGGGGTTGATACTATAAACTCCCGCTATTTCCCTTATGAAGATTATGTGCTAATCAAAGTCTAATATATCATTTCGCTATTTTATAACACTTATGACAACAACAAACGTCTTATTCGACGAATAAACTATAATACGAATAATCACAACGTGAATTGTGATCACCTATATCATTAGAACGATGCTCACACACATACTACGATAGTCCGAAATCGCGAAAATATTTAACTTTTGTCAATTTACAATCTCATGCGACATTATTTCACTAAAACCGCACTCGGCCAACTCCCGGACTCACGAAAATAACTCACCTAAATCCTCATTAAATTTACTAAACATAATTAATTCTAATTAATCTAATCGCACCCTTAATCTGTTTCCATCAAACCATTTTGACCCATTAAAACTTCAAATGTTCGCACAAAGTTTTGAAACACGACTAAACAAATTTAAATCCATTAACTTTCGAATAACACACGAGTAAAATAAAACCGAACCCTCCTATAATTATCTATTTACCGAAGTACAAATAAAAATCCCAAGAAACACTCCCCTTGATTTGAGCTGACGAGAGGACCCAAATTGTGGAAGAAAATAGTTCTATGACATTAATATCTACTGCCATGTCACAGTAAAATGTTAGGGAGATATCTCTAGTTCTATTATTATATAAACGTGACACCTCTCCTCATTTCCATGCACTCCATTTACATTTTTGAAAACCATTTCCCCCACACTTCAAAACTCACTGCTGCTCGACCAGAAACAAGCCAACCTCGTGTTAGAAGCTTTCGAAGTAGTGTCGGGTTGTTTCCATTCGACCACGACTTGGTTTCGAGGTCAACCAAGGGACCGCCGTGTTCTTCCATTCACTTTACTCGACCCCTTCACCACCCTTGAGGTGTGTTAAGAATACTCAATCTCTAAATCTTCTAATCCTTCATGCATGCATACAAAGTCACGTTTCCATTTTGTTCCATATGTACGATATATATACATAGATACGTAGCGTGACACGCCACCATTTTGGAGGGCCTAGGAGTCACGTTATGCATTAGTACATTTTTATTTTACGTCACATGCATCATAAATCTTAACGTTAACCGTCTTTTCTACTCAACATGTAATCAGTTACGAAAAAGAAAAATAAAACTTTGTTATTTCATGTGAACTAGTCGACTCAGGTTGCTAAGAAACACCTCGATATCTTGCAATCCAAACTAACGAACACATTATATCTTTGTTCAATCCAATAGACCACCCAACAAGCTACCAAATTCGTGTTTTAAGTTTATAAAAATAACGATACCACGACACGTTAAAAGGATCCTTTTGATTGACAGAAAACTCGTTAACTATAAAACATATATGAGCCGATTAGTGGGCTTATAAGCCCATTAAGCAAAAAATAAGCTGTTCTAATCGTATAAGCTGCGCAAATAAGTTTCCCAAGATTAAAAATAAGCTCGGTAAAGTTTTTATAAAAATTCTAACGATTTATATGAAAAAGGACTAAAAATGTAACGCGTCGTCACTTATAGGGACTAAAAGTGTAAAGCTGTGAAAACAAGGACCAAAACTGTAAAAACAGGAACATCTTGACCAAAAATGATAAAGTAATAAATTTCGAGTTCATATCGTATATTTGGACAAGTAGAGGACTGTTATCGGAATTAATATAAAACGAGGACTAACGGCGCAGCGTTAACGCCGTTAGGATAAAGGTTGAGATCTGAAAAAGGACCAAGGACTATATCTGAGATTCTCATATTTATTTCCATTTCCCGCCATTCATATCATTGCATTGCATGTCGAAATTCTTGATTTATATTCATAATTTTATATACATTTATATATAAATAATTTTCTCAATTTCGATCATGTCATTTAAACCACGTATTCTATTATCGTCAAACCAATAAATCATTTCATTCTTAAAACATTCGCGATTAACCTATTCGGACTATCAAAACACTAAAACTTGCCGTACTATCTAGGTTGTGTGTTGGAGCCGTTCCCTTACCGTAACTGAGATCCGTATCACTACCACTGTACTACTAAGGTGAGTTCATAGTCCCACTTTTTACTATATTTCCAAAATCCCGTGGGGAGATACATGCTACAAAACTGAACACAAGTATTTTCTGTATGCTATTCTGATTAATATTGCCTAAGTTACCACTTGTCAAAAAGTCCCTCATATCATGAACCATTAATCACTTGCGAGTGAACACGAATTTGGTGAATAGATCTATTGGCAGTTGACGCCCCATTTGGGTTGCTGGGTAAGTAACCAAATGCACTTTATTCGAATTGACTAAGGAGCCTGACAAACTCCTATTACACGAGGGCATTATCACCTACACCATTTTATGGTGTGGGATTATTTACATTACACCCGATGTTAAGGTTTGCGTGTCATGAGGCTTAGGGCAATATATATATATATATATATATATATATATATATATATATATATATATATATATATATATATATATATATACACACACACACAGCGATGCTATTGTTTTTACTACTATGCGACTTGTGTTCAACTATTACAACTTAAACACTGTGGATTCACTCAACCGTTGTGTTGACTTTTTAGCATGTTTATCTCAGGTAATTGACGAAGGCAAATCGGGCACGGAGATTGGCAAATGATCCCTCTTTATGGACCATGTTTAATAATGTTATCATTTGCTTTTATCAGAAACCGCTTTATTTGTAACTCTAAATTTATCGTAAAAACTTCTTTGTGTCATGTTATGTTAAGTCTATTTAATGATAACTAAACTTTTATAAAAACGTCTCTTTTGAGTCGTTTTCTATGGTTATGACTACGATCCGAGAAGTAATACCCCAATTAGTCTTCCGCTGCTTACTTACAAATTTGGGGGTGTTACAGAGAATGAGTATGAGACTATTACTAGTGGTGCTCAATTCAGGCTAAACACGACCATTTTTATGGGTTACACACACCCAACTTCTCACATAGAAGCATTTCAACCGTTAGGTTAAATTGAATTTCTAGTCAATAGATTCTCCAGTAGTCATTCTCTTTTTAGAAGAAATCGAGTTCCTAAATTTACCTATCGAAGATTACCAAATATGTAGTTTGCTTGATTCACTAATACTTGGCTTAATGTGACTCAAACATCATGTTTTTATGAAGGTAAATCTAGATGATATATTTTATTCACGATCCTAATAGAGACGTGTTGAATGTTTAGATAAGAGTAAACAAAAAAAAATTTAATCCTTTCTTCATGATTTACCGGTTGTTTGGTTTTGATGACATATTACTTGATTTAATAACTGTGCTAGATTTAAGAGTGCACCTTAGCATCTCTTGTGAAATGAATCTCATTAAGATTATTTATCTTAAATGAGTTTGTGATTCTCAAATGATATCAAAACTAGACATTAATATATTTTTAAACAAATATTATTTTCTATGATTTTTGCCAATGTTATATATCATACTTTAACAAGTATTTAAAAAAATAAATTTTACTTTTTTATGTATTGTGACAAGTTATTTTTCAATTCTAATAACTTATATTATTAAAAAAATGTAGTGCATTATCTTGTAACACAACCATTCATGCTACAAAGAAAATGAAATACATAGAATATATAGTGTGTATTATTCTTAAATATGTATTTTATCTTGAAGTGATAATTTTAAGTGGTGTGAGCAAAGTTTACATATATTGTTAGTTTGCTCATGTTTGGTTTTTCGGATATGACACATTTATCCATTGCATTGCAATGTAAATTGCTTGAATATTTCGGACGAAACATCCAAGTCGTCAATCCTACTTCATTGTATATTTTATGAATGTGTTTAAAATGTTATTCTAATATTTGGAACACAATTATTGGACAAGTAGATTCAATATGACATTATCAACACAAGTGTGAGTTATGATCCAATGCATACTCTTTTCATCTAAAAAGGATGTAACTATTTTCATATCAATCTAGTGTGATTGAGTATGTAGATTCAAGACTATATCTTTTATTGTAATTTGATATAATATTGAAGCTAAACAAATAGCAATCCAATTTCTTGTCCACACTCAAAAACACATCAATTAGATTTGATGAATATATCAACCATAATTTGAATAATGAACTGATATAATATCAAGATCTTTCTTGACCCTCACAAACACTCATTTAAAATAAATAGACATTTTGATAGTGTGTTCCATTAATCCTAAGATTATTTAAGAGTGAGGTTAGTGAATGATTGAAATTTAACTTTTTACTTCATGTTTGTTATATGTTTTGTTTATGTGAAATACTCTTCATTATTACTTATGATGAACACACTTAGATTTTGAAAATACTTTTTCTTTTATAAAACTACTAATGTTTTAAAATAACTTAATTTCTCTTATTCAAACAACCTAAGGTAAAACAAGGTAATTTGTTGAAAATATTTTAAGTGTGTTGTGAAGAATAGATTAAATTGTTTGAAATATTTAAGTGACTAGATTTAACTCATTTTCAAGATGTTTGAGTAACATTAAGCCATCTATACCTATATGCAATGCAAGCATATTATAACAATCCTAACGCAAGAAATCTAGCATAAGATCTAGTTAAGTATAAACCGGAAAACTAGCTATAACTAATAGGGCACATATGCTTAGATATAAAAATAGCTAAAATTCAAGTAGCAACAATTATCTAATATATTCAAAAAAATAAAATCACAAAGAAGTTCACATAACATATAAAACACTTGTCGTCGTTTTGTGTATTATATACACCAATGTTTACTTAGCTCGATTTTATTTGAAAGTAAAATAGTTTCCTCCCCATTCTATAATTTAATTAAGATCAATATTTTGAAAATATAAATACTTAATTTTTCAAAAGTATATCAACTAGGAATGCCCGACTTGAAGGAAAAGGTAAAACAAAAGTTTTATGTTAAAACGAAACACAAATTTTTGACCACCGTATAGTATTTTGACTTTCTTACTTATTTAAGTTTGTAATGGTTACTTGTAAGTATTTTTTAAATGAAAGTAGACTCAATTACCTTTAAAACGCCGGGTGGCACGACTTCTACGGAGTTACGGTTAATTTTATATGATTTTTCAAAGTTTTCGAAAAACTGTCGAACAGACAGGCGGACCCCTTAAATTTAAGGGGGCCGCCCAGTATTTAAGGGGGCCGCCCAGACAATTAAAGGATTGGATCACTTGAAACAAAGACTTATAATCTTATGATCAAAGGATTTAGAATGATGTTTTGAAGGGATTGGGACTGAAAATTTTCGTGCAAAAGGTGAGAAAAATCTGTGGAATGAACCAGTATTTATAAGGGGAAAAATACTGTTTGGGAGCGTGACCGGTCCCCTTAATAATTAAGGGGACCGCCTAGTATAATTAAGGGGGCCGCCTAATAAAAAATATTTTTTCTTCAGATTTTTTTGTCTTTTTGTGGGGGAGGTTTTTCCTGAAGAATGTAGCCATTTTTTGGGTAGAAATTTGAATTCAAACTATTTATTTTGAATAAAACATTTCTTATAAATACAAAATTGTTTTGTATAAGTTTAAAAATGTTTGTCCCACTTTAATAAAATGTAAGGTTTGTAAAAATAAAAATTCCTTTGATCATAAAATGCATTAGACACTTTGTTTATTCATACCTTAAGTGATATGGATGCTAAAACAAATATTTACGACTAAATACTTGTTTATGTCATAATTTGTAGTTCAATGAGTTTACGTTTTGTGATTATCAAAACATAGAGATATCGATATATGTTAATAATATTTTTAGGCATTATTTATATCAACAACATTGCTTATGTGAAGATGACTTTGTATTTATGGTGTGACATGACATTGAGGTGAAATAAAATGATCCATATAGACTTTCATGTCTTAGCTATTATATAGAGTGAGATTTTACATTAATGGCTTGTAAATCAATATGTGTAAATCAAAAAGTTATATATGTGCAAATCACCTCGAAAGTCCATTTACACGAAAAGGCAAGAAATCAAATTAACAATTGTTAGTTTATGTGAAATGTATGTATTCAATCAATAATCGTTTGGTACATAATACAATATATAAGAGATACAATGGACCGGATACCTAATGGGCCAAATACTTATCATACTAATCGTCTAACACTCCCTCGCAGTTTGAGCGGGAGGAGACCGAACACTCAAGCTGTCACGAAACTTAGCAAACAAGGCAGACGGTAACCCCTTGGTAAAAATATCAGCATGCTGTAACCGAGAAGGAACATGTAGAACGTGAACCTGACCAGTAGCAACCAAGTCACGAACAAAATGAATATCATTCTCAATGTGTTTCGTCCGCTGATGCTGAACAGGATTAGAGGACAAGTACACTGCACTCACATTATTACAATAAATACTAGTAGCAGAGGACAAAGGTGTATGAAGCTCATGAAGTAAATTCCGTAGCCAATAGGTCTCAGCAACATCACGATACTCAGCCTCAGCAATGGAACGAGAAAGCATTGGCTAACGCTTAGAGGACCAGGACAGTAAGTTGTTGCCAAGAAAAACACAATAACCTAATGTAGACCAGCGAGTAGTATGGCAACCAGCCCAATCAGCATTCGAATAAGCAACCAAGGACTCAGTAGTGGAGGAAAATAACTGTAAGCCATAGTCCAGAGTCCGCTGAACATACCGTAAAATCCGCTTGAGAGCAGAGAAATGAGGCTCTCGAGGATCATGCATATATAGACAAACCTGCTGCACAACATAAGTAATATCAGGTCTAGTGAATGTGAGATACTGAAGAGAACCTGCAAGACTCCGATGTAACTTAGGATCAGAAACCGAATCACCATCATTACCCAATTTAGACTCAGTGTCAACAGGAGTCCTACGTTACAACCAACCATATGTGCACGCTCCAAAATCTCCATAGCATACTCACGTTGTGACAAAAACATCCCAGAAGAGTCACGCGTAACCGACACACCCAAAAAATAGTTAAGAGCTCCCAAATCAGTCATAGATAACTCCTTATGTAAAGAAGCAATAATCTGCTCTAATAAACTATCAGAGGAAGCAGTGAGCACAATATCATCTACATATAGTAACAGAAAAGCAGTATCATCACCCTGTCTGTAAATAAATAAGAAGAGTCACACTGACTCGGAGTAAACCCAACAGTAGTAATGTAAGTAGCAAACCGCTGAAACCATACCTGAGGTGCCTGCTTAAGACCATAAAGAGACCTCTGTAATAAACAAACATAATCCGGATGCTCTGGATCCCGAAAACCGGGAGGTTGATGCATATAAACAGTTTCAGCTAAATCACCATGTAGAAACTCATTCTTGACATCAAGCTGGTGAATAGGCCAATGTCAAGAAATGGCTAAGCTAAAAACAGTCCGAATGGTGCCCGGCTTAACAACCGGACTAAAAGTCTCATCAACTCCCTCAATCTATGTGCTACCGTTGGCAATAAGACGTGCCTTGTACCGACTAAGAGTGCCATCAGCCAAATACTTATGGCGAAATAACCACATACAACTAACAACATTGAAACCCTCAGGTCGAGGTACACGTTTCCAAGTTTTATTCTCAATAAGTTCATTATACTCATCATACATAGCATTTCGCCAATTTGGATATTAAAAGCATCCTTATATGACCTAGGTGAAGGAGAAACAGTAGACACATGACCAGCATACTTAGGATTAGGACGAGTAGTCCCGACATGAGAACGTGTGACCATGGGATGAGTAGATACAACAGGTGGAGGTCTAGGAACAAGAACATTTGGTGGAGAGGGTGGTGGCGTTGGTATAGGAACAGGATCATTTGGTGGAGACAGTGGAGGTGTAGGTGGTGCAGGGGATGCAGGTATGGTGACTGGTGAAGTAGGAATTGGGTTTAAATTAGGACCAATAGGTGTTTTGTTGATAATAGTAGAAATGAGATTGGAAGAATCTTCCAAAAAATCATAGGAGGGGTTAGGCTTGGATTGGTTGGATTGAAACAAAAAAACCGTCTCATCGAAGGTAACATGACGAGATATGATAATTTTATTGGTGTTAAGATCAAGGCAACGATAGCCAAAATGATTGGCAGCGTGTCCCAGAAAAATTGCAGGTGTAGAACAGGGTCCTAATTTATGGTTGGTATCGATATGTGGGTAACACAGGCATCCAAAGATACGAAGAACGCTATAATCAGGTGTAGCACCAAAAAGTCGGGTAAAGGGTATTTCATTATTAATGGCACGGGAAGGTAATATATTCAATAAATAAACGGCCATATTAAGTGCCTCGGTCCAATAGTTTGGTGGTAAGTGTGCTTGAAACAATAAAGTACGAATAAGATTATTAATGGTACGAATCATGCATTCATATTTTCCATTTTGTTGAGAGGTGCGAGGGCAAGAAAATCTAAACTGGATGCCATGAGTTGAAAAGTCAGGTAAAGGGTATTTTATTATTAATGGCATAGGAAGGTAATATATTCAATAAATAAATAGTCATATTGAAAATAAATAGTCATATTGAGTGCCTCAGTCCAATAGTTTGGTGGTAAGTGTGCTTGAAACAATAAAGTACGAATAAAATTATTAATGGTACGAATCATGCGTTCAGATTTTTCATTTTGTTGAGAGGTGCGAGGGCAAGAAAATCTAAACTGGATGCCATGAGTTGAAAATAGTTTATGAAAGGCAGTATTATCAAATTCACCACTATGATCACACTGAAACGATTTACTTTCACATTTAAATTGAGTACGAACATAACTACGAAACAACTCAAATTTAGACAAAATATCAGATTTATTCATTAAAGAATAAACCCAAACATACTGAGAATAGTGATCCAAAAACAAAACATAATACTTGAAACCAGAAAGACTCGGTATTGGGGATGTCCACAAATCCGAGTGAACAATTTCAAAACAAGAAGTAACAGAACTAGACGAACTAACAAACAGAAGCTTCACATGTTTACCAAGCTGACAAGCATGGCAAAGAAT
Organism: Artemisia argyi; assembly: GCA_030686995.1. Taxonomy (NCBI): domain Eukaryota; kingdom Viridiplantae; phylum Streptophyta; class Magnoliopsida; order Asterales; family Asteraceae; genus Artemisia; species Artemisia argyi. The sequence goes on from CM060697.1 coordinate 68,546,198, forward strand.
GGGAAGCTTCTCTTTATTACAAGAAATGGAATCACTAGACACTAGACGCCACAATCCTTCACTCCCTGGATGTCCAAGTCGTTGATGCCACGTATACTTACTGGTAAGATATGCTTGAGGAATGGGAGAGGGCTTCGTAACAGGGTAGAGATCACCCGTGCTATCACAATGGAGGAGTACCCATCGAGTTAGGAAGTCCTTCACATAAAAACCAAAGGGATCAAACTCCACAGTGCAATACTTATCTCGAACAAATTGACGCACAAAAATAAGATTTTTTACAATATGTGGAGTGATTAAAACATTATTTAAATGTAAAGGACGAAAAGGAGTAGACAAAATACTATGACCAGAGTTAGTGATGGGAATGAAACGTCCATCACCAACCGCGACAGAGGGATAAATGAACTCATTAAGAATATCACTAAGACAATGCAAAGAATCATTAAGGTGAGAACTCGCATTGGTATCCATATTTCAATTGCCAGTAGCAGGTTCCTGAAGAGTAGAAGTAGCAAAAGCATTTGGTATCCATATTTCAATTACCAGCAGCAGGTTTCTGAAGAGTAGAAATAGCAAAAGCATTTGGTAAAAGAGTCGCTTGACCCGAACCCTCAGTAGAAGTAGTAAGAAGCTGAGCCGGGTTAAAAAAGGAGCCTGGAAAACCGGCGCTTAAATTGATGACCTGTCAAACCAGCGCTCGGAACCTGCTGAACCTATTGAACCGGAACTGCATTGTGGACTGGTGCAAAGTGAAGGCTCGGCGGCTGAACACCCTATGGAATCAAACCGTGAACCCCCTGTTGCTGAACCGCCTGTGGAAACATACCATGAACCCCCTGCTATTGTGAACCATGCAAAGTGTGAACCCTCTGTGGATTGATAGTGTAACACCCCAACCCGACACGGGTCAAAATGCTACATTATGGTGTCCGTCAGAACAAACAACGCAAGCGGAAGACTTACAAACATGAAAGTTACAAAGGTATTCTAAGAAACAAATGAAATGCTAACTCTATACAAGATGAAATACAAATCCAAACTAAATCTATCTGAATCTAAATCCAAGTCTAATCCAGAGCAAAAGGGTGTCTAATCATCAGGGTAGTCCACTAAATGCTCCTATGCACTCTTCACTCAATCCCAGCTTCCAACCTAAAACCTGCCGCAGGAAAAGAAATGCGGCTGAGCTTAAAAGCCCAGTGAACAGATATATAACAAAACGAATAATCAAAACGTATAAAAGTATAGGGAAAGGAAATCATAAACTCCTGCTAAAATGAATATCATCTGTCAAATGCATAAGAGATCAACGACTGAAGAAATATCATAAGTCAAATGAATAATGAGTATGAAGAGTAAAGTGATAATATGAATCATATAGTAACCAGAATCAAAGAGCACGTATCAACAAAGGCTTGTCTACCCGAGACACTCGAATAGACACAAAGAACATAGGAAAGCCACGAGCCGACCTACCCGAGACACTCGAATAGATCTCAAATCACATAATCACATATCCATCAATTCATAGGGTGTACATAGAGGGGCGACCTCCAAGTACCAGACATGTAAGGGGTACAAGGCACATACAGCCAGTCACAAAATCAAATCATATCATATCATATCATATCAAAACAAATCCTAGGATGCATCCATACGCCCCCCACGAACAAATCATATACAAAGTGGCCAAGAGATCTCATATCATATCATAATCAGACGGGGACGCCGGGGACTAATCACACCGCCCCAGATAGTGTCATGCCATTGGTGCCTCAATGACACGCCCATGGTACCTCCATGAGTAGACTAAAAACTCGGGCATCAGAACAGAACATATCAGAACAAAAGCTATCCATAATCAATTAATCATAGTATAATCAATCAAAGCATATCATCATAACAGAGTCTCATATAAATGAGAATAGTAACAGATCATCATAATAGAATGGATAGCAAACAGAATCATATCAAATGATAATATCAAATGGATCATATCAACGAATCATATCAAAGCAAACGAATCAAAGTCAAGGATCGAAAAGTCATGAGAAGTCCCTACTGAGAAGGGAAAGAATATATGTACCTTAAACCGCCAATAAAACCATAACATAACATAAGAATAGGAAGTCACTCCTTCAGCGAATCTACACGAATTAATGATCGGCTAATTATTCATAAGTTCATTTTAATAATTACTCATTTTAGGTTTCTTTCTATTTTTTTAAGAGACTTCCATGTTTAGTAACTTTCCCGAATTAGTAAGTTTTATACTTTAAGGTTACAAATGACAATTAGATAATATTTAAAGGTTAGTAATGACAAATAGTAGTTTAGAGTTCATTATGTCAATTTAGCAAAGTTTAGGGTTATAAATGTAAATTATCAAAGTTTAATATTTAAAAATATCAAATAATTAACTTTGGGGTTCATACTATAATTTATATCAAAATGACAATTTTAGACCCCGTCGTTTCATAATTTATTTAAACGAATTCTCGACAATAATTTAGATCGCAATTTCATTCATATACAAAGTTAACATGTATATACCTATTATAATTATACGTGACTCACCCACAACATACATACATCATTCACACAAGACACAAGACTCACTCTTTTCATTTTATGTATATGCATACGTACTCACATAATATATACATGCACACAATGAACTCTATATACCCATAATACATGCCATCTATATACCATACGTGCATGTAAAATATGTAACAAGACACAATTCATTTGACCCATTACTTTTATATTTGATCCATGATCGATTGACACCACAACTAACCATTTTAACTGACTCTTACTTGTATGAGAATATATAACGAAATACTTATATGGTCGACCCACTTTCTCAACATCGACCCAAGATAATTACGTATACAACAACAAGAATGACACATGTTTGACCTCACAACCCCATGCATGCATGCTCTCTAACCCCTGATGAACACAGCTCACACAATACGCATTCAATAGATTTTATGTGGCATAACATCATGTTTCATTATATCTTTCTACTTAACAATATTTCATGCATATTCTCACTACAACAATCACATACTATTTTATATATAAATTTAGTCTTATTCAATTACACACACGAATTCAGTATTAAGAGCCATCATCGAGCAACAGAATTAATACTCATACCGCATGAACACGTTTTCTAACTTATGGTTTTGTGCAAGATTTATATCCATTCGTATACTTATAATAACGAGCACGTTAGATTATGTTTCTACGTTTATTACGTATACACGTCGTATAACTTGAATCAGAATTGCACAAAGACGATGAGAAGGAGATACCTCTAGGATGATAGATCGAAACCGAAAACACGAGCACGAGTACAAGATTCCGCGAGGCACGACCGAACCCACCTACAGCCTTTCGAAACAAAAACCAAACCCTTTTGTATCAAAATCACCACACAAGAGCAACCTGAGTCACACCAAAACTGATCATCTCACCACGATCACACCAAGTTACCATGATCGACCTCGTTATTTCATAAGGGAAATGAGCTGCCGCCTAGAATGGTTTTTAGGGTTTGATGTGGGAGTTTGAATGTGGTATTCGAATGGGTAAACAAGAAACAGAAGTGGAGAATATATCCTGGGAGGTTGCCGAGTTTTATGGGAGAGTGAGGAGGCTAATCCCCTTCCAACTTGCAACAATAACTTCAGTATTATCCTTGTAAAATTTGAATCATGTACCATGTTTCACAAAAGTTAAAAAATATAGGTCTAGTCTAACATATTGATGTGTGATTAATTTAGAATAAGTTGTGTTGAGTTATAGGGATATAGGGAACCATTTCTTCTAACTATCAAATATTATTGATCCAATCTTTAAATGTGATATTGTGTACCAGATTTAATATATTCGGATCCTATATAACATATGGAACATGTGATATTACTTAGAGATATAATGTGTATACAAGTTTTAATAGGATCGAACCCACTTTAGGACTAGTAAACGTGTGATGTTCAAAATAATAAAGAGTGTGCCGAAATTATATATTTTTTTTTTCTTAGGTTAGAGTTTCATACTTGTAATTTTATCTAATAACATAAGTATTAGACACTCAGTAAATGTTCATATAAACTTTAGGTTATAATCAAAAATGAAAATGAAAAAAATGTAATCCAGATTTTAGGGGGTTATAATTCTTCCCTTCTAAAAAGAAAATTTCGTCCGCGAAATTAAAGTCACAAAAGTTAGACGGAAACGTACCAATTCACAACAAAAAAATGACAATAAATAATCTTACACTCGGAGAGGATCTTCCAAAAGATTCTTAACGAATGAAAATGTTTTCTCATGACTCGATCCCGACAACAAGGATAGCCCCAGGCTCTTCACAGAACATAAATCGTAACAAATTTGATCCAAGGAATGCGAAACGAATGCATAGCAGATGACAGATGATACATGATAGTTGAAATCTCACAAGGAGATACATGAAGCACATATTCCTACGAGGCAAGCACAGAGATAGTACTAAACAATAGATCTTCATCAACTCCTGCCGAATTCTGAATGAACCAAGGAATTTGCTAATAATTAGCGAAGTACAAATCGAATCATCACGCGTATCAAGAGTCTCATAAAGAGATGGGTAACATATTCGTACTGGCAATCAAAACCATAACCCAGAGTCTCAAAACGTAGCAGAAGGCATAAAAAATAGGTAGAATAATCATACGGATAAGAACGAATTCAAGATCTAATGTGTCGCGAACCAAAACTTCCTCAAATGTCAAAACATCTAATCTTCTATATCTCTTCTGGAAGCGTGCTGCCAAACGCGATTCTCTGTCACAATCACTGCAGGTGCGCCATGTAGCTTGAATAATCTTCTGTCGAAAGAAATCTCTGCCGATTTTCCAAGCAAGCCATCCCAGTCAACACTCCATTGTAATTCCACTCGTGTTGTCCTTCCTCCTGTGCGTGGAAATCTCCGATGTAGTCACCACCATCTTCATACCATCCCATCTGGCTCCTGCTTCAAGATTCTATGCATATTAGTACAACTAAGATGAATAGAGTTGATAAGACCGATCACTTCAAACTGCTCCCTTCCATCGTAGAAATTCGACACCGAAAACGAAGATGAGTCTCGTTTTCTCTTTCGTCTCTGAACACCCTAATATGTGATACTATGACAATTTGTCCAAGTATTCATGAAAGGCACAATTTATCAAATCCATAGGAATAGTTGGAGCAATAGTCAATACAATTGGCATCACAACGCTCATAGAGATCACAACGAATATGAAAAGAAGTTCTTTGAACATCTCACTCTTCACACAAAACATGATACGATTTAGCTTCCAGAAATCAATCCAAAACTTCATACTACCATCATTCTTCTCTACAAACCAAAATAAAATCACATCAAAGATACACACTTGTACAGATGAAACCAGAAACTTGCACCGATGAAACCACTTCGTAGAAGCTGGTCCTTCAATTCTATCCCTTCAACTGATGTCATTCAAAATGGAGTTTCAGAATTAAGCAAACGTCACTCTCATACGGATAAGGTTCCCAAATCAACCAACTTAATGCTCTCAGGTACTGCTCAAAATATCATATGATTCCAATAAGTTCAAGTTATATGATGTAACTATTATCACGTTGGCCAGGCGTCATAATACTTGCATTATATACACATGCCTTTATTGCAATCACATTCTACCTCGAGTCATGACAAAGCAACTTCTCATAACTAGATCAAAACAACTTCACATCCCGATGGTAATCTTGGCAGTTAATTTAAGGAATACGTCGCGAACAGCTTCAAACGACCGAAGAACTCTCGAGGCGAGTTTCATCAAACGGATAATCTTCACAACCGCGAGGAATTAACACATGAGTTTTTCAAAACAAGGGTGATCTTAATCAATTATCAGGTAGAGGATAAGTTACGGTATTTCAAGTTTCTCAAATCGCCAAAGATGAAAAATATGATATCACAGTTGTCAGCTTGACAATGCTCTGCGTACAAATCCATATTCAGAACAATATCGAATCTAACATTCCAAAGAGAAACAGATTAGCAGAATGAACTCCTTAATTTCAAACATCTTCAAAACGCAACGAACAATTCGGATACTCATGATGGAAAATCACAAGGTTTCTTATAGAGATAGAATAGGTAGGATCAAAATCAATAATGATTAATGAAGAAGGAACCTTAATCAGAAACAAGAGAAACTGCAGAATGTGTCGAACACATCAGATTCATACATATACAAATTCTCTGAATGAACGAAAAGGCATCTAAATGAATGACAAACAAACCAAAGATCAATGTTCAAAAGAATGTAATAACTTCAGAAAATGAACCTATAAGGCATTACTACAAAGTCTCAAGGCATTCTAAACTTATGTTGCATATCCTAATAAATCTTCTAAATCTCCGGAACGAATGATCTTATAAAGGCTTAACTAAAAGTAGAGACACAAATCAGAGTGATGCGGAAAAAGATAACTAACCAAAGTCTTATCATAAATCTACCCAATCCTCACCGGTCATAACTAAAGATTCCTAAAGCAAATCCTTCCAAGGTTATTCCATAAGCTCTTAAAGTGCAAACCTAAGGGTCCAAAACTTCACAGGCCATAACTTATGTACTACAAGTCGCAGCCTGAGCTCTGATACCATAATTGTAACACCCCAACCCGACACGGGTCAAAATGCTACATTATGGTGTCCGTCAGAACCAACAACGCAAGCAGAAGACTTACAAACATGAAAGTTACAAAGGTATTCTAAGAAACAAATGAAATGCTAACTCTATACAAGATGAAATACAAATCCAAACTAAATCTAACTGAATCAAAATCCAAGTCTAATCCAGAGCAAAAGGGTGTCTAATCATCAGGGTAGTCCACTAAATGCTCCTATACACTCTTCACTCAATCCCAGCTTCCAACCTAAAACCTGCCGCAGGAAAAGAAATGCGGCTGAGCTTAAAAGCCCAGTGAACAGATATATAACAAAACGAATAATCAAAACGTATAAAAGTATAGGGAAAGGAAATCATAAGCTCCTGCTAAAATGAATATCAGCTGTCAAATGCATAAGAGATCAACGACTGAAGAAATATCATAAGTCAAATGAATAATGAGTATGAAGAGTCAAGTGATAATATGAATCATATAGTAACCAGAATCAAAGAGCACGTATCAACAAAGGCTTGTCTACCCGAGACACTCGAATAGACACAAAGAACATAGGAAAGCCACGAGCCGACCTACCCGAGACACTCGAATAGATCTCAAATCACATAATCACATATCCGTCAATTCATAGGGTGTACATAGAGGGGCGACCTCCAAGTACCAGACGTGAAAGGGGTACAAGGCACGTACAGCCAGTCACAAAATCAAATCATATCATATCATATCATATCAAAACAAATCCTAGGATGCATCCATACGCCCCCACAAACAAATCATATACAAAGTGGCCAAGAGATCTCATATCATATCATAATCAGATGGGGACGTCGGGGACTAATCAAACCGCCCCAGATAGTGTCATGCCATTGGTGTCTCAATGACACGCCCATGGTACCTCCATGAGTAGACTAAAAACTCGGGCATCAGAACAGAACATAACAGAACAAAAGCTATCCATAATCAATTAATCATAGCATAATCAATCAAAGCATATCATCAGAACAAAGTCTCATATAAATGAGAATAGTAACAGATCATCATAACAGAATGGATAGCAAACAGAATCATATCAAATGATAATATCAAACGGATCATATCAACGAATCATATCAAAGCAAACGAATCAAAGTCAAGGATCGAAAAGTCATGAGGAGTCCCTACTGAGAAGGGATAGAATATCTGTACCTTAAACCGCCAACGAAACCATAACATAACATAAGAATAGGAAGTCACTCCTTCTTCAGCGAATCTACACGAATTAATGATCGGCTAATTATTCATAAGTTCATTTTAATGATTAATCATTTTAGGTTTCTTTCTATTTTTTTAAGAGACTTCCATTTTTAGTAACTTTCCCGAATTAGTAAGTTTTATACTTTAAGGTTACAAATGACAATTAGATAATATTTAAAGGTTAATAATGACAAATAGTAGTTTAGAGTTCATTATGTCAATTTAGCAAAGTTTAGGGTTATAAATGTAAATTATCAAAGTTTAATATTTAAAAATATCAAATAATTAACTTTGGGGTTCATACTATAATTTATATCAAAATGACAATTTTAGACCCCGTCGTTTCATAATTTATTTAAACGAATTCTCGACAATAATTTAGATCGCAATTTCATTCATATACCAAGTTAACATGTATATACCTATTATAATTATACGTGACTCACCCACAACATACATACATCATTCACACAAGACACAAGACTCACTCTTTTCATTTTATGTATATGCATACGTACTCACATAATATATACATGCACACAATGAACTCTATATACCCATAATACATGCCATCTATATACCATACGTGCATGTAAAATATGTAACAAGACACAATTCATTTGACCCATTACTTTTATATTTGATCCATGATCGATTGACACCACAACTAACCATTTTAACTGACTCTTACTTGTATGAGAATATATAACGAAATACTTATATGGTCGACCCACTTTCTCAACATCGACCCAAGATAATTACGTATACAACAACAAGAATGACACATGTTTGACCTCACAACCCCATGCATGCATGCTCTCTAACCCCTGATGAACACAGCTCACATAATACGCATTCAATAGATTTTATGTGGCATAACATCATGTTTCATTATATCTTTCGGCTTAACAATATTTCATGCATATTCTCATTACAACAATCACATACTATTTTATATATAAATTTAGTCTTATTCAATTACACACACGAATTCAGTATTAAGAGCCATCATCGAGCAACAGAATTAATACTCATACCGCATGAACACGTTTTCTAACTTATGGTTTTGTGCAAGATTTATATCCATTCGTATACTTATAATAACGAGCACGTTAGATTATGTTTCCACGTTTATTACGTATACACGTCGTATAACTTGAATTAGAATTGCACAAAGACGATGAGAAGGAGATACCTCTAGGACGATAGATTGAAACCGAAAACACGAGCACGAGTACAAGATTCCGCGAGGCACGACCGAACCCACCTACAACCTTTCGAAACAAAAACCAAACCCTTTTGTATCAAAATCACCACACAAGCGCAACCTGAGTCACACCAAAACTGATCATCTCACCACGATCACACCAAGTTACCATGATCGACCTCGTTATTTCATGAGGGAAATGAGCTGCCGCCTAGAATGGTTTTTAGGGTTTGATGTGGGAGTTTGAATGTGGTATTCGAATGGGTAAACAAGAAACAGAAATGGGGAATATATCCTGGGAGGTTGTCGAGTTTTGTGGGAGAGTGAGGAGGCTAATCCCCTTCCAACTTGCAACAATAACTTCAGTATTATCCTTGTAAAATTTTAATCATGTACCATGTTTCACAAAAGTTAAAAAATATTGGTCTAGTCTAACATATTGATGTGTGATTAATTTATAATAAGTTGTGTTGAGTTATAGGGATATAGGGAACCATTTCTTCTAACTTTATCAAATATTATTGATCCAATCTTTAAATGTGATATTGTGTACCAGATTTAATATATTCGGATCCTATATAACATATGGAACATGTGATATTACTTAGAGATATAATGTGTATACAAGTTTTAATAGGATCGAACCCACTTTAGGACTAGTAAACGTGTGATGTTCAAAATAATAAAGAGTGTGCCGAAATTACATATATTTTTTTCTTAGGTTAGAGTTTCATACTTGTAATTTTATCTAATAACATAAGTATTAGACACTCAGTAAATGTTCATATAAACTTTAGGTTATAATCAAAAATGAAAATGAAAAAAATGTAATCCAGATTTTAGGGCGTTATAGATAGGGTATGAATTGAACCCCCAATGTTGAAACAGAGGTGAGCTTGGAAACATTTGGGGCTGGTGAGTATAGGAATACGTAGGCTGGGCTGTATCAAGATACGCAATAGGGCTAGCAACAGTTGGAGCAACCGTAGGTTTGTTAGTGTGAAACCCCAATTTAGCCAACAAGGTGTTCAAAGTGTCCATATCAGATGATGCAAAACCCGACAAAGTAGAGGTTGAACCGGAACCACGAGGTAGTAATGTAGACTTTCCATGAGCTCCATTGTGAAGATATCGACATGCCTCACCAAAACGAGAATGACCTTTTGCAAACAAAAAACAAGGTTTGTTTACTTTTTCCAGTGGATTAGACGAGCGCCGAGCATTATTGTTATTTGCCAATAAGACCATAGGAGAAGCAAAGGTAGCATCCACAAAAGGGTCTTGAACCTTAGATTTCATACGTATATCTTGTGTGGTCAACAAAGAACGAACCGTCTTGAGATCGGGAAAGGGTTCACGACTAGCAATAACGATAGAAATCAAATCATACGTGGTTGGCAAGCCTTCAAGTGCAAACGTAACAATGTCGTCATTGCTTAGAGGAGAACCAAGGCCATTTAAAACTGAAGCAATTGATTTAATCTTTTGAAAATAAGCATCAATTGTCAAGTCCCCAAGCTTCAAATTACGTAATTCCACCTTCAAAGCCATAGCTCGAGGGCGTTTATTATATTGAAAAATCGCCTCAAGGTATACCTACACCTCTTTGGCAGTTTTGGGATTAAGAATAACCAACCGTTTTTGAAGATTCGAGTCAAGTGTGGAAAAGATCCAAGACCGAATGATAAAATCAACCTTGAGCCACTCCGGATCCCTAATCAGTGGTGGATGAGGTGTAGTAGAGAGGGATGCGGGTGGATCAACAAGATGGTCCAATATTCCATAACCATGACATAGATGAGAAAAATAGTACACCCATGAGGAGTAATTCATCTCATCAACATCGAGTTTAATAGGTACAAAGGTGGTTAAGTGATTCATTGCCATAAGCTTATCCAACAAATTGAGGGTGGGTGCGGGGGGATTTGTATCCGTAGTCATCGTGAAACAATAGGTGAGTTTAGGGTTTAGTGATGTCGAATAGTGGGGTTTAGGGAAGAGTGGGGTTTTATAGATGCAACAGTAGTCGATATAGGGTTGTTTTAGGGTTTAGAGAACAAACAAGCAAACAATGGTCGTGGTTAGGGAACAAACTAAGTCGACAGGTTTGCTTGGGTTTTTAGGTTTTTAGTTGACAATCAAACAGACACGAATCACAGAAGTTAACAGAAACTGAAACAAGTCGACCAAAACTTAATCACACATGGTCGAACAAAAACTTAAACAAGATGACAAGCACATCTGGTCGACAGTTTGATTAAACAAAAGCTTAAACACAGTTGGATGGAACAGAAACTTAATCAAGTCGACAACACACCCGGTCGACAAACACTTAAACACACCTCAACAACACACTTGGTCGAGAAACTGTTAAACGGAAAAAAAAAAAGAAAAAAAAAACAAAACAAAAAAAAACAAAACAAAACAAAACAAAAACAAAACAAAACAAAACAAAAAAAACAGATTAGGTTTAAAACTTGCGGAAGCAGTAGGGTAGATCGAGGTTAGGGTATGATACCATGTAAGTTTATGTGAAACGTATGTATTCAATCAATAATCGTTTGGTACATATACAATATATAAGAAATACAATGGGCCGAATATCTAATGGGCCGAATACTTATCATACTAATCGTCTAACAACAATTCCACATCATATTAAAACAGAGACTGGTACAAATGAAAGAAGAATATATGTTCACATAAAATTTACAAAACAAATAATGACATGGATGTGTGTGATTTGTGTTATCACTCTTATTTTCTCGCTCGCCTCATTAATTAACCATACCAAATGAGAATTGATTTAGACATTCATATTTTTGATTGAGGCACTCAACTTTACGCATTACATAATTTTACAATATTTATAGTCTGCTTTGTTTACTTATACAGTTAAATATGCAAATTAAAATAAAAAATATGCAAATCACCACTCATATCAAATAGAACAAATTACACTGTTCATCCCTATACTTTCCCCAGATTTCATACGACATCCAAAAGCGCTGATATTTTCCTTTTTCATCCAAAATCAAGATTTTATTACGCGGCTAGTCCAAAATCCTGACGGTCGTTAAATATCCTAGTTAATTCGGTGTCACGTGCAATCCACACGAGGGTAATTTCGTCCGATCACTTTTTCCCTACTTTTACCACACACCGCCTCACATCACTAGTTGACTGTTACTTTCTTCCCATTCACACATGTGTACTTGCTGTTACAAATCTCGATACATGCAAAGCGTATTCCACAAACATTTCTTTTTCCACTTAAATCTTTCCATCAGTTCCCTCTCTACTCAACTTTATTTGTTTTTTCTTCTTCTTCCCCAAACGGTAAAAAAAATAAAAATAAAAAAGAATGGTGCAGTGCTGGTGTGGACAAGCTGCGGTTATTCGCCATCATGGAAAAATCTAAATCCAGGACGTAGGTTCTATGCTTGTTGTGATTTTATTGACTGGTATGATCCCCTCATGTGTGGAAGATCAGTTTCAATCATCCCCGGTCTATTAAGGGCAAGGAATGCTATCCAGGCTACACTAGATGATACAAGACGTGAAGCTGCTAAAATGAAAAAATACTTGATCTTTAGCTGGATTTTTTTTTTTTTATACTTTTCGTGTTATTTTACATGTGAAGTAGCAGTTGGGATCGAGTAGGTGATGGGTTTTTATTTTTTTTATGTTAAATGTATTTCATCACTCGTGTATTTTTTTTCTGATTATGAAGTATTAGTTCAATGGTATCAACCATTGATGCAGTTATGAAATTGTCATTGTTTTATTGTTATTGATTTATGTGGTGGTTAAACTTAACATTTACTTGTGACTTTGACATTTACCAGAAGCTTCAAAATTTTTACCTTTTCCTCTGCTTGTATTTTTTGACCCATAAGTTGTTGCACCACCTTGACCCTTGCATGACTGTTTATTGTGACCCGAGTTTCCACAAGAAGAACATGTAATAGTTCTCCCCCTCCAACTCAACTTACCATCCTTAACACATGGTGTGTCCTCCAATTGTCCTTTGACTCTCTTCTTCTTAGGCCTGCCAACTTGAGGGTGATAATGTAGATGAGTTAGTGTTGTAAGACACAGAGATTTCTTCCAGTCTGCCCTCCCACTACATGGTTGTATTTTGAAATTTTAAACTTCTTTGCAAGTTTCTAACCAATAACACTTATCAACCCAAGCCTCTGGTAGTGGTACAGGTTGGCCATTGACAACCATATTCCAATTTGCAGCAACTGCATGCCTACAAGGAAAGCCTGAAATCTCCCATCTCCTACACATACATGTTTTTCTTTCAACATCAACTACACATTGTTCCCTAAAAGATCCAGTCACCTGATACTTTTAACCCCCATTCCACGTAACTTTATAATTTCTAGCAACATTTTTTATTTTTGACATTATAACTATGGCTGTAGGAGTTAGAGGACCAGGACACTTTTCAATGGATTTCTGAACATTCACAATTCTTTTCATGCAGTACTCCCTGATGTACTCTAACAAAGTGATAATAGGTTTGTCCCTACCAAGGACAAGCTTACCATTCAACACTTCACACATGTTATTAAGCAACACATCTGAATGAGCTCTTCCTACATACATAAATAATATAATCTTGTAAGGAACTAATTCAGTAAATCATGATAATTATTTCACAAAACCTAACTGAATTTACCTGAAAAGTATGATCTGGACCAATGTTCTGGTTGAATCTTTGCTAACAAGTCATGTGCAGCCTCTTTTAAGTCATTAAGTTCTTTCATTGCAGCTTCAAACTTAGTTAGTGTTGTAGCTGTAGCACACTTCCATAGCAGTTTCTTGTGTTGGTCCCTTTTACTTGGTTATCAATAACTAAAAAGCTAATGTAACCAAGTTATATGACTTTTAACCCAAATGTATATAATGATTAACAATAAAGCAACATAAAGATAAGAGACAATATTTTTCAACGTTTAATTCTTTATTAAAAGTTAATAAAAAAGAATCGTACCCAAGTGTTTGCGGAATAACACTTGGGAATGAAATGACAAGTGTGGTATTGACTCCTCTCTAAACTCAAAATAATGTTTGAGTGACAACTGAGGACCCACTGAGCTCTCTTATGGGCTATGTTGTTCTTTGGAGGAGTAAAAGTGGTTTGTGAATGCTTTGCATTAATTGCACAAATTTGTCAACTTTTACTCCTCACTTATGCTACCTATTTATACACAAATATGAACAACTCTATTATACAATGGACCTAAGCGTTCCTTAATAAAATCTTGATAGATTTTATTCTCTGGCAAGGGAAACTTCTTTGGGTTAAGTCCAAAAGGTGCTTTTTGATGACAGACTGGTTTTAACCATTTGGGGAAAGTTTGACCTTAAAGTGATAAAGCACTTTAATGAAACAGTTCAAACTTTCCCGCCCAGTCCCGCCAAAACTTTAGTCTTCAAGTCATCAGTCTTCAGTACCATGATAGTTATTGAGGAGTCTTGGGGTTCAGTGAGTTAGTGTCATCCTCACTGAACCCATCACCTTCTTCTTGGCTTAGATCTCACTCACTTAGTTCTGCCTCACTGAATGGAGAACCTTTCTTCTTAGGCTCGGTCTATGCATCCTGAAGATGACTCACTGAGTTACTATTCACTCAGTGACTTGTCTTTACTTAGGTGACTTTACGTTCAAATCCTTGTTAGAAGAAGATTGGGGAATTTAGTGACCCAACAATCTCCCCCTATTTGAACATACAAATAACCTAAGTATTTCTTGATTCAGGATGAGTTTGCAGGGGTCTTCTTACTGAATGTTGATGTAATTATAAGTAGGACACATAATTTAAACAAAACATTAAAGTTTATTCATAGTTATTACAAGTCCTACAAATTACAAAAATAAAAAAGATAGTTGTTGTTGCAGATTAGATGTTCAGTTGGTAGCCAAGTGCATCAAGTTTAGCCTTCTTTGATCTCAGGAGGTGTCTCTCAGGGTGCTCCTCAATCATAGCTTTAAGGTCCTGACAGAACCTTACATTTTTAGCACACCTAACAGGAGAGGCCAACATTGGGTACATCAGCATCGCCTTAATCCCTGCCCTATCCATGTCTGACCATCTTTGGAATGCAGGGTTTCAATACTCATCAGTAAAGCATAGACCTCTTTCAGGGACTTCGAACACCACATTGTTCATGAAGACGATACCTTCAGGAAGGGACCTGTCACAATCCAATCCTGGGACCTTGATTTCAGGCTCTAGTTCAACTTGCTTCCTTTTTCTTTTGGAGACCTTTGGTGGAGCAGTCTCTGTTGTTAAAGCAGGAAGAAGGAAGGGAATGTTTAGAGCTTCAGGCATTGCTTTCAGTCTGTCATACCTTTCCTTCAGTGACTTGAGAAGGTTGGGTACTACAACATTGTTCTTTTTGGCAATGATGGGACGAAGCTCATCAAGTTCAGTGATGCCAAAGTCAGCAAACCTGAATGGTTTGTGAATGTTCATCACTCTTTTATCTTGTCCCCTGAAGACTGTGACTATGGCAGGATTGGTGTTGCGATGGATTTGAATGTCAGTGATGGTTTCCGATTTCAGCCATTCTTTCATCACCCAATTATACTTTTCAATCCTGGTCTTCCTTATATGAGTGTCCTTCCTAAGTTTCTCTTCCCTTTCCCTTTTTAGAGCACTTAATTCTTCCTCCTGAGCCTTTTTAAAGGCTGCACCGGCTTGCCCAGTGGCAAGAGCCTCAGTATCCAAACCAATCTTTTTAGCCTTCTCATGAACAACCTGTATCAGAGCAGGCTTGCTCATCCTCTCTTCTTCAGCCACCTTTTGTAGTATCTCAATCCTTTCCATGTGAGCTTGAATTTCGGCATTGGTGAGATGATGTACTACTCCATTAATTCTAAACGGGGACTCTGATAGGATCATCAGGGTCATATCTGACTATGGTTGAGGCAGGCTTGAGCACAATTTCAGGTTCAGAAGTGGTAGCAATACTTTTTCCTCTGTCCTGCCTGAGAGTGGAGGAGACTGGTTCCTGTTGTGGTGGAACTTCAGTGATTGGAGTGGCTTTAGTGACATGCTCCCCCTCAGTGTGAGAGGGCTGTCCTGCTTCTTGTTCTTTAGTATCAGGGGTTTCTGTAACATTCTCCCCCTCAACATTTGCCTGAGCGTCAGTAATGGCAAGTGTTGGAGGTACTGAAGAAGAAGCAGATGTTCCCTTGAAGGCTTGAAAAATTTCCATCATCATAGACTTGATTTCCGCAGTATCCTTTTGAATGGTAGATACTTTGGAGTCAAGTGCAGCCTGAGAATTTTCAAGGGCTGTCATCCTGGATCCTATTGTCCATGCCAGAGAAGTGGACTTTTGGGATTGAGCAGCTACTGATTCTTCCAATGTTGTAAAGGAAGATTTGAGAGACTTCATGGTTGAGCTGAGATTATGAACATTAGATCTCTTTAGCAAGCCAAGTAACTCAGTGAGGGTCACTAAGTTTACCTGATAAGTCTCAGATGCCTGAAGAAGCTTCCTGGTTAGCTCAGGATCATCTTTGACTGATTCTTGAACAGACTGAACCCCTGTATTCAGCTTGTTGAGGGATTCCAAAAACTGGTTGAGTTGAGAGACCATTTGTGTCAGGGAGTAGGTGACAGTGGAATTTTGCTCCCTGACATCATCATTAAAGTCTTCAACAGCATCCTTGAGTAGGTGGTAATGGACTGCTTGCTCAGTGTGCATGTTAAACACTTCATCAGTGACCCATGTCCCTTCTTCCTCTTCACCTTTTTGGTGGGAGAGGGAACTGGTGAAATTTTGTTGTCACCCTGGATAGCAGTAAGCATATATGTTGTCAGGGTGACAGGTGTAACCTCAAGAGGGTCACGTGAGTAATTAGCCTTGTGTAAGACATCAGGCTCAAAGCCAACTGCGTCAGGCTTAGCATACTCAGACCCAAGCAAGTCTTGTAGGGCACAGGAAATGAATCTAGGGTATGACATGAGTTTTTGCCTAGACTTCCCTCTAACTTTGCTATGAGGTCCCTGAAGATTATTTCTCCAAGGTCTATCTTTTTACCCTCTAAGAGACAGTACACTATCAATGCTTGAGTAGTGTTCAATTGCTCAGTAGAGGATTTATTTCCCCAGAGGACCTGAATGACAAAGGTCATCAGAATCCTCCAGGGGGCTGGAAACCAGGTCTTGATGATTGGGGCTTTGGATAGGAGGGCCCCTGGGGTCACCTCAGGGTGATTTTTGTCATAGGGCTCAAGTTTCAGTAGAACTTCTTTCACATCTTTCTCAGTGGGTTGGGCAGTGAAGGTCTTAGTGTAGTCAAGGCCTGTGGCTTTGACAAAGGTTTTATAGTCAAGGGTTAGGAACTTAGTTCAATTCTTCACTGAGAACCTTATTTTGGCCTCCTTTTGCGCATCAGGGTTTTCAACCACCGTTGTGCACCAAAATTCCCTCAAGTAGTCATGATAGATGACTGAGGGGGTCTTTGTGAATGTGGTGGTGAGAAAACAGTTTTGAAGGAACTTCACCACATCCCTATATTCAGGGAACCCTTCAGGGTAGGCAAAGTTCCCCACCACATTGTTTTTGGTGAGGCCTACGCTTTCCATTTGGAAATCCACATTGGGTGCGTATTTAATGACCTTAGAAGAAGCCGTTTGTATTTGAGAAAGGTCTGATTTTGAGAAAAAGTTGGTATCAAAGAAGAAACATACGTTGTTTAATCAAACAAATTTTTGAAAACAATTTTGCAAGAGTTTTGATAAGTTTTTAAAAGCGTGTGTGTTTTTTCTTTGTGGGGGGTATTTATAGGGAATGGATTAGGGTAGTGATGTTGCGGATATCATAGGGTTTTTGTTATTAAACTAAAATGGTATAATAAAATGTGTTTGATATCCGCATTTATTATCACGATTCCCATTACCCTTTTTTCTCTCACATGATGGGGTGAACAGTTGTGTGGCTCTGCAAATAATGCACTTTTACAGAATGATATCATCACAACTATTTGTTGTAAGAGAGCAATTAATGCTCAGTGGTGTTTGGTGAGAAAGATGTAGGGGCCCAAGAAGTTGATGCCAGTTGTGTAAGCGACATATATTCCTATATTTAATAGGAATCAGTTACCTACCTGGGACATTTACTAACTAAGTACTTAGAGCATTTAGTTAGGGTATTCAATGTCATTTGACATCTTGAGCCCCCTGAATGATTTTTCATTCAGAATTGGTTTTTGTTCAGGAAGGGTGTGATCAGGGACCTAAAGAATTGACATCTGGTTGGAACACCTTTTGATCAGTGCCTGATTCTATGTCCAACATGCCCAATTCAACTTTCAATCTTGTGAAAGTGGGTTCATCCAAGGGTTTTGTGAAGATATCAGCTAGCTGATACTCAGTGGGGATGAAATGTAATTCAATTTCTCCATTCATGATGTGGTCCCTGATGAAATGGTATCTGATGTCAATGTGTTTGGTTCTTTGATGAAGTACTGGATTATTTGAGATGGCTATGGCACTTGTATTATCACAAAAGATAGGTACCATCTTATACTGAATGCCATAGTCACTCAGTTGGCTCTCCATCCATAGTACATTTGCACAACATCCTGCAGCAGCCATATATTCAGCTTCAGCTGAGGACATGGCCACTGATTGTTGTTTCTTTGTACTCCAACACACAAATTTACCACCAAGGAATTGACAGGATCCTGAGGTACTTTTTCTGTCCATATTGCATCCTGCATAGTCAAAGTCAGTGTACCCTTTGAGATCAAATCCTGAACATTTTGGGTAATATAAACCAAGGTTTGATGTACCCTTCAGGTACCTGAATATTTTCTTGATAGCAGTGAGATGAGACTCTTTTGGATCAGCCTGATATCTTGCACACAGACAGACTGAGAATTAGATATCAGGCCTAGATGCAAGTAAGTACATCAGGGAGCCTATCATTCCCCTGTATTGGGTTTGGTTCACTGATTTGCCAGTGAGGTCAGGGCCAAGATTGTTTGGAGGAACCACAGGAGTTTTCAATGAAGAGCAATCAGTGAGGTCATACTTCTTCAGTAGGTTCCTCAGGTATTTTTCTTGGCAAATGGATATTCTTTTTCAGTTTGTTTGATTTGGAGTTCAAGAAAGTATGTGAGTTCACCCATCATGCTCATTTCAAACTTTGTGGTCATGAGTTTTTCAAACTGTTTGCAAGGTTTGTAACTTGTTGAGCCAAAGATGAAGTCATCAACATACACTTGAACCAGGATGACATCACTTTTTGTCCTGTAGATGAACAGTGTTTTGTCAATCTTTCCTCTAACAAACTTGTTTTGGATCAGGAAGGCTGAAAGAGTTTCATACCATGCCCTGGGAGCTTGTTTTAGTCTATAAAGGGCCTTGTTAAGCTTGTAGACATGGTTGGGATATTAACTACTTTCAAAGATAGGAGGTTGTTGCACATAGACATCTTCTTTGATGTTACCATTTAGGAATGCACTTTTGAAATCCATTTGGTAAACTTTAAAGTTCATGTAAGTTGCATAGGCAAGGAAGATCCTGATGGCTTCCATTCTAGCAGTAGGTGTAAAGGTTTCCTCATAGTCTATACCTTTCTGTTGATTATATCATTTGGCAACCAGTCTTGCTTTGTTTTTGATGACTGTGTCATTCTCATCAGTCTTGTTTTTAAAGACCCATTTCATACCAATGATTAAAACACCCTGGGGGCATTCAACAAGGGTCATGACATCATTTCTGTCAAATTGTTCCAATTCATCTCTCATTGCCTGAACCCAACTTTCATAAGTCAGGGCTTCATTGACATTTTTAGGCTCAATTTCAGAGAGATAGTCAGCATAAAGACATATATTGGCTGAGGCTGCCTTGAGTTTTGCAGCCATGCTTCTTGTGAGCATGCCTTCAGTGGGTTCACTAATGATGTTCACAAGCTCAATAATTTTGGATCTTGTCCAGCTATCCTGAGGGTTGGGATAGGAATTTGAGCTTGAAGGAGCCTGATTAGGTTTAGATTCAGGAACACGAGGTGACTCATCAATATGTGCTTCAGTGACATTTGTGGGAACAACTTCCTCTGAGGATTCCTGAACAATTTGTTCAGTGGTTGCAGTCTCATTGGAGACCTGCTGAGTTTCAATGAACTCACTGATGGTTGGTTGGGGTAGGTTGTAAGGGATGATATAGTAGGAGACATCAGCATCAGCTTGGTATTGGGTTGAGGGGTTGTTCTCAGGATGATACTCATCAGGAGGATACTTTGATGAGTCATCAATACCAATTTCTTCAACTGAGGAATTTGAGAATCTGATGGATTCATTCTCTCATCAATAGTAATGTGATAAGTTTTCTCAGTTTGTTGTCTCCTAGTGTTGAACACCCTGAAGGCTTTGGAAACCAGAGAATATCCCAGGAAGTATTTATCATCAGCATTGGCATCAAACTTACCTAAGTGATCCTTGTGGTTATGAATAAACACAGGATACCCAAATACATGAAAGTAGCTGATGTCATGGATCCTTCCTTTGAATATCTCATAAGGGGTCTTATTGTGCCTTTTCACAATGATTGACCTATTTTGAGTGTAGCAAGCTGTTTTAACTGCCTCAGTCCAGAAATGTTTTGAGAGGACTGAGCCATTTAACATTGTCCTTGCTGCCTCTACGAGTGTTCTATTTCTCCTTTCAGCTACTCCATTTTGTTCAGGAGTATAGGGAGAAGTGAAGTTTTGAGAAATTCCTTTCTCATCACAGAAACACTCAAGGTCTTGGTTTTTGAATTTAGTGCCATTGTCAGTTCTAATTTGTTTAACTTTGACATCATTTTGATTTTCAATGTTCCTGACAAATGACATGATGGTTTCAGCTGCCTGACTCTTTTTGCTCAGGAAGTAAACCCAAGTGTATCTTGAGTACTCATCCACTATGACCAGAGTATACTTCTCATGGTGAATGGACATTGGACTTACAGGTCCAAAAAGGTCCATATGGAGAAGATGTAGGCAGCTTTTGATTGAAAAAGTTTGTTTGGTTTTGAATGATGCCCTGTGGTGTTTTCCTTTTTCACAATCAGAACAAGGCTTGTCTTTGGTATACACCAGGGATGGAAGGCCCAGAACTTTGTTCTATTTGGCCAGGTTGTTGATGCTCTTGAAATTGAGATGAGAGAGTCTCCTATGCCATAGCCAGTTGATTGTATCGCTAGCCTTTGAGAATAGACAAGTCCCATTTTGAGTCAGGGATGACATGTCTAGTACATAGACATCATCCGTCCTGGGGGCAATCAACACTACTTCCTTGTTGGAATTAAAGATGATCCCTCTCTTGTCATCAAACTGAACTATGTATTTTACATCACATAGTTGGGAAACACTTATCAGGTTGTACTTGAGACCATTTACATAAGCTATTCTTGTAAAAACTATACCATTGTAGTTTACTGAACCATAACCTTCAGTGGGAGCTGATGAGTTATCACCAAATACTACTTTGGGTCCTGGTTCTTCCACATATTTGTGCAGATAAATTTTCACACCAGTCATACTCCTAGAGCATCCACTATCGAGGTGCAAGGTAGGATCCTTGATGTGTTTCTGCACAAACAGTAAACTGGGTTAGTTTTTCTTGTTGACCCACCTTCTAGTAGGCTTAGTCCTCAGGGACTTTTTGAATATAGCTAATGAATCATGGTCAGAAGTTGTGTGTACTGAGCTTCCACATGTTTTACATTTTGTGGAGGTTGATGCCTCAGTTGAAGTGTTGGTGGGGGTTTTTCTTCTAGACTGAATGATCTTGTCATGTCCCTTGGTTTCATGGGAGGGATCTCCACAGATGTCACAGCAATTTTTCATCATACAATCATCAGGAAGATGATCATTGAAACCAGAGTAAGGACATGGAAAGAAAGGCTTCAGTCTCTGTTTGGAAGGTGTGGCATACTGATAGCCTTGGGTTTTGTATAGACCTTGTGCCTTTAAAGAAGCAGTGTGAGAGATGTGATCACAAGTTCTGTGGTCCTCTTGTTTGCATATTATGCAGAACAGGACTCTGTAGCATTTATCAGTGCTGTGATTAGGATAATTGCACAGCTCACATCTCCCTGAAGGTCTGGGTGTGGTTTTAGGTTTAGAAGAACTTGCGGATACTGAAAGGTTTTTAAGTTTTGAGTCAGAAGGTTTTTCAGTGGACTCAATTTTCTCACTCAGCATCCTGACAAGTTCAGCAAGCTGATCAAATTTTGAATCACTGCTTTCATGTTTCACTTCAGTAGGTACTGAAGGTGTGTGGTGTTCAGTGGGTGCAGGAGTAGGTCTCGTCAGAATAGTCTTTCCTAACCCTGATTTCTCCTTGGGATAATGGGGTTGATAGACTGATGGTGCAAGGTCAGAATTGGGTTCAGCTCCCTGAAGATGTTTTAGCGGAGGGAGTGGTGAATCGGACTTAGACTCGGTGATGGACTCAGTAGGACTAAGTTCAACAGTGACTCCTAGCAGCTCCTTAATAGCCTGACTTTCAGGCTCCAGGATTCTTCCAGTGTTAAAGTTTGGCAGCTTACTGTCAGGATTGTTTCTTTCAATCCAATCACTGGGTTTAGGAGCAAGTTCTTTGCTAGAGAGTATGTTGGCTGACAAAAAGGTTGTTGAATGGCTACTCTCCCCAGACTCTTCAGTGAGTTGATCTTCACCCATGGCAACCTTTTTGGTGCTGGGTGTGAGACTCAGTGTTTCATAAAGTTTGGGGTTTTTCTGAGTCCATTTCCAAATAACAGCCTTTTCTTTCTTAAGTTCTTCCTGAAGAGCTTGATTTTTTTTAACAAGTTCAGAATTTTGAATTTGAAGTGTAACACTTTCAAGCTTAGCTTGTTTTAAAGCAAGTAGTTCATCTCTACATTGATTTAATTCAAAACTCAGTATGTTAAATTTTGAAAACAAATTAAGTCTTTGCTCTTCAACATACTTAAGATCAACATTAATATAATCTAAGTAAGATTTCCAATCAGCATCATCATCCATAGAAAGTAAAATGTTTACCTTTCTCATTGTGATGTTAACCCATTCTCCATCTTTTGCATGACTTTTTCCCGCATCAAGCTTGTTGTCATCTAATAGGGCCATCAGGGCACTGATATGAACTTCTTCATTATCATCAGAGGATACTTCAACTTCATCTCAGTCAAAGGTTTCAGCAACAAGCCCTTTGTTCTTGGCCTGAGGAGGCTTTGGAGCCTGAGGTAGCTGAGTGACTGTTGAGGATGATTCAAGAAGGGCTAGTTTGGCTTCAGCCTTCCTGTATTTGGCTTCAAAGTCAATTTGATGGGTTTTTTCAAATCTTTGACTAGATTGAAGCAACTTAGGTTGAAACTTGCTGGGTCTTGAAAAAGAGTTATTTCCTGAAAACTTGAAAGATGGTTCTGAGGTTGCTTTTGAAAAACAATCTTTTGCAAAATGGCCCTTTTTGCCACATTTAAAATACTTAGTGTTTTCATTTACTTTAGAAGGAAATTTGTTTTTCTTAAAAAACCTTTTTGAGTTTGCAAGGAGTGCCCTTTCATGAAATTCAATTTGAAGATCATTTAGGTACTCCTCACTGGTTCCTTAGTCAACCTCATCATCAGACTCATCTTGGAAGTCCTGCACAACACCATTTGAATAGAAAGCAGTTGATATGGGTGAAATTGTCAAGGTCTTTTTGGTCTCCTGAGCTTTACCAGGGTATCTCCTGGTGATAAGATTGTCTTCATAGACAAACTTCCCATAAATAGCAGGGAGCTCAAGGTTCTGAATATGGTTAGCATTTCTCAAACCCTGAGAGAAGTTTAACCACGTCTCAGGGAGACTGTTGACAAAGCCAACATTGATTTCATGCTTTGACAGAATAACACCATCATTGGTCAGCTCATTCAGGAGGGTCTTATACCGAGTATAAGTCTCAGAGAGACTTTCAGAATCCTTGGCCCTAAAGGTATTGAATTCAAGCTTCAGGTCCATGATTCTATTCTCTTTGGTATTAGAAGGCCCTTCATAGCTATGAACCAGGTCAGTCCAGGTCTGCTTGGCAGTAGGACAGTTAATCACTGATTCCATTATATCGTCAGGAAGACATGATATAATGATGCTTTTCAAGCGCTGGTCCTGATTGACCACCCTCCTTTCATCTGGGGTCCACTGGGCTTCAGGTTTGACTAAACCTTGGGCAGTTGTTGGGACAAATGGACCATCATTAATCAACTTGATGTAATATGGTTCCATCCCGGTTATGTAGCAAAGCATTCGCTTTTTCCACTTGTTAAATTTTCCAACTTAAAGTCGATGGGCAGTTGCTGAATAACTTCCACCCTTTTTGTCGACAAGTTGGGGAACATCTGAGTCAGCCATGGTGGGATCAAGGTTTTTAAAAACTTTTTAAGCACTCTTTTAGTTTTGAAAACAGTTTTTGAAAAGTTTTACAAACCAGAAGCTCTGATACCACTTGTTGGTCCCTTTTACTTGGTTATCAATAACTAAAAAGCTAATGTAACCAAGTTATATGACTTTTGATTGAGGCAAAAGCAGTCAACTAAAGTCAACCACGTATGTGGTCAATATGGTCAAACTGTTTAGAGTCAATCTCCGTGGAAGTATAGGGGTTTCCCCGGGTCGTTATATCCCGATGAGGTGTGGATTGTATTCAAACGGGCTTGTGATTGGGTGAATTTGGACAGAAAGGGGTTGTGAATGTGAGTGAATGATTATACTACTGAAATATAAAAGAAAATAGCTTAAGTGAGCTATATTAACAAGATTGTAAAACGGGAAAACCCAGAAACGTTTAAAACTTAAAAACGCGTACGTTCAGATTAAAGATACGTGAACGTACAAAATAAAACGCGAGTTTTTATGAAGTAAAAATCCTACGGCTATGAAAATTAACTTTTTACCATCCTAATTATATAAGAAAATTCTTGGAAAATTAAAATTATTTTTACAACTAATTAATTAATTATTATTAATTAAAAACCAATTTAAACTATTTAAAAATACACTAAATAATAAGAAAATGTAAAATAAGCCTAGAAAAATAAAATTAAAACTTAGAAAAATCTAAAATATAATAAAACTTATTTTAAAACTGAAAATATATTTTTTTACACTATTATCTAATTATTATTAATTAATTACTATTTAATTATTTATTAAATACTTTTTAAAATAAATAAAATGCTAATAAATACTAAATAAGCTAAGAAAAATCTGAAACTTTTTTATAAAATTATTAAGTAAATACAGGATCCTAAGAAAAATATAAAAACACTAAGTATTTAAGAAAAATAATCTAATAAGCAATAAGCTTCTTAAATAGAAGCTATCACTGAATTTAAAATGGGTTTTTCTTAATTTTTCTTTTACAAATCTACTTAAATACCTAAAATAACAAACTTTAGTAAAGGGACTTAGGCTAGTGCTTAAAAATAAGCACTATGGGAACTGAGATGCTTAACAGTTTGGGTGTTATAGCTTATTAGGATTTTTTATGTGATTGAATAAGCTTATAAAAAGCTGAACAAAAGGGTAAATAAGCTACAACTATGATGAAGGAACTTGAAATAAGCAGTAACCAACAAATAAGCACACTATATGAACTGGAATAAGCAATAAGCAAAACCAAAAACTCCACAGACCACACAGGCCAAAGGGCTCACTTTGCAGGCCATGTGGGGCCCACAAGGGGGTTTGGAAGCCCAAAGTAGAACTTGATTTGAAAAGCCAGCTTATTAGGGTTTCCAAAACGCTAGGACTTAAACCCTGGGTCCCACAAATAAGTGCTAGGAGGGGGCTGAAAGTTGGGGCAATTGAGACAGATAAGCTGTACAGGGGAGATGCTTCCCCTGCAGGTGTGTTTGGGCTAATGTGGGGCCCACAGAAAAAATTGCAAAAATAAGTTAAAGGTGGGAATCAAGAGATTAGCTGAGGGACTACCATTCCTGAAAAGCTCAAGGCTTGAATCAAAGTACAAAATTCACAAATATTCTTGCAATAATTGGTTTTCTGCCAAATGAACACTTTTTGACTTTTTGAGATTTTGATGAAAGTTGACTTAAGTGAAGTTTAATCTAATCCTAGTTACTGAAATTGATGTAATATGTTAAAAGAAAACCAGATTAAGCTATATATAACATTAATGCACTAATATGGATGATCTTGGCTCCTATAAATCCAACAGTGAACAAAATCAATGAGATCAAATGATCATTTTGACATTTCATCAAAAGAGAACTGGTTTTGATGACTGAACTGAGTTAAGTGATCATAATGTAACATACATCAGACAAGAACAACACCTCATACAACCTCTATCACAGTTAACACAATAAAACCAAACACTCCTTTAAAAATGCCAAATTTGTGATTTTCAAATGATTTCACTGAATCAGGCCATGAAAATGATACAGAAGCATATAACATGAGATAACAAGCTAAACTGAGCACTTAAACATCATTCATAGCAACAACTACTCAAGAATATCTAAGACATTATTTTGATAGTGGAGTTATGAAAGCTAAGCAACATGAATTTGAGCTAACAAGTATGGAATTTAAAGCAATAATTTGACTAACCAACACATAATAAGCAGAAAGGAGCAAAGATAAGCACTATTTAAGCTGGTGCACAGTAAAAAGCAAAAAATGGTCAAATGAACTCACAAATGGATTCTGCTGACAAATAAGGTGCCAAAGTCTCAAAACACTACCCTAAGCTTTCCATGAAGCATCTACACCATTTCCATCCTTAAACAACCATTCTCCTTGCATGAATCTCCCTATAAACTGATTTTTATTTTTACACTAATTTTTTTATGTATTTTTCTTTATTTTTGAGATACTAATTTGTAACAAGCTAGAATTGTATTAGAAGCTCATGAAAGCTTCTAAGGGACTTAGATGAGCTTAAGGAACAGGGCTTAACAACTTGTAATACTTTAAAGTGAAGTTGAGATTTTTACTCAAAAAATGCAAATTACGAATTCTGAAAAGACAACTTGAAATTGATGATAAAAATACTTGATATTACACTAAGAAATTTGATTACAACTGATTTTAACTGAAAATTACAACTAAAAATAAAATTACATTTAAAACGACTATGAAACTACACTACAACTACTCCTACACTAATTATTACTTCTTTCTTCTTCCTTTTTGACTTATATAAGCCCTGGTACTCTTCTATCTCATTCCCACTCCTTATTTGAGCCGTTGGATGGCTTCAGTTGATCCCTACCCTTTAAATGCTTTTTGGCGGGAAATTGGGTTTGGGTAGTTTTAGTGGAACAGGTGGGATAATTTAATGAGGGGGGGAGGTGGTTTGAGTTGGTGAGAAGGATTAATGAGATTTGGTAGTGTTGGTGGAAAGGTGAGGAGGGGGGAGACATGGAACGGGTATTCAGGGGTTGGGGATGGTGAACAGTGATTTTGGTCAAAGGTGTTTGACTCGCAGGGATATCAAAAGAGGTTTGGGCTTTGTGTGGTGGGCTGAGATGGTGTTGGATCAGGATTTGGTTTTGGGCTTTTAATAACTAAGGGTCCATTTGGTTAGATAGTAAAACACAAGGACCATTTTTGTAATTATCCAAAAGTGAGGGACTGAAATTGTAAATCCTCCAAAGTAGCCACAAGGATAAAAATTGCCATCTTTCATTTACCCAAGGTCCAAAAAATGTAATTTTCCAATATTTAAAACCCCAAGGACCAAATCTGCCAAGTTGCCAAACTTGAGGGACCAAAATTGTAAATCTTTAAAACTTTTTACTCAAGGACCATTTTTGATAAAATTTGACTTTTAATGGACTTGGGTTGATTTTTCATTCAAAATAAATGCTCAGGGACTAATTTTAACAAGTTTTGAAAGTTGGGGGACTGAAAC
Source organism: Artemisia argyi (assembly GCA_030686995.1). NCBI lineage: Eukaryota > Viridiplantae > Streptophyta > Magnoliopsida > Asterales > Asteraceae > Artemisia > Artemisia argyi. Next base: position 68,574,267 of record CM060697.1, read on the forward strand.
TGCCAATTATGAAAACTTTGTACGTTTTTCATCTGTTTTTACTCGTTTTGCATCTAAAACATATAAAACACAATTTTGGAATATTTTCAGTATTTTGATGCCTTTTTGAGTGTTTTTAAATATTTTGCAGCTCAGATTCGAGCAAAAATGATGAGTGTTTGAGCACTCATCAATCCGCCACACTAAACTATTGCTTGTCCCTAGCAATCTTTTAAGAAAACTTGATGGGTTTGAAGTCTCTTTACCAAAAGCCATCACTTCTGGAGTAGCCAAATATTTCAGTTCAAGTAAGAACCATGGTACACCAATAACCATGTGATTTTGAGCAAACCACCAGCTGTCAACGGATTTGGTTTGTCTTTATCAGAAGCCGTTTGCTTCTAGACTAGCCAACTCTTGATGGAATACAATCATCATCTTGGTGAGTTGATTACCAATTATGGTTTTCCACTGCCTTTACCACAAGCCATAACCTTGCGGGCTAGCCAACTCTTTACTTTTTAGGATATGGAGAGTTGAATTCCATACAATTTTGGGCAACTTGTAAGCCATAAACGGATTTGATATATCTTTACCAAGAGCCGTTTGCTCCTGGATTAGCCAATCCTTTTGTCGTTTAGACATGGCGGACTGATAACCACAAAAAATTTTGAAGCTCAAGTGATTTTTTTTTTTAATTTTTGCCAAAAACGGGGGTACTAGAAGGTAAAATATGATCAAATTCGCTAGAATTCCCCCCCCCCCCCCACACACTTAGAATTGAATATTGTCCTCAATATTCAAAGTCCCGTCTATTATGCCGACTCTTTGAACGTAAAAGGGCAACATTACAAGCTAAATGTGAAAACACCATTTTTCACTTTATTTTATTTATTATATATACATGGTAACACAGCAGGGGCACCCCCCCCCCCCCCCCCCACACACACACACTTAGGGTGAAAACCCCATATGCATGCAACTGTTTTTGTTTACCGAGTCGCTAGCTTAACTCGACCCCGAATTAATTTGTTCTTGGGGAAGCATGATGTGGAAGAGACAATCTCCATCGGACTTTCATTCAAGATATTTGGACAAACATTTGAAGCACGTGAAAGTTCCACACCGTTGAAATAGACAGACCTTGGCTTAAGATAGTATAAACTATAAGCGGTGATGCCGGGGTCAAAGATAATGTCTTCATTCCCGAAGGAGTGAAGAACAGGAGAAGTGACCTTATAGGTGAAGAAAAGGAAGAAAACCATGATGAAAATCATGATAAGATCTTCTTCCTCGAGAGCAGGCTCATTAGCCTGAATTTAGATTTCAAGGGTTAAGCTCATTGGGTTTGAAAACATCCCAGGTGAGAGGGTGGGAATTTGCAAATCCTCATGATTGAGTGCATCTCCCCCCGGGCTATGATATTCCGGAGGAGTCATGTTATGAGTGAGTTCACCGGAGAACTCCTCATGAAGAGAATCTTTTACAAGATGTAAATCTGTGAACTCTTGTCCCATTGTGGACTCACCACAATCCTCAATCTGAATATCAAAGAGTGGATTATCAGAAATCATAGTGAATTCAGATTCGAATTCAAACAGAGGATTGGTGAAAGTCGCATTAAATGTTTCGGGAACAAGGTGAGTAATATTCTCTCTTGGACTATTGGGATCAGAACTGAGTGACGGATCATGATGTAAGAGACTTTCAATTTCTCCTAGATCGGCTTCAAAGTCAAAGAGATCATCGTCACTTCCCGTTGGAAGTGGATTGATATGAGTGAGTTCATCGGCGAACTCCTCAAGAAGATGATCAGCATCAGAATGTGGAACTGATGCCTCAATATACTCGATGTCTCCATAAGATGCACAATCTTCGCTACAATCAGAGAAAGTCTCAAAATGATCTTTTGGACACTCAAGAGGGGAAGGTAAATCACACATATGATCAAAAGTTCCCTGTGACTCTCTTGGGATTGGGACAAGGTTCTCAACATTAGACTTTATGAATTCGTACAATTCCTTTTCAGGAACAGTGCTAAAATGCTCATCCCCCATGTTTAGAGAGTGAGTGTGAACTTCGGGTGTGATAGCAGTTGTTTGAGATGGAATCTCAACTGCTGGGATATCAACTGATGAACTTGATGAATCTTTATAGAATTGTAGAATATCAAGTGTATCTTCATCATCACTATCATCAGGAATAAAACGGAACTGAGAGCTAGATCTGGCTGCTTTTTCTTTTGCAATTGATTCCCTAATAGATTTTTCATAGGCATCTTGGGAATTTATTTTAGCAGCCTGCTCTTCAGCTAACAATTCTTCCATGGACTTTTGATGAGTGTCTCTTTGGGCAAGGTCTTTAACTAAACCCTTAAGCTCATCAAGTATTTCCAGTGCATTTTGAATTTCTAGAAGAATTGCTTGATTCATTTGGTACCGTGGAGGCTGGTCGTGATAAGGATAGTCGTAATTGTCACAAGGAAATAGATTCCCTATTTGACAATCAGAGCTGGAGTGTGGACCTCCACAGTAATCACAACAGTAAAACTGTTGAGTCTGGTTTGGTGAATCGTATGGATATTGGTGATAATCAAAATTCTGAGCATCATCGGAAAACTGTTCATAGACAAACGTGTTTTCGGTTTGACACTCAAATCCTTGGTGAGGACCTCCACAAAACTCACACAGATATGTCTGTATCTCATGATGTGGTGGCTGGTAGAATGAATCAGATGTGTCATGGTAAGGATGGGGAGCTTGGTTATAGACAGACCCATCTCCTGACTCTACCATGCTACAGCCGGGACAATTCCCACCATTATGAGGACCACCACACCATTGGCAACCAAAATGGTGTGGATACGACATAGGAAAGAATCAAAGGTTTACAGAGGGTAAGGAATGGAGAATCAAAAGGGTAGGAGGGTAAAGATGGATATTTTTGTATTTTTGATAAACATTTTGCAAAAATAAGAAAGAAAATCTTTTTGTATTTTTCTGTTCGTTGAAAACTAATTTTAAAATGTTTTCGGGAACCATTTTGTATTTTTTTATATGATAATAAGAAAATATGAACAAAGATGGATAAATATACAATGACGTAAATATCCAAAGATCACTAATCTTCAAATACGTTTGAATACGCACACAACCTTCCCGGCAGCGGCGCCAAAATTTGATTGAGGCAAAAGCAGTCAACTAAAGTCAACCACGTATGTGGTCAATACGGTCAAACTGCTTAGAGTCAATCTCCGTGGAAGTATAGGGGTTTCCCCGGGTCGTTATGTCCCGACGAAGTGTGGATTGTATTCAAACGGGCTTTTGATCGGGTGAATTTGGACACAAAGGGGTTGTGAATGTGAGTGAATGATTATGCTACTGAAATATAAAAGAAAATAGCTTAAGTGAGCTATATTAACAAGATTGTAAAAGGGGAAAACCCAGAAACGTTTAAAACTTAAAAACGCATACGTTCAGATTAAAGATACGTGAACGTACAAAATAAAACGCGAGTTTTTATGAAGTAAAAATCCTACGGCTATGAAAATTAACTTTTTACAATCCTAATGATATAAGAAAATTTTTGAAAAATTAAAATTATTTTTACAACTAATTAATTAATTATTATTAATTAAAAACTAATTTAAACTATTTAAAAATACACTAAATAATAAGAAAATGTAAAATAAGCCTAGAAAAATAAAATTAAAACTTAGAAAAATCTAAAATATAATAAAACTTATTTTAAAACTGAAAATATATTTTTTTACACTATTATCTAATTATTATTAATTAATTACTATTTAATTATTTATTAAATACTTTTTAAAATAAATAAAATGCTAATAAATACTAAATAAGCTAAGAAAAATCTGAAACTTTTTTATAAAATTATTAAGTAAATACAGGAACCTAAAAAAAATATAAAAACACTAAGTGTTTAAGAAAAATAATCTAATAAGCAATAAGCTTCTTAAATAGAAGCTATCACTAAATTTAAAATGGGCTTTTCTTAATTTTTCTTTTACAAATCTACTTAAATACCTAAAATAACAAACTTTAGTAAAGGGACTTAGGCTAGTGCTTAAAAATAAGCACTATGGGAACTGAGATGCTTAACAGATTGGGTGTTATAGCTTATTAGGATTTTTTGTGTGATTGAATAAGCTTATAAAAAGCTGAACAGACTGAACAACAGGGTAAATAAGCTACAACTATGATGAAGGAACTTGAAATAAGTAGTAACCAACAAATAAGCACACTATATGAGCTGGAATAAGCAATAAGCAAAACCAAAAACTCCATAGACCACACAGGCCAAAGGGCTCACTTTGCATGCCATGTTGGGCCCACAAGGGGGTTTGGAAGCCCAAAGTAGAACTTGATTTGAAAAGCCAGCTTATTAGGGTTTCCAAAAAGCTAGGACTTAAACCCTGGGTCCCACAAATAAGTGCTAGGAGGGGTCTGGAAGTTGGGGCAATTGAGACAGATAAACTGTGCAGGGGAGATGCTTCCCCTGCAGGTGTGTTTGGGCTAATGTGGGGCCCACAGAAAAAAATTGTAAAAATAAGCTAAAGGTGGGAATCAATAGATTAGCTGAGGGACTACCATTCCTGAAAAGCTCAAGGCTTGAATCAAAGTACAAAATTCACAAATATTCTTACAAGAAATGGTTTTCTGCCAAAGGAACACTTTTATGACTTTTTGAGATTTTGATGAAAGTTGACTTAAGTGAAGTTTAATCTAATCCTAGTTACTGAAATTGATGTAATAAGTTAAAAGAAAACCAAAATTAAGCTATATCTAACATTAATGCACTAATATGGATGATCTTGGCTCCTATAAATCCAACAGTGAACAAAATCAATAAGATCAAATGATCATTTTGACTTTTCATCAAAAGAGAACTGGTTTTGATGACTGAACTGAGTTAAGGGATCATAATGTGACATACATCAGACAAGAACAACACCTCATACAACCTCTATCACATTTAACACAATAAAACCAAACACTCCTTTAAAAATGCCAAATTTGTGATTTTCAAATGATTTCACTGAATCAGGCCATGAAAATGATACAGAAGCATATAACATGAGATAACAAGCTAAACTGAGCACTTAAACATCATTCATAGCAACAAATACTCAAGAATATCTAAGACATTATTTTGACAGTGGAGTTATGAAAGTTAAGCAACATGAATTTGAGCTAGCAAGTATGGAATTTAAAGCAATAATTTGACTAACCAACACATAATAAGCACAAAGGAGCAAAGATAAGCACTATTTAAGCTGGTGCACAGTAAAAAGCAAAAAATGGTAAAATGAACTCACAAATGGATTCTGCTGACAAATAAGGTGCCAAGGTCTCAAAACACTACCCTAAGCTTCCCATGAAGCATCTACACCATTTCCATCCTTAAACAACCATTCTCCTTGCATGAATCTCCCTATAAACTGATTTTTATTTTTACACTAATTTTTTTTGTATTTTACTTTATGTTTGAGATACTGATTTGTGACAAGCTAGAATTGTATTAGAAGCTCATGAAAGCTTCTAAAAGACTTAGATGAGCTTAAGGAACAAGGCTTAACAACTTGTAATACTTTAAAGTGAAGTTGAGATTTTTACTAAAAAAATGCAAATTACGAATTCTGAAAAGACAACTTGAACTTGATGATAAAAATACTTGATATTACACTAAGAAATTTGATTACAACTGATTTTAACTGAAAATTACAACTAAAAATAAAATTACATTTAAAACGACTATGAAACTACACTACAACTACTCCTACACTAATTACTACTTCTTTCTTCTTCCTTTTTGACTTATATAAGCCCTGGTACTCTTCTTTCTCATTCCCACTCCTTATTTGAGCCGTTGGATGGCTTTGGTTGATCCCCACCCTTCAAATGCTTTTTGGCAGAAAATTGGGTTTGGGTAGTTTTAGTGGAACAGGTGGGATAATTTAATGAGGGGGGGGGGGGGTTGGTTTGAGTTGGTGAGAAGTATTAATGAGATTTGGTAGTGTTGGTGGAAAGGTGAGGATGGGGAGACATGGAACGGGTATTTAGGGGTTGGGGATGGTGAACAGTGATTTTGGTCAAAGGTGTTTGACTGGCAGGGATATCAAAAGGGGTTTGGGCTTTGTGTGGTGGACTGAGATGGTGTTGGATCAGGATTTGGTTTTGGGCTTTTAATAACTAAGGGTCCATTTGGTTAGATAGTAAAACACAAGGACTATTTTTGTAATTATCCGAAAGTGAGGGACTAAAATTGTAAATCCTCCAAAGTAGTCACAAGGATAAAAATTGCCATCTTTCATTTACCCAAGGTCCAAAAAATGTAATTTTCCAATATTTAAAACCTAGGGACCAAATCTGCCAAGTTGCCAAACTTGAGGTACCAAAATTGTAAATCTTTAAAACTTTTTACCCAAGGACCATTTTTGATAAATTTTGACTTTTAAAGGACTTGGGTTGATTTTTCATTCAAAATAAATGCTCAGGGACTAATTTTGACAAGTTTTAAAAGTTGGGGGGACTGAAATTGCCAATTATGCAAACTTTGTACGTTTTTCATCTGTTTTTACTCGTTTTGCATCTAAAACATATAAAACACAATTTTGAAATATTTTCAGTATTTTGATGCCTTTTTGAGTGTTTTTAAATGTTTTGCAGCTCAGATTCGACCAAAAATGATGAGTGTTTGAGCACTCATCAACTTTTAACCCAGATGTATATAATGATTAACAATAAAGCAACGTAAAGATAAGAGACAATATTTTTCAACGTTTAATTCTTTATTAGAAGTTAATTAAAAAGAATCGTACCCAAGTGTTTGCGGAATAACACTTGGGATTGAAATGACAAGTGTGGTATTGACTCCTCTCTAAACTCAAAACAATGTTTGAGTGACAACTGAGGACCCACTGAGCTCTCTCAGGGGCTATGTTGTTCTTTGGAGGAGTAAAAGTGGTTTGTGAATGCTTTGCATTAATTGCACAAACTTGTCAACTTTTACTTCTCACTTATGCTACCTATTTATACACAAATATGAACAACTCTATTATACAATGGACCTAAGCGTTCCTTAATAAAATCTTGATAGATTTTATTCTCTGGCAAGGGAAACTTCTTTGGGTTAAGTCCAAAAGGTGCTTTCTGATGACAGACTGGTTTTAACCATTTGGGGAAAGTTTGAACTTAAAGTGATAAAGCACTTTAATGAAACAGTTCAAACTTTCCTGCCCAGTCCCGCCAAAACTTCAGTCTTCAGTACCGTGATAGTTGTTGAGGAGTCTTGGGGTTCAGTGAGTTATTGTCATCCTTACTGAACTCATCACCTTCTTCTTGGCTTAGATCTCACTCATTGAGTTCCGCCTCACTTAATGGAGAACCTTTCTTCTTAGGCTCGGTCTAAGCATCCTGAAGATGACTCACTGAGTTACTGTTCACTCAATGACTTGTTTACACTTAGGTGATTTTACGTTCAAATCCTTGTTAGAAGAAGATTTGGGAATTCAGTGACCCAACAGCTTGTATGCAAGTCCATTCCATTGCTTCTTCATGTTTTCATGGATATGCCTTAAGCAGAATCTATGTTCTGCACTTGGAAACACTTCATTCATTACTTGAACGATACCCTGCAATAAAAATTAACAATTATATTACAGATACAATAGTAAAAAATAAACTTATTCAAATTAAACAACTGTATTGTACCTTTTGTCTATCTGATATGAAGGTAAAATGGGAGTTTCTTTGTAGATCTAGGTCATCCCCCAACATGTTCAAAAACCACAACCATGAATCTTCGCATTCAGCTTCAACAAGGGCATAAGCAACCGGATAGATGCCATTATTAGCATCAAGTCCAACAGCTGTTAACAATTGGCCAGGGAAAGGGCCACTAATAAAAGCTCCATCCAACCCCAACAGTTCCCTTCTACTAGCTTTGAATCCTTTCTTTAATGCACCAAGACACACATATATTCTCCTGAATACTCTAGTAGGACAGTTATGATCTTCAGGCATTTCTACTTGACATTTCACTGTGGTTCCTGGATTTTGAGTCATCAACTCTTGAGCATAATCTCTTAGCAAAGCATATTGACCCTTGTGATCACCCACTATCAATTTGTCGGCTGCAGCCTTGGCTCTGAATGCCTTCATTCTAGAAACATTTACTTTCCATTTCTTCTGAAGGGTATCTTGAACTGCTTTTGTAGGGATTTCTGGATCCACAGCAACTTCATCCATAATTTGAAATGATAGAAATTTGTAGTTGCAAGCTTTAATGTACCTTGTTTGTAGACATAAATGCTCACTGTGGTGAGTCTTGCAAATCCAAGTTTCCTTACCTAACTCTTTAGTGCAATAAAGTTCCCATGGACAACTTTGATTACTTGTTTCTTCAAATATTCCCTTTCCTTTGTCTTTGTCTGCAGAACCAACTTTTGACTTAGACCTAGTTTTTGGACCAGTGGACTGACTTGGGCTTACCTTTGATGGGTCATCCACAGAAGGCCCATCATTTAATGGCCCATTATTAAGGTCAAACACAGGGATGGGACCTTCATATTTGGCCCTAACTCTAACTTTGTCATTCCTTACCAGTTTGAGTTTTCTTCTAGTTTCTATGGAATGTATGTAAACTCTATCTTTTATAGCCTTACTAGAAGCAAATCTCTGACCTGCATAAAACCCATACTTCTTAACTATAAACTCATCTTTCTCTTTCTCCTTCCTTAACTTCCTAAGTTTTTTTTGTACATCAGTAGCTATTGTTTCATCAAATTCACTCTCAAAGTCATCGAAATCAAAAACTTCTGACTCAGTATCACCAACCAAGTTATCTGGAACCCGATTGTTTAAATTTGTAAAAAGATCAGGGGTTCCCATAACAGCTGAATTACCAAAACAAAAACGTGTTTCAACATGAGGTTCATGGATAACGTTATTCTCATCAAAAAATACCTCATCATCATCCTTATTTTCAGTATCCTCCTCACTTTCAGTATCATAAACATAACTCTCATCATCATTGTCATTCTCAAAAGGACCACGTGGTGAATATACATCATCCACCATAATCTCTATACCATTATCATTAATAATGTTTTGAGGACCTAAGTTACCATTCATATGATCACCACCTACATTGCCATTCAATTGATCATTACTTCTATCTAAACCCACAGAATCATCACCTACTTTACTAACATTCACTGGCTCATTAGTTTCCTCTAATGTAGCATGACTATCAACAACCATAGGATCCACATTATCAAGGTTTTCTTCATTTTCACATACCCTAACGTTATCATCAACAACCATATCATCTAGCTCATAATCTTCTACCCTCAAAGAATCTTCAGCTACATGTTCCTGCCTATCATTATCTCCAAACTAACTTAAGTTTATACTACCAAATACCCCATCTATCTCATCTAGTTCTTCATCTAAACCTGGAACATAAGACTCTTTAACAGGTAATTGAGTAAACCTAGACTCTTGAGTTGGTATTTCATTCACCCTTGGCTCTTCATTAGGTAACTCAGTAAACCTATTCTCTTGAGGTGGTATTTCATTTACCTTTGGCTCTTGATTAGGTAACTCAGTAAACCTATTCTCTTCAGTTGGTATTTCATTCACCCTTGGCTCTCCATTAGGTAACTCAGTAAAGCTAGACTCTTGAGTTGGTATTTCATTCACCCTTGGCTCTCCATTAGGTAACTCAGTAAACCTACTAATTTCATCACTTACTTCAGCCTCATCAGGAATAACATATTCCAATAATATCCTCTTAGATCGAGTTCTTCTGGAAATACTACTACCAATAACACTACGGTTACTAGGACTAGCATCATTGTCCTCTTCTAGTTCATTAAGAACAAGACCTATTGCCTGATATGGCTTGAAGTAAGTTCCTACTTTGGAGACTACATGTTCTATGTACACTTCAATGAACTTATGCTCAGCTATAAACTTACTTAAATAACGTACATCATCATCACTAGATAATGAATGCAAGCCAACGTCAAGATTCTTACCAGGTTCAAGAAAGTTATAACACATTATTTTTCTATCTGCCCAACCCAGGTCCAGAACCATTTCATCTAAGTCGTGAATCGATAACGTTTCAGTATCCACTATTTCAACAATACTTTTCCTACCATTACGGTATACCCTTCCAGGAAACAAGTCAAACTCTCCTCCATGGTGTATCCTCATACAATAGCAAGTAGGAAGATTTTCTACAAAAAGTCAAACAATAATTAGGAACTTAGAATGTGAACCATTTTATACCTAATCGGACAAAATTAATACTAGAACTAAAATAAAATTAACCAACGTAGGACACTTACTATAATCATCCTTTGCATTATGATACATCTCTTCATCTGTAAAATATTCTTAATCGTCCCCCATTATCTTCCATTTAATAGTGCCTATTTTGTTAAACAACCATAAGAAATTTATGAACAAAATTTTTAGGAAAAAACTTGGGGTTTAACTGTGTGCAATTGAGACAAGTTGTGAGATGAATTTTGTGAGAGAAATTATGTGAAATTGTGTTGGAAATGAGGATATTAAGGGCGAGAATAGTGAAAGGACAAGTGGTCAAGTAGTAGATGCTAAAGTAGGGAAAAAGTTATCGGACGAAATTGCCCTTGTGTGGATTGCACGTGACACCGACTTAACTGGGAAATTTAACAACCGTCAGGATTTTGGACTAGCCGCGTAATAAAATCTTGATTTTAGATGAAAAAGGAAAATATCAGCACTTTTGGATGTCGTATAAAATATGGGGAAAGTATAGGGATGAACAATGTAATTTACTTTATCAAATATAACCACCTTAATTGTCTCTTTAATTAACCATATCAAATATAACCACCTTAAGGCTATGTTTGGCAAAAGTAGCTGTGAGCAGTAGCATTGAGGAGTGCAGTAGCTGTGAGCTGTGAGCAGTAGCCAAAAAAGCTCACAGCTTCATAAAGAAGCATTGGAAAAATGAGATTTCCTAAAAAATAGCAAAGCCTACAGCTCTTATGCCAAACAAACATCAAAAATAAAAAAGCTCATTCTCACCGCTCATTACCCCAAAAAGCTCCAAAAAAGCTCTGCGCCAAACATAGTCTAATTGACTCGATCACAAAACCCACACTAGTTTTACTTCCACAAATTCTAGAAGCAATTACTTAAGAGTAAAGATCATTTGAGGACCAAACTTTTTTTACATACCAAGGGACTAATCTCCACCCTCCATCTTTATTTGATCTAATGGATGAGATTAATCCCAACAATTTAAAAAACCTACTTTCATCATTTTTTTTCAAATATTAATATCTTTCAAACCGTTAATCGTTAAGCGAAAAAATATATACCGTTACGACGAGCATTTAATTATCTTTCTACAGATAGGCTAATTGATATATTTTTGACAATTTTTTTTTTTCATTTTTTTCACGTTTTTTTTCGTAGCCGAAAAAATCATATATGATATTACATATAATATCATATATGATATTACATATCATATATATGATATGTAATATCATATATGATATTATATGTAAAATCATATATGATATTGCATATCATATATGATATGCAATATTATATATGATTTTTTTTCCGGCCATGAAAAAAAAACGTGAAAAAAATGATTTTTTTTTCTTTCGAAAGTATATCAAAGTGCCTGTCTATAGAAAGATAATTAAATGCCCGTCGCGATGGTGTAATTATTTTCGCTTAACGATTAACGGTTTAAGAGATATTTAAAATAAAAAAAATGGGTGAAATAATAAAATGCTTTTAATCTCAACAATTGATTTCCTTTTTAGATGGATGGTGGGGATGAGTTCCTTGATATGTAAGGAATATTTGGTTTGTAGAATAACTCGACTCATTACTTAATAGTATTATTCACAAAAAATAATAAACCCCAAAGAAAAATAAAAGAAAAGGATGATAATGTAATGACGGTGGCGCCACCCACCATACACACAACCAAAAAAGTTGACCATATTCCTTTCTCCCAAAAATAAAAATAAAAAATAAAGAAAAAGGCTTTTCCAAATTTAACAGCCTGATTTTGCTGTGCAGTTGTCAAAAACAAATCCTTTGGATTCCATCCATCCATTGTTATACTCTCCTCCGATCTATAATCACACACACACATAGTTAAAAATAAAAATAAAAAATGGGTACTATGCAAACATGGCGTAAAGCCTATGGTGCACTTAAAGATCAAACAACTGTCGGATTAGCACATGTCAATAGTGATTTCAAGGTATTAATTTCACTTCCCTTTATTTAATTCCTTTTTTATTCATTAATTTTTGAATCCCTAATAGGATTTTTATATATAATTTTGTTTAGGAGGTTGATGTTGCTATTGTTAAAGCTACTAATCATGTTGAGTGTCCTCCTAAAGAAAGGCATATCAGAAGTAAGTTTAGTACCTTTCTTTTTTTTTTTTTTTTTTTTTTTTTTTTTTAATAATTAATTGATTTATGTATTAAAAAATGATGATTGTAGAGATATTGGGTTATACGTCTGCCGTGAGGCCACGAGCCGATGTGCAGTATTGTTTACATGCTTTGGCTAGGAGGTTGGCCAAGACCCGTAACTGGACGGTATGATTTCCTCAAATTTTGTTGTTTATTGGTTTTGTTTATGCTTTATACTAGTATTTCAACTTGAACTATGGATTAATAATTGGAGCGTATTCGGTTAGAACAATGTGAATGCGAATGCGAATGTACTTCCACGATGAGTTGCTTTAGTGCTTCGTGTATCACTGTTGGAAGTATTAGTAACAAGGCCACTTATGGTTACTTCTGAGAAATCAGTTTTAAGACTTTTTTAAAACTAGTCCGTCCGATCCTTCAAACATGTTGATCCTCACTTTTATAAACTACTTGTATTTGTTAATTAAAACGTGTTTTCTTTTTCTTAGTGTTGGGTGTTTCGATACTTTGTTAATGACGTTCTACTTTCTGTTATCACTTTAATTTTGGTTTAGCATTGTAATGCTGTATCTTGGTATATCGCAGAGTTTTTTGTATTCCTTTACTGTTTTTCATTTAGTTGATCTGATTATTAACTAGGGAAAGCTAAGGTACATCAAGGAAGATTGCAACTTTTGAAAAGTTTCCTAGTGTTTTACTTGAAGTTCTGAATTAATGGTTTTTGATGTTATTGCTTGAGTTTAGCCTATGTATGCTATTCGCTGGCTTTGTGTCCGTGTAAGAATAGATTTATTAGAAGTGATTGAATTTGATTGGCTCGTAAGTAGTTACTTCTGATTTGCTATGTGTTGCACCAAGGATTTTAACCACAAGTTTCCAACATTTCCCTGCTGATCTACTCTGTTGCATTATGTCTTAGGATTTGTATTAGCATTTTTCTAACCTGTATTATTTCTCAACAGGTGGCATTAAAGACGCTTATAGTTATCCATAGGACACTAAGGGAGGGTGATCCTACTTTTCGGGAGGAACTTCTAAACTTTCAACAGAGAGGGCGTGTTCTCCAACTAGCCAACTTCAAGGATGATTCAAGCCCTATTGGTATTAATCAACACCCTAGTCTTGCTTTTAGTTTATGGCATCAGTATTAACCCAATCATGTCTGTTCTTTATCTTTGTTATTTGTTTTGAATCCGTAGTAATTTTATTTTAAAGATGCTAGAGTACTTATGCGTTTTTCTGTTATTTCTTTTACCAGCTTGGGATTGTTCTGCTTGGGTGCGTACATATGGACTTTTCTTAGAGGAAAGACTTGAATGCTTTAGAGTATTGAAGTATGATATTGAAGCTGAGCGTATCCCAAGACCTGCTCAAGGTCAAGAGAATAAGGTACGCACCCTTGGATGAACTTGCTTAGATATGAATAGTGTAGTAACTTTAGTTCAGTATATTGCAATAAAAACAAACGGTGAGCCAATCATTTTAAGTTAACAGAGCCTGAATGTGATATTACTCTAGTTACTAAACTGCAGTAACTTAAGTCCACTATAACAATAAGGCGAGACAGATTTCTGTATTTCATAAGGTTGAATCTGAGTTTTATTGGTACTCAGTGAGATTGTACTTAAAATAGAATTACCAGTTGTATACATCTGTTTCAATAAGTGGACTCTTTGTGCTAAATCAAGCAGACTTTTATGAAAAAGTGCATATCCAGTAAATTTTAAAAACTTGGTACATCTCTTAACTGTATCACAAGTATGCTTGGTAATTAAATCTAGGGTTTTGCTAATGACAGCCCTAAGGGTTGTCGTTAAAAGGAATCTTTTGTTATGGGTCATATTGGAAAGTCAACAAGAAAGTCAACGAACAACCAAATCCCACCTCAACTGACTTTCCCACCCAAATGACCTTTATATACCCGTTATAGTTTTCCATTTCATGTAGCTATTGATTTGTAATCTTTTCTCTTTTCTCTTTCATTTCACACTCATTGTAATCATTTAGTTACAACAATTAATAGAACTACATTTCGAGTTTGATTCTCCATTTCGATAACTCCTGATTAGTTCTAGCATTACTTCGAGAAATCCTGGTTTTGCAATCTATCTTTACGTTTTGGTACTTATCATCTTTTTACTACAATTTAGTGTAAGAAATGAAATCATCCAATCAGAATCAAATGTTAGTTGTGCATCTGGATGTTTAGGGAGTGTATCCATGTTTTTCAGGATTGACATCCAATCATAGTGATTTATATATGACTGTAATAAAACTCATTCTATTAACGACAACCCTAAGGGCTGTCATTAGCAAAACCCATAAATCTATATTAATTTTAACCGTACGTATAAATATACTTTCCAAATGAAAGGTTTAAGAGTACATTTTATTCACACGTCTATATAATCAATAAATACATTATCTATACAAAAATGGGAATTCACTTTGCTTAAAGTTGTATTGGAATCAATTAGAAAAATAAGTACAAATAGGAAACAGATACTTATTGCGAGAGTGCATTAATTTGCCCTATGAGAAAGATTAAGAAACTGTGATTGCAAATTAGTTTCTGAAGTTATTGGACGATTTAGGTTGTGTTTGTTTTCTCAGATGTTATATGTCTTATCTGCAAAATCATGTCTGCGAGAGAAGTGGTGGATCTAAAGTTTTTAAGATACAAGAAGTGATTTTTGCCTCTTATGTTCAAAAATAAACAACATTTCCTCTTCCCGCTTGCAGTCTTAAGAGGAAAAAACAAATGCATTTCTTTCATTTCCTCTTCCCGCCTGCAAACATAAGAGGAAAAAACAAACTCACATCTTTCATTTCCTCTTCCCGCTCGTAGACAAAAGTGAAAAAGTGCTTTTTGAAAGAAAAAAACAAACACCGCCGTCGATGTCTACCAGGAGTTTTGTAGATAATTTCATAATTTACAAAGCAAGCTAAGTAAGATGTAAAGTAATATATTTAGCATGGTAGCTACTATCAAGTTATATATTTGAGTCCATAATTCATACAGCATTTGAATTTGAATGTGGTTGATATCATCTATCAACTACTATTTTTTGTATCCGCAAGTAGTATTTAGCTACTAAGGTTTACTACAAAAGCCAGACATACTCATTCTGTGATAAAATGGAAGTATGAAACAAATTTACATTCATGTCTTTGTTTTAGTATATTACTATGTAGTAATAAAATGATTGCAGCATGTTAGATTCAGAATGTTAGATAGACCTTGAATAAGAATCGCGCCAGTACAACTTTACCTTCATGTACTTGCTCTTTATAAGTGGCAAATATACCATTTGTAAAATATCGGGTAAATTGTCATAAAAAATCAGAATTAGTGTATAATGCTTGTCATTTGTCAATGCAGGGTTATAGCAAAACGAGGGATCTGGAAAGCGAAGACCTACTGGAGCAATTGCCTTCGTTACAGCAGCTGCTGTATCGTCTTATGGGATGCAGGGCAAGTTAACCTTTATATTTCTTCTCGTGATAATATCTAGAATTGATTTCATTTCAGTTGACTAAAGTTGTCTTTTTCCTGTCTTCTCCAGCCTGAGGGTGCAGCTGTCGGCAACTATTTGATTCAGTACGCCTTGGCTTTGGTACGTAACCCCAAATATAAACTAATAATAGTACTTGCTACAAAGTTGATACTCATTGTCAGGGTTACTTTCAGGTACTCAAAGAGAGTTTTAAAATATATTGTGCTGTGAATGATGGAATTATCAATCTTATTGATAAGGTACATTATTACAGTTTCTCTAAAACACTGCAGACCCTTTGCTTACTTGTTAGTATTTTATTTTAATCCTTTTCTGTATCCAGTTTTTTGAGATGCCAAGACATGAAGCTATTAAAGCCCTGGATATATACAAAAGAGCCGGTCAACAGGTAATATAAATCATACACAATATTGGGTTTAAAAAGGTCCGTTAGCAATTGCATAATTGATAATTGTATTAACTGGATTCTTATACAGGCCGGGAGCCTTTCTGACTTTTATGAAGTTTGCAAAGGATTGGAACTTGCTAGAAATTTCCAATTCCCTGTTCTCAGAGAAGTATGATATTTACCACAATACTCGTTTCTATGGTGACTAAAAGTTTTAAGAGGGGTGTTGTTGTAATTTGTCTCTCTTAACGTTATTTTTCTAACTTGTTGCAGCCTCCTCAATCCTTTCTTGCGACTATGGAAGAGTACATTAGAGAGGCGCCTAGGCTTGTCACCGGGCCAACACAGCTAGTGAGTGTTGATTTTTACTTGTGATTAAACGCCAAAAGATATAATAAGTTTTATTTTCATCTCGTCTATTGTATGCATTGTCGTTATCTTAAATATGTGGTAAACAGGAATATCCAGAAAGGCTTATGCTGACATATAAACAAGAAGAAGATACAACACCTCATGAAGAAGATACAGATTCACCTGTTGAAGAACCTAAACCCGTGCCTATTGAAGACTTTGCAGCTTCTAACGATGTTCCTGAGCCCACACAAGAGCCTCCGCCACCAACTTTTAACAGCAGGGATCCTGATGATTTATTGGTAATTTTTTCATATTTCTGTTTATTAATCACTCATTGTACGTCATGTCTACAATGGAAAACCTCTTTCTTAAATCTTAAAGGTGGCAATATTGGTGGTGCTAGTAACGGGAAGACACTGTTCTGGTTAATATTTCGTACTGGGTTGGGCCTGCAAACACATCTTTGTTTATTTTTAAATTTACAATAAATGAATGCTTCAATTATGATTACAAAAACGGTATGTTTATGACAATAATTATAATATCTGAATAGAAACAATTTAGGAAGTTGTATGCATTATAAAAAGACTTCCTACAACGGTCAATCTCTTAGGCAATTTTTCCTTTTCGATTTTTTTTTTTTTTTTTTTTTTCTTTTTATTTTTCTTTTTATTTTTATTTTTTATTATTATTATTATTTTTTATACTACATATATGTCCTGTTTGAAATAAACATGACCCAAATCTACCCACTCATAAGTAAATGGGTCAAAATTGCCACTATCTATCAATTTTTTTTGCTTGTAACACTGTTTACTGAATGCCTTGTTCAGGGACTGAACTTCGATGCGCCCAATGGATCGGCTATTGAGGATAGCAATGCTCTGGCTCTTGCCATTGTTTCCTCTGGTAATTTGTCAATTTTATTCTAGTCAACGGTATCTTAGACATTTGATTTGTACTCAACAATTTTCTGCTGTTTTAGATACCACATCTTCTGTATCTGGTTTCCAAGCAAAAGAGTTTGATCCAACGGGTTGGGAACTTGCTTTGGTCACCACTCCCAGTGCCGATATCTCTTCAGTTCAAGACAGGCAACTGGTAAACGCTGTTCTAATGATTATTGCCACAAATTATAATTTTTTCTTCACTTTTTCAATATCTATTTTCTATTGGTAGGCTGGTGGTTTGGACTCGCTCACACTTAACAGTCTGTACGACGAAGGAGCATATAGAGCCTCTCAACAACCCGTGTACGGATCTCCAGCACCAAACCCATTTGAAGCAGCTGATCCGTTTGGTATGTCTGCTCCAGCAGGTCAAATGCCACTGTTTCAGGCTAACCCATCATATCAGGCTAATCCATTTGGTCAGTACCAACCAATGGCTACCTATCCTCCTCCACAACCTCAACAGAATCTGATGATGGCCCCACCAAACCCTTTTGTCGATTCAGGGTTTGGCGCATTTCCAGTCAATAATAATGCTCATCCCCAAACAACCAATCCATTTGGAGCAACCTTACTGTAATACAGTTCTACAAAAATTTGAAAAAGAAAAACACGTAAGTTTGTTAGTATATATATCTTAAGATGATGAGGTATTTGTTGTGGGTTTGGCATTTGATCAAGAAATTAGATACTACATTCTTGTTAGTCATAATTTTTCTGCGAGTCGTAAGTAGTTGTAATCAATGACTCATGGGTGATAATATGGTCATGTCATGTGATTTGACTTGTAAACATGCTGCTGTTTCTTCTTAGTCTTCTTATGCTGTCATTTTTATTTATGTGTTGAGATCATCTCTTATGGAACATGATGTGGTAGCTTTTCTTGGTTTTGTTTTTTGTAGTGGTTAGAAAGTGCAGCCAAAATAACATAAGATACCATAATTCAGCACTGTTTCCCCTTTATTTAGAGCAGTTTTCTAGGTTGATATCTTAGGATTCCAATGTTTGTTTGTGAACTTTTGGTTTTTGATTAAAGGTGGAATCTTGAAAAACACAATGATGTTTAGTGTCCTTTTGGTGCGGTAATAAGCCTTTATTGGAAATATTGTGTTCTTGTAAAGATTTAGTGTTCGCTGCAAAAGCAGTCTAAGGTTGTCTAAATTGTTTGTTCATTCCAAGTTTGTAGCACTTTCACAAAAAATGGTTAGATCCTGACGAATGAAATGGCATGAACAAGTTGAATGAATAATGGGCAGTTTGCTACATCTTTAATTGTCAAGTTTGTCGTGAGCAAATAATCACAGTTTCAATGTTTAGGTAATTTGCCCATCAACAGTATCACAATTCACAAGCAAAAAAACGTAGCTTCCTCCTATCTGGTCAACCAGTTTTTCCTTTATACCATGCTTGTTAACTTGGACAACAAATAAAGAATGTTGATCAAAATGCATTCTCGCTTCCCTTTGACGTGTTTTGGATTTTCCCGTTGCTTCTCTTGCAATTAATCGACTCTAAAACAGTTCAAAAAATAAAATAATAATAATTATTATATACTGTGTATCTATTTTCTATAACATCAAACCTAACAAGAGTTTCATGCAGATTCATCTGATCATGAACATATATATCTTCAGTTATAACAACATATGATGTTGAATTTAAAAACCACCCCTAATCTTATACGTAGACAAAGATACGATACTACATTAATACAGATCATTTTCATCATTGTTGATTCCAACAGGTCATTGAAAATAATTTTTGTGAATTAATCTATATATAGCGTTGGTGCAGGGTATCTTTATACCCACGCAAATACAAAAAATGATGTCGATAACATACTCATTCAACTTAATTTAATGCATTTAAAAGCCACGCATAACTTGGATTTTTCATTTTTGTAATCTTAAAAGTTAAAACCATACTTATAGTTATGACATGGCATGAACAATACAACGTTTAGAGTTTTCTTTTCCGGTTAATAAAACATTTTGCATTTATTCCGTGTTAGTTTAATTTTGTTATACAAAAGGGTTGTGTTATGGCTACTCCTCCTAGCCCATTTTCTACATCCTTCACCTCCTGGAGTCCTGGCTCACAAACACAGTATTTTTATTATTATTATTATTATTATTATTATTATTATTATTATTTTTAATACTTTTGTTTTCTTACACTTTAAATTTTTTGTTTCGTACTTTTAATTTTATACTAATATTTTAGTATAAACTAAAATTATATTTATTAAAAAAAAAAAAAAAAAAAAAAACACAACTAGGAGGAGTATTGTTGGTATTTTAGGGGTACCAATAACTCATCCTTATCAAAATAATTACTCCGTAGTTATTGTACCATCTAAACATCTGCTAACAGTTACAAGATCTAATTAATTAACATGAGAGCCAATAAAGACCATTAATGATGATATATCCATCTTGGGTTATTATTTTTAACTTAGTGGGTGGTAAGGTGTCATTGTTGCTATTGTCTATTCAAAAGTAAGATGTGGGGTTAGAAATAGTGAGAAATACACAAACACAAAATTAAAGCATTTAGACTTTCAAGATTACTTGGAATAATATATACATGTTTACATATATATTCTTGTCTTCGTTTTGAGTTAAACTGATTTAAATACATTAGTGGAAAGGGAACTAAACTTTAAATAGACGAGTCACAACAACAACGCTTAACTCCGTTACCAATATTACTTAGTTGTGTTTGTCTCGTATTTGTATGATGATTCATTGTCGCGCTATGTTCAATTAACATAGTTTTGATCGACTTATATAAGTATGTATAATTAGCATGATAGTGTTACTAGCAAAATAACTCCAAATGTCACAATGATCTTGCTATGCTTGAGACGAAATTAGTTATCACGGCTCACATGGTCACATTGACCACTGGCTACGTGGATCGATATCCTTTTATGACATAGTCCTTAGGGTTCTTTGATTTCAGCTACTAGGCTCATTTGAATCATGTATATGGCTCACTTCCTCACATGATAAATGTTATCGCTGTGGTCTTTCTAAAAGCTAGTACAAGAATAAGAGAGAGTACTTTATATATAGTTTTTAAGAAAATGACATAACATAATGTTATGGTGTGAAGTAGACGTGCCTACTTGTTGCAGCTCAATTATATTTTCGGACCCTGTTTACCAATGTACAGTATCGTGTATTGTCCTTTTTCCAAACAAATTAAATAAAATAAAGTAATGAAAAAATAGAAAATAATATAGAAAAATAAAGAAAAAGCAAAAATAAAGGGGATCTCATAAGCTGTAATGGTACTTTTTGAATTGTTTGTAGAGGCTCTCGGATCACACAATCTTTTTTCTTCATACTTTCTTGATTTATATATAGATAATCACATATTTTTAATGAACAACAAAATCATATATTTATAATGTGAAAAACGATGATTCTTAAATGCACTCCACTGCGAGGGCGTGGGCAAAGATTGTTTCTTGAATTGGTAAATAACTATAGAGACTATTTATGATACGACCCTATTAGAGGTTGTATCGGGATAAGACATCACTTTTAGCGTGTGCGAGCTCTTTAAGAAAGTAGAAAAGAAGAACTAGAGAATTATTGATCTTAAAACTTGATTGATTCATTCATAACATTATGACACCTTAAATACTAGTTTATGAGATAACTCTCACAAACATAAGACTTATCCTAACATGACTCAAGACATATCCTAAACAATGACTCAACACTTATCCTAATAAACATAATAAATAAACTACGATAGTTATCCAACACGAGCATATCACTCCCCACTCCTTCAAAATCACCTTTCCCTCAAGGTGTTATCTAAAATAACTCTTGATTTCAGGATCCCACGTTCTTCTTTGAATTTTAGCCTTCATTCCCATGGCAATATCCATGTTTTCAAAAGTTACCAATAATAGCAATGTCCTTGATGTACGGGTCTGTACCCACTTTAGAATAACAACCAAACTCTCACCAATATCAAAAACATCGTCTATAGCGCTTTTAACCTCATCAACACCAATATCTTCATCAACATCTAAGGACCCTTTAAGCTCAGGTGAAGCGAATTCACTTTGTAATGATGGAATGACATCTGAGTTCTTTTCAATTATATGCTCTTTCTCTTTCTCTGCAATTGCCTCAAAACGAGCCTCGACTATATGGGCTAAGGAAAATGCTTCTCCTAAAGTTTTAGGCCTTACCCTCAACAGTTCTATTTGTAACGTCAGTTTAACTCCGGAGACATAAAACGATGTAAGTAAAGATTCAGATATCCCTGGAACTCGATTTGCAAGTAACACAAACTCACTCTTATATTCGGCCACCGTACCCATTTGCAAGAGCTTAGAGAGTGCGTATTATGCGTCCTAATCGTTGCCGCCTGATGTCATGAACAATAACTTGAAAAACCGATTTTTTTTATGATGAACAGTACTTTCGTGAACAGTACCTGTGAATAGTAGTCGATGAACAGTAATATATATATATATATATATATATATATATATATATATATAT
Organism: Artemisia argyi; assembly: GCA_030686995.1. Classification (NCBI taxonomy): domain Eukaryota; kingdom Viridiplantae; phylum Streptophyta; class Magnoliopsida; order Asterales; family Asteraceae; genus Artemisia; species Artemisia argyi. The sequence continues at coordinate 68,596,475 of CM060697.1, forward strand.
ATATATATATATATATATATATATATATATATATATTTACCCTAATCAAAAACCCTCTCAACAAGAGCTCTCAATAAAAGCACCAATTGATACGACCCTGTTAGAGGTTGTATCGGGATAAGGCACCACTTTTAGCGTGTGCGAGCTCCTTAAGAAATAGAAGAGAATAACTAGAGAATTATTGATCTTAAAACTTGATTGATTCATTCATAACATTATGACACCTTAAATACTAGTTTATGAGATAACTCTCACAAACATAAGACTTATCCTAACATGACTCAAGACATATCTATACTATATATAATGTAGGAATGAATCTCTCTCCTTTTAGTCTTAAAATTTAGGGGTAATTGCATATATACCTACTAAAACTTGTATATTTGCATATTTTCTCAAAACATGCTTAAACATCATTGTACATTATGCATTTAAAACTTGTATTTTGAGTAAAATGCAAATATGCAAGCAATTCCCCCTAAAATTAAGACTTACAAGCCATAATGCTTATTGTACAATACACAAAGCACTATTAATGATCTTTCTCATCAATCTTAATTTTAAGACATACAAGTCTTAAAGCTTAATATACAAAATACAAAGCACTATTAATGCGGTCAAGATATTTAATGTAGTCAATTAATTAACGGGCCAATAAATACAATTAATGTCGTTATTAAAACACCCCTTACACAAGAAATACATATTATCAAGCATATTGTACAACCATCTTAAACACAATTCTTGCATTAAATGTCACTAATACAAATAATAAAACACATTATATAAATATTCAAGCCCGAACAGACACGGGCCAAACAGGCATAAGCCAGAATGGGCACGGGCCAAACGAGTTAATGTTATACGAATCGCTTTAAAAAAGACCAAAAAAGACGAAATAAATTCCTTAAGCGTAACACCCTAGTTAAATATATTATATGTTTTTTCTTTAAAAACGATTGTAATATTCTACAATTGAGAGAAATTATGTATCTGTTAGTGCCATTTAACTTTTTAATAGGCAATACATGCTCATTATAAAAAAAAAGTGAGGGAAAAATATGCCCACATCGTTTACAAATTAACCCATTTTTTCTTCTTATTTTGTACACAAATTGCCATCTCTAATAATTATTATCACAATTGTATAATTGAAAACATTGTCATTAGTACGTCACATGCGATTCCTGATATCAATAAATTTATTATAAAAAAAATAATATACTAAAATACATGATTTACCAAAAATAATTATTTCAGGGTACCCACCGCTGCAATGCGCGGGTACCCTGCTAGTCCTAAACAATGACTCAACACTTATCCTAATAAACATAATAAATAAACTACGATAGTTATCCAACACGAGCGTATCAATTTATGTAATGTTTCGTTACACAAACAACCCTTAAATTTAACCTAGTGATTGTTCTGTAAACGCAAGTCGTTAAGGGGACGATTCTTTTAAATTTTTTCGGACTATTTTTGCAACGCAAGTAAACCAAAGGATGTGTATGTACTTTTTCTTTATAAAAACAGTCCCCATACGTAACTGAAAGATTGTTTTTGTAATGAACAATTAATGATAGGGAAATTTTTGCGAGTTTTACTGTTTTTTCGACGCAAATAAACTGAAGGAACTGTTTTGCCTTTTTCCTTCATTTTTATTGTTCAGTGAAGAGTAATTTCGCCTCAAATTTAAAATGAAGTTATACGTTATCTAGAAAAACTCTTTTAAGGCTTGAAGTGGTTGAATAGTTGGATGAATATAGTTGGGTTACAAATATTGCCCGCAAAGTTTGAAACTTCACGGTTCACACATTTCACTTTCGAAAATTCACGCCGACCATAAAGCATTATGAACGTCATATCCATTGGTTTCTAAAATAATCAACAAACATATTTAATTTATATTTTGAGACAGAAATCAATATTCACATACTATAATTTGAGGGATCATTGACATCATTTTGAATACTAAATAGAAAGGTTTTATTTCGCTTATAGATAAATCGTGTAACACTAGACACAAAAACTTGACTTAAACATGTAACTCTTATTGGTTTTTGATTATTTATTCTCTTTATAAAGGTGCTAATGACAATAAAATCAACTTGAATACAATAAAATATTTTAAAAGACTAATAATCATTTTTATTTTTATTTTTTTGTTAACAAGACTAATAATCAATTGGTAAATCTATATTGTGCTGTAAGGTTCAATATAACATTTCTTTTTAATACTTTATTTGCTCATCATGTGTGAATGTATTGAATAGAACAACTCATTGTGAACCATAATCATATCACTTGAACATGTTCAAAACTTTGCATTTAGTTATCATAATTATATGAAACTGCTTTTAGCTAAAACACCAAAATTTTACATGGTATATGTAAAAGGAAACTTGATATATACTGAAAAAAAGAAAAATGATAGACTCACAAAAACAAATTCACAAAACAAGTCGCAAAATGAGGTGTCACTGATTAATGTATTTTATATAGTTTCTCTTTTTTCTCTCTAATTAAACTAATCAAAGAGTGACACATTATTTTATGGCTTGTTTTTGTAGGTGTAGCATTGCCCTAAAAAAATATACAATTGGTCTCTAGATTGGCTTGTATAAAGTTATTTCCTACAAATATTTTCTGAATCATAATTACAGCAAAAATATAATTAACATTATTAAACTTGATTATTGTTTTATGCAAATGTAAAGTATTTGCATACCCTTGTGATTATTGACCAAAAATAAGAAAAGGAAAAGCTAGACAAGCATGATTAGGTCCAACATATGCCATCCATGGTGGAGCCCATACCTTACTTTGTATGTGGTCCACCTACTTATGTTATGTTCTTACTTGGTCCCTCCAACTTGATGCCCATCACTAACCAAAGAAAGAATCTCAAATCACAAGGCTTAGTTGGGGTTTAACTCTATGATTACTTTTAGAACTTTGTCTTAAAATATGTAGATTATATGTTACATTTGAGTTATGTTCTTGTTATTAAACACCAAGTAGAATCCAACAAATATGCAAAAACTTGACGTATACAATTTTTTGTTGTCGATTATTCGACAATGTCAAATGTTTTAACAATAATGGAATAAATTACGGAGTATAAAAATAACCATCGTTTTGTTAAACATTAAAGAACAAGAAAATAGTGAACATTCACACTCTTGAGACCTAACAAACTATGATTCAACATACAGATTTGATGAAAGAGTTTCACATGCTTGCATTTGCATTGTTTAATTTTCTCATTAAGTTTGTAGGTTTGGGATTACTTACCCTGTCAGCAAATATTTACTACATTTTTTTGAGTGCTGATTAGGTATTAAAAAAACAAACATATAATAAAATTGACACTTTAAGCCACAATAGATATTTTTTATATTAATTTGATTCCCAATGGTATATATATTTGTAAATGGATTAGTCTACACTATAGTTATGTTAATTAGTTGGTGGACAAACTGTTAACAACACACATACCAAAATCTAGCAGTTTCTCATTTATCCAACAAAATACTTTCTTTGCTACTTGCTTACTCATCTTTAAAATATACTAATCTCTATTTTAATTTCACATTTTAGATAAATAATACAACTAAACTTAATGATTTAGATTATCACCAAATTCAAAATAATGCATGTTGGTATTATTGAATTTAGTACCAACCCTAACTTGTCTTTATGAAATAATGCAAATTAATTTCCATTAGAAACAAAACATGTCAAGAAAGTCAGTTATGTTTTTATTTATAAATACAATGAGTGCAATAGAAGTGATAAACAACAACCAGAAATGTTTTCACTCCTAATCATATATATACTCATATAGTACATATATTTCCATTTATTTTATAATTAAAATGAATTTATCCCCTTAAAAAAATAAAGAACAATCTAGCAAATTGCCCATTGATTTGTTAACCTAATTACTTAATAATTATATCAACATATTAAATCAATAAAATATATCAACAAAACAGTCTATACAGTTTGCCTCATTCATAACCTTTGCTTAAAACCTTTGTCAAGGAAAAACATTCCATTTTCTCTCTTTGTAATCACTGTGTGTAAAGCGTGTAAATGCACACACTAAAAACATAACATATCAATCACCATGGCAACAAACAAATTTGCAACAATGTTACATAACAACACAAACAAATTCACACTTGTGTTAATCTATGCTGTTCTTGAATGGACACTTATACTTCTTCTACTTCTTAATTCACTCTTTTCATATCTCATAATCAAATATGCTCGATTTTTCGGGCTAAAACCGCCTTGTATTTGGTGTATTCGCCTTGATCGTTTCTTTGAGCCCGAAAACAAGAATTCTCATAGAGAATATCTATGTGAGTTTCATTCTAAAGAAATTTCGCAACTAGGGTTTTGTTCAAAACACAGAAAGTTAGCAGAATCTAATGAATTGTGTGAGGATTGCTCACATGGGCTTGGTGAGAAGTCTAACAGTTTCGTGTTTTCGAAGGCGAAAAAGATTGATTTTGTTGAAAGTAAGGAAGAAAATGAAGCTGGAGTGTGTGTCAAGTGTTCTTGTTGTGGTGTTGAATTTGTGAGAAAAAGTTTTGATGATTCTTCTTATTTTGTGATTAATCCTTCATGGGATTTTATCGGGCTGTCGAAAAATGGGAATTCGGTTATCGATTTAATCGGATCGGATTTGGTGAGTGATAATCTTGAGAAAGAAACAGAGGATGAAAAACAGGGGAAAACAGAGGAAACAGGGGATGAAATGATTAAAGATGATTTGATTCAATTTGAAAAGAAGGAAAATATAAGCTCAGATTTACCAACACAAGATCTTGAATTTTTCTTAGATTATAGTGGTAATCAGTTGGTACCAATCGAAACAGTCGACGAAAATGAAGAACAAGAATTTGGTGAATTTCAGAAAGCTCAAGCTATGTCGGAGTCGAAAATCGAGACAGTAACCGAAGAATTAGTAATGGAGACCCGCGAAACACTTTCTGTTCTTCAAAATACAGAGGGTTTGATTTCTGTAAGTGAAAAAACTGTGGAAAAAACAGAAGAAATAGCAGAGGATTTATCGAAATTTGCGCAGCTTGATTCAATGGAATTTGAAGAAACTGAAAATTCACTTGTTTTTCATGCCAATTTAAGTGGTTCTCCGGATGAGAAACTTGCGGTTTCTGAAGCAAATGGAACTCCATTGGACAGTGAAGAACTAAAAGAAACAGAAGAGGGTGATTCAGGTACGATTTTAGTAACTTATAACTCCTTTATATATTTATTGTCTTTATATTATGTTCGATATGTTTAATCTCAATTTTGTGTAAATATTCAGATCAAGAAGATACAGAGGTTTCAATTGGAACAGAAATTCCAGTTTTGGATTCATGTGATGAGATAAAAGCTCAGGATAATTTCACTTTGTATTCTTTATCTCATGAAGAACCTTCAACAAGCTCCAATGATTTGGATTTCAATCTCGAATATGGTAATCTTTTAATTTGTACAATATGGTTGTTTTTGTTGTGTTTTATTGTTGAATTTTAAGAAAATGAGACCAAGTTGTTGCCTTTTTGTTTGCTTTTAAAGAGGGTCGAGAAGACGAAAAAATTGAGGAATTGAAGAACTTGAATCAAGCGGATGATACATTGTTAATGATTGAAAGAAAGGATTCAGTGACAGAGGAGTCTTTTGATGGAAGTGAAATGGAGGTTGGTGATGCGATTAACACGAATGAGAAGCTTAAATCGGCATTGAGAGCTGAAAGGAAGGCGTTGCAAGCGTTGTATGTTGAGTTAGAAGAAGAAAGAAGTGCTTCCGCTGTAGCGGCTAGTGAGACAATGGCTATGATAAACCGGCTACAAGAAGAGAAAGCCGCAATGCAAATGGAGGCGTTGCATTATCAACGAATGATGGAAGAACAATCGGAATATGATCAAGAAGCTTTGCAACTATTGAATGATCTTATGGTGAAAAAGGAGAAGGAATTGGAAATGTATAGAAAGAAAGTGTCGGAATACGAGACTAAGGATAGGATGCGGTTTTTGGCTAGTGGGACGTGTTCGGCTTCATGTAGTCATTCTGAGGATGGGGATGGACTGTGGGCTGATCTGAATCATGATCCAAAAGAAAACGGAATATCTAACGGGAATCAAGATAGCCAACATCAGAATACCCCCATTGACTCCGTACTGAATCTTGATTCGTCGTTTGTGGACTTTGAGGATGAGAGGCTGTCGATTCTTGAACAACTTAAGGTTTTAGAGGAGAAGCTTTTCATATTGAGTGACGAAGAAGATCGACACTTTGGTGATGTAAGGCAAATAGAGGATTACTTTGAAGAGAATGGAAAACATCTAAACGGGAATGGGAATTATGGTTATGAGGGACACGAAGCCAATGGTATCACAAACGGATTTCCAAAGGAAATACTTGAGACACCTTATCAAGACCGGCGATCCATTGGTTCAATGGGAAAGAGACTTCTTCCTCTTTTTGATGCACTTGAAACCGAGAGTGATGATGGTGTGATCAATTCCAACGGGCATGAAAACGGATTCCATCCCAACACGTTAGAAGACACCGCCGTCACAAGATTTGAGTTACAAAAGAAGAGAATTGACATGGAAGAGGAAGTTGATCAACTTTACGTAAGGTTACAAGCTTTAGAAGCCGATAGAGAGTTCCTAAAACATTGCATTGGCTCATTGAAGAAAGGCGACAAAGGAATGGAACTTCTTCAAGAAATCTTGCAACATCTACGCGATCTTAGAAGTGTGGATCTTCGAGCAAAAAGTTTCACTGATGGAACTTTAGTATGATCAGCTACTAAACTATTTAAGGTAACACAATAAAACCTATAATGATTAATAATTTTCATCTAATTCACGCGCATTGCCTCGTTATACACTTAATAATGTTTAACGAAGCAATTCCGCGCAAGATGAAATTTCTCAATTTTAGATTACATTTTTTATGTCCACTTTTAATTTTATTTCATTTTTGGTACAAATATAGGTGAAGAATGGGGCATTGGCTCAAAGATACTGAGGGAGTGTCCATCAAATGGTCATATTTGGAAGGCTTGAGCTACCAAACTTTTGTTCTGTTCTTGGTTTGATTTTCTTCTTTTCATTACTTTATTTTCAAAGCAAACTGTTTTTAAAGCAAAAGCAGATAAGATTCAGAATAATATACTACTATTACTACATTATGTATATGTTTAATTAAATCATTATTGTTCTGAATTTAATCTTTCTGCTTTGAGAAAAAAACATATATAAGTATTATTTTTAAAAGCCCATTTTTTCCCTTGTGGGTTAGGTGCAAGTTCATCTCCACCTTTTGAGGGGAAAAGGTGGATGGTGAATTCATGTGTTTGTTTCTTTGTAGGAAGTTAGGTGTAGAATTTGTTTTCAAGTTTATAATTTCTATATCTTTTTTATTGTATTATTGTGGTAAGAAAGGAAAGGGGTCCTGTTCTTGATCACTTCAAGTGTCTTTTGTAAGTATGTAAAATGATTAAATGAGTATTTTGTTTAGAGTTAGATGTGTGTACTTATTTGACCTGTTTATTTTGATGTCATGTACTCATGTTCACTGTACAGGAGGTCACAAGTTTTACTCAATTCTGTTTATAGATATCCATGTTTGGGCTCAACTAAACCAGTCCAAAAATTATACTTTCCGTATAAGATTAGTAGGCTTTTCGCCCATTGTGTGCTCTCATTTTTACATTTTCAGACAACCAGACATATGGGTATAAGGCCCATTAATTATATTGTACACTGTACGTGTGTTCATCGGTTCGGTTTAGGGGTGTTGATCGGTTCGGTTTTCGGTTATTCGGTTAATTCGGTTTGGTTAATTCGGTTAAAAAAATTTTTAGGGTCAAACCGTGAACCAAACCAAACCGAATTCAAATTCGGTTTTTGGTTCGGTTTGGTTAAATTCTAGTTCGGTTTGGTTCGGTTCGGTTTTCGGTTTAACCAAATTACACACTTTATTTAAAAATATATATATATACAAATATATTTTGCCAAAAAAGTTATTTCAAACATAAAAAGTATTTTTTAATATTAGGATAGAATTTTTTTGTTATTTATATATATATAAATATAAATATAAATATAAATATATATATATATATATATATATATATATATATATATATATATATATATATATATATATATATATATATATATATATATATATATATCACGTTTTATTGATCTTTTTATATATATATAAATATATAAAAAATATATAAATTTATATGAATTCGGTTTTCGGTTCGGTTTTCGGTTTTGATTACCAAAACCATATCCAAACCGAGAACCGAATTAAAAGTTCGGTTTGGTTTGGTTTTGGCAAATTCGGTTCGGTTATAAGTTCGATTCGGTTATTTTCGGTTCGGTTCGGTTTTGGTTTTCGGTTTATTCGGATATTTCGGTTTTTCTGCTCACCCCTAGTTCGGTTCGCGGTTAATCTGTTTATTCGGTTCGTGTTGTTCGGTTAAAAAAAGTTTTTGGGTCATAACCGAAAACCGAACCGAACCAAAAATATATATAACCGAACCGAAGTTCGGTTCGGTTATGGGTCAAAACCGAAAACCGAAATTTGTACTTGAATTACACTATTTATATTTTTTCTAAATTTAATTATATATATTTTTGGCAAAAAAAATTTTCAAACATAAAAAAGTGTGTTTTATATTAGTATAAAATTTTAATGGATATTTTTTATATATAAAATAATATAAATATATAAAAATATATATATATATATTTATATAAATTCGGTTTTCGGTTCAGATAGCAAAACCTATATCCAAACCGAAAAATTTGGTTTTGTTCGATTTTAACAAGTTTGATTCGGCTTTTGGTTTATTCGGTTTATTACTCGACCAACGAACACCCCTGTTGTACAGCATGCTATTAAATACTGTGCATGGTCCAAAATTGAATCTTAACCTCTAGTTTGCTTTTATAAGTACTTTTATCTCGATTAGGGTAAGTCATACAGCATATTCTTAGCTTGTTCCACATAGGATATAATTTCAATATCAGATTTTTCATATGCAAGTACAGGTTAAATATCACTAATCAACATACTTCTTGAATGGTCGATTTAAGTCACTCAAATTTTAAAAGCTGAAAATCTCTAACAATTGTATAGTTAATGTGAATTTATGTATACTTGAAAGGAAGATCAATACATTCATATCATCACCACTCTGCTCCTTTGTCACTAGATCGGGTTGGTTAGTAGACATTTCTGTAACATATTAAATTCAGTGTTTCATGGAATATCACTATAAGTCTATATAATCAATGCACCTATTATCGATGTACAGTAAGTCAGGTTTGTTTACTTTTCGCAAGTCAGGTTTGTTTACTTTTGGCAAGTCTTGGTCAAACATGACCTTCAATTAACTTCTTGTGAGTAATAGACAAGCTGGTGCCCTGGTTTGTCCGTTTGTAGCGAGTTACTATGTACTTATTAAGCATTCCGTCGTGTGGGTTGAACTCGAGTGATCTCTATCCTTTGCAAAAGCATGTTGAACGTACTTCAAATCGACCCAACAAGTCTAGAGAAATGTCCTAGATCAGAATCCTTCTTTTAGGGCTTCAAATTCATCACGTCTTTTTTCTTTTCTATTTTAAAAATTGCGTGAAATAATTTGTCTATGTTGACCACATTATTTTATGGACAATGAGTGCAAGGCCAAAAGTTCTTTATAGATCCAACTTTTACCATAGAACCCATCAAGCAATTTTAGTCACTCATTTTTTTTATCAAAATAAAAAAATAAACTTTCACCCTTTTTTTGAAACTTAAATATTTCGCAAACCGTAAATCGTCAAGCTACAAAAAAAATACCATTGCGACGAGAATTAAATTATATTTCTATAGATATGCATTGTTATATACTTTCGTCGAACTTTTTTTTCGCCCAGAAAAATCATATATGATTCGTAAGAATCATATATGATTCGATGAATCGAATCATATATGATTTTTTAAGAATCATATATGATTTTTACGAATCATATATGATTCTTTCTAGGCGAAAAAAAATTCGTCAAATGTATATAACAATGCATATCTATAGAAAGATCATTTAACTCTCGTCGCGATGGTATTTTTTTTGTAGCTTGAAGATTTACCGTTTGCAAGATATGTTGTTTTGAAAAAAAAGGTGAAAAATATAAATGAAAGGCTATGATTGGTTGATAGGTTCTATGAAATGTATGGGTTCTTCATGGATCTCAACGTGCAAGTTATTTTGAGTAATGTTATATCAGAAATGATAAATGGGTATAACTAAAGGGGCCTAAAAGGTGGTCTAATGCATAAAAATGACTTGTACAGTTGCATAATTGTACAGCCATTTATGCATTAGATCACCTTTTAACTAGGTCCCTATATCAAAGCTCATGTTATATATCAACCTAAGGGCATCCGCTATAATAAACCATTAAAAAGGTTTATACAATTAATACATCGTCAATGTACAAACCCTTTCATATTATAAACCTATTGCTGCTATGGATAAACCTCCTAAAAAAGTTTTTCATATCATAAAACACAATCAACATTTTAAAAAATAGAAAAGAATTAAAAAATAGTTTAGACCTCTTCAAGATTTTAGATCTTTTCACTCCACCTAGATTGAAATGGTTGCTCACTGTTCACAAAGTTATAGACCTCTTCAAAAAAGTTTAGACCTATTCATAAACCACCATAGTGAATGCTCTAATGCATAGGCCTAAAGATACGCTTGCTCCATATTACACATTTAATAAAGTTTTACACATTTAACATTTCTTGTCACCTCAACAATTTATAAAGATTTTTATTTCATAAACTTATTTCTCTTGTGGTATAAATATTTTAAAGCTTTATACTTGTTTTACTTAACACATATATTAAATGTTCTAAAATTAGAAAGAGATCTAAGGTTTAAAATCTTTTCATGTCATGTAATCATGAAATGAAAATCCAATATAGTTGAAATAAAACATGAACAATTTCAAGTTTCGTAAACCTAATTTTAAACCTCCCACAATGATGGTTTTATTATCATTTTCATTCATCGTGTCATACGTCATCATCATATTATTTTACCTATTAAATTTACATCTATTAATCCTAAATATCATTTTTCATTTTTAGTAGATTTGGATTTTGCATTTTTAATCATATTTACTGAAATTAGACATTAAAAAAAAAGTAAATAAAAAATAAAAAAATGTATCCTAAAAGAGTGTTTTTTTTCTTACTTTCTTTGCTTTTAGTTTGGCAAGTCTTGGTCAAACATGATCTGACTCTTGATTAACGTACGTGTTGATTTTGTTCATTCTTTATAAGAGCACTCGGTAGCCTCGTGCTATAGAGGTGATGTCATAGGTAAAAAATACTGTCACGTCAGCAAAACCCTCTATAACACCAGAAATCCTTTAGTATCACATTTTTTGTTGTTACTATTGACATCAAAAATGTGGTGCCCTAAATCAAAAGTAGTGTCGTTGGCCGTTGGGTCCACACATACCCCACTAAATACACAAATAATAATAATAATAATAATAATAATAATAATAATAATAATAATAATAATAATAGGCTTGTTATTATTTAATTTGCTACGACCTGCAAATTTGTTATTATTTAATTGGATTCAAGGTAAAGATGCATGCTTGGATGTTACTGGTATCTCTCCATTTGCTGGTACTGGGCTTCTTCATGGGCTCTTGGGGTAGCATTGCACAATGCAATTGAGAAGAAAAAGAGAAAGTATGCGTCGAAATGTGAAGACAACGGATATAAGTTCATACAACTTGTTTTTTCTACGTTCGGGGAATTTGATACGGATGCTTTGGATACACTTTCACACATTAAGTCTTTCGGCATTAGCCACTCAAATAATGCTAAGAGTGGTGTTTTTATTTTTCATAAAATAAGCTTTTGTATTCAAAAAAGAGTGGGAGCACAGCTTGTGTCTAAACTCCCATCCAACTTTATGTAAATGATTCTAAAAATAAAATAAAAAATAAAATAATAATAATAATAAATAAAGTTTTAATAATAATAATAATAATAATAATAATAATAATAATAATAATCTATGCATAGGTTGGTCATCATGACGCGAACAGCCATGACGCTATCCACAATATAGTGAGTCATCGTTTTTCTTAAGCTGGTGGATTAACACGAGGCTAACAGCCAAGCGTACCTCCCGCTATAATAATTCAATTAGCGTCTTTTTGTGTAGGTTGAGACTCGTGGAAAGTAACGATGTTGAATTGTCTATGGCTCTATGCTAAGGAAAATGTAGTTGACAATTCATTTTTCAATATAGGCCATATGAAAAATAATCAACGGGTCCCAATAATTCAATGTTGCTTTGTGCAATAACCTGAGATTGCGCTCTTCACAAATTTAAAATAGAGTAAATTACATGAGAATAGAGTAAATTACATGATTGGTCATGTGGTTTGACGAAAATTTCACCTACCGTTCCTCAAACTTAAAAATTGCATGTATGATCCCTATCGCTGTCAAAGAATAACATGAACGGTCCCTCAGACTAACTGTCGTTAGTTTTTTCCGTTAGTCTATTTGCACCGTTAGTCCTTTGACGACGGTTTGCAACAAACATTTGCATCGTTAGTCCTTTCATATGTTTTTGTTTGTGTTTATACGTTTTCGCACATTTTCTTACGTTTTCATCTATTTTTCTTACGTGTTTGTCTGTTTTTCTTACGTTCTTTCCGTTTTCATACGTTTTCAACCAGTTTCTTACATTTTCATCCGTTTTTCTTACGTTTTTGTCCGTTTTTCTTACGTTTATCCAGTTTTCATACGTTTTACCAGTTTTCATACGTTTTTGTCTGTTTTTATACGTTCGTCCATTTTTATACGCTTTCGCCCATTTCTTACGTTTTTATCCGTTTTTCTTACGTTTTTGTCTGTTTTCTTACGTGTTTTTTCGTTTACATACGTTTTTGTCCGTTTTTATACGTTTTAACCCGTTTTCTTTCATCTTCATCCGTTTTTATACGTTTATATCCGTTTTTGTCCATTTTAATACATTTTTCTTACATTTTTTTCTTTTACATACGTTTTTCTTATAATTTGGATTATAAATTTTTGTTTTCTTATAATTCTTTTTCTTATCATTTTTCCTAATAATTTGGTTTTCTTACATTTTCTTTTCTTATAAAATTTAAAGATATATAGGAAAAAAAATTATAAGAAAAATAATATATATATATATATATATATATATATATATATATATATAATAAAACCAAATTTAAATATATTTAGGAAAAAACGTATGAAAATGGGAAAAAAAACGTAAGAAAAACGGACAAAAATATAATAAAAAACAGACAAAAATGTTTGAAAATGAAAAACATAAGAAAAACAGACAAAAACTTAAGATAAACAAACGAAAATGTAAAAAACTAGGCAAAAACGTAAGAAAAACGGACAAAACATATAAAAACCAACAAAAACTGACAAAAACATATGAAAACAGGAAGAAAAAAAACGTAAGAAAAATATATAAAATGGACGAAAACGGATACAAACGTATATAAACGGATGAAAATGAAAGAAAACGGGCCAAAACGGACAAAAACATAAAAAAAGGGATGAAAATGTAAGAAACTAGGTGAAAACGTATGAAAACGGGAAAAACGTAAGAAAAATGTATAAAAATGGACGAAAACGGATACAAACGTATAAAAACAGATGAAAATGTAAGAAAACGGGCCAAAACGTATAAAAACGGACAAAAACATAAGATGTATAGTTTTCCATCACTTTGAAGCACCAGTTAATAGACAACAGTTAACACAAATCAAAGATTAGTAACCTCTACTTTTAAAAAGATGAAACTAACTTTTGACCATAATCTTTATACATTTACTAATGCTTGGCCCCAAGTAAAATGACAGTATGATAAACAAGATCTATCACACTTGCATATGTTACATTTTCTAAACTTATAACTTCTTGAAGCCTTATCCCTCATGATGATGGAATTTTTGTATGCATCTCTCTAAAAACAAAAATCTGTTCTGCTTCAAATTTAAGAAAAAAAATCTTAGAGAAGAATGCCTACCATATCAGTCCCAAGATACCGAACTGTGCTCGTATTGGAATTGGCTTTATAAAAAAAAAAAAAAAAAAAAAAAAAAAAAAAAAAAAAAAAAAAATCCTGAAACATAAAACAATAAGAAATTAGTATATGCAGCAACTCGTGATCGAAGATATATGTCTAATTAGAAGAAAACCCAACTTAACCTGTTCAAGTTGAACAATGCTTTGTTTTCTTTGGCTTCCTTCATTAAGCAAAGAAACCTCTTTAACAGCAACAAAATACCTATGTCTGTATACAAACAACTATGCATGAGCCACACAAATGATTAAGTAAGGACTTATGTTCTAACTTCTAAGGATGAGTACTAGGCTACATAGCAAGTAACTTGCAAGTAACTTACAAGTAAAACAAATATCGAAATACTTCAAAATATAGCTTATAAGCAACTGTCATGATTCATGAGTACTAATTTACTCAAGACACATTCTTATTTAACCTTACCCACTCAGAGAACACATTGTTGCAAGTAACTAAATACTCTTATAATTTAGTTCATTGCACAGTTTCTCCGTGTATTACTTCCATCATCATAAGATTATTCTTGCAATGCCCTTTAAAACCATAACCAAACATGCTGTAATGAGAACTGTATATAGCCATGAACAAACATAAAAACACCCACAAATTCAGCATGTAATTAGAACTAAACGCAGCCATTAAGATACATAAAACCCACTAAAAAAAACTCCTATTCCAATAGCCAAAAACATGAACACAATTGAAAAGAGCCGCCATGACTATAAGAATTCATTTTCTAAAAAAAAAAAAAAAAAAAGCCTCATAAAAATTCGTTAAATGACTAAACAAACATCACTATATGAGCATAATTTATATTCAAATCAACAACATACGTAAAAACCAACTAAAAACTGAATTACCTTTTCTAAATATGTAAAACAGCATCACAAGGAGCACCAAAATATTAGGATGATTAATATTCGCGTAAATTTGCAGCAAAATCAATTTCAAAAGTCACCTCTAGTAGTATACTACGTAATATTCTAGCATTTAACATCAGTACATCACCACACAAGCATAAAAAATATCCAGATTGGAGCAAATACCAGAAATATAAAATGAATTTTTAATATAAACTTGCAACAAACTCAAAAAGATCATTACTTCCTATATATTATTCTTACAAATAGTACCTCCTGTTAACAATTCACATCACTACATACAGACATACAAATCAATACATTTAAATATTCACTAATAAAAAAAAAAAAAAAAAAAAAAATTAATCGACAACACACATTATTTATGGCCCATTAACACTAATAGCAACCCATTCGAATATGTTATGACCATCATTGGAAAACTTGAAGATACCTATTATAAGTGTAAATCAAAAGATATGTGTGGCCGTAAACCTATGGAAAAAAAAATCGCGGCTTGAATAGTCGGGTGACTCAGATCAGTGAAAGCTAAATTTTGTTTTGGGGGAAAAGAAAAGCTGAGTTTAGGTATCGGGGGGATAGAAAAGATAAGGTGAGATTTGGTTTTGGGGGTGCTGTGATGGACTGTTGGGGGGAAATGAAAATTTCATATCGGGTTTTGGAGGAAACAAAAATTTGGGATTGGTTTTTTTGGGGGGAAAGGATTTTGGCAATGGTAAAAATAAAAGGTTTTTTTTGTAAGTATTAATTTTAGTTTTTTTATTCAAGGGTGCGTTTGGTATCTCTATGGGAATGAGAGAATCATAGTGGTAATGATTGTAAAGTGTTTGGTTAAGATGAGGGGCCCACATTATATATGAATGAAATATGAATATTGTCTATATTCCATAGGAGTTCAAGAGGGGAGGTATGAATCTATCATAGGTGAGGGACCCATCTTATACCGAAATCGATACCGATTGTTATTCATAGCAGCATACCAAACGCACCCTTAATCTCTTTTGAAAACCGGATTTTTAATCACCACGTTCGACCGGTTCAACCGCTAAAAAAACTATTTTTTTAATCGGGTCAACTGGTTTGACCACCGGGTCAACCCGGTTTTCTATAAAACAAAAAACAAAACAAAAAAACAAACAAACCCGGTCTGGTTTCGAAACCGGGTTCACCCGGGTTATTTAAAACCCGGCGGGTCTAACCGATTAACCCGGTTTTTTTATCTACTTTTTGTCCAGAACCGGTTCACCCGGTCATGTCGACCCGGGTTTCAAAACATTGGTTTTATTAGATGCACGCTACATGGTGCGGTTGTGCACCATGCCACGAGAATGGCATATTTTACCTAAACATGATATCTTTCTTCAAGTTTAGTGGCCATTTAAATCATCAAAAGCGGAGTTCGTATGAAAGAGTTATGGCCAAAACAATACAAGTACACGTACTTGTATTGTTTTGGTCATAGCTCCTTTATACAAACTCCACATTTTATGATTCAAGCGGCCAAAAAACGGGAGAAAGATATCTACAACTTTTTTTAGCTAAACTAAGACCATTCTCGTGGCACGGCGCACAATACCATGTGCCGTGCATCGAATAAAACATCATGCTAATATCATTGTTTTTTTATTTATTTATTTTTTTTTTCTGCTTAATTTCGGTAATTTCATTGTGTTATGCTCCTCATACTTATATAACACTACGTATACGCCCACATACACATATGGTTGTTTTATTAAATGAATTTCAGTAGGCGATTGTTGTAATTTGCTAGGGATTTTCGACTAACAATATTAAACATAAAAATTTAATAAGATCCGTCGAAAATCTCTAGGAAACTAAAACTAACACCCATGGATTTCCTAGTGCTTTTTCTTCAAATGTTTAGAAAACACCAATGATGTCATGTAATAGTAATACTCCCTCCGTCCCATATTAAATGTCCTATTTGACTTTTTAAGATCTTTCTTTCTCAACTTTGACATTAAATATTTTTATTTGTATAATATAATACTTGTTGCAAAATATATGAATGGATTAGATTTTAAATGTATTTTCATTGTGTATAATTTTTATCAAATACTATATAACACAAGCAAAAATATCTAAGGTCAATGTTGATAAAAAAAGACTTGAAAGTCAAACCTGGACATTTAATATGGGACGGAGTGAGTACTAATTATTGATGACTTGAAAATAAGTGAATTTGTATCCATTAACAAGATTAGACGAGTACTCATGCTTAGCTAGCAATGGAATTTTATAGCGCCAGATAGTTAGAGTGATATTTTTGTTATACAAAATACTTAACCAAAATATCATTAAAACTATATGCCGCTATAAAATCTCGTCATTATGCATAGGTTCTCATCTAGTACATTATTATATTCATAATATCAAAAAAAAATCAACCTCAAACATGTTTCAAAGAAGTCAGTATACACTCGAATCCACCATGAAAATGTAAACCATATCTCACAAATCTTAATGTAAACCATGTGTCACAAATCCTAAAAAAAAAATTTTAAGTGACGGTTCAAGGCCAAGTTATTCACAATTGCTACTGTCACTAATAACTGTGCACAAAATCCTTTGCAATATTTCCCTAAGAAAATTTTGCGGGTGTTGCCCCTTTTTCTTGTAGTGTATGATAGATATGAATTAGATATATTGATTGATCATATTGAGATTAAAAGTTAATGACGAGGGCTACTGAATGTTAGAATAAATTGATTATAAATTTAATTAGAATAAAATTGATTATAAATTTAATTTGATGTCCAAGATAATAAAAGCATAATATAGTCAACACGTGCGGAAAAAAATATATAAATTGGGTCAGTTTTCAAAGTATCCCACATACCTAAGAAATAAAAAAAGTTTTAAAAAATCACAACAAATACATTTGTATTTTTCACAACCTATAAAAATCGTTCCAAATGCATAAGTATTTGGCACGAACATTAGATAATGTTCAAAATACAATAGGTATTTGGCACCGTTCGCACCAACCGTTCCAGATACATGAGTATTTGGCACCAACAACATATAGCGTTCCAAATACATATACAAATTTGGCACCGGTAGTACTAACCGTCCTAAATACATAAATATTTGGCACTGGAAACTCAAACCGTTCCAAATACACATGTATTTGGCACCATTATTAAAAAACGTTCCAAATGCATACGTATTTGGAACAATTTCTTAGTAGTCGTCCCAAATATCTATTTTTTTGTAACGGTTACCCCACAAGTGCCAAATACATATATTTGGCACGATTTTTTGACCGTTCTAAAAAGTTTCGTCCTAGATACCCCCTTTTCTTGTAGTGTCGTATGATCAAGATCGAGATCCTCTAAGATCTTAAGCTTGCTAAAATCCTACAAGAGATTTTTGATTTATAGCATCATAAAATCGTAAGATCAAAATATCTTAACAATTATGCTTTAAACTATTAAAACATCTTTGATATTTCTAGCTAATTTCGGGCCAATCCAAAAATCAAACCAAAAAGCAAACCGTGATCTTTCCTTTTTCATCAACAATGACCATCTTTCTTTCTAAACTCATTAAGTTTCTTCAGAATTGAGGTAGGTGACATGCGTTAAAAACTGGTTAGATGGACGAAAACAAATCGCCAAAAGAGAGGGTGATGTGTTGAGTTGTACGCATCACCTAAAACAAATCGCCAAAAGAGAGGGTGATGTGTTGAGTTGTACGCATCACCTGAACCTATAAATCATTTGTGGTTGCAAGACAAAAAAAGTTTAGTGATTTGAGCTAAGAAAAGGAAAATGAAAATCTTAAAATTAAGATGAAGTAAAATGGAACTCATATTGAACATCTTGAATCAACCTTATATCTTAGAAGATAAAAGCATAGTACATTACTACCTCCGTCTCATAATTATATTCCAGTGTTGATATCTTTAGTTTTCAACTTTTACATTAAATATTTTTATTTGTGTTATATATTACTTGATGCAAAAAATATGAATAAATTGAGTTTTAAATGTATTTTTCATTTGTATAATTTTTATCAAATATTTATATAATAAAAATAAAAATATGTAATGTCAAAATTGCAAAATAAAGACTTAAAAAGTCAACAATCGACTATAATTATAAGATGGAGAGAGTATTTTGTAATTTATATTAGGTGCAAATCAAATCTCATTTTAGTTATAGAAATATTTAAGTTTGTGTTTAATCTTTTATATAATAAAAGAATTACATCATTTCGGAGTGTTTTTGCAAATCCCTTCTCATTGAAAAAAAAAATGGACCAATAGCAGAGCTCAATTTTGCCACGTAGGCGAAATCGAGCAACGTGATTGGTCAATAAAAGGTCAAAATTAAATTGATTTTGGTCAAACTTAATAAATTAGGTGGAAAAATTTGGTTAAGAAAAAAAATGTATAAAAATATAGGTGTCAAATTTATGAAAACAAAAACTTAAAAAAAGAGAAAGTAATTAATAAAACTTTAGTGATTGAATTTTAAATAATTTATATAGAGTAAAGTGTAATTACGAGTTTCCATATTTTTTAATAACTTTATAAAAAAACACAGATAACCCCTTACACTTTATACCCCATATACTTTATAATATTAACTTTGTTTAAAATTACATGAGTATTAATATTAGTTTTTAAACTTTAATCCATTAAAATTACAAAACTTGGTAAATATGCGAATTAGTTTTAATGCACGTTAAATAATTTTTAAACTAATGTTAGTTTTAAACTTTTATCCATTAGAATATTTTTTTGAATAAGGACTCATGTTATTATTTAAAAGTTTAATTTATACGTACACGGGTTTGAAATACGGCTAAATTATTAGTAACGGAAATATAAATATCAAATGGTAAGCACGATACTGAAATATGAAAATAAATATATGCGATTCTACTTATAACAACGACTTATGAAATTGTTATTTAAAATTTGTATATGGATATCCATAAAAACATTTTAAAAACTTTACGGAGCATATTTTAACTTCATCAACGCTCATTATGTGCTACTAAATTCACACATTTTGTTCAACATAATATTAATAGTTAAAGTTAAACAACAAAATCAACCTCAACGTGTCTGTCAGTTAGAAACGTTATACAAAGCTAATTATTAAAAAAAAAAAAAAAAAAAAAAAAAAAAAAAAAAAAAAAAAACATAGGTTAAATAGTCATTGTTTAATATAAAAGGTGTTTTCCTTAAATTATATATTAAAAAAAAAAGTTGCACGCACCACAATCCTTATTTGATAAAAATCACCTCCTAAATAAATAAATAAATAAATAAATAAATAAATACTACGTAGGTTATAACCTAACTTTATTCACTAACGTGATGTTTTATAAAAAAAAAATAAAAAAAAATAACATAGTTGGCCATTGTAAATGAATTAAAAGTATGTACATGAGAATTCAACAAGAATATATAGTTTTAATTAGGTTATTACGTTACTATACTGCGATAATATTATTGAGTTGGTAATCACGCATGTGAGATCAACCATTATTCTATACTTATTATTTATGTGTAAATCTCTTTGTGTTTCTGAATAGAATCTGAAAGAGACCTCAACAGAACTTTGGCTTATGCCTTATCTAGCTGATAGTATTTAGTAACCTTTTTTATGGTTTAACTTTTTTGTTACACACACCAACTTTTAGTAACTCTTTTTTATGTTTTATTGAAAACTTCTACACTTAATATTTGTGTTTTTACTATAAACACAGTAAGCTATAATAGAATTAGTTGTGAGTTCAGGGGTTTTTCACTAAGCTTCTTAAAAAAGCTATTAGTATTATCATACACTTAATGTGTCATGGTAATTGAATAAACTAATAAGCACCTTTAATAAGCATAACCAAACACCTCTTTAGTTCTAATATGAAGTTTTTTTATTTGATGTTATGACTAACTTTATTGTTATCCTCACTATAATGCAACATGTTAGTGGTTTTTGCAGTTTTATCATCTTATCGCACATGCTAAAGTGTAATGCAATTTGTTGTGTGCGTTTTTTAGAGGAGGATTAAGTATCAACATATGATTTTCGTGGAAAGATTTTCTACGCCTGCTCAAGATATGAATATATAATTTAGTTGAGTTGCTGATTTAGATAATGTCATAATACATGAATGTATTTTAATGTACCAAAGATATGTTTTAGTGCATATATGGGGAATTTTATGGTAGGAATTCTTTTCGAAGTGTAATTTATCTTTAAATGAGTTAATGAAACTTAACAGGTGTTTGCTGTCATGGATAACACTATGGGTGTCAACCAACGGTCTAAAATATGGGTGTCTTTTACCTTGATGATTTAGGCTAATTGTGAAGAAAGTTGCATTAAAGTGAAAGGTAAGTAAGAATTAAAACAATCCTAAAAGACTTTTGAATGTACTCTTTGTCATTTTTTTCATGCATTTATAATTTACTTATACAAGTAATAATAATTTCCTTATATAGTTCGGGCTTAGAGCAAAATTACTCTTATACATTATACATAAACATAAGATTAAATTTGAGTTCTACCCATTACATCTTTTTTTTGTTACTCTTTATGTAATAAAGAAGCTATATAGTGTAAGCATATATATTAATTTTGTAATTTTATGATCAAACATGAGAAATAAATAACAAAAACTTATGAAAACACAACTTTCTAAACAAAAAGGTACATTAGTAAAAATGATATGATGGTTATTAATAATCAAGGAAATGAATCAATCCATCAAAGCTATCTAAACATGCTACATATTTTAACAAAAATATAAGTAAACGAAATACCACAATTACAAAACACATCATAAATTAATAGCACGAGTTTGTAAAACTAAAAGCATATATCACTAATATCTCATGCAAGTCAAGTATCATTATGTGATTTTTCTTGAATAATAAAATATAATTTTTAATCCAAATGCATTTTCTTAAAATAATAGGTAGATTATGACATATACTTATGATTTTTTATTTTTAGTCCACCAACTAAAATCATTTGAAACATGTTAAGTACCTCATTTCTTAATCGATAATAATATATAATTAAAACGAAAATTTAAAAACCCTTTGCATGCACAGGTATTATAACTAGTTAGTTTTAAAAGCAAATCATATCAGGAAATAATTGGAAACCCTTAGCACCAAAATCACTTTCACACTAATGTATCGTCCTCATCTCTCTCACAGTCTTACTCGCTCCTTACTTTACCTTTTTAGTAGAAAAGTAAACTACTAATTTGTCAATGACAGAGTAATTCATTAGATGGTTTAACAAGTTGCTTTTCCAAAGAAGTTATATTTAGAGATTTTTTTTTAAACGAACCATTTATGCTAGGAGATTACCAAACTGAACGACAGGTTACGAAAATGAACTTTTAAGCATGCTCCATTAGATATATTACACGTAGATCATCCAACGGTTCACATGTGGGACCCACATAATTAACTAGCTAAGCACGCATAAATTTCTTTCGAAACTAACTAAGCGCATTTTGAAAATAAAATACTCATGCGTGCCTATATGTTAGAGAGGAAGGTATAAAAATCGACGAAGCGCACCTTCTCGGCCGTTTCAAACATTGTATTACCTTTTCGTCCATTTTCATATGTTTGAAAATCGACGGAAACGTTTGAAAAAGGTCGAAAACATATAAAAACGAATGAAAAGGTATCAAAACGGTCGAAAACGTGTAAAATTGAATGAAAACGGATGAAAACGTACGAAACCAGATGAAAATGGATGAAAACAGACGAAAACGGATGAAAACATCTAAAAACGGATGAAAACGTAATAATACGAACGAAAACGTATGAAACCGGATGAAAACGTATAAAACGGATGAAAACGTATGAAAATGGATGAAATAGACGAAACTTATGAAAACAAATGAAAACATATGAAAATGGACGAAAACATATGAAAGCTGACGAAAACAGCAAAAAACGTATGAAAACGGACGAAAAACTATTAAAAGGTAAGAACACGAACGGAAACGTATGAAAACGGACGGAAACTATGAAAACATCTGAAAGCGGACGGAAACGTATAAAAAAAGAAAATATTTATTTCGTGAGATAGTGATTTGTTGTTCCAGAAAAGTGTTTTTAGTATATTGAATAAATAAGAAAGATAAGAAAATAAGGAAGATAAAAAAGACAAGAAAGGCAAGAATTTGCACTTTTGGTTCATCCATTTTTTTATTTTTTAAGTTTAAATCTTGTATTTTTAATTAAATGAAATGAATGATCTAAATTTTTTCTTGTGGACGTATAGTCTGGATAGAGCCAGGAATGGGCCAGGCCTGGCAGACAGCGGCCCACTCTACGCTTAAACCCTATTCCATGCCCTATAAATATATGGCTGGGATTCCCTTCTTGGGGACACAACACAACATGTTACTCTAAACCTAACTCTTGTATGCTATATAGCATCAATACTAACTTGACCGTCGGAGGTGGATCCCGGGGCTACGGCCTCGGGTCCACTCTTGACGGGTTCTCTTTGTTGACAGGTCTACTCAGGGCTCGAGAAAACGAAGAACGGCCCAGGGAGAATCGTTGGATCCAGCCCGCGCCAGATTATGTATCAACAAGATGGCGCCATTCGTGGGACCTGACTACGACAAGTTTCGTGCTCTTACATCACCAGAAAGCAATCATCGAGTTCAAAAGCCGGTAACTTTAAAACTTTGTATTTTTTTTGGGTTGCACTTTAAAACCCGGCAGATGCGGTATTCATGCGTTAAGATGTGTTATCTTTTAAATATTCATAAGATTTTATGTAAATCTTTTAACTTGGTAAACACGATTTTATCTATTGTCGCACTAAGTCCGCATGATCGGACCTACTTTATCTTTTCGCCGCGAATTAATTCGCGCACATAATGTTTTTACGGTTGGTATGCTTGTTTGCACGTTTGAACAACGCAGTCACGATGAATCTACCCGCGTTAGGCCGAGCGTTCGGACATCTTCGCATATTAGCTATGAACAGGCACCACGATGCTAGTCAATCGCCATGAGCGCACTGGACAAAAGCCGTGGTCATGTTATGTTCATCTGCGATCATTCTAACACGTTCGGGTCTATGTGGTCACGATACATTCATCTGTGTCTGTGCGTGCGATTGAAACTATTAGTCGCGGTCACGGTGCGATTGAAACAACAATTCATTATTTATGTAGTTTGTAAAACCTCATGATATGTGTAATTCGCACTACTACTTCTCTTATGTGTTAATTTCACATGCTATGTGCTATATATTGCTTCATGCTAATCTTTTATGTCACACCCCCAATTTACCTGACTTGCAGCGGAATGGAATACCTGGGGGTGTCTGTCATAGCATCACAGTTACAGTTACATTGAACGACCTAAAGTGTCGTTTGGAAAATACTTCGTTTGATCATTGAAATAATCCAGAGTTTACAATATGAGGTCCCCAAAAGGTGTTGCATGTTTATGAAAACAAGTCCTACTAGATCAAACGTTTACATAAGTGCATGAAATAATGATGAGACGCGTCGACTCCGCGACTCCATAAAGGTCCAAATGCATGTCACATGAGCTACCTTAATAACCTGAAATACATTGCTAAAACGTCAACACGAATGTTGGTGAATTCCATAGGTTTATAAAATGTAATGATGTACGGCCACCACAAGTAAAAGTGCAAGATAAAAATCAAGTAAAATTGTACAATAGACCTTAAGCTCATGACCCCGAAGCTATGACTGATGAAATTATATGCCCCTCCCGAATGTTTTACCAGAACACTCCCACAATGTAGACATGAAATGCATCCGCTTACTGTTGGTAATAACTACCACGGATGGAGGCGTCACCCTCGATAGATCTATCCACTCACTCTCGCTTACCGGCAAATTAACGGTTCATGATAATAAATAGGGGACTTTAACTGATTGGTAAGGCAACTTAAGCAATGTACATATGTTTTGGTACTTGGGCTCGTACTAAAATAATTGATGCAATGTATTCCCCCCGTGGGATTTGAAATCAAAATATTGAATTGAAAACGGGGCTATGAAAACTCACCTGATATGATGGTACCATGAACATGTAATGAGCTGAAATACAAGGCGCGCACACTAGCCGCAACCTAATATGAATGATGAACGATCTACTTTAGATCATGAAATGATGTTATGAATCTCCATGCACATGTTTCCTATACCACTCTACTCTTTGAAAAATACTTGTTGTTATAAAAAATATACATTTTCCAAGATTTAGGAAAATATGGCTATTAGAAAAATAAAACTAGTTGCAATATATATATATATATATATATATATATATATATATATATATATATATATATATATATATATATATATATATATATATATATATATATATATATATATATATATATATATATATATATATATCGTACGTATCAATGTTAGTGTTGAAATCCTCGGTTTGAAATCCTTGATATAACGCCTTATAGTGATAAAATATACTTGTAATCACTAATACTTCATTAATTATGAATTTGGGTACTTGGTTAATATTTCTAGAAAATATAGAATTTAATACGTAGAAGTAGTATTATTATTATTACTAGTGAAAGCTGCCAATTATAGAGGATTTTTGCCGATATTGAAACGTGAATATCTTTGTCGTTATAAGTCCGTTTTACTTGTTATTTATATCCACGGTTACGTCTTAGTATGTAGTAATATATTTTGGAAAGCTTGGCTCCTCCGGGTTACGTCTAAAGCCTCTTTTTGTCCGACGAAAAAAGTCCAACAACATGTATTTTCAGAAAATATAGTTTTCGTCAATAAACTTGCAAAAATCATAACTTCTTCGTTATAAACTCTTTTTAATCCGTTCTTTCGCCTACGGATTCGTTTTTGAAAGTATTTTCTAAAAATTTTGCCAAAGTTTACTTTATGTTTACTGATTTTCCTGGATTTACCAAAATGGGACAGTAGGCTTATATACTTGTTACAAATCCATTTTTCATGTCCAAAACTAGTTTCTACTTCAACCAAATCTCTTGCAAACACCACAAATCTATACTAATCCTACCATACACCTTCTTAGGGTGCCATGGGTTCCTAATCACTAGTAATCATGTTAATTTTACAAAGGAACACCTAAATCAAAATATTGGGTTTGTATGTTCAAAAAGTTAACAAAAATAATGTGGTATAGCTAACTTGTACATGAAAACCATAAGATACAAGTGTTAATTAGATGAAAACATGAAAATAAATTTGATAACTCACTTTGAAATAATAGGTGATTAGATGATGAGAAATCTTGTGTTACTTGTGTTTTTGTTGTAAGATTCTTGATTAGAATGATGAAATGAACAACTTTGTAGCTTTGTACTTTGGAAAATCATCACTTGATCATGATTATTGAAATGGGTCGTGGGTTTTGGGGTGGGGAAGATGAGAAAAGTGAGCTTTTGATTCTATGAAATAAGTATGTTCATGTTATAAGTGTTTTTGGTAAATATATGTATAAGTATAATGTATTATAATGGCACATGAATACATAAGGTTAGAAAATCAAGGTCAAGTGGTTTAGGGGTGTGCTCATGGCTGGTTTTCAATGTGAAAAGGAGATGCAAAGTCGGTTTTGATCACTTAGAAAATATAGTGTATTATTAGTTGTAGTTTAGTGTAAGTATTAGTTATAATCGGGTACCGGGTTTGCTAGAAATAAATATTAACGAAGTTAATCGGGACTTAATAAAGTCATAAAAATATTAAAAATATGTTGGGTACAAGTACTGAGTGTTCGGGTGATTATTGTTTAGTATTCACGAAAACCATCGTAATATTCATAAGCTCACGTTATAAATAAAATAAATTTCCAAAATACTGGGTAAATGAATGTTATAACTTTTATGATGATAAAATGGGTATAAAAATATGTCGGGACCATTGTGGGAATATTTAGATATATTCGTCGTGTATAAACCGGGTGTTAACGTTTATTATAAATACTTATAAGGAAAACGTTAAATGTATCAAATATATAAATTTGAAAATCCTAAGAGTGGTATAACATGTAAATGACCTACTGGTGATATGCAGACTGTCTCTAGTCCGTATGCAGTGTCCTTACTGATAATGAAATGAATTCACACCTAAACCCATACGGTTACGCGAATTTGAATACCCGTAAACTAAATTTACGATGAAATGAGTAATGCAAGTGAATAGTGAAAACTTTTCTGGCAATGAATAGTGTTCAGTGAATAGTAAAATTTCTGAATGCTTCTCGGAATGTCAAACTGACACCAAAAATGATGAATAGTAAACCGATGAATAGTGTTTGATGAATAGTGTTTTTCCAAAGTTTGGGAAATGACCTGAAATGGTGAGTTGTGACATTTTACTTCATTAGGTTTTATATGTTGCGATTCACGGCATACACTTTAATATTTGCATTAAGTGTTTTTCAGGATTTGAATAACTAAGTTTAATGCTCCTACAAGAGTAGCACCATCAAACTTGAGGGGCTACCAGGGTATATAATACCAATGTTTCTGTACGCGTCACTCAGGGGAGACGTCTTCTGTCGATTGTAAAGACGGATGTAATGTTCGCACCTCCTTGTCGCGCACAACGCTCACCTTTGCCATAGAAGCATGTCTTCTGTCGCACCATGTTGCATCGCTACTGGTACAAAAGGTACGCCCTTACCCAGGATGCAGCATACGAGATCCACCTTCACCATTGTGAGACTCTTACAATCGCAATGTCAGTGTTACCCCAACTATAGAACTACGTGTTCTTCTTACGGGGTCTTTACTGTCACACGGTGGCGGGAAACCTAGCATATGCGCATCCCTCCCCGTCTTGTAAGAACGGGTGTTACTTAGGTCACCGCGGACTCGCCTACAAGGTCGCGGATTTGGATATAGTATAATGGGCTAAACAGGACTGCGCCATGGACAACAAGTGCGCACTGTCGCATTTGGGCTGAGCAGTATAGTCCGTCCCATGTGCACACCTGAGTTGCGTGCCCATGGGCCATGCCATCATGGTTGATTAGGCCTACGTGGCCATGAACAGAACTTAAGTCTAGTATAACATAGTCATGCACTATGTCACACTAGACTTGGGGGGCTTGTGGACGTATAGTCTGGACTGAGCCAGGAATGGGCCAGGCCCGGCAGACAGCGGCCCACTCTACGCCTAAACCCTGTTCCATGCCCTATAAATATATGGCTGGGATTCCCTTCTTGGGGACACAACACAACAGGTTACTTTAAACTTAACTCTTGTATGCTATATCGCATCAATACTAACTTGACCGTCGGAGGTGGATCCCGGGGATATGGCCTCGGGTCAACTCTTGACGGGTTCTCATTGTTGATAGGTCTACTCAGGGCTCGAGAAAACGAAGAACGGCCCAGAGAGAATCTGTCACAACTCGTAATTTCATGTCCTGTTTCAAATGTCGAAATTCCAATTCTTATCTCCGAAAGTTACTATTGACTTTGACTATTCACAAAACACTATTCATGTCCGAAATTTTTATTTCATATTCTCGTAAGTTAAACTATTTTAATGATAATCCGAGAGTTTGACGCTCGTCGGATCATTTTTGCAAAAATCACGAAGCCGTGTCCGAGATTTACATTCAGGTTTAAACGTCCTTCCGGCATTCCGATATGTCTGTAAAACAATATAAACTATAGAAATATGATTTTCTTCCATTTTACGACAATTCTAAAAGTTTTGAAATTTTACGTTTTCCAGTTCAGCGTTTTACGCGAATGGAACTTACCATTCATTTTATATTTTCTTATGGAGTATTTTGACAAGTTTAGTCATTCTTTCAAGTTTCATATTTTTATGATACCCGAATTTACGTTTCGCGATTTAAAACTTTACGTTTAGCGATTAACAGAACCAAAACCGACTCCGTGAACTAGATAATACCCAAGCTTCCCCAATACTCTTCCATATTATCACATGTGCCGCCCCCCCTTTTTGCCTAGTCTTCAAGTTGATCAAATAATTACTAAAATGCCATTAAATTAGATATTTTTATAAGATATCAAAACAAAATTTGTTACTTCATTATTTACAAGCAAATTTCATATTTTTCTCTCCTTCCCCACTCCATATGCACGACCCAACTAAGAACACCATCAATCCACCATGGATTTTCCAACATCAAGCCATTTTATTGTTCCTTTAATGATCTTTGTTTGAGTTTTGAAATAAAAACTCAAGATTATTAAGTTTTCTTCATCCAAATCCACTAATCTTTGCTAAGTAAGTTTTCAAACTCTTTCTCATGATTTCTTCAAGTTATCTTCATGGTTATATGTTTTCCATTCAAGATTTCATGCATATGCTAGTTATACCACTTTATTTTTGTAAACTTTTTGAACATACAAACCCTAGAATTGGTTATTTGGATTTCCTTGTAAGATTAACATGATTAGTGATGATTAGGAACCCATGGCACCCTAAGAAGGTGTATGGTAAGATTAGACTAGCTTTGTGGCGATTGCAAGAGATTTGGTGATGTTAGAAACTAGTTTAGAACCTTGAAAATGGTTTTGGAACATATATTTATACCTACTGACCCAAAAATGAAAACCTAGAAAACTCAGTAACTAAGGGGAACTTTTCAACCTAAAATTTAGAAAATACTTTCAAAAACGAAGCCGTAGGCGAAAGAACGGGTTAAAACGAGTTCATAACGAAGGAGATACGATTTTTGCAAGTTTATTGACGAAAACTATTTTTCTGAAAATTGTGTGCTGTTGGATGATTTTTAGTGGACAAACCGAGGCGTTAGACGTAACCTAGAGGAGCCAAGCTTTCCAAAATATATTAGTATATACTAAGACTTAACCATGGATATAAAGAACGAGTAAAACGGACTTATAACAACAAAGATATTAACGTTTCAATATCGGCAAAACCTTATACAAATTGACAGCTTTTAAATAGAAAAATAATAATAATATTACTACTACGTACTAACTCTAGATTTCTAAAAATAATAACCAATTGCCCAATTTCATAACTAATGAAGTATTAGTGATTTCAAGTATATTTTTATGGCTACAAGACGTTATTTCAAGGATTTCAAATCGAGAAGTTCAACACTAACACTTATATATACGATATATATACATTTCGACTAGCTTTGTTTTTCTAGTTGCCTTATTTTCCCAAGTTTTAGAAAATTGTATTATTTTGATAACAACAAGTATTTTCAAGTTATGAGTGGTATAGGTATCATGTGCATGTACATTAATTTCATCATTTCATGATCTAAAGTAGATCACATCATTCATATTAGGTTGCGGTTAGAGATCGTGTCTCATTTCAGTGTATCCACTTTTGTCATCATTGCTATCGCTTCGAGGTAAGTCATAGCCCCTACTCTTTTAAATTGTTTTGTTAACTTTTTGGGGGAGAATACATGCTCGTTTTTACATGAATTACTACTTGTCTCTTTGAACATTGTTTTGAACCTTGAACTATTATGAACTCATTTGACCTTATAACTTGTTTTGAACTATTGAACTTGACTTGACTTTTGAACCTGACTTAAACTTTTGACCCTAAAGTACCGTACGTACTATAACTTAAAGTCTCCCATGTTTGGAGCAGTGCAAAGTCTCCCCTGTCTACGGAGCAGCATTATCAAGTCTCCCATGTTCGGAGCAACATAAAATCTCCACTGTCTACGGAGTAACTTTGACTTAATACTATGTAATAGTTTGTGAATGATGTACTGTTCGTGCATCCGCAATTGTTAGTCTCCTGCTGGTTTGCCGTTCGCACTCCAGTTTATACGTACCGTTCGTGCGGCCTCCTTATGTGGGGTAGTAGGTAGTATGGATAGTGCTATTAGAGGTCGGCCAACCTCTCGTTCCCCAGTCTACGGAATGCATATTATTTATTTTAGGAGCCTTGCCACATTCTTTATTATATACTATGTGCCCATATTGTGAACTAAATTGACCACGTGTACTTGACTACTAAACATGCACCTATTTGGCAGTGGGTTGTAAACACACAGGTTACAAGTCTCTTATGGCGGGACTTGGAACTGAGTGGATTTACGATTCCTTTGCTGGGAAATCTTCATTTTTATGAATTACATTCTTTTTCACAAGATTCTATGAACTCACCAACCATTGTGTTGACACTTTAGCATGTATTTTCAGGTTTTAAGCAATGGCACGCTACTGGAGGTTTTGGCAGGGCATGACATGGTCATAGAAGACTCTAATTATTCATTTGGAGACCGTTTTAAACTATTTTAAGGGCCTACTTCCGCACTATTTTTAACGATGTAAATTCAATACTTTTGGTTAAACAATTTTATTCTAAATGATTGAAGTGAAAACTATTTTTGTACTTGTGTTGTGATATCAATTGAGTTACACCCCAGCTGTATGTATGCTTCCGCTGGACCCGATTTTGTGGGTGTGACAGATTGGTATCAGAGCTTTTGGCTATAGCGAACTGGGTGTTTTTAAAACCTAGACTATAGCTACTTTCAAGAAAACTTAACCCTATGACCGTCACGTGCCTGCCTGCCAAGATGATGCCTCACTTGTGATTAGTTGCTATTTTCACTTATTATAGTGGATTACTATAATTGTCTTTCATTTAAGCATGTTCACGTATCGTATATGTCACCGCGTTATATTTTCCTTGCACAGTTTCATCATTCAACCTCGAGTTTTGCTCACTTGCCTTAGTCTTTCAGAACGTCTTGGTATTCGTGAAGGACATAGTTTTAGTATAACCGAACTGAGTATTTCAAAATTCATGGAACCTCGGTAGAATATAGACTGGTCATTTATATTCGACCCGGGATAGTGGGACATAGGCTGACCACCTATATCCGACTCAGAAATGAATTTTGCAACACTGAGAATGGTTATAATAAAATTTTGTCTGGATTGAATTCTCTACCTAATTTCCAAATGTTTCATTCATGTGTGCGACTCATATATTATCATCTTTTCACCAAAACCACTTCAGAGACCAACACAAACTGAACTTCGGGACGAAGTTCCTTTTAGAGAGGAAGAATGTCACAACTCGTAATTTCATGTCCTGTTTCAAATGTCGAAATTCCAATTTTTATCTCGGAAAGTTACTATTCACTTTTACTATTCACAAAACACTATTCATGTCTGAAATTTTTATTTCATATTCTCGTAAGTTAAACTATTTTAATGATAATCCGAGAGTTTGACGCTCGTCGGATCATTTCTGCAAAAATCACTAAGCCGTGTCCTAGATTTACATTCAGGTTTAAACGTCCTTCCGGCATTCCGATATGTCTGTAAAACAATATAAACTATAGAAATATGATTTTCTTCCATTTTACGACAATTCTAAAAGTTTTGAAATTTTACGTTTTCCAGTTCAGTGTTTTACGCGAATTACGCGTTTTAAACCCGCGTTACCAGTTTTAACAGCGTTTAAGCTACCCGATGGAACTTACCATTCATTTTATATTTTCTTATGGAGTATTTTGACAAGTTTAGTCATTCTTTCAAGTTTCATATTTTTATGATACCCGAATTTACGTTTCGCGATTTAAAACTTTACGTTTAGCGATTAACAGAACCAAAACCGACTCCGTGAACTAGATAATACCCAAGCTTCCCCAATACTCTTCCATATTATCACATGTGCCACCCCCCTTTTTGCCTAGTCTTCAAGTTGATCAAATAATTACTAAAATGCCATTAAATTAGATATTTTTATAAGATATCAAAACAAAATTTGTTACTTCATTATTTACAAGCAAATTTCAATTTTTTCCCTCCTTCCCCACTCCATATGCACGACCCAACTAAGAACACCATCAATCCACCATGGATTTTCCAACATCAAGCCATTTTATTGTTCCTTTAATGATCTTTGTTTGAGTTTTGAAATAAAAACTCAAGATTATTAAGTTTTCTTCATCCAAATCCACTAATCTTTGCTAAGTAAGTTTTCAAACTCTTTCTCATGATTTCTTCAAGTTATCTTCATGGTTATATGTTTTCCATTCAAGATTTCATGCATATGCTAGTTATACCACTTTATTTTTGTAAACTTTTTGAACATACAAACCCTAGAATTGGTTATTTGGATTTCCTTGTAAGATTAACATGATTAGTGATGATTAGGAACCCATGGCACCCTAAGAAGGTGTATGGTAAGATTAGACTAGCTTTGTGGCGTTTGCAAGAGATTTTGTGATGTTAGAAACTAGTTTAGAACCTTGAAAATGGTTTTAGAACATATATTTATACATACTGTCCCAAAAATGAAAACCTAGAAAACTCAGTAATTCAGGGGAACTTTTCAACCTAAGATTTAGAAAATACTTTCAAAAACGAAGCCGTAGGCGAAAGAACGGGTTAAAACGAGTTCATAACGAAGGAGATATGATTTTTGCAAGTTTATTGACGAAAATTATTTTTCTGAAAATTGTGTGCTGTTGGACGATTTTTAGTGGACAAACCGAGGCGTTATACGTAACCTAGAGGAGCCAAGCTTTCTAAAATATATTAGTACATACTAAGACTTAACCATGGATATAAAGAACGATTAAAAATGACTTATAACAACAAAGATATTCACGTTTCAATATCGGCAAAACCTTATACAAATTGACAGCTTTTAACTAGAAAAATAATAATAATATTACTACTACGTACTAACTCTAGATTTCTAAAAATAATAACCAATTGCCTAATTTCATAACTAATGAAGTATTAGTGATTTCAAGTATATTTTTATGGCTACAAGACGTTATTTCAAGGATTTCAAATCGAGGAGTTCAACACTAACACTTATATATACGATATATATATATTTCGACTAGCTTTGTTTTTCTAGTTGCCTTATTTTCCCAAGTTTTGGAAAATTGTATTATTTTGATAACAACAAGTATTTTCAAGTTATGAGTGGTATAGGTATCATGTGCATGTACATTAATTTCATCATTTCATGATCTAAAGTAGATCACATCATTCATATTAGGTTGTGGTTTGAGATCGTGTCTCATTTCAGTGTATCCACTTTTGTCATCATTGCTATCGCTTCGAAGTGAGTCATAGCCCCTACTCTTTTAAATTGTTTTGTTAACTTTTTGGGGGAGAATACATGCTCGTTTTTACATGAATTACTACTTGACTCTTTGAACATTGTTTTGAACCTTGAACTATTATGAACTCATTTGACCTTATAACTTGTTTTGAACTATTGAACTTGACTTGACTTTTGAACTTGACTTAAACTTTTGACCCTAAAGTACCGTACATACTATAACCTAAAGTCTCCCATGTTCGGAGCAGTGCAAAGTCTCCCCTGTCTACGGAGCAGCATTATCAAGTCTCCCATGTTCGGAGCAACATAAAATCTCCCCTGTCTACGGAGTAACTTTGACTTTATACTATGTAATAGTTTGTGAATGATGTACTGTTCGTGCATCCGCAATTGTTAGTCTCCTGCTGGTTTGCCGTTCGCATTCCAGTTTATACGTACCGTTTGTGCGGCCTCCTTGTGTGGGGTAGTAGATAGTATGGATAGCGCTATTAGAGGTTGGCCAACCTCTCGTTCCCTTGTCTACGGAATGCATATTATTTATTTTAGGAGCCTTGCCACATTCTTTATTATATACTATGTGCCCATATTGTGAACTAAATTGACCACGTGTACTTGACTACTAAACATGCAACTATTTGGCAGTGGGTTGTAAACTCACAGGTTATAAGTCTCTTATGGCGGGACTTGGAACTGAGTGGATTTACGATGCCTTTGCTGGGAAATCTTCATTTTTATGAATTACATTCTTTTTCACAAGACTCTATGAACTCACCAACCATTGTGTTGACACTTTAGCATGTATTTTCAGGTTTTAAGCAATGGCACGCTACTGGAGGTTTTGGCAGGGCATGACATGGTCATAGAAGACTCTAATTATTCATTTGGGGACCGTTTTAAACTATTTTAAGGGCCTACTTCCGCACTATTTTTAACGATGTAAATTCAATACTTTTGGTTAAACAATTTTATTCTAAATGATTGAAGTGAAAACTATTTTTGTACTTGTGTTGTGATATCAATTGAGTTACACCCCAGCTGCATGTATGCTTCCGCTGGACCCGATTTTGGGGGTGTGACAGAATCGTTGAATCCAGCCCGCGCCAGATTATGTATCAACAGTCCTTTAACTTATACTAAAATTAGAGCTGGCAAATTGGGTACCTGTTAGGATCTGTTAAGACCTGTTAAGGGAAAAAATGTACTATGTAATTTTTTTATTTTTTAAAATAATTATTTTTAGTATTCTAGGGTTTAATATTTAACTTTTTTGATACATAAAACGTATATTTGTCATACTCAAACCACCAAAACCAAGTGTTAACCGAGTCGTTTTCATGTTTGAAACTTATGTTATTCGCGCGCTCAAAACCTGTAAAGACACGATTTGTCAGCTCTAACTAAAATAAGAGTTTGCAAAATAATGCTAATGCTAAGGAGAAAAAAAAACTCATGTGCACTAGAAAGAATAATTGTCTTTGTGACTTACACTATGTTCTCGAGATTTTTGATGAATGAAATGGAAAGAAAGTTAAAGCAAAGTAAAGAAAAGAATGTGAAGAGAAATAAAGTTAATCAATTATTTTGTGTTCTTGAGTTTTTTGAAAAATGAAATAAGATGAATGAAAATGGTATATTTATTAAAAATCTTATACTTTATTTTTTTGTTTTATTATCTTTAATCAACTTTCATATCATATAAGTTTTTAGCTAGAACACACATTTTACTCACTTTTACTTTGCTTTCTTTCCTTCCAAAATCTTAAAAACATAACATATTTATAGTTTCTCTCTATTACTTTCACTTTCATTTTTAATCCGTTAAACCGTAGAACTATAGCACCCAATTATCTCCATTGATTTAAGGATTTCACTTCTCATATTTTACTGCTATTTGCTTTTCAAACTAGTAGACTACCAAACAAAAATTGTAAAAGATGTTAGGCCACGTGACACATGTGTGATCTAAATTTTTTTTGGTAAATAATAATGCGTTATGGTTTAGTTCCGGTAAATCCATGAAAATTAGATGGGTATTGTATTACTTTATTAATTAGTTTTGGGAAATGCTAACGACAACTCTTAAAGTTGTTGTTTACAGCAAAATCTTTTGATATTAAGACATAAATAAAAACAAGTTCCGCATTTTTCGCTAATATGACCAATAGAAAACGTGAATTGTATTTTTATTTGAGATATTTTAGGAAATTGTTAGTGATCTTGAATAATTTTATTTGAATATTGTGTAATATCTGAGCATAAATTTTGATAATTAGTTGTTAACGATAACTCTACAGGCTGTTGTTAGAAAAACTCATTTGTTTTTATATTTAAGGGTAAATTGCAAAAATGGTCACTAAAGTATCACAAAATCACAAAAATAGGACCGAGTCATAAAGGGATGCAAAAATGACACTAACGTGTAAAAGTGCAAAAAAGCCACTGAGACGCACTGTTCACTAACTTTCGTTAGTTTTCCTCGTTAAGTGCAGTGAAATGACTAATATACCCTCGTATTCTTTCCCATTTGAATTTCTTTTTAATTTATATTTAACTTTAATATAAAATTAAGAACATCAAGAACAAAAACCCATAAATTCAAATCAAAACCGTGTTCCAACAATATAACTAGGGGTGTTTCTTTTTCCCTTAGCTAAGAAAATGGGTCCACATAAGTATATAATAATGATTTTTTTATGTGGAACCCACATTTTTTAACTAATACCTCTATATCACCAAGGCATATAAATATGATCTCCCCCCATTAAGAGACTCATATAGAACGTGGGACCCACATGACCTTAGCTAAGTAAAAAAAAAGAAACACCCCCTAACATACTCTTTGTCATTTCCAAACCTCATTTTTTTCCTTAATCTCATAATTCATAATACTTTAAACTGATCATTTAATTCTGGAACTTTTTAAAACTTTCTAACTCAATTCTTTCTTATTATTATTTTGCTAGACTGATGAAAAAAAGTTCATCACGTTCTCACAGATCTAGCATAGCTACTGATCTCCGGATATATTAAAACTTAATCATTGATTAATTAATGCTTCATGCTGAAGTTTCATAATGTTTTTTGAAGTCTATAAAGGCATATAGGTTCAACTTAAAACATAACAAGCTCATAACGTTGAAATAACTTTTTAAAACCTTTGCTTCTACTGCCCACAAAGTGCTCGATAAAATTCCTAAAAGAAACGAACCCATTTTGCATGAAAACGAGTACGAAAAGCTGGCATCTTCTGTTCAAGGAAATATGCTAGGCAATAAACCTTCAAAGTTTGAACTTTGTACTAGTCTTAACTGTTGCGCCAAGACGCGAAACTTGCACCTTGGTGCACAATTTCATGCTAAAGTATTTCATGTAGGTTTGACCAGAATTTGTATATAAATAGCGCGTTAGTTAATGTTTATGCTAAATGTGGTGCCGTTAGTGAGGCGATGAGGGTGTTTACTGGAATGGAGGTTCATGATGAAGTTGGTGCCTTGATTAACATGTACTCATAATGCGGTAATATTGAAGAAGCTCGTCGTGTTTTTGATTTGGCAGTTTACAAAAACAACATATTATGGTAGGGTTTTGTAAAGAGTATGGGAACGTGGAACTTGGGAGAGAGGCAGCTTATAAGCTACTTGAACTCGAACCAGATAGTCCTGTGCCTTATTTGATTTTAACAGATATATATGGTAGTGATGGTTTTTGGAATGAAGTGCATAACTTAAGGAAAATGATGAATGAGAATGGAATAAGAAAATCTTTGTCAGGTTGGAGTTGGGTTGAGATTGACAATGACGTCCATGTTTTCTCTGTGGGTGATTCATCACACCCTTGGTCGGAGGATATCCGTTTAGAATTGAGAAAGCTTAGCATGGAGATGCTAAATGAACGCACTCTATAATTGATCACTTAGATTGGAAATTCATCTGCTCTAATTT
Organism: Artemisia argyi; assembly: GCA_030686995.1. NCBI lineage: Eukaryota > Viridiplantae > Streptophyta > Magnoliopsida > Asterales > Asteraceae > Artemisia > Artemisia argyi. Next base: position 68,634,607 of record CM060697.1, read on the forward strand.
GAACATTAGTGAGGAGATGCTAAATGAACGCACTCTACAATTGATCACTTAGATTGGAAATTCATCTGCTCTAATTTGAACATTAGTGAGCAAAAAACATTATGAAAAGTTTATTAAAAAGTTCAAGAATTAAATGATCAGTTTAAAAGTATTATGGATTATGAGATTAAGGAAAAGAATGAGGTTTGGAAACGACAAAGAGTATGTTAGTTATATATTGTTGGAACACGTTTTTGATTTGAATTTCTGGGATTTTGTTCTTGATATTCTTGATTTTATATTAAAGTTAAACATAATTAAAAAGAAATTCAAATGGGGAAGAAGATATTCTTCAATGCATTTAACGAGGAAAACTAACGAAAGTTAGTGAACAGTGCGTTTCAATGGTTTTTTTTTTTTTTTTTTTTTTTTTTTGCACTTTTACGTAACGTTAGTGTTATTTTTACACGCCTTTATGTCTCGGTCTCATTTTTGCAATTTCGTGATACTTTAGTGACCATTTTTGCAATTTACCCTATATTTAAGATTGAGATTCTCTCATATTTATTTCATCACAATTAAAAAAAAAAAAAAAAAAAAAAAAAAAAAAAAAATCGACGCCCACAGTAAAGCTACAGTTTTACCCGTAGAGATTGACTTTCCTACCTTAAATAATTATATTTTAACACCTGTCTCATAAAGTTGTCAATTAAATAGTCCAATTTTGGTGCAAACAATCCCAACTTGAAATAGTCTTTCAAGTCAAAGATGATCATGATACATACATAGGAGTAACATTCTGACACACTTGGTTGGCAATCTTAGAAGTCAACTAACACGTCTTGAAACATTATAAACAATCACTGAAATATTACAACTAGATATATTCACAACTATTTATCCATTTTTGTTCATAATCATCATGGTCAAATTCATGAGCTTTTGTTGTAGTTTTAATCGCAAAGGTAATAATAATCTTTAATACCCTTTTATAATTTGTATTGAAGTTTTGATTTTTATGTGTTTTTGAAGATGGGGTTGTGATTATTATTATATAGATGTAGAAGAAGAGGAAAGAGTTGGTGTTCCTCAAGAACAGAAGATTTTTTCATTTCAAGCCATAATATCTGCAACTAATAATTTTGAGAATAAGCTTGGTCAAGGGGGTTTTGGCCCTGTTTTTAAGGTTAGATTTAATGGATTTATAGCTTTTATTGTATTTAAAGCTTTCACACACAATTGTTTCAAACCTTTTACCATCGGTAGGGGTGTGACTGTCTACATCATACCTCCCAATACCTCGCGGGATTGGTATTGTTGTTGTTGTATTGTATTTGAAGTTTTACTTCAATGATTAGATTTATGATTATTCTAGAGGATATGATACTGATGATGATGATGATGATTATGATCAATATTTAACTATTTTAGTGAATTTGGATTTCGATTGCTCATTCCTTCTAAAATAAGCAACTTATCAATTTCCAGTAGAAAGTTTGGGATTTGTTGTCCGATTTAAAACAATGCAATAAGCTTATAAGCACTTAAATAATCAGTTTCAAAACACCCCACTGAGAGTCGAGGTTTCTTAATGATTAGTTTAATGAATTGGCTGTTTTGGTGTGCAGGGGAAGTTGTATGATGGTAGGGAGATTGCTGTGAAGAAGCTATCAGAGACGTCGAAACAGGGAAAAAGGGAATTTACAAATGAGGCCAAACTGTTGGCGTGCATACAACATCGCAATGTTGTGAGCTTGTTGGGGTTTTGTGCTATCCCAGAAAAGGTTTTGGTGTACGAATATGTAGCTAATGAGAGTCTTGACAAGCTTCTTTTCAGTATGTTCTCTTATCCTTCATTTTGTTACTATTTACTCCTTATACCTTTTGTGTGTTGAGCGGTTTATGCACTTGACAAGTGCCTTTGAGTTTTGTTCAAGGATTGTTAACAAGCTTAGGAATAGAGCTCTGTGTTAGTTTTGATGTGTTTTTACTAAGGATAATGTAATTAGGGGGTGTTTGGAATTTCTATTTCTAAAGTGATTGTCTGCATTAAAAATAAGCAGATACATTACCTACCTACCTGCTTAATTACTCTAAAATAAGCAGATAAGCATGTTTCATCCAAACTCTAAAGCTACTTGCCTACTTTAAAATGCAATAAGCTTGTAAACACTTGAATAATTCCCAAACACCCCTCGCCCTCACAGATCTAGTCACCTAGAAACTTTTGACAATGCATCCGAACAAGCCATTATTCTACAAGTTACAAAATAATACTCATTCATTACTTGAGAATTGCGAAAAAGGTTCCAGTTTTAGGATGTCCCATGAAAGGTGCAACATTTTTGTTTGTCAAAGGTTTTCAAGTTACTATACCTATTTTGCTCATAGTCGTTGTTTCAAAATAAATTATTTGGGTCTACATTATTGTCTTAATAGTCATTACTGAATGTTATGTTTACATTTGACAAATTAGGCCAGCAATCTACTAGCTTTTTGTTATAGAAAGCGTATTGGTTAACCAGGCATTTACACATCAAAATGCTTGGAGTCTGGAATAACACATTCATTTGCTTCTAGGAAAGTGTTTAGTGAAATATCTCAAGTACCCGTCAACAATTACAAATTAAAGGAACCTTGTAAATCAAGATCAATGCCATGTTTTGTAAAGAGTTACAGGCAAAAATGTCACTTCTGCTAAAGTTTCCAAAAGGAATATTAAAAGTTGTTTTTTTGTTTTTTCTAGAATCTGAAAAGCGGGGTGTACTTGACTGGAAGCGGAGATATTCAGTAATTGTTGGTGTTGCACAAGGCTTGCTTTATCTTCATGAAGATTCACATGATCGCATCATTCACAGAGACATAAAAGCCAGCAATATCTTATTAGATCAAAAATGGAGACCCAAGATTGCCGATTTTGGCATGGCTCGTCTCTACCCCGAAGATAAAACTCATGTCACCACTCGTGTAGCTGGTACCAAGTAAGCTCCTACACATGTCACTTTTAACTTTGTTGAAGCCGATTAACTAATAAAGTAGGTTCTCATTAGGGAATATCAGCCAAAAACACGCTCCTAAGTACAGATATAATAAAGGGTCACACGTGAATTTCATAACTATTCAGTTTAGCAAACTGATATTTTATAAGATCTCTTGGTATCTAATGTCTTTTATTTATTTATTATTTTTTTTAACAGTGGATATATGGCACCAGAGTATGCCATGCATGGTAATTTATCAGTGAAGTCAGATGTATATAGTTATGGCGTAGTAGTTCTAGAGCTCATTAGCGGCCAGAAAAATTCTACATTCAGTCTCGATCCAGAGTGTCAAAATTTACTTGACTGGGTAAGAATTCGTTTGCTTTAAACGTATTCAAACTAACTTTGACTTTTGAAGTCAAATGTACACTTATCAGACACAATCTTGTAGTATATGTCTTTTTGATACAATTAGCACCAAAATTGGTCTTTTAATATCATATGCTACAAAACCTATGCTAACTATTGCGTAGATTGTCCATAAGCTTTATTAATCGTGTTGCTTTGTACATCAAATGTGATGTCCATTTGCCCTTAAAATTAAACTATAATAACTTTTTGAATTGCAGGCATTTAAGCTGTATGAGAAGGGCAAAGCCTTCGAAATTATGGATCCAGCTCTTGCCACATCAGCTGACCCTGACCAAGTGGCAACATGTACACAAATCGGATTACTATGCACTCAATCTGACCCTAAGCTACGACCAACCATACGCCAGGTGGTAGTAATGCTATCCAAACAGTCGGGTACACTAGATGAACCGACAAAGCCAGGATACGAGGGTACAAAAACTAGAAGACCACAAAGACCCTCAAGTTCATCTTCTACATCCGGGAGTTCAAGCCAGGTAGATTCTCGTTCTTCTAGGTCATCCAACACCACATTCACGAGTTCAACCTCAAATGCTCATCATAATACTCTCCGTTCAAGTTTTGTAAGTTCAGTATCCGATCCTAAAGGTAAACGACCAATTGAAGGGTAAATATTGATTGTATACATTAGGAGATTGTGGCTCTTATTTTTTGTACAAATGTGATGCAAAGTGTAAATTATAGGAGAAAGGAATACTTGATACAAGTTTTGAAGCTTTGTGTAGATAGAATAAACTTTTCGAATGTAGAAACTGCTTGAGCAAATTGCCATGATGTTACATATTCTCTCACGAAATAAGAAGCATTTTTTTTTTTTTTAATTTATTTTTTAATTATTATTTCATTGTGTAAATGATCTGTTGTCCATGTCTTCAGATGTGATCATGGACAACGGATCATTTATGCGATGAAATGATCAAATTGCCAATAATATGAATGCTATTGGGGCATGTATTGTTAAAATGTTGATGTAGGTACTGCAAAGTGCAAACTGCAAAGGAACTAATGGCTTCTAATTTGGTAAAGATGCAATCATCTCTTTAAGCCCAAACATTTTAACCGGTTAAAGACCAGTCCTTAAACTAGGGCCCGTTTAATCAATATCGTAATTTGTTATATGACATCTATTTAATAATAATCCATAGAACTTTTGATGATTACAATCTCCTTGGCAGTAATCTCTAACAAACTTTTTTTTTTTTTTTCCCTGAAAGATGAATTATATCAGTACTCCAAAACTTTGTGCAATACAAGAAATAACATAGTATTAACATGGACAGACCCAAGTCAGTAGTAAAACAAACTCAATATTCATCTAATATCATGTTAGTTACAAAGATAAAATATAGTTCATGTCCGTTGTGGATATGTGTAGCTAGGTGAGTCTTTGCGTTTGGCGTTTGTCGTGAAAAGAGCAATGAGATCGTGAGAATGCAAAATAATAGAGATTATGGTTGCTTGCGGGAAATGATGTAAAAAATTAAAAGCAAAAGGCACGGAAATATAGCTAACTTGCTACTTTTTGCTTTATTGTGTAGATATCTTTATTTTTATCATTGTATACAACTAATTTTTAAATTCTGACTATTGTGTGTATCTTCGGACTATTTTACGCCTCCCCATTAATAGCAGTGCTGATAAATGGAAGCTTAAAATTATCACATAATACACACGGTAGATGAAATTCAAAACTATGATTTATAAAATAGAAAAAACTAAAAATGACAACACAATAAAACAAAAAAGTGTCAAATTAGAGTTTTTTATTTTATTATTATTTTATTATTTATTTATTTATTTATTTTTAATATCTTGTGTGCCCTAGGGCACAAGATAAGAAAAGTACTCACGGACCCAAAAAAAAAAACTCAAATATATATAGAAAAAATGTATTTCTTGTAAATCCATGAGTTTTTTTTTTGTACTTTTACCCTTCTTATATAATGCCCCTAGGACACAAGATAAAAAAACTCAAATTAATTACATTTTCATTCCCTTTGACCAAAAAGTATATCTAATATACCGCGTCGAAAACAACGCATGTTTTTGCCGTTTCGATGCTTCATCATGGGCGGAGATAGGGGGTCCGGGGGTCACGTGACCCCCCGGCGAAAAAAATTGTAGTGTAAATTTTTGAAATTTTTCGGGTATTTTTGTAATTTGCCCCCCCCCCCCCCAACGTACCAATTTTTAGTGTAGTTTCTAAAAGTTATCATATTTTGCCCCCTCGACAAAAAAGTTCTGGCTCCGCCCCTGTGCGCCATCCAACGTCACAGAACGGGAGCCCATTCCTTGTGGATATGTGTAGCTAGGTGAGTCTTTGCGTTTGGCGTTTGTCGTGAAAAGAGCAATGAGATCGTGAGAATGCAAAATAATAGAGATTATGGTTGCTTGCGGGAAATGATGTAAAAAATTAAAAGCAAAAGGCACGGAAATATAGCTAACTTGCTACTTTTTGCTTTATTGTGTAGATATCTTTATTTTTATCATTGTATACAACTAATTTTTAAATTCTGACTATTGTGTGTATCTTCGGACTATTTTACGCCTCCCCATTAATAGCAGTGCTGATAAATGGAAGCTTAAAATTATCACATAATACACACGGTAGACGAAATTCAAAACTATGATTTATAAAATAGAAAAAACTAAAAATGACAACACAATAAAACAAAAAAGTGTCAAATTAGAGTTTTTTATTTTATTATTATTTTATTATTTATTTATTTATTTATTTTTAATATCTTGTGTGCCCTAGGGCACAAGATAAGAAAAGTACTCACGGACCCAAAAAAAAAACTCAAATATATATAGAAAAAATGTATTTCTTGTAAATCCATGAGTTTTTTTTTTGTACTTTTACCCTTCTTATATAATGCCCCTAGGACACAAGATAAAAAAACTCAAATTAATTACATTTTCATTCCCTTTGACCAAAAAGTATATCTAATATACCGCGTCGAAAACAACGCATGTTTTTGCCGTTTCGATGCTTCATCATGGGCGGAGATAGGGGGTCCGGGGGTCACGTGACCCCCCGGCGAAAAAAATTGTAGTGTAAATTTTTGAAATTTTTCGGGTATTTTTGTAATTTGCCCCCCCCCCCCCCCCCCCAACGTACCAATTTTTAGTGTAGTTTCTAAAAGTTATCATATTTTGCCCCCTCGACAAAAAAGTTCTGGCTCCGCCCCTGTGCGCCATCCAACGTCACAGAACGGGAGCCCATTCCTTGTGGATATGTGTAGCTAGGTGAGTCTTTGCGTTTGGCGTTTGTCGTGAAAAGAGCAATGAGATCGTGAGAATGCAAAATAATAGAGATTATGGTTGCTTGCGGGAAATGATGTAAAAAATTAAAAGCAAAAGGCACGGAAATATAGCTAACTTGATACTTTTTGCTTTATTGTGTAGATATCTTTATTTTTATCATTGTATACAACTAATTTTTAAATTCTGACTATTGTGTGTATCTTCGGACTATTTTACGCCTCCCCATTAATAGCAGTGCTGATAAATGGAAGCTTAAAATTATCACATAATACACACGGTAGACGAAATTCAAAACTATGATTTATAAAATAGAAAAAACTAAAAATGACAACACAATAAAACAAAAAAGTGTCAAATTAGAGTTTTTTATTTTATTATTATTTTATTATTTATTTATTTATTTATTTTTAATATCTTGTGTGCCCTAGGGCACAAGATAAGAAAAGTACTCACGGACCCAAAAAAAAAACTCAAATATATATAGAAAAAATGTATTTCTTGTAAATCCATGAGTTTTTTTTTTGTACTTTTACCCTTCTTATATAATGCCCCTAGGACACAAGATAAAAAAACTCAAATTAATTACATTTTCATTCCCTTTGACCAAAAAGTATATCTAATATACCGCGTCGAAAACAACGCATGTTTTTGCCGTTTCGATGCTTCATCATGGGCGGAGATAGGGGGTCCGGGGGTCACGTGACCCCCCGGCGAAAAAAATTGTAGTGTAAATTTTTGAAATTTTTCGGGTATTTTTGTAATTTGCCCCCCCCCCCCAACGTACCAATTTTTAGTGTAGTTTCTAAAAGTTATCATATTTTGCCCCCTCGACAAAAAAGTTCTGGCTCCGCCCCTGTGCGCCATCCAACGTCACAGAACGGGAGCCCATTCCTTAGCCTTCTGGATCCTCTGGCCCAGCCCAAACCAATGTTTTGCCCAATCTGTTATGATACGAACATTCAGCCAGCTCTTCAGATATTCCTAATGATCACATTTCCTAAAAACTAGTGAAGCCCACTATTTTTTGTTACCAAATTAAAAATAATAAAAAAATTTATGGTATACTTACAAACAAAATGTAGTAAAAAAAATATGTGTACTTACGAACCTTTTGTTATCAACGTAAATGACATTTCATAATAAACCATCTACTAAAAATAATAACGCAAACCGTTTCGTAATCATAACATTTACTTAAAAGTTGTTTTTTCTATATGCCAACGCTTTAACACAATTCGAAACACTAAACCCGGCAAAAAAACATAATTCACAACCAACCATCGACAAACAACAAAAAAAAACGTAAAAAGACGCCGCAACGCGGGTGCTTTAATCTTGTTAACAACAAAGCATCTCGATGCTTAAATACTGTTCGTACTCGTTATTCAAGTTAGGGGTGTTAACGATCCGAGCCGAGTCGAGTTTTAAGATATTCGAGCCGAGCTCGATTAAATATACTCGGCTCGAGCTCGACTCGAGCTCGAAAAGTTTTTAAAAATCTTGCTCGAACTCGAGCTCGAGTATTTTATTATTGTTCGAGCTCGAGCTCGAAGCTCGTTTAGTTATATCAATTTCTTTTTGTAAATTATATAAGCTCGAGTTCGGTTTTATCTTAGCTCGACTAAGCTCGTTTAGATGTTTTACGAACAAAGAAAACGTAATTCAGCCTTTATCGAGCAGATGAAACCCAAGCAAATGTTTATGCCATGTGCTTTACAATCTTTTTTCCAAATAGGAAAAGTCACAACTATTTTCTCATAAAAAATAATGGGGACTCAGAATTTATAGAGTTGTTTTCTTTTGGTAGTTTTCTTTCTCAAGCAATGTGGGACAAATGCAATACTATCATTTCTCTTTTTTCTACTATTCTTTGTCTGTTTTCAAATTTTCGGACTTTTTTCTTATACATTTTGTTTTAACATTTTTAATTAACAAAGAGAATATATCTAGTTTTACAACTAAACGAACTTAAAAAGCTTAATATGCATTTAGATGCTTATGATAATTTTGAGTTGTTTATTTATATTGCGTTTGGTTTATACCCCTTATAACATATATAAAAAATTCTCACGCAATAATAAAGAAATTAGTTCAAAACAAAAGTAGATCAATGATATCATTTAAGATTAATAATTTTAATAATTTCAATTTCTATGCCAAGATGAATTCTTTATTCAGTTACAGTTTCGGTGTGTATTTTACTTAGTTACAGTTCCGTTACTAATTCCATGCGTTCTTCAATTCCTATTACCAATATTGATTACTTGTTGGGGTGTGTATTTTATTTAGTTACAGTTCGGCGACTAATTTCATACAGTACGGTGACTAATTCCGTCTAGCTAGATAATAGTTTATCGTTTCACTAAAACCCATTTGAATATTATAATTTGGCTAGGGTATCTGTTTGGTTTAGTTGCCTAGGGCTTTTTAATGTTTATGGGTGACACGCACATATCAAGCGGTGATGGCTTGTGAGATTGCTATGTAAGATAAAAATTAATTCATATTTGGTAGTTTGACTACGAGTCGGACTAATGCACTAGGTTATCATTTGTAGGAGAGTGAGATCATGGGCTAACATCCTTGTGTGTTAGCCAAGTTATGACTTTATTTATGTTTTGATTCAATCACTTATTTTAATAGATTCCATGTTGTATAATTATTCGGTTTACCTATTTACGTTTGATTGTTAAGTAGTTACATTAATATTTATATGTTTAGACGCCTCGTGCACAAGTGTTTGTCAATTGTCACTATCCTATTGTGAATTATGTGGTCCTAATTACTACCAAAGCACAAAGATCAAACAACAAACATATAAGATATCTAATAAAACAATAATTGAACGAACAAAATCAAATCATTGTATTAATACATTCATAACTATGCTAAACACACGAAGTGTTTAGCCGATCATAGTAGTATTGATAACAAAAACAATGCATAAATCACTAATGATGATAAACACAATGTTTGAATTAATCATCCTAACTAGATCAATGAATGATGATAAACACACGAAGTGTTTAGCTGATCATAGTAATATTGATAACAAAAACAATGTATAAATCACTAATGATGATAAACACAATGTTTGTATTAATCACACTAACTAGATCTATGATTGATGATGATTGGTGGCGTATGATCCCTTTTAATGCATCTTGGAATTGGTGAAAATCGCCTCTTGAGTGAACCCTAGTAGTCCTTGGAGTTCAATGGTTAACTATGACTGATTTAGGGCTTATAATTATAGGCTTTACTGGCTCGTGGTCTTTACGGCGTAGGCTTAAATGAGCCTCTGCGTCATAGAGCCTTATGATAAAAAGTGACTCAAAACTTCTACTGACTACGGCATAGAGCTAAGTGCTCTTCTACGTCGAAGATATCATGTCGGTCAATGGTCAAACAAGTCTTCATGTTATATAAAAGACTACACATCATTTTTTTAAAATTATGATACATTAAAATATTAAATTATAGGTGTTGATAGTCTAATTAATTCAAGAGTTCTATTTAGTTAGTTTTGGTATATTGACTTATGATCAAATGAGAAGAACTCTTAAAATAAGAAGAATGAGAAATAACTATAAACACATATTAGAGATGCACCGACTTAAATTAGATGCATCACTAATCTTTTAGATGTACCATAATATATCTTCTAGCTAAAAATTAGATGCATATACATATATTAGATGCATTTTAGCATGTTAGGAAAATGCTATGTATTTTTCGTCCTCTGCGGGTCTAATTTGTTGCATGTACTGCTTTGCATCGTTTTTACTTCAAAATTACTTTCGAAACTAATTGTGCATCTAAATGAATAGAGATGCATCTAATTCAAGTCGACGCATCTCAAATATGTGGTTATAGTTATTTCTCATCCTTCTCATTATAAGTTTTCTTCTCACTGGATCCTTACCCTTGGTATACTTGGTTTATGAACTAAATCATTATTTACATTAGGAAAAGGTATAATAATTTATTATTGACTACATAATTCAAAAACTTAGAAGTAGGTATATTAGAGCACAAGGTGCGGCAACAAGCTTGTGCCTCCCCATTCGGGCCCTACCATGCCACATCACCAAAACACCTCAACTTCAACAAACCACAACAAACCCCCCCTCACCAAACAACAAACCTCCACTTTCTCATTCGGGCCCCACCTCTTACACATTTATTTTTTATTCATTTTATTAAAAAAATTAAATTCTTTTCACAAATAATTAAAAATAACACAACACATTAATTTTATTTCATCAAAATTAAAAAAAAAAAAAAAAAAAAAAAAAAACAAAACCAAACAAAACCATTCCTTTTGTAACAAAAAAAAAAAAAAAAAAAAAAAAAACTGCTGCTTTGCTGCTGTGTCTTCTTTCCAACCAAAACACACACAAACACACACTAAAACCATAACCATATTTCTTTTTCTTTCTTTCTTCTTGTTCGAACACCATTTTTCCAACCAAACCCAAAACACACACAAACACACACTAAAACCATAACCATATTTCCAACCAAAGCAACCCAAAACACCATTTTTGGTTTCTGTGTGTCGACCCAAACCCAAAAACAACCCAACGAAAAAGAAAGGAAAAATATAACCTGCCAAATTGTCAGAATATTACCTTCGCCGTGGCCACGACGAGCTCACCATCGGCGAAGAACGGCGAGCCCTCTCCGGTGTGGCGGCGAGCAACGGCTCACCGTTGGAAGTGCCACATCGGACGGCGAGGGGCACCTTGTCGACCGCACCTTGTGCTCTTATATATATTGACGTTGTTTATGTCATACATATATCCATTAAAGTACTACTAGAGTGTTTAAATGTTCGGTGGTAAATACAAAATTGAAAGATTGATTGTATCCCACATTGAAAGATGAAGGAAAAAGAAAGATGTAAGATGGCTATAAAATAAGGAGACCAAATACAAAAGAGAGACATGTGTTGTATCATATATTTGATCCCAGTAAAATTTGATATATAGTGATTACGCTTTTGAGCTCAGGTTATATTTTTTATATTTAATAAAACATTTATGTAATTTGAATATGATATTTTGGGGGGAAAAAAAGTTTGGCTTGACTAGCTCGTTTAGCTCGATAAGCTCGTTCGACTCGTTTAGCTCGTTCGACTCGAGTAACTAAACGAGCTTTCGAACGAGCCGAGCCGAATATTAATTATTAAGGCTCGGCTCGTTTAATTAATCGAGCACTATGTTTTGTTCAAGCTCGACTCGAGCTCGGCAACTTTAAGCTCGAGCTCGAGTTAAACGAGCTCGAGCTCGAGTAGCTCGTTAAAAGCTCGACTCGTTAACACCCCTAATTCAAGTAACCTTAATGGGGCCTTGACTGGGCTCTTTAACAAGAAAGGGCCTGAATTGGGCTTTCCTATACTTGGTCCACAAAGTAAAAGTGATGATGTGAAAAAATAAAAAATAAATAGACCGTTAATTTGCACACCAATTCATGCATAAGATAGTTGTATTTTATTTACATCATTGATAGCTATGTCATGTGTGCAAATCATATCTCTTACGAAAATAATAATGAAATGTTTATTCATTTTATTGATAGATTGAGAATGTATCTCACTGCTTTCGATTCGTGGTTGTAGTTTTTTTCTTTTATCGGTTGCTGGATTAGAAGGTGCAACAATTTTTCTTTACATCAATCAATACAAGAAAGATTCATCCAAACTCTTTGCTTTTTCATGAATGAGATTAGAAGATACTTTGTCGAGTTTAGTTTATTATGAGTAGATAAAAATTATGATCGTTGAATTAAAGCTCATAGTCTTGTATTATGGATGATAAAGTTGCCCATGTGTATGTGATCATTAGATGTATATGGCACAAACAGTTTTAAAAAGTAGTTAAAGAGTCAAGTTGCTATTATGTATTGACATTACAGCTATGGCTGACTTGACTTGATTAAGGAAGCTTCATGTGTCTGCATCCAAATAGTACTTGTATTAAAGCGTAATAGCTTTTTGCTATTGGTTATTGCAACTTTATATCCATTTCTTGGAAAAACAGTGTCACTTCGCGTTAATATATACATTTTGTGGGCTCTAGAAATGACCATATGGTTTAGTCGTATCCACAATATTTATAGACTATTCAAAAAGTGAAAATGGTATAAATGATCTTTCGGCATAACGAGAACGAGTCAAAAGGTCCAGGGCCATTGGGCACAAGAATATGAGATTTCGTCATCTTTGGGACCAGTTAGGCACTATCAGCCCGGCAGGCCTATCATAGTTTATTTATTTATTTTATTTTATTTTATTTTTTTTTTCAAAAAAAAGAAAAAAAAATTACATGGTGTGATCGTGAAATCGAGTAGAGTCAAAGTTAAACAAAACAAGCTGGAAAGTGCCCGTGCGTTGCTACGGGGCATGTGCGTCGTTTTTTATCTATGTTGTTGCGAAAAACTCGTAACGAAAATTTTCTATGTTTTGAGCCTTGGGATGTTATTTGGGCTTTCCACTACTACTACTACTGCTCCTCCTGCTCCAACTGCTCCTCCTGCTACTGCTCCTGCTCCTGCTACTGCTACTGCTACTACAATACTACTACTACTACTACTACTACTACAACCACCACCACCACCACCACGACCACCACCACTACCACTACCACCACTACTACTACTATTATTATTATTATTATTGACTTTTTCTATCACTTCTTGGTCTTTAGGCCTTATAACAATCCTTTTTTATAGATGATTAACCTTTGATTATGTTGCTTTAACAGGTTCTTATCAAGTTCACGATTAATTAGGGTTTAAAGGGAGTCGGCTTATATTTTTTAGGGTTTGATGTTTTTTCCTTGGTTTGGTTTGGCTACCATTTAGTCATCATTAACCCTATCAATCTGTACGGCTAACCCTGCTATTGACTCGTTGCTGGGTTGTTTAGTTTTAGGGTTTCTTTTGATTGGATCTTCACTGCTACGCATTTAATTTATCATTATTAAATCAGGTACATTTATTATATAGGGCAGTTAGGGCTTATCTGTTGCTGCATAAACCCTAACGATTAGTCAGGGTTTTCTTTTGATTATTGGTTGTTCATGCTATTTTTGTCTGTGTTTTGTTTGCTAGTTGTTTAAAGTTGTGGTGGTCGTGGGTTAAAAGGAGATGGAAAAAGGGGTTTTGAAGAGTGTTTCTCATAATCAAAAGAGTAATGATGGTCAAGAGGGGAAGACGGCTTCAGGTGACGAAGACATTAATTCTATCTTGAATAACTTTACGAATACGATTAAAAACATGAAGAGTTGTAAGAGTGTAAAGGAGGCTGGTGTGGAGGGGGAGGCTGCCCCGAATGTTACTCATGCTGCTGGTAACGTGGGGTATGATACTCAAAATGGTGACTCTCTGACGAAGAGTTCTTCATTTGCTCATGTGCTGATGGCTGGTCGTACTCTTCAGAAAGTGAATTTTAGGACTTTGGTCAATGAGGATCGTGCGGATAACCATGACACTATGCTTCCTATGGCTGCGATGGAGAAGGTTTTAAGTCAATTTGATAATACATTGGTTGGATACTTCCTTGGTAAGGCCATTGCTTTCCCTAATGTTAAAATTTATGTCACTAATACGTGGGGTAAATTTGGTTTGCAAAAGTTAATGAAAAATGGTGATGGTGTATTTCTTTTTAAGTTTGCTACTAAAGATGGTGCAGATCGTGTATTGGAAAGAGATCCATGGTTAATCCATAATTCGTATATCATCCTTAATAAATGGACTCCTTCCTTATCCCTTAATAGAAATGAGGTAACCAAGGTTCCTGTTTGGATTAAATTTTAGTTGCATATTTTGAATATGGTTTGAGCTTGATTGCTACATAAGTAGGGAAACCTATTATTAACACCCTAGAATTTGATTGAACATTTTGGATTATAACCTAAAGTATAATTAAATAATTAGGAAATAAAATACTATATGCTATAGGATTAAGAAAATAAAATACAAAATACAAATCCTTATCCTAAGCTACTAACAAACGACACACCCTTTTTGTGCTACTACTCCTTACACTTTTTTTTCCTCTCTAAGGGATAAGAACCAAATTCCCTACTTCCCATATTTAATCTACACGTTTTGATAAGACAAAGAAAAACAAGACCAAATCTTTTCATTATTTAGAAGATACATATGATTTGTTTTGCCTGTCTCAATTATACAGTATTCCTTTTTATTGCCTCATCACATCACACGCTTTCTCCTAAGCCCTATATTACACATCATGTATTTTTCCCTCTTATTTAAACAAAAACTAAACACTTAACAAACTCCATTGTTGCTGCAAAGATTGAAGGTACGAAGGCTAGCAAGTGTTGGTGATCGTGTGGTGTTTTGTTCTTGTTCTATTCGATCTCTTTTGATTCCATCCCTAAGGTACCATCGCTATTAATCTTTAGCATATATGTTATCATAAACTTAATAAAAAACATGTCATGTTGCCTCGTAAATCCTTGAGTCTTGTTTAGTGTCGAATCTGGTTGTCTTCTTTCATGTTGACATAGCCCTAGTTTGTAATTAATACACCATTAATGCTAAGAGTAAATAAAGAAACCCTAGGCGTATAAGGTTTTAGCTAGGGGTTTAGGGCTTGGTTTATAATCGCACACATGCTAAAAGAAAGATAATCATGTCTCGTTAATTCATGTGTGTATTCGTTAATTCTGGTTATCATTTTATGTGCGTGTTTTGGTGTCAAACTAAGTCTAAAACTTATACATAAACATGCTTGAAATCAGATTAAAAATGAATAAGTTGCGTGTGGTTTTTTTGTCTCGTTAATATTTAGGTCTGAGAGTGTGTTTATGTGGATATACAGAGAGTGTGACGAGTAAATGATTCTGATAGTGGTCATATGATTTTTACAAGATCGGTTGTCAAATCTAAAAATCTTGAGTCTGATTTCAATCAGTTTCTATGATTTTTAATTCACAAACTATAAGATTGAGAACCCCAAATTTTAGAAGGAGAATATTTAACACGTCTATTAGTTACTGTAATTTTTATAGATTTTTCTGGAAGGTTTAAGTGTGTTTATAAAATACAAACTTTTCAGGTATACAAACAGGTCACCTTCTTGACAGATTTAAAAAGAACGATTTTTATTAAATACTTATACAAGGAGATAAAATCTAAAAAAATTATGGGAAGTACTAAACATATATAGGTGCCACTGGTTAAAATTATAGAGCCACAGGAGCTTGTTTGATGTGTTATAAAACTCATAAAGAAATGAACCAGAATGTGAAAATAAGGTTGTGATCTAACCTAGCCTCATTAAACTTGTTTTGTCTCTAATTAGGTTAAAATCATAATTCGAGATACACTTAAAACCTATGTTATGAATACCTAAGTTAAACCTAATTTCACATGTGAAACCCTAAACACATTAATAACTATAATTAATGTAGATTCGTTGAAGAAGGAGTGATGTATGTTTCCATGTGATCCTTTCATTTACATTAAGGTGCAGACATTCTATCCTTTTTCAATAAGGATTTCTCATGACTATTGATCCATGTCTTTTGCACCCTTGTTACCTTGATCCGTTTCATTGGCTCATTTGTTATCATTATCCCTGATTTGCTTATCATTTGATTCGATATTCCTTTTGCTATTCCATTTTGATATGATATTCAGTTTAGTTAGACATACCTCTATTTGGACATACTATGATTGTTTCGTTATGTTTGTTCTGTTGCCCGAGCTATTAACTAGTCATGAATGTACAATGACCATGTCATTGAGACACCAATGACATGACACTTTCTATGGAGGTGTGATTGATTCATGCGTTCCCATATTTGTTATTATTATGATATATGTATATGCATTGTCGAGTATATATATATATATATATATATATATATATATATATATATATATATATATATATATATATATATATATATATATATATATATATATATATGATTTGTTTTGTAAGAAGTGTACGGATGAATCCTATGTACTTTTTTAGTTCAGTTTATGTAAATGGAATTGTGTGTGCCATACACCCCATTTCACCTTTGTTTTGGTACATTTGGAGCACTTTACTAGTCAAGTAATATGACTTAAATGGTCAAGTAATTATGATACGGGTTTAACACAAGGGTGATCCTAATGCCTCTTATCATGTAGTAAATCCTACCACACGAATGTAGTCTCACTAGCGGTCTCGGGATGCATCACTAACGCAAGTTCTAGAATCTAAATGCTACCGGTACACTCAGAAGCACTAATAATGAATGCTTTTCTTATCAAATCTAAAGGCGAACCTCATATATTTGGGTGGAAAATTTTTATGAATGGTACGGTTTTGTGCTAGTCATACAACTCCTATCCATGAGACGCTTGTTAAGGCTAAAGTTTCACTCCTAAATGTTGTAAAAAATTTTAAATTTGGCACTAAAATTACACTAACAAGTATTTCTCTTAGTTTTATTACACACCTACCATCAAACAAACAAACTCAAGTGCAATAGTATTCTATAAGGTATCATCATTTACCCTCCCCTTACACTTAGGATGAACATTGTCCCCAATGTTCAATTAAAGGATGTAAAAGTAAAACAGGTAAAAGAATGAAAACAAATACTCCCCTGATTCGTTCGGTGTGGATAGTTTGTTAACAAGCTACTCCATGTACACATTTGCCATGACAGGATATGATATATGGTTGGATATTTGGTTTAGGGCATGTATCATGCCTTAAACATATGTTTTGAGCTCGTGGACATTTCCTTATGATTCTTTGGCTCTCTTATAATTCTTGTGACTCATTATTTATTTGACTCGTATGACATATGATATCTTTGTTCAACAGGTCCTTATGGTTTTATTTCGCATACTTATTCATGTTTAGTTATTCGTTTATTTATATCTGTTCACTAGGATTTTTAAGCTCAACCGCATTTTCTTTCTTTACGGTAGGTAATAAGTGGGAAGCTGGGATTTGAGTGAAGAGAGTAGGAACTTTTAGTGGACCAACCCTATGATAGCTTTCCCATTTTCTTTGGATTTTGTTTAAGACTTATGTCATTGGATATTTATTTCATTTTAGACTTGTTTTGACTTGTAATTCTCATTTGGAAGTCATATGTTTCTTGACTTATCATTATTTAATAAAGTCTTCCACTTGCGTTTAGTTCTGTTGATGCCATAAATGTAACATTTTTTACCCGTTCTTGGGTGGGGGTGTTATACCTATAATGTTGGATGATTTTACAAGTTCTATGTGTGTTGATTCATGGGTTCATATTAGTTTTGCTCATGCCTTAGTTGAATTAAGCTCGGATTCTGAATTAAAGAGCTAAGTTAGTATGGCAATTCCAAAAAAGGATGGAAGTGGATATTACCACGGAAATCATTAACGTCGAATATGAATGAAAGACTCCTCATTGTGGTGATTGTATATCATTTAGGCATGCTCTTGTAGATTGTCTGAAATATGTTAAGGAGACTGTTCGTAATGACATTAATGACATAAAGGGAACAGTGTGGCTGCTCCTTCTCAATCTCGGCCTATAGGAGGTGTTTGGCTTAACAAGCCAAAACCAAATTTTTGGAGACCTAAACCGATGGCAGCTACCAATCAAGGTTCGGACCCTAAGGCTCAAAAGGATACTTCTTCTTCTAATGATAAATCTAGTATGAACACTAAGTCTTCCAATTATTTGATGTTTTGAACTCGTTGGTTGAGGAGGATGTAGACGGGCTTCAACAGAATGGTAAGGGGTCTCAAGATCAGCATGTGAGTAACGTAAATGAGAAGGTGCAGGTTAAGGCTTCTAAGCCTAGTACTTCTTCATCTCCTTGTGCTTCTTCAACCAAGGTGGGTAACCCATTCTCTAAGGTGGGAAATGTGGTTGTTTTTTACAGTGCCGATGATGAGGTCCTTGAAGACTACAACGCGACTAATTATTTTGGTGGTGGAGGGAACACGAAGAGTTTTTTGGAGCAATGGAAAGAGGATACATGTGGCTACAATACTTATGAAGGCTCTCATGACTCAATTTTGTTTTTGACCGAGTCCTTACAAACTACACTTGTTATACGCATCTTCCATGAATTGTGTAATAAACGGGTTAGATGAGTCAACCCGAACCCGACTCAAATATATTTAGACTTTTTTTATGCAAATAATATCTAAAAATGTTATTCTCATCTTTCGATATCTCTATGTTTTGATTATAACAAAATGTGAAAACATCTTACGTCAAAATTAACGTAAACAAGTTTTTAGTCGATATATCCGATTTCTACAATAATCACTCTAGGTAAGAACAAACAAATTTACAACTTGACAAATGATCAAAGAGGTGAATTTGTGTTTTGAACTTCACATTTTTAGCTTGACGAAACTTTCTTTTCAAAAATACGTTTTACAAATTATTTTTGAAATATTAAGAAATGTTTTATTTGGGAAATTCATTTCAAAATTCCCCAACAGCTATATTTTACCCAAACCAGCTCCAAACTCCCCCAAATAAAATTTCACCACTAAAGACAAAATCTGGAGCATGTTTGTCTGGCACGGTATCACTAAATCTAGTGGTACCGTGTAACAATTAGTGGTGTCGTCTCTTTAAAACGGTTAAATTTTCAGTTACTATAAATACCACTTCATTTCCCAAAATTTGACTATCCATTCACACACTTAACTTTCTGTAGTCATATCCTCAATCACCTAAACTCTCCTTTGATCATTAGTTAGTTTTCTTTTGTTTAAAGAGTGACTCTTTCATCCAACCAAGAATCATCTACATACCTCTACTAGTCAAAAGAAGAACACAAAGTATCAAGAAGATACAAAGTGTTGAGGTCATAGAGTAGTGCACTTGCATTACTAGTTGTCTACTTGATTGTATCTTGATATACATCAAGTGTTTTAGTATTTCCTAGTTATTGTGTTGATCATTGTGATCTTGTTGAGATCTTGAGGATCTCTTGAGTGTTGAGTGATTAAGTATTGATCAAGTGGATCAAGAGTAGATTGTGAGGATTGTGTGGATCTTGTGAGGATCGTGTATATTGTGTGAGGATCGTGTTGATCGTATGATAAGTAAGGATCATGTAGATCGTGTAAGAAGTTAGGATCAAGTAGATCATGGTAGATTGGTACTAGCTAAGATTAGTACTCGACATCTAGCTTAGTGTCGGAAGATAACGTATGTGACGTTGTACAGTTTTCTCCGCCTGAAGGGAGCTTTATTGACATAGTGCTTAGACCTCTCGAGTGTGGTACTCGGGGAGTGGAGTAGGGCAAAGAAGAGCTTCGTGACCAAACCACTATAAATCTCGTTGTCTCGATTTGATCTTTCCATCTCTTTTCTTTACATACTTATTGTTTGATTGTGTTAGCATAGAGTTGTCTTCATATTGGTGTTGATTGATTTCATTCACATTTAAATCTAAGTTTTTCACAAAGTAATTTTTATAACTATAGAAAACAAGTCGGTAAACTATTCAACCCCCCTTCTAGTTTCCTACAATTGGTATCAGAGCCACGTCAGACAAGTTTTTAAAGTAAACTGTATTTTAAAACTTGAATCAATCAATGGATTTTGACAAATATCAAGAAGGGCAATCTATACAAAGACCACCACTTTTTGAAACCGATTGTTTTATTTATTGGAAAATAAGATTCGAAACGTATGTGAAATCAAAAGATATTGATCTTTGGCATGTTATTACCGATGGTGACTTTAAACTTATTGAAAAGGGTCAAATTATTCCTTATGATCAACAAATTGATAATCTTAAAAGAAAGCTAGCCAAAAATGATGAGTCTAAAATGGTAATTTACAATGCTTTACCTAAAAAGGAATTTGAAAGAATTTTTATGAGCAATACGGCAAAGGAAATTTGGAAAACTTTGTTAGTCACCCATCAAGGTAATAATCAAGTTAAAGAGAACAAGATTTATCTTCTTGTTCAACAATATGAACAATTTTCCATTCCGGAAGATGAAACCATAGATAGTGCTTTTGCTACATTTAATACTATTATTACTAGTCTTAAAGCTCTTGATGAAGGTTATTCTAGCAAGAACTATGTTAGGAAGTTTCTTAGGGCTCTACTTCCCAAATGGAGAGCAATGGTCACCGCCCTTGAAGAGTCAAAGAACTTAGCGACATTTTCACTTGATGAACTCATAGGAAACTTGAAAGTTCATGAAATGATAATTAAGAAAGACTCCGACATAGTCAAAGGCAAAAGTGAGAGAGTTAGATCTTTAGCATTGAAAGCTAAGAAAGAGTCTAGTGATGAGGAAAGCTCTAATTCCGATAGTGAAGATGAAGAGTATGCATTAGCGGTTAGAGACTTTAAAAAGTTCTTTAGAAGAAAGGGTAGATTCGTTAGACAACCTCATGACGAGAAGAAGTCATTCTCAAAGAACCGAGACAATAAGAAAGGAAATAATGATAGAAAATGCTTTAGATGTGGAGACCCAAATCACCTCATTGGAGATTGTCCTAAGCCACCAAGAAACAACAACCAAAGAGCCTTAGTAGGAGGGTCTTGGATAGTGATGATAATGACGAGAAGAAGCCTAATGACGAAACATGTCTTAGGCTCAAGCTTCAAATGAGATATGCTTGGGAATCGACTTGGATCAGGATGAATGAATCAAAGATAGTGGATACACTAATCACATGACGGGCAACCGAAGTATATTCTCTTCATACAAAGCATACAATGGAGGTAATGTTACGTTCGGTAGCAAACTTAAGGGCAACATTATTGGCAAATGTACGATTAGTCAAGACTCCCTTACTATTAGAAACGTTGAGCATGTAGATAACCTAGGATTTAATTTGCTTAGTATTAGTCAAATGGTTGACAATAAGTGTAGAGTAATCTTCTCGGAAGAAGGTAGTGAGATAACTAAGTATGGCAAGACCATAGGAAAAGGAGTTAGGAAAAATGGCCTATTCGTTATGAAGATAGGAAATACACCTCAGGATAAGATTTGCCTAGCCACTATAGATGACAATTCCACATTATGGCATAGGAGACTAGGTCATACCAATATGCGTTTAATACAATCATTGACATCAAAAGAATTAGTTAGAAATCTTCCTAAGCTTAAGTTCGATAAACATTTTTGTGATGCTTGTAAGGTTGGTAAACAAGCTCATTCTAGTCACAAGGCCAACAATATGGTCTCTGCCACTAGATGCCTAGAACTCCTTCACATGGACTTATTCGGTCCATCCGCCGTACGTAGCTACAGAGGGAATTACTATACATTAGTAATAGATTACTCTAGGTACACTTGGACTAGGTTTCTTAAGAATAAGACACAAGCTTTCGAAGAATTTGACATCTTCAGTAAAAAGGTCCAAAATCAATTAGATTGTAAGATAGTGTCTATTAGGACGGATCATGGTTGGGAATTTGATAATGAAGTGCAATTTGGAGTTTATTGTGATGCTAATGGTATTACTCACAATTTCTCAGCTCCACGCACTCCACAATCAAATGGGGTAGTTAAGCGGAAAAATCGCACTCTACAAGAGATGAGTAGAACAATGCTCAATGAGCAATCTATTCTGCAAAAGTTTGGTGTAATGCCGTAGACACTTCAACTTATATACTTAATAATAGGATATTAATTAGACCAATATTAGGCAAAACACCATACGAAATCTTGAAAGGAAGAAAACCTACATTAGACTACTTTAGAGTATTTGGAAGCAAGTACTTCATTCTAAACACGAAAGACTACCTCACCAAGTTTGACCCAAAGTCTTACGAAGGTGTATTCCTAAGTTACTCCCAAAATACTAAAGCCTATGTAGTTCTAAACAAGGAGACTATGAAAGTCGAAGAATCACTTAACGTGAAATTCGATGAAAGTCCTCCTCCCACGAAAACATCACCCTTTGTCGATGATGATCTAGATGAGGAAGAAGCCACTAAGGTTAATCGCAAGAAAGTTCTAGAAAATGACATTGAGGATGAAATAGTCGATGTTGATGAAGTCGTTAACATTAAAGAATCCAAAAATCATCCAATAGAAAATGTCATAGGAAATCTTAACCAAAGAACTCTTAGGTCACAAGCACAAAACAAAAGTAATTTCTTTTGTTTCATATCCACCGTAGAACCTAAAAATGTCGGTGAAATGATTAAGGATGAGAGCTAGATAGTTGCTATGCAAGAAGAGTTAAACCAATTCACCGCAAATGAAGTATGGGATTTAGTACCTCCTCTTGAGAATCAAACCATCATAGGAACTAAGTGGGTATTTAGAAATAAGCTCGACAAAAATGGCGTTGTAACTAGGAACAAGGCTAGATTAGTTGCACAAGGCTACAATCAACAAGAGGGAATTGATTACGATGAAACTTATGCACTTGTAGCTAGATTAGAGTCTATTAGAATACTCCTTGCCTATGCTTGTGCCTTAGACTTTAAACTATATCAAATGGACGTGAAAAGTGCATTCCTAAATAGTATTATCATCGAGGAGGTATACGTAGCACAACCTTCGGGATTTGCCGATTTCGAACAACTAAATCATGTTTATAGACTCAAGAAAGCCCTCTACGGTCTTAAACAAGCTCCTAAAGCTTGGTATGATAGACTAAAGGCATTTTTGATTAAAAATGAATATACCATGGGAATGGTTGACAACATACTCTTCACGAAGAAACGTGATTCACGCCTCATTATTGTTCAAATATATGTCGACGACATTATATTCGGCTTAACTTCTCCTAAATTGTGCGATGATTTCTCTAAAATCATGCATGACGAGTTTGAGATGAGCATGATGGGCGAATTAAATTTCTTCCTTGGTCTACAAATAATACAAATGGAAGATGGATCTTCTTTAATCAATCTAAGTATATTAAAGAGATGCTTAAGAAATTTGGTCTAGAAGTCTAAGCCCATGAAAACTCCCATGTCTACGGAAGTGAAACTCACGAAAGACGAAGAAGGTGAGTCCGTAGATAACACTAAGTATAGGGGTACGATAGGTAGTCTATTATATCTAACGGCAAGTAGGCCCGATATCATGCTTAGTGTCTGCCTTTGTGCACGCTTCCAAGAGGATCCCAAAACCTTTCATCTTGAAGCGGTTAAACGTATTTTCCTATACGTTAAAGGCATTATACACTTGGGATTATATTATCCTAAGGGGACCGGCGTAGAAACTATTTTCTATGCCGACTGATGTGTTTCGAAAGCTTTAAATTTATAAGACTAATTTCACCATTTCCTTAATTCATAAAACACATGGGTAAAGTATAACCCCCGTTTATAGTAAAGGTTTGAGGTAATACCAGGTCATCCCAAGAGAGGTAATTGTTCCTATTGTTAGCTAAAGATAACAAAAGTAGATTCCAATGACTGTCACTTATCACTAAAACCATTTTTGTTGGATTTAAGATTTTTGAAGTGTTTTCCCAATTGATATTAAAAGTATGTTTGTTAATGGTTAAATACATAAGATGAATGAGCATAAGTATCATAGAGAGTACTTGGACAAAACATAGAAGTAAAAGATGACTGGTGATCATGTAAACTAATATATCTACTTGATGTAAAAGAATCTCCTTTCGGCCTATGATCCTAGATACATAAAGTGCATAAAGTATGGTCTAAGCATGAAGTACCAAGTATGCATTTCTCCTAACCAAGTTGTTAGACATGAGGCTAGTCCTTAAACATGTTATGGTTGAGTTTATCATATGTTTTACTATCCAATTCTCACAAGCATAGCAATGACTCGTTATAGACAGACAATTCATAATATAATCAACAGAATTGCATCTTTCGACCTGTAAACAATTATAATGACCAATCAAGACATATGATAGGAGTCTAAACCGTAACATATCAAATACATAAAAGATAGATTCAATAGTCATGATACAAATCCAAGTTCAACTCTTGGCAGAAATGCCTCTAATAAACATAAAAGTACTACTCCATATTCATATAAAAGTAAACTAAGTAAACAAGTGATGTTGTAATTATACCGAGGTTTTCAAATGTACTCACGTTCCAACTAAGTTCTCTAAGTGTTTCTCCGGCTTTAGCTAGTGGCTTTGGTGTAAACCACTACTAAACTTCTTCTAGTGATCAAGTTGTGATTCTTTGTTGAGGTGTGTACAGAACCACGAATTGTGCCTCTATTTATAGTGTAAATGAAACCCTAGCACGTCCCTGGAGAGTTATTACAAGCAAGTGATCGGTCTCATCATTGAAGTAGCTCATTAATGTAGAAAATATAACTGCCATGTGAAGTACATCGTGCATTTGGTGTAAAACCGGTGAGCTTCATTTCGCGTAACCGGCGCTTATATAATATATAATCGGCGCTCTTTCTATTTGACTTGTGTATATATAGTTGACCAAAGATACCCGTAAGTGGCGCTGTTTCTACTTATAAGCGGCGTGCTTTAGTCCAAACTATGCCTTTTTCGTTGTATGTTCACAAAGTCATTCTTCTCGTGTGTTTCTCGTTATTTTCCTCCAAACCTTTGTCCTGCACATATATTCTCATATTAAGTACCAAAAGTCCTAATAATAAGGTCATTTATCATATAATTCACATAATATCGGGGGTATAAATATGTATAATACGAGACTCATCAAACTCCCCCATACTTAAACCAATGCTTGCCCTCAAGCATATAAAAATTGTCTTTCAAAAACCAAGTCTCGTATAAGTTTCAAATATGTATGTGTTGTGTATCCAAGACAACCAAGAATAACATGACATGATCCTCACGTAAGTGTATATTTTTAAATTCACTCAAGCACTCATAGAAATATTTTTTGGTTTGTAATTCACTCTTATAGCTCAGTCATAACTTATAAATTTACCATATGCTTGTAAAAGAAAAAAAACTGCACCGACATGGCGTAAGCACCAAATATCAATATCAAAGAGGTCTTTTATTTGGTTTAAGGGTTATAAGGTAAGTATATGGAATAATTGTTGTAAAACTTAAGTCGGGAAATCATACTTCTTTCTTTATAACCATATTTCTTCTTTTCCATCACTTATTTTTAGACCGTAACAACCACATTATAACAAACATAAAGTGTGCACTCTTCATACTCATCGCAATTGGTATCTTATTTCTCATATATATTCCAATCTTTAGATTCCCGACTAAGCAACATATTTTTGATTATTTTCTTGGTGGATAATTAGAAACGAAAAGTTTAAGGCTCAAAAGGGTTTATCTAGTGGATAATAGCACTAAAAGTGAGTGCTAAATGGGTTAAGTTTCGATTTAGAAAACGGATGGCTTATATATGGTGTAATTCCTAATTTTTGCCTCTTATCATTTAAAAATACTTATATCACACGAATGTGATCTCACTGCGGTCTCATAATGATTTCTAATACAAGTTCTAGAATCACATAAATTATTGGCACACTCATAAACAAAGAAATCAAGCATAAAAGGTATATGCTGATATAGGCTCGAAATCCTCACATTTATAGTGGTAATGGTCATAAAATGTGCAAATAATGTCATTAATCCCGATTCAGACTTCTTATGATTGTCTTTGGATACATTTTCTATAAAATTCTTTAGTTATTTCCAATTTTATTTCTTTTTATACCCCCGTAATCGGTGTACATCACTAGAATGTGCGTCGGTCTTTAGTTATAACCACGGCGTTCTTTTGCCAAAAGCGGCGCTTTTTATGCAATATTTGTTGTTTTAACAGTTTAAAATTTTTCATGTTCAGCATAAGTTTTCTTTATTTTTCAAGTTATCTTCCCCCCATACTTAAATTAAGCATTGTCCCTAATGCTTTAGAATTAAAAACAAAGTATAGCGGGAAAAATAAAGGATAACGGTACTTCCCGGGTATGCTTTGTTATTGCCCGAGGAATCTCCAAGTATTTGTCCACCTTTTGGACCATTCTTTCATTTCCTGTATTCATACATCATTTAACAAACAGATAT
This sequence comes from Artemisia argyi, assembly GCA_030686995.1. Classification (NCBI taxonomy): domain Eukaryota; kingdom Viridiplantae; phylum Streptophyta; class Magnoliopsida; order Asterales; family Asteraceae; genus Artemisia; species Artemisia argyi. The sequence continues at coordinate 68,661,251 of CM060697.1, forward strand.
CCACAAAATTGTAATGTGCGTCAACACATTACGTTAGCATTATAGATAATAGTAGATAGTAGTAAATAAATTTGAATTGTTTTGAGTGGCAACCAAGGTGCCATCGTGTTGGTGGTGCAAGTGTCCAAATTGTTTTGTTTTTTGGTACCAACAGAGGTACCTAAGTTACAGACCATAAATTTGTTTTAAACATGTTTTGAAATTGTTTTAAAAATATGACCAACATACTGGTCATTCAAACAAAAGAAACCTCGCTGTGTTTCCCATCAACCCCGGCGGTCTTCATCCCTGCATTTCTGCTTCTTCACTATCACTGCTGCTTCCAACATCCTCACTTCCATCACTACCCCCAGTGTTTCCACTCTCACTGCCACTGCTCTCATCTTCCTTTTCTTGGTCTTTTTCTTGTGAGGCTGGTGCTTTTTTATTTTCGTCAACTTGCTCAGAGATGCTAGGTGGACTATACTCACCTAATGCAATGTTGTAGACCTTTCCCAACTCTTCCAACACCAATGCATACCTGTCATAGTGGTACAAAATCCTGTCAACTTTTCTCTCGACGATTCCCAACCTTAACTCTACTCCTTCAATTTTCTCAACCACACTATTTTTTCTTGCTCTGGGTGGTTCTGGTGGTCTCATAGCTTCAGGCTTATCAATGTCAGGCTTCAATTTGCCCCTATCATCTACCAATTCTCTCAGAGTCACATGGTTGAATGCCTTGTAAGCTGTTGGTGCAGAGTATGTTGCCATGTCCTCCTCAGTGAACACACATAGACGTTTAGCCAATCTTGTGATCAGATGACCACACATCAACTTACTATCACTCTGGCTTTCTTTTCCTTTCTTCTTCAACCAGTGAGCCACAACCCAAGAGACATTTGCATATTCACCCACATTCTTCTTTTCAAACAAACTCAATAACCAGCATTCCATCTTCTGAATTTTATCAAAACTAGTGGTTCTCTGGAAAAGCAAGTAAACAATCAATTTGTGTAGGACCTTCAAAACATTCCTCCTTATGGTGCTCACCTTGCTCTTTGACAAAATCAAACTATCCTCTGAACTTACCCTGACCCAGAATTCATTCAATGCCTCATTTGTTATTTTAATCTCATTCCTAACTCCTCCTGTGAAATATTCGGTGGTGTTTGTTTTTTAAGAGGCTCTTAATCTGAATTTGAACCGCACATCAGAATTTGAATCAGAGGCGTAAATGTCTGAATCTGACCGCATCTAAACGGGGAAAAAAACTCATGTTTGAACCGTACATTTGCTTGATTGTACTATTTTTTTGGGTTTTATTTGTGTCAGCAAGAGGCAACAAGAGGTATTCAGACACCCCTCTCAAGTCTAGACCATTAAGATCTTACTGCCTCTGAACACGTCTGAATGGGAAAAAAAACAAATGGTCTGAATGACCAAAATGTCTGACCGCGTCTGAACGGTTCAGATTAAGAGGCTGTTAAGAGCCTCTTAATGAAAAACAAACAATGCTTTCCTCTAAATACTCATCCTCTAGATCCTCTTCTGTGTATAACCCTAAAGCTACACCAAAACTTGCCAGTGTCAAAGAGTGCTTCTTACCTCCTGATGAGTGTGTAAATACTCATCATTTTTATCGTATCTGAACTGCCAAAACATCCAAAAACACTCAGAAATGCATCAAAATACAGAAATTATTCCAGGAATTGTGTTTTATATGTTTTAGATGCAAAATGTTTAAAAACAAATGAAAAACGAACAAAGTTTGCATAATTGGCAGTTTCAGTCCCTCACATTTCATAATTTGACAAAACTAGTCCCTGAAGTTTTAAAACGAAAGAAAAGTCAACCCAAGGCATTTAAAAGTAAAATATTATCAAAAACGATCCTTGGGTGAAAAGTTTGAGAAAATTACATATTTGGTCCCTGCAGTTTTAAAATTTGACAAAAATGATCCCTGCAAGTTTAGTTTTGAAAAATTACATCAAAGGACCTTTGATTATTGGAAATTGGCAATTTTTACCCTTGTGATGTATTTTGGAAACCTGTCAAATCAGACCCTCATACTTTCGGCAAAGTGCAGAATTGGTCCTTGTGTTATTATATCTACAAACCAAACCGGACCTATATTATTACTACTCCCCAACATCCAAACCCATCCAAAACTAATCCACCCAACACCCTCCCAGGCCCAAACCAAGCCCAAAGCCATCACCAGCCCACTCCACCCCCGTTTAATAATACTCCCTCCCTCAGGTTTGACCCCCTTTGACCCTCTCCTTCCACCTCACCACCCACCATCCTGCAAACATCCAAACCTCCATCATCACACCTAAGCTTTCACCCCTGCAACACTCAAACCCACCCCTTGCCTATCTAAACAAACACAACACTCCAAGAATACCTCTGGCTTCAATAATCAAAGTAAAATGCCAAATTCCATTTGGGCTCGAAAATTTACAAACGGTCAAGATTAAAGCTTTGTGATCCTGTAGTCAAGAAGCATGATGGGAAAAGACAACAAGGAGGCTCAGAACCCTAATTTTGAGGCTATAAAATGGAAGCTTAGAAGTTGTGAAGGAGTGTTAGATTTTAGTTTTAATTTAGCCATTTTAAAAGTTAATGTAATTCTCCATTTCAGTATTGTAACTTGTTCCTTTTGATTAATATAAGTCTTTAATTCAGAAAAATAAAGTCTCATTACAGTTTCATTCGAATTTCAATCTCATCAAAAATAAATAAGTAAAATATAAAATAATAAATAAATAAGAAGAGCAGGAAGAATGCAAGGATGATGGAGTGGTATAGAGCTCATGGGAGCATTAGGTGATGGTTTTAAGTTCTGGAATCCCCTTGGTGTTGCTTTGGACTGCTTGTAAGACGAAATTTCCATTTTTGTGTTTTTCATTGTAGCATTGCTAGTTGTAGCTTGATTTCTGTTTAATATTGCTTATTTGTGGTACTAATAGTCTTTTAGAATCAGTTTACTACCAAGGTTTTAGTTTTGAAAGTATTTGGATCACATTTCACACCCACTGCCTTAACTTTGCCATTTATTGAGTCTTATGGATTTGTTGGTTTTTGGCTGATCAATCTTGTATTTGTGAGTTTAAATAGGTATAACACATCCGTATGTATGTTTATTTGGTAAAATCATGGGATAAATCATGCATTCTCTTTGCAAATTAAAAACAGACATCACATGAAGGAGTGTTTGGAATTGCTGTTCATTCTGTGTTAAGGCTTATCCTTGTTGTTACATTTAGTTCCTACAACTCACATTAGGTTCATTTAGGTCATCCAAGTTACAAAAACAGGTTGCTCTTTGATAAATAATCAAGATCACTCCTTAAGTGATCACTTCAACCCACTGTTAGCCCTTTTGGTATTCTAGGTCACCCAAACTAGTTTATTAGTGGTTAGTATAACTTAAAATAGTTTCAAATTAGCTTATTACATCAACTTAAGTCATTTAGGATCAATCATAATTCATTTTAGTCAACCTTTCCTCAAAATGTAAAAAGTCAAAATATCCCATTCAGTAAAATAGGGCATTCTATTAGATAACTTTTAGGATTCATTACAACTTAGAATTAGATAAAATTTGTTTTTATGTGCTGTTTGGTTGCTGGTTATTCATAATTAACAAGAAAACTTGGGCTTGAACTCTATTTGCTTATTGAAATTCACCTTCAAAGTACCCTGCAGGGCAAGGGTATGCCCTGTACTAATACTCAGTCCACACCACCATTTTCAATTAGCCATAGTTTGCTCACCTGTGGGACCCACAGTGATAGCTTGGGATTTTTAGGAAGCCTGTTAGGGGTATTTGTTTGGTGTAAACTTGGTTAGGCCTCATATGCTTATTTCCTAGCTTAAATGTGCACTCAAAAGTTGCTTCATGCTCACTGTTTCTGCTGATGCAATCAGTGAGTATCTAGCTTGTTGATTTCCTTGCTTTTATTTGAATCAAGTTTAGTAGGTGTGTACTAGAGTTTTTTTGTGAATGTTTGAGCCTGTGATACATGAGTTGCCCATAACTTTTGTGCTTGTGCTTATTGATGTGATTGCTTATTTCCAAATTAGCTCACCTAAATCACATAACCTCACCACAGTAGGTTCTTAAGAGCTTGCTCAAGCTTGTGTTAGTTTGTCATTTTGTCTGTTCATGCTTCTCTGATTCATTTTGAGTCTTTTGCTAGCTTTTGCTTCTTTGTACTTTGCTTGTAAACCTTTGGACTAGCTCTTTTTCATCTACTCACTGAACTGAGTTGTATGCCAAATCAGTGAGTGGTGCCCATTTCACAAGCTTCCAATTTGCTCTATACTTAAGCTAGCCCTGAGATATTTGGTTCTTTAGGAAGCTAGTTGTACTAGCTTACTGAATCCAGGGTCATTTAGGGGCTTAAAGCTTTTGCCCCAGCTTATTTTGGACTGCCAAATAGGCTGCAGGCCTGCTTGGTCCTGAGCTTGTTTGAAATGGCTTATTAGGTTGTCACAGCTCATTAGTGATTTAAATTGCATGATTTAACTAGTTTCTAGTATAAGTAACTTAATTATAGCTTGTTCCAGCCTTTGTTCAGTCATGTTAGCTTATCATTGGCTTTTTGAGCCTAAAAAGCTCACTGTTGAGCTTATTTGTGTATACTGAGCTTAATACTGAGATCCAAATAAGTTGCCTTTACAAAAGTTTCATATTTTAAGTAGTTTAATAGTTTTGTAAAAGAAAAACAAGAAAAAGACAAAAATAAATAAAGTGATAGCTTCTATTTAAGCCCTTTTGGCTTATTTTCTGCTTATTTATAAGCAACATCTAATTTTAAATTTTTCCTAGGCTTCTGTACTCATAATAGATTTTTAGTAATTTTTTTCAGATTTTTCCTTGATCATTTAGTATTTTTTATAATTTAGTTTAGCTTAAATCAATTAAATAATTAGTTTTAATTAATAATTAATAATTAAAAAATAGAAAAAATAGGTTTTGTGTTTTAAAATTAGTTTTATAATATTTTAGATTTTTCTAAATTTAATTTTCATTTTTCTAGTTAATTTTCATAATTAATTAATAATTAGTGTAATTTAGTTAATTAAAAAGTAATTAATTAATAGTAATTAATTAAATAGTTGTAAAAATAATTTTAATTTTCTAAAAATTTTCTTATGTCATTAGGATTGTAAAAATATAATTTTTATATTCTTAGGATTTTATTTGCTCACGTTTCACTTTTTATTTCGCGCGTTCGCGTTTAATTTAAATTCAAACGTGCGTTTTTAGGTTTAACTCACGTTTTAGGTTACCTGATCATCAGTAATTGTTAGAATAGTGTTTCTAAGTTATTTTCAATCATAATCTCGTAGTATAATCATTCAAATCAAATTTCTGATCCTCCTGTTAAATCACCCGATCACTTAAAACGTTTTTAAATACAATTGCTTACCTCGCTGGGACATAACGACCCGGGAATACACTGTACTCCTTGGTTAGTTGGTTTTAGACGTTTGACTTGGTTGACCATCACCTGGTAAACTTAGTTGACCGTTTAGGATCAATCAAAATTTGGCGCCGCTGCCGGGGAGGTAGCTGCGTATTCAAAACGTTTTTTTAGAGATTAGTGGTTTTTCATTCATCACTGTATAAACACCACCACCTTTTTGTAAATCTTAATCATAAAACAAAAACGTCATTAACACTTTTCCTAAAGTGTTAACAACACCAAAAAAATAAAAATAAAAAACAAACAAAACAGATCATTACGTTTCCTATATCGTGTTTCTTTTAAGGTGATTCTTAAAGAGATACGATTTTGGTAAACGAAACGATACCAAAAATATTGTCCAAAAGTTTTTAACCCATACACAAAAACCCAAAAACATTCGTCTCTTTCTTGTGAATAATAAACTACATAAAAACAAACCGTCGCAAACCAAGGCAGAACACCTACCAACTGGGGGTGTGAACATAATAAGTTCCCAAACAAAAGATAAAAACTTGCCTTTGTATCCTTGTGAGTGGTGTACCTTTCTTAAAGAAGCCATTCATTTGTGATTATTGGTTTAAGTTCACTGTTGATTTGCCTCGATCTTATTTTATTGAAATTTTGTTGTTAGTGCATGCGCACTCGTTCACAATCGAAACGAAATCGTCAACTGATAAACGTAACTGAGTTACGTCCTATTGTTGAGGATCCAGTTCCGAAAATGGATGGTAATCAAGAACCACCCATCATAGATGATGCAGCTCCTGATCTCCGAACGATGGAGGAGTTGTGTCAACCCACGATGCTCGGAAGAGGTGGGCCCATTGCCCCTCTTAACATTGCTGCCACTGATTTTGGACTTAAGCATCACATGATACAACAAGTCCAGAATTCGTGCCAATATCATGGCCTACCTGGTGACGATGCAAACAAGCATCTCGATAAATTTCTTACCGTCACCCAAAGCATGAAATAGAATGGTGTCTCCTATGATGCCCTTCGTCTATCTCTTTTCCCCTATTCTCTAACCCATCATGCCACTGCATGGTTTGATCGACTTCCTAAGAATTCGATTCACACTTTTAAAGAAATGGTGACTAAATTTTTAGCCAAATACTTTCCACCATCCATGGTTTTCAAGTTACGAAATGACATTAGTAACTTTCGTCAGCATCCCGAAGAGTCTTTGTTTGAAGCATGGGAACGCTATAAGCTCTCAATTGATCGGTGTCCTAACCATAACATGTTACTCGTTGCCCAAATAGATACTTTCTATAATGGGTTGACATTGAGACATCGTGATATTCTCAATGCTGCTGCTGGTGGGACCTTTATGAAAAGGCGCCCCGAAGAGTGCTATGATATCATTGAAAACATGACTGCCCACCATAATTTCTGGGATTCCTCAGCTGAGAGGGAAGAGTCATGTAATTCTGTCACTCCAGCATCTTCTGAAATAGCGGTCCTAACTGAAAAGATGGATGATTTCGCTACGGCTATGTTGAGAATGAACCAAAGTATCCAAAATCAACAAGTTCAAAATCAACAAGCCAAGGCCGTCAATCAAAGTTGTGAAACTTGTGGAGGTCCACATTCATATTCCGAGTGTCCAACAACTAGTGGCTACACTCAAGAGGACGTATATGCTGCTCAAGGTTCCTATAATTCGGGAGGTAATAATTACCAACCGCAAGGGGACCGCAATCTTCTAAGCTATCGTTCTAACAATTTCCTTGGACCTCCCGGATTCAATCAAAACCCTAATGTCCAAAACCGTAACCAGAACCAAAATCAGAATCAAACAAACCAAGGTTACCAAAACCAAGGAAATGTCAATCAGACCCAAAACCAAGGTTTCAATCATAACCAAAGCCAAGGTTTCCAAAATCAAGGAAACTACAATCGAAACCAAGGTCAAAATAACTATCAGGGAAACAATTCTCATGGACATGGCAACCAACATCAGGGAAATTTTCAAAACCACGGTTCCCGTAAAAATAACCGGGCCCAGAATTTTCCCAATCAAAATCAAGCCATCACTTCAACTACTCAGAATTTCCCTAACCAAGCTCCTCCTAACCATACTCAAGCAATTGTTCCAACTGGCCCTTAACATGAGGAGTTGTTGAGACAATTCATGAAATCTCAGGAGGAAGTGAATAGGGTGATGATGACTCAGTCGCAGACCTTGTTAAGAAGTCTTTAAATGATCGACCCTCGGGCTCAGGTACTACTTTACCTAGCAACACGATCGCTAATCCGAGGGGCGATGTTAAAGCGATCACAACGAGAAGTGGTGTTTCCTATGATGGACCCAAAGCTCCTACTACTTCTTCTTCTCCTCCCAAGGTAGTAGAACGTGAGCCTGAGGTGACAAAGGACAAGGTGCAATTTACTAGCCCACGAAGTACCACACACGTCCATCCTCAGGTTGTACCAGAAACCGTGCCAAAACCAGGAGTTGTCTTTGAACCACCAACAACTCCTGGAGAGAACCCTAAATCCAAACCTTCACTACTATATCCATCTCGGTTACAAGACCAGAAGCTCTGCGAAAAAGCAAATCATCAAATGGAAAAGTTTTTTCAAATTTTCCGAGATATTCATTTTGATATCAGTTTCGCGGATGCTCTCCTTTTGATGCCTAAATTCGCATCGACAATCAAAAATCTGTTGAACAATAAGGAGAAACTATTCGAAATGGCACGAACTCCACTCAATGAAAACTGCTCTGCAGTTCTTTTGAAACAGCTGATGAGTGCTCAAACACTCATCATTTTTGGTCAGATCTGAACTGCAAAACATACAAAAACACTCAGAAATGCATCAAAATACCAAAAATATTTCAAAATTGTGTTTTATATGTTTTAGATGCAAAATGAGTAAAAACAGACGAAAAACGTACAAAGTTTGCAAAATTGGCAGTTTCAGTCCCCCAACTTTCATAAAATTACAAAATTAGTCCCTGGTCATTCAAAATATGGAAAATTATCACCAAAGGTCCTTTTGAAATCATAAGTTATCATATTTAGTCCTTTGGTGAAAAATTGGAAAAGTTTTGGAAAATTACAAAATAAGTCCCTGGAGTTTCAAACTTTGGCAGATTTGGTCCCTGGTGGGATATTTTTGGATGAAAAATCATTTTTAGTCCTTGGAAATTCAAAATGTTCAATATTGGTCCTTGGATAAAAGATTTTCACAAAATGGCAAGTTTAACCCCTAAACTTTGGAAAATGTCAATTTTGGTCCTCGGGGTTTCAAATTTTGGAAAATTGTAATTTTGGTCCTTATAATATTCAAACTTGTCAATATGGGTCCTTATAATAAATTTTGGAATTTTACATCTCAGTCCCTCAAGTTTAGCCAAATTACAATATTGGTCCTTGTGATTATATACTACATCAAATGGACCCTTATTTTATTAATAAACCAAACCAAATCCAAAAACAAACCACCCCTGATCCACAGTCCCCCCAAGCCCAATCACAAAGCTCAATCCTAAACTAATATAACTCAGTCAAACAAGTCCACCCCAGGGTCAAACAACCAGTCAACACCCTCACCCCTCAAACACTGTACACCCATCCTCACCTCCCCGTTTTTCTGCAACTGGTTTCCCCCCTCCTCCAAAGTCTTCCCCAACTCACCAACTATAATTAAGACCCTCACCTACACCCATACATCCCCGCTCCTCATTAAATATACCCACCAAACCCCACCAATTGCCCTAAGCCAATTTTCCCGCCAAATAACATTTAAACGGCTGAGATGATGGGAAGCCAATCCAATGGCTGAGAGCAAGTGGGAAAGTCAGAGGAGTGACCCAAGGACTATAAAAGTCAAGAAAAAAGGAGAAGCAGCAAGTAGTTAGTAGTAGGAGTAGTTTAGCTTAATTTTCATTAATGTCAAATTAAGAGTAATTTAGTTTTCATAGTGTCTCAAAGTTGTAATCTGAATCTTTTTATTGTAATTCCAAGTTTAATTAATCAAGTTTACAAGTTTATCTTAGTCAAGTAAATTTTTGCTCAATATTGCTCTTAAATCCATTTTATCTTGTCAAGTTGTTGAAATTAGCTGTTTACTGTTTCCTTAAGCTTATTAGAGTTTATTTATAAGCTTTGTAAGGTTTAGAAAACCTTAAAGTCAGTTATACATAAAATTCTCATAATTATAAATAAATAGTGAAAAATAAAAAAGTAATCATAAAAAGAAAATGGAAAGAAGCTATGGCAGTGATGGTGATTGGTCCTGGTTTAGAGTCCCATGGGGGACATTAGGGTAGGTTCTGGTTCAGATTCATGGTCAAATTGTAAGTTTCTCCCTTAAAATCATCATTTCAGTTCCTATATGGGGTGTTTGGTTTAGCCTGTTTACCTAGGATCTTGTATGTTATTGTTGATAATTGGTGTTGCAGCCTGTTAGTTTAGGTTACTAGAGTTCATTTCAACCATAAAACCCAAGCCTTAATAGTTCAAAGTCAAAATCTTAGGTTTTGTACCCTCACAGTCAACTGTGAGGGTTTTGGGATCTCAAATCCATTACTTTGGCTACTATGCTTGTCAATCTAGTGTAATTTAGTCTTAAAATAGCTCATAACTTCATTTTTAATCAGTAAAGTGTGATCAAAACTCAAAAAAGTCAAGGTTCAAAGTTTTAGCAAAAAGTCAAATTATGCATTTCAGATTTTTTTCAAAACTTCAAGGAATTTATTTGAATTATGTGTTTGTTTTCTTGGCTTGAAATTTGTTCCTAGTTGTAGTATACCAGCTTGTCTTTTAGATTTCACAATCCTTTCAATTTTGTGAATTTTTTGTGGGGCCCACCATCACCCTAAAGTTACTTGCAAGGGGAGTACCCTCCCCTGCACCACAGACCTCAGCCCACACCACAAACTTTGGTGGTGGCTGCAGCCTTCCCTAGTGAGCACCATGGTTCAATTCCTAGTTCTTTGAATTCTCTAGGTGGGTGGCTCTCCAATGCACCCAAGTTTGTGCCCCCAATCTTCCTAGTGGCCCCCTAGAAAGCTTCTAGGTCTGTCCCAAATCTGTTTCAGTCAACCATTTTGCAAAGTGCTTATTCTAGCTTATTTGATCATTCTGTGGTTCTCAATTGCTTTTTCTGGCTTATACATGTTCCTTAAACTTAAGTGAACCAGAATTAATAAGAGTGGGTCCCACTTAATGCCATTTTAGCTCATTTCACCACTTGGTCAAACAAAGTCAACTGTTTGGCTTTTAGCTTTCCATAGTGCTTATTTTCAGTTTATAAAAAATTTGTTTTTACAAAAAGTGTTAGTTTTTAGTTATAAAATAGGTTTGTAAAAGAAAAATCAAGAAGAAAACAATTTAATATTAAGTGATAGTTTCTATTTAATGTAATTTAATTTTAATTTTAATTTTTATATTTTTATTAAGTACTTAGCTATTTTATATTTTTCTTAAATTCCTCTTATATTAAAGTATTTAAAATATTTTTCTCAGATTTTTATTTTATTATTTAGTATTTATTAGAATTAATCTTAGTTTTATTAATTATTAATTAATATTAAGTATTAAATAGCATAATTAGTTTTTATAAAGCAAAACCTAGTTTTTATATTTTTCCTAGCTTTTATATAATGTAAAATAATTTTAGGAATTTTCTTAGAATTTTTACTGTTCATTTTTTATTTTTCTTAATTTAAAATAATTTAATTAGGTAATTAATATTTAATTAGTAATTAATTAATATAAAAACCACAAAAAGACAAAAATACTTATTTTTAATTTTAAAACTTATTTTTAGTTATTTTATAATTTTAGAAATTTTATTTTCACCTTTTTAATATTTAATCAATATTATATTGTATTTAAGTATTTTAAATATTAATAATTAGTAATAATTAGTAATTAATTAATATTAAATAATTAATTGGTGTAAAAATTTATTTTCTTTTTCTAAAAATTTTCTTTTACCTTTTAGTTTGTAAAAAAGTCATTTTCACCCCCTGGGTGTTTTCAGATTTTCGTTTTCACTTTTAATTTTGTACGTTTATGTTTTATTTAAACGTGAACGTACGCGTTTTAAGTTTTAAATATTTCTGGTTTTTCCTACTTTCCAGTCTTATTCATATAGCTTATTTAAGCTATTCCTTGTAGATTCCGTAGTCAGATCAATCTCAAACCCTTTTCCTGTCCAAATTCACCCGATCACAGAACCGTTTTATAACCATCACACCTCGTCGGGACATAACGACCTGGTGATACCCTTTATTACCCGGAAGCATTGGTCTAGGCTCTTTGACTTTGTTGACCATTCTTTGGTCAATATAAGTTGACGGTTTAGCACCAATCAACAGCTTCCCGAGAAGCTAGGAGATCCGGGAAAATTTCTCATCCCATGTGTTTTCCCCAGAATGGTTGATTGCTTCGCCTTGGCCGATCTAGGTGCAAGCATCAACTTGATGCCTTATTCAATATGGAAAAATCTCTCTCTTCCAGAACTCACCACCACCTGCATGACTCTGGAGCTTGTAGATCGCTCAACATCTCGTCCCCTTGGTATTACCGAGGACGTATTTGTAAGGGTGGGAAAGTTCCACTTTCCAGAAGATTTTGTGATTGTTGATTTCGATGCTGACCCACGAGTTCCTCTCATTCTTGGGAAAGGATTCTTAAGGACGGGTCGTGCGTTAATTGATGTGCACGAAGAGGAAATAACTCTTCGTGTTGGTAATGAAGCAGTAACGTTTAACCTCGATCAAACTTCGAGGTACTCCTCTAATTATGACGCCGAATTGGTTAACCGAATCGATGTCATTGATGTTGCTCCTGAGGAGTACTTGATGAGTGCTCAAACACTCATCATTTTTGTCGTAATTAAACTGCCAAAACATCCGAAAACGCTCAGAAATGCATCAAAATACTTAAAATATCCCAGGGATTGTATTTTATACGTTTCTAATGCAAAATGAGCAAAAACAATAAAAAATGAGCAAAGTTTACACAATTGGCAGTTTTAGTCCCCTGACTTTCGAAAATTTACAAAACTAGTCCCTACGCATTTGTTTTGAAAGGAAAAGTCAACATAAGGCATTTAGAAATCAAAATTTATCAAAAATTGCCCTTAGGTGAAAATTTTGGAAAAATGACATATTTAGTCCCTGTACTTTGCAAGTTGACAAAATCAGTCCCTGGAAATTTTTAAAAGTGAAAAATATCTTTTGTGGCCCTTGTGTTATTGTAATGTGGCAAAAGTTACCCTTGGAATACTTTGAAGGATGTGCAAATTCAGTCCCTAAATTTCCAGGAATTACAAAATGGTCCTTGGGCTTTAATTTCTACAATACAAACGGACCCTTTGTGTTATTCCTAAACCAAATTACCCAATCCAACCAATACCCCTTGTCCCAACCATTTACCCAAGCCCAAAGCACCAAACCCTTAAAATAAACCCCCCCCCCCCCCCCCCCCGTTTTTATTATCAGCCATAGGTCAACCAAGGTCAACCCCCAACCTTTGCTTTCTTCCCCGCCAATTCACCAACACCCAGCCCCCAATACTACTGCACCTCCAACACTTTTGTCTCCCCCAACATAACCTACACCAGCCACCCTATTCCCCACCTCAAATGTCAACCCCAAACATAATCATTACCCCCCCTGCTTATCCAACTCAGAAACCCACTACAACAAATTGGTGCTTAAATGGAATCAATGGTGGAGATGATAGCAGAACAAATCCAATGGCTAGGATGATTGAAAGGGAAGCACAGGAACAAGTGAAGGAAACCCTAGTTTTATTCTTAGTATAAATAAAGAAGATGTAAGCCAAATTTTGGCAGTTAGATTTTTAGAAGTTAAGTAGGTATTAGTAGTAGGGTTTTAAGTTTTATTTTTAGTTAAGCTCTTAGTTTTAATTTAAGTGAATGTACTGATTTTATTTTATGAATGAAAATTTCTTAGTTCAAGTCTTTAGAAATTCTGTTTTCAGTTAATTGTGCTTATAGCTTTTAGCTTGTTTCATTGCTTTATCTCTAGACATTCATGCTTATTTGGACTGAGGTAATCTCATTGTAGCATTTCCTGTCAAAGTATAAACCAAAACTTGCATTTTTAACCAAAAGTGACCCATTCAGGAGTGTTTGGAATTGCATTATAGTTTCATTAAGAATCATGTTTTGACCCACTTTGGCTCTCAAATCAGTTTGCTTTAACTTCATTTTAATCATATTAGTGGTTTAGAAGTAAGTTCTATCACATTTAGTTAGGTTCCTAGACTTTGAATTGATTTCACAAATTACATGCTTTAAACTAGTCTAGACTGCCTAGATTTGATCCCATAGGATTCTTTTATGTTTTTGCTTAGACTTTTTAGCTTAATATAGTCTTACATGCTTGATTTAATTCCTGGTTTAGGTACCCATTCCTAAACTCACCCATTTTAGACCCAACTGTGCAACTGTTGCATCAGTCAAAATTGGTCTCAACTTGTTTCCTTTTATCCTAAATCTAGGTATGCTTCAGTAGGCTTTGGGCTTGGACTTTGTTTGTCAGTTAGCTTACCCCATCTCCAAATGCTTCTCTGCTTTTGTTTTCTTTCAGATTTTACTAATTAATTAGGGTACTTGAGTAGTTGTTAGCTTAATAGGAAATGGTAATCAGCTTGTTCAAGATTTTTGTATGCCTTATGGTTGTTATCTGTTGAGCATAAGCTCATTTACTTTGGTAAGTTTGCCATTGTGGTTAAGCAAAGCTCTCATCAGCTTTTGGTTTGAAGGATTGTCAAAAAGCCACACTGAGTCAAACCTGACTCATTGGTCACCAGGCCCCTTTGGTCTCATTTGCCTCTGCAGCCCTTTTTATAGCTTATTTAGTGCTTTTAGGTTTTCATGATTGCTTATTTGCTTTACCTTGTAACTTATTTAAGATCCCCTAGTTTACCTTTTGCATGTTTCCCCCCAGTTCAGTTTTTCGTGGCTTATTGTGGGCTGCAATCCACCCCTTATGGCCTGCACATCCCCTGCACCAGGGGGTCTATCTCATCAGTGCTCATTTCACAAGCTCATTGAGAGCTTGTGAGTGGATCCCACTGTGAGGTTTTGGTTTCTTTAGGAAGCTCACATAGCTTAATCTTTAGTTCAGGACCTATTTTGTATTTTTCAGCTTATTTGACAAGCCAAATAGTAGCTTGAATTTTGTCCACTTTACTGTCAAACTGAGTAACTAGTGCATTAGAGTAGGTTTCATAAGCTCCTTTTGAGCTTATTTGTGAGCTTTAACATGAGTGGATGAGCTTTTTGGGAAGCTCATGCATCCAGCTTCTCACATCCAAGCTTAGTCTGAGCTTCTAAGCTTATTTGTTAGACTAAAAAGTAGCCTGCAGTGCCCTGCACACCCTGATCAAGCCTAGTTCAGTTTATTCCAAGCTGCTTATCCATGAGAGACATAGGCCCCATTCTTGGAATCTTGGCAGTTTGTTGTACACATTTCTTGAGTTGGTTCTTTGATAATGCTGCACAAAGCTTGTTCAGAGCTTATGATTAGCTTGAAAGAGGCCTGCTAGGGTGTTTGTTATTTGCCTCTTCTCAGATTTGAATTGGCTAATTATTTCAGCTTGTGTGCTTGATTAAGGTTGTGCCAGGTGATTTTTTTGAGCTTTTTAGGATAGTATCATTTCAGTTCAGCTTATTATTACCTTAGGTTAGCTTGTTGATCCAACTCCTAGCTTCACAGTTGAGAAATCTCACTTTTTGTTCCACTTAGTTAACTGTTGAAACATCAAGCTTATTCCTCAGCTTATTTAAGCTTTTCCTAGAAGTTTGTTTTACAAAAATTTCCTATTTCCAGTAGTTAAAGAAGTTTGTGAAAGAAAAACAAGAAGAAAAAAAACAAATTTAATTTCTAGTGATAGCTTCTATTTAACATAATTTTTCTTTCTAAATTTTTGTCAAGTACTTATATGTTTTTATATTTTTCTTAAATTCCTAGTATAATAAAGTATTTTTAGGAATTATTTCAGATTTTTCCCTTTTCATTTAGTATTTATTATAATTAATTTTAGTTTTATTAGTAATTAATTAATATTAGATAATTAAATAGTATAACTAGTTTTTATTAAGTACTCCTATGTTTTTATATTTTTCCTAGGTTTTATATGTCATAAAATAATTTTAGGAAATTTTTCATAATTTTCACTATTCATTTTCTATTTTTCTTAATTTAATGTAATTTTAAGTAATTAATAAATAGAAATTAATTAATAATAAATAGAGAAAAAGTAGGAAAAATATATTTTTAGTTTTAAAATTACTTTTATATTATTTTAGAATTTTTAGAATTAAATTTTCATTTTTCCAGCTTAATTTCATAATTAGCGTAATTTAAATATTATTAATTAGTAATTAAATAGTAATTAATTAAATAGTGTAAAAATTATTTTTCTTTTTCTAAAAATTTTATTTTATCATTAGGATTGTAAAAATGTCATTTTCATATCCGTAGGTATTTTATTTAACAAAACTCGCGTTTTATTTCGTATGTCTACGTAGAATTAAATCAAACGAACGCGCGTTTTTAGGTTAAATCACGTTTTCAGTGTATCTGATTATCAGTAAATGTTAATATAGTATTTATAAGTTATTTTCATCCCTCATCTCGTAGTGTAATCATTCACAACCCCTTTTCTGTCCAAATTCACCCGATCACAAACCCGTTTTTATACCATCCACACCTCGTTGGGACATAACGACCCGGGGAAAACCCTATTCTTCAACGGAGATTGACTCTAGGCAGTTTGACCTTGTTGACCATTCCCTGGTCAGTTTAGGTTGACCGTTTGGAGCCAATCAGTACTCTCAGGAACTTCTTGGTTACCTTCCGAGTGGCAGTCCCACTCCATCTTCTGAGCCTATCATATCCGACTCTTCCCCTTCTCTCACTCCTTTTGAGGGAAGTGACTTCCTTGTGGAAGAAGTCGAGACTTTTCTCGCCCAAGATAGTTCAATTTCGGGCAAATTTGATGAGGACTATCTTGATCCTGAGGGGGATATTCTTTTGCTAGAAAAATTGTTAAACGAAGATCCATCTCCCCCTCTTCCTCCAAAAGTACTTCATAAAGAGGAAGTCAAAAATGTTGAAATAACTGATGACCTTCCTGTAGTTGAACTTAAGGACTTGCCGCCTCATCTTGAATATGCATTTCTGGAGGGTGATGATAAATTACCCGTCATAATTGCTAAAAATTTAAGTGTTGAGGAAAAGGCTGCTCTAATAAAGGTTTTGAAGTCGCATAAACAAGCAATTGCTTGGAGACTCTCCGACATTAAGGGCATTGACCCTAAATTTTGTACCCACAAGATTTTAATGGAGGATGACTTCAAACCAGCAGTCCAACACCAAAGAAGGGTGAATCCAAAAATTCATGAGGTCATTAAACAAGAAGTTTTAAAAATTATTGATGTCGGATTGATTTACCCTATCTCGGACAGTCCTTGGGTTAGCCCAATACATTGTGTTCCAAAAAAGGGTGTCATTACTGTTGTCACAAACGAGGAAAATGAGTTGATTCCAACTCGATTGGTTACGGGTTGGCGTGTTTGCATTAACTATCGCAAGTTAAATGACGCCACCCGCAAAGATCATTTTCCTCTGCCCTTTATGGATCAGATGCTCGAGAGATTAGTGGGGAATGAGTACTATTGCTTCCTTGATGGTTTCTCGGGTTACTTTCAGATTCCCATTGATCCGCAAGATCAGGAAAAGACCACTTTCACGTGCCCCTATGGAACTTTTGGTTATAAATGTATGCCATTTGGTTTATGTAATGCTCCGGGCACGTTTCAAAGATGTATGATGTCCATATTTTCCGACATGATCGGGAAAACTATGGAGGTCTTTATGGACGATTTTTCGGTCATTGGGGATTCGTTTCAATCATGTCTCTCCCATTTAGACAACATGCTCAAACGTTGTGAAGATACAAGGTTAAGTCTAAATTGGGAGAAGAGTCACTTTATGGTCAAAGAGGGCATTGTCCTCGGCCATAAAATTTCAAAGAATTGGATTGAGGTTGACAAAGCCAAAATCGATGTCATTGCAAAATTACCTCATCCCACTACCGTCAAAGGTATTAGGAGCTTTTTGGGTCATGCCGGTTTTTATCGTAGGTTTATTCATGATTTTTCCAAGATTGCCCGGCCTATGACTCATCTCCTTGAAAAGGATGCTCTTTTTATCTTCTCACCTGAGTGCATAGAAGCTTTTGAAACTTTAAAAAAAAAGCTTACTGAGGCACCGATTCTTGTTGCCCCCGATTGGGACTTGCCCTTTGAACTTATGTGTGATGCTAGTGATTATGCAATAGGGGCAGTCTTGGGGCAACGCAAATCTAAACACTTTCAGCCTATACACTATGCAAGCAAAACAATGACCGAGGCTCAAAGTCATTACACCACCACTGAAAAAGAATTATTAGCTGTGGTGTATGCCTTTGAAAAATTCCGGTTATATTTGATCTTGACCAAAAGCATAGTGTATACGGATCACTCGGCTTTGAAGTACCTTTTTGCAAAACAAGATGCAAAGCTGAGACTACTTCGTTGGGTTCTCCTCCTGCAAGAATTTGATATCATAATTCGTGATAAAAAAGGAGTTGAGAACCTAGCTGCTGATCATCTCTCCCGTTTGGAAAACCCTCATCAAGATGTCTTCGAAAAGAAGGAAATTAATGAAACCTTCCCTCTCGAGACACTCAATGCGGTTGCCTTTCGTGGAGATTCTATTACCCCATGGTTTGCCGATTTTGCAAACTACCATGCGGGTAACTTTGTGGTGAAAGGGATGTCGTCCCAACCAAAAAATAAATTCTTTAAAGATGTGAAACATTATTTCTGGGACGACCCCTACCTTTTCAAAATCTGTGCGGATCAAGTCATCCAGCGGTGTGTTTATGGACAGGAAGCCAATGACATTCTCAAGGCTTGCCATGCTGGTCCCACGGGGGGCCACCACAATCCTAACTACACCACCAAAAAGGTGTTTGACTCCGGTTTCTATTGGCCCACGATTTATAAGGATGCCCAAGAATTGGTCAAATCTTGTGACACTTGTCAACGTCACCGGAATATTTCACAAAAGAATGAAATGCCACAAAATGCAATTCAAGTTTGTGAAATCTTTGACGTATGGGGCATCGACTTTATGGGGCCATTTCCGTCATCTCATGGAAACAAGTACATACTCGTGGCTGTTGACTATTTGTCAAAATGGGTTGAAGCGAAAGCTTTGCCCACAAATGATGCCCAAGTTGTTGTGAAGTTTTTAAAAGCTCTTTTTGCTCGATTTGGAACTCCACGTGCTATAATTAGTGACAAATTTGATAAAGTCATGCAAAAGTATGGTGTAACTCACCGTCTTTCTACTGCGTACCACCCTCAAACAAGTGGACAAGTAGAAGTTTCAAATCTAGGCATTAAGAGAATATTGGAAAGAACCGTTGGTGAAAATCGAGCATCGTGGTCGGATAAATTAGATGATGCACTTTGGGCTTTCCGTACGGCTTACAAAACACGCATCGGGTGTACGCCTTACAAGCTTGTGTACGGGAAAGCGTGCCATCTACCGATCGAGCTTGAGCATAAAGCCTATTGGGCCCTCAAGCATGCAAATTTTGACCTTAAAACTGCGGGTGATCATCGGAAAGTTCAATTGAATGAATTAAATGAACTTCGTGATCAAGCTTACGAGAACTCTTTAATCTATAAGGAAAAGACAAAGAAGATAAACGACTCAAAAATCAAAAACCGCGTTTTCAACGTTGGTGATCGAGTCCTTCTTTTCAACTCTAGATTCAAGATCTTCTCGGGAAAGCTCAAAACCCGATGGACTGGTCCATTCACTATCGTTAAGGTTTATCCTTATGACACCGTCGAGTTATCTCAAAATGACGATCCTAATTTCAAAGTGAATGGGCATCGTGTGAAACATTACTTTGGAGAGGACATACCATCCATGGTTGTCCCTGATCTCCAAACTTTCCCCAAGGACAATTGAATTCGGGGATCGAGTCAAGCTAGCGACTCGACAAACAAAAACAGTAGCAACAACATGGGTTTTCACCCATGTCTCTGACTACTTTCTACTTTCTAACACCCTAGTGTGGGGGAGTGGCCGTCCCCTGCAGCTATTTGAAATGTATATACTTTGAAAAAAAAAGTGTGATTGTATGTACATATAAATAAAGTGAAAAATGCAAAACGATATTTCCACAATTAGCTTATAATATTATCTTTTTACGTTCAAAGAGTCGGCATAATAGCCGAAACTTTGAATATTGAGGACAATATTCAATTCTAAGTGTGGCGGGGGGGGGGGGGGGGGGGGGGGAATTCTAGCGAATTTTATCACATTATATCCTCTAGAACCCCCGTTTTTGGCCCAAAATTTTCAAATTTTTTTTTCACTTTATTTCAAAATTTTTGTGGTTATCAGTCCGTCATGTCTAAACGACAAAAGGATTGGCTAATCCAGGAGCAAACGGCTCTTGGTAAAGATATCTCAAACCCGTTGATGGCTTGCAATTTGCCCAAAATTGTATGGTATCTCAAGTCGCCATATCCTAAAAAGTGAAAGAGTTGGCTAGCCCGCAAGATTATGGCTTGTGGTAAAGGCAGTGGAAAAACCATAATTGGTAACCAGCTCACCAAGATGTTGACTATTCCATCAAGAGTTGGGCTAGTCCAGAAGCAAACGGCTTTTGGTAAAGACAAATCAAATCCGTTGATAGCTGGTGGTTTGCTCAAAATCACATGGTTATCAAGTGGACCATAGTTCTTACTTGAACTGATACATTTGGCTACTCCAGAAGCGATGGCTTTTGGTAAAGAGATTCAAATCCATTAATTTTTCTCAAAAAGATTGCTAGGGACTAGCAATAGTTTAGTGTGGGGGATTGATGAGTGTGTAAATACTCATCATTTTTATCGTATCTGAACTGCCAAAACATCCATAAACACTCAGAAATGCATCAAAATACAGAAATTATTCCAGGAATTGTGTTTTATATGTTTTAGATGCAAAATGTTTAAAAATAAATGAAAAACGAACAAAGTTTTCATAATTGGCAGTTTCAGTCCCTCACGTTTCATAATTTGACAAAACTAGTCCGTGAAGTTTTAAAACGAAAGAAAAGTCAACCCAAGGCATTTAAAAGTAAAATATTATCAAAAACGATCCTTGGGTGAAAAGTTTGAGAAAATTACATATTTGGTCCCTGCAGTTTTGAAATTTGACAAAAATGATCCCTGCAAGTTTAGTTTTGAAAAATTACATCAAAGGACCTTTGATTATTAGAAATTGACAAGTTTTACCCTTGTGATGTATTTTGGAAACCTGTCAAATCAGACCCTCATACTTTTGGCAAAGTGCAAAATTGGTCCTTGTGTTATTATATCTACAAACCAAACCGGACCTATATTATTACTACTCCCCAACATCCAAACCCATCCAAAACTAATCCACCCAACACCCTCCCAGGCCCAAACCAAGCCCAAAGCCATCACCAGCCCACTCCACCCCCGTTTAATAATACTCCTTCCCTCAGGTTTGACCCCCTTTGACCCTCTCCTTCCACCTCACCACCCACCATCCTGCAAACATCCAAACCTCCATCATCACACCTAAGCTTTCACCCCTGCAACACTCAAACCCACCCCCTTGCCTATCCAAACAAACACAACACTCCAAGAATACCTCTGGCTTCAATAATCAAAGGAAAATGCCAAATTCCATTTAGGCGCGAAAATTTCCAAATGGTCAATATTAAAGCTTTGTGATCCTGTGGTCAAAAAGCATGATGGGAAAGGACAACAAGGAGGCTCAGAACCCTAATTTGGAGGCTATAAAATGGAAGCTTGGAAGCTGTGGAGGAGTGTTAGATTTTAGTTTTAATTTAGCCATTTTAAAAGTTAATGTAATTCTCCATTTCAGTATTGTAACTTGTTCCTTTTGATTAATATAAGTCTTTAATTCAGAAAAATAAAGTCTCATTACAGTTTCATTCGAATTTCAATCTCATCAAAAATAAATAAGTAAAATATAAAATAATAAATAAATAAGAAGAGCAGGAAGAATGCAAGGATGATGGAGTGGTATAGAGTTCATGGGAGCATTAGGTGATGGTTTTAAGTTCTGGAATCCCCTTGGTGTTGCTTTGGACAGCTTGTAAGACAAAATTTCCATTTTTGTGTTTTTCATTGTAGCATTGCTAGTTGTAGCTTGATTTCTGTTTAATATTGCTTATTTGTGGTACTAATAGTCTTTTAGAATCAGTTTACTACCAAGGTTATAGTTTTGAAAGTATTTGGATCACATTTCACACCCACTGCCTTAACTTTACCATTTATTGAGTCTTATGGATTTGTTGGTTTTTGGCTGATCAATCTTGTATTTGTGAGTTTAAATAGGTATAACACATCCGTATGTATGTTTATTTGGTAAAATCATGGGATAAATCATGCATTCTCTTTGCAAATTAAAAACAGACATCACATGAAGGAGTGTTTGGAATTGCTGTTCATTCTGTGTTAAGGCTTATCCTTGTTGTTACATTTAGTTCCTACAACTCACATTAGGTTCATTTAGGTCATCCAAGTTACAAAAACAGGTTGTTCTTTGATAAATAATCAAGATCACTCCTTAAGTGATCACTTCAACCCACTATTAGCCCTTTTGGTATTCTAGGTCACCCAAACTAGTTTATTAGTGGTTAGTATAACTTAAAATAGTTTCAAATTAGCTTATTACATCAACTTAAGTCATTTAGGATCAATCATAATTCATTTTAGTCAACCTTTCCTCAAAATGTAAAAAGTCAAAATATCCCATTCAGTAAAATAGGGCATTCTATTAGATAACTTTTAGGATTCATTACAACTTAGAATTAGATAAAATTTGTTTTTATGTGCTATTTGGTTGCTGGTTATTCATAATTAACAAGAAAACTTGGGCTTGAACTCTGTTTGCTTATTGAAATTCACCTTCAAAGTACCCTGCAGGGCAAGGGTATGCCCTGTACTAATACTCAGTCCACACCACCATTTTCAATTAGCCATAGTTTGCTCACCTGTGGGACCCACAGTGATAGCTTGGGATTTTTAGGAAGCCTATTAGGGGTATTTGTTTGGTGTAAACTTGGTTAGGCCTCATATGCTTATTTCCTAGCTTAAATGTGCACTCAAAAGTTGCTTCATGCTCACTGTTTCTGCTGATGCAATCAGTGAGTATCTAGCTTGTTGATTTCCTTGCTTTTATTTGAATCAAGTTTAGTAGGTGTGTGCTAGAGTTGTTTTGTGAATGTTTGAGCCTGTGATACATGAGTTGCCCATAACTTTTGTGCTAGTGCTTATTGATGTGATTGCTTATTTCCAAATTAGCTCACCTAAATCACATAACCTCACCACAGTAGGTTCTTAAGAGCTTGCTCAAGCTTGTGTTAGTTTGTCATTTTGTCTGTTCATGCTTCTCTGATTCATTTTGAGTCTTTTGCTAGCTTTTGCTTCTTTGTACTTTGCTTGTAAACCTTTGGACTAGCTCTTTTTCATCTACTCACTGAATTGAGTTGTATGCCAAATCAGTGAGTGGTGCCCATTTCACAAGCTTCCAATTTGCTCTATACTTAAGCTAGCCCTGAGATATTTGGTTCTTTAGGAAGCTAGTTGTACTAGCTTACTGAATCCAGGCTCATTTAGGGGCTTAAAGCTTTTGCCCCAGCTTATTTTGGATTGCCAAATAAGCTGCAGGCCTGCTTGGTCCTGAGCTTGTTTGAAATGGCTTATTAGGTTGTCACAGCTCATTAGTGATTTAAATTGCATGATCTAACTAGTTTCTAGTATAAGTAAGTTAATTATAGCTTGTTCCAGCCTTTGTTCAGTCCTGTTAGCTTATCATTGGCTTTTTGAGCCTAAAAAGCTCACTGTTGAGCTTATTTGTGTGTACTGAGCTTAATACTGAGATCCAAATAAGTTGCCTTTACAAAAGTTTCATATTTTAAGTAGTTTAATAGTTTTGTAAAAGAAAAACAAGAAAAAGACAAAAATAAATAAAGTGATAGCTTCTATTTAAGCCCTTTTGGCTTATTTTCTGCTTATTTATAAGCAACATCTAATTTTAAATTTTTCCTAGGCTTCTGTACTCATAATAGATTTTTAGTAATTTTTTTCAGATTTTTCCTTGATCATTTAATATTTTTTATAATTTAGTTTAGCTTAAATCAATTAAATAATTAGTTTTAATTAATAATTAATAATTAAAAAATAGAAAAAATAGGTTTTCTGTTTTAAAATTAGTTTTATAATATTTTAGATTTTTCTAAATTTAATTAATATTTTTCTAGTTAATTTTCATAATTAATTAATAATTAGTGTAATTTAGTTAATTAAAAAGTAATTAATAATTAGTAATTAATTAATAGTAATTAATTAAATAGTTGTAAATTTTCTTATGTCATTAGGATTGTAAAAATATAATTTTTATATTCGTAGGATTTTATTTGCTCACGTTTCACTTTTTATTTCGCGCGTTCACGTTTAATTTAAATTCAAACGCGCGTTTTTAGGTTTAGCTCACGTTTTAGGTTACCTGATCATCAATAATTGTTAGAATAGTGTTTCTAAGTTATTTTCAATCATAATCTCGTAGTATAATCATTCAAATCAAATTTCTGATCCTCCTGTTAAATCACCCGATCACTTAAAACGTTTTTAAATACAATTGCTTACCTCGCTGGGACATAACGACCCGGGAATACACTGTACTCCTTGGTTAGTTGGTTTTAGACGTTTAACTTGGTTGACCATTACCTGGTAAACTTAGTTGACCGTTTAGGATCAATCACCTCCCAACCTAAAGAATATACTTTTCTTTGTCATTATCTTATCATCACCAATTGTCTCATCAAAACTAAATGTGGAATAAAACTCCAGACATAACTCCATATAACTATTCTCTCTGATATCAAACACTTTCCTCCAGGCTTCAGATTCGAACAACACCTCATCATCATCTGCATTCACCAACCTTCTAGTTAACATCTCCTCAATTTCTTCTGCACAACCAGCTTTGTTAAATACCTCCTAATTAAGTAGATATGGGGCATAAGGGCTTTTCTGATACAAGGTACTCAGAACCTTGTTGTAATCTCTGTTTCTTTAGTGTTGCAAGTCCTCCAAAGCAGATGAGGGTGAGAAACTGTAGGCAACAACAACTCATCTACAGATATAGTCTCATTCCTCCTCTTTGATTGCCTTTTTCCTGAGGATCCAGCCTCATCATCTTTCCTAGCAGTTTTAATCTTTAAACATCCACAAACAATCAACATTAGTTGTTAGAAAACACAGGCATTCAATGTGTATCCAATTAAGCAAGTTTCAAGTATACTGTGTTCAAATATCTCCAGAAAAGTGGTGGTTTTAAGAATAAAACCGTCGATTACGTGACAAAATTTCCAACATTATGAAAATGTTCGGCGGTTTTTAATAAAAATATCGCGGTCTTGACCCTCAAGACCGGCGGTTTTTATACTCTGCATACAAATCCTCTGTTTTATATTCAAGAACCATTTTCATTATATCAAGGCATCAAAATTCTTTCCTTATTTGGCTTCTATCATCTCAAAAGCAGTATCAAGTATCAAATTAACCATATAAGAATTTATTTATAACAGTTAAGCATCATATACTTAGAAATTCATGCATCCATAGTCAAAATCCTTCCAAATGTTTATATAGCAACTCTTAAACATGTATGCTCCCTTCTAAACTCATAAGCAAATGTTTTCATCAATCACATTATTCTACTCACATGGGCAATTGTTCACATTAGGGCACAGAAAAATCCTAAATATGAAGTGATCATAATTCTACAACTAATCAAGGGGCAAACTCTAAAATCATGTAAAGCAACATAGAATTAATCATAAAACATCTAAAATTCAAAATATCATACCCTAAGTTCATTAAAACCCTAAGAAAATTTTCGAAAGATCAAGACAAGTGTAAACTTACCCTCATTGTTTTGAAATTTGATTTTGATTTTGGAAATTATCTTCAGAAAAATCGTCGGTTTTTTGTGTGTGTGTTTTTGGGAGTTTTTTTCTTTCTTAGCGCGTAAGGTCAAAATGTTCAGTTTTTGAGTTATAAAGGCTTCCTTCATTAAAAACTCGGCGATCTTAATGAAAAGAGCGGCAACTAATTCTGCAATTTTTTTACAGCATGCTATGATCTTCTAGAAATTGATAAATAATAAACTAACAATAAAAGCAATCAAATAAAGATTCACAAAGGTTGTTCATTCATCTCTTTATCAGAGGCATACTCATCAAGCATAAGCTCGAGATACAACTTATTCAAAATTTGCAAAATAACATAGAAATAAAAGTTAAGAAAGGAGCATTGTTTCAACTCCATTTTTGGGTGTTACTTTGGTGTTTTAGGCAGTAAAATGCTCTGGTGACATGATGTCACCCAGCTTGTAGGAACCAGATGGCTTCCTTTTAGTGTGCTTAGTCTCAAAACCTCTTTTAAACCTATTGTTGTGATCCATGGCTAACATAGCTAAAATGTGCAAAAACATCAAATGAAACATTAGCAGGTTAGTCAAATAAGTTATAAGCACATAATCATACTCCAATAACCTCATATAACTGATATATGTCAAGATTTGCATCTGCTTAATCATCATAGAAAAGAAACAAGTCTTCTGTAAAGATTTTTGTAGAAAAGTTCGGCAAGTTTTAATAAAAGTATGGCGTTTACGTGATTATATAGTCGTTTTATTTGAAATTCTCCATAAGTACAACGATTTAAGGATAAAAATCGGCGTGCTTCTGGGTTTTAACAGTTCCTCAAAAGAGATATAATCATTCATAAATTCAGATAATAGTAGAAAACATATTGCAATTATCATTTCATTCAATAGAGCAATCCAATAGAACATTTGCAAGCAAACATTTAAAAAGTGAAAACAAAATATTTTTGTATTTTTTTTAATGTGCATTATATACTCATGCAATAATTCAGACAGTAAAAACAAAAGAAGCATAAGTCCTATGTTCTCAAAATATGGAAAAAGCATTATAAAAGATTGTTTTTGGGGTTTTGTGAAATCAAATCCAACTATTCTTTTACTGTGTCATTTGATCGGCGGTTTTTGTCTAAAAAACCGGCGCTCTTAGTGTCTCAGAAATGAAATTTTTCAAAACTTTAACAGGAATTCTTGGTATTAAGTAAATTTTCTTTTGCAAAACTAAAAATATGATTCAATCTAACCTCCCCGGCAACTGCGCCAAAAACTTTGATGTGTTTCAAAAGCTTTAAATTTATAAGACTAATTTCACCATTTCCTTAATTCATAAAACACATGGGTAAAGTATAACCCTGTTTATAGTCAAGGTTTGAGGTAAGACTAGGTCGTCCCAAAAGAGGTAATTGTTCCTATTGTTAGCTAAAGATAACAAAATTAGATTCCGATGATTGTCACTTATCACTAAAACCGTTTTTGTTGGATTTAAGATTTTTGAAGTGTTTTCCCAATTGATATTAAAAGTATGTTTGTTAAAGGCTAAACACATAAGATGAATGAGCATAAGTATCATAGAAAGTACTTGGACAAAGCATAGAAGTAAAACATGAATGGTGATCATGTAAACTAATATATCTACTTGATGTAATAGAATCTCCTTTCTGCCTATGATCCTAGATACATAAAGTGCATAAAGTATGGTCCAAGCATGAAGTACAAAGTATGCATTTCCCCTAGCCAAGTCGTTGGACGTGAGGCTAGTCCTTAAACATGTTATGGTTGAGTTTATCATATGTTTTACTATCCAATTCTCACAAGCATAGCAATGACTCGTTATAGACAGATGATTCATAATATAATCAACATAATTGCGTCTTTCGACCTGTAAACATTTATAATGACCAATCAAAACATATGATAGGAGTCTAAACCATAACATATCAAATACATAAAAGATAGATTCAATAGTCATGATATAAATCCAAATTCAACTCATGGCAGAAATGCCTATAACAAACATAAAAGTACTACTCCATACTCATATAAAAGTAAACTAAGTAAAAAAGTGATGTTGTCATTATACCGAGGTTTCCGAATGTAATCACGTTCCAACTGAGTTCTCCAAGTGTTTCTCCGGCTTTAGCTAGTGGCTTTGGTGTAAACCACTACTAAACTTCTTCTAGTGATCAAGTTGTGATTCTTTGTTGAGGTGTGTATAGAACCACAAATTGTGCCTCTATTTATAGTGTAAATGAAACCATAGCACGTCCCTGGAGAGTTATTACAAGCAAGTGATCGGTCTCATCATTGAAGTAGCTCATTAATGTAGAGAATATAACTGCCATGTAAAGTACGCCATGCATTTGGTGTAAAACTGGCGAGCTTCATTTCGTGTAACCGGCGCTTATATAATATATAATCGGCGCTCTTTCTATTTGGCTCGTGTATATATAGTTGACCAAAGATACCCATAAGCGGCGCTGTTTCTACTTATAAGCGGCGTGCTTTAGTCCAAACTATGCCTTTTTTCTTGTATGTTCACAAAGTCATCCTTCTCGTGTGTTTCTCGTTATTTTCCTCCAAACCTTTGTCCTGCACATATATTCTCATATTAAGTACCAAAAGTCCTAATAATAAGGTCATCTATCATATAATTCACATAATATCGAGGGTATAAATCTGTATAATACGAGGATTATCATCGACTCTGATCATGTAGGAGATTATGTGGATCGAAAAAGTACGAGTGGCGTTTGTACCTTCATGGGTTGTTGTCTAACTTTTTGGTTCTCCAAGACGCAAACGGCTATTGCTATCTCTACGACCGAAGCCGAATACGTAAGAGCCGGAAAGGCATGTCAACAAGCACTATGGATGAAGCAAGCTCTTATCGACTACGACATCCATCTAGACGACATACCAATTATGTGCGACAAGAAAGGCGCCATCGACTTGAGCAAGAATCCCGTCCAACATTCTCGTACTAAACACATCGAAATTCGCCACCACTTCCTTCGCGATAATTTCCAGAAAGGAAACATTTCTATTGAGAAAGTTCCCTCTCAAGACAATATCACTGACATTCTAACGAAACCTCTCAAACGCGAATCCTTTAACTATCTCCGTCTAGGTCTAGGAATGATGGAACACATCCCATAAACCCCCTCTTATGACTATTTGAATATTTCATTTGAAATATTAAGGTCATCCCTCGCATCGATATCTCTCTAATGACTATTGAAGTCATCTCGTATTGTCTAGTTTAGCTCGGTCTATCTCTCGTTAGAAGAATTTATTAGGTATAAATTATTTCCTCGTGTCAAAGAGTCTCACTAAGTCAGCGAGACTTGTTCGTCAAAAATAAAAAAGGGACAAAAATTTGTTCCAGCAGACCACGACACCACTAATTTTAGTGGTACCGCGGTACTGTAGGTCTGACATTGTCGTATATCAGTCTCTTTTCCCTCGTAATTCACATTTGAACTTTCCCAATTTCCTCCATTGCTGCCAAAAACGATCCTCACAATCCAAACCTCAATTAAAACATCTCAAAATCATATTGGAGGCACTTTTCTTCAAAAAAATCAATCACGACTAATCTCTTATCATCAATTGTAAGTTACTCTATTCTAATTTTTCTTTGATCTTGACTAGGGTTATTCTTACATAAAAATTGGAATTGGGGATCTCTTAATAAGTTATTTTAATTCTCCCAACATAGAATCCTAACATAGAATCCCAACATAGAATCCCATTTAAGAGATTAGATTAGCAAATTACACATAAATCTTTCAAACTCAAAACCCAATTCCATAATTTCCAAAACCTCACAAATCTAGGATCATGAAATAATTATTTTTGTGCATTGTTGATTCAAATTCAAAATGTTTTCTCATGCATACATGATCTCATGAATATTAATCGAATTACATAACTAATATGTACTCTTCGAAATATTCAATTGAGCAAAAGCAAAATTAGGAGTATTTGGGTAATTTTATTAAGTTAAAGTTTAGAGTCAAGATTATCACACCTCCACATAGTTTGCATATAGGCACACACTAGGCATATATCTTAATAATAATAAACATCTTTGATGATTAAATACAACTTATCTTTTATAGGTTTCAACCATGTCTCATCTTTCTGATTTTGATCACCTCACAACCGATACATACATTCCCGATATATCTCGTGAACCCACTACACACGGAAACCAAATTCGTGCCTATGTGAATCTTGAAACCCGTCGGTTTCATGAAGGTCGAGTCATTGATCCTTCTCTAAAGGGATATAAACATGTCATTTAGAGCTATAGGTTTTGATTGCTTACTACAAATTAACGAGCCTATTTGTCCTCGTTTTATGCTAGAGTTCTTTTGACAAGTTGAACTCGTACGTAACGAGGATTAATCTTTGTCACTTTGGTTTTGGATTCGCAACTTTAAGTTTGTCCTTACTCTTGAGCAATTTTCTCAAATTCTTCGAATTCCCAATCATGGGCAATGTGCCTACACCGAAGATTGGTGTCTTGAGTCTCTTTTCAATTATAGAGAAGAGAATAGTCCTTATTGTTCTTACATACCCTCTCCTAGTGAGCTCACCAAAATACTCCGTACTCATAAGTACACTCCTTTCCTCGATCCCACAAAAATTCGATGGGTGGAAGTTCACTATGAACTTCGTTCTCGTGCTATCATTTTAAAAGAAAATGTTCTTAGTCTTAAGGGTGTCCGTGAGCAACTTCCGGCGTGTTGTGCTCACATGTTGTATTGTCTCCTCACTCAACATCCATACAACCTTGCCTGCTTCTTCGCTAAGCGAATTGTCCATCTCAAAGGTAACAAGGATAAGTTGATACCTTATGGGATGTTCCTCACTCGTCTTTACCACTATCTCATGAAATTTCACCCATACCTTCGTGGTCCTCATTACTCACTTTTCTCTCCAACCATGGAACCCCTAAATGGGTCTCACATCTCCTCCATTTTTATTTCCGCCGCCTCCATTGATTACGACATCTATGATGATCCCACGGATGAGGGAGTGGTGCGAGCTCAACTAGAGAATGTGATGGAACCAAATGAAGTTGAAATGATCCTTGAGAAGCATAGACTTGAGTAGTTAGGAAGGGATTAGTAGCTTTATCTCATTTTAGGAATTAATAATATTTGACTTAACTTATTGCATGCTTGACTATCTCCCTAACTTCTTAGATTATTTAATTCTTATATTATGATGGATTTAGATTATTTTGTCCATTTGGGTGCATGCTTAGTTCTACATAGATACATGTTTAACCCTCTTTGATTGCTGGATGTAGAGTATTATTGGACTTATTTGGCAAATTAATCCTTAGTGATTTGAGGCACTACCATTTCCTGCAAATTGTCCACCTAGGAAACTCCTTCTAGCTGCTAAAACATAGGTATCACAGAAAAATTTCGCTCTTCCCAGGACACGACATCACTAAACATGCCACGGTACCGTTAAATTTAGCAGTACCATATGCTATTTAATGGTACCGTCCCATGCTAAGACGAAATTTACTGTTTCCTCTAGAATTTTGCATCCCTATCCTCCAAACCTGCAAAATTTTGCACACTCTCATGCACCTTAAGATTCCTCTAGACCCCCATAGGACATCCTTATCACCTTTAATTCAAATCACACTACTCTTGCTTATATAAGGCTTCAGTCTTGCAAGCATTTCTTGCAACTCACCATCATCCTTACACCTCATTCACCGTGGCTTCCACACAAGGGTCCACATCTCACATCTCCAAGAAACCTAGAATCACCATTAGGCCTTTATCCAAATCTCTCTTTGTTGATCTCACCAAAGATGATGAAGTCACAACACCACCTTCCCAAAGCCATCCAAACTCACCATCTCCACCTAATGCTCCTTCCAAATCATCATCTACTAGGACATCTTCATTATCCTCTTCTTTCAACACCATGCCATCATCCATGGACTACATACTCTCACCTATCACACCATTGGACTATGTTATGCCTACTCCATCACCAACATACTCACCACCACCTCCATCACAATCATGGGCCCTCCTATTCAACTCAATCCGGTTGATATACATACTAATTGCCTATGTTGTCTTCACAACCGTAACCTCATTTCCTCTTTAAGAGATGAACTCTACTACATGTTCTCTTATGTGGAACAAATCTTGACACCACCACAACCACCAATCATGTCACCATCACCATCTATTAGCCCATTCAACTAAACATGCTTATGTTTAGTTATCATGAATAACTCTTAGGACTTCATCTAGGACTAGAAGCAAATCTTAGGACCTCTCAAGTCACTAAAGATTAATATGTGCTTCTTGTAGTTGTAGATTTTGTTATGTCTATAATGTACTCACATTTTATGTGTGGATGTTCTTTTAATGCATGGGCTTATTATCTTATCTTAGTTGTTCCTTCATTGTTGGATATTTGTCTTAGTTGCTACGTGTTAGAATATTTCTCGTGTCATCTAACTTTGTTTTGTAGCATCAACCATTGTTCGATTCCTTGGTATGCTCCAAATGAGGGGGAGTATACATCAAGAGGGAGCCTTAGTATTCTTTTTGCTTCGACAAAAAAGGGAGAGAAATGGGATATAAATTCATACTAAATACTTGTCGAAACTAGTTTTTCACATAAAATGAGTTTACGTTTTGTCATCATCAAAAAGGGGAGATTGTTGATGCAAATAATGTCTAAAAACGTTATTCTCATCTTTCGATATCTCTATGTTATGATGATAACAAAATGTGAAAACATCTTACGTCAAAATTAACGTAAACAAGTTTTTAGTCGATATATCCGATTTCGAGGATAATCACTATAGGTATGAACAAACAAATTTACAACTTGACAAATAATCAAAGAAGCGAATTTGTGTTTTGAACATCACATTTTTAGCTTGACAAAACTTTTTTTTTTCAAAAATACATTTTACAAATTATTTTTGAAATATTAAGAAATGTTTTATTTGGGAAATAAATTTCAAAATTTCCCAACAGCTATATTTTACCCAAACCAGTTCCAAACTCCCCCAAATAAAATTCACCACTAAGGACAAAATCTGGAGCGTGTTTGTCAGGCACGATACCACGGTACCACTAAATTTAGTGGTACCGTGTGATAATTAGTGGTGCCGTCTCTTTAAAATGGTCAAATTTTCAGTTCCTATAAATACCACTTCATTTCCCAGATTTTGGCTATCCTTTCACACACTTAACTTTATGTAGTCATATCCTCAATCACCTAAACTCTCCTTTGATCATTAGTTAATTTTCTTTTGTTTAAAGAGTGATTCTTTCATCCAACCAAGAATAATCTACATACCTCTACTAGTCAAGAGAAGAACACAAAGTATCAAGAAGATACAAAGTGTTGGTGTCATAGAGTAGTGCACTTGCATTACTAGTTGTCTACTTGATTGTATCTTGATATACAACAAGTGTTTTAGTATTTCTTAGTTATTGTGTTGATCATTGTGATCTTGTTGAGATCTTGAGGATCTCTTGAGTGTTGAGTGATTAAGTATTGATCAAGTGGATCAAGAGTAGATTGTGAGGATTGTGTGGATCTTGTGAGGATCGTGTACATTGTGTGAGGATCGTGTTGATCGTGTGATAAGTAAGGATCGGGTAGATCGTGTAAGAAGCTAGGATCAAGTGGATCGTGGTAGATTGGTACTAGCTAAGATTAGTACTCGACATCTAGCTTAGTGTCGGAAAATAACGTAAGCGACGTTGTATGGTTTTCGCCGCATGAAGGGAGCTTTGTTGACATAGTGCTTAGAACTCTCGAGTGTGGTACTCGGGGAGTGGAGTAGGGCAAAGAAGAGCTTCGTGACCGAACCACTATAAATCTCGTTTTCTCGGTTTGATCTTTCCATCTCTTTTCTTTACATACTTATTGTTTGATTGTGTTAGCATAGAGTTGTCTTCATATTGGTGTTGATTGATTTCATCCACATTTGAATCTAAGTTTTTCACAAAGTAATTTTTATAACTAAAGAAAACAAGTCAGTAAACTATTCAACCCCCTTCTAGTTTCCCACATACTTAATCCGAACCTACTAATTTTCGTGTCGGTCTTAGGTTGGGTTTCATGTCGGGACAGAAATTGCACCCCCTAGTTATTGAGATGTTAATCATGACTTTTATCAATGACCACGTCAAGTGACATGTAATTTTCAATGGTAGAGCTAGTGGGCCAAAGGTCAGAAATCACGGTTAAAAAAAAAAAAAATCAATGGTAGACTTATTAACAAAGTTCCCATCAAAAGGACGTTGTCATCATGTTGTTTGTTCTTTGGTTATTGTAAATATCTAAACACAAGAATCGCAATTATTTCATCCTTGTTTCGGTAAAAAACTTGTTAGCTTGTTAAATTTTTTTTATTGATGTTGCATAAATATGTGGTTTTACAGAGTTTGTTCAAGCATACTGACTACTGAACACTTCTTCAAGTTAACCTAGAGAGGTTCTTCAGTTTGAAGTTCACATGACTCAAGTCACTTGACTCACGTTATAGAGAAATGAATTACATAGAAAAAAGCATTGCCCGCAAGTTAAGTTACAACGATATATATCTTATTTGGAACTTCAGTCGGGTAGTCTCCATTTAAACAAATTCCATGGGATAGCTATCATTCTTTTTAAATTTCTTGGCTGATACATGAACTAGATAAAAAAAACTTAAGAGATTTGTATGCAAGAATTGTCTATTGAACCAATACATGATTTGCCTGAAAATAATGTCTGTGGCTGTTGGAAAATACCTCGACAACAACCCAAAGTTCGATCGCGGAACGCTAAATCTCGAGTTGTATTGAGCACAAGTAGTAAACACGTGAGACTATAAAGAACCGACAAGAATATATGCACACGATATAACCTCGTACCAAACCTTTATTAAAAACCTAATAAAGCTATTACAATGAGGAAGAAGAATGAATAACTAGCATCCCCCCTCATCTTTATTTATAGAGATGAGGGGGTAGAAACTTTAGCTTGCCTTGCACTCCAAACTAACTAATCCTAGTTCTAGTCTACCACCTAATCTAATTATAAAGTACAATTAAGTCCCTCATCTATGTTTAAGTTTACTACTAATATATAACAATTTCCACCTTATGAGTAACACTTAAACATAACCGATACTCAGCAACTTTTCCTCGTGCTGGAACCTCGGATCGGGGACCACCATGTTGACCAGGCATTGTACTTTAGTAATTTTCCAAGATTAGCTTTCATAGACTCCTTCACTTTCCTCTTTTCAGCAACTTTACCCTCTGCACCTTCTTGACCAGTTACTCTGGTTACCGTAATGTCTGACCCCACCTTTATACCAAGGTGTACATTTTCCTGCTCCTTTACCAAGCAGCCCGTGTTTGTCTTTTCTTCAAGTTGCTTGTCCTCCAACTTTTTTTGAGCCACTATAGCATCATTGTTACTAACTTGAACAGCCTCAACTTCACGATTTTCTTGAGCTCCCTGCAGTTCCACCTCAAACCAAACACGTTCATCAACCTGTACTCCATAGACTCCTATTTCAACACCAGGACCAAGTTTTTTGAACCCAACTTGTTTATGACAAGTTGTTTTATCCCAACTTGTTTATGACCAAGTTGCTTGAATCCAACTTGCTTCAAGAGTATACACACAGTTCTTTCCCCTGATCCTGGTCATCATAACCCGACAACCTTTGATCACCTTGACTCTATCCATCTGCATCTTCACAGTATAACCCTCTTTTTTAAGAGTACCCAATGAAATCAAGCTTTTTCTTAACTCTGGAACATACATGACATCTTCCAGTATAAAGCTTGAACCATCATTTAACTATATCCTCACTTTTCCTGTCCCTCTGATAGTGCATGTCATGTTATAACCTAACTGAACCGAACCACCATCAACATGCTTGAAGTCATACAAGAAATCCCTCCTAGGTGTCATATGATAAGACCCACCTGAATCCATTACCAATTCAGTCATCTCATCATTCCCGACTACCGCCAAGGCTTCTCCAAAGTAGGCGCTACCGTCATCATCAAAAGAATCAGAATCCTGATCATGCTTACCTTTCCTGACGAACCTACTTGACTTCTTCTTTGGACAGTCTCTCTTCAGATGACCCTCTGAATGATATATGAAGCACTTGCGTTTACCAGTTCCATGCCTTGACTTAAACCGCGAACTTCCACCAGAATGACCTTTCTTTGAATGATCTGACCCTCCCCTTATGTATAACCCGTCACCAGTATCTTCGTTTGTACCTTCAGTTCTTTTCTTCAACTCTATTAAATTTAGAGTTGCAAGAATATCCTCCATTTTCAAGGATTCCCTCCCATACAACAATGTCTCCACAAAGTTTTCGTAAGACGATGGCAACGACGTAAGTAACATAAGTGTCTAATCCTCAATCTCGATATCAATATTCGCCAAATCAAGTATCAACTTATTAAACTCATCTATATGATCACCCAGTTTTGTACCTGGACTTATATAAAACGTGTACAGCTTCTTCTTCAAATACAGTCTGTTTGCTAAGGACTTAGTCATATACAGACTAGTTAACTTTGTCCAAATTCCTGCAACAGTTGTTTCCTTGGTAACTTCCCGTAAAACCCGATTTCCCAAGCAAAGAATCAAGGTATTGTATGCCTTCTTCATCAAAGCAGCCTTTTCACATGCTTCCATTTCCGCAAGTAATGTCTCTAATGCAGCATAACATCCCAGCTATACAATTAAAGCACGCATCTTTATTTGCCATAACCCGAAGTCATTCTTCCCATCGAATTTCTCGATGTCAAACCTAGTTATTGAACTAGCCATTCTTCTTTTACCTTGCTAAAAACCTTGTCAAGTTGTTTCTTAACCAATTTTACCGACAAGCCTCACAAGCCGTGTGTAATATTCCCTTGTTGCTATAAACCCTTCTTGCAAATCGATTAAATTAGAAACCCTAAACCTTGATCACGAACAAGCAACCAAGTCGATAATCTTGAACCCCAAGTATCTCGACTCTAAACTTGAACTACAAGAATAAAATAGCCAATAAGAACCTTCGCTTTAATCGACTTTTAAAATCCTAAAAGAAGATAACCCGAAGTCGATTTTTAAATATTAAAAATCGTAACCCTTAAGAATAACTAAATTCACTTTGTTAACTTTTATAGACTTGTAGTATCTTACCTACGTGATACAAGATATTAATATACCAATAACAGAAAAAAGCTTGCAATATATTAATATTCTTTGTCTTTGTAAAACCAACAATCACGTACTACACTTCGTCTTCTTCCGATTAAATAAACCTGCAACTTCATAAAACCCGAATCTCGAACAAACTCAGCACCTCGAATTAACTCGAAACCACGATCTAGTACTTGAACTTCGATGACCACTGTTGATACAAAAGTTGGGCGTTCCTTGTTTGGGTTCCTGTTCTCGTACCAATTCGATCTTAATGCTTGAGACCTGCGCACTAAGAAAACAAACAAACACCGTTAGGCTTATCGTGGGATTGTCTCCAACGATTATCCTCCGGCGTGAGAGTAAGTAATCGGTTTAGGGTTATGTACACGAATTAGGGTTGTAAAATCGTATCTTTGTCGAGAGTTATGAGATTATTTATATAGGCACAGAATCCTTGTTGGATACGTGCGCCTGACTCTTTGGTATATATTCGGTATGGATATATATCCCTTAAATAAGAGATATCCATATTTTAATTATAAATATGTTTGGGCTTGGGCTTTCGTGAGCCCGAACCGTTAGCATACTGGCCCAAATCATTATTATGATAGCCCACTCGTGACGGGCTTGGGCATTAGTGATGTTTATCATTTGGGTTCATGACCCGAATATATACTATACGTCATCAACCACAATAACCTCGGCTCTTGATACCACTTGTTGGAAAATACCTCGACAACAATCCGAAGTTCGATCGCGGAACGCTAGATCGCGAGTTGTATTGAGCACAAGTAGCAAATACGAGATACTACAAAGAACCGACAACAATATATGCACATGATATACCCTCGTACCAAACCTTTATTAAAAACCTAATAAAGCTATTACAACGAGGAAGAAGAATGAATAACTAGCATCATCCTCATTTCTATTTATAGAGATGAGGGGTAGAAACCTTAGCTTGCCTTACACTCCAAGCTAACTAATCATAGTTCCAATCAATCACCTAATCTAATTATAAAGTACAATTAAGTCCCTCATCTATGTTTAAGTTTACTATAATATATAACAGTGGCCATAAGAAGGATCCGTTAGAGTGTTTCATTAATGATCTGCTGGTTCATAGTTACGTAACGATCGCAAGCTAGAGCTTCTTTCTCCAGATCTTAAAAGTTTCTCCTGCCCGTGTGTTTCTGTGTATTTTCCTAACAACAATTTTATCAAAATGCAGCGGTGTAATTTAATTTGTCTTCAATCTTATGCGAATTCCTTAGTTTCCTATCTTGAGAGTTCATCAAGCTGTCTCCGATCAACACAAATCTTTAACCACACTCAAGTTATAGATATTCTTTAAAGTGTTGCCTAGTTGAGTTGCATTATCATCGATTGGATGTATTCAGCAGGCTTAGGATTGTTACTATGTTGAAGCTTGTCTCATTCGGTTTTATCTCTTGAATAAATATCTGTACTACTATATAATGTATTTGAGACTATTCTATAATTAGAAAGGCTTAAAAATTCAGACTTTTATTTACTAATTATGGAAACAACCACCCCTAACAATCACCCCAACAATTTATAAGCACCTCAACAATTTATAAGCACCTCAACAACCACCCCCAACAATTTATAACACCTCAACAACCACCCCAACAACCATTTTCCACCACCCCACGTCCCCACCTCCCTCCTCTTCACCCCAATAATCCTCCCCGCATCGCGCGGGCACCTTTCTAGTTACTCAAAATATATTTAGACTACCCAGCTCCATCACAATGGCATTGGCACCACTTATATATTTTCTTTTCATTTTAAGAATTTCTAATTGATATTTTGACTTTTCGTAAGATACATTCAAATAATATATTCTACTGTATTTGATAGACCGTGAGATATTTCTTTTAAAAGCCATCAACTAGATTTTGTTTAGTTGCATTAAACGCTTAACTAGAAACTTGATAAGTATTAATGTGTTTACAGTATACACATTATGAAGTTATCAATAGATGAAATTATACACAATCCCCTACGTGTTTGCTTTATGAAATTATTAGTAAACGACAATTCTCATAAACACATACCTACGTGTTTGCTTTATGAAATTATTAGAAAATGTCAATTCTCATGCACATAGTTATCAAAATCGTGATCCTGATCGTAAGATCGTACGATCCTACGATCCTACACATAAAAAACGATCAGAATCTTAACAAGATCGTAATTCGAGAAGGATCGTATCAGGATCGTATGATCGCACGTAAGATCGTATAATCGCCTAATATTTATTTTTATTTTTTTTTAAATTATGTTATTTCATTTTCAAAAATTATGTCATAATTTATTTTGATAATATAATTTTTGTTTCTGAAAATGAATTGTTCATAATTTATTTTTTGTTTCTAATTTATTTGATTATTAAGAAACAAAAAATATTGTGCTGCCTTGTTGTCCTCTATTATAAATTATGTCGTTTTATTTTCAGAAATAATTCATTTATCTTTGTGCATTAATCTATATATTGTAATAAAAAAAGTCACATAATCACGTACCAATAAATTGACACTATATTTTTTTTTGCATTAATCTAAGGGCCCGTTTGGTTGGGGTTAATGGGAATGAGTCTATGACTTTGAAAGTCATTGAATGTTTTTGTTTTGTGAGCCCGATAATAAATTGAGTATATCATTGTCATAGATTCATTACCTATCAATTTGATGTATATGAAATACATTCCCGTGGGCTCATATCTTTTACACTACAAAACTCAAACATCTATACACTTTTTCATTCATATTTTGTCATCCAAACATAAACAATCGTAATGATACACTTTTTCATATCCATTGTCATTCTACCCCATACCAAATCCGATACCCATCGTCATTCCTAGCAACAAACCAAACAGGCCCTAAATGTTATCACGAAAAACCTATAACAAAAAATATTGAACAAGAAGTAGGTGCACATATATATGTAGTAACTTTGTGCAAGTGAGCATTACAATATATCTAATATTCTACTGGTACTTGAATATATAACTTTTTCTTTTATTATCCATTTAGATTCGTTTATCATATGAAATATTATATATGAAATATAAAATTACAACACCTATACAAAAATATATACATTTACATAGGATCTTACGATGCAGATCCAATCCTACAATCACAATGTTGCAAAACCAAAAACGATCCTAGGTAGGATCCGCTCCTGACAACCTTGCTCATACACATAGATGATCCGAGAAAATTTAAATTTAAAAAGAAAAAAAAATTAATTATTTAATGAACAAATTTTGTGATTTATTTTTTGATCAAACTAAAATAACTCACTTTTATCTTTATTTTTAAATAAATATATCACAAATCGTTAATCGTGAAACGAATTATACAATCGTGACGAGAATTAATCATATTTCTATATATAGGGCACTTCTATATAAATTTTCGATGAACTTTTATTTTGAGTTTTTTTTAAGTGTTGAAATTTACGTCCTGAAAATCACATGTGATTTGTAAAATCGTAGTTGCTTTGTTATTTTAAAAATCACATGTTATTTATAAAAAAAAAACAAATCACATGTGATTTTCACATCGTAAATTTCAGCCAAAAAAATGCTTGAAAAAAAAGTTCGACGAAAGTATATCAAAGTATCCGTTTACTAAAAGATAAAAAAAAAAATTCGTCATATTTTTTGTCTTAACGATTTACCGTTTGCAAGAGATTTTTTATTTTAATTAAAAAGTTGAAAAAGTGTGTTATTTTTTATAAAAAGAAAAAAAATAAATGGATAAGATTTACTCATCAAATATTTAAAGAATTTATAATTTATATTGATCACAGCACTAAATATTGTCAAAGTTGACTGTCTAAAAAAACTTATCTATAAAATTTAACTGGCTTCACATTTGAGGTGAAAACTGATAGACACAAGTATAAATTACTTCCTAGTCATTTACACTTTTATATGTTATAATAAACATGACTATGAAGCCATGAAGGGTCGTTGTTAAGAGTCAAACTGAACATTATTTTTTATAACTTTCACTTGCCTTCTCTTTAAGCTACTTGCTAGAATATGTTAAGTACGTCTTGTTCATATTCTAAGGTGTGGATATATATCTACATAAACATTATTATATTAAGTAACCAAAAAAAAAAAAAAAAAAAAAAAAAAAAATCTCGAAAGCAATGTGTATATGGAACTTTACGATATGTCTAATTGTGTGTGTTTGCATGTATTTACCTGAAAATTTACGGATTGTTCTTTCTTACTCCCTCCGTTCTAAAATTATTGTCTAGTTTGAATTTTCAAAGTCAAACTGGTTCAACTTTGACCATAAATATATATATTTTATTCTATAATACTTGATGAAAAATTATATAATTAAAAAGTACACTTAAAAC
The DNA here is from genome assembly GCA_030686995.1 of Artemisia argyi. Classification (NCBI taxonomy): domain Eukaryota; kingdom Viridiplantae; phylum Streptophyta; class Magnoliopsida; order Asterales; family Asteraceae; genus Artemisia; species Artemisia argyi. Next base: position 68,702,402 of record CM060697.1, read on the forward strand.
CAATCAATTTATATATTTTGCATCAAATATTATATAACAGCCACAAAAATATTTAAAGTCAAAGTTGAAGAAAAAATACTAAAAAAATCAATAGTGGACAATAAATTTGGGATGGAGGGAGTATAAATTAAGGGTGTGTTTTGTTCAAACTTGAGAATGAAAAAGGAAAAGGTAATGATAATGGGGAAAAGGAAAGAAAAACGTTCCTCAATTTATTGGGTAATGACTCATTACCTACTATTTGGTAATAAGTCATTGAATTATACTATATCAAACACTTTTTTTTATTATATTTCTCATTCCTCATCCTCGTAACCCCTATCAAGCATGCCTTAAATAAGAAACCACATAATTTTGATTATGACACTAGTATTGTATGCACAAATACGCAAATCACCTCCTTTTTATGGTCCTACATCTTTTATACATTGTCCACATGTTATGACAAATGTATATCATTCTACTACAAGTAGTGCGTGTTATTAATACTTGTACATTAATATCTACAAATACGCAAATCACCTCCTTTTTATGGTCCTACACCTTTTTTATATTGTCCACATCTTATTACAAATGTGTATCATTCCACTACAAGTAGTGCGTGTTATAATCATTTGCTCTTTGTGCTTGTGATTTTCCAAAATATGAGATGACAGTTGCATATAATTATTATAGGAGTCGTTACGTCAGCATGCATATTATAACTTTTTCATAACATAAATATCATCCCCAATAAAATTTATATAATACACCACACGCACCCCTTCACTAAAAAAAAAAAAAAAAAAAAAAGGGAATAACGTCTGTAGGTACCTAAATACTATCATATATCACTCTTCAACATGGCTAGAATCGTATAAAGAGATAGAGAGTAAGGCGTTAAGGTTTTGTAGAGAGAGATGGTGGTGATAACATGTATAGCATAAACACACACTACACACTTTTCCTTAGTTACACACACCACACAATTTAGAGCATTTGTGTGGATTTATACTCCCAACGCCCCATACAATGGGCTTGGGCTTTGATTTGTCTTCGTGGGATTGGAAATTTGGAATAGGAGCACATAGGACTAATCTTGACGAAACTTATAGCCCAGTAGCTTATCTAAGGTCCTTAAGCCCCATACCAGACTATTACATTTCTATCACAATGTACCAGTTTCTAATAGTAGAATGACCATCACTTTTAAGATCCTAACAATCTACCCTTAAGGGATGATCATTTATAAATGATTTCTTTTAGTGTCTTGGTCTTGATACAACTTGACAACATGATAAAGATTTATTTGGTACCTTTTTAAGGGGTCATTTAAGCCAAAAATTGTATTAATATGATCAAATAGTGCCTCAAATCGTTTCTTTTTTGCATTTTAGGTACTTGGAACGAGAAATATGAAAGTCGGAAAAGTGAAGAAAACGAAGAAGTCATGAAATTCTATCAGATATAGAGATTTGACGGAGTCACACGCTACAACATGACACCATCACTTATTGCTAAAACTGGATTTTTGGTTCAAGATTAACAAGAGACGCCTCAGATAAATTATGAAGACTTACAACCTAACGATGTTAGGTGTTAATTAAAGATGAGAGTCACGTATTAAGCTAACAAGAGACGGTTCAGACACTTAATAGAGGACGGTGTCAGATATGAAGTGACAGCGTCAGAGGTTATAAGGTGACACAGTCATAATGGCGACTTGCACAAGACGAAACCCTAATCACGGTGAGCGGACAACGTCAGAACCCATAACTTGATGCCTTCAGAGTTGCAAATCTGTATATAGTTTCGTATGTTTTTCATAAGTCGTGTAATATCTTGGAGTACGGTTTTGTGGACGAATTTGGCAGCTGTTGTAGGGGTTCTACATCCCCCAAAACTCATGTTTTATTGAAGATTAGTTTTTCGTTTAATCATTCAATATTTCTATATGTTGTTTGATTACCCCGTTTATCTTTTCTTCTCTTTAACATGCTAGCTTAGATTCTTTTGTGTTTGCTTAGATCTAGTGAACCCTAGTTGTTTAATATTGATTTGTCGTCTCTTGTTTAATTGATTGCTTCGCGTTAGGCTAAGAAAACTGGCTGACCTCTTATATGTAACTAGCTTGAACGCTTTAGAAATGCAATGGTAGAGTGCACTATTGATTTTTCGTCTCTTGTTTAATTGATTGCTTCTCGTTGTATTTATTGCATGAATTGCGGCTTGTAGATCCTAGAAAAATTAATAGACTTTAAGATTTTTAGATGAGACTAAGATTTATAGAGTTGGGGACCTCGGCATCACCCCACGACCGATATTAAGGAATTAAATGCTTCAATTAAAACAAGGACGTGACAACTTGACAAATCAGTAAGAGATAACTAGGGTGTAATTAAATCTAAGTTAACACGCTTTTCCCTATTATAAGAAATCACCAATTTACTTTTCTGTTTATTTTTAATTATTTTAGTTTTATAATTAGTTTTGGGTTAGTTGACTAGCAACTAATTCCCGCCCACTCTTTCAAAACCCGAGATTTTTACTGCTTTTTGATGCGTGGGAATCGCAACAGGATTTACCTCTCGAGGGATCTCGAGAAGCTTACAACCCCCACCAGGCAGTGTACCTGATCGTTGTAGTATAGTATAGTGACAAGTACCGGGGGATTGATCGTTCAGCTTAGGAATAGTGTCGCTAGGATTAGAAAGCATAATTACTAGTTCTAAAGGTGAGGGATGATTATTTTTGTATTTTTATATTTTTTAGAAAGCAAGTAAAATCTCGGGGTTTTGAAAGAGTGGGCGGAATTAGTTGCTATTCAACTAGCCAAAACTAAGATAAAATCAAAATAAAATACTGAAAATGAAAATAAACTAATTAAACTAAAGTTGTGAGCAGTAATTGGAGAAAATGTGTTTACTTAGACTTCACTACTCCCTAGATATCTTTTACACGTTAATTACTTGTTATAATTGTATGGATGACGGATTGTATTCCTTAATACCATTCATGGGGTGGCATACATAACTCCCCAATTCTATGAGCTCTTATCTCCTCCTACACCATGACCCAGCACAACTATAGGGATTGTAAATAGTAGCTCATGCATTAAATACAACCAATAAAGACCTAGTACGCCTCGGTTCATGTTTCTTAAGATGTTCAAGCATGTTACCATTTGGAGATCTGCCAGTTTTCTTAAGCCTAACATATAAAATCATTCATCCAAGACAAGAATAAACAAGTAATCAACACATAATCAATATCTAGGTTTCATTAGATCTAAGCAAACACAAAAGAGATCTAGCCTAGCATAATGGAATTGAGACAAGAACAAGATATAGACAACCAACACATAGACATATTGATTGAATTAGAAGAACACTTATCTCAATTACAATGCAAGGTATCAAGGGTTTGGAACCCTTGAAAAACCTGTAAAAGTTGCACCAAATTCGTCTTTAGGGTTTCACCAAAACTTTTTTTTTTTTAATGTAAAAAACTAGAAAACTATATATAGGAAAACAGGGGTGACGGCGTCAAGAGCAAGGGTGTGACGCCGTCATCTCGCCGCCAAATACTTCCTCGGACGGCCTTGATCTACTTATGACGGCCTATGTGACGCCGTCATCAACCACGGTATTTTATTCTTGGGACTCTGACACCGTCAAGAGCAATTCTTGACGCCTTCATGCACTGTTCCCAGCATAGAAATTTGAGACTTTGCCGTTTTCTTCACTTTTATGGTCCAAAAACGTCCAAAATGGCTTCTTTTCCAGAATTCACTCTCCAAGTTCCTAAAATCACAAAAGGAACGATTTAGGGCAATATTTGATCAAATAAAGTCGGATTCGGGCTTAAATGACCCCCTAAAAACGGATCATTTTTCGCCTCATCATATACCCTTACACTTGAGATTTGCTTGTCCTCAAGCAAATGCGCTTTTATTCTACTCAAAAGACAAGTTAGGGGTCATTTAACACTAATATAAAAGTAATTACAACAAATAATCATTCCACTAAAGACCAATAGACAAGCACGGAGGTCATACACAAGCACCTCACAAATAGTGTTTAGATACTCACATCTCTCGGGTGTAATAAAGTAATATAACATTATGGAAATGGAAGATATCTCTCACTACCTGTCATAGCAAAATAGATTACCATAGGCTTGGGAAAGGATCAAACCTCCACCGCATGGCGTAAGCACCTAGGATAAACTATCAAAGAGGTCTTTTAAAGGGTTGTAACGTTAGGTATAGGGATATGAATTACACGGTTTTGTTGGATAAAGGAAGTTTTACTGGTGGCGAGTTAACAATCTTGGTTAATTACATGTACAAGATGGCGTTGCTAAGCCAAGACTAGACTCGACTTAGGCTAACAAATGAAAAAAATAACAAAAACATAAAATGAATATAGAATGAAAAGGGATGGTAGTCCGTATGTTTTTTTTTTTTTTTTTTTTTTTTTTTTTTTTTTTTTTTTTTTTTTGCATACACTCTTACCCTACCATCCAAAATAATACATCATAGGGAATGAACATTCCCCTTACACTTGAATCTTTACATACTTTACATTAAACTATTCTAATGACTCGAATTAAGAAAATCAAAACACTTGGAGCACTTTTAAAATTAACGTACATATGGGGGTAATAATATTATGTTCTTCCCCATTACTCCATAAAATAAGTACTTACCCATGAGTCCCAATCGTCCCAAAACAATATGTACAAGGATATGACTCGACTTAGCAACCATGTAATCAATTAGAAAGTTAACTTAGGGTTTAACAAATAACAATAATGCACTAAAAATGAGCGCATACACGGAAGGCTAAGGCGATTTGGGTGTACATTTAAGTGGGGTGTAACAAATTCTTCCTTTAAGTAAGATGCTTAAAGTTAGAAACGAAAAGATAGGCTCGGAGGGGTGTACTAGGGGTTTCGTGTACTAAAAATGAGTACAACGCTAAGGGTGTGGGAAAAATTAGTTGACTTAACTAGCCAAGTAATATGACTTAAATGGTCAAGTAATTATAATACGGGTTTAACACAAGGGTGATCCTAATGCCTCTTATCATGTAGTAAATCCTACCACACGAATGTAGTCTCACTAGCGGTCTCGGGATGCATCACTAACGCAAGTTCTAGAATCTAAACGCTACCGGTACACTCATAAGCACTAATAATGAATGCTTTTCCTATCAAATCTAAAGGCGAACCTCACATTTTTGGGTGGAAAATTTTTCTGAATATACGGTTATGTGCTAGTTATACAACCTCCTATCCATGAGACGCTTGCTATGGCTAAAGTTTCACTCCTAAATGTTGTAAAAAATTTTAAATTTGGCGCTAAAATTACACTAACAAGTATTTCTCATAGTTTTATTACACATCTACTATCAAACAAAACAAACTCAAGCGAAAGTGCATATGTAAGGTATCATCTTTTTACCCTCCCCTTACACTTAAGATGAACATTGTCCCCAATGTTCAAGTAAAGAATGTAAAAGTGAACAAGTAAAGAGAATGAAATCAAATACTCCCCTGATTCGCTCGGTATGGATTATAGGTTAGCCAGGTTAAATCTTCCTCCAAGAAAACGAACAATCAAAGCTTCCCTTCCAGAATATAAATCATCTCCTTGTCGAACATAACCTGTAAATCCTGACAACAATAGACAAGACAACCTCGAGTAAAATCGGCGGCATCCTATATAAGTTACTAAATCCTAGAAAACAAAGTAAGATATAATGCTTGTGGAATGAAGTTTGCAGATTTCCTGGAGATTATAGAACTTAATAATTCACAAAGACCATAAGACTCCGTTAGAAAAACAAAACCGGTAAAATTTCCAGATTTTAACTCCTGACGCCGTCAAGAGTAATACTTTGACGCCGTCAGAATGGACCTGCAGAAATTCTTATGTTAAGTTTCCGGAAAATTTCTGGAAAAACTTGGTCCTACTTCCTGGAAAATCCTGCAAAACATCATTATGACTCAATACAAGCATTTGACTCTAACAAATACGAATATACATGTTCATTTAATATTGTGGAGAATCATGATCGGTTTGTTTCTTAAAAACATATTTGGGGTTTCCCCTTACACTTATCTTTTGCAAAAATACTTTTAGGTTGGAGTTAAGACTAGGCCAAACAACATAGTAAAGTATTTCCACATTTTAATTGAGAAACATGATCAACCAACAATAAAAATAAAACATGCATACGGAAGCAAATAACAAACAAACAATAAAAATCACACAAAACATGGGTTGCCTCCCAAGAAGCGCTTTTCTTTATTTACGAGTCTTGTAGCTAGACTCAAGGTCATAGGTTATCACGTGACTTCATCATTGGTTCCATTCTCCGATTGTAGATATTCCTTGTAGAAACCAATCACCTTTTTCTCAATCGCCCCCATAATCATTTGGGCAAATTCTTCATCGACTTTATACCTTGGTCCAAGGGCCAAGCAATCTTTGTAGTAAAGACTCCTTTTTTCCCATACATAGTCCATGCCCTTTTTCTTATCCTTCTCATCAATATCCTCAAAAGCACCAACGTTGTCCGTATCAAAACGAGATATAAAGCAAAATTCTTTCATCCTATTGGGCATCCTATAAGTGATACTATCGGTGTTACTTGCAAATCGGATCGTGCCTTCTACCTCATCATATTCTAACTTAGACTCCTCAACAAATGGTTTGCCAAACACAACATTGGATAATCGACAATCAATAACATTAGCAAGATCCTCCACAATCATAAAGTCGGTGACAAAAGTGAAATTTCCAACAAAGACACGTAAACCTTTAACTCTCCCGACAAAGTTACAAACTCCACCAGGGTACATGGGATCCCTTCTAGGTTCAAGTCTTGTGTTCACTATATCATTATAAACCGTTGAGGACATAATGTTTATTGGAGATTTAAAGTCAATGTAAGCATTGCTAATGTGCCTATATCCAATCATACATGGTATCTTAACATTCTTAGGATCGCCTCTCTTGATCTTAGGTTCAATTATCGTGAAAGGAGATCGCGGGTTATCAATAAGATTATTATAATATGCAATCTCCTCCTTAGTGGGGTATAGATTAAAGTAGTCGTTAAGCTTCGGAACCATTGCCTCCTCTTCTAGTCTCTCAACAATATTCACAAAGTCATTAGGCCCTAGGTCCTTATTTGAATACAAGGCGGTTGCTAGGTCACTAAATGTATGTTCGAGTTCAATCTTAATCAACCTATTAAGCTCTCTAAGCTCCCTAATCTCACTCTCAATTTGTTCACGTAACACAGCCACTTCTCCAGGGGAAAGGGGTGGATTCGCGTTTTCCATAATGGTCAACGGAATAGTCAATGAGGTTAATTTACTAACAGAGGCACAAAGAAATGAGATAGACTAAAGAAGACCTAAAAATTAAAAAAAAAAAATCTTACTAGAAAGGAATCTTGCAAGTAGACCTAATAAAAAGAAATCCTAACCTAGACAATAACTATTCCCCGGGCTGCGGCGCCAAAAACTTGATGCGTGGGAATCGCAACAGGCTTTACCTCTCGAGGGATCTCGAGAAGCTTACAACCCCCACCAGGCAGTGTACCTGATCGTTGTAGTATAGTATAGTGACAAGTACCGGAAGATTGATCGTTCAGCTTAGGAATAGTGTCGCTAGGATTAGAAAGCCTAATTACTAGTTCAAAAGGTGAGGGATGATTATTTTTGTATTTTTATATTTTTTAGAAAGCAAGTAAAATCTCGGGGTTTTGAAAGAGTGGGCGGAATTAGTTGCTATTCAACTAACCCAAAACTAAGATAAAATCAAAATAAAATACTGAAAATGAAAATAAACTAATTAAACTAAAGTTGTGAGCAGTAATTGGAGAAAATGTGTTTACTTAGACTTCACTACTCTCTAGATATCTTTTACACGTTAATTACTTGTTATAATTGTATGGATGACGGATTGTATTCCTTAATACCATTCATGGGGTGGCATACATAACTCCCCAATTCTATGAGCTCTTATCTCCTCCTACACCATGACCCAACACAACTATAGGGATTGTAAACAGTGGCTCATGCATTAAATACAACCAATAAAGACCTAGTACGCCTCGGTTCATGTTTCTTAAGACGTTCAAGCATGTTACCATTTGGAGATCTGCCAGTTTTCTTAAGCCTAACATATAAAATCATTCATCCAAGACAAGAATAAACAAGTAATCAACACATAATCAATATCTAGGTTTCATTAGATCTAAGCAAACACAAAAGAGATCTAGCCTAGTATAATGGAATTGAGACAAGAACAAGATATAGACAACCAACACATAGACATATTGATTGAATTAGAAGAACACTTATCTCAATTACAATGCAAGGTATCAAGGGTTTGGAACCCTTGAAAAACCTGTAAAAGTTGCACCAAATTCGTCTTTAGGGTTTCACCAAAACTTTTTTTTTAATGTAAAAAACTAGAAAACTATATATAGGAAAACAGGGGTGACGGCGTCAAGAGCAAGGGTGTGACGCCGTCATCTCGCCGCCAAATACTTCCTCGGACGGCCTTGATCTACTTATGACGGCCTATGTGACGCCGTCATCAACCACGGTATTTTATTCTTGGGACTCTGACGCCGTCAAGAGCAATTCTTGACGCCTTCATGCACTGTTCCCAGCATAGAAATTTGAGACTTTGCCGTTTTCTTCACTTTTATGGTCCAAAAACGTCCAAAATGGCTTCTTTTCCAGAATTCACTCTTCAAGTACCTAAAATCACAAAAGGAACGATTTAGGGCAATATTTGATCAAATAAAGTCGGATTCGGGCTTAAATGACCCCCTAAAAACGAATCATTTTTCGCCTCATCACTTTTATAAAATATAAAAAATACAAAAAGAATATTCCCTCACCCCTAGACCTATCTTGTCATACATCTTGACCTAATGACACTATTCCCCTTGAGAATGAGTAATCCCCTGGATTTACCTATACTACACTATAGCGATTAGGTACACTGCCTAGGAGGATTGTAAAATTTCTTACGAGGGTTCGTAATTTTCACATCAAGTTTTTGACGCCGCTGCCGGGGAATATTTAATAGTTTAGGTTCGATTTCTATCTCATTTAGGTCTTCTCACTAGATTCTTATCAAGTGAGATTTTTATTTTCTTTTTATTAGCTTTCTTTAGTCTATATTTTCTTTGTACCTTTGTTAGTAACAACTTTTCCATCTATTATTTCATTTTCCATTATGGAGAACATGAATCCACCAAATATTTTACCCAATCGATCAAATCTACTACTAAATCTACCCTTTCCACTTCAAAATGAAATTTTCATGTTCTGACAACATCATGGTGAGTCTTTTCCTGATGCATGGTCTCGTTTTAAATACTTACTACAAAAGTCCTTCATCGGGGTCTTGATTTATTGCCTCTACTTCAATTATTTTACACTCGTATCGACCGTGAAATCCAAAAAGAGGCTTGCCTATTTAACAAATGGGGAATTTTGGGAATATGATGTTAAAGACGCATGGGAAAACTTTGAGATTCATGCCCAATTCAGAAGTGGAACATGGGACCTAAAAATGAAGGCTTAGACCTATTTTCAAATTGGATGGCTCAATCGAAAAGTTTATTTAGGAATAAGATGGTTAGTGTTGAGATACCTAAGTGCATGATAGGGTTAGGTGCTACTATAGTATATGATGAGCACATAGGTGATATAGATAAGATGCAGGATAGAGTAGAAAATCCAAGCCCACAAAGTACCCCACAAATCATACCATCATTTGAGGAAAATACACCGCCCGTGACTTACTCGGAAGAAGTAGATGAGACTTTAGGAATCTCGATTGAGGTATAACCTTTGAACTAGACACAACTAGAGGATATAGGTTTGAATACTTGTAGTCACAACCTTACTCTTAGTTCTAGGGAATTTCCTAGTGTTGATGAACCGGAGCCTCAATCTTTACACAATTTCCATCCTTAGATATACATACAGGTGACAAACGAGGAGTTGACCTACTCATCGAACCATATAGTTCGGGTAGTTTTAGGATGAAGGAAGTCATTCACACCCCCTTCACCTCACGTGGCATATTTCCACCCTAAGGGTGTGTATCGCTACTTTCACCCGCACTTAATCTTAAGTGTAGGGAAAACCTCCCTTATTTCTGTTAAATAAGGGTAGAGTCAGGCTCGTGACTCGAACAAAAAGCAAACGCTTCTTGGGAGGCAACCCATGTATTTAATTGTTTGATATTTTTATTTTATTTGTTTGTTTGTGTCATATATACTTAATCATAATTGTTTAATTTTTATGTTTCAAATAATTTGTGAAAATGCTTTATTTTATTTTTAACCACGTCTTAATTGCATATAAATGTATTTTAAAAAAAAATAATTGTAGGGAAGTTTATATTTTGTTTAAAAAGAATGAAATTTGAAAATGAAAAATTCACAATTTATGACTAGCATATATTCTATCTTATTTGTGTGTCAATACTTGTGGATATATTTTATAAGTCTCTACAGGAAAACGGACTTTAGAAAATAGGTTGTTCCAGAAACAAAACGAAACAATTCTGTCAGGTCAGTCTGACGGCGTCACGGTTTACACCTGACGACGTCAGCTACTGTAGCACCGTTTTTCTTAATTTTTGTTAAATATCAAAAATTAACTTTTGAAAAATATCCAGAATTTCTTACGTATAGGGAGGGAAAAATGCGATACCTTAGAAACTATGACTCGCTTGATATTTGTTTGTTTTCTAGTAAATATGTAATAAACTAAAAAAATACTCGTTAGGGTAATTTTAGCACAAAATTTAAAATTTTTACAAAATATAGGAGTGAAACTTTAGTTTTAATAAGCGTCTCATGGATAGGAATTATATAGCTAGCACAAGAAACCCTACCACTCAAAAACTTCCACCCTAAAAATGTGAGGTTCGCCTTTAGATCTTTAGGAAAAAACACTTACCTTTAATGCTTATAAGTGTACCCGTAGTATATAGAATTTAGAATTTGCGTTTTTTATGCATCCCGAGATCGCTAGTGAGTCTACATTCATGTAGTTAGGAGTTACTTAATGATAAGAGACATTAAGATAACCCTTGTTTTAAACCTGTTTTATAATTACGTTGGTTACATTGGCTAAGTAATTTTCCCACCCCCTTGTGATGTATTCACCTTTAGTACACGATACCCCTACTACACCCCTCAGTGCCCATCCTTTTCGCGGTTCTCGTGATATTTTGGTGGATTCTAAAATATTAATGAAGAACATTGTTTACAATCCACCTACAAATGTACACCCGAAATCACCTTAACCTACCTTGTATGCACTCATTTTTAGTGCATTATTGTTACAACTTATATGTTAAACCCTTTGTTAATTGTCTAATTGATTACATGGTTGCTAAGTCGAGTCATGTCTTGAAAAAACAGTTTTGGGACGATTGACACTCATGGGTAAAGTACTAGCTATTATGGATTAATGGGGAAGAATTATTACCCCCATATGTGCGTTAATGTTTAAGGTACTCCACGTGTTTTGATTTTCTTGATTCAGGTCGTTAGTTAGTTTTTATTCAAGTAAAAGTTCAAGTGTAGGGAGGTTGCAAGATCTCTTTGTAATGATGTATTATTTTGGATGGTAGGGCAAGAATGTATGAAAAAAATTATAAAAAAAGTGAAAACATCAAAAAAAGAAAAAAAAAAAGTTGAAAAAGACAAGTGAAAAAAACATACGGACTACCATCCTGTCTTTCATTTTTGTTTAAGTTAAAATAGTGTCAAGAAAAAAAATACAAAAAGAGTTAGTAGTTAGCGAGTCGAGTCGAGTCTTGGCTTAGCAACACCTCATTGTACATGTATTACCTAAGATGATTGACTTGCCACCAGTAAATTTCCCTTTATCCAACAAAATCGTGTTTTCCATACCCTTATACCTAACGTTACAACCCTTTAAAAGACCTCTTTGATAGTTTCTCCTAGGTGCTTACGCCAAAGTGGTGGAGGTTTGATCCATTCTCAAGCCTATGGTAGTGAGTATTTTATTTTCCTGTTTGCATTATTATTATATAACTTTATAGACTCGAGAGATGTGATTATCCAAACACTTTATGAGACGTGCTGGTATATAATTTTCATGCTTATTTTGACTAACGTGAAACGATTGTATGTTGTAATTACTTTTATATTAATGTTAAATGGCTCTTAGCTTGTAAATTGATTAGGATAAAAACATATTTGCTTGAGGACAAGCAAATCCCAAGTGTAGGGATGATAATAATTTATTTGGTACCTTTTTAAGGGGTCATTTAAGCCCAAAATTGTATTAAGATGATCAAATATTGCCTGAAATTGCTTCTTTTTGCATTTTTACTTAGGACGAGAAATCTAAAAACCGATACTTTAGGGCGTATTTGGATGAAAAAGTGAAGAAAATGACGAAGTCGCAAAATTCTGTCAGATATGGAGATCTAACGGCGTCACATGCTACAACGTGATGCCGTCACTTGTTGCTAAAGCTTGATTTTTGGTTGAAGATTAACAAGAGACGCCTCAGATGAATTATGAAGACTTATAACCTGACGGCGTTAGGTGTTAATTGAAGATGAGATTCACGTGTTAAGCTAACAAGAGATGGTTCGGACACTTAATTAATAGAGGACAACGTCAGATATGAAGTGACGACGTCAGAGGTTATAAGGTGACGTCGTCATAACGGCAACTTGCACAAGACGAAACCCTAATCACGGAAAGCTGATGACATCAGAACCCTTAAGCTGATGCCATCAGAATTGTAATTTTATATATAGTTTCATATGTTTTTCATAATTCGTGTACCATCTTGGAGTAGGTTTTTGTGGACGAATTTGGAAGCTTTTGTAAGAGTTCTACAACCCCTAAAACTCATGTTTATTGAAGATAAGTTATTCGTTTAATCATTCGATATGTCTATGTGTTGTTTGATTACTTGCTTATCTTCTCTTCTCTTTAACATGCTAGATTAGATTATTTTGTGTTTGCTTAGATCTATTGAAGCCTAGTTATTGAATATTGATTTGTCGTCTCTTTTTTAATTGATTGATTCGCATTAGGCTAAGAAAACTGGCTGATCTCTTATATGTAACTAGCTTGAACGTCTTAGAAACGCAACCGTAGAGTGCACTATTGTTTTTTTTTCCTCGTTGTATTTATTGCATGAATTGCGGCTTGTAGATCCTAGAAAACTTAATAGACTTCAAGGTTTTTAGGGGAGACTAAGATTTATAGAGTTGGGGACTTACGCACCTCCCCACGGCCGATATTAAGGAATACAACGCTTCAATTAAAACAAGGACGTGACAACTCGACAAATCAGTAGGAGATAACTAGGGAGTAATTAAATCTAAGTTAACATGCTTTTCCCTATTATAAGAAGTCACCAATTTACTTTCCTGTTTATTTTTATTTATTTTTTAGTTTTATACGTAGTTTTGGGTTAGTTGACTAGCAACTAATTCTGCCCACTCTTTCAAAACCCGATATTTTTACTGCTTTCATAAAATATAAAAAATACAAAACGAATCATCGCTCACCTCTAGACCTATCTCATCATACATCTTGACCTAACGACACTATTCTCCTAGAAAACGATCAATCCCCCGGATTTACCTATACTACACTACAACAATTAGGTACACTGCCTAGGAGGATTGTAAAACTTTTTGTGAGGTTTGCAAGAATCCACATCACAACATGATCTTGTACCTTGTTTGATGTGATATCATAGTCTTGATTCTTTGTTTCTTCATGCTTAGTGATCTTCATTTGAGATTTCTTGTTCTTTCTTGCCTTTGATCAACATCTACTTATTAGTTGTCGTTGTGTCTCTCCAACATACTGACACGACTTGACATTTTGACTAGCTTTTTACTTTGATTTGACTCTTTGTCTTTAACTTGATATCTCTTCAACGTTCATAATTTGAGCTTGTTGAGGATGAGATGCATAAGTATGAGTATGTGGAGGTGAAGATGTTGAGATACATGGTGGTAGTGTATCTAAAGTGACTTATATCATCGATACCTGCACAACTAAGGTATATAATAGTCATGTTAGACCAATTGATCATCGTGGACCTATTTTTAGAGAATCGTTCCACTACAATTGTTTTCCTGATGAATGTCTTGATTCCATTCACCTTGGTCAGGTGAATCAGCCTCCTGATCCTGTTAAGGACCGATATCAACAGGTAGGATAAATCTGTACGTAGACCTACGTCATCAGGAATCAATTCTTGAAAGGAATCCCCTTGGTAGGTTTTCAAGCTCTTACATGTTTTAGATATCGAGAACGTTTATATCCTAAGTTGCTAACGCTTTTTAAATCTTCACACTGGTCATTCCTGAATTGGATGCCACAAGTACGCTTACAACAATCCAGGTGAGTCGTTGAAGTACACTAAAGTATCACTCCACGATTGTAGACGGTTTGTAGCAAAGTAACCACTATGAACATTAAGCTTAATCCATAAAGAATTAACGAAGTGGCCTATATTCAGTGCTGTTTGATGTTGAAACTGGTAGGGTTTCCATTCAATCATCAAGGATCACAAGTATGATTCTACTATGAATGTTCTGGCAATATTACTAGGATCTGCTAAGGAATCTAAATTACAACTTGTGTTCTTATTGATAAACAACAAGTGCAAATTGGCATGTGTCCTACGAGATTTTATTTGTGATCTCATTTGGATCTAGATTCAATATAGTGCATTTTGGTTTAGCGAGCGGAGGCTGTAGTAGATTTCCACCTTTTCAATATCAATACATCTCTGAATGAGAGGCTGATATATTACGTGTTTAATCTTCGTGAGAAATGAAACAAGAATCTGTCAAGAGAAACTTGAGTGGCTAGGGATGGGTTGTGCATTGCATCACTGGGTCCATGATGTCTATCTTCAATATCATAATCGTCTTTGTGATTAATGATAGCATATGTATTGACCCAGTTTCTGTCCTAAGTTTATGGAGGATGCAGAACTGTAGAGGGGAGGGGGTGAATACGGTATTTTCAACATCTTCGAAGTTTAAAAACTTCAAGTCTCAAAGATCACTGAGTGGTTATAGAACAATACAATCACAACCACAAACAAACATAACCAAAGTATATAAAGCGAGTAAAGAGACACCACAATATTACTTGTTCAGGATGGGGGTTTATACCATCCGTACGTCTAGTTGTGAATCCATGACACCAATATTATTACTAAGTATAATCCTTTAGGTGGAGTATAAATAGTTACAACTTCACTCCATCGATATGTACAAAGATCGGCGCTCACTAAGAAGAGCTAGTCCAACGGTATCCCGCCCTCGGCAACCACCCAAATGAACCTTACGATTCAACTTAACCACTAAGACCATAAAGACTTCCCACTTACAGTATCAAATCCCAAACTAGATCTCCAACGATCTAGGCTTGACCACCAAGGTACAAGACTTCCGAAACTAGATTTCTAATGATATAGGCTTGACCACCAAGGTACAAGACTTTCCAAACTAGATCTCAAACGACCTAAGTTTGATCACCAAGATACAAGACTTCCCTTTAACCAAATCGAATGAATAAGAGTCGTATGTTTAAACCAAGCCCTAATTTAACCTAGAGACTCAATTCAAATAAAAAGGGTATAGAGAAGAAGACGCTTGATCAGAA
Source organism: Artemisia argyi (assembly GCA_030686995.1). NCBI lineage: Eukaryota > Viridiplantae > Streptophyta > Magnoliopsida > Asterales > Asteraceae > Artemisia > Artemisia argyi. Next base: position 68,718,118 of record CM060697.1, read on the forward strand.
GAATAGATTAGGTTCTTATGAATCTTCCCTTGCGGAGATGTGTTCTTTCAAGAATGATAAGAGAGGGGAAAAAAATAAGAAAATTAAATAGTAGACTTAAAGGATAGAGAGAAAACAAGTGAGGAGGAAATAATGAATGATAAGGGGTGAGAAATACCCAAGACAAGTAGGGGTATTTGTAGACCAAGCCAAGGACCATAGTCACCTAGTGCGCCGCTGGCGCTCCGGTGCACCAGAGACGGGCAAAGCCACTATTAGAATTGGCTTGGTTTATTTTTACCCCGACTTGTTAAACCCCAAGTGCACTTCACATTTGACCTTTTCAATATCATTCTAACACTTTTAGGGTGACAAGGCCAATTTCAAATAGCCATTTTAGAAAGAATAATTGTTGAAGTGTTTAAAAGAGATTTTTGGGAAGTTTGTCCAACTTTTAGGAGATAAAGAAGAACCACTGGAAAAAAAGGGTATATTGGAGAATTCCTCACATGTAACTGGTTTAGTTAAAAACTAACCATGGTTGAATGGGTGAGTTGGCATAGTTAGAAAGAGAAGAATATACCAAGGGAATATTTCTTTGCTTGGAGAGGAAGTCTGGATGTTGGAGGGATAGTTTGAATTTCAAATTCAAATTCAATTAGCACATGTAAGAAAAGGATGTGTTGGATGTGAGTTAGCATGATGGGACGGTTTGGATCCTATGGTTTCAAATTCAAATTCAAAATTCAAATCCAATTGTCTCATGTGTTGAATTAGATAGATGAGTTGTAAAGATATGATGGTGATGTGATGTGGAGCCTATATGTGAAATTAAAATTTGAATGTTAGAGAAAGATATAGAGAAAGTGCTATGTGGAGAAGGTTTATTTGATTTAGATTGAATGGTGAGGATGAGAAAGATGGTGATGTGGTTAAATAATAGTGGTTGGATGGGAATGTAGAAAAGAGAATGTGTCGGAATGTAAGGGACAAGAAGTACAGTGAAGGTACATTGTGTACGGGAATAAAAGATAATGTTTTGTAGATAAGAAGTGAGTTGGGATAATTCAAATTTTAATGTAAGAAGGTTTATGTGAGGAAGGTTTGATGTTTGAATTGTGAAGAAGATGAAAATAACAAAGGAATTATTATGGGTGAATCATATTGTCATTAAGAAAGAAAAGAGCCTGACAATAATGATTAGAGAATGTATTTGGGAAATGAGAAGGAATATTTAGATTACATGGGGAAGGAGAATAATCGTTTGTTGGGAGATGTGAGTTAGCAAATGATTAAGGATTGTAAGAAAGAATGATTTGGAGTAAATGAGGTTATGTGAGAGTTTCTAAAACATTTAATGTTGGAAAGTGTAAGAATACAAAAGAAAGTCATACTTCCAAATAACACAAACTCAAATTTTCATTAAGCCTTAATCCATGATTATCCAACAATTACCATGATCACTAATCATCTTGATGCAAACAAGCTAAGTGCTTTGCACCACAAGTAAAGCATATCTTGTAGCGGGAAAGGATGCATTTACGCAAAGAGACATTTGACTTTGCTTGACCAATAAGGGAGTAAACCTGTTACGTGATTAGAGAAGACGTACGCACAAATCATGATCATATGAATACATTCATTTAATGTTATATTGAAAGTATGAATTTCCTAGGTTTAGAAAAGCCTTGGCTAGAGGCATTTGATAAAATAAGTTGAGTTGGCGTTTTGTGAAAAATAGGAGGTCATGATTTTGTATCCCTCTAAGTCAAAAACTTTTTTCAAGTGTTCCTAATAACTCTATTATCATATTCATACCTGTAATGAAAGATCTACATTTTTCAGGTAAGGGGAAAACCAACTTTCAAAAAACCAAGCATTTCTTAACAGAAAGCAGGAGCGCTGCTGTCGCTCCGATGCTTCTAATTATGGAACTCATTGATTTATGGATAATGTTTGTGATTTTTATGTGTTGTGAAGGTTTATTTTTCATCATTAAAACATAAGAAAGACCTAGTCAATGTTACCCCAACAGAGGATTCATTTCTTTTCACCTTTTCATTAACTTTTCTTTTTCATTATTCAACCTATTCAATGTGTATCATGTCGTCCTGGCGATTACATTGTTGTGATTGTTCTAGTAATACCTCTTAGATTGACAAAATTATTCCTTTGGTAGGTCCCTCCGGCTCTGGATGGACCATGGGATAAAATCTATAATCCTAACCGCCTTATTTCTTCAAGAACTTAAGTGCTGGTTTGGTTGGTTTGGTATTTGTAACGTAGAGTTCTTGTAGAACTGGTCCTATGGCTACCATTTTGAAAAATCAATTAAAGTGTCTAAGAAAAATCTTGTTTTGATAACACTTTGAAGGTTTTTGTTTTGAAGATCTACTCCTTCTACACATGTGATTATAACGTTTCAAAAGTTCAAAAGATTTTGCACATGGAAATTTGAGTCAAATATAGTTTTGATAAAAGATAATTGATCACATTTTAATTATGTTTTCTCCCAATGGCACAGAAGGATGGCACATGTAAACTACAAAAATATCAACAGGCTAGCTAAACATGGATTGGTCCATGGACTTCCTTCCAAAGTCTTCACCAATGAGCACAATTGTGTTGCCTGCAATAAAGGGAAGCAACACAAGGCTTCATACAAAGCCATTACTGCAGTGAGCAATATTACAGAACCTCTTTAGTTGCTACATATGGATCTCTTTGGTCCAACTTCCATCAGAAGTATTGACCATAAGTACTTCTGCCTGGTGATCACTGATGACTACAGTAGGTTTTGTTGGGTATTCATTTTGAGCACTAAAGATCAAACTTTTCAAACTCTTAAAGAATTTATAGCCCTGGTTGAAAACCAATTGAAGAAAAAGGTTAAAAGTATCAGGTGTGATAATGGGTCAGAGTTCAAAAATGCTAACTTGATTGAACTCTGTGGGTCTAAGGGAATAAAAAGGGATTATAGTAATGCTAGAACCCCACAACAAAATGGGGTTGCTGAGAGAAAGAATAGAACCCTGATAGAGGCAGCAAGGTCTATGCTAGCTGACTCTAAACTTCCCACTATGTATTGGACTGAAGCAGTGGGCACTGCTTGTTATGTGTTAAATAGGGTTTCAATTACTAGACCACAAAATAAGACACCCTATGAATTTTTGACTGGGAAGATTCCTACCATTATCTACTTCAAGCCTTTTGGATGTCATGTGACCATTTTGAATACAAGTGATCATCTAGGAAAGTTTGAAGGGAAGGCTGATGAGGGTTATATAGTTGGATATTCAACTCATAGTAAGGCTTACAAGGTATACAATTTGTCTGCTAAGAAGATTGAGGAGACTCTTAACCTGAGGTTTCTAGAAGACAAGCCTAATGTTCAGGGTAAAGGTCATGATTGGTATTTTGACCTTGATTACTTAACAGATCATTTGGGTTATGCTAGATTCAAATCTAACCTATCTGCAGGTACGCAACAGTCACCAACTAACAATGCAGGTACGCTGGATGATGACTCAAACTATGACTCAGAGTGTGATGAACCTACTATTGTTGTTTCTTCTCTTCCTACTAACATTGCAGGTTCTGATGACAAAGTTACTTCTGATGTGGATGACACAACTTATGTAGAAGACAAAGAGAATTGGATGCTGCTGTTGCAGATTTCAATGAAGCTGATTGGATGCAAATTGGGAATCAAGTGGTTTCCAATCCTGTACTTGCTAGAGAGATTCTTGGGGATGCTGTTCCTATTGAGGAATATGCTACAAAAATGGTTGAAATTATGAAGCTTAGGAGGCGAGCAGAGGCTGAGAAGAAAGCTAAAGCAAAGAGGGATAAGCCTCCTACACAAGCACAGCAAAGGTAGCTTATGAGAGAATTTGTGAAGAATCAGAGTAGTGCTGTCTATAATTCCCCATTGACTAGGTCTCAGGTTTGGTCCTTGTCAGATGATCAACTGATTAACCAATACAATAGAATTAAGTCTAGACTTTGCAGGGATGGACTTCTTGGTTCTCATCAGACTTTTCCAAATCTACAATCTGCTGATGCAGAACCACCTTCCAAAAGACTGAAGCTTAGTGCTGCTGCTTCTACTGCTCCACAACCTTTGCTACATCCTGCTGATGACACTCCATCTGCTGATATGGGTGCTCTTGCTGCTGATGTTACTTCTGTTCCCACTTCTGCTGATTCTACTGCTGCTGTTGGTACTTCTTCTCTTGACAAGGGCAAGGCTAAGTTGGTAGAAGAAGATAATCTTCCAAAGAAAAGGTCTAAAAGACAAATAGAGGAAGATAGATTGGGTGAAGAGGCTGCCAAGAGATTGCATGATGATCAAAAAGCTGAACTGGCTAGACCTCATGAGGCAAGGGTCAGACAAGTAGAGCTTGAAGCTGCTAGGGATAAACAAGCTAGGATGGATATGGATGCCCAAGCATCTTCTGTCTCACTTAGCAGACCATCAGAGGCGGTTTCTGATGTTGCTCCTTCAGCAACTCCATAAGTTGCACATCATAACTCTTCTTCCCCTTTTTGTAATCATCCAATAGGGGTCTTGTGCATCTCGTAAACGCTTCCCCTCAAGTGATGCATGTAGATGGATAAGTATTTTTGAACAATAAGCTTCCCCTTAAAAATATACTAACCATCTGCTTGAATCATGAACTCAGTAGCATAGATCATCTCGTCCTTCAGTGAAAAAGACATCAGAAAATATCTTTGAATAATTCTTGTAGTCAATATATGCATGGCGATTACATGCAATGGCCGATAGTCTCAGTGAGCGCAGACGGATCAACCAGAAACCACTCAATGCTTATGATTATCAATTTTTTTTTAATCATATCATGAACTGTATTGTATCATATGCCCCCCAAAATATTTGTAAAGCGCGTGTAACTGTTCCAGTCAAGAATTATACCACGAGCTGAATCTCCAAAATGAACCATACACATCTTCATTGTTCAAGATCCAAGGGCGTCTTCGGACCAGTAGGAACCGATCAGCAGTAACCAAAAATCATCATCAGTAGAAACAATTAAGTGTAACAGTAGGAACGACTGAAAGAAGCAGGAACAAAATAGCATGGCAGCAGAATTAACAAACAGCAGCATCTTTCACTAACTTGAATAAAATAATCACACCAGGTACCAATGATAATAATACCAATTCACAAACTTGTGGTCCACGTACAACTGTACCGGATAGCGACAAAACATTGACCCATGTGCAATCTTTTGTAAACAATTTAAATATTGCACCAATCAAGTATTATTATGAACCAGGTCCACTTTCCAAACTTTTGACCAATTGGAATATCACCTAAATGGAGAGCACATTCGGATCACGACAAACCAGGTTCTAATTTGATAATAAAATCAATTATATGCCGTTTAAGTACGAGGTATCAAAACTTACAATTCATTCACTAATCCACTTGACTGATATAACCAACCAATCATACTATTATCGACAATAAACAACCCAACTTGCTTCAATACCTAGTCACCAATGATAACTCGTACCCCATAACCTTGAATCGAATAAATATATGTTTAAACAATATGAGCTTACAAACACCACAACCGACCCATGATATCTTGAATTAATTAATTTAATTATAACCTCAACAATTAATCACTATCCGACCTATGTGCTTGTATCAACAAAGACTCATGTTTTTGTGAATCACAATTTATCATGTAACAGCAGCAAACAATAGCGATACAGGCCCCACATAAACTTCCATTTACAAGAAGTGAATTGAATTATTCACGGTCCATTAAATTGACCAACAACAGTATCACATATCTGACCAATTTAAAATATGGACCAATAGTACGAGGTTATTGGATCGCAACAAAGTAAATGAGAATTGATATTAATAATAAACGTCCGACAAAATTAATATTGTACGAGGTACCTTTTTCACATCTGCTCTCTGACAACTTTTACCAGATCTGCTCTTTCTTTGAAACTGCTTTTTATTGACAATGAAAACCTTGAATAAACCCTAGATATCGAGAGCCACCCGCTCTGATACCAATTGTTAAATCAAGATTGTTTAAGCTCTTCTAGGATTAGTAACAATGATAATAAGCACAGCGAAATATAGAACAAGAACAATCAAAGTTACTAATAAGGTTTTCTTTATTGAATATAAAATAAAACTACCACTACTACTACTAAACTACTACACGCTCTATGCCTTTTCTAGACTCTCATTGGAGAGACTAGCTATGAATGGATGAGTGAGTAACCTAGACGCCTACCCTCTTTATATAATAGAGAGAGGTTACAAACCCTAGCTTCCTATGAAAGCTATCTATTTCATATTAGGCCCTCATTGTTTCTGCTTTCTTCATTCTTGCTTGTAGGTTTTGTAATCTTCACATCTGTAATTCCCAACAATAGGAATTATTAAAGTCAGAAGATAATTTTTGCTGATGGATACTGCTGACAGGATACTGCTAAAGCATTAATAGTTTCTGCTGATGATCTGGATCCTGCTGACGATGGACATTCTGCTGATTTAGTTAATCCGTAGGATGTGTTTAGTTTATTTTAGGAAGAGATGTGTAATATCTTTTATATTCTTAGATTACACGTTTTCTTCTAAGAGAGGTTAGGGTTCCTTGTAGTATAAAAGGAACACCCGGATGAATGTTTTATACACGATAATTTTTCAATCTTTAGTGATATAAAATATCCATAGAGGATCAGAAGTTATTAGTATATTGTGTTCATAATATTTGTATTTAAATTCCGCATAGATACAAGTATACAAAGATTTTCCACATAGTATTGCTTTTGATTACATTGGCAAGCTATCGATCCATTGGCTCAAATATCTATCAAGGAGTAGATCCTACATTTTCCAACTTCAAGTCTAGGAGCAGTAGCTGAATAACTTCCACCCTTTTTATCGACAAGTTGGGGAACATCTGTGTAAGCCATGGTGGGATCTTGATTTTAAAAACTTTTAAGCACTATTTAGTTTTGAATACAGATTAAGAAAAGTTTTATAAATCAGAGGCTCCGATACCACTTGTTGGTCCCGTTTACTTGGTTAATAGTAACTAAATAGTTAATCTAACCAAGTTCAATGGCTTTTATGTGTAAATATACTCTGGGCCGTCACATGTGATTTGACCCTGACGGCCTTGGTGACGGCGTCAGGCCAAATAACACTAAAAATGTTTTGGGCCGTCACGTGTATTTTCCACTTCCACCTCTTTTGCCACTCTTGAAGCCGTCATGTGTGAAGCCTTGACGTCGTCAGGTACTGTTCCCAGTAAGGATTTTGAGATTTTGCTGTTTTCTTCACTTTTATGCTCCAAAAACGTCCAAAATGCTTCCTTTTCCAGATTTCTCCTCAAAAGTACCTAAAATGACAAAAGGAACGATTTAAGGCAATGATTGATCAAATAATCACGAATTCGGGCTTAAATGACCCCTTAAAAGTGGTACACTTTTCACCTTATCAAATACCCTTACACTTGAGATTTGCTTGTCCTCAAGCAAATGCGCTTTTATTCTAATCAAAATACAAGTTAGGGGTCATTTAACACTAATATAAAAGTAATTACAGCAAACAATCGTTCCACTAAAAACCAAAAACAAGCACGAAGGTCATACACTAGCACCTCACAAATAGTGTTTAGATACTCACATCTCTCGGGTGTAATAAAGTATATATCACAATAAGGAAATGGAAAACATCTCTCACTACCTCTCATAGCAAATAGATTACCATAGGCTTGGGAAAGGATCAAACCTCCACCACTTGGCGTAAGCACCTAGGATAAACTATCAAAGAGGTCTTTTAAAGGGTTATAACGTTAGGTGTAGGGATGTGGAAAACACGGTTTTGTTTGATAAAGGCAATTTTAACTGGTGGCGAGTTAATCATCTTGGTTAATTACATGTACAATATGGCGTTGCTAAGCCAAGACTCTACTCGACTTAAGCTAATAAATAACAAAACTTAAAACAAACATAGAATGAAACGGGATGGTAGTCCGTATGTTTTTCTCTTTTTCTTTTTCTATTTTTTTTCTTATTCTTTACTTTATAATTTTTTTTTTTTTTTTTTTTTTTTTTTTTTTTTTTTGCATACACTCTTGCCTTACCATCCAAAATAATACATCATAGGTAAATTGCACTCCCCTTACACTTGAATTTTTACATACTTTACAATAAACTACTCTAATGACTCAGATTAAGATAATCAAAACACTTGGAGTGCTTTTAAATATTAATGCACATATGGGGGTAATAATTGACGTCTTCCCCATTACTCCATATTACTAGTACTTTACCCATGAGTCCCAATCGTCCCAAAACAATATTTACAAGATATGACTCGAGTTAGCAACTATGTAATCAATTAGATAATTAACTAAGGGTTTAAACAATTAACAATAATGCACTAAAGATGAGTGCATACAAGGAAGGCTAAGGCGATTTGGTTGCACATTTGGGTGGATTGTTAACAAATTCTTCCTTTAAGTAAAATGCTTAAAGTTAGAAACCAAAAGATAGGCTCGGAGGGGTGTACTAGAGGTATCGTGTACTAGAAATGAGTACAACGCTAAGGTGTGGGAAAATAAATTGACTTCGCTAGTCAAGTAATATGACTTAAATGGTCAAGTAATTATGATACGGGTTTAACACAAGGGTTATCCTAATGCCTCTTATCATATAGTAAATCCTACTACACGAATCTAGTCTCACTAGCGGTCTCGGGATGCATCACTAACGCAAGTTTTAGAATCTAAATACTACCGGTATACTCATAAGCACTAATAATGAATGCTTTTCCTATCAAATCTAAAGGCGAACCTCACATATTTGGGTGGAATTTTTTTTAAGTGGTACGATTTTGTGCTAGTCATACAACTCCTATCCATGAGACGCTTATTAAGGCTAAAGTTTCACTCCTAAATGTTGTAAAAAATTTTAAATTTGGTGCTAAAATTGCACTAACAAGTATTTCTCTTAGTTTTATTACATACCTACTATCAAACAAACAAACTCAAGTGCAATTGTATCCTATAAGGTATCATCATTTACCCTCCCCTTACACTTAGGATGAACATTGTCCCCAATGTTCAATTAAAGGATGTAAAAGTAAAATAAGTAAAAGAATGAGAACAAATACTCCCCTGATTCGTTCGGTGTGGATAGTATGTCGACATGGTTAGATCTTCCTCCAAGAAAATGAACTTTGAAAGCTTCCCTCCAGAAATATAAATCATTGTCTTGTCATATATAACCTGTTAAACCTGAGAAAACAATCAAGGCAAACATCGCGTAAAATCAGCGGCAATATATATATATATATATATATATATATATATATATATATATATATATATATATATATATATATATATATATATATATATATATATAATATCCTAGAAAAAATAGCATATATATCTTAATGTTGTTTTCTAGGAATTAAAGGGATATAATGCTTATGGAATGAATGTTTGCAGATTTCCTGGAGTTTATAAAACTAAAGAATCAACAAAAAATTTAAGACTCCGGTTTAAACAAAACTCGCAAAATTTTTCAGAATTTTAGTACCTGACGCTGATTCGCCTCAAACGGTCAGATAATATTAACCAAGTTATGGTCAACAAGTCAAACAGCTAAGGCAAATGCTTCCGAGGAATACAGTGTTTTCCCGGGTCGTAATGTCCCAACGAGGTTGTGATGGTATTAAAAACGAATATGTGATTAGTGAAAGTGAACAGGAAAGGTATAAGTGTGTGTGTGTGTGTTTAACTAGGGTTTTATAACTTAAAATAACTATTAAAACAATTACGTAAAACCTAGATATCTAAAACGTACACCAACTTAAAATCAGACGCGACTGCGTACTGAGAAAAAGGTGAGTTTTAAGAAAAATAAACCACAAGGGTTAAAAATGAAAATTCTACAAACTTAAACTTAAAATAAAATTAAATTAAAAAGAAAACTATTATTTAGATTATTATATTATTTATTATTAATTATTTAATTAAAAACTATTTAACTATTTAATTAAAACTAATTTAATTAAAAACTAAAAATAATAAACACTACAAATTAAACTAAAAATTCATAAAAATATTTTCTAAACTTAAAATAGAACTTGAAGAAAGTATAAAAAATAAAAATAAATGTTTTTGTCTTTTTATGAATTTTCTATTAATTAAAAACTATTTATATTAATTATATTAATTAAACTATTTTAAATTACAAATAATATTAAACTAAGTTAGAAAATTATGGAAAAATTTATAAATCTAATTAACCATCACAGGAATCCTAAAAAATTATAAAAACTTTATTTTATGTATTTTTAAACTAGTTTACTATTTATTATTCTATTTATTATTTAATTACTATTTAAACTATTTAAATTATAAAAACTATTAAATGAACAGTATAAATCACAAGAAAATTTCTAAAATTATCTTATGACTTATAGAATCTAGGAAAAATATAAAATATAGGTGTTACTATATAAAAACTAATTATGCTATTTAAAACTTATTTATTGATTAATTATTAATAAAACTATTTTTAATTCTAATTAATACTAAAAGACAAAAAAAAAATCTGAGAAAATTATTATAAGTACTTTAACCTAAAAGGAAATTAATAAAAATATAAAATTACAAATTACTTAATAAAAATCTAAAAATGAAAATTAAAATTAAATTAAATTAAATAGAAACTATCACTTACTATTATATTGTTTTTTCTTGAATTTTCTTTTTCCAACCTATATTATACCTAAATATAACTAACTTTTGTGAAAAAAATATTTCTATAACTTAAAAATAAGCTAGTTATAAGCTAAGAACTTCAACAGTTGACCAAAGTTGACTGAAAAGGTAAATAAGCTCAAATGAGCTTATGTGGGACCCACCTTGATTAATTCTGATCCTAATAAGTTGATTGGACTTGTCAAAGCTCAAATTGGTCAAATAAGCTCAGTAGATAAGTTAATAAGCACAAATAAGCTAATCCAAAACTCAATAGCAACACAGAATGGGGACAAGGTTCCAGGGTATTTCTAGGTGGGGTCCACTGAGGTACAGGTCAAACAAAAGGTCAATAAATGTTCCCTGGTAGGAGGGGGGTTGTAAGAACCTAAGTAGAGGGTGTGGGGACCACTGTGGTGATCACAAAACACCACCAAAGTGGTGTTGGTGAGTAACTGGTCTGCTGCACAGGGGAGCTTGTTGCCCTGCAGCTGTATTTAGGGGTGAGTGGGGCCCACTACAAAAATCCTAAAAATACAATGAAGGTGTGAAATCAAATTTGAGGTGGTGGACTTGAACTAGGAACAAATTTCAGGTCATCAAAGCAATCACTAAATTCACAACAAATACTTGAAGTTTTATAAAAATCTGAGATGATGGAAATTTTGACTTTTGATAGAACTTGTAGCTTTGACTATTTTGAGCTTTGATTTGGTCTATCTAGCTTAGATTGATGTATTAAGTGTTACTAATGGTGAATTAAGCTAGAATGACTTCCTTAAGTCAAAATGGGTAAGATTGGAAACCTAAAAACCTTGACAGTTAACTGTCAAGGTGAATCTAGGGTTGTTTTGACTTTTTCAAGAATGACACTTAATTCTTATGACTGAATAAACCTAGTTATACCTAAACTAACATGTAGGAAGCAATTTTAGACAACAAATACTACTGAGATATGGTGAATCAGTCTAAACCAAACACCCCTTAAACTTGAATCTGTTTTGAATTTTCACTACTACACACTAATTTAATCCAAACTATATCTTCCTAAATGATTATTAGTCTATTATAAACTTATTTAAACACTAAATTAACAACAAAAACAGTAGAAACTAAGAATTACAATTATTCATGAAATAACTTACAAATGGTATGTGACTGAGATTAATGAACCAAGACCAAGATCACAACCTAGTATCCCCCATAGGATTCTAAACCATAATCCACTCAGAATTAACCTGCTCCATCTTCTTCCTTCTTCTTTACAACTAATTTTCTATTTATTTTCTATTTAACTTATTATTTTTGGTATTTTGTATTTAACTACTAAACTAGATTCTGAGGATATTTAAAAACTTTGATAAGCTTTTTCAGAGCTTATATGAGCTAATGAACTGAATTAACAACAACTGATAACAACACTTGACTATTTGAGAATCTTGAAATAAGAACAAATTGCAAAAACTGAGAACTGAGCTGAAACTTTAAATTATCTTTAATTAAGGATTAAGGTACATGGAATTAACTGAATACAAGTGTTTTTAATTGAAATTACAACTGAATGAACAAACTATACTACCTACGACTACTTTAAACCTAAGTTACTCTAATAATTCTTCATCCCTGCTTCCTTTCCCTTTTGTAGACCTTTTCTAAGTTTGTGGGACCCACTGGGGTATTTCCCACCAATCCCCAGCCATTGGATTGGTCTAATCAATCCACACCGTTTAAATTAGTTTTTGGCGCCAAAGTCTTTGTGGTAGCGTGGAGTGAATTCAGGGGCAATTAATGGGTTTTGGTGGTTTGTGGAGGTGGAGGGTGAGCTGGTGAAGAGTGGGGAGCAAGGTGGAAGTGAAACTGGAGAGGTGGAGGAGTGGTATGTGATACAGTGGTGGTGGTGGTATTTGGGAGGGAAGGGTCAACGGTTTGACCCGGTTTTATTTATTAAAAAGGTGTGGGCCGGTTATATATTAAAGGGTGACTTGGGCTGGGATGTGGGCTGGACAAAAATAAAGGGTGGGATGGGCTTTGGTTTATTTTTGGGTTTAGATAAAAAGGATCCATTTGTATTGTTAACTAACAAGGACCAATTATGTAATTTGGCAAAAGTTAAGGGTTTGGTTTTGTAAGTTTATCAAAGTTCTCATAGGGACCAAACTTGACAAGGGTGAATAGTACAAGGGTATTTTTGATGTTTTTCAATTTTTTAAATACCGGGGACTATTTTTGCCAATTCACCAAACTTCAGGGACTGATTATGTAATTTCACCAAACTTATCACCAAGGACCATTTCTGCATAAGATTATTAGTACAAGGACCAAAATTGAATTTCTCAAAGTTTTTACATCCTAGGGACCATTTCTGTCAAATTCCAAAGTTGAGGGACTAAACTTGTAATTTTATGAAACTTTGCACCAAAGGACTAAATATGTAACTTTATGATTAAAAAGGACCTTTGGTGACTTTTTCATGTTTTTAGAATAACCAGGGACTAGTTTTGCCAATTTATGAAACTTGAGGGACTGAAACTGCCAATTATGCAAACTTTGTACGTTTTTCATCTGTTTTTGCATATTTTGTATTTGAAACATATAAAACACACCTCTAAGATATTTTAAGTATTTTGATACATATTTGAGTGTTTTTATATGTTTTGGCAGCTCAGATTGTTATAAAATGATGAGTATTTAGACACTCATCAGACGCCGTTAGGTTGTAACTCCTGACATCGTCAGAATGTTCCTGGAAAATCTTATGTCAAGTTTCCAGAAAATTTCTGGAAAAACTTATGCCTTATTTCCTGGAAAATCCTGCAAAACATCATTATGACTCGATACAAGCATTTGACTCTAACAAATACTAATACACATGTTCATTTAATATTGTAGTGAATCATGCTCATTTTCGTTCTTATAAACAGATTTGGATTTCCCTTACACTTAGCTTTTGCAAAATATCTTTATATGTAATTAAGACAAAGTTAAAAACAAAATAAAGCATTTTCACCATTTACTTTGAAACATGATTTACCAACAATAAAAATAAAACATGCATACGGAAACAAATAAAATCAAACAAATAAAAACAAACAAAACATGGGTTGCCTCCCAAGAAGCGCTTTTCTTTATTAACGAGTCTTGTAGCCAGACTCAAGGTCACGGGCTATTACGTGACCTCGTCATCAAATGTTATATCCTCCTCACTAATCATTTTATTACTACTTTCTTGATAATGTTTTACGCGTTGTATATTCACAGTGAATTCTCTATTTTCATCGTCCATTAACACAACAGCGCCTGCTTTAGAGGAGTTTTTCATCGTCCATTATACAATAGAACTTTGTCCCCTTCTGAGAACTCCTTAGGTTTCTTAATTCGTTGGTCATGCCATCTTTTTGCCCTTTCTTTATATGTAACGGAGGATTCATACGCTTCTAGCCTTAATTCATCAAGCTCATGGAGTTGTAAGATTAGTTCCCGCGATCGTATAATCGAAATTACATGCCTTAAGTGCCCAATAAGCCTTGTGTTCAAGTTCTACTGGAAGGTGACACGCCTTGCCATAGACCATGCGGAATGGGGTCGTTCCTATAGGTGTCTTGTAGGCCGTTCGGAATGCCCATAAAGCCTCATCGAGTTTAAATGACCAATCCTTTCTGTTCTGATTGACCGTTTTTTCAATTATTCTCTTAATCGCCCTATTGGTGTTTTCAACTTGACCGTTGGTTTGAGGGTGATAAGCGGTGGAGAATTGGTGGGAGACTCCATATCTTTTCATGACCTTTTCCATTTGTGCATTGCAAAAATGGGTTCCTCTGTCACTAATAAGAGCTTTAGGGATGCCAAACCTAGCCAACAGTTTTTTTAAGAAATGAATGACTACCTGAGCATCATTAGTCCTATGGGCTTGTGCCTCTACCCATTTTGAAACATAATCAATGGCGACTAATATGTATTTGTTCCCTCTGAAGATGGGAAGGGTCCCATGAAATCTATTCCCCAAACATCGAAAACCTCACAAAGTTGTATAAAATTCTAAGGTGCTTCATCTCTTCTCGATATATTCCCGGCTCGTTGACATGAATCGCATGCATGTATCATTCCTTTCACATCACGAAATATTGTAGGCCAGTAGAATCCTGCATCGAAAATCTTTCGTGCGGTGGTATTTATTCCATGATGGCCCCCAGAAGGGCCCGAATGACATTCTTTCATAATCTTCATTGCTTCTTTTCCTGAAACACAGTGCCCGATTACTTGACCAGGACATCTTAAAAATAAGAAGGGTTCGTCCCAAAAGTAGTATTTTAGTTGGGTACAGAACCTTTTCCTTTCGTGTCTAGTCATGTGTTCCAGAATGAGTCTGCTTGCAAGATAATTAGCATAATCAGCATACCATGGCTCAGAATCTGTTATTGACATAAGCTGTTATTCAAGAACTGAGTCCCGAATCTCACTCTTGTCAAGTTCACTAAGGAGGGGATTTTCGAGACGAGCGAGATGATCAACAGCTAAATTCTCTGCCCCCCTTTTATCACGAATTTCAACATCCAATTCTTGTAACAACAAGATCCATCGAATTAGTCGTGGTTTAGCGTCTTGCTTAGCAAAAAGGTATCAAAGAGCTGAATGATCAGCAAAAATGGCCGTTTTTGAAAGGACAAGATATTGGCGGAATTTGTCGAAAGCGAACACCACGGCTAATAGTTCTTTTTCGGTGGTAGAATAGTTCTCTTGAGCGGGATTCATAGTTTTGCTAGCGTAGTATATTGGTTGGAATTGATTGTTAAACCTTTGGCCTAATACTGCTCCAACAGCATAGTCGCTAGCGTCACACATGATCTCGAAAGGTAATTCCCAGTTAGGTGTAACCGTGATTAGGGCTTGTTTGAGTTCCTTTTTCAGGAGATTGAATGCATCCTTACATTCTTGAGAGAAATCGAAAGGGGCATCCTTTCCAAGCAATTGAGTCATTGGCTGAGCTATTTTAGAGAAGTCCTTAATGAACCTCCTGTAGAACCCGGCATGACCCAAGAAGCTACGTATTGCCTTGACAGTAGTGGGATAAGGTAGTTTAGATATAGCTTCAACTTTTGCTTGGTCCACCTCAATCCCATTTCCTGAGATCTTATGTCTTAGCACAATCCCTTCTTTTACTATAAAATGGCATTTCTCCTAATTTAGGACCAAGTTGGTCTCCTCGCAACGTTTGAGAATTTTTTCAAGGTTAGCGAGGCAGCGATCGAAAGAGTTCCCGAAGACCGAGAAATCATCCATGAAAACTTCCATGCTGTCTTCCATTAACTCGTGAAAGATTGCGGTCATACATCGCTGAAAAGTGGCGGGGGCGTTACATAGCCCAAAAGGCATTCTCCTATAGGTGAATGTTCCATAAGGGCAAGTAAATGTGGTTTTTTCTTGGTCCTCAGGGGCTATGGGGATTTGGAAATATCCTGAGAATCCATCCAAGAAACAGTAGTACTCATGCCCGGCTAATCTTTCCAACATTTGGTCAATGAACGGGAGGGGAAAGTGGTCCTTTTTGGTGGCATCATTGAGCTTTCTATAATCGATGCATACCCGCCAACCAGTAACCGTTCTCTAGGGTACCATTTCACCATTGTCATTTTTTACCACAGTCATCCCTCTTTTCTTTTGTACAACCTGTACAGGACTAACCCACGGGCTATCCGAAATCGGGTAGATCAGCCCTGCATCCAAGAGTTTGATAACTTCCTTTTTCACCACCTCCTTAATGTTGGGATTTGCCCACCTCTGGGGTTGCATGGCTGGTTTATAGTCTTCTTCTATAAGAATCTTATGCGTGTAGAAGGTCGAGTCAATCCCCTTAATGTCGGCTACACTCCATGTAAGGACTCCCTTATATTTTTTTAAAACTCTTAAGAGTTTATCCTTTTGCCCACATTCAAGGGAAGAATTTATGATCACTGGCAGTTGATCCTCTCCATGGAGGAAAGCATATTCCAAGTGGTTTGGGAGTTCCTTAAGTTCTAGCTTGGGTAGTTCGATAATGGAGGGCTTTAGCTTGTTTTCGGGTTTATGGAGTTTGAGCGATTCACTGGTCTCTTGTCTGGGATAGAAGGAGACTGTGCTAGCGCCCTCCGTCTTCTCCTTATCCATTATGGGGAGGAAGACCTCATCCCGCAACCAGCCTCTTTGATTTGTTCATCAACACAGTTGTCAATGACATCAGTTAATTCATCGACCTCTCTGATGAAATAGAGTCAGTTAGCTGCTTCGAGAGATAGATTCATAGTGTCTTTAATATCAAAGGTCAAGCTATCGGTCCTTACTCGTAAGGTTAACTTGTGATGAGTGCTCAAACACTCATCATTTTTAGTCAAATCTGAACTGCAAAACATACAAAAACACTCAGAAATGCATCAAAATGCTAAAAATATTTCAAAATTGTGTTTTATATGTTTTAGATGCAAAATGAGTAAAAACAAATGAAAAACGTACAAAGTTTGCAAAATTAGCAGTTTCAGTCCCCCAACTTTCATAAAATTACAAAATTAGTCCCTGGTCATTCAAAATATGGAAAATTATCACCAAAGGTCCTTTTACAATCATAAGTTGTCATATTTTGTCCTTTGGTGAAAAATTAGAAAAGTTTTGAGAATTTACAGTTTGGTCCCTGGAGTTTCAAAAATTGACAGAAATGGTCCCTGGGATCTCAAATTTTGGAAATTGTCACTTGTGGTCCATTGGTTACTTATTTTGGCAAGAAAGGTACTTGGGTGGAAAGTTTGAGGAAAATTACAAGTTTGGTCCCTGCACTTTGAATTTTGGCATATTTGGTCCCCGGACGTTGAAAATGGGAAAATTAGCAATTATGTTCCTTGGTTTATCACATATGGCTAGAAGTGGTCCCTTGAATATATTTTGGAAGCTTGCAAATTCAGGCCCCTCAGTTTTCATAAATTACAAAAATAGTCCTTGTGGTGTTTTGCTAAATAAACCAAACGGACCCTTGATTTAATATCATAATCCAAACACCAAAAGCCCACCCATCACCCTTATTTCACCCCAAACCCAAATCATACAATCCCCAGCCCACCATGAACCGGCCCACTCCACAAATAAAATAAAACACCCCGTATAATATTACCCCGGTCAAACCTAGTCAACCCTTTCCACCTCCTTCCCCACTTGGCTGTTACTGTGTACCCCCTCCCCCACCTTCAACAAATCCACATAACACACCATCCCTTGTTCCCCCTAGCCTCCACAACCTTCCAAATAAATTTATTACCCATGAAATTCTACAAGCAATACCCAACTGCCAAAATCACTTTTTCCCGCCAAAGAAAAATTAAACGGCCATGATCACATTTAATCATCCAATGGCTGAGAATGGATGTGGGAAAGTCAAAGGAAGCCCCAAGGACCCTTATAAGTCAATGAAAGAAGTAGCAGTTATTAGTAGTGATAGGAGTAGTGTAAATGGTGTAATATTATTGTATTAATGTCGTTTAACTTAATTTCCAAATTCCAAATGTAATTTTCAATTTTAAATTAATGTTTCCAATGTTTTCAGTGTTCATGGAATCTATTCAGTCCTTAATTTCACTAGTTATAGTTCTGTTTTAGCTTATGCTTTATTGAAAATCTCAAAAGTGTATTAAAGATATTAGCAGTGGTTATTTAATATTCCAAAAGGTTCTATAAGCTCATTATAGAGGTTTTATAATCTCAGTAGTATTCAAGCTTGTTTAGTTCAATAGATTCTCAAAAACAAGAAAAGTCAAATTAAGTCAACAAAAGTTCATGATGGTTTCTGGTAATTCAGGAAGGGTAATTGTGGGTTGAGCATGTTTTAGTGGGTTGTTAATAAGCTCTAATAAGCTTCATATCATTGTCCTGAGCTCAGAAGCCCTTCTACTCATTTCAATTCTCAATTTTAGCTTATATAATACTTTATATTACATGTTCACTTTAGCCTTGTTATTATTGTTCATTTCTGATTGCTTAGTGTTTATCTTAGCTTAATTTAGTTTAGGGATGGTCTGTTTAAGTTTGGATTGATTGATTTTGCCATAAACTCACTTAAACCTTCAAAACAATTAAGTAAAGGAGTGTTTGGCTCAGGTTCTCTCCCTGGGATTTAGGGAGATTTGGTTTATGTTTGTTGCTTAGACAGGTCTTTATAGGTCATATTAGGTTAGGAGAATCATAAAATCACTAGGTCATTTAGTAGAAAGTCAAAACAAGCTTTAAACTCTTCATTTTCACCAACTGTTACACAGTTAGGATCCAATATCATCCATATTGGTTCATTAGGTGTTTAAATAACCTTAGATCATCTTAATATAGCTTACAACATCATTTTCAGTGTTTAGGAACCAATCAAAACTCATAAAAGTCAACTTATCAAGTTTTTATGAAAAGTCAAAAGGACATGTTTCAGATTTTTACAAAACTTACAAGATTTTTGTAGATTTGTGTGATGTGATTCAAGCCTTGTGCTTTTGAGGTATTGAAGTCCCCCACCTCATCTCCAAGTTCCCATCTTTGTTTCATTTTTTCCATTTTTTTTAGTGGGCCCCACCTTAGGCCAAAGTAGGCTGCAGGGCAGTCCTACCCCCTGCATTAGCAGGTCACCACAACCACCACCACCACTTTGGTGGTGGTTTCTGGCCACTACAATGGTCCCCAATGTCCCATCTTTACTTCTTTCAACTCCCCCCTGGTAGGCTTTAAGTTTTGACCAATGTTTTGACCTTAGGACCCCTGGGACCCACTGGAAATCACTCCTCAAGTCTGTCCCATTTTTCTGTCTGAGTCTTTAAAGTTAAGTACTTATTTGTGCTTATTGGCCTATCCAGTGGACCCCTGTGGCTTTTTATTGCTTAAACATGTTCCCTAAACTCATTTGAACCTGAATCATCCATAGTGGGTCCCACTTAAGCCCATTTTAGCTTATTTTCCTTCTTGGTCAACATAAGTCAACAGTTTGGCTTATTGCTTTCCACAGTGCTTATTTTTCATTTATAAAAAAGTTGTTTTTACAAAAGTTTGTTGTTTTTAGGTGTAAAATAGTTTTCAAAAAGAAAAATCCAAAAAAGTTAATTTAATTTTAAGTGATAGTTTCTATTTAATGTAATTAAAATTTTGTTTTTCATTTTTAAATTTTTATTAAGTACTTAGCTTTTTTATATTTCTCTTAATTACCTTTTATATTAAAGTAATTTTAGTAAATTTTTCAGATTTTTATTTTGTCATTTGGTATTTATTAGATTTAATATTAGTTTTATTAATTATTAATTAATAATTAAGTTTTAAATAGCATAATTAGTTTTTATTAAGCAAGACCTAGTTTTTATATTTTTCCTAGCTTTTATATAATATAATATAATTTTAAGAATTTTTCTAGAATTTTTAGTGTTCATTTGCTATTTTTTATAATTTAAAATAGTTCAATTAGGTAATTAATATTTAATAAGTAATTTTTTAATAGAAAAATCACAAAAAGACAAAAATACTTATTTTTAATTTTAAAATTTGTTTTTAGTTATTTTATAATTTTAGAAATTTTACTTTCATCTTTCTAGTATTTAATTAATATTATATTGTATTTAAGTTATTTAAATATTAATAATAAGTATTAAATAGTATTTAATTAATAATAAATAATTAATTAGTGTTAAAATTTATTTTCTTTTTCTAAAATTTTTCTTTTACCTTTAAGTTTGTAGAAAAGTCATTTTCACCCCCTGGGGGTTTTCAGATTTCAGTTTTCACTTTTTATTTTGTACGTTCGCGTAAATTTAAATTGAACGTACGCATTTTTAGATTTTAAACGTTTCTGGTTTTTCTAAATTTCCAGTCTTGTTATAATTGCTTATTCAAGCTATTTCCTTATAGATTCCTTAGTTCAAATCAATCACAAACCCTTTCTTGTCCAAATTCACCCGATCACAGATCCGTTTGATAACAATTCACACCTCGTCGGGACTTAACGACCCGGGGAAACACTATATTTCGCGGAGCATTGACTCTAGCCTGTTTGACCTCGTTGACCATCCTTTGGTCAATTTAGGTTGACCGCTTGGAGCCAATCAAAATTTGGCGCCGTTGCCGGGGAGGTGTGCGCGCTATTCTAAAACGGTTTTGCGTATTAGTGAATCGGGATATACATCCATTGTATATTTACCACCCTTGTTCATATTATCTTCTTATTACCATATAAAAACAAAACCGTTCACGAAAACATTTTAAACTCAGTTTTCAACGAACACAAAAAACACAAAAACATTTTCTTTATCATTTGTATAAAATGTTTTCCAAAAACACCAAAAATATCCTTCTTCACCCTCTTACCCTTTTGATTCTCATTTCCTCACCCTCTATACACATTTGATTCTTTCTATGTCTCATCCACACTTTCTGATTTGCTAGTGGTGTGGTAGTTCTTATAATGGTGGCAATTGCCCCGGTTGTGGCATGGTAGAGTCAGGAAACGGGTCTGTCTATAACCAAGATCCCTATTCCTATCATGACACCACTGATTCATTCCACCAGCTACCACACCATCAGTCTCAGCAGTTTTACTATTGTGAGTACTGTGGTGGTTCACACTACAGTTCTGATTGTCAATCAGGAAACACGCTTGTCTATGAGCAGTTTCCTGATAACAATTATAACTCTAGCACATACGACTCACAGCCACATCAGTTTTACTGTTGTGATTACTGTGGAGGTCCACACTTCAGTTCCGATTGTCAAACAAGGAATCCATTTCCTTGTAACACTTTTGACACATCATATTATGACGAACCTCCATCTCCACCAATTCCTCAAAGTCTTCTCCTTGATCTTTTGGATTTAGTGAAAGACTTGAGAGGAATAACACATACCCCAGATAATCCAAAACAAAAATTGATGGAAGAATTGTTAGCTAACGAACAGGCTGCTAAAATAAATTCCCAAGATGCTTATGAAAACTCTATTAGGGAATCAATTGCAAAAGAAAAAGCAGCCAGATCTAGCTCTCGATTTCGTTTCATTCCTGATGACAGTGATGATGAGGATACACTTGATATCCTTGGGTTTTATAAAGATTCATTAGGTTCATCAGATGAGATACCATCACTTGAGATTCCATCTCAACCCACTCTTATCACACCCGAGGTTCCCACTCACTCTTTGATCATGGGGGACGAGCATCTTGACACTGTTCCTGATAAGGAATCGGATGAATTCATAAAGTCTAGTGTTGAGGACCTTGTCCCAATCCCAAGAGAGTCACAGGGAACTCTTGATCATTTGTGTGATATTCCTCCTCCTCTATTCTTCCCAACTGATCATGTTGAGATGTTCTCCGATTCTACTGATGACGATTCGTTATCTTGTGGAGTCATCGTTTTTATGGAAGAATTACCTTCTAAGCTAGCCAGCTTAGAAGAAGAGAATGATGAGATTGACACTGAAATCAAGGATGAAGCACTTCGTGCAACATTATTGAATGTCGATCTCCTCATTTCTAAAATCGAGGCTTTCAATATGAAACCTATTTCATCTCCTATCCCGATTAAGGATAGTGACATTTTCTCTGATGATCCTATACCAGAGTTTGAAGCCTTTACCTTTGATCATATGGGAGAGAAGATTAGTGGCAGTACCACTTCTCATTCTCAAATTTCTCTCCCCGCGTATGATTCATTCACTTTTGGGGAGTTCTCCGGTGAACTCACTTATATCATATCTCTACCGGAGTATGATAACTTTTACTTTGATCTTTGTTTTCTGGAGGGAAATATTCTCAACCATGAGAATTTGATTGATATCAAAATCCCAACCCTCCCACCCATAATATGTCTAGATCATATGAGCTTTACTGATGAGATTCATGATACACCAATCATGAATTCTCTTTCTGATGATGATGAATCAATCTTGATTGTCATCCAGATATTTCTTCCTTTCTTCACCTACAGGGTGACTTCTCCTGTTCTTCACTCCTTCGGGAATGAATATACCATCTTTGATCCCGGCATTTTCATGTATCATTATCTTGAGCTGGGATTATATCTCATCGGTGTGGAACTTTCACTTGCTTCAAATGTTTATCCAAACATCTTGAATGAAAGTCCGATTGAGATTGCTTCTTCCACATCATGCTTCCCCAAGGACAAATGAATTCGGGGTCGAGTCAAGCTAGCGACTCGGTAAACAAAACCAATAGCATGCTTATAGGGTTTTCACCCTAAGTGTGGGGGAGTTACCCATGCTATGGTTACTTATGAAGTGAAAATACAAAATGGTGTTTCCACGCTTCGCTTGTAATGTTGCCCTTTTACGTTCAAAGAGTCGGCATAATAGCCGGGACTTTGAATATTGAGGACAATATTCTTGCTAAGTGTGGGGGGTATTCTAGCGAATTTTATCACATTTTACTATCTAGTACCCCCGTTTTTAGCCAAAATCTCAAAAAATTTTAAATTTTTTTCACTTGTGCTTCAAAATTTTTGTGGTAATCAGTCCGCCAGGTCTAACCGGCAAAAGGATTGGCTAATCTAGGAGCAAATGGCTCTTGGTAAAGATAACCCAAATCCGTTTATGGCTTCCAATTTGCCCAAAATTGTATGGTACCTCAACTCGCCATATCCTAAAAAGCGAATGAGTTGGCTAGCCCGCAAGATTATGGCTTGTGGTAAAGGCAGTGGAAAATCCATAATTGGTAATCAGCTCACCAAGATGTTGACTATTCCATCAAGAGTTGGCTAGTCCAGAAGCAAACGGCTTTTGGTAAAGACTAATCAAATCCGTTGACAGCTGGTGGTTTGCTCAAAATCACATGGTTATCAGGTGTACCACAGTTCTTACATCTGGCTACTCTAGAAGTGATGGCTTTTGGTAAAGAGTTTAAAATCCATCAAGTTTTCAAAACATTTTATTGCTAGGGACTAGCAATATTTTAATGTGGGGGATTGATGAGTGCTCAAACACTCATCATTTTTGGTCAAATCTGAACTGCAAAACATACAAAAACACTCAGAAATGCATCAAAATGCTAAAAATATTTCAAAATTGTGTTTTATATGTTTTAGATGCAAAATGAGTAAAAACAAATGAAAAACGTACAAAGTTTGCAAAATTGGCAGTTTCAGTCCCCCAACTTTCATAAAATTACAAAATTAGTCCCTGGTCATTCAAAATATGGAAAATTATCACCAAAGGTCCTTTTACAATCATAAGTTGTCATATTTTGTCCTTTGGTGAAAAATTGGAAAAGTTTTAAGAATTTACAGTTTCATCCCTGGAGTTTCAAAAATTGACAGAAATGGTCCTTGGGATCTCAAATTTTGGAAATTGTCACTTGTGGTCCCTTGGTTACTTATTTTGGCAAGAAAGGTACTTGGGTGGAAAGTTTGAGGAAAATTGCAAGTTTGGTCCCTACACTTTGAATTTTGGCATATTTGGTCCCCGGACGTTGAAAATTGGAAAATTAGGAATTATGTTCCTTGGTTTATCACATATGGCTAGAAGTGGTCCCTTGAATATATTTTGGAAGCTTGCAAATTCAGGCCCCTCAGTTTTCATAAATTATAAAATAGTCCTTGTGGTGCTTTGCTAAATAAACCAAACGGACCCTTGATTTAATATCATAATCCAAACACCAAAAGCCCACCCATCACCCTTATTTCACCCCAAACCCAAACCATACAATCCCCAGCCCACCATGAACCGGCCCACTCCACAAATAAAATAAAACACCACGTATAATATTACCCCGGTCAAACCTAGTCAACCCTTTCCACCTCCTTCCCCACTTGGCTGTTACTGTGTACCCCCTCCCCCACCTTCACCAAATCCACATAACACACCATCCCTTGTTCCCCCTAGCCTCCACAACCTTCCAAATCCATTTATTACCCATGAAATTCTACAAGCAATACCCAATTGCCAAAATCACTTTTTCCCGCCAAAGAAAAATTAAATGGCCATGATCACATTTAATCATCCACTGGCTGAGAATGGATGTGGGAAGTCAAAGGAAGCCCCAAGGACCCTTATAAGTCAATGAAAGAAGTAGCAGTTATTAGTAGTGATAGGAGTAGTGTAAAATGGTGTAATATTATTGTATTAATGTCGTTTAACTTAATTTCCAAATTCCAAATGTAATTTTCAATTTGAAATTAATGTTTTCAATGTTTTCAGTGTTCATGTAATCTATTCAGTCCTTAATTTCACTAGTTATAGTTCTGTTTTAGCTTATGCTTTATTGAAAATCTCAAAAGTGTATTAAAGATATTAGAGTGGTTATTTAATATTCCAAAAGCTTCTATAAGCTCATTATAGAGGTTTTATAAGCTCAGTAGTATTCAAGCTTGTTTAGTTCAATAGATTCTCAAAAACAAGAAAAGTCAAATTAAGTCAACAAAAGTTCATGATGGTTTCTGGTAATTCAGGAAGGGTAATTGTGGTTTGAGCATGTTTTAGTGGGTTGTTAATAAGTTCTAATAAGCTTCATATCATTGTCCTGAGGTCAGAAGCCCTTCTACTCATTTCAATTCTCAATTTTAGCTTATATAATACTTTGTATTACATGTTCACTTTGGCCTTGTTATTATTGTTCATTTCTGATTGCTTAGTGTTTATCTTAGCTTAGTTTAGTTTTGGGATGGTCTGTGTAAGGTTGGATTGATTGATTTTGCCATAAACTCACTTAAACCTTCAAAACAGTTAAGTAAAGGAGTGTTAGGCTCAGGTTGTCTCCCTGGGATTTAGGGAGGTTTGGTTTATGTTTGTTGCTTAGACAGGTCTCCATAGGTCATATTAGGTTAGGAGAATCATAAAATCACTAGGTCATTGAGTAGAAAGTCAAAACAAGCTTTAAACTCTTCATTTTCACCAACTGTTACACAGTTAGGATCCAATATCATCCATATTGGTTCATTAGGTGTTTAAATAACCTTAGATCATCTTAATGTAGCTTACAACATCATTTTCAGTGTTTAGGAACCAATCAAAACTCATAAAAGTCAACTTATCAAGTTTTTATGAAAAGTCAAAAGAACATGTTTCAGATTTTTACAAAACTTACAAGATTTTTGTAGATTTGTGTAATGTGATTCAAGCCTTGTGCTTTTGAGGTATTGAAGTCCCCCACCTCATCTCCAAGTTCCCATCTTTGTTTCATTTTTGCCATTTTTTTAGTGGGCCCCACCTTAGGCCAAAGTAGGCTGCAGGGCAGTCCTACCCCCTGCATCAGCAGGTCACCACGACCACCACCACCACTTTGGTGGTGGTTTCTGTCCACTACAATGGTCCCCAATGTCCCATCTTTGCTTATTTCAACTCCCCCACTGGTATGCTTTAAAGTTTGACCAATGGTTTGACCTTAGGACCCTTGGGACCCACTGGAAATCACTCCTCAAGTCTGTCCCATTTTTCTGTCTCAGTCTTTAAAGTTAAGTACTTATTTGTGCTTATTGGCTTATCCAGTGGACCCCTGTGGCTTTTTATTGCTTAAACATGTTCCCTAAGCTCATTTGAACCTGAATCATCCATAGTGGGTCCCACTTAAGCCCATTTTAGCTTATTTTCCTTCTTGGTCAACATAAGTCAACTGTTTGGCTTATTGCTTTCCACAGTGCTTATTTTTCATTTATAAAAAAGTTGTTTTTACAAAAGTTTGTTGTTCTTAGGTGTAAAATAGTTTTCAAAAAGAAAAATCCAAAAAAGTTAATTTAATTTTAAGTGATAGTTTCGATTTAATGTAATTTAAATTTTATTTTTCATTTTTAAATTTTTATTAAGTACTTAGCTTTTTTATATTTTTCTTAATTACCTTTTATATTAAAGTAATTTAAGTAAATTTCTCAGATTTTTATTTTTTCATTTGGTATTTATTAGATTTAATATTAGTTTTATTAATTATTAATTAATAATTAAGTTTTGAATAGCATAATTAGTTTTTATTAAGCAAGACCTAGTTTTTATATTTTTTCTAGCTTTTATATAATATAATATAATTTTAGGAATTTTTCTAGAATTTTTACTGTTCATTTGCTATTTTTTATAATTTAAAATAGTTCAATTAGGTAATTAATAGTTAATAAGTAATTAATTAATAGAAAAATCACAAAAAGACAAAAATACTTATTTTTAATTTTAAAATTTGTTTTTAGTTATTTTATAATTTTAGAAATTTTATTTTCATTTTTCTAGTATTTAATTAATATTAT
Organism: Artemisia argyi; assembly: GCA_030686995.1. Classification (NCBI taxonomy): domain Eukaryota; kingdom Viridiplantae; phylum Streptophyta; class Magnoliopsida; order Asterales; family Asteraceae; genus Artemisia; species Artemisia argyi. Next base: position 68,745,089 of record CM060697.1, read on the forward strand.
ATTGTATTTAAGTTATTTAAATATTAATAATAAGTATTAAATAGTATTTAATTAATAATAAATAATTAATTAGTGTTAAAATTTATTTTCTTTTTCTAAAATTTTTCTTTTACCTTTAAGTTTGTAAAAAAGTCATTTTCACCCCCTTGGGGTTTTCAGATTTCAGTTTTCACTTTTTATTTTGTACGTTCGTGTAAATTTAAATTGAACGTACGTATTTTTAGATTTTAAACGTTTCTGGTTTTTCTAAATTTCCATTCTTGTCCCAGAGTCACAAGACCCTCAAGTTTCTTTCGGTTGGCAACCAATCTTTTGAAGTATGAGCTATACTTGGGCATGTGATAGCAAGCATCAAGGAGAGGTATGGTGACCACTGAATCTTTTAGATATGATAAGAATATCTTATTATCGTTCTCAATCTTCTGATTTTTTAGGCGGGACGGAAATGGGATTCTCACACGTTGGTTAGGTGGAGTTGGTGGAGATGGGGTCATCAGAGGAGGTTGTTCGGGAGCCTCGTTGCCCACATTACCTTCCTCCTCGTTGGGATTATTTGGCTCAATGGCGACAGGATGTTGGCTCGGATAAGGAGGGTCCTTGGTTGTTGTTCCAGCTCGAGTAGTAACCGCGAGCAAGGGATCTTTTTGGCTCACTGGGGGCCTGTTATGGCCATCAAGGGTGGCATTAAGCTTTTTGAACCATTTTTCCATGTCATTCTGTTGTTCAGTGATGAGCTCGTCAAGCCCTTTCAATTGTAAGCCTTTTTCCTGAGTAAAGTGTCCAAGGTCATCCTCAAAAGTGCTCCTGATTTTTAAATCAGGGCCTTCCTCTCCTTCTTTTCTTTTCAACAGATTCCCCCAAAGGGTATAATCATCGTTTTGGTAAAAAGGCAAAAGGGAGGGGTCATCGAAGATGTCATGTCCCGACAAACACGCATGTTCGGTAGTGATTTCTCCTCCGCATTCTTCTACTTCGTGCGGGCCCCCACAGTAGTCGCATATCAAGTAAGGATTTGAAAGTTGTTTAGTTGTTCGCTACCCTGCAAGGTATGACACCCTTTCGTGAAGTTTCCTCAGCCGATCCGAGGATGTTTGTGTGATTTCGGATATGCTCATAGTCGAATCGGGTTCATCCCAAGTATCGTCCTGGTCTTGAGCATATTCCTCAATCCTATTCCACCCTTCCTCGGCGCTTAGATTGGCTATTTTCCCCTTTCTCGAATTATTGATTCCGTTCTGGTCGTTTGGGGAGACGTTGTGGTAGAAGATTTGGACCAGAAGCCAACGCTCTATGCCATGATAGGGGACTTGTCTTATTATATCCTTGAATCTAATCCATGATTTATAGATGGGTTCGTCTTTTCCCTTTCAGAAACGGAGGATCCTATCCCTAAATGATGAGGTTTTCCCTGCTGGGAAGAACTTCTCATAAAACTTGGAGATAAGTTGCCCCCATGTAAAAATAGACTTGGAGGGAAGTTTATCATACCACTCCTTGGCTTTTTCATGAAGGGTGAAAGGAAAGAATCGTAATTAGGACGTGTTTCTACTGGCCCTGTCCGTATGGAGGGTGTCCACTATCTTCAAGAAATCCCTGATATGTTGAATTGGGTCATCGGTTTGCAGTCCGCGAAACTTGCATACACTTTCGACAAGCCAAACATCGTTTGCACGCAAGACCTCATCGGTGCGTTCGTTTGGGAAAACAATGGCATTTGAGAAGCCACGGGGATTCGGGGAAGAATAGTCCTTAAGGCGCTTAGTGGTGGGAATTTCGGGGGTGATCGTATCGTGGTTGGATTGGGGGCTAGAGGGTGTGAGGTGATTATCTGAATCTTCTTCAGAAAGAGCCTCATCAAAGTTGATGGCTATGCCAGACCGTTCGGGTGCTGGGAGAGATTGCTTTAGCCTATGCATTTCCCTTTCAGGTTCTGCATATGGCAAAACAAGATTTCTTACGAAACTACGACTTCTAGTGATTCTAAGGTTAGAGAGACCTTCATTTGCCATGTTGGCGGATGGTAATGGTTACGAACAAAGGAACAAAGAAATAAGATAGACTAAAGAAAACCTAAAAATAAAAATAAAAATCTTACTAGAAAGGAATCAAGCAAGTAGACCTAATAAAAAGAAATTCTAACCTAGACAATAATTATTCCCCGGGCTGCGGCGCCAAAAACTTGATACGCGGGATTGCGCCCTCGCAACAGGTTTTACCTCTCAAGGGATCTTGAGAAGCTTGCAATCCCCACCAGGTAGTGTACCTGATCGTTGTAGTATAGTCTAGTGACAAGTACCAGGGGATTGATCGTTCAACTCAGGAATAGTGTCGCTAGGATTAGAAAGCCTACTCAACTAGGTCTAAAGGTGAGGGATGATTCTTTTTGTATTTTTTTTTATATTTTTATTAAAGTAAATAAAATCTCGGGTTTTGAAGGAGTGGGCGGAATTAGTTGCTAGTCAACTAACCCAATTAACTAAAGATGCAATCAAAATAAAATAAAAAGAAATGAAATTAAACTAATATAATTATGTGGTGGAAACAATAATGAGAAAAGATGTGTTTACTTAGATTTCATTACTCCCTAGATATCTTTTACCGGTTTATTAGCTTGTTAGAATTGTATGGATGACGGGTTAGATTCCTTAATACTAGTCGTAGGGCCGTGTACAATATTCCCTACCTCTATAAGCTCCTACTTCACTCCTATGTCGAGCCGACTAAAAGCTCCTAACATGGGATCATTAGAATTCACTTATGCATTAAATACAACAAAAAATCGTAGTACACCTCTGATCATGTTTCTTAATACATTCAAGCAAGTTACCAATGGAAGTCTGACAGTTTTCTTAAGCCTAACATTAAATACAATCATCCACAACAATTATAAACAAACAATCAACCAATAACCAACATCCATGTTTCACTACGTGTTAGCAAACACAATAAAAACCTAGCCTAACATGTTAAAAGAAAGACAAGCATAAGATAGAATCAAACAACACATAGACATATTGAATGATTATTGGAAGACTTATCTTTATTCAACCATGGATGAAAGAAGGATTTGAAACCCCTACAATATGATGAAAATTCGACCTAGGGTTTTGTGGTAAAGTTCCTCCTAATGTTCCACTCACAATGAATGAAAAATTGGAAAAATATATATAGAGAATATATCCTGACGGCGTCACGTTGTAGGGTCTGACGCCGTCAACTCGCCGCCATTATAAAATTCGTATTGCCTAGATCCAGTCTTGACGCCTTCATGTGTAAATATACTCTGGGCCGTCACATGTGATTTGACCCTGACGGCCTTGGTGACGGCGTCAGGCCAAATAACACTAAAAATGTTCTGGACCGTCACGTGTATTTTCCACTTCCACCTCTTTTGCCACTCTTGAAGCCGTCATGTGTGAAGCCTTGACGTCGTCAGGTACTGTTTCCAGTAAGGATTTTGAAACTTTACCGTTTTCTTCACTTTTATGCTCCAAAAACGTCCAAAATGCTTCCTTTTCCAGATTTCACCTCAAAAGTACCTAAAATGACAAAAGGAACGATTTAAGGCAATAATTGATCAAATAATCACGAATTCGGGCTTAAATGACCCCTTAAAAGTGGTACACTTTTCACCTTATCAAATACCCTTACACTTGAGATTTGCTTGTCCTCAAGCAAATGCGCTTTTATTCTAATCAAAATACAAGTTAGGGGTCATTTAACACTAATATAAAAGTAATTACAGCAAATAATCGTTCCACTAAAAACCAAAAACAAGCACGAAGGTCATACACTAGCACCTCACAAATAGTGTTTAGATACTCACATCTCTCGGGTGTAATAAAGTAATTCTGCCATAGATTTCTCACGAGAGTCTTGAAACGGTGTAGTAACCAACTCCTCCTTAAGTTCTTTCAATAAATCAAGAGCCTTTAGTAAAAGGTCTTGCTCAGTATCATGAGGAGTTGTGTGAATCATTGGGTACTGTGGAGGTGGGTCTGAAAACGAATAGTCGTAATTGTTACAAGGAAATGGATTCCTTGTTTGACAATCCGAGCTAGAGTGTGGACCTCCACAGTAATCACAACAGTGAAACTGATGTGGCTGTGGGTTGTATGTGCTTGAGTTATAATTGTTATCAGGAGACTGCTCATAAACAAGTGTGTTTCGTGATTGACAATCATAACTATAGTGTGAACCACCACAGTACTCACAACAGTAAAACTGCTGAGTCTCATGGTGTGGTAACTGATGGAATGAATCAGTCGTGTCATGGTAGGAATAGGGATTCTGGTTATAGACAAACCCGTTTCCTGACTCTACCATGCCACAGCTGGGGCAATTGCCACCATTATAAGGATTACCACACCAATGGCAAACCAGAAAGTGTGGATGAGACATAGAAAGAATCAAATGTGTATAGAGGGTGAGGAAATGAGAATCAAAAGGGTAGGAGGGTGAAGAAGGATATTTTTGGGTTTTTGGAAAGACATTTTGTACAAATAGAAAAGAAAATGTTTTTGTGTTTTTGTGTTCGTTGAAAACTGAGTTTAAAATGTTTTCGGGAACGGTTTTGTTTTGATAAATAGATAATATGAACAAAGGATGGATAAATGTACAATGGAACGAATTCCAAAATCACTAATCAGAAAAACCGTTTAGAAAACGCACACAACCTCCCCGGCAGCGGCGCCAAAATTTGATTGGCTCTGAACCGTCAACTTAAACTGACCAAAGAAATGGTCAACAAGGTCAAACAGCCTAGAGTCAATGCTCCGCGGGAGTATAGTGTTTCCCCGGGTCGTTATGTCCCGACGAAGTGTGATGGTTATAAAACGGGTTTGTGATCGGGTGAATCTGGACTGGAAAAGGTTTGAGATTGGTTATTATAAGGAATCTACAAGGAAATAGCTTAAACAAGCTATAAGGATGATTACGTGAAAGTTAGATACCTAAAAACGCTTGAAATCTAAAAACTCGTACGTTTACGTTTTAAATAACGCGAACGTACAAAATAAAACGTGAAAAGTGAAATCTGAAAACACCCAGGAGGTGAAAATGACTTTTTTACAAACTAAAAGATAAAAGAAAATTTTTAGAAAAAGAAAATTAATTTTCACACTAATTAATTATTTAATATTAATTAATTACTAATTATTAATATTTAAAATACTTAAATACAATATAATATTAATTAAATACTAAAAAAGTGAAAATAAAATTTCTAAAATTATAAAATAACTAAAAACAAGTTTTAAAATTAAAAATAAGTATTTTTGTCTTTTTATGAATTTTCTATTAATTAATTATTAATTATCTAATTAAACTATTTTAAATTAAGAAAAATAGAAAATGAACAGTAAAAATTACAAGAAAATTTCTAAAATTATTTTACATTATATAAAAGCTAGGAAAAATATAAAAACTAGGTTTTACTTAATAAAAACTAATTATGCTATTTAATACTTAATATTAATTAATTATTAATTAAACTAAGATTAATTCTAATAAATACTAAATGATAAAATAAAATTCTGAGAAAATTATTATAAATACTTTAATATAAGAGGAATTTAAGAAAAATATAAAATAGCTAAGTACCTAATAAAAATTTAAAAATGAAAATGAAAATTTAATTTACATTAAATAGAAACAATCACTTAGAATTAAATTAACTTTTCTGGAATTTTCTTTTGGAAACTTAATTTACACCTAAAAATGGAAACTTTTTGTAAAAACAAACTTTATGGAGCTTAAAAATAAGCTGAGTACAAGCTTATATGTGTGACAGTTGACTTTGGTCAACTGTGGAGGGAAATAAGCCAAAATGGGCTTAAGTGGGACCCACTCTTGCTAATTCTGATCTAAATAAGCTAATGGGACATGATTGAACCAGAATAAGCAATAAGGGATCACAAAATAAGCAACTAAGCACAAAATAAGCACTTGGCTTATTGGCTTGAGGACTGAAAATGGGACAGCTTTTTGTGGCTAAATCAAGTGGGACCCAGGGGGTCCAAGGTCAAAGCTTTGGTCCAAACCCCAAGAGTACCATGAGGGGGGTTCAAAGAAACAAGTTTTGTGGCTTGTGGACCACTGAGGTGGGCTGCAGCCACCCATAAAGGTGGTTGTGTGGTGGTGAGGGCTGTGCAGCAGGGTAGATTCTTGCCCTGCAAGTGTGTTTGGGGCAAAGTGGGGCCCAGCAGAAAAATCACAAGAATTTAGAAATGGTGGGATCTTAAATTAGAGCTGGGGGGCTATCTATGGAAACAAGTTTCACCCCCAGAAAGCAAATACAAAAATCAAAACAATTACTTGAACTTTGGTAAAAATCTGAAAATGGGTAAAGTTGACTTTTGAAGAAAAACTTGTAACTTTGACTTTATTTAACTTTGATTTGGTCTAACTGATTTAGATTGATGTATTAAGTTATAATAAGAGTAAACTAAGCTTGAAAAACAACTTCCTAATCAAAATGGGTTAATTTGGGACCAACTGTCCTTGACAGTTAACTGTCAAAGGGTTTGGAGGTGATTTTTGACTATTTGAACACAAATGACCAAGTAGTTGATCACAATGGACTGATATACACCTAAGAACAATGTACCAAGTATTTTAGACTCAAAATAACAACATATCCATAGGATTAAAGCTTAATCCAAACACCCCTTAAAAACATTTATTCAAATGAAACATGAACAAACTAAAATTAGAGTTTAATTTATGAATGGAACTATATCTAATAAGCAGTAATAAGACTAAATAAGCACATATGAGCAGCAAATAAGTACTAGGGACTAGATTGTAATCAAATACTTGAAAATGTGAAATATGCTTACACTTGATTTAATGACTGAGAATCTGTAACCAAAGGACCCAATCACAACCTAATGCCTTCCAAAAGGCTCTAAACCATGACAATCAAAATCCACAACACTCATTGCTTCTATCTTCTTCTCCACAGTGATTTTTTTATTTCCTTACTATTTATTTATTATTTTTGGTGGTTTTTAGTTTATAATACTAAAACTGATTTTAATGCTAAAGAAACTATTAAAAGTTTATTAGAGGCTTATAGAATCTTAAATAACCATTGAACAATACTTTCTATTACAACAAAGTTTAAAGTGAGATTTCCAAATGAAAACTGCCAATGTGGATTTGAAACAACAAGACTTAAAATTAAAATTAAGAAAGTTTACATGAGACTAGAATAACTGAATACAACCTTTTTTTGAGCTAAATTTAACACCTAGAAAAGAGAAATTACATTTGAACAAGAATACTAACTAAACTACAACTACTATTAGCTACTGGCTTCCACTTCTCTTTTTCTTTTCTTAAATAGGCCTTGGAGGACTCCTTGACTTTCCCCCATGCTCCTGAACCGTTGGGTGGGCTTAAATCAATCTGAGCCTTTGAAATTAGGTTTGGCGGGAAACTTGGAGTTGGGCAGTTGGGGAGTTTGGTGGGGGAATTAATTGAGAAGGGGGGTTTGGTTGGGTGTATGTGAGAATTTAATGATAGTTGGTGAGGAGGGGGGAGACAAGTTCTTGGGATTAGGGTGTTAATGGAGGAGAAGCAGGGAGGTTAGGGGTGATGGTGAGGGTTGACTGGGTGTTGACCGGATGAAATACTAAAATGGACGGGGAGTATAGTTTTGGGTGGTTTGGGCTTGTATGTTTGGTTTGGGCCTGGGGTTTTTATTTCTGGATCAGGGGTGGTAATTGGATTTGGATTGGGGTGTGTTGTTGGGTGATATTAATATTAAGGGTCCGTTTGTTTTGTAACTTTTAATTCACAAGGACCATTTTTGTATAAAGCTAAAAATTGAGGGCTGCAAATGTCACTTTTCCAAACTTAACTCAAGGGTCCAAACTTGCCAAGTAACAAATAAACCAAGAACCAAATTTGTATTTTTTCCATTTTTTCAAATTCCCGGGGACCAAATGTGACAAGTTGCAAAATATAGGGACCAAACATGTAATTTCCTCAAAATTTTCATCCAGGGATTAAAAGTGACAAATTTTGATTTTCCAAGGACAAAAATGATTTTCCTTTCAAAAATATCCCACTAAGGACTAAATCTGCCAAAATCTGTAACTCCAGGGACTAAATTGTAATTTTTCCAAAACTTTTCCAATTTTTCACCAAAGGACTAAATATGATAACTTATGATTTCAAAAGGACCTTTGGTGATAATTTTCCATATTTTGAATTACCAGGGACTAGTTTTGATATTTTATGAAAGCTGGGGGACTGAAACTGCCAATTTTGCAAACTTTATACGTTTTTCATCTGTTTTTGCTCATTTTGCATCTAAAACATATAAAACACAATTTTGAAATATTTTCAGTATTTTGATGCATTTCTGAGTGTTTTTGTATGTTTTGCAGTTCAGATTTGACCAAAAATGATGAGTGTTTGAGCACTCATCAATCCCCCACACTAAACTATTGCTAGTCCCTAGCAATACTGTTTTGAAAACTTGATGGATTTTAAACTCTTTACCAAAAGCCATCACTTCTGGAGTAGCCAGGTGTGAGAACTGTGGTACACCTGATAACCGTGTGATTTTGAGCAAACCACCAGCTGTTAACGGATTTGATTAGTCTTTACCAAAAGCCGTTTGCTTCTGGACTAGCCAACTCTTGATGGAATAGTCAATATCTTGGTGAGTTGATTACCAATTATGGATTTTCCACTGCCTTTACCACAAGCCATAATCTTGCGGGCTAGCCAACTCATTTGCTTTTAAGGATATGGGGGGTTGAGGAACCATACAATTTTGGGCAAATTGCAAGCCATAAACGGATTTGAGATGTCTTTACCAAGAGCCGTTTGCTCCTGGACTAGCCAATCCCTTTGTCGGTTAGACATGGCAGACTGATTACCACAAAAATTTTGAAGCACCAGTGATTTTTTTTTTTTTTTTTTTTTTTTTTTTTTTTTTTTTTTAAATTTTTGAAATTTTGGCCAAAAACGGGGGTATAAGATAGTAAAATGTGATAAAATTCGCTAGAATAGCGAAATACCCCCCCCCCCCCCCCCCCCCCCACACTTAGGATGAATATTGTCCTCAATATTCAAAGTCCCGGCTATTATGCCGACTCTTTGAACGTAAAAGGGCAACATTACAAGCTAAGCGTGGAAAACACCATTTTGTTTTTCACTTTTGTAATCATAGCATGGGGGACTCCTCCACACTTAGGGTGAAAACCCTATAAGCATGCTACTGTTTTTGTTTACCGAGTCGCTAGCTTGACTCGACCCTGAATTCATTTGTCCTTGGGGAAGCATGATGTGGAAGAAACAATCTCAATCGGACTTTCATTCAAGATGTTTGGACAAACATTTGAAGCACGTGAAAGTTCCACACCGATGAGATATAATCCCGGCTCAAGATAATGATACATGAAAATGCCGGGGTCAAATATAGTGTCTTCATTCCCGAAGGAGTGAAGAAGAGAGGAAGGAACCTCGAGAACAGGCTCATTAGCCTGAGTTTGGATTTCAAGGGCTAAGCTCAAAAATATCCCGGGAAGGTGGGTGGGAATTTGCAAATCCTCATGATTGAGTGCATCTCCCCCCGGGCTATCATACTCCGAAGGAGTCATGATAAGGTGATCAATGATGGGCTCAGAAGGTATTTCATCAACGTCACTGATGTCTCCATAAGATAAAGAATTTTCATCAGTGGGTGAATCACTAAGCCCGATATTGAGATAAGAATTGAGTGATGGATCATCATCATTCAATAAGCTTTCAAGGAAAAGAATATCCCCCTCAGAATCAAGATAGTTATCGTCAACTTCATACGAAGTTGAACTATCTAGGGCAAGGAATGCTTCGACTTCTTCCATATAATCTTTGAAATCAAAGAGATCATCATCACTTCCCGATGGAAGTGGACTGGTGTGAGTGAGTTCATCGGCGAACTCCTCGAGAAGAAAGTCAACATTAGAGTGGGGAAGGGATGCATCAACATACTCAATGTCTCCATTAGATAAATAATCATCACTAGAATCAGAGACAATCTCAATTTGATCATTTGGATTATTAGGGTGAGAAGGAATATCACACACTTGATCAAAAGTCCCCTGTGACTCTCTCGGGATTGGGACAAGGATCTCAACACTAGAATTTATTAATTCGTCCGATTCCTTATCATGAACAGTGTCAAGATGCTCGTCCCCCATGCTCAGAGAGTGAGTGTGAACTTCTGGTGTGATATCAATAGACTGAGGGAGATGAGAGGAGCTAGCATTCATGGATTGTACAAGTTCCATTTGATCTTCTGCTAGTAATTTCTCTGTCTCATTATTTTCTCCCTGATTTTCAATGGGAGGAATCACAAGTGATGAATCTGACGAACCCTTATAAAATTGAAGGATATCAAGGGTGTCTTCATTATCACTATCATCACAGTTTAGAAGAGCAGCTTGACGAAATTTGGCACGTGTTATAGCTGCTTGTTCTAAGACAAGTAATTCTTCCATACTCAATTCGTTTCTAGCCTCTCGTTCTTCAGCAAGTAATTCTGTCATAGATTCGTTTCTAGCCTCTCGTTCTTCAGCAAGTAATTCTGCCATAGATTTCTCACGAGAGTCTTGAAACGGTGTAGTAACCAACTCCTCCTTAAGTTCTTTCAATAAATCAAGAGCCTTTAGTAAAAGGTCTTGCTCAGTATCATGAGGAGTTGTGTGAATCATTGGGTACTGTGGAGGTGGGTCTGAAAATGAATTGTCGTAATTGTTACAAGGAAATGGATTCCTTGTTTGACAATCCGAGCTAGAGTGTGGACCTCCACAGTAATCACAACAGTGAAACTGATGTGGCTGTGGGTTGTATGTGTTTGAGTTATAATTGTTATCAGGAGACTGCTCATAGACAAGCGTGTTTCGTGATTGACAATCATAACTGTAGTGTGAACCGCCACAGTACTCACAACAGTAAAACTGCTGAGTCTCATGGTGTGGTAACTGATGGAATGAATCAGTCGTGTCATGGTAGGAATAGGGATTCTGGTTATAGACAAACCCGTTTCCTGACTCTACCATGCCACAGCTGGGGCAATTGCCACCATTATAAGGATTACCACACCAATGGCAAACCAGAAAGTGTGGATGAGACATAGAAAGAATCAAATGTGTATAGAGGGCGAGGAAATGAGAATCAAAAGGGTAGGAGGGTGAAGAAGGATATTTTTGGGTTTTTGGAAAGACATTTTGTACAAATAGAAAAGAAAATGTTTTTGTGTTTTTGTGTTCGTTGAAAACTGAGTTTAAAATGTTTTCGGAAACGGTTTTGTTTTGATAAATAGATAATATGAACAAAGGATGGATAAATGTACAATAGAACGAATTCCAAAATCACTAATCAGAAAAACCGTTTAAAAAACGCACACAACCTCCCCGGCAGCGGCGCCAAAATTTGATTGGCTCTGAACCGTCAACTTAAACTGACCAAAGAAATGGTCAACAAGGTCAAACAGCCTAGAGTCAATGCTCCGCGGGAGTATAGTGTTTGTGATCGGGTGAATCTGGACGGGAAAAGGTTTGAGATTGGTTATAAAACGGGTTTGTGATCGGGTGAATCTGGACGGGAAAAGGTTTGAGATTGGTTATACTAAGGAATCTATAAGGAAATAGCTTAAACAAGCTATAAGGATGATTACGTCAAAGTTAGATACCTAAAAACGCTTGAAATCTAAAAACTCGTACGTTTACAGTTTAAATAACGCGAACGTACAAAATAAAACGTGAAAAGTGAAATCTGAAAACACCCAGGAGGTGAAAATGACTTTTTTACAAACTAAAAGATAAAAGAAAATTTTTAGAAAAAGAAAATTAATTTTCACACTAATTAATTATTTAATATTAATTAATTACTAATTATTACTAATTATTAATATTTAAAATACTTAAATACAATATAATATTAATTAAATACTAAAAAAGTGAAAATAAAATTTCTAAAATTATAAAATAACTAAAAACAAGTTTTAAAATTAAAAATAAGTATTTTTGTCTTTTTATGAATTTTCTATTAATTAATTACTAATTAATTATTAATTATCTAATTAAACTATTTTAAATTAAGAAAAATAGAAAATGAACAGTAAAAATTACAGGAAAATTTCTAAAATTATTTTACATTATATAAAAGCTAGGAAAAATATAAAAACTAGGTTTTACTTAATAAAAACTAATTATGCTATTTAATACTTAATATTAATTAATTATTAGTTAAACTAAGATTAATTCTAATAAATACTAAATGATAAAATAAAATTCTGAGAAAATTATTATAAATACTTTAACATAAGAGGAATTTAAGAAAAATATAAAATAGCTAAGTACTTAATAAAAATTTAAAAATGAAAATGAAAATTTAATTTACATTAAATAGAAACTATCACTTAGAATTAAATTAACTTTTCTGGATTTTTCTTTTGGAAACTTAATTTACACCTAAAAATGGAAACTTTTTGTAAAAACAGACTTTATGGAGCTTAAAAATAAGCTGAGTACAAGTTATATGTGTGACAGTTGACTTTGGTCAACTATGGAGGGAAATAAGCCAAAATGGGCTTAAGTGGGACCCACTCTTGCTAATTCTGATCTAAATAAGCTAATGGGACATGATTGAACCAGATATAAGCAATAAGGGATCACAAAATAAGCAACTAAGCACAAAATAAGCACTTGGCTTATTGGCTTGAGGACTGAAAATGGGACAGCTTTTTGTGGCTAAATCAAGTGGGACCGAGGGGGTCCAAGGTCAAAGCTTTGGTCCAAACCCCAAGAGTACCATGAGGGGGGTTCAAAGAAACAAGTTTTATGGCTTGTGGACCACTGAGGTGGGCTGCAGCCACCCATAAAGGTGGCTGTGTGGTGGTGAGGGCTGTGCAGCAGGGTAGATGCTTGCCCTGCAAGTGTGTTTGGGGCAAAGTGGGGCCCAGCAGAAAAATCACAAAAATTTAGAAATGGTGGGATCTTAAATTAGAGCTGGGGGGCTATCTATGGAAACAAGTTTCACCCCCAGAAAGCAAATACAAAAATCAAAACAATTACTTGAACTTTGGTAAAAATCTGAAAATGGGTAAAGTTGACTTTTGAAGAAAAACTTGGAACTTTGACTTTATTCAACTTTGATTTGGTCTAACTGATTTAGATTGATGTATTAAGTTATAATAAGAGTAAACTAAGCTTGAAAAACAACTTCCTAATCAAAATGGGTTAATTTGGGACCAACTGTCCTTGACAGTTAACTGTCAAAGGGTTTGGAGGTGATTTTTGACTATTTGAACACAAATGACCAAGTAGTTGATCACAATGGACTGATATACACCTAAGAACAATGTACCAAGTATTTTAGACTCAAAATAACAACATATCCATAGGATTAAAGCTTAATCCAAACACCCCTTAAAAACAGTTATTCAAATGAAACATGAACAAACTAAAATTAGAGTTTAATTTATGAATGGAACTATATCTAATAAGCAGTAATAAGACTAAATAAGCACATATGAGCAGCAAATAAGTACTAGGGACTAGATTGTAATCAAATACTTGAAAATGTGAAATATGCTTACACTTGATTTAATGACTGAGAATCTGTAACCAAAGGACCCAATCACAACCTAATGCCTTCCAAAAGGCTCTAAACCATGACAATCAAAATCCACAGCACTCCTTGCTGCTATCTTCTTCTCCACAGTGATTTTTTTATTTCCTTACTATTTATTTATTATTTTTGGTGTTTTTTAGTTTATAATACTAAAACTGATTTTAATGCTAAAGAAACTATTAAAAGTTTATTAGAGGCTTATAGAATCTTAAATAACCATTGAACAATACTTTCTATTACAACAAAGTTTAAAGTGAGATTTCCAAATGAAAACTGCCAATGTGGATTTGAAACAACAAGACTTAAAATTAAAATTAAGAAAGTTTACATGAGACTAGAATAACTGAATACAACCTTTTTTTGAGCTAAATTTAACACCTAGAAAAGAGAAATTACATTTGAACAAGAATACTAACTAAACTACAACTACTATTAGCTACTGGCTTCCACTTCTCTTTTTCTTTTCTTAAATAGGCCTTGGAGGACTCCTTGACTTTCCCCCATGCTCCTGAACTGTTGGATGGGCATAAATCAATCTGAGCCTTTGAAATTAGGTTTGGCGGGAAACTTGGAGTTGGGCAGTTGGGGAGTTTGGTGGGGGAATTAATTGAGGAGGGGGGTTTGGTTGGGTGTAGGTGAGAATTTAATGATAGTTGGTGAGGAGGGGGGAGACAAGTTCCTGGGATTAGGGTGTTAATGGAGGAGAAGCAGGGAGGTTAGGGGTGATGGTGAGGGTTGACTGGGTGTTGACCGGATGAAATATTAAAATGGACGGGGAGTATATTTTTGGGTGGTTTGGGCTTGTATGTTTTGTTTGGGCCTGGGGTTTTTATTTCTGGATCAGGGGTGGTAATTGGATTTGGATTAGGGTGTGTTGTTGGGTGATATTAATATTAAGGGTCCGTTTGTTTTGTAACTTTTAATTCACAAGGACCATTTTTGTATAAAGTTGAAAATTGAGGGCTGCAAACGTCACTTTTCCAAACTTAACTCAAGGGTCCAAACTGCCAAGTAACAAATAAACCAAGAACCAAATTTGTATTTTTCCATTTTTCAAATTCCCGGGGACCAAATGTGACAAGTTGCAAAATACAGGGACCAAACATGTAATTTCCTCAAAATTTTCATCCAGGGATTAAAAGTGACAAATTTTGATTTTCCAAGGACAAAAATGATTTTCCTTTCAAAAATATCCCACCAGGGACTAAATCTACCAAAATTTGTAACTCTAGGGACTAAATTGTAATTTTTCCAAAACTTTTCCAATTTTTCTCCAAAGGACTAAATATGATAACTTATGATTTCAAAAGGACCTTTGGTGATAATTTTCCATATTTTGAATTACCAGGGACTAGTTTTGATATTTTATGAAAGTTGGGGGACTGAAACTTTCAATTTTGCAAACTTTATACGTTTTTCATCTGTTTTTGCTCATTTTGCATCTAAAACATATAAAACACAATTTTGAAATATTTTCAGTATTTTGATGCATTTCTGAGTGTTTTTGTATGTTTTGCAGTTCAGATTTGACCAAAAATGATGAGTGTTTGAGCACTCATCATGGGTCATCGGTTTGCAGTCCGCGAAACTTGCATACACTTTGGACACGCCAAACATCGTTTGCACGCAAGACCTCATCGGTGCGTTCATTTGGGAAAACAATGGCATTTGAGAAGCCACGAGGATTCGGGGAAGAATAGTCCTTAAGGCGCTTAGTGGTGGGAATTTCGGGGGTGCTCGTATCGTGGTTGGATTGGGGGCTAGAGGGTGTGAGGTGATTATCTGAATCTTCTTCAGAAAGAGCCTCATCAAAGTTGATGGCTATGCCAGACGGTTCGGGTGTTGGGAGAGATTGCTTTAGCCTATGCATTTCCCTTTCAGGTTCTGCATATGGCAAAACAAGATTTCTTACGGAACTACGACTTCTAGTGATTCTAAGGTTAGAGAGACCTTCATTTGCCATGTTGGCGGATGGTAATGGTTACGAACAAAGGAACAAAGAAATAAGATAGACTAAAGAAAACCTAAAAATAAAAATAAAAATCTTACTAGAAAGGAATCAAGCAAGTAGACCTAATAAAAAGAAATTCTAACCTAGACAATAATTATTCCCCGGGCTGCGGCGCCAAAAACTTGATACACGGGATTGCGCCCTCGCAACAGGTTTTACCTCTCAAGGGATCTTGAGAAGCTTGCAATCCCCACCAGGTAGTGTACCTGATCGTTGTAGTATAGTCTAGTGACAAGTACCGGGGGATTGATCGTTCAACTCAGGAATAGTGTCACTAGGATTAGAAAGCCTACTAAACTAGGTCTAAAGGTGAGGGATGATTCCTTTTGTATTTTTTTTATATTTTTATGAAAGTAAGTAAAATCTCGGGTTTTGAAGGAGTGGGTGGAATTAGTTGCTAGTCAACTAACCCAATTAACTAAAGATGCAATCAAAATAAAATAAAAAGAAATGAAATTAAACTAATATAATTATGTGGTAAAAACAATAATGAGAAAAGATGTGTTTACTTAGATTTCATTACTCCCTAGATATCTTTTACCAGTTTATTAGCTTGTTAGAATTGCATGGATGATGGGTTATATTCCTTAATACTAGTCGTAGGTGTACAATATTCCCTAACTCTATAAGCTTCTACTTCACTCCTATGTCGAGCCGACTAAAAGCTCCTAACATGGGATCATTAGAATTCACTTATGCATTAAATACAACCAAAAATCATAGTACACCTCCGATCATGTTTCTTAAGACGTTCAAGCAAGTTACCAACGGAAGTCTGCCAGTTTTCTTAAGCCAAACATCGAATACAATCATCCACAACAATTATAAAAAACAATCAACCAATAACCAACATCTAGGTTTCACTACATCTAAGCAAACATAATAAAAACCTATCCTAACATGTTAAAAGAAAGACAAGCATAAGATAGAATCAAACAACACATAGACATATTGAATGATTATTGGAAGACTTATCTTTATTTAAACATGGATGAAAGAAGGGTTTGAAACCCCTAAAATATGATGAAAATTCGACCTAGGGTTTTGTGGTAAAGTTCCTCCTAATGTTTCACTCACAATGAATGAAAAATTGGAAAAATACATATAGAGAATACATCTTGACGGCGTTACGTTGTAGGGTCTGACGCCGTCAACTCGCCGCCATTATAAAATTCGTATTGCCTAGATCCAGTCTTGACGCCTTCATGTGTAAATATACTCTGGGCCGTCACATGTGATTTGACCCTGACGGCCTTGGTGACGGTGTCAGGCCAAATAACTCTAAAAATGTTCTGGGCCATCAAGGATTTTGAGACTTTGCCGTTTTCTTCACTTTTATGCTCTAAAAATGTCCAAAATGCTTCCTTTTACAGATTTCTCCTCAAAAGTACCTAAAATGACAAAAGGAACGATTTAGGGAAATAATTAATCAAATAATCACGAATTCGGGCTTAAATGACCCCTTAAAAGCGGTACACTTTTCGCCTTATCACAAGACCCCATATGAGCTGGTGCATTGCAGAAAACTAGGCCTCTCGTTTCTACGAGTATTTGGTGCACTCTGTTATCCAACAAATGATGGTGAAGACCTTGGGAAACTTAAAGCCAAAGCTGACATTGGCTTATTCGTTGGATATGCTCCAGATCGAAAGGGATACCAAATCTACAACAAACGTACTCAAGAAATTGTGGAAACAATTCACGTGACATTCGATGAGCTGACTGAGCAATCGGCTCCTGGACACTCAGGTTCTGGACCCGCACCTAACCTTTTGTCTCCTGGACCAATTAATTCAGGACTTGTACAGAATCCCACTCCTGCTACTCCTTATGTACCACCATCAGGTGATGACTTGAAGAAGTTGTTTGATCCCACGTTTGATAAATACTTTGAACCACAGCGTATTGATGCTCCTGAACCACAAGCTGCTGATCCTCCTGTTGCTGTTGCAAATGCTCCACAAGATACAAATGGTCCATCTATCTCGGTCTCCATCGATCAAGATGCACCATCTACCAGTCATTCACCAACGAATTCAAATGCTCAATCGTCGTCTATACATCAAGGGACGGTAGTCGATAATTCTTTTAAAGTGAATCCCTTTGCCTCTGCTGATGATGCACCATTCAAAAATATCTTTGCTCCTGAACCTACTAATGATACGGCTTCCTCAGGGTATTCAATTACAGCAACATCAGTTTCCTACCCTCAACCACATGAACACCTCAGAAAATGGACCAACAATTACCTTATGGACAACATCATTGGGAATCCCTCTCGACCGGTGTCCACACGAAAGCAACTTGCCACCGACGCATTATGATGCTTTTTCAATTCCATATTACCCAAAGCTGAACCCAAAGATTTAAAATATGTGTTGTCTAAAGAATCTTGGTTCACTGCAATGCAAGAAGAAATTCATGAGTTTGATCGACTTGATGTGTGGGAATTAGTGCCTCCTCCGGACTATGCAATGATTATTGCTCTCAAATGGATTTTCAAAGTGAAACTTGATGAACATGGTGATGTTTTGAAAAACAAGGCTCGATTAGTTGCTAAGGGATATAGCCAAGAAGAGGGAATTGATTTTGAAGAATCCTTTGCACTAATCGCTCGTATTAAGGCCATTAGAATCTTTCTAGCTAATGATGCGAGTTTAAACATGATAGTCTAGCAAATGGATGTCAAGACTGCTTTCTTGAATGGTGAATTGAAGAAGGTAGTCTACGTTACTCAACTAGAAGGATTCATGGACCCTGAGCATCATAACTATGTCTGTCGCTTGAAGAAGGCACTATATGGTCTTAAGCAAGCACTAAGGGCATGGTACGATACGTTGTCTAAGTTTCTTATTGCAAAAAGATTCTCCAAATGTGTTGTTGATCCTACCTTGTTCACTAGGAAAACAGGAAAACATCTACTTCATGTTCAAATCTACGTAGATGACATAATATTTGCTTCCTCTGATCCTATGTAATGTGACTGTTTTTCTAAAGAGATGGGTTCAAAGTTTCAAATGTCAATGATAGGACATATGTCGTTTTTCCTGGGGTTACAAATCTCTCAGAATCCAAGTGGCATTTTCATAAATCAAGCCAAATATGATAATGAAATCTTGAAGAAATTTGGATTTGAAGATAGTGATGCTGTTGATACTCCCATGGTTGAAAGATCGAAGCTGGACGATGACCGTTCTGGGATCCCTGTTGATCAAACAAAGTACAGAAGTATGATTGGATCCCTAATGTATCTTACTGCCAGCAGGCCAGATCTTCTATTTGTTGTATGCATGTGTCCTCGGTACCAATCCAAGCCTACCAAAAAGCACTTGGAAGCTGTCAAAAGGGTCTTTAGGTATCTCCAAGGAACCATTCACATGGGTCTGTGGTATCCTAACGACACTGCTATGGCACTCACGGCCTGTTCAGATGCAGATCATGCGGGGTGTTAGGATACTCGATGAAGTACTTTAGGAGGTGGTCAATTTCTGGGAGAAATACTTGTAAGCTGGTCATCAAAGAGGAAAATGTGTACATCGATATCCTCCACAGAGGCAGAATACATTATCATGTCTTCATGTTGCACTCAAATCTTGTGGATGAGATCTCAACTATCGGACTATGGTTTTGCTTTCAACAAGGTTCCGATGTACTGTGATAACAAAAGTGCCATTGCTTTTTGCTGTAACAAAGTTTAGCATTCCAGATCTAAGCACATCGACATCCGTCACCACTTTATCATGGAACAAGTTGAGAAAGGGGTAGTGGAACTTTACTTCGTGAGGATAGAGTTTCAGCTGGCTGACATTTTTACAAAGGCTCTTCCTCGAGAAAGATTTCAATTCATTCTTCCGCGACTTGGAATGAAGAGTCTTATGCTAGAATCTCTCAAAAGTCTTCAGGAAGAGAATGAGGAGTAAATGATTTACTTCACATATCCTTCGTACATAGTTTTAAAAACAAAAAGAAAAATAGAAAAATATAAAATCTACAAAAACCATAAAAATTAGAAAATCATAAAATCCAAAAATATTCTTCTCACGACATGTCTCTTGTGTAATCAATATTATGTACGTTTCTAGAAATGTCATTCAATAATGACACGGAAACATACATATGCTTGAGCAAGAGTTTTTCTTTTAACTTAAAATAATGTTTCTCTAAAACATGTAGTTTCTCAAACTATTCTTTCGAAATGGCTTGCTATTACTTCAGATAGCAACCCGGTTTTCAAAATGAGGAAAGCTCATCGCCTAAAAGACGGCGTTCTTGTCAACGGGTGATTAAGTTCTACCAGGCATGGATTACTTTACATCCATGCACACTCGACTTGATGTACGTTTCAGTGCATCATTTCTCGTACAAGAAGAGAAGTCTTCTTTACATCGCATATACTTTCCCATCTATGATTCTTCTGGAAAGTATTTGTACCAAACTTGGTGGTACAATGATTTTTGAAATTCAATCAAACTTGCAATTTTTCATAAAATTTGCCACTCAATCGATGACTAAAAGTTGATTCTTTTTCATTAAAATGTTAAATTGAAAATGGGTCATCGATTGAGGGGGAGAATGATTTCAAAATTCTATATCATCAAAACAAGTTACTTTGTTCATAACAAGCAGTGAATATAATGTGTTTGTTATGTATCAGAAAATGAATTTTTCATGAGTTTCTAGGTAAACTCCAAATCATTTATAAACTCATCATTTCTGACACATAACATGCTCCCTCAATGATTAAGGGGGAGTTTTGTATCGTCTCATTATCAGAATATCTTTAATTAGACCACATTTTTTTCTCTCAAACTTTTCTAACTTATTTAAATCACTTGGGATCACAAATCTCAAATGGTTTGAAATTTTTGATCGGGGGAGAATATGTGATTTAAATATGAAATATGATAAAAAATGTAATTGTTTGGACTTAAACGTAAGCTCTCCCATATGTGCTAAACTCTTTCATACATCAATGCACTTATTAAGAGGGAGCAAATGGTTTGTGAAAAAAAAGGATCTTAACATCTCATGTGAGCACGACTCAGACTTCAACAATGAATCAACGAAACAAAAACTGTCATTCATCGAAAGGACTTGTCCTGGCCTGGTAATAACTTCAAGCTGGTCTAACCAGTGATGTAAGAGTTTCTCGAAGAGGCCTTGTTTGAGTAGAGTGTACCGTTTCAAGAAACCTTTGGTGGATATGACTAGGCCGGGTAATAACTTCAAGCTAGTTTATCTAGTGATGTAAGCGTGTCTCGAATCGGTCATGTTCACTGAAAGTGGTTCAATTCAAAAAGTGCGAATTCTTCCCTTCATGTGCAAATTATAAATAAAATCATACGAGCACATGTCAAGGGGGAGTATTTGAAAAATTGAAAACTCTCAAAGTGTTAACAAAATATGTTTCATAATCATGAACACTTTGAGAAGATTTTTCAAGGTTTTGGTTTATGGCAATATAGGATAGTCATGGAATTATAAGGTGACTAAGGTTAGGAAAACCGTCCTATGATCCGCCAGAGCCGGAGGGATCTACCCAAGGATAATACTTAGTGTTAGAAAAGTCCTTAGGTATGATTAAAAAGAAAAAAAGGTAATGTGAGAATGGAGAAAGAAAGGGTTGAAGAATTAAAAAGAAATATTATGAGAAAGGGTGAAATGAAATAGCCCTCCTTTTATTCAACCTTAGGGCAGAAATCGGGTTCAATACATATGCTACTGGTGGTTACTTAGGTGGCACCAGTATTGAAGACAAGACGTCATGGACCCAGTGACGCACTGCATTAAACCTTCTAGCCACTCAAGTTCTCTTAAAAGGACTTGTTTCATTCTCACGGGGAACCCTGAATTATCTATAGACCGCTCATTATGAGTTATGTTGATATTGAAATAGGAGACACCGCTCCAGTCTTCGACTACCAAATATTGCACTTATCGAGTCTAGAGCAGCGAGATGAATCAAAAGATGTCATAGGAACACATGTTACTCCTACAATGGTTGTTCAACATTAAGGACACCAGTTGTTATCTTATGAGTCCTACTCAGATCTCAGCAATATGCTAGAACATTTATGAGGGAATTTACTACGGTAATTCTCAATGATTGAATGGAAATTCCTGCCAGGGTCAACATCAAACAGCCCTGAAAGCAGGTCACTTAGGTAATTCCATGTGGATTACACTTAGTGGTAATTGCGGTAACAAACGGTCTACAGTCGTGGGGTGATCTCCAGCGACACACCTGAAATGTTGATGTACTTCGGTAGATCTTGTAAGCTCTTTCAAGGGTATCTGATTCAGGAACGGCCTTGGCAAGGATTAGAGAAAGTTTTCACACTATGCTGATTACAATCTCGAAGTCCGAACCTATAAGTGTCGAATGATTTGTTGTTAAGAATATCTGGCGGTTGTTGCTGCTTACTGAAGAGATGTCGATCCATCACCCCGTGCTCACACTTAATCATCCTTGTCAAAGAAATCATGAGAACTCAAAAGCCTTCAACCAAAGCTTCTGCTACTCTGATGCTGAAAACATGATTCAAGAAAAGTTTGAGCACACCGGATCAACAATCACAACTTCACAAGGAAACGATAATGCTAATGATGACTTGAAGATGAAAGTTGGATGATGACCTCAATGAATTCTCGAAGATCATCCAAGATATACAACAAGTCATCAAAAGTCCACTGCTGGAAGCACAAAGAATAATGACTATGAAGAATCAAAGACTACGAGCTACAAAGTTAACTTTAAAGATTAGAATGCTAGAATTCAAGTTGTAAATTCCGAGGTGACCTCCCTTAGGGGGAGAATGTTATGAATATAAATATTAATATGAAAGACTCGGTCACCCCGAGTAATCAATAGCATTAAGTTAGCTCATAGTCGTTACTATTATTAGTTAGTAGTAGTTTAGTATAAGTAACACCGTGGAAGGACGGGTCTTTACCCACTGTATACCTGATCCATAGCCCGAGTGAGGGCGTTTATGCATGTACTATAAATACCCCTCTCCCACCAAGGGAGAGGGTTGGACCTTCTCATAGTTTTATTTTAATTTCACACATTTTCTCTTAAGGTTCCCAACTTCTTTTCGTCTCTCTAGTTTCCTCTTCTTCTTATTCAATCCATATATACAAAACCATACATGTTTATGATTTAGAGTATTTTACATAAAGGACCAGAATGGCTCTTTAATATTGATATGCTAACCAGAACCATGAATTATGAGCCAGTGATTGCATGTGCAGATACTAACAATATTGCAGGTACAAAAGTTAATGAAACTGCAGAGACTAATGCTAAAGTGTCAACACCTCAAGAAGAGTTTGTTTTGGTTGAAAAGTTAAAGTTTGGTCCAACTATTGTCCCCTCTTTGATGAATAAGAGTCCAAAAGAGGATGAAGTTGCTCATGATGAGGTATTGATATACCTTTTGATGCTAAAAAGGTGGTGAATGAAGAACCAAAAGTTGTTGAAGAAATGCAGAATAAAGAATCTCCAACAGTTGATGATATTAGCATTTCCACAAGCAGCAGAACCATTCATTCTACTGCTAGGCCATATAATTCTGCTACTAGGCCAAATAATCCAACTACTATGCCAAATGATTCTTCTACTTCTACACCAAGATTTCCTACTATGGATAAACATAGTAGATCTTTTGATGATCCTAACTACCCTGATGATCCTAACATGCCTCCTTTGGAACATGTTTATTATGACACTAATGATGAAGCTCTTGATGGTACAATTTTTGGAGCACAGGCTGATATCAACAACATAGCACTTAATATTCCTGTCAGTCCTACACCAACTACAAGAGTAATAAAGAATCACCCAAAGGATCATATTTTTGATGATCCATCATCAACTATTCAAACAAGAAGGATGACTAAAGAGCAGAAAGATCAAGTTCATCAAGGTTTCTTTGCAAGATCTCTTCATCAAAGAAACAGTCACAAGGATCTTCAAATCTGCTTGTTTTCCTGTTTTCACTCACAAGTAGAACCCAAGAATGCTTATAAAGCATTACAAGATCCAAGTTGGTTGGAAGCTATACAAGATGAGCTTCTACAATTTAGACTACAAGAGGTATGGACCTTTGTTGATTTGCCAAATGGAAAAAGGGCTATTAGAACCAAATGGGTTTTTCGATGCAAAAGAGATGAAAGAGGCATTGTCATCAGAAACAAGGCAAGATTGGTTGCTCAAGGATACACACAATAAGAGGGTATTGATTATGATGAAGTATTTGCTCCAGTGGCAAGGATAGAGGCCATCAGATTATTCATGGCTTATGCTTCATCTAAGGATTTTGTGGTGTATCAAATGGATGTTAAAAGTGCTTTCCTTTATGAAACAATTGAAGAAGTTTATGTGAGTCAACCACCTGGTTTTGAAGACACTGAATTTCCTGATAAAGTGTACAAGGTGGATCAAGCACCCTATGGTTTACATCAAGCTCCAAGAGCTTGGTATGACACATTGTCAACTTACCTGATAGAGAATGGTTTTAGTAGAGGAAAGATTGACAAAACTTTGTTTATCAAGAAAATCAAAGATGATATCTTGTTGGTGCAAGTTTATGTTGATGATATCATCTTTGGCTCCACAAGCAAAGTTCTATGTGCTGAGTTTGAGAAACTAATGAAGAATAAGTTTGAAATGAGTTCCATGGGAGATCAGACAAAAGGAGAATGGAATTTTCATTAGTCATGACAAATATGTGAATGATATTCTGAAGAAGTTTGGATTTGAAGATGCAAAGCCTGCAAAACAACAATGGAGACCAACAAACCATTGCTTAAAGATGAATATGGTAAAGAGGTGGATGTTCATATAAACAGGTCAATGATTGGTTCATTGATGTATCTTACAGCTTCAAGGCCAAACATTATGTTTAATGTATGTGCTTGTGCAAGATATTAAGTTATTCCAAAGAATCACATCTCAATGCAGTGAAGAGGATCTTTAGCTATCTGAGGTATCAACCTAAATTGGGCCTTTGGTATCCTAAAGATTCACATTTTAATTTGGTGGCATATTCTGATAGTGACTATGCTGGGGCTAGCTTGGATGGGAAATCCACAACTGGAGGTTGTCAATTTCTTGGAAGCAGGTTGGTGTCATGGCAGTGCAAGAAACAAACAATGGTGGCAAATTCTACAACTGAAGCTGAGTATGTGGCTGCTTCAAGTTGCTATGGTCAAGTACTTTAGATGAAAAATCAATTGTTGGACTATGGGTACAATTTTTCATTCTAAACAAATCATATTGAGATAAGACATCATTTTATAAGAGATTGCTATGAAAAGATGTTGATTCAAATTGTCAAAATCCATACTGACAATAATGTTGCTGATTTACTCAAAAAACATTTTGATGTGGGGAGATTTCAATTTTTAATTACAAGTATTGGAATGATAAATCTCTGAAAATCTTATCTCTTTGTGTTTTATGTAAAGTATTTGTGCTATTATTAGTCATAAAAGTTGTTTCTGCTGCTATTTATGGATTCTATTGCTAGTTACAAATAGAGTTGATTGATTCTACTACTAGTTCAATTTTCAACTGCTAGATATAACTAAGTGTTGTGATTGGAGTGAAAGGGTATTTTGTGTGTTTTTGTGGTTTTGGACTAATATTTTGTAGGATAAGTACTTTTTGGAACAATTGATGATGAGAAGATGGTGTTTGGAACAAGTTTACAGAAATTCAGCTGCTTGGCAAATGCATTCTGTTGCTAGGCAAAAGATTCTACTGCTGGGTTCTGCTGCTAAAATTCAAAGTATAGGGACGATTATGTAACTTCTTCTAAAGGGTTTAAAAACCTAATTGTATCTCCCAATTAGTCTTACGCGCTCACAGTTGGAATTTAATCAAACCCTAACACACTATTATCATCAAAATCAAAAACCCCCAATTTCACAAACCCTAATTCATGGAATTCACAAGAACATGGGCTGAAAGTCACAACATGGTCGCACTCTTGGATACGGATTTGGTTCCTGAAGGTTTCACGGATATGGTACATTTTCTCAATGCTAGCTCCATTAGGTATGCATTAACTATGAACCCTACTATATTTAGTTCCTTCGTTAAACAGTTTTGGCTTACTGCTAAAGTCAAAACTTATAATGGGGAATCATAAATTAAGGCTATTGTTGACGGCCAAAAGGTACTTGTTACTAAATCATTTATAAGAGAAACACTTCTCTTTGCTGATGATGAGGAAACCAACTGTCTTTCAAATGTTGACATTTTTAAAGGGCTAAAAGACATGGGATATGAAAAGAAAAACAATAGTTTAAAATTTCAAAAAGGTCTTCTCTGTTCTCATTGGAAATTTTTAGCACATACTCTTTTACATTGTTTGAGCCCTAAAACTTCTGGTTGGAATGAGTTTAGTACTGTCATAGCATCTGCAATGATTTTTCTAAGCACAGGAGAACCATTTAATTTTTCAAACATGATTTTAGAGGGTATGTATTAAAGAGTCTGGGTCATATTTGCTTTATCTTAGATTTGTTCAGCTCTTTGTGGAAAAACAAATTTCCAAGACCAAAACACATAGAGGATTTTGTGAGGCACCCAAACTTGTGCCAAAAATATTCTCTTATTTGCAACGAGATGGAAAAGATTTTTCTGGCAATGTTACATCAATTTTTCCTTATATGGTGGAACTTGTGCAAAGCTTAAATCAGGGTGAAAAATCAGGAACTCGCACTGATTCCCAACACACACCTACTTTTGAATCAGAAATTCCTGTTTTTGAAAGAACATCCAAACAACCCAAAAAGTCCTACATCCGTAGGAAAGCCAAAAAGGGTACTCAACTACCTCAGGTTGATACTAGTATGGGCAATGCAGATGAGGCTGTCCTAGGTGATGGAGAGGACATGAGGGGATGGGCTATCCCTACTGATTCTAGCTTAGATGCAGAGCAGTACAGGGATGACATAATTAAGACCCCAAACCTGGCAACATCCAATGTGGAAGGTTCTTTTGAACCTGAAATAGGTGATGGCAACCCTAGCCAAACGGCAAATATAGGGGGCTAAGATGATCAAACTAGGTTTGATGCTGGGTTTACATCCGTTGATTCACCTCCCAGGTCAGGTAACACAGACCGAAGTGATGAGGATACACGTGACACTGAGGAATTGATGGATGGCACAAATGTACGAACTGACATTTCCGGTGATTCACCTCTCGGACCAGGTTACACAGGTCGAAGTGATGAGGCTAGCCTAAAAAAATAAATGAATTGATGGACATATGTACAAACTTGGAGACAAGGTGCAACAAGTTGGAATCTCAAGTTCTTGACCTCAATCAATTGTTAGCTTCTTAAGCCAAGGATATCCAAAGATTGAAGAAGTAGGTACAAAATTTGACGGGTAAAAGGGGTGAAGACCTTCCAAGTTGAAGAGATTCAAGAAAGTAGGCACAACACAGGTTGTGAGTTCCTCTGAGGATGCTCCCAAACAGGGGAGGAATAAAGATGATACATTGGGTTCAGGGGAGGCTCAAGAAAATAACGAAAGTGTTGGTGCTATGGGAAATGATATAGAGGTGGAGAGTCCTGAAAATGTAGATGGGTTTGTAGTTGCTGATAGACAAGGTCATGAGGTTGTATTAGAAGAGTTGGCTAAGACTCAAGAAAATGTGGTGGAAAAACTCAAGACTTTGGAGCCTCAACGATTATTAAAGGCTACCGAGTTAATGAGTGGAGCTATTAGGGGACTAAGTGATTCTGTTGCTCAAGTACAGGATTCTGCTGCTCAAGTTTCCAATGTTCAAGAGAAAGATTCTACTGTTGGTGACAAAGTAAATTATGCTACTAGTGCAAAGGATTCTGCTACTGCACATGGTTCTACTGTTGCACATGGTTCTACTGCTAGTTCAAAGGTTATGGATGATGATGTTTCAATGGCAGAGGCAATGATGCTAATAAGTAAGAAAGCATCAGCAGCACAATCAGAATCACAACCACAACCACCACAACAAACACAACCACTACCATCTCAACCATAACAACAACAACCACCACCACCATCTGTTACAAGGCCACCTGTCAAAGGTGTTGTGATTAGAGAACCTGCTCAAATTACCAAATCAAGTTCTCTCTCACACTCATACAAAGGCAAGGGTAAAAGCATAATGATTGAAGAGCCTGAAGAAGATCCATTGAAGGATTTACCATTCCACTTTTGGCCTAAGGGAAAACAACTAAAGTTTAATAAAGAAGTTGCTATAAGATATGAAGAAGAGGAAAACCAAGCTAAGCAAGAGCTTCTTGAAAGAAAAGACTACAAGCTAAAAAAGAAGCCATGGCTAGAAAAGAGCATGAGGAATGGGAAGCAGAAAAGATAAGAATGAATGCAGATGTTGAGCTTTCAAAGTTAGTCAAGCTTGAAGAGCAAGAAGTGCCTGAGTTTGATGTAGGTGCTTGGCTAAGAGAGTTCACTGTAAAGAAACAAAAAGAAGCTGCTGTTGCTAAAAAAGAAGAAATATTCTCAGGGGACCAACTCCTCTTCAAAGGAGAAAAGGCTATGAACAATATTTGAAAAATATGAAAGGTTGGAAATTGGTACAGTTGAAGAACAAATCTGATGCAGAAGTCTTCAAATTATATCAACAAGAAAAGAGAGAAACAGATTCCTTAATAGCCATTAGATCTAAAGAAGATGAAGAACAAATTGCTGATCTGGATAAGAAGGATTTGGGACCTGAGAAAATCACAGAAGTAGAGCAAGAAGTAGTGAAAGAGAAAGAGGCTAAAACAACTAAAGAGCCTAAGATAGCAGAGAAAGTAATTGAGAAAGAGAGTAATGCAGAGATTGTACCTTCTCCTAGTCAAGGTGTTAAAAGAAGAGGAGTTAGAAGAAAGACATTTGCTAGGAAGAAGAGGAAGGTTGATATTCAAAGCAGCTCAAGATCTGAGAAAGAGGATGAAGATAAAGCTAAAGAGGAGATCTCACAAGCTAAACAAGAAAGGTTGATGGCTCTTGCAATGTTGTCTGAGCATGAAGAACTAGAGATCACTAAAGCAACTCCTTTAGCAGCTAAGCGTCCAATCATCTCATATACATTTAGAGTCAGAGATGGAAGTGAAGGTTATTGGAATTCAAGAGAGCAAACAATGTGGTTCATGGGTTTATTGGATTTTCAAAAATGCTCTTCCATATGAATAGAGATGATGTGATTGCTATATGGGGATTATATAAAGAAAAGTTTGATGATACACTACCAGATAATACTTTTGAAAGGGTAGTCTATCATAATTTGAGGATAATGTTTGAACCTTAAATTAGTGATCGTGAATGGGTGGAAATGGGACTCAACAAGGTAAACAAATGGTTCTTATATCATTCTTGTGGTGTTCATGAGTTATCAGCTGGTGGAGTCACTGTTTACTTGTCAAATGGTAAAGCTTGGATTCCTAAAACTTCAAAGACATTTCCTATCAGATCATCAAGCTTACAAGTTGTTGCAGAAGTATGAAAAGATTCTAGACCCAAGCTTAAGAAGAAGATTTCAAAAGAAGTAAATGTTTGGAAGCATCCTCCTGGTGTTTATCTATGCTTTGAAGAAACTTGATGATTTGGAGAGCAAATATCAAGTGTCGGGGAGGATTGTTGGGTTTGGAGAATATGTTGCTCAGAAAATATTCTAAATGTTATTCTGCTGCTAGAGTAAATCATTCAGCTGCTAGTGAAACATTCTGCTGCTGGATATTCTACTGCTGAGATTCTGCTACTAGTGTATTTTATTCTACTGCTTATGTGATATGTATTATAGTCGGTTAGATAAGTTTAGAAAAAATTCTAAAAGATATTGCTTGTATAGAAAGTCATTGTCAATCGACTAGGACTCCTTAGTCTATAAAAGGAGAATCCTAGGGTTAGAGTTAGATACGTATTATTGATAGAGTCGATTCACTTCAAGATTGTAAACCCTAGCATTGTTGAGTGCTCGTATATTATTAATATATTGAAGTGTTGATAGTTTATATTGTTCTTCTTAAGTAAACATTAATATTCCACGTTCTTGTTTAAGTTACAATAAATTCTAACTCAACTTCTATTAGATCGTTTTGCTCAACTGGGATCAACAACACACAATGAAGAAAATGCTTTCGGTTGCGAAAATCCTTATACTCTCAAGAAAGATCAGAAAGAACAGAATATTTTGTATAATGGAAATGTTATATATGCTAAACATTATCCTCTCGCTATTCGGGATTCTGTGGAAACAATAGAACTGGCTAGAGAGAGCATAACTAAAATGAAACAAAAGAATCTAGACCTAAAATCAATTGATTACAATAAACTTAACAAACTTTCTGGAGTTACTTTTGTTCCACAAAAACAAATATCAAATTTTTCCAAAAAACTAAAAAAACTAGTTGTTACAAAACAGGTTGCCAAACAAAAAGTTGTCTCTAAAACTCTTTCAAACATGGAACAAATGTCTTCAAACAATCCTTTTAACATAAGTGATTCTAGAGGATTTCTAGTTAAAATGAGAATTGAGCAACTTTAAAGAACTGTTGTGTCTAAAACCAATATTAGTATTAACAATTGGAATTCAAGCTTTCATTTATAGATGAAAAAGGTGCTTGAAATAGAAATTGCTACTCAACTCAATGCACAATTCATTTTTAACAAGCATTTTTTAAAGAAACAACTGATTTTGTCAAGAACCATAAATCCCTGGTAAAGGAAGCTAATGAATGTCTTGAACAATATAAAATTTTGAAAATTTTAAATGACTGTCACTTCGAAGCAGTTATGTCTACCGATATTATCTGTACTATTTTACAAACATATTCTGTTGAAGATCATGAAAGACTCCAGTCTGAGACCTCTGCAATTATTTCAAGAAATGAAAATGCTTGAAAACTTGAAAAAGAAAACATGTCCTATTTTAAACAATTTGATCAAAAAACCGAGGAATGCAAGTATGACAAACTGTTATATGAGCATGCCTACAAGGACATGAAAGAGCAAAAGTGTCTTTTGAGAGCTTGATGTGTTTCAAAAACTTTAAATTTATAATACTAACTTCACTAATTTCCTTAATATATAAAACACATGGGTAAAGTATAACCCCCGTTTATAGTAAAGGTTTAGGTAAGACCAGGTCGTCCCAAGAGATTGTAGAAAAGCCAAGGTAGCAATTGTTTCAAAGTAAAGTCCCTAGATTGTCACTTATCCAAAGACTAGTAATTCAGATTGTTTCTTTATATGATTAAAGTTATGTTTATTTAGGCTGAGAAACATGGAAGTAGACATGTAAATGATGAGCAAGCCATCATGAACAAGATATATAAGCATGAGATGACTGGTGATCACTCCTAGAAATAACTATCCAACATATTAAGAATCCCTTTCGACCTATAATTCTCAATATATCAAATGCATTAAGGATGGTTCATAACAGAAGTATACATAAGCCAATTTCCTCATCAAGTTCGTTAGACATGAGATAAGGCATTAAACAAGATCATGGATGGGTTGATAAAAATTTTGTCCACCAATTTCTACAAGGTAAACACCAAGTTGCCATAGACAAACACCTTTAAATAATACCAAAGTGATAGACCCTTTCGACCTACTTCTACCACAGAAATGCATCAAACATTCAACAATGATCCAAACATAATCTCATCAATTAAACTTAAGCATAGTATCATATAGCAAGCTTACATTATAATGAAAACAACCATATAACTACATCACCCAAATAAACATAAGAACGACTAATCTATTATATTGGTAACGAAACACATATCATTCAAAATAGATTTCATAAATATAATTTGTGGAAATAGAGAATTGTACCAAACTGATTACAACGAAAAAACAAATGATTCCACAGAGATAACTCTCTTGACTCGTTCTCCTACCCTCTGTCACAGAAATAGGATTACAATGAAACCTTGATATGGTGAACTTGGTATGAGTTCACCAATATCACTTTGTATAATTTCCCTACCACTAGATTTTACCCCCTCTTGTTGCTGCTTTTGCTCTAATTCGTAGGTCACAATATATAGGCTTCTTTGACCTAGCTTAACTCCATAGTTCAGTAATTGAGGACAAATGATTGGCCTCATAATGAATGCAATCATAACTCTGTATTTGTAACTGACAATATAAGTGTGTCGCACTCTGTAGAAAGTACACCGTACTTGTGTAGATTCAATCTCATTTACCCGCCAAGCAAGTATGCCGCAAATAATCCTAAGACCGGCGTACTTGGGTCTTTTGTATTTGTATTTTCATTCCAAATCCTTCCTTTTGTTGTAGTTGTTACTTTATCGTCCGTTTAGTGATACTTCTAACTTCCTTCTCTCGTTCAATCCTGCAAATTGATTTATAACACCCGTAAATCTTAAAAGTTGGATTAAATTATAACATAAGTATTAAAATTATTGATACTTGAATATTTCGCGATATGTTGAACCTTAAACCTTATGATAGAATTAAATTCCTAAACTTGTACATATATGTTATACATTTTAAAAACTTGGACACATTGTAAAATGTTAAACACCTAATGATGTTGCATGGGCCAAAAAATTTGAGCTAAGATCAAGATGAATATATGTTTTGTACAAGATAAGTTCAAGAGTGTGTTATTAATAGACCAAATCCCATAATAATTGTGATTTATTTCCTTTTTCCTCACCACCATATCACACGGTATTTTTAAAACCGTATCTCCCATTCTTTAAAAACACATAACACATATTTTGAAAACCCTAAACTCTAAACAAAATACATTCGACTGCTGCTACTATCTTTGTTCCAGTTTCCATTCTACTCGTGTGCAAAGGGTGTTTGATCGTGGTTTCTTGGGTGGGTTGAACGTGGTACAAGTCTGATTCGGAGGGTTCCTGTGTGGGTTGAAGGTGTGGTGATCGTGGGTTGAATACTAGTTCGAGTAAGGTGTAGGCGCGATATATATTCTGTCCGAGAAGTGTTGGATTGTGCCTGGTTTCAGTGTCGTTTTGGCTGGTGCGACTTGGTATTCGTTCTTGTGTTCGTTTCCCTTCTCTTTGTCACGCTACAAGGGTAATAAATTCAACCATGTTCGATTTCATTCTCTTTTATTCGATCAGGAACATGTGGTTTTTGTAACTTGTGAATCGACTAAACATATGCGTATAATAAAAACATAAAATCATAACTATTCTACATAAGATAACGATTTTAATAATAGATATAATCGACATGCGAACTTGTGGTTCGTTTCTGTTTTGGTCACACTCGTATATTTGTTTTACCCTCAATGTAATGGAATAATAAAACTTATCATATGAAACTGCATGAATCAGATATAAGAATATATATATATACACAACTTTTGCAACCTTATTATACTCAACCTACAACCTTATTTATTTCAATTCTATTGTGCATGTTTTAATCTACTCACATTCCTCCTAAAATCTGTTACAACATGAATCTATAAGAGTTAAAGTAAAAGAAAGATAGCATGCATGTATACGTTAAGTCTCACATGGAAATCACAAAGAAACCTTAGATTTAGTTGATCTATTATCTGCTATGTTGGATCTACTTTAACCTATATATATATACTACATGAAACATGCTTTGACATAAATCATTTTTGAGCTAAAATCTCCGACTTATTTTTCCAATAAAAAAAAGGGTGTCGTGTGTATATGGATGAAGTGAACCGATGTCGGGTTATAAACAAGTCTTACATGATTTTATAAAAAGCTTGGGTCGTCGCGGCATAAATATTAAGATCATGGGTACGTTAATAAATTATATAAAATTATAATGACGGGGTCCAAAATTATTATCTTAATACTAATTTATTAAAATAAACTTTAAAATAATTTTATATGACTTTTGATATTTAATTTTTGATAATTTATATTTTGACCCTAAAACTTTACTAAATTGTCGTAATTAACGCTAACTTATTATGTTGGTCATTTTAGACATTAAATATTATATAATCGTGAATAATGACCTTAAGGTATTAAATTGCTAATTCGGGAAAGTTTACTAAATCGAGAAACTTATTTAAAATAGAAAGTTACTTAAAATGGAAATCAAACTAAAATAAGTAACCTGATTCAATTGGACATAAAGTAATACTTGATTATATTCGTGTAGATCCTTTGAAGAGGGATTAGTTCGCTGTTCGTTGCTTTTCATTGCTTTGCTTTGCTTTTAAGGTACAGATATTCTGTCTCTATTCAGTAGAGATTCCCTTCAATCTATGTTACTATGATCCTTTGCCATTTCTATGTTCCCTTGTATGTGATCCTTTGATATGAGCTTTTGATTGATCCTTTGATATGATTCGATTGCTATCCATTTTGTTTGGTTACCTAATTACTATCTTATGGTTGAGATTTTGTTTGATTATGATATGATTCATTTGTTATGAATATGCTTTGTTTGATATGATTCGTTTTGTTCTTATGCCCGAGTTTTTATTCTACTCATGGAGGTACCATGGGCGTGTCAGTGATGGCACCACTGGCATGACACTTTCTGGGGAGGTGTGATTGATCCCTGGCATTCCCTTTTGTTTGATATATATGTGTACACTGGCCAATTAGTTATATATGTGACCAGTCATGAGCTGGCATATGAATTTTGTTTGATTCAAGGAGTGTATGGATGCATCCTAGGCTTTGTTTGTTATGATTAGGTAGTGACTGGCTGTACGTGCCTTGTACCCCTTTCACTTTTGGTACAAGTGAGGTCGCCCCTCCTTGTGCAATTATGATTTGACGGATTATGTGGATATTTGTTTGAGATCTATTCGAGTGTCTCTGGTAGATCGGCTCGTGGCTTTCCTTGACTTCTTATATCTATTTGAGTGTCTCTGGTAGATATATCTGATTCTTTATATTTGTTTGATTCTGATTACTTTGATTATTCTTTACATTCAGTTACTTATGATGCTATATTCGTTGGCTTATGAATTGTTTAGATTATTCGTTTGACCCGTTTCATTTGCTTTGCTTATTACCTTTTGTTTGTTATATCTGTTCACTGAGCTTTTTAAGCTCAGCCACGTTTTCTTTTCCATGCGGTAGGTATTAAGCGGGATGCTGGGTTTTGAGTGCTGAGAGTAGAGCTTGGAGACCTACATTTACCTTTATCTTTTATATTCAGTTTATTTCTTCTATATTTTATTGGAGGATTGTAATGTTTTAAGTCTTGATGTTCATGACTTATTTATTTATGATATCTTCTGCTTGCATTTATTTTGTTTGTATCTGATAGACACCATAATGTAGCATTTTAACCCTTTGCCGGGTTGGGGTGTTACAAGATTAGTGCTAATTTTACACAAATAATATAATATTCAACAGATATATAATATATAATAGATAGGATAAATATATATAATAAGAGCGTTATCAACTACCCCATACTTAACTATTGCTTGCCCTCAAGCAATCCTTAAAAATATTTTTATTTCATTTTATCAAGAAATCATAAGCCAAGATAAAGCGACTAAGCATCTATCGAAAGTGGAAAGTATAATTCACTCACTCATATATCGGGTATAAAGGAATCACACTCAGTTGCTCAGACATGTTAAATAAATTACCATAGGCTTGTACAAAAACCTAAACTTTACCGACATGGCGTAAGCACCAAGTAGATTGTATCAAAGAGAGGACTTTTATTCGGGTTATAATGTTTGGCTAAGGATAATAATATAGGTATGGATTAGACATGGGATTATATGGTGGAATTGTTTCAAAAAGAAAATTAATAGTAAGTTGAAAGTCCATTTTCTTTAATAACGGTCTTCATTTGGCACACGTTTTGCCAACACTTTATTTGTAGATGTACTTCTTTTCTTTCTTTCTTTTTTTCTTTCTTTTCTTCTTTTTTCTTTCTTTGGTAATTATGTGGTTTTCCCCCATACTTACGATAAACACACCACTTTAATCAAAATTAGATGTTTGCAACCTTCATAGTTCATTCAAAATAGCATAATCCGTAATTTATTCTTTCTTTTTCTTTGGACTTCCAACAAGGTTCAAGGTTTAAAAGGCTAAGGTTGTATATATTTTATTTTTATAGTGGATATAAGAAACGAATAGATTGGTTCAGAATGTTGTTCTAATGGTATCTAGCACTAAAGATAAGTACTACAAAAGGTTTTTTTATTGGAAATTAGATAATCGATGTGATTACTAATATATATATATATATATATATATATATATATATATATATATATATATATATATATATATATATATATATATATATATATAGTTTATTGGATGGCTATTTGGTGTAAATCTTAAGTTTTTGCCTCTTAATCATTTAAAATCAGTTATATCACACGAATGTGATCTTACAATGGTCTCGTAAAGATTTTAAGCACAAGTTTTAGAATAAATAAAACATCGGCACACTCATAAACAAAGAAACAAGCCAATAATAAGGGCATAAGGCTGAAAATTCCTCATATTTAAGTGGTAATGTTTACGAATATGCTAGCACGTTATCAATTCCGAGTCGAATTAGCTTAAATGACTTAACTCGATCACTTTTCCAAAATTATATAGTAAGTGCGGCGTACTAAGTTCAAAAAATTATTAAAAATCTGTTTTTTCTTAAATCATTCGAATTAATCTCAACCCCCCCCCCCCCTATACTTATTATGAACATTGTCCCCAATATGACAGAATATAAATAAAATAGAGAAATGGGAATGAGTTACTTTACTATATGACGAATTCAACATAATTGTACGAAGCAAAATGGAGCCTTCGTACTTTATTCGTAACCTGCACATTTTCATAAACACAATAAAACATGCAAACAAGATAAACAAAAGATTAGATATTTATTTAATAATATTAATATAGTTATGCAAATTATTTGCATATATATATATATATATATATATATATATATATATATATATATATATATATATATATATATATATATATATATATTATTTTGTTCAAGTGTTTCCCCCTAGTACCATCGTTTTGTTCCCATTACATCATTGTTTAAATGCCAACAGAGGCATGTTACAGACCATTGAAAATATAAATTGTTTAGAAATTGTCTTAACAACACAACCAGATTCCTGGTTGACCATCCAAGTACGTCGCACACAATTGTTTGTGCGGCGGTGTTACTGGTGCTGCTGTTGTTGTTGTTCCTGATGTTGTTCCTGAGTGGTGGTGGTGGTGTCATCTTCCTGAAAGGGTTCTGCTATCAGCACCTCTAGAATGTCCCTCAACTTCCTAGAATCCTTATCTCTCAAGTAAGCAAAACTCCCCATGTTCACACTCCTTGGCCTCACATGTCTGCCAAACAATTCCATTTCACTATCATTCATCAACCCTAAACCTTTTGCTATCCTGGTCACCAAATGACCACCACAAATCCTTGTACCACCAGCTGCAACAGCCTCATTCCCTAGATATTGTGTCGTCATCCAAATCAAATTCACATGACATGTTGATTGGTGCTTGTCAAACATGTGCAGTATCCACAGATCATCATCAAGCACATATTGCTCTTAATGATTCCTATGAAAAACTGATTTCACTAAAATTTTGTGAATGACCTGTAGCCTAGGGTTCCTAATCTTCCAGACTCTCTTCTTTCCAAACACTTTCACATTCTCACCATTTATTTCCTCCCAATACCTATCAGCATCAAAAATTTTCCTCTTCCTTTCCCCTATTGCAACTAACTTCTTAAAATCTTCGCTATCAACTTCTTCATCAAAGTAAACTCCCAGCAATCTACCAAGCGCCATTAATTTAACTGTGTGTTCAGTCCCTCCTAGTCTAAACTTCATGTTTCCCTCAGTAAACAACTCAGTATCAGCTATCTCCTTCTTCACCTTAACAGTGCTAAAGAACTCAAAGCACCATTCTCTATAAACATTTTCCTTAATTTCCACAATCTTGTCGTTGAAAACCATCTTAACCATAAGTATATCCACCAGTATTTTGTCACACCCTAAATTCCTCATGACCCTCCAATCAATTATCCTAGGAATATCAATCTCTCTTTCCACCAGTCTCATAAACTTTACTCTAGCTTCTCAGCTCTAGAAGCTCCTCTCCACCTTAGATTAGGATGATCATTAGGTTTCCTTGCATTAGCTGCTCTCACAATAGCTACCCTAGTCCTATTTGCAACAACCTACAGCAGAAATAATCAACAAAGACAAGTTTATCAGCTGTTAGTGCAACAAAATATGGCTAAATCTCACTCAAATTCTACTCCTCAAACACTCTGTTCTGAATTCAAGCAACAAGTGCGGTGTACTTGACAACAAGTACGTCGTACTAATTAATTTAAAATGTAAGTACGGCGGTCCAGATCTAAAGACCGGCGCACATAGAATTCTGGGCGCGAAATTTTGATTCTAAAGCATCATGCCAACAAAACTACGTTTTCAAACTTATCCTTATAGTTTTTCTTCACTGATTTCCAAAAAACCCCTAAAATAAGCAGTTCTTATCATAGGTTCAAGCATCAAAAAGCAGCATCTCACATTTTCTAAAAACATTCCATCTATATCATCTTTTAATATCTTATCTTAATCTCTCTTAGATTAAATAAGCATATCCCAATTCCTATTCTTCGCAAAAATAGTGATCAAGGTCAAACCCTAACCCTAATTCGATTCATTCTTACGTAAAACCTTTATCCATGAAACTAGATAATCCTAAAAGTTCTAATTATCTTCCAACACATACATATATTAAAATATAAAAAATCCAAAACAAAATACAAAATGTAAACCCTAAATTACGAAATAAAATTGTAAGAAAATAAAATAAAATGGATAAACGTACCGAAGACATGATAATGTGGAATGAGTTCTTTGAAAGACCTTTGTGGAGAATTTTCGATAAAAGTGTGGCGGGTTTTTTTCTTTTAGTGCGTGAAATGTTTGTATGTTATGAAAGATTTTTTTAAGTTGCATTTATAGCCCCGCTCAGAAGTGCGGCGTACTTGACTCCAAGTACGGCGTACTTGCTGCAAATTTTTCCACAGTAAACAATTTTAACTAACATGCATACGTAAAAACGTTCAATCCACATATAATCAAACTTCATTATATTCATTCATTCATCAAAACATTCCTTAACTTTCCAGGATACAATGTTTTGGTACGTTTAATTCAAATGATGAAAAATAACATAGAAAAGAAAAAATAAAACAAGTAAAACAAACTTAGGAGCATATGTTGCTACTCCCATCCACCATCCATGTTTTATGAAACTCTGAAATAACCGGGTGACATGACATCACTCAGCTTGTACTTCCCTAAAACTTTCCTTCCAGTTTCATCTTTTGGTGCACCAATCACAAACGGCTTTTGTTGCTCATTTTCCACACAAATCTCAGCCCATAGATTTATTTCACCAATATTGTAACTAATAATGCTCCTGGTATGTTCCAAGAAAGGTTTTCCCAAGACTACCCCTGTTTTCACTTTTTCCTCCACATAGAACTCCAACTCATAACCTTTAGTTTTTTCAATAGAGTCATCATTAGTTTCTCCAACCAAGTTCATAAGTAGTTTCCTATTAACTTC
Organism: Artemisia argyi; assembly: GCA_030686995.1. Taxonomy (NCBI): domain Eukaryota; kingdom Viridiplantae; phylum Streptophyta; class Magnoliopsida; order Asterales; family Asteraceae; genus Artemisia; species Artemisia argyi. The sequence goes on from CM060697.1 coordinate 68,784,346, forward strand.
CTTTTCTCCACTCTCCAGAACTTCATAACTTAGTCCTAATTGGTCCCCTAGTTCTTGAGAGATCAGATTTTTCTCAATATCAAGTTCCAATATTTCATCAGAGGCAAACACCCCCTCCGCATAACATGGTGTGATATATTTCTCTCCAACTTCTTCATCATTAGCCATCCTATGGATTGAAAAGACTTTAGTATCCTCACCTTCATTTCAGAAGTTAGTATATTTAGTTTCTCAAAACTTTTCTCAATAGTTGTATTTTGGTAAATAGTTAGTATTCCATTAGTAAAATCCACAATTCCCTTTGCTAACACCAAAAAGGGTCTCCCTAATATGACACTAGGTTATCATTCATTTTCACTTGGGTTAACATAAAACTCCACCAAGAACACATCCATATTCATTTGAACTAGCAATTTCTTATTGATTATTTTGCTTCCATTTTCCCTTTCATCAAAACCCAATCCAAGCCTTTTCATTAGTTCCTTAAACACATAGTTCCTACTGCAATCCAAATCTAACACGGCATCATTAGTGTAAATATTTTCCACATAACAAGGGGTAATAAACTTCATGTAACATTCATCTGTTTCCATCCTGTGAAATATTTGAATCCTTTGCTCATCTTTTTTTTCCAAATCTGTTATGTCAAAAGTAACTGCTCCTTGCCAGGTCTCTTCAGTTTTCACTTGATCATTCTTAGCAAGAGAATTTCCCTTATCAAGACACATACATCCAATACTCGAATTTGGGTCCATTTCTAACATTTGACTACATAACATGAAGTAAACCATTAGTATGTTAGTACAAACAAAAATTAATGATATTTTGCACTCCAATAACATCAGTAAACATTCAGAAATCAAAAGATGGATTGGTTTGATCATAATAAACAAGATCAAAGTCTTCTGTGAACTTTTTGCCATAAAAGTGCGACGTACTTGTAAACAAGTGCGGTGTACTTCCCTTTTAATTTTGATATTGTTTCGAAAATTCCCAGGAAAGAACGACGTACTTGAGAACAAGTGCAACGTACTTCCCCTGTTTTTAGTTTTAAATTTTTGTAGTTTTCAGAATATCTTAGAATTTTATTTAAACATATAGTCCAGATTATTATTATGCATAAACAATTAAAAACAAGAAAATGTCTAATTAACCAAATAAACAAATATTTTTTTTATTTTTGATGAGTCATAACGTATTAACAAATGCATCAATCCAAATACCAAAGGCACATAAAAAGCAATTCTCATGTTCTCAGCCTTGAATTTAAGCATTAAAAAGTTTTTGTTTTGGTTTAATTTTGTCTCGGTAAACATTGTGAAATTTTCCAAAAAGTATGGCGGTTTAGAAAGTAAAACCAGCGTAATTTTAAATTTTTCCAGAGAATACGACGCACGAACTTGAAAGTGCGGCGTACACTCAGTCTCAGAAAGCAAATTTTTGATTCAGTTTGCCAGAAAGCTGTACGGCTATGTTTGTAAAAAGTCTCAAAACACTTAACCAACATGATTTTATCAATGCCAATCCCCGGCAGTAGCGCCAAAAACTTTGATGTGTTTCAAAAACTTTAAATTTATAATACTACACCAATTTCCTTAATATATAAAACACATGGGTAAAGTATAACCCCGTTTATATTAAAGGTTTAGGTAAGACCACGTCGTCCCAAGAGATTGTAGAAAAGCCTAGTTAGCAATTGGTTCAAAGTAAAGTCCTTAGATTGTCACTTATCCAAAGACTAGTAACTTAGATTGTTTGTTTATATGATTAAAGTTATGTTTATTTAGGCTAGGAAACATGGAAGTAGACATGTAAATGATGAGCAAGCAATCATGAACAAGATATATAAGAACGAGATGACTGGTGATCACTCCTAGAAATAACTATCCAACATATTAAGAATCCATTTCGACCTATAATTCTCAATATATCAAATGCATTAAGGATGGTACATAACAGAAGTATACATAAGCCAATTTCCTCATCAAGTTCGTTAGACATGAGATAAGGCATTAAACACGATCATGGATGGGTTGATAAACATTTTGTCCACCAATTTCTACAAGGTAAACACCAAGTTGCCATAGACAAACACCTTTAAATAATACCAAAGTGATAGACCCTTTCGACCTACTTCTACCACAGAGATACATCAAACATTCAACAATGATCCAAACATAATCTCATCAATTAAACTTAAGCATAGTATCAAATAGCAAGCTTACATTATAATGAAAACAACCATATAACTACATCACCCAAATAAACATAAGAACGACTACTCTAATATATTGGTAACGAAACACGTATCATTCAAAATAGATTTCATAAATATAATTTGTAGAAATAGAGAATTGTACCAAAGTGATTACAACGAACGAGCAAATTATTCCACAGAGATAACTCTCTTGACTCGTTCTCCTACTCTCTGTCACAGAAATAGGATTACAATGAAACCTTGATATGGTGAACTTGGTATGAGTTCACCAATATCACTTTGTATACTTTCCCTTCCACTAGATTTTACCTCCTCTTGTTGATGCTTTTGCTCTAATTCGTAGGTCACAATATATATGCTTCTTTGACCTAGCTTAACTCCATAGTTTAGTAATTGAGGATAAATGATCGGCCTCATAATGAATGCAATCATAACTCTGTATTTGTAACTGACAAGATAAGTGTGCCGCACTCCGTAGAAAGTACGTCGGACTTTGTGTAGATTCAATCTCATTTACCCGCCAAGCAAGTATGCATGTTTCTAAGAGTAGATACAAGAATAAAGTTTAAGAAGTAGAAGAACACCCTACGAATTTATCGCTTTGTAATAGGAGACATATTTCATCTGAATATAATGTCAAACGTACTGTTTTTAATGCATGTAATGACTCTATTTGTTTAAAGTGCAAAAAATGCTTATCTAATTATGTCTAAGAAGTAGAAGAACACCCTACGAATTTATTGCTTTGTAATAGGAGACATATTTCATCTGAATATAATGTCAAACGTACTGTTTTTAATGCATGTAATGACTCTATTTGTTTAAAGTGCAAAAAATGCTTATCTAATTATGTTTATGACGATTATGTTTCTAAAAATGTGTGTTTTAAGCTTGAACAAAAGAGCGTTCCAAAAGGAGCCATTGCTAAAACAATAGGAAGACTAGTGCACGATCTAGGTCACCCGTAGTGATAAGACGTCTATTACTTGCCTTAAGTGGAAACCAAAGGATATAGTATCGTAATCAAGAATAAAATATGGACAGTTGTTCAAGTTGAACCCGTAGATACTTTCTATAAGTGTGATCAGGATTTTACCCCTAACACTAAGGAACCAAAATCAAAACAGTTTCCAAAACCAACTTCTTATGTTCTTTACAAGTAATCGAAACACGTCTCTAGATCGTCAACTCGGGTTGCTCCAAGCACATGACCAGGAATTTGAAGCTGCTGATCAATTTCATCTGAAAATTCATGGGAACTGTATGCTTTGGAAATGATCATGTAGCAGCTATTCAAGGTTATGGACATCTTCAGTTTGGGAATTATTTGAACACTCGGGTTTACTACATCGAAAGGTTGGGGCACAATGTGTTTTTGGTTGGGCAGTTTTGCGATGTAGATTTAGAGGTTGCATTTAGGAGAAATACATGCTTCATTAGAAATTTGGAAAGTGATAATCTCTTGACCGATAATCGCAAAACCAACTTGTATGGTATCAATATTAACCAAATGGCCTCTACATCACCAATTTGTCTTATAACAAGAGCATCTGGAACTAAGTCCTTGTTGTGGCATAGAAGATTATCCCATCTCAATTTTGACACCATCAACAAGCTTGCCAAAGACGACATCGTCACCAGACTTCCTAAGTTCAAATACACCAAGGATCACTTATGCCCATCTTGCGAGCAAGGCAAAAGCAAAAAGGCTTCATATAAAACCAAATACGTACCTAGTTTGGAAGCTAAGTTACATATGTTACACATGGACTTATGTGGCACAATGAAAGTTGAAAGCATAAATGGGAATAATTGTATTCTTGTTATCGTCGATGACTATTCAAGATATTCATGGGTTAAATTTCTGATGTCAAAAGACGAAGCACCATGCATCATCATCATCATCACCTTTCTGAAGCGTATTCAAGTCCTTCTACAAGCTCTAGTAAGGATTGTAAGAACGGAGAACATGTAATAACGCGTAATTTTCCACGTCAACATTTATTTCCAAACTCTAATTTATTACTTTAAAAATTTTACAAGAACACTTTTTACGTATAACTTTTTAGTTAAATAAACGTGAACTAGAAAAACCCTCTTGTATTACTTTGAAAATTTTACAAGAACACTTTTTATGTGTAACATTTTAGTTAAATAAACGTGAACTAGAACAACCCTCTTGTATACTACGACTTTAGACTATATTAAGTCTATGACATTACATTATATTGCCACCACTCTAATTCATAATTTAATTACTAGGGCAATTGCATCTTTATTTACTCGCACATATTAATTTAATAAAAGCCTTTTACAATTTAAATGAACAATGTACCCGACACTCCTAACGATTATTTTTAATACATTCTCACACTCCCTAAATTAACACAAAAGTGTCAAAAAAAATTATTCTCTTACACTTTTAAAATTATTTTATTAAGCCCACTTAATTAGTATTTAACTTTAACCGCAAAAACTATTAAACAATACCTATTTTTAATACCTAATACACTCACAAAATACTTTTTATAAAAAATTTATACAATCTCATATTTTTTTCTACCATTGCCGTAATCTTTACATATATATGATACAAGTTTTGAGTTGTACTTGATGCTTTGAAAGTTGTACCATGACACTGCTGACTAGATAATATGAGTCATATGCCTAGTCATCAGCATCCTCCACGTTGGCACCTCCATGTTGGCACTTTAACATTATTTCGGACTGTGTTTAAAAAAGATGACACAAGTGGGATTCGAACCCTGGTCTCTCATGTAAACAATCAACAATCCAACCACTAGACCAGAGTGGTTTTTGTGATACAACTTGAAAAACAAATTCCATAAGGCATTGAATTTTTTCTGCTGCCATAATTGATAAAGATTGGAGGTTACTCATAAACTCCTTCATTTTCTCCCTTAAATCTCTCATATTTTTTGAAACCGAATCACACCTTCCATATTTCACTCACAATTTTTGAATGCAGTCAATCATTATCCTCCATCTGATCTATTTGCATTTTCAAATTCATATCACAAAAATCACGGATCCATTTCATGGAATCATCCTAATCAATACAACAACCCCAAACAATTGTTTAATCTTTCTCACAATTGTTTCACTTTCTTGGGCTTATTCAACTTCATTTTCAAATATATCATGTACCATATTGATTCAGAATCAAGATTTGAATTTGATATTAACATAAATTCTCTTAAATTTGATATGTTTTTCGTTTTATAGGTGCCTGAATGGTGATCCAAAATCGTAAATAAAGATTACAATCGAAGTTCACCAGGTATCTTTGATAAAACAAAAAATTCGATTATTATTTTTGGTTATTTTGATTGATTTTTTTTACTGGAATGAATAATTGTGTTTGATTTACATTTAGACGTTTTTTATGTTTGATTCATAATGTGGCCACTTTAGTACACCGGCATGTTGCTGGAATAAATCGCCACCGATCGATTCAATGGTCCATTAAAATGTACGTTCGTTGGTATTAATCTTATGTTTTTTTAGGTTAATTTTGTTGATCAATAATTAGTATTGCAATTTAATTTTATACTAATTCTTATCTTTTACGGTTTTCGATTGACAATAGTTTGACATAATTAAAATTGCATATTGAATTTGAGAGTTTCCAGGTGGATTTGAAGGTGTTCCAATAGCACATATCAACCAAGTGAAGGTTGAAATTAATGCTTGACTTATTTTTGTATAGGTTTTTATGTCACTAAATTAACACTGACACATTCTATAATTGTATGTAGCCTATAACACCATCGGTGAACAAGTTTGAAAGAACAAGCAACTAAATGAACACACATCTAATGAGCGACCATCTTAGCAGGTTAATTTTAATCATAAAAGATAATGTGCGTAGATTTTATGGGTTTCACAATTGAATTCTTGGATGTTCAGGTTAAGTCTAAGGTTGTTACGATGATTGCATTGTTATCAAATATTGCTGCCATGGCTCTTCTGCACTATGGTTAGCCTAATGAACTTGGTTAAGGTTATGTTTTTTCAGTGGGTATGATCTTACCTATCTTTTTATACGCTATTTTTTTTGGTTTTATGTTATGCAACAAAGTCATAACCGTAATTAACATCTTTTTTTCCTTTTGTTTTTCAGCTTTTGCAGCGAGAATAGATTATCACATAAGACACTTAAGAGGTACATGAGGATTGTCTCTTGAGTATCAACTAACATATTCATGGTGATTGGACTTTTAGCTTATAGTTAGACAATTAACTATACGTCACAATCTATAACCATCATTTAACAATCATACATGTTATAAGATTGATTAGCGGATACATCAATTAACACATGCATTAATTGTCTTAGGAAAGTTATGCTACATTCAAGATAAACGTAGGCCAAGAAAAGGTGTGAATCAAGCATGATCGCTATTGTAAATGTTTTCACAAGCATGAATTTTAGCCGGTATGTGTTTTCTTTGACCAACATTTTTTTATATCTACGAGTAATATTGTCTTAAGATTTAACAATTATAAAAATTTTCGATCTGAGTATTGTTGTCATAATTTATATGTTTATCTTTCAGAAACCTTGGTAATATTGACGAGGTTGCAGGTTTTCAACTTGGATCAGCTTGGATGTTTTTGTTGAGGTATTGAGCCATATTCTTATATATTACTTACTTGATAATTACCTTCTTTGACCGCTCTATTAGTTTATTTGTCTTTCTGTATGTCCTGCCATTTTGACATTTAGTACAGCTTGAATTCTTAATTCTACATCATATGAGCTATTGATGTCTCATGTATGAAACTTATGCAATATACCTCCTTTTGCAAATTTATTGGGTGAAGATGCCTTTAATTAGTATTGCATTGCAGAGTTATTACTTCTTATCTCCATTTGTGCTATACTGCACTATGTGAAGTTTTGTGTGTTGCTAAATTGTAGCAGACATTGGTATGTATGTATGGTTATGCACTTCATATTCGTTGTCTTAATTACACAACGGGAATTATATGTTACAATCAACTTGGATATTTCTGAACAGGATACAAAAATTATTTGCTTTATATTACCAAAAGATACATCTGCTCAAATTTGGACAGCAATTCTATTGATATTTGCTTTAGATGTCATTTTAGAGTTCTTTTGGAGTTACTTAGTATTACTGGAATATGTACAAAGAATTGTTTGGTGGTGGTAACCTTGCTGGTATTTATTTTCAATTATTTTTACAACTTTGATACGAATTTCTAGATACTAACTAACTTTTTTTCACAATTAACCTGAGTTTTGTACATTGTCACAAGCATACTCAAATTGAAAAGCCAAAAGCAACACTTCTGCTAGCAACATTGCCCAGATATTTGACATGTAGGACTAAGTATGTAATATTTTAGGTGTTCGTGTAAAATCATAGTTGTGATTTCTGTTTTGGCATTTACGTGGATCCCATGAGTTTTATTTATATGTCTGAGGTTGCATATTTAGTCTCATTATTGCATAGATATGGAAGAAATCTTGAAATCTCTAATTTCTACATTCGAGTAAATCTACCAAGGTAACTTTTTCTCTAATAAATTTGCATGGTTAAATAACCAATTATTTTTGCCTTTTTTCACAGATCTCGAACTTATGGATGAAAAAGCAAACAAATGCTCCCAATTGATGGTGAGCTCAACATAAGGTGAAACATTGAAATCTCTAATTTCTACCTTCAAGTACCTTTACCTATGTAACTTTTTATCTCTAATAAATTTGCATGGTTAAATAACCAATGATTTTTCCTCTTTTTACAGGTCTTGGGCTTACGGGTGAAAAAACAAACAGATGCCCACCATTGATGGCGAGCTACATAAGGTAAAACATGAAGGTGAGAATTGGTATGAATATCGTTTTTTTTATTTGATGAAACTCAATTAATAATCTTGAATATAATAGGCCATAATTTTTTAGTTAAATGATATTGGATTATATGTTAAACTTGACGTCGCGGTATTTTTATTATGACTTTTCACTATTGTTACTCTCTTGGTTCGTTGAGTTCGATTAATGAGCAAGTTTAATTAAATCAATCTGAATATTTAAAAAAACAAAAGAATGCTTGATAACGTAACAACCCTACAACCCTTTTAACCAGATTAGTAAAATGCATTCATGATTAGCCTTTTTTGTTATATATAAATAGGGTACATTGTGCTATGTATTGTGATAAGGTATTTTTTTTCTTTTGTTGTTACAGTCATATGCATGTGTTTTGACGTACCTCAATTCAAAAAGGGCTATATGAAGAAGCAGCAGTAGAATGTAAATGATGTGTTGACTACAATAAATTATAGCACAAGTGCAGCAAAAAGTTTATCGTCTGAACTTAAAACTCCCTCAAATCAACCCAAGACCCAAACTAATTGCATTCCCTAAATAATTGCGGGTAACTTAATTAATTTTTAGGTTTAATGGTAGATGCATTTTTTATTAGCAATTCTGCATCTATACAGAAACTGGAAAACTATTCTAGATTTGATCTAATTAAATAAATATGGGTCAAAACATGTTGGGTCTAGATCAGTTGACGTACCATTTTCCCTGCTTAACATGCTACAAGGAATACAACCTAAATTAACATGTCTACATAGAAATGGGTTAATTAGGATTTCTTATATCTTTCTTTAATGTTTGTATTAATAAAAAAAAATATTGGTTCCTACAACTTCATGGCATGTATTGAAAGTTATAATATGCCACTCACAGAAAGCTCTAAGTAGCATAAGTATCTAAATGGCATATTCCTTGTATCTAAAACTGAAATACTGTTTGTGTTTACCAGATGTGTCACCGTATATGGATGACCATTCAGGTGGAGATGGTGTCATCCTTCAGCCATGCGGTAAATTATTGCTCTCTTTTTGGTTCTCATATAAATACTTTAGTGAAAAATTTAATAGTTTGTTAAAATCATTATCCTTGTAGTCTGAGTGTATGTACTGTGTTGTTCCCATATGGAGTTTTTTTAGTATTCTTGCAGATAATAAGAACCTGCATGGGGAAAATATGTCAGCATAAATTTTTGAAGGAATTGGAGCGAAAACGGTACCAAATGTCGACGATACTACGGTGGGTTTTCGGGTTCTAAGAATGAATGGTTATCGAACTTCTCCAGGTTAGCTAACAATTAGAACTTCAATAAGTGTTTGTATAATTGATCATGTCATTTGGTTTACTGTGTGTAACAAATCTGTTAAGTTTTACTAGATAAAAATGCCACCTTTTTTACATAAACACAGAGCCTAAGCAGCTGGCGTTCTCGACTGTCCTTGGCATCTCATTAAAAGTGTTTCCGATTGTTGGTATGCTTTTTTATCTATGTCATTATTTATTCATGAGAAAGGAAACTATAATTTGACTTTTATACATGAGAAAGGTAACAATAATTTGACTTATTCGGTCACGTAGATCAACTATGTGAATCTTTTTTACATGTTCTAAGATCTAGGTGTTGAAACTATCATGTCAATATGGCACTTTGTTCTTTTCGTGTTTAGAACATTTGTTATAGTAATTTGTCATGGTGAACTCTATTGGTGCTAACTGGTAAGTTAGTATTTTGTATTTATAATCATGATTCATGTTTAAGCATGTTTGGGTTGTGGACTATGCTAGCTATTAATGGGTGATTAGGTTGATCATGGTTGGACCTATTAATAAATAATTGGTCGATCTTGGTTGGACATTGCTCAAACATGTCAACAGGCTATTAATAAATAATTCGATTGGTAACGAGGACCAAAACTCGCCAAAATGTGTTCAAAAATATGAATGCCTATACCATATTATCTAAAATTTAGCTTATTCGGTGTAACAATATAGTTTTATATTTATATAATATACACAAAGCTAAATATCAGTAAAAGGGGGAAAAGGGCTAGTAGTTTTTTAGTGTATTAGCCAAACTCAAGGCATTTTGACCTACTTTAAAATTTATTAACATATGTGATCTTTGTTGCCTTCATCTTTGATATTAATTTATACACTTTGTTTTTGTTTACCATCGGGCATGTCATTGGAGCTATATGAAGAAATTTGCTACATTGGATGAAATGGTGATCATTTGGTAGTTTTAGGTTTCTTATTTAATATTTAGTTACATTTTTTTAGCTGTGATAAAGAGGGAAACTACGAACTGCACAACCATTATTATTTATAAAGAAGTTTTTCATAGGCTTTGATTATTTTTAAGTTTATAACTATGTGGCATGTTATGAATACTTGACTTTTTTACATAGTTAACGATTCTTATCAAGAAATATCATAGTTTATAAAGAACTGCACAACCATTATTATTTATAAAGAAGTGCTTCGCATTGCTATAAGTTTATGAGTTCCTTTGTTACATAGTTTATATTCTTATCAAGAAATATCATGAATTGTACCCGCCCATCAGGCGGGTTATGAAGCTATGACATTACATTATATTGCCACCACTCTAATTCATAATTTAATTACTAGGGCAATTGCATCTTTATTTACTCGCACGTATTAATTTAATAAAAACCTTTCACAATTTAAATGAACAATGTACCCGACACTCCTAACGATTATTTTAAATACATTCTCACACTCCCTAAATTAATACAAAAATGTCAAAAAAATTATTCTCTTACACTTTTAGAATTATTTTATTAAGCCCACTTAATTAGTATTTAACTTTAACCTCAAAATCTATTAAACAATACCAATTTTTAATACCCAATACACTCACAAAATACTTTTTATAAAAAAATTTACACAATCTCATATTTTTTTTCTACCATTGCCGTAATTTTTTTTATATACAAGACATCTACATTTAATTTATTTGACTCAAATTGTACAAATTCAACCATGGAGACATGACCAAGATTTATGTGTGCTTGACTAGCCACCTTGTCTCCTACCTTTATTTTCGGCCAATTAAGGGACACCTAGCCAACACCAAAAATTTCTAGCCTAGATATGCATTTGACCATCCTTTGAATATTTCCTATATATATAACACAAGTATACACACTTTACTTACAGAAAATAAACTATCACTCACACTACACGTCTGGGACAAGAAATACAAAGAAGAGAAGCTATTTTACTAGTTTAAGTGGTTACTAGGACTTACTTGGGTGTGTTAATTAATTACTAAGGGTTTAGGAGGCTTTGATTAGGTACATTGATGTTCACAATTTTCACATACACTTTCTAAGTTCTAGTAAGTCATTACACCATTTTTATAAACTTGCTTATGTGTTGATTTCATTTACTAGTGCTAAGCTCCATATTTACATAAATATCGATATCACCATGTACATGTTTGTGAAATTTTGCAACCACAACGAGTTAATAACTAGTCACTATGTCAAAATTTTACTTTTATCATGAACACTCAAGCTACTTGCTAACCTTGACATGAATGTGGAAATTAAAACTTTAAAAATGACTTGCTGAGTATTTTTAGTCATCTAGTCTTGATGAATACTTGAATTATGATGAATTGAACTTTTAATATTGCTAAGTTGTTGTTAAATCACTACGACATATTGTTAGGAAATCAGTGGAAGAACTAAGATTAGTTGGGTGTTGTTGTGAACGGTTTGGAACATTAGGAACTAGTAGAAAGCGCGTTGTAACACTTTGACATAGGGGCTGTCCCAAATTGGTCGAAATAGAAAAATCAGTAATAGGGTAGCAAGATTAGGGTAAAATAGTAGAAAGTAGATTTTATAACAAAAATGTAATCGCTTGAACGGATAAAAACGAACTGAAAACGAATAAGTTAGGTTAGCTTTAAGTTAGACAACGAAAACTACTTTTCTGAAAATTAGTTTGCTGTTAGAAATTTTAACAAGGTAAAACTGTACTTTAAAGGGGTAAACCGATTTGCCAAAACACTAAAAATATGTTCATATATCTAAATACGTTTGCGGGGATATATTAAACTTAGGAAATGGAATTAAAACGAAAGAGTCATGACTTGTTGAACTTTTTGTCGGGAAATATGATTTTGACAGCTTTTTACTTCCTAATAGAAAGCTGATGAAAATATAAAAGATGGTTTTCGGAAGCCTTAGAATCGGAATTAGCTAAAACAACCTAAACGAAAGTTGTAGCATTTTACCTATACTATTTACTCGAGTCGGAAACTTTCTAAAATACTTATTAACTAGGCGACTATAGTTTAATTACGAAAGGTACTAGTTACGTCACTAAAAATATACTATTAAAAGGAAACATTGACAAAACTACATTTTATTTACTAAACAACTATGCAAACATGTACAGGTGATATTATATTTTATAAATTGCATACATGACATTATTGCACGACCTAAAACTTATTACTAATTTAGGTTGCGGTTAGAGTATCGCGCCTCGATTTTCTGTGCCCACATTTGCTAGTATTGCATTACTATCAATTGAGGTGAGTTCATGACCCTTACTTTTACTTGTTTTATAACTGTTTTGGAGAGAATACATGCTCGTTTATACTTAAACTCCATGCTCGTTTTACTTGAAACATGAATTGTTTTCTCAAACATTACTAATCCACAAAAAAAGGTGTAGATTGGCGGGAACACCCTGACCCCGGGTGCCTTTTGGCACCAGCCATTGTCCACCCCACAAGGAATAGCTCCGGCAACTCTCCTGGCCTAGTGGGGCACCAACTGGAGTGAGCCGAGACTCTCGGACTCTTGAGCTCTTATCCACAAAGTCTCTCCAGTGAGCCCATAGGTTTTGCGGAGGTGGGTACCTATCTGGGAGCAAAGTGCCAGGGATGGGATTCGAACCTGAGTCTATTGACTCAAGAACGAAAGCCCCACCCACTGGACTAAAGCCCCAGTGGTTCAAACATTACTAATTGGTCAAAACACTTGATCGTTTACTCGAATGCATTATGTGTTTACCTGTTACACACTTGATTATTTTCTTATGGACACAAGTGCATTAAATTATTACAGATTGCTTATGTTAGGAACCGTTAAGCGCGAATATTGTGAACAGATCTATTGGGATTGAACTCCCCGTCCGGGTGGTTTCCCCACTTGACTGGTATGTCAAACGGACGCATAATCATTTGAGGAACCTTGGGTGTCCTAGGTGGACATCTACCAGAAACATAGGGTGTCCGGGTGGTTTCCCCACTTGACTGGTATGTCAAACGGATGCTTAAACCAGAAATCTTATGGCTTCGGTGTCATGAGCATAATACAACAGTGACACTTTCTATATTTGGAATACATTGGTCATTGAAATCTTGTGGTCCATACATAAATTGTTGTTTATTTAAATCTATGAACTCACCAACCTCATGTTGACACTTTTTAGCATGTATTTTCAGGTTCTTAAAGTATTTAGCTTACCTTTGGTGGTTGTTGGCATGGCATGACATCGTTATAGGATCACGATACTCTGATATTCATTTGGGGACCACTTTATTTCTTTTATGGGCCTGAATTTCCGCATTTCATTGAATGATGTAAAACTAAATACTTTTGATTTTGAGACTTCTTCTAAACGGATACTGTAAATACGTTCTCTTTACTCTGTGTTGTGGTACCAAGTTAGTAGCACCTCAGCGACATCATATTCCGCTGTTACCCATTTCTTGGGGTGTTACAGAATAGCACGGAATTTACCAATCAGGAATTAAGAACTTATTTTGAAGATGTTGGAATCACACATTAGACATCAGTTGTTAGAACTCCACAGTAGAATGGGGTAGTTGAATTAAGAAATCGAACTCTTGTGGAAGCTGCTCGCACAATGCTGATTTATTCTAGTGCATCATTATTTTTATGGGCTGATGTTGTAGCCACTGCTTGTTTCACTCAGAATCGTTCACTAATCCACCCAAGATTCAATAAAACCCCATATGAGCTAGAGAACAATAGGAAACCTGATATCTCTTTCCTTCACGTGTTTGGCCCTTTATGTTATCCGATGAATGACGTAGAAGATCTAGGGAAGCTGAAAGCTAAGGGTGATATTGGAATCTTCATTGGATACTCAGATAACTCGAGGGCTTTCAGGGTATATAATAGAAGAACAAAAAGGATTATGGAGACGATGAATGTGAAGTTTGACGAGATTTCACAGATGGCTTCTAAGAGACTCGCTCTAGAACCCGCGCTTAACACAATGGCTTCTAACTCAGACTTATGGACACATCCGTTCAGGATTCGTACCTCAAGTAGCTCCATCAGCAACACTTAAAAAACATTCAGAACAAGAACTGGATAATTTCTTCAAGTTAATTTTTGATTAATACTATGGTGGATCTTTGATAAATGCATTACAACATCATTCTGCTGCACCTGCTCAAAACCAACAAGCACCACCACCACAAGATGCATCTGCAACAAGAACTGGATAATTTCTTCCGGTACCTCCAGTTGTTGAAATTGTTCTACCAGAAGTTGATGAGCAGAATCAAAACACATTATTTCAAGAAGAATCAACACAGAATCAAAACAATCCACTTTCAATGGACTCTGTTGAATCATCTTCAAGGTTACTAGAACCATCTAACACGCATACGTTAAACTTATGGTATCCTTCTACACTTGGACAAAAGACCATCTAATTGAACAAGATATTGGTAAACCTTCAAGGCTAGTTCAGACGAGAAAACAACTCGCCACCCCACCCCGAAATATGCATTTACATTTGCTTAATAAGCCTCAAAGAACCAAAGAACATTCGGGAGGCAATCGCAGAAAACACATGGATAGAAGCGATGCAGGAGGAACTTCTTCAATACCACCTACCTGACAGTTGGGAACTCGTTCCAAGACTAATTGACAAACTTGTCATTGCTCTTAAATGATTATGGAAGAACAAAAAGGATGAAGAAGTTACTGTAATTCGCAACAAAGCTCGTCTCGTGGCTAAAGGATATAGACAGGAAGAAGGGATAGACTTCAAAGAATCATTCGCGCTGGTAGCAAGACTTGAGACAGTTAGGATTTTTGTATCCTATGCAACTCACAAGAACATCACTGTATATCAGATGGACATCAGGACTGCATTCTTGAATAGAACTCTTAAGAAGAAGTGTATGTGAGTCAGCCAGAAGGCTTCATAGACATGGAACATCCAGATTACGTCTACAAGCTAAAGAAGGCCATCTATAACAAGCTCAAAGAGCGTGGTATGATGATTTTTTAGATTTATGTGGATGACATTATATTTGGGTCCACTACTCCAAATCTTTCAAAACATTTTGAAAATCTCATGAAAAGCAAATTTGGAATTTCCATGATGGGGGAACTCAAATTTTTTCTTAGTTTACAAATACACCAATCCCCTCGTAGTATATTCATAAATCAATGATACAATTGAGATTTTGAAAAAACATGGTATGGAAAAATGTTATTATATTGGTACACCAATGGTCACTTCACCAAAAATTGGAGATGATTTATTTGGGAAGCCTATCGATCTAAAGAAATATTGGAGCATGATCGGTTCTCTCATGTACCTTACTGCTAGTCAACCGTATATTCATTTTGATGTTTGCTTATTAGCACGATTTCAGGCAAGGCCTACCGAATTTCACCTCCAAGAGGTTAAACGGATCTTTCGGCACCTAAGAAGAACCATTAACATGGGACTTTGGTATCCAAAAGATTCCGAGTTTAAACTAATAGCATTTTCTGATTCCTATCACGCAGGGTGTCAAGTTACAGCAAAAAGCACATCAGGATGAGCACAATTTTTTGGGAGAAAAGCTAGTAGGCTGGTCATCAAAGAAACAAGATTGTACTGCATAATCAACCGCAGAAGCCAAGTATGTGTCTCTATCTGCGTGTTGTGCCAAAGTTCTATAGATACAGACACAACTCACAGATTATGGCTTTACTTTTGACAGAATACCTATGTATTGTGACTCGAAAAGTGCCATAGCCATCTCGTGCAACCCAGTACAACACTCGAAGACCAGCATATTAGAGTCCGATATCACTTCATCAAAGAACACGTAGAAGAGGGAATTGTTGAATTATTTTTTCGTGAAGAGGGATTACTAACTCGCCGATCCATTTACTAAAGCCCTTACAAAATAAAGGTTTGATGATTTAGTTCGATGAATTGGCATGCAAAGCCTAACTTTTTAGGAGCTAGAACGTTTTCTTGAATCTTCTTGAAAAATATCTTTCAAAAAGCTTTGCTTTAAATATTTTTGAAAAACCAAACACAAAACATGAAAAACCAACAAAAACAAAATACAAAAATGAAAATCTCAAAAACCCAAAAACATTAGAAAATTTCAAAAATACAAAAACAATATAAAATCAAAAATCCAAAAATATTCTTCTCACAACATGTCTCTCGTATAATCGATATTCTGTACGTTTCTAGAAATGTTATTCAGCAATGATACGGATATGTACAGATCCTTGAGAAAGAGTTTCTATAATTTTTCTAAATAATGTTTTTCTAAAACATGTCATTTCTCCAAATTTTCTTTCAAAATGGCTTTCATATACTTCAATACGGAACCCCGACTTAAATTGATGACTTTTGATTATTTCAGATCAGGACTCATATTTTTCTAAGACGAAATCTTTTTCTATCAATTTTGAGTATAAATAATCGAAAAAGATTGAAAAAAAAAACTACTCGTTTTTACAAAAGGACTTGTGTAAATTTTAGTACATAACTCGTTTTTCAAAAAGAAGTCTTGAGCACATTTTCAAGATTTTTCAAAAGATTTTTTTAAATCTTTCAAAATTATTCTGTGCTCAAGACAACTCCCTACAAACCCTTATTCGAATTTAAACTTTATGTTTAAAAGTATGCTTTTTTAAAGGGAGAGTATAAAAATCAAGATCAAAATGTTCCACTTTCATGCGAAAAACAAATCCGTCTATCTCTCCAAAAGTTTCTCTATTAATCTATTGATATCAAAAATATCACGAATATGATATTTTTGAGGGGGAGAAGACGTGATTAAAATGTGATAAAAATATTTAAAGATTGTTGTTGAACCTCAAAAGAGCACGACTAAGACATAACCAATGAATTGACGAGAAAATAGTAGAGAAACTCAAAAAGACTTAATCTTAGTAGAGTATATACCAGCTCGCGACTCTTATAGACTTATGCTGGGACGGGTAATAATTTCAATCTAGTTTATCTAGTGATGTAAACATGTCTAGCAAAGGTCTTGTCTATTAAGAGTTGATCAATTCAATGTCTAAAATAAGCTCGATTCAGATCTAACCAACAAATTGATGAGAAAAATAATGTGAAAACTCGAAAAGACTTGTTTCTAGACGGGTAATAATTTCAAGCTGGTCTAACTAGTGATGTAAACATGTCTCGCATGGAACTTGTCCAATTAGGTTGATCATTTCTTTAGTAATCCAACTGAATGTACCATCTCGAGATGCTTCTTATAGACTTGTACCTGGACGGGTAATAACTTCAAGGTGGTTATTAGAGCTAGTCATCACCTAAAAGCTTATGATGGACCTCTTTCTCCAGCAACATAAGCGTGTCTCACAAAGGACTTATCTATTAAAAGCTAATCAATTCGAATATACGGACTCTTCTATTTAATTAAGTTGTAATCCAATCAAATCCAAATGAAGCCCATAGAAAGCCCGTAGGGCATATGATCTTATGTATAAAAGGTACACACCACCTCATTTGTGAGGTGTGCCTTGAGAGTGTAGTGTGTGTTTCTAGTGTGAGAAGTAATACAAGTTCCATCTTTCTTTTTGTCTCTCTATCCTAATACCACCATCATCTCTCTTGTGTCACCATATCAAATATTTCATAAGCTTATATTTGTGTGATTTGGTACTACATATTAGGTACTAACAGTTCTTCTCTCCATAAGCTTCTAAAACATATATATTTTAATCAGTTGATATAAAAAATAGGAAAAATTCCCGAAATAGAATAGTTGCACCTTGGCACATCACTTCCAAGACCCTTTTTGTGGGTGAGCCAAAACTAGACCATGGGTAACTGCTACGTTGGGCAACTCAACCCAGTAAGTGGCAAGTGCGACTTTACTGATTATGAGGTGCTGAGTCATAGGGCAACTAGTGTACTTTTTGGGCAACTACTATAAGTTGCCCAATTTTAGTACAATTATGTCAGACACATGGCGACACATGGTTGGGTAGCGCAAGTTGCAAAGGAAACTGGTCTAAAAAAGCATGCTCAAAAAGAAGTTTCGTAAGGTGATGTGTCGAAAGACAGCTAGTCTACTTCAGGAATTTTCCTAAAAAAATATCACACATATGCTATTTTTAGGCATCCATGGATGCTTTGGCCACAAAGCATGCTAGATCACCTTCAGGTTTTACATCATTCAAGTTGAATGTGTAGATATTGTAATTTCTAAGAACTCTTAGCAAAAAAAAAAAAAACTCTCATCAGGTAGCTTGAAGTCTTTTGAGGGGATAAGACAGTCCTTCTCAGTGAATAGAACAGGAATCTTTTTGTCACAGATTTGTGAAACAGAGAACAAATTGAAGTTTTGTAACTCCTTCAAATAGTAAACATTTTCAAAATCCACTTTTGGAGTCCTAATGATTCCTTTTCCAATGATCCTTCCAACTCCTCCTCCAAATGTCATTGTGCCTCCATTAATAGGCTCAAAATCATGCAACTTCTCTTGATTCCCAGACATGTTTCTAGAGCACCCACTATCAACAATACCTAAATCTTTACTCTTAAGAGGATGTTCCTACAACAACAAAATATACAACAACATGAGTTATAAAAGAGAGACTCAAGTCATAAGTGACTTGAGCCTACCTTGTGGATCATTAGAGTGAAGCCATGTAGATGAACAAGATCCACTATTGTTCTTGGACCCTCTGTGTGCAAATGGTCTATTATTTCTTCAAGAAAAATCTGTTGAGGGCTTGACAGCAGAATCCCAATATGCCCCTCCCATAAACCTTGGGTCATAGAAACCAGACCAATAACCATTCTAAAAGTAATTATTATTATGTCTAAAAAATGGTCTAGCAACATGGTTGTTCTAGCCAGCAGGAAAAGGCCTACCAGCAGAAACTGATCCACCAGCAGAAACAGACCTACCAGAAGAAACTGGCTTATTAGAAGGAACTAATTTGGGTTTGCTGGTGGTGTGTGTTGCCTTTGGGACATATGGTCTTGGTCTCTTTTGGTCAGCATAAACACCCATTCTCTTCTCATGAAAGTCACAATCTTTAATAAGATGAAATTTACTACCACAAAAAAAACATTTCTTCTTTCTAGAAGATTTATTCAAAAAAAAAAAAGATGTATTATTACACACCAAATCATTCAAACCAATACTAGAAACTGAATTGTTTTGTAAAGACTGAAAAGAATTGTTTTATGAGAAGTAAAAGATAAGTCTTCAAGAGAAGCTGTCTTTGAAGGAACTTCATCAACAACAACTCTAGAAAAGTCAGCAGACTTGCAAGAAGACTTGGGTGAGGACTTGGGTGAGTCTGACTTGACACTGGAATCACAACTGGCAAAGCTAGTGGTAGTGGTCTCTGAGGTCTTGTCACTGAAAGAACAAGAGACAAATTCTTTAGAATTATTGCTAGAGACACTGCTAGAGTCAGGAGTCCTAGTGCCAGTTTTCATTTGTGATTCAACTAAGTCCAAATGGTGTGAGGTAGGCATAAAGGTTCCTGTAATGGTGAGAGAAACAGTATGCATTTCTCCCTCTTTTACATGCTTTACAGGGGTTTGAAATTGCAAGGGTGGTTCAGGGTCAAAACACTAGATTCATCAGGGTCATAGACCTCTTCTATCCCTATATATTCTCCATACCCTAATGCTCTTCTAGACTTAATGGACGGACAACTATCAATTAATTTATCAAGGTGTTTAGCTCCCTGTTGCCACTTCATACGACCTGCTACTTTATCAAACTTATCATGTAACTCTTGTAGTTCTATATCAACTTTAGCTTTTTCTTTTTCTGAAAACTTTAACTCATTACTAGTAATCTCTAAGTCTTTTTTTAACACCCTAATTTTCTCTTCATAAGCCAATTGATTCTGTTGAAACCAAACCTTTTTGTTGCTCTAGTGTTCTAACTGCTTCCTTATAGGCTTGAGCCTGGATATAACACTCTTTATATTTTGGTTCAATTTCATCATAGGCTTCTTTAAGTGCATCATATTTTATATTACAACCAAAAACACAATTAGGTACCTGAGCTGAGATGCCCATGAAGGAAAATTCTTCATCACAACCTGTCAGGCAAGAGAATTGCTGAGAAGCACTGCTTTCACCATCTTCAGTATCATGCTCCTTCCAATCAATGCAAGAATCCACAGTAGTCACCAAAGCCTTTGAACTGCCAGCTTCCAACTCCTTCTGCTTGTAGGCTGAATACCTTGTGTTGTCTTCAGTCTTCTTTACAGTACACTCTCTAGAAAAATGGCCTATCTCTCCACATGAGTAGCACTTGACCTTCCTCCTGTCAAATCTAGCTGGATCCCTTCCTCTGAGATTGAGCTTTCTGCCAGCTTTCTTCTCAAACCTTCTGACCTTAACAGTAAGCATAGCCATCTGCCACTTCAAATCCATCTCTTCCAGATCCAACATGTCAACTTGCTCAAAATCTTCATAAGCCAGTTGCTGTTGTTGATCATATTCAACAACAAACGAATGAAGTACATCCTCTACCACATTACCAGTTTGTGGATGACTCTTTGGACAATAAGAGGTGTAAGATATTGTGGAGGAAGAACTTGGACTAGGAGCATATGTCATCTTGTTTAAAGTGGTGCTTACAAAGGCTGAGTTTGTAGGAATTGTTGAATAAGTCGAGTGCCCCTTGATATCAAGCTCAAGACTTCTGAGCTAGTTATACAGATCATCAAAAGAGAGATAGTCCAGGCCACCTTTAGTTTTTAGTGCAATACTGACCTGAGACCATGATGGAGGTAAAGCTCTTAGAAACTTGAAATTGCATTCCTCATTGTCAGGATTGGCTTTCAGTTTGTTCAACTGACTCAAGATCTTTTGAAATCTGTCATACCGCTTGTGTATACCTTCCTCCTCTGAGATCTTGAATTCCTGAAACTCCTGACTAAGCATGGACTTTCTCATTCTCTTAGACTCATCGTAGCCCCCAAACCTTGATTTGATAGCCAACCAGATATCCTTGGCATCATCAAGATAGTGGAAATTACTCATGTGATCATCTGGGATGGCTTGGAGCAAGATGGTTCTTGCCTTGCTTTCTCTTTGAACAGCAATCACTTCCTCAACAATAGAAGGAGGATAGATGGTGATCTTACCATTAGGGTCTTTCCTAGTCTTTTCAGACTATTGGCATTCAGGATAACATTCCAGAGATTAAAATCAATGTTAGTTATCCAATTCTGCATCTTCATTGCCCATATCTCGTATTCATCGTTCTTGAGATATGGGAACTTTGCATTGTTGCTGCTGGTAAGAGTGAGCTGCTGAAGTTGTGCCAAAGCATTGTTTGGTTGTGTGACCTCTAAAGCATCTGATCCTGTATCTCCCATTGTACTAGAGTGAAAAGAGTGTTGAAAAACGTTGTTATTTGTTAACAGAGACTCTCCTGTGGCTCTGATACCACTTGTAGGATCTACTCCTTGATAGGTCTTTGAGCCAATGGATCGATAGCTTGTCAATGTAATCAAAAGCAATACTATGTGGAAAATCTCTGTATACTTGTATCTATGCGAATTTTAAATAAAAATATTATGAACACAATATACTAATAACTTCCGATCCTCTATGGATCTTTTATATCACTAAATATTGAAAACTTATCGTGTACAAAACATTCATCCGGGTGTTCCTTTTATACTACAAGGAACCCTAACCTCTTGTGGACGTATGGTCCGGACTGGATCCTACATGGGCCAGGCCCGGCAGACAGCGGCCCATTCTATGCCTAAACCCTAATTCATGCCTTATAAATATAGGGCTGGGGTTCCATTCACCACAGAACATAACAGGTTACCCTAAACCTAATTCTCATATGCTCCACGCATCAATACTAACTTGACCGTCGGAGGTGGATCCCGGGGCTATGGCCTCGGGTCCACTCCTAACGGGTTCTCTTTGTTGACAGATCTATTTAGGGCTTGAAAAGACGACTAACAGCCCAAGGAGAGTCGTTGAATCAGTCCGCGCCAGATTATGCATCAACAAGTTGGCGCCATCCGTGGGACCCGAACAACAAATTCGTCCTACCCGAGTCGAATGATAAGCTAGTTTATTTGCCATCATGTGTATTGATGGGTGGACCACCATCGATCAAAAAGAAAGAAGTCGGCGACAAAGCTGAAGCGGCAGATGCTTTAAGTTCACAACTTGCACGTTATAGTGCACAAGGTACAAGCACAAGGTAATAGCATATTGTTTACAAGGTATGCCTAGCTTGCAACCGCAAGATGCTTGTCCTCCTTTCTCATTCACATGCATCCGCATATATGCAATAATTTGCTTTGTTAAAGGCTATTCTTATTATTATTAAACCTGCGTACATGTAAATATTTGAGTGTGCAAATATCACGGTCATTTATTAAACCCATGTACTGTTTAAAAAATTAAATAAAAGATATCAATAATATTTTGTGCATATCTTTTAAATCGATAAGATTTGGTATCTTTTAATTATTAAAAAGATTTTATGTAAATCTTTTAATTTGGTAAACACGATTTTACCTAAGTCGCATTAAGTCCGCACGATCGGACCTACTTTATCTTTTAGCCGCGAACAACGCAGTCACGATAAATCTACCCGCGTTAGGCCATGCGTTCGGACAAGCGCACTGTCATGTACAGGCACCACGATGCTAGTCAATCGCCATGAGCGCACGAGACAAAAAGCCGTGGTCCTCTGCGATCATCCACAAAATGTTAGAGTCTATGCGGTCACGATAAATTTATCTGCGTCTGTGCGTGCAACATAAACTATTAGTCGCGGTCATGGTACGTCCATCCGCGCCATTGTTTCTATTATAATAAAAAAGGAAAAGATCAATAAATCGCCATGAGCGCACTGCGTTCGTAGATTAGCTACGTGCTACTTCTCTTATATAGTTTGTAACACCTCACGATAGGTGTAATTCGCACTAATACTTCTCTTATATGCTATGTGCTATATATTGCTTAGCGCTAATCTTTTACTTCATTAAGTTTTATATGTTGCGATTCGCAGCATATACTTTTAATATTTGCATTAAGTGTTTTTCAGGATTTGAATAAATAAGTTTAATGCTCCTACACGATTAGCACAATCAAACTTGGGGGGCTACCAGGGTCTACCACTGTTTCCGTACACGTCACGCAGGCATATTTGGAAGCAGATCGTACGTAAGAGGTATTGCAAGCCCGGTACAAAGACGGATTTAAATATTTGCGCCATCTTGCCGCAAGGGAGACGTCCTTTGTCGGTTGTAAAGACGAATGTAATGTTCGCGCACAGCGTGCACCTCTGTCGCGAAGAACGCGCATCCTTGTCGCGCACAGCGCGCACTTCTGCCACAGAAGTACGTCTTCTGTCGCACCATGTTGCATCGCTACTGGTACAAAAGGTACGCCCTTATCCAGGATGCAGCATACGAGATCCACCTTCACCATTGTGAGACAATCACAATCGCAATCCCAGTGCGCATTGTCGCATGTGGGCTGCGCAGTATGGTTCATCCCATGTGCACACAAGTTGCGCACACATGGGCCATGCCATCATGGTTGATTGGGCCTACGCGGCCATGAACAGAACTTAAGTCTAGCATAACATAGCCACGCGCTATGTCATACTAAACTTGTGGGGCTTGTGGACATATGGTCTGGACTGGATCCTACATGGGCCAGGCCCGGCAGACAGCGGCCCACTCTATGCCTAAACCCTAATCCATGCCTTATAAATATAGGGCTGGGGTTCCATTCACCACAGAACATAACAGGTTACCCTAAACCTAATTCTCATATGCTCCACGCATCAATACTAACTTGACCGTCAGAGGTGGATCCCGGGGCTACGGCCTCGGGTCCACTCCTAACGGGTTCTCTTTGTTGACAGGTCTATTTAGGGCTTGAAAAGACGACTAACAGCCCAAGGAGAGTCGTTGAATCTGTCCGCGCCAGATTATGCATCAACAAGTTGGCGCCATCCGTGGAACCCGAACAACAAGTTCGTCCTACCCGAGTCGAATGATAAGCTAATTTATTTGCCATCATGTGTATTGAAGGGTGGACCACCGGCGATCAAAAAGAAAGAAGTCGGCGACAAAGCTGAAGCGGCAGATGCTTTAAGTTCACAACTTGCACGTTATAGTGCACAAGGTACAAGCACAAGGTAATAGCATATTGTTTACAAGGTATGCCTAGCTTGCAACCGCAAGATGCTTGTCCTCCTTTCTCATTCACATGCATCCGCATATATGCAATAATTTGCTTTGTTAAAGGCTATTCTTATTATTATTAAACCTGCGTACATGTAAATATTTGAGTGTGCAAACATCACGGTCATTTATTAAACCCATGTACTGTTTAAAAAATTAAATAAAAGATATCAATAATATTTTGTGCATATCTTTTAAATCGATAAGATTTGGTATCTTTTAATTATTAAAAAGATTTTATGTAAATCTTTTAATTTGGTAAACACGATTTTACCTAAGTCGCATTAAGTCCGCACGATCGGACCTACTTTATCTTTTAGCCGCGAACAGCGCAGTCACGATAAATCTACCCGCGTTAGGCCATGCGTTCGGACAAGCGCACTGTCATGTACAGGCACCACGATGCTAGTCAATCGCCATGAGCGCACGAGACAAAAAGCCGTGGTCCTCTGCGATCATCCACAAAATGTTAGAGTCTATGCGGTCACGATAAATTTATCTGCGTCTGTGCGTGCAGCATAAACTATTAGTCGCGGTCATGGTACGTCCATCCGCGCCATTGTTTTTATTATAATAAAAAAGGAAAAGATCAATAAATCGCCATGAGCGCACTGCGTTCGTAGATTAGCTACGCGCTACTTCTCTTATATAGTTTGTAACACCTCACGATAGGTGTAATTCACACTAATACTTCTCTTATATGCTATGTGCTATATATTGCTTAGCGCTAATCTTTTACTTCATTAAGTTTTATATGTTGCGATTCGCGGCATATACTTTTAATATTTGCATTAAGTGTTTTTCAGGATTTGAATAAATAAGTTTAATGCTCCTACACGATTAGCACAATCAAACTTGGGGGGCTACCAGGGTATACCACTGTTTCCGTACACGTCACGCAGGCATATTTGGAAGCAGATCGTACATAAGAGGTATTGCAAGCCCGGTACAAAGACGGATTTAAATATTTGCGCCATCTTGCCGCAAGGGAGACTTCCTTTGTCGGTTGTAAAGACGAATGTAATGTTCGCGCACAGCGTGCACCTCTGTCGCGAAGAACGCGCATCCTTGTCGCGCACAGCGCGCACTTCTGCCACAAAAGTACGTCTTCTGTCGCACCATGTTGTATCGCTACTGGTACAAAAGGTACGCCCTTATCCAGGATGCAGCATACGAGATCCACCTTCACCATTGTGAGACAATCACAATCGCAATCCCAGTGCGCATTGTCGCATGTGGGCTGCGCAGTATGGTTCATCCCATGTGCACACAAGTTGCGCACACATGGGCCATGCCGTCATGGTTGATTGGGCCTACGCGGCCATGAACAGAACTTAAGTCTAGCATAACATAGCCACGCGCTATGTCATACTAAACTTAGGGGGCTTGTGGACATATGGTCTGGACTGGATCCTACATCGGCCAGGCCCGGCAGACAGCGGCCCACTCTATGCCTAAACCCTAATCCATGCCTTATAAATATAGGGCTGGGGTTCCATTCACCACAGAACATAACAGGTTACCCTAAACCTAATTCTCATATGCTTCACGCATCAATACTAACTTGACCGTCGGAGGTGGATCCCGGGGCTACGGCCTCGGGTCCACTCCTAACGGGTTCTCTTTGTTGACAGGTCTATTTAGGGCTTGAAAAGACGACTAACAGCCCAAGGAGAGTCGTTGAATCTGTCCGCGCCAGATTATGCATCAACAAGTTGGCGCCATCCGTGGGACCCGAACAACAAGTTCGTCCTACCCGAGTCGAATGATAAGCTAGTTTATTTGCCATCATGTGTATTGATGGGTGGACCACCGGCGATCAAAAAGAAAGAAGTCGGCGACAAAGCTGAAGCGGCAGATGCTTTAAGTTCACAACTTGCACGTTATGGTGCACAAGGTACAAGCACAAGGTAATAGCATATTGTTTACAAGGTATGCCTAGCTTGCAACCGCAAGATGCTTGTCCTCCTTTCTCATTCACATGCATCCGCATATATGCAATAATTTGCTTTGTTAAAGGCTATTCTTATTATTATTAAACCTGCGTACATGTAAATATTTGAGTGTGCAAACATCACGGTCATTTATTAAACCCATGTACTGTTTAAAAAATTAAATAAAAGATATCAATAATATTTTGTGCATATCTTTTAAATCGATAAGATTTGGTATCTTTTAATTATTAAAAAGATTTTATGTAAATCTTTTAATTTGGTAAACACGATTTTACCTAAGTCGCATTAAGTCCGCACGATCGGACCTACTTTATCTTTTAGCCGCGAACAACGCAGTCACGATAAATCTACCCGCGTTAGGCCATACGTTCGGACATCTTCGCAGATTGGCGCCATGAGCGCACTGTCACGTACAGGCACCACGATGCTAGTCAATCGCCATGAGTGCACGAGACAAAAAGCCGTGGTCCTCTGCGATCATCCACATGGGCCACGCCCGGCAGACAGCGGCCCACTCTATGCCTAAACCCTAATCCATGCCTTATAATATAGGGCTGGGGTTCCATTCACCACAGAACATAACAGGTTACCCTAAACCTAATTCTCATATGCTCCACGCATCAATACTAACTTGACCGTCGGAGGTGGATCCCGGGGCTACGGCCTCGGGTCCACTCCTAACGGGTTCTCTTTGTTGACAGGTCTATTTAGGGCTTGAGAAGACGACTAACAGCCCAAGGAGAGTCGTTGAATCAGTCCGCGCCAGATTATGCATCAACACCTCTCTTACAAGAAAACGTGTAATCTAAGAATATAAAAGATATTACACATCTCTTCCTAAAATAAACTAAACACATCCTACGGATTAACTAAATCAGCAGAATGTCCATCGTCAGCAGGATCCATATTATCAGCAGAAACTATTAATGCTTCAGCAGTATCCTGTCAGCAGAAACTATCTTCTGAATTCAATAATTCCTAACAGAAAATTCAACAAGTGGAAAAAGCGTATGCTTTGCTACTTGACTAGGATGGAACCATACTACATTAAGCTTATTAATGATGGTCCATATGTCCTTAAAACTGCTCAAGGTTTAGTCAAACCTGAAGCTCAGTGGACCCCAGATAAGAGGAGGGTGGTCAATCAAGACCAACGCCTGAAAAGCATCATTATATCCTGTCTTCCTGACGATATAATGGAATCAGTGATTAATTGTCCTACTGCCAAGCAGACCTGGACTGACCTAGTTCACAGCTATGAAGGTCCCTCAAATACCAAGGAAAACTGGATCATGGACCTGAAGCTTGAGTACAATAATTTCAGTGGCAAAGACTCTGAAAGTCTCTCAGAGACCTACACACGTTATAAGACCCTCCTGAATGAGCTGACCAATGATGGTGTCACCCTGTCTAAGCATGAAATCAATGTTGGCTTTGTAAACTTCTCTCAGCATCTTAGAAATGCAAACCATATTCAGAACCTTGAGATCCCTAAAATTTATGGGAAGTTTGTCTATGAAGACAACCTTATTGCCAGGAGATACCCTGGTAAAGCTCATGAGACCAAAAAGAACCTGACCTCTTCACCCATATCTACTGCTTTCTATTCTAACTGTATTGTGCAGGACTTCCAAGATGGATCCGATGATGAGGTTGATGAAAGAACAAGTGAGGAGTACCTGAATGATTTACAAATTGAATTTCATGATATGGCACTCCTTGCTAATTCAAAAAGATTTATTAAAAGAAACAAAAACTTTTCAAATGCAAAAGTAAATGACAATACTGAATGTTTTAAATGTGGTAAAAAGGGTCATTTTGTAAAAGATTGTTTCTCAAAAACAACCTCAGAATCATCTTATAAATTCTCAGGAAACAACTCTTTTTCAGGAACAAGAAAGTTTCAACCAAAATTGCTTCAGTCTAGTCAGTCTTTTCAAAATAAGATTGAAAAAAATCCTCAAAAGGATTTTGAAGCAAAATATAGAAAGGCCAAGGCCAAACTTGCTCTTCTTGAGTCATCCCCCTCAGTCAATCAGACACCTCAGGCTCCTAAGTCCACTCAGGCTAAAAACAAGGGTCTAGTCGCTTAAACATTTGACTGGGACGAGGAAGAAGTCTCCTCAGAAGAAAAAGAAGTCCATATCAGTGCCCTGATGGCCCTCTCAGAAGACAACAAGCTTGTCGTGGGAAAGAGCCATGCAAGGAATAGAGTGTGGGTGAACATCACCATGAGAAAGGTAAACATCTTACTGTCTATGGATGATAATGCTTATTGTAAATCTTACTTAGATTATATTAATGTTGATCTTAAGTATGTTGAAGAGCAAAGATTAAACTTGTTTTCAAAATTTAACAAACTGATTTTTGAACTAAATCAGTGTAGGGATGAACTTCTTGCTTTAAAACAAGCCAAACTTGAAAATGTTACACTTCAAATTCAAAATTCTGAACTTGTAAAACAAAATCAAGCTCTTCAGGAAGAACTTAAGAAGGAAAAGGCTGTCATTTGGAAATGGACTCAAAAGAACCCCAAACTCTTTGACACACTGAGTCTCACACCCAGTACCAAAAAGGCTACCTTGGGTAAAGATCAACTCACTGAAGTGTCTGGGGAGAGTAACCATGCAACAACCTTTCTATCAGCCAACAATCTCTCTAGCAAAGAACTTGCACCAAAATCCAGTGATTGGATTGAAAGAGTCAATCCTGACAGTAAAATGCCAAACTTCAACACTGGAAGAATTTTGGAGCCTGAAAGTCAGGCTATTAAGGAAATGCTAGGAGTCACTGATGAACCTAGTAGTACTGAGTCCATCACTGAGTCTAAGCCAGATTCACAATCACCACTCCCTCCACTGAAACAACTTCAGGGAGCAGCACCCAGTTCTGATCTTACACCACCAGTCTACCAACCTCATTCTCCCAAGGAGAAATCAAGTCCAGGAATAACCATCCTGAAAAGACCTATCACTGCACCTTCTGAACCCACACACCTTCAGTATCTACTGAAGTGAAACCTGAGAGCACTGATTCCAAGTATGATCAGTTAGCTGAACTTGTCAGGAAGTTGAGTGAAAAGATTGAGTCCACTGAAAAATTCTCTGACTCAAAATCTAAACAACCAGCAATTTCCTCAAGTTCTTCCAAACCAAAATCCACATCCAGACCTTCAGTGAGATGTGAACTTTGCAATCATCCAAACCACTCTACTTATAATTGGTATAGAATCCTGTTCTACATGATATGCAAATAAGAGGACCACAGGACTTCTGATCACATCTCTCACTCTGCTTCTCTAAAAGCACAAGGGCTTTACAAAACACAAGGCTATCAGTATACCTCCTCTTCCAAACAAAGACAGAAGGCTAAGCCTTTCTTGCCATGTCCACGCTGTGGGTTCAATGATCCTCTTCCTGATGATTGTATGATGAAAGATTATTGTAACATCTGTGGAGAACCCTCTCATGAAACCAGAGGACATGACAAGGTCATTCAGTCTAGAAGGAACCACTTCCAGCACCTCTCAGTCTATTGAGTCTTTATCTACCACAAAATGTAAAACATGTGTAACCTCAGTTCACTCTACTTCAGACCATGACTCCTTAGCTAAGTTCAAAAATTCCCTGAGGACTAAGCCTACTAGGAGGTAGGTTAACAAGAAAAACTAACCCTGTTTACTATTTATGCAGAAACACATCAGGGATCCTGCTTAGCACCTCGACAGTGGATGTTCAAGGAGTATGACTGGTGTGAAGAGTTATCTGCACAAATATGTAGAAGAACCAGGACCCAAAGTAGTTTTTGGTGATAATTCATCAGCTCCCACTGAAGGTTATGGTTCTGTAAACTGCAATGGTATAGTTTTTACAAGAATAAATTATGTCAATGGTCTCAAGTGCAATCTGATAAGTGTGAGTCAACTATGTGATGCAAAATACATAGTTTAGTTTGATGATAAGAGAGGGACCATCTTCAATGCCAACAAGGAAGTTGTGTTGATTGCTCCCAGAAGGGATGATGTTTATATTCTAGACATCTCATCCCTTACTCAAAATGGGACTTGCCTCTTCTCTAAGGCAAGTGAGATAATCAACTGGCTATTGCATAGAAGACTCTCTTATCTCAATTTCAAAAGCATCAACAACCTGGCCAAACAGAACAAAGTTCTAGGCCTTCCATCCCTTGTGTATACCAAATACAATCCATGTTCTGCTTGTGAAAAACGAAAACATCACAGGGCATCATTCAAAACCAAACAAACCTTCTCCATTAAAAGCTGCCTTCACCTACTTCACATGGATCACTTTGGACCTGTTAGTCCAATGTCCATCAACCATGAGAAGTATACTCTGGTCATAGTGGATGAATACTCAAGATACACGTGGGTTTACTTCCTGACCAAAAAGAGTCAGGCAGCTGATACAATCATGTCCTTTGTCAGGAACATTGAAAATCAAAATGATGTTAAGGTAAAACAAAAAAGAACTGGCAATGGTACTGAATTCAGAAACCAGGTGTTAGAAATGAAGCTGAGCGATATTTACGTGAATTGGAGTAGACAACTAGAATGCATAAAGTGCAGGGACTACTAAGGTAATATTGTAAAAGTTGTCTTATGTAAGGCCTATAAATACCCCTCAAGGCTTCACTTGAGGGGTGTGGGTGTGCAACATAATTTATCATAGTAAAAACATCTTTGTTTCACCTCACCTTCTCTCTACTTTCTCTCTCTAGAATAATGGCATATT
Organism: Artemisia argyi; assembly: GCA_030686995.1. Lineage (NCBI taxonomy): Eukaryota > Viridiplantae > Streptophyta > Magnoliopsida > Asterales > Asteraceae > Artemisia > Artemisia argyi. The sequence continues at coordinate 68,815,653 of CM060697.1, forward strand.
TTGATCAACCTCGTCCTCCATAAGGTGTTTCTTGGTCTTAACACCAGGACCTTGAGTGTTTTTGTGATAAGAAAGGAATATCTCAGAACTTCTCTTCTCCTTATACTCCTGAATAAAATGGAGTAGCTGAAAGGAAGAACGGGACACTCATTGAGGCTGCAAGAACAATGTTGAATGGCTCAGTCCTTTCAAAACACTTTTGGACTAAGGCAGTCAAAACAGCCTGCTACACTCAAAACAGGTCCATCATTGTAAAAAGGCACAATAAGACCCCTTATGAGATATTCAAAGGAAGGATTCCTGACATCAGTTACTTCCATGTATTTGGGTGTCCAGTGTTTATTCATAAACACAAGGATCACTTAGGTAAATTTGATGCGAGAGCTGATGATGGATACTTCCTGGGATATTCTCTTGTTTCCAAAGCCTTCAGGGTGTTCAACACCAGGAAACAGCAAACTGAGGAAACCTATCACATTACTGTTGATGAGAGCACTGACATCACCAGATTTTCTAACTCCTCAGTAGAGGAAATTGGTATTGATGACTCATCGTGATATCCTCCTGATGAGTATCATCCTAAGAGCAATGCCTCTAAATACCAAGCTGATGCAAGTATTTCATACTACATCATTCCTCACAACCTCCCTCAACCAACCATCAGTGAAGTAACTGACAACCAACAATTCTCCAATGCAACTACACCCACTGAACCAAATGTTCAGGAACCCTCTGATCAAGTTGTTAATATTGAGGTCACTGAAGATCAAAACCTTGAAACACCTCAAGAACCTATGATTGAACCAACACCTCCAGCTAATCAGGCTTCTACAAGTTCTAAATCCTATCCTAAACCTCAGGATAGCTGGACTAAGTCTAAAATAATAGAACTTGTAAACATCGTTGGTGAGCCTTCTGAAGGGATGCTTACCAGAAGCATGGATGCTAAACTTAAGGCAGCATCATCCAATGTATGTTTTTATGTTGACTTTCTTTCTGACATAGAACCTAAGAATGTCAAAGAAGCCTTGACTTATGAAAGCTGGGTTCAGGCTTTGAGAGATGAATTGGAACAATTTGATAGAAACAATGTCATGACCCTAGTTGAATGCCCTCAGGGTGTTTTAGTCATAGGAATGAAGTGGGTCTTCAAAAACAAGACTGATGAAAATGGTATAGTCATCAAAAACAAAGCTAGACTTGTTGCCAAAGGATATAATCAACAAGAAGGTATTGATTATGAGGAAACCTTTGCACCTGTTGCTAGAATGGAAGTCGTCAGGATCTTCTTAGCCTATTCAACTTACATGAAATGTAAAGTTTACCAAATGAATGTAAAAAGTGCCTTCTTGAATGGTAACAATAAAGAAGATGTCTATGTGCAACAACCTCGTGGTTTTGAACGTAGTGAATTTCCTAACCATGTCTGGAAGCTTAACAAAGCCCTTTATGGACTTAAACAAGCACCAAGGGTTGGGTATGAAACACTTTCAACCTTCGTGATCCAAAATAAGTTTTTCAGAGGAAGGATTAACAACACCCTGTTCATCTATAGAACAAAAAGTGATGTCATCCTTGTTCAAGTACATGTTGATGACATCATCTTTGGCTCAACAAGTTACAAACTTTGCAAACAGTTTGAAAAAATGATGACTACTAAGTTTGAAATGAGCATGATCGGTGAACTCACTTACTTTCTTGGGCTTTAAATCAAACAAACTGACAAAGGCATATCCATTTGTCAAGAAAAATACCTGAGGAACTTACTAAAGAAGTATGAGCTCACTGACTGCTCTTTAGTAAAAAATCCTATGGTTCCCCCAAACAACCTTGGTCCTGACCTCACTGGTAAATCAGTGAATCAAACCCTATACAGAGGAATGATAGGGTCCCTGATGTACTTACTTGCCTCAAGGCCTGACATCCAATTCTCACTCTACCTATGTGATAGATATCAGGCTGATCTAAAAGAGTCTCATCTCACTGCTGTCACAAGAATCATCAGATACCTAAAGGGTACACTAAACCTTGGTTTGTATTACCTCAAATGTTCAGGGTTTGATCTCAAAGGATACACTGATTCAGACTATGCAGGCTGTAATATGGATAGAAAAAGTACTTCAGGATCCGGCCAATTTCTTGGTGGTAAACTCGTGTGTTGGAGTACAAAGAAACAACAGTTAGTGGCCATGTCCTCAGCTGAAGCTGAATATGTAGCTGCTGCAGGGTGTTATGCTAATGTACTTTGGATGAAGAGCCAACTGAGTGACTATGGCATTCAGTACAAGATGGTACCCATCTTTTGTGAAACACCAATGCTATAGCCATTTCCATTAACCCTGTGCTTCATCAAAGAACCAAACACATTGACATAAGGTATCATTTCATCTGGGAACACATCATGAATGGAGAAATTGAATTACATTTCATCCCCACAGAGTATCAGTTAGCTGATATCTTTACCAAACCCCAATTACATTTCAGGGGGCTCAAGATAATAAATGGCATTGAATACCTAACTAAATGCTCTAAGTACTTAGTTATTAAATGTCCTAGGTAGGTAACTGATTTCTATTAAATATAGGAATATATGTTACTTACACAGCTGGCATCCACATCTTGGGTCCCCACACCTACCTCACCATTACCACTAAGCATTAAATGCTCCCTCTCACACAATTACTTGTGTGGTGACATCACTCTGCAAAAGTGTCTTTTGCAGAGCCACGCAACTGTTCATCTAATCATGTTGCGAAAAAATGGGGTAATGGGAATTATGCAAATTAATGCGGATATCAAACAAGTATTATAACAAAATTTAAATTAATAACTAAAACCGTTTGATATCCGCAACCTCACAACTCTAATTCATTCCCTATAAATACCCCCACAAAGAAAAACACACACACGCTTTTAAAAATTAAGAAAATTCTTGCAAACTTTTTCCAAGAACAAAACTTGATTTCAAACTGTGTGTGTTCTCTCTTAACCTAAATTTTTTCTCAAAACCAGACCATTTTTCTCACTATGGCTTCTTCTAAAGCTGTTAAATACGGCCCCAATGTGGAATTCCAAATTGAGGGTGTTGACCTAACCAAAAACAATGTAGTGGGAAATTTTGCTTACCCTGAAGGGTTCCCTGAATACAAGGGGTGGTAAAATACCTCCAAAACTGTTTTCTCGCCACTGCATTCACAAAAAACCCTCCATAATCTATCATGATTGCCTGAGGGAATTCTGGTGCACCGCGGTGGTTGACAACCCTGATGCACCAAAGGATGTCACCATAAAGTTCTCAGTGGAGAATGGGACAAAGTCCCACACTCTCAACTACAAGACCTTTGTCAAAGCCACAGGCCTTGACTACTCAGAGACCTTTGCTGCCCAACCCAAAGAAGAGGAGGTGAAAGCAATTTTGCTAGAACTAGGGCCCTATGATAAACTCCACCCTGATGTGACCACAGGGGCCCTCCTAGCCAAAGCCCCAATAATCAAAACCTGGTTCCCTGCCCCCTGGAGGATCCTGATGACCTTTGTCATTCAGGTCCTTGGGGGAAATAAATCCTCCACTGAGCAACTTAACACTACTCAATCAATGATAGTGTATTGTCTCCTGGAGAGTATAAAAATTGACCTTGGAGAAATTATCTTCAGGGACCTCATTGCAAAATTAGGAGGGAAGTCTAGGAAAAAACTTATGTCATACCCTAGATTCATTTCATGTGCCCTGCAAGACTTGATAGGGTCCGAGTATATTAAGCCTGATGGCGTAGGCTTTGAGCCTTAGGTCTTACATAAGACCAATTACTCTCGTGACCCCACTGAGGTTACACCTGTCGCCCTGACCATGTAAATGCTAACTGCTATCCAGGGTGACAACAAGATTTCACCTATTCCTTCTCCCACCAAGAAGGTAAAGAGGAAGGGACAGGGGTCTAGGAAGGTGGCTCAACCCAAGTCACTCGAAACTGGTACCTCTGTCTCTAAGCCTGAGAAAAGGAGGTAACAACAGACCCTGACTGCTGACACCCTCAGGATCATTAACGAATCACTGACCCCAAAACAACCGCCAACGGAGGGCACTGAGACATCACACTCAGTGTCCTCGGGCAAACCCATTCCCAAAAGCTCTGCTGACATAAACAAGTCTGTGGAGTTGGAATCAACTCAACCTCCACATCCTGCTAAAGGCTTTGGAAACTACAACCAGAGTCTCAGGGAGCAAGGGGTCCTAAACCCTTGGTGGGGCAACACTACTCCACTGAGGCGGGGACCAACACCCTTTCACATCCCGCTAAAGGATCGGGTAAATCACAACCCAAGTATCAGGGAGTTAACGCCCCTAAATCTTCGACAGGCCAGCACATGCCTATTGGAAAGGGGGGCATAACCACTCAGGTGCCTGATGAGGACATTCGCAATTCAAAGCTCTTTGTCTTAGGGCATAACAACTCTTCCCAAAGACTCAGAAGGACTTATACAACTCGCTGATAGGGACACAACAATCACGATTCCTAAGGATGACACTGGAAAATGCCCATCAGTGTCTGAAGGGATCCCGGGGGACAAAGACTCAAAGGGAAAAATACCACTATCTGACATGGAACCCAAACCCACTCATGGAGGTGCACACAACTTGGGAACTGGCTCTAAGGACCAGTGTAACAACCCGATATTTTCCACGTCTACGTTTACTCCCAAACTTTGGAAATTCACTATTCATCGATTACTATTCATCAAAACACTATTCATTCCCGGAAGAAATTCCACTATTCATGTGCATTATCAGTAAGGACCTCTCATACGGACTAGAAATAGTCGGCATATCATCATTATGTCATTTACATGTTATACCACTCTTAGGATTTTTCAAATATATATATTTAGTATATTTAACGTTTTACGTATAACGATTTCTAAATAAACGTTAATGCCCGACTAATATATATACGACGAATATATCTAAATATTCCCACCATGGTCCCGACATATTTTTTTATATATCCTTTATAATATATAAAAATTATAATATTAATTTACCCGGTATTTTGGAAATTTATTTATTTCGTATCGTACGTCTAATTTAATTACGACGGTTTTCATAAAAGTTAAACGATAATTATCTAAACACCCAATAATTTTACCCAACCTATTTTTATAATTTTTATAACTTTATTTTATCCCGGTTAACTCCGTTAATATTTATTTCAAGACAACTCGGTACCCGATAACACCCAAAGTATACACTAAATCAACTAACACATACAATATCTAATATAATATCTTCAATTGCCCAATTTTCTTCCATAAACCCACGCCCCCACCATGATCTTTCATCAAATTTCCTTACCTAGCCATACTTCATTTAATGTTTATGTTTTGTTGTCCATTCATTTAATTTCTATAACACATAACTAGTTCATTTCACTAGCCAAAATAAATCAAATTCATCTCTTTCTCTCTTCTCATATCCACGGCAACAACAAGAAGGAAAGCAAGACCAATATTTTTCAAAGATCAAAGTGTGATTTTATTCATATAGCTATCCTTGTTTGAGTTTTGAAATAAAAACTCAAGGATTAGTAGGGTTTTTCATCAACTAATCTCCTTAATCTTTCAAGTAAGTTAACAAAACTCATTTCATAATTTTTATAAGTTATTACTATGGTTATATATTTTTCTTACAAGAACTCATGCATATATTAACTTATACCACTCCATTTTTGTATATATTTAACTTTTAAGCCCTAGAAAGTGATTATAGTTAGATCCTTGTTAGATTCACTTGGTTTGTGATGTTTAGGAACCCATGACACCCTAAGAAGGTGTATGGTAAGATTAGACTAGATTGGTGGTGATTGAAAGTGGTTTGGTTGAAGTTGAAACTAGTTTAGAGCCTTGGAAATGGTTTTTGAAACTACACATTGACCTACTGTCCCTATTTTCATTTCGTGGGAAAATCAGTGGTTGATGGCTAATTTTTGACCAAAGATTTAGAAAATACTTTTAAAAACGAAACTTTAGGCGAAAGAACGGATTAAAACGAGCTTATAACGAAGGAGATATGATTTTTGCAAATTTAACGACGAAAACTATTTTTGTAAAAACTGCTTGCTGTTTGGCAGATTTCAATGGGTAAAAAGAGGTATTAAACGTAACCTAGAGGAGCCGAGTTATCAAAAATATACTAGTATATACAAAAACGAATCCGTGGACATAAAGAACGAAGGAAACGAGCCTAAAACGACCGAGTTATACCCGTTTTAACATCGCCAAAACTATATATATATATATAGTCACAAATAAAAATAATAACGTACGTACTAAATGGTATATTTTCTAGAAACGTTACTAAGGACTATATCCTTAACAAACGAATACGTACGACCCGAGAGAATAATTATACGACTTAACGACGTCATTCTAAGGTTTTGATACAAAGGAATATAACACTAACATTTTTATACGATATATTACGACAAGTTTTTATAACTCTATTTGGACTTATTTTTCCTAAGTATGGAAAGTATTTTACTTGACAATAACTAGTATTTACAAGTTAAGAGTGGTATAGGGAAACATGTGCATGTACATTCCTTTCATCATTTCATGATCTAAAGCGGATCATATCATTCATTTAGGTTGCGGTTAGAGTGCGCGTCTTACTCCAGTTCGTACCCTTTGTTATCATATCGCTTATATCAGGTGAGTATTCACGAACCCCTTTTTCTAACTATTTCAACTAATTTGGGGTGGATGCATGAATTACTTGAACTAAATTGTTTGTTACTCATTGAACTCTTTTGACTTATAACTTGTTTGGAACTATTGAACTTGTCTTGACCTTATAACTTGTTTTAAACTTTTGAACTCGACTTAAACTTTTGAACTTAATGCACCGTACGTGTTATAACCTAAAGTCTCCCATGTTCGGAGCAACATAAAATCTCCCCTGTCTACGGAGTAACTTTGATTAATTACTATATAATAGTTTGTGAAAGATGTACCGTACGTGCATCAGCAATTGTTAGTCTCCTGCTGGTTTGCCGTTCGCACTCCAGTTTATACGTACCGTTCGTGCGGCCTCCTTGTGTGGGGCAGTAGGTAGTATGGATAGCGCTATTAGAGGTCGGCCAACCTCTCGTTCCCCTGTCTACGGAACGCATATTATTTATTTTAGGAGCCTTGCCACTTACTTTATTATATACTATGATTCCATATTGTGAACTATATTGACCACTTGTGCTTGACTACTAGACACATAACTTTTAGGCAGTGGGATGTAAACACACAGGTTACAAGTCTCTTATGGTGGGACTTGGAACTGAGTGGATTTGCAATGCCTTTGCCTGGCGAACTTTTTCAAATGGTTTTCCTATTATTTAAAATGTTTATACTCACCAACTATTTTTATAGTTGACCGTTTTCTCTCATGCATTTCAGGTGATCGTCAGTAAGCTTGTCATCAAGGTCTTGCATAATGAAGTTTTCACATGTCACTCCTTTTCATTATGTACTAAAATACCATCTTTTGGGAATCAAACTTATGTCTTTTATTTGCCAAAGTCGGCAATAACAACGTTGTAATGTTATATTTTTCCTTAATGTAAATTATGGTATTGTCTTATTTCTCTTTGGTAATGTATATCGATTTCGTTACACCTCGTGTTTCCGCCTTCGGCGAGGGTGTGACAGATTGGTACCAAAGCCAGAGGTTATAGAGAATGCCGATTTTTCTAAAATAAAAATCGCAACTATAACCAAAGTAACATTAAAAAAAAAAAAAAAAAAAAAAAAAAAAAAAAAAAAAAAAATGATACGAGTCGACTAGTCCTAGCATTGCATTATTAATCCTCAAGTATGCATAGCCTGATCACCTATGTATAATTCAGGAAGAATCATGCGATGAAGGGAGTAGTGGTCAAAGATCATGTTTGGTCGAGTCTAGAGAGTCTGGTCACCTGAAGTTGCATTGGTCGGGTGGGTATGCATAACCCGTTTATATGTTTCAGTTTCTGTTATCGTACCTTTTATATGCATTCATGTAGATTCTTTCTCCTTGCTACCTTACGTCCTGTTAGATTAGGCATGGCTTTGTTCCCATCATTCTGCGATCTCTATGTCACGACTATCATTATACCGTACATCATCCGTCATCGTTCATGTATCGTTCACTCAACCCATTATTTTTGGTCTATCGCAGAGCCACGGCCGCAATGAACACTCGCTCAGGACGTAACAACAATGAAAACCCGAATGACGATGCTGCTGGACGTAACAACAATGAAAACCCGAATGACAGTGCTGCTGGATTAGCTGACCTTCTCACTCAGATTGTTGCGCACATTGATGCCAAACGATCCAATAATGGTGCGGGTCCTTCGAACAACGGTCAGGGATGCAACTATAAGACTTTCATGACATGCAAGCCAATGGAATTTTATGGCACTGAGGGTGCCATTGGACTGCTATCATGGTTTGAGAATGTTGAGTCAAAACTCAGCATCACGAAATGTGCTGAAGGGGATAAGGTTGAATTCTCTGCGGGTCTACTTCAAGGTCGAGCATTGACTTGGTGGAACAACCAGCTACAGACTCGAGGAAGAGAGGCTGCAAATGGATTATCTTGGGAAGCATTTAAGAAACTACTAACTGACGAGTACTGCAGAAAAGATGAAGTGGAGAAGCTGGAAGTGGAATTTTGGAACCACTTGATGGTAGGAGTAGAAGTTGACAAGTACACGGCCCGTTTCCATGAGCTAACTAAGATGGTTCCTCATATGGTCTCCACTAAGGAAAAGCTGATCGATCGATATATTTGGGGATTGATTCCTGAAATCAGGAGGGATGTCACTTCATCGAACCCAACCACTCTACAAGCCGTTGTGGGCATGGCATACCGCTTGACAAATGATGTGATCAGATCTGGTGAACTAACAAATGGAAATAATGAAGGACGAAAGAGACAAGGAGATCAGCAAGGAAGCCGTTATCAAAATCAACAGGACAAGAAACAGCGAGTAGTTGGAAACTATGGAGCAACAAATCAGGGGCGCAGAGGATATGAAGGCTCACATCCTAAATGTACCCGATGTAACCTTCACCACTCCGGAGAATGCCCAAGGTGCATCAACTGCAAACGGACAGGCCATCTTAGTCGGAATTGCCGAAATGGAAATGGAAACCAAGGACAAAGATTAGCATGTTACGAGTGTGGGAGCTTGGATCATCTTCGGAATACTTGTCCAAAGTTGAAAGGAACTCCCAACCAAGGACAGAATCGTCCAAACCTGGCAGCGGCAACTGAAGGCCCCCAAGATCAGAACATTGAAATTCCTCCTGCACGTGGCCGAGCTTACTTCCTAGGGAATCACTTAACCCCACCGAATCAGGACAACATGCCGGGTACATTCTTTTGAACAACCTCCTTACTTCTTAATCTTGAGTGCTTAACTTATCTTTATTTCTCACCAAGTTCACGACATTGATATAATCCGAGACCTAGCGTTTTCGACTTTAGTTGCTTCATCAAATTTAACCGCGATCACATACACCTATAGAATGGACGAATTGAATCTCGAGGACGAGATTCCTTTTAAGGTTGGTAGAATGTAACAACCCGATATTTTCCACGTCTACGTTTACTCCCAAACTTTGGAAATTCACTATTCATCGATTACTATTCATCAAAACACTATTCATTCCCGGAAGAAATTCGACTATTCACGTGCATTATCAGTAAGGACCTCTCATACGGACTAGAAATAGTCAGCATATCATCATTATGTCATTTACATGTTATACCACTCTTAGGATTTTTCAAATATATATATTTAGTATATTTAACGTTTTACGTATAACGATTTCTAAATAAACGTTAACGCCCGACTAATATATATACGACGAATATATCTAAATATTCCCACCATGGTTCCGACATATTTTTTTATATATCCTTTATAATATATAAAAATTATAATATTAATTTACCCGGTATTTTGGAAATTTATTTATTTCGTATCGTACGTCTAATTTAATTACGACGGTTTTCATAAAAGTTAAACGATAATTATCTAAACACCCAATAATTTTACCCAACCTATTTTTATAATTTTTATAACTTTATTTTATCCCGGTTAACTCCGTTAATATTTATTTCAAGACAACTCGGTACCCGATAACACCCAAAGTATACACTAAATCAACTAACACATACAATATCTAATATAATATCTTCAATTGCCCAATTTTCTTCCATAAACCCACGCCCCCACCATGATCTTTCATCAAATTTCCTTACCTAGCCATACTTCATTTAATGTTTATGTTTTGTTGTCCATTCATTTAATTTCTATAACACATAACTAGTTCATTTCACTAGCCAAAATAAATCAAATTCATCTCTTTCTCTCTTCTCATATCCACGGCAACAACAAGAAGGAAAGCAAGACCAATATTTTTCAAAGATCAAAGTGTGATTTTATTCATATAGCTATCCTTGTTTGAGTTTTGAAATAAAAACTCAAGGATTAGTAGGGTTTTTCATCAACTAATCTCCTTAATCTTTCAAGTAAGTTAACAAAACTCATTTCATAATTTTTATAAGTTATTACTATGGTTATATATTTTTCTTACAAGAACTCATGCATATATTAACTTATACCACTCCATTTTTGTATATATTTAACTTTTAAGCCCTAGAAAGTGATTATAGTTAGATCCTTGTTAGATCCACTTGGTTTGTGATGTTTAGGAACCCATGACACCCTAAGAAGGTGTATGGTAAGATTAGACTAGATTGGTGGTGATTGAAAGTGGTTTGGTTGAAGTTGAAACTAGTTTAGAGCCTTGGAAATGGTTTTTGAAACTACATATTGACCTACTGTCCCTATTTTCATTTCGTGGGAAAATCAGTGGTTGATGGCTAATTTTTGACCAAAGATTTAGAAAATACTTTTAAAAAGGAAACTTTAGGCGAAAGAACGGATTAAAACGAGCTTATAACGAAGGAGATATGATTTTTGCAAATTTAACGACGAAAACTATTTTTGTAAAAACTGCTTGCTGTTTAGCAGATTTCAATGGGTAAAAAGAGGTATTAAACGTAACCTAGAGGAGCCGAGTTATCAAAAATATACTAGTATATACAAAAACGAATCCGTGGACATAAAGAACGAAGGAAACGAGCCTAAAACGACCGAGTTATACCCGTTTTAACATCGCCAAAACTATATATATATATAGTCACAAATAAAAATAATAACGTACGTACTAAATGGTATATTTTCTAGAAACGTTACTAAGGACTATATCCTTAACAAACGAATACGTACGACCCGAGAGAATAATTATACGACTTAACGACGTCATTCTAAGGTTTTGATACAAAGGAATATAACACTAACATTTTTATACGATATATTACGACAAGTTTTTATAACTCTATTTGGACTTATTTTTCCTAAGTATGGAAAGTATTTTACTTGACAATAACTAGTATTTACAAGTTAAGAGTGGTATAGGGAAACATGTGCATGTACATTCCTTTCATCATTTCATGATCTAAAGCGGATCATATCATTCATTTAGGTTGCGGTTAGAGTGCGCGTCTTACTCCAGTTCGTACCCTTTGTTATCATATCGCTTATATCAGGTGAGTATTCACGAACCCCTTTTTCTAACTATTTCAACTAATTTGGGGTGGATGCATGAATTACTTGAACTAAATTGTTTGTTACTCATTGAACTCTTTTGACTTATAACTTGTTTGGAACTATTGAACTTGTCTTGACCTTATAACTTGTTTTAAACTTTTGAACTCGACTTAAACTTTTGAACTTAATGCACCGTACGTGTTATAACCTAAAGTCTCCCATGTTCGGAGCAACATAAAATCTCCCCTGTCTACGGAGTAACTTTGATTTATTACTATATAATAGTTTGTGAAAGATGTACCGTACGTGCATCAGCAATTGTTAGTCTCCTGCTGGTTTGCCGTTCGCACTCCAGTTTATACGTACCGTTTGTGCGGCCTCCTTGTGTGGGGCAGTAGGTAGTATGGATAGCGCTATTAGAGGTCGGCCAACCTCTCGTTCCCCTGTCTACGGAACGCATATTATTTATTTTAGGAGCCTTGCCACTTACTTTATTATATACTATGATTCCATATTGTGAACTATATTGACCACTTGTGCTTGACTACTAGACACATAACTTTTAGGCAGTGGGTTGTAAACACACAGGTTACAAGTCTCTTATGGCGGGACTTGGAACTGAGTGGATTTGCAATGCCTTTGCCTGGCGAACTTTTTCAAATGGTTTTCCTATTATTTAAAACGTTTATACTCACCAACTATTTTTATAGTTGACCGTTTTCTCTCATGCATTTCAGGTGATCGTCAGTAAGCTTGTCATCAAGGTCTTGCATAATGAAGTTTTCACATGTCACTTCTTTTCATTATGTACTAAAATACCATCTTTTGGGAATCAAACTTATGTCTTTTATTTGCCAAAGTCGGCAATAACAACGTTGTAATGTTATATTTTTCCTTAATGTAAATTATGGTATTGTCTTATTTCTCTTTGGTAATGTATATCGATTTCGTTACACCTCGTGTTTCCGCCTTCGGCGAGGGTGTGACAACCAGGCATATAAAATCCAGTCTACTAGATTAGACGGGTCAGGACCTGGCCAAAACGAAGGCATATCTTCTTATGAAGAGGAGCCGGATAATTTACTTTTGAAGATTCAGTCCATGGCTGATGTTCAGGCAGCCTTGTTCTCAGATGATGAATTCCATAGTGATGAGGAGGTTTTTGAAGCCAGAGGTGACATGGATATTGAGGAGTAAGTCCCTGAACCAATCTCTTAGTCTCCTCAATCTCCTACCCATGAAGTTGCTGAGTCTCACTCCGAGTATGAATCCTCTGATGATGATCAAACTCCTCTCATTGAGAAGGTTTTCACCAAGTTCATCAAAAAGGCCACCAATGCCTTGTTCCGGGGGGTTACTGATGAAGTTTTTGACATGCACACTGAACAAGTTGCTCACTACTTTAATCTCAAGGATGCAGTTGAAGAGTTTAATGAAGCTGTTAGGGAACAGAATTCCTTCGTTAACTTCTCCCTGACACAGATGATTTCACTCTTCAACCAGTTCCTTGAATCCCTCAACAAACTGACTACAGGGGTTCAGTCAATTCAAGAATCGGTTAAGGATGATCCTGAACTCACCAAGAAGCTCCTTCAGGCATTAGAGACTGATGAAGCGAAAAGTTTACCGCTTTTAGGGGGTCATTTAAGGCCAAAGTCGTGATTATTTGATCAAATATTGCCCTAAATCGTTCCTTTTGTCATTTTAGGTTCTTTTGAGAGGAAATTTACAAAAGGAAGCATTTTGGACGTTTTTGGAGCGAAAAAGTGAAGAAAACGACAAAGTCTCAAAATCATGCTGGAAATTGCACATGACGGCATCACATCTAGTGACGGCGTCATGACTTGACAAAGAGGTGGATAAATCAAATACACGTGACGCGCCATAAGGTTTTCTAAAGAGTTCGTGATGGCGTCACATTATAAAATGTCAAGGTCGTCACGTATAATCCAAAGAGAGACGACCCAGAGTACACAAAGAGTGACGGCGTCAGAAGTGGATCTAGGCAATACGAGTATTATTTTGGCGGCAAGTTGACGGCGTCACATCTATCTCTTGACGCCGTCAGGATACAAAATCTATATATAGTTTTCTAGTTTTCATTCATTGTGTGCAACTTTGAAGAGAGTAACCCTAGACAAATGTTACAGATATTTTGAGGGTTTCAAACCCTTGTTTCATCTATGCTTAATTGAAGATAAGTCTTTCATCAAATCATTCAATATGTCTATGTGTTGTTTGATTATATCTTATGCTTGTCTTCTCTTTAACATGCTAGGCTAGGTTTTCTTTATGTTTTCTTAGATGTAATGAAACTTAGATATTGATTATGGGTTTGTTGTTTGTTTATAATTGTTGTGGATGAATGAATTCGATGTTAGGCTTAAGAAAACTGGCAGACTTCCAATTGGTAACTTGCTTGAACGTCTTAAGAAACATGATCGGAGGTGTACTACGATATATTGGTTGTATTTAATGCGTAGGTAACTACTAATGAGGCCATGTTAGGAGCTAGTAGTCGGCTTGACATAGGAAGAGGTAGAAGCTTTTAGAGCTAGGGAAGATCGTACATAGCCCTACGAATGGTATTAAGGAATATAACCCGTCATCCATGCAATTGTAACAAACTAATCAACCGTAAAAGATAGCTAAGGAGTAGTGAAATCTAAGTAAACACAATTTTCTCTCATTATTGTTTTCACCATAATTTAGTTTAAGTTTAGTTTATTTTATTTTGATTGCATCTTTAGTTATTTGGGTTAGTTGATTAGCAACTAATTCCACCCACTCCTTCCAAAACTGAGATTTTACTTGCTTTCACTTAAAATATAAAAATACAAAAAGAATCATCCCTCATCTCTAGACCTAGTTTTAGTGAGTTTTAACCCTAGTGAACACTATTTTTTGAGTTGAACGATCAATCCCCCGGTACTTGTCACTATACTATACTACAACAGTCAGGTATACTGCCTGGTGGGGATTGTAAGCTTCTCAAGATCCCTTGAGAGGTAAAACCTTTTGCGAGGGTGCAATTTCACGCATCAAGTTTTTGGCGCCGCAGCCCGGGGAAATAGTTATTGTCTAGGTTAAAATTTCTTTTTATTAGGTCTACTTTCTAGATTTCTTTCTAGTAAGATTTTTTATTTTTATAGGTTTCTTTAGTCTATCTTTTTCTTCATTCCTTTGTTCGTAACCTTTGCCATCCGCCATCATGGAAGGTGGTAATCTCTTTGATCCCATCAACCCATCACAACAAAACCATCCACAAAACCCAACACAACCAAACCTACCTCCTAGACCCCGAACTTTAGGAGAGTACTCCCGTCCTAGCCACCAAGGCTATCGAAACACCATTGAGCTCACTCAAGGAGCCAATGTGTCTCCTTGCGATCCGACACCATCCGGTTGGTGCAAAGCGGATGTGCATTCCATGGACTTCGTTCCGAAGATCCTAATCAACATCTCAAGGATTTCCTCAAAATCATAGATTCAATAGACCTTGATGTTGGAACTCCCAATTGCGTCTCTTCTAATTCTCTCTACGTGACCAAGCTAGTCAATGGCTTGAGCGTTTACCCGTGGGATCCATCACCTCTTAGGATGATCTCACCACTCGCTTCCTTGCTCAATTTTTCCCACCGGAGATAACTACTAAGTTTAGAAATGACATATTGATGTTCCAACAACGTCAAGGTGAAACTCTCTATGAAGCATGGACTCGTTTCAAGGACTTACTCCAAAAAGTCCCTCATCATGGCATAGATCTTTGGCTCCAAGTCCAAATTTTCTATGGCTATATCGATCTCTCCACAAGGCGCACCATTGACCAATCGGCCGGTGGCAAGCTTCGTGATCTAAGTGCGGAAGAATCATGGGAACTCATAGAAGATCTTGCTCTCTATGACAACGAAAGTTGGAATGATCCCCGTCATTTGAACAAAACGGTTAAGGAAATATCTTTGCCTTCAAACAATTCAAGCACTCCATACCGTAGGATCATGAAACTTGAAGATCAAGTTAAGTTTCTCATGAAATCCTACGAAGCTCCTAAACCTTCAAGCCAAGTGAACAAAATCACTTCTTTGTGCAAACTATGTAGTGGTCCCCACGACACTCGTGATTGCATGGAACTCCCCGAACAAGCTTTTGCGGATTACGCATCCTCGCGTACCGACGGAGCGGGAGACAAGTGGTACACTTTCAAACCCGAGCAATACCCTTACAGTGATTCATACAACCCCTCTTGGAAAAATCACCCGACCCTTAGGTGGAAACAAAACCAAAACATGGCCCAAAACAATTCTTCCATTCTACCTAATCGTTATCAACCAAACGGTCCACCCTCTAACCGTACTTTCAACAAAAATCCTTCCAACAACTATGGTACAACCATTAATCTTGAAGGATTGATGTCCAAATTTATGGCATCTCAAGAAGCCCACATAGCTAAGTTTGAATCCGAATTCAATCAACAACAAGTGGAGATGACCAATAAAATTGACAACTTGTTGAAAGCTCTCAACAACCAAGTGCTAACTACACCAAAGAAGGACACTATGGACACTAGTAGCAGAACCCAAAATTAAGGACCCCTCATCATCTAAACACGTCCACTTTGTCAACGTAGTTACCATTAAACCGGTCAATAATGATAGGGAAGAAAGTGATGTGGATGAGATTAAGGAAGTTTTGGAGAAAAAGGAAGAGAAAGTTGAGGAAGTATAAAATGTAGAGGAATACTTTGATAGGTTACCTACCAAGGAAGAACGGGAATACCATAAGGATCTATTCGATGACCCCGAGATACCATACGTCCTTGGTTCACCAATCATTAAGGCGGGTGATCCCTCTAACATCAACATACCATGCAACATTGGGCATATGCATGTGTGGAAAGCCTACATCGATCTCAGATCTCCCATAAATATTATGACTAGGACCCATTACAATTGGGTAATGAAGAAGCAACATGTATATGGGATGATGCCCAACACGAGTTAGATGAGTAACTTTGTGGGAAGAGTGAAAGGATTGCACGTCTTTGTAGGAAACTTCACTTATGTTACCGATTTTGTGATTGTAGAAGATATTCGTCCGGTAATAGATGGTTGCTTAAGTCAAGTAGTGTTCGGAAAGCCGTTTGTTGAGACTTCTAAGATGAATTATGACCCATCTCTAGGGATAGTTAGATTCAAAGATGAGAACGATGAGATAGCTTACCAAATGCCCTATAAGATTGAACAATTTTGTCTTTTATCAAACATCGAAAAGGAACACAAGTAAGCGGTCTACTATAGGAATGATGAGGATGGACGTAGAGGAGTAGACTGTTATGAATAAAATATTTAGTTTTTACAAGGAATGCTTGCAACTAGATCCAGAACACAAAACTAAAATCAAGGATGACCTAGGAACCGGAACCGATGACGAGGTCACATAATAGCCCATGACTTTGAGTCTAGCTACAAGACTCGTAAATAAAGAAAAGTGCTTCTTGGGAGGCAACCAATGTTTTATTTGTTTTGTTTGTTTGTTTGTTTGATTTTATTTGTTTCCGTCTGCATGCTTTATTTTTATTGTTTGTGGATCATGTTTCATAGTAAATTGTGAAAATGCTTTACTTTGTTGTTTATCTTAACTTCATAAAAAGGTATTTAGCAAAAGATAAGTGTAAGGGAAACCTAAATTGGTTTTTAAGAACGGGAATTGAACATGAACCACAACAATATTAAATGAACATGTATATTAGTATTTGTTTGAGTCAAATGCTTGTATCGAGTCATAATGATGTTTTGCAAGAATTCCAGGAATTAAGGCATGAGTTTTTCCAGAAATTTTCCGGAAACTTAACATGAGATTTCTGTCAGAACACTCTGATGAAGTCAGGATCATAACCTGATAGCGTCAGGTGTAAAAATCTGAAAAATTTTGCGAGTTTTATTTTTCTAACAGAATCTTAAAGTTTTTGTTAATTCTTTAGTTTTATAAACTCCAGGAAATCTGCAAACATTCATTTCACAAGCATTATATCCTTTATATATATATATATATATATATATATATATATATATATATATATATATATATATATATATATATATATATATATATATATATATATATATATATATATATATATATATAGATTGCCGCCGATTTTACGTGAGGTTTGTCATGATTGTTTTCTCAGGTTTAAAAGGTTATATTGGACAAAAAGATGATTTATATTTCTGGAGGGAAGCTTTCAACGTTCATTTTCTTGGAGGAGGATTTAACCATGTTATCCATTTATCCACACCGAACGAATCAGGGGAGTATTTGTTTTTATTCTTTTACCTTCATTACTTTTACATCCTTTTTATTGAACATTGGGGACAATGTTCAGCCTAAGTGTAAGGGGAGGGTAAATGATGATACCTTAGAGAATGCAATTGCACTTGAGTTTGTTTATTCAATAGTAGGTGTGTAATAAAACTAAGAGAAATACTTGTTAGGGCAATTTTAGTACCAAATTTAAATTTTTTTACAACATTTAGGAGTGAAGTTTTAGCCTTAATGAGCGTCTCATGGATAGGAGTTATATGACTAGCACAAAAACCGTACCACTCAAAACAAAAATTTTATGAATAAGGTAGTGACCATCAGAGTATTAGATTAATTGACTAACGTTCCAGCGATCTAGTGTATGACTTGGTGACCACCCGTTATGCAAATAATGCGCCAGCGATCCAAGAAGTGCATTAGTGACCATCCGTTAGTTGAAGCGTCAAAGACTCGTGCCAGTGATCTACTAACTTCATATATGTGAGGTTCGCCCTTAGACTTGTTAGGAAAAGCCTTAGTGCTTATGAGTGTACCGGTAGTACTTAGATTCTAGAACTTGCGTTAGTGATGCATCCCGAGACCGCTAGTGAGACTACATTCGTGTAGTAGGATTTACTACATGATAAGAGGCATTAGGATCACCCTTGTGTTAAACCCACACCTTTGCAATAATTACTTGACCAATAAAGTCATAATTACTTGACTAGTAAAGTCAATTAATTTCTCCCACACCTTTGCGTTGTACTCATTTTTAGTACACGATACCCCTAGTGCACCCCTCCGAGCCTATCTTTTTCGTTTCTAACTTTAAGCATTTTACTTAAAAGAAGAATTTATTTACAATCCACCCCAAACGTACAACCAAATCGCCTTAGCCTTCCTTGTATGCACTCATCTTTAGTGCATTATTGTTACATGTTAAAACCCTTAGTTAATTATCTAATTGATTACATGGTTGCTAAGTCGAGTCATATCTTGTACATATTGTTTTGGTGCGATTGGGACTCATGGGTAAAGTACTATTGTTATGGAGTAATGGGGAAGAACATATTATATTAGCCCCATATGTGCGTTAATCTTAAAAAGTACTCCAAGTGTTTTGATTATCTTGATTCGAGTCATTAGAATAGATGATTGTAAAGTATGTAAAAGTTCAAGTGTAAGGGGAATGCAAATCTCCTATGATGTATTATTTTGGATGGTAGGGTAAGAGTGTATGAAAAAAAATCGAAAAAATCAAGAAAAAGAAAAAAAAATAGAAAAAGCAAAAGAAGAAAAACATACGGACTACCATCCCGTTTCATTTTATGTTTGTTTTATGTTTTGTTAGTTTGTGATTAGCTTAAGTCGAGTCAAGTCTTGGCTTAGCAATGCCACATTGTACATGTAATTGACCAAGATGATTAACTCGCCACCAGTAAATATTGCCTTTATCCAACAAAACCGTGTTTACCATATCCCTACACCTCACGTTATAACCCTTTAAAAGACCTCTTTGATAGTTTATCCTAGGTGCTTACGCCAAGTGGTGGAGGTTTGATCCTTTCCCAAGCCTATGGTAATCTATTTGCTATGACAGGTAGTGAGAGATGTTTTCCATTTCCATATTGTGATATATACTTTATTACACCCGAGAGGTGTGAGTATCTAAACACTATTTGTGAGGAGCTAGTGTATAATTTCCGTGCTTGTTTTTGGTTGAAGTGGAATGATTATTTGTTGTAATTACTTTTACATTAATGTTAAATGACCCCTAACTTGTATTTTGATTAGAATAAAAGCGCATTTGCTTGAGGACAAGCAAATCTCAAGTGTAAGGGTATTTGATGAAGCGAAAAGTGTACCGCTTTTGGGGGGTTATTTAAGGCCAAAGTCGTGATTATTTGATCAAATATTACCCTAAATCATTCCTTTTGTCATTTTAGGTACTTTTGAGAGGAAATTTACAAAAGGAAGCATTTTGGACATTTTTTGAGCGAAAAAGTGAGGAAAACGACAAAGTCTCAAAATCATACTGAAAATTGCACATGACGGCGTCACAGGTTGCTAGTGACGGCGTCATGACTTGACAAAGAGGTGGATAAATCAAATACACGTGACGTGCCAGAAGGTTTTCTGAAGAGTTCGTGATGGCGTCACGTTATAAAATGTCAAGGTCGTCACGTATAATCCAAAGAGAGACGGCCCGGAGTCCACAAAGAGTGACGGCGTCAGAAGTGGATCTAGGCAATACGAGTATTATTTTTGCGGCGAGTTGACGGCGTCACACCTATCTCTTGACGCCATCAGGATACAAAATCTATATATAGTTTTCTAGTTTTCATTCATTGTGTGCAACTTTGAAGGGAGTAAACCCTAAATGAATTTTATAGATATTTTGAGGGTTTCAAACCCTTGTTTCATCCATGCTTAATTGAAGATAAGTCTTTCATCAAATCATTCAATATGTATATATGTTGTTTGATTATATCTTACGCTTGTCTTCTCTTTAACATGCTAGACTAGGTTTTCTTTGTGTTTGCTTAGATGTAATGAAACTTAGATATTGATTATGGGTTGGTTGTTTATTTATAATTGTTGTGGATGAATGAATTCGATGTTAGGCTTAAGAAAACCGGCAGACTTCCAATTGGTAACTTGCTTGAACGTCTTAAGAAACATGATCGGAGGTGTACAACGATATATTGGTTGTATTTAATGCGTAGGTAACTACTAATGAGGCCATGTTAGGAGCTAGTAGTCGGCTCGACATAGGAAGAAGTAGAAGCTTATAGAGTTAGGGAAGATCGTACACTGACCTACGAATGGTATTAAGGAATATAACCCGTCATCCATGCAATTATAACAAACTAATCAACCGGTAAAATATAGCTAGGGAGTAGTGAAATCTAAGTAAACACAATTTTCTCTCATTATTGTTTTCACCATAATTTAGTTAAAGTTAAGTTTATTTTATTTTGATTGCATCTTTAATTATTTGGGTTAGTTGACTAGCAACTGATTCCGCCCACTCTTTCCAAAATCGAGATTTTACTTGCTTTCACTTAAAATATAAAAATACAAAAAGAATCATCCCTCATCTCTAGACCTAGTTTTAGTGAGTTTTAACCCTAGCGAACACTATTTTTTGAGTTGAACGATCAATCCCCCGGTACTTGTCACTATACTATACTACAACGGTCAGGTACACTGCCTGGTGGGGATTGCAAGCTTCTCAAGATCCCTTGAGAGGTAAAACCTTTTGCGAGGGTGCAATTTCACGCATCAGAGACCTGTCAGCTGAATTCTGTGCATCTCACTGAGCTACTCAACCTGATGAAGTCCTCAAATCTTTAGGCTCTTGGTACCTCAATGAAGTCGGTCAAATCCTCCCTTGCTGCCTTGGATCAATCAGTGGCAGCTAGGGGTGTTATCGGGTCGGGTTATTGGGGTATCGAGTTTGTCGGGTCGGGTTGAGTCGGGTTTTGAATTTTTAAAAAGTCACCCGCAACCAGACCTGATAAGTAATCGGGTTATCGGGTTCAGGTGGGATTCGGGTCGGGTTATGTCGGGTCAGGTGATTCGGGTTATCGGGTGACCCGATTAAGTAACATTGAGTAAAAAACATCAATTACAAGTGTCTTAAGGATATAATGCTTGATACAATACCACTTGAATTCGGGTTCTTAAATCTAAGCAATAAAGAATTGGTTTGACAGATAGATCAAAGAGAATTAACAATGTTTTATAATAGCATAAGCAACATTAAAGTCTTGCATAAACAAATGCAGTTATGAATTCAATAGCTACATTAACAATTTGCATACATCCATAATCTTTGGTAGGATTTTAATGATCTAAAAATCTTGTTCTAAGGGACTGTTTAGATGCGCTGCCACTTCTAAATGTAAAATTACTTGGCTTTAAGCACTTTAATTATCTGTATTTTTAATCCAGCTTTCTAATATTCACTAAAAACGTGCATCCAAACACCTAAGTTAAATTAATTCAGAAAAGGTTAGTAATAAGCATATATTAACAAGCAATAACGCGGATTGTCGGGTCTTATCGGGTTGACCCGATAACCCGATAACATTATTTATTTAACCCTAACCCGACCCGATAACACTATCGGGTTATCGGGTTTGGGTCAAAACAACCCGACTAGCTTTTTTGACCTGATTAGACCCGACCTAATTAGCCTTATCGGGTTCGGGTTCGGGTCGGGTCAACCCGACCCTACTGACACCCCTAGTGGTAGCTCAGTCTCAAAAGTCAGCTTATATGGCTTGGATTTTTGATTCACGAATGACGGCAATGAAAAATGCTCAGGCATCACTTGAAGCCAAAGTGTCTACCATTCAACAGGATACTTCTGATATCAAAACTATGATGACTGAGATCTATCAAGCCTTCAAGGGTTCCTCTTCCTCTGCATCAGTCGTACCAACTCTTGCCATCACCTCAGCTCAGGCAACAGTTGAGGGGGAGAATGCAACTACTAATGCTCCCTTCGCTGAAGCACCAGAAGCCTCAACCAGTCAACCAATGGCTACTGATGTTGCTTCAAGAAGACAACCCTCTCACAATGAGAGGGAGTATGTCACAGAAGCCACTCCAATCTCCTCATTACAGACTCATGAAGCAATAGTCTCCTCATCACTCAGGCAGGACAGAGGCCAAAACATACTTACAACAACAGAGCCTGAAATTCCTCTGCTTGTACCTGCTTCCACCTTAGTCAGAAAGGATCCTGATGAGCCCATCAGGGTTCTATTTGAAATTAATGGAGTTATATATCATATCACTGACGCGGAAATTCAAGCTCATATGGAGAGAGATGAGACACTGAAGAAGGTGGCTGAAATGGTGTCGTATTAGTCAAAAACAGCTTATCCCAATGCTCTGTGGATAGTATAGTGTGTCCCCGGGTCGTTAAAGTCCCAGCGAGATTGAAATGGTGTCGTCTGAAATCGTTTATGAGTGAGTGGCACTGAGGACAGTAGCCCAGATGATGTGGAATTGAATTTGCTATTGTTATTTTGGTATTTGTACACAGATATAACATTCACAAAAATCAGATACTCAGATATATGAACAAATTCACAATCAGGTATACGTAACAGACATAAAAGTGGGTTTTGGTGAATTACAAACTACAGGGGGTGCTTTTGAAACTTTTGAAACTTAAAAATTAAAAAGAAATTTTAACTTGAAAATGAAATTATAAAAGTGATTATTTTACTATTTAAATATTATTTAATTAATTAACCTAATTAAAAATCTAATTTAAATCTAATTTAAATTAACTAATAATTATAAATGTTACAAATTAACCTAGAAACTTGCAAAAATAATTTCTAAACTTAAATTAGAACTTGAAGAAAGTATAAAAAATAAGGATAAATATTTTTGTCTTTTTATGATTTTTTTTATTAATTAAAAACTATTTAACTTAATTAAACTAATTAAATTATTTTAAATTACTATTAATACTAAATTAACTTAGAAAATTATAAGAAAATTTATAAAATTACTTAACCATCACAGGAATCCTACAAAATTATAAAAACCTCTAAAAATTATGTTTAAGGCTAATCCACTAATTAATTACCTTTTAATTACTTTAAATCTAATTTAAATAATTAAAATAAAAAAATGGAAAATGAACAGTAGAAATTTAAAAATATATTTCCTAAAAGTCTAATATATTATATAAGAGCTATAAAAAATATAAAAACTAGGTTTTGCTTTATAAAAACTAAATATGCTATTTAATACTTATTATTGATTAATAATTAAGAAAACTAAAATTAAATCTAATAAATACTAAATGACAAAATAAAAATCTGAAAAATTTACTAGAATTACTTTACTATATAAGGTAGTTAATAAAAATATAAAAACACTAAGTACTTAATGAAAATCTAAAAATGAAAATTAAAAGATAAATTGAATTAAATAGAAACTATCACTTAATTTAAATTTGGATTTTCTTGGTTTTTCTTTTACAAGCCTACTTAACTACTGAAAATAGAGAACTTTTATGAAAACACTTTTGACATTAGCTTATAAATAAGCAGTAAGCACCCCCTTTTGCTTATCAGTTGACTTATGTTGACTGAATGCACAAATAAGCACAAATGACTAGAGGTGGGGCCCACAATGGTGAAACTTGATTCAAATAAGCTAAACAGACTCAGATAAGCCAGAAATAACAAGCAATGGTCTCAAATAAGCGGTTTGGAAGCAAATAAGCACTTGTGCAATTTGAGACTGAGCACAGATTAGGGACAGACTTAACGATGGATTCCAGGTGGGGTCCACTTGATTATAGGTCAAACAAATGCTCAAGTTTTGTTCCCTGGTAGGAGGGGGGTTGGGAAAAACCAAATGGAACCTCTGGGGCCCACTGGGTTGGTCTACAAAAGCCACCAAAGTGGTGGTGATGAGATGGTCAGCTGTGCACAGGGCAATGGTTTGCCCTACAACTCAGTTCAAGGGGCAATTTAGTCCACTAAGAAAAATCACAAAAATCAAACCAATGTGGGATTCAAAAGTTGAGGTGGTGGAGTGTAACTACAACAAGTTTCAGATCCTCACCCCAAGCACATAAATCACAAAAAATCTTTTAACTTTTGCAAGAATCTGAGATGGTGCAATTTGACTTTTTGAGTAAAACACAAGAGTTGACTTATTTAAATTTCTACTAACTCCTACTGATTAAAAATGATGTTATGAGATATGTTTAAGCTAGTTTACTCTATACTAATAACTTATGTAACTAATTTGTAGGATCTGAGTACCAAAAACTCTCACAGTTAACTGTGAGTGAAGAATTTTTATGATTTTGACTATTTTACTTTGTGACACCAAAGGTTAAGGTTTGTTTGAACCTTTTTTACACTGAGAAAGAGTTTTAACACAAAGATACCACCCAAGAACCTTAACTACACAGTGAACTAACCAAATCCAAACACTCCTTTATATCAAGCTGTTTTGTGTTTTTCAAATTAATGGGGTACTAAGGTGTATAAACTTGATTCCAAACCACTAATTATGACTAATAGAACTTATTTAAGCACTTAGGAACAGAACACAATGGCAAATACACAGGCTTAATACTTAATTAGTTTTGACAGTTAAATCTAAGGATCTGAGTAACTATATATTTTAACAAGCAAGCTATGAAAATTTAACTAAAAATCACTTAACTAACAATCAAAGAACAAATGCAAACACATAAATGCAATAAGCAAGCAATCAATCAGAAGTTAAGGTTTTTAGGGAAAATTTAAAATAGCAAAAGCTTACAAGAATACCCTCAGCATGAACAGAGGGTTTTCCTATGATGTCTATCTTTAGATAGGCTGTCTTCACTTCAAATCTTGCTCCTCAATGATCCTCAGTACCTGAAAACAAGTTAGAAACAGAACAGTTGACCAAATTTGACTTTTTTGTGTTTTTGAAGTTTTCTACTAACACTGGATTTTAAAGTCTCTAAAAAGCTTCAATGAGCTTATTGGAACCTAAATGTAGCTAAATCAGTCCATGGTTCTTGCTTCATATCACATCTCAGCTTATTAAGAAATTCATAAATTGAGAAAATTTGAAATTGCACAAAACAGAAGTGAGACTTTGATTTTATTAAATGAAAAGATTCAGAGTACACTAGAATTACTACTACAATGCTTATAATTGAAAGTTACACTGAAATAAAAGCTTAATTTGAAAATCGACACTAAATTTTAACTAAAAGACTACACACTTCAATCCTTGCATCTTCATTCCTTTTATAGCCCATGATTAGGGTTCTCTTAAGCCTCTGATCATTTCCCACTTTGAATCACATCCATTGGATCACTGCAAGTCAATCTCAGCCTTTGAATTTGTTCGCGCCAAAAAGCAATTGGGACTGTTACAGCAATTGGGGGGGGGGGGTGGCAGCATTTATTGTTGATGTGAGGGTAGGTACAGGGATGTGGGAAGGTGATGATGGGTTTTATCTCAACTGGAGGGGGGATAAGGTGGTGGTTTTGCAGGGGAGAGGGAAGGGTGGTTTGGCGGTTTGGGGTGGTTTGACTGGTATTTGACCAGGGTCAACGTTTGACCCTGGATTATATAAAACGGGGGTGTGGGCTGGTGTGTGGTGTTTTGGGCCCAAGTGAAAAGGATGGGATTGGGCTTTGGGAGTTGGATTGGACTAGGCTTAATAGGAGTAGTATTATTATTAGTTAGGTCCGGTTTGGTTTTTAAGATTACACAAGGACCATTTTTGTAATTTAACAAAAGTTGAGGGGTGTAACTTGTCAATCTTCCAAAGTGTTCCCAAGGGTATTTATTGCCATATCATGAATAGTGTAAGGTCCTTTGTTGATTTTTTCCATGTTAAATACACCAGGGACTAAAATTGCCAAACTTTCAAACTTCAGGGACCATTTGTGCAATTTTCACCAAACTTTCCACCAAGGACCAATCCTGCCACAAAAGGTTAGTGCAAGGACAAAATTTGTTTTTCTCAAAGTTTTTAATTTCCCAGAGACTATTTTTGACAATTTTCAAAGTTCAGGGACTAAACTTGACATTTTGTGAAACTTTTCACCAAAGGACTAATTATGAAACTTTTTGATTTAAAAGGACCTTTGGTGACTTTTTCAAGTTTTTAGAACAACTAGGGACTAGATTTGACAACTTTTGAAAGTTGAGGGACTGAAACTGCCAATTATGCAAACTTTGTGCGTTTTTCATCTGTTTTTGATATTTTTGCATTTGAAACATGTAAAACACTTTCCTGGGATATTTTCACTATTTTGATTCAATATTGAGTATTTTTAGATGTTTTGGCAGCTCAAAAATGGTAAAAATGATGAGTATTTACACACTCATCAATCCCCCACACTAAAACATTGCTAGTCCCTAGCAATCTTTTGAGAAAAACCTGATGGATTTGAAAATCTCTTTACCAAAAGCCATCACTTCTGGAGTAGCCAGGTGTAAGAACTGTGGCACACCTGATAACCGTGTGATTTTGAGCAAACCACCAGTTGTGAACGGATTTGATTAGTCTTTACCAAAAGCCGTTTGCTTCTGGACTAGCCAGCATCTTGATGGACTAAGTCAACATCTTGGTGAGCTGATTAACAATTATGGATTTTCCACGGCCTTTACCACAAGCCATAATCTTGTGGGCTAGCCAACTCATTTGCTTTATGGGATATGGGGAGTTGAGGAACCATACAATTTTTGGCAAATTGCAAGCCATCAACGGGTTTGAGATGTCTTTACCAAGAGCCGTTTGCTCCTGGACTAGCCAATCCATTTGTCATTTAGACTTTGGCGGACTGATTACCACAAAAATTTTGAAATAAAGTGAAAAAATTTTGAAAAATTTAGGCCTAAAAATGGGGGTACTTAGAAAGTTTTGTGATAAAATTCGTAAGAATTCCCCCCCCCCCCCCCCCCCCACACTAGAGTTGAATATTGTCCTCAATATTCAAAGTCCCGGCTATTATGCCGAATCTCTGAACGGAAAAAGCTAATATTCGAATCTAACTGTGGAAATATTGATTTTATTTTTCACTTTATTTATCTGTACATACAATTACACACATTTTTTTCATGAAACCTTGAACTTATATACATATTTACTTTTCAAAAGGTGGGGGACGGCCACTCCCCCACACTAGGGTGGTAGAAAGTAGAAAGAAGTCAGAAATACGGGTGAAAACCCATATATGTTGCTAATTTTTGTTCACCGAGTCACTAGCTTGACTCGATCCCCGAATTCATTGGTCCATGGGGAAAGTTTGGAGATCCGGAACAACCATGGGTGGTATGTCCTCTCCAAAATAATGTTTCAATCGATGACCATTCACTTTGAAGTTGGGACCTTCGGGTTGAGATAACTCAACAGTCCCGTATGGATATACTTTAGCAATAGTGAATGGTCCAGTCCATCGGGTTTTTAATTTCCCCGAGAAGATCTTTAATCTTGAGTTGAAAAGAAGGACTCTGTCACCGACGTTGAAAACGCGGTTCTTAATCTTAGAGTCGTGAATCTTCTTTGTCTTTTCTTTGTAGATCAAAGAGTTCTCGTAGGCTTGATCACGAAGTTCGTTTAATTCATTGAGTTGAACCTTACGGTGATCACCCGCTTTATGAAGGTCGTAGTTTGCATGTTTCAAGGCCCAGTAGGCTTTGTGCTCGAGCTCGATCGGTAAATGACACGCCTTCCCGTATACAAGCTTGTATGGAGTACACCCGATGGGTGTTTTGTAAGCTGTACGGAAGGCCCAGAGTGCATCATCTAGTTTATCCGACCAGAAAGCACGGTTTTCACCTACGGTCCTCTCAAGGATCCGTTTTATACCACGGTTGGAAACCTCCACCTACCCACTTGTTTGGGGGTGATACGCGGTAGAAAGACGATGAGTAACACCGTACTTAAGCATGACTTTTGCAAATTGATCATTGCAAAAGTGAGTACCGCGATCGTTAATGATGGCACGTGGAGTTCCAAAACGAGCAAAAAGGGATTTCAAAAATTTTACAACAACTCGGGCATCGTTAGTGGGTAAGGCCTTAGCCTCAACCCATTTTGACAAATAGTCAACAGCCACGAGAATATACTTGTTTCCACGAGAAGATGGGAATGGCCCCATAAAATCAATGCCCCAGACGTCAAAGATTTCACAAACTTGAATGGCATTTTGTGGCATTTCGTTCTTTTGTGAAATATTCCTGTGACGCTGACAAGCATCACAGGCTTTGACTAACTCGTGGGCATCCTTATAGATTGTGGGCCAATAGAAACCGGAATCAAACACCTTTTTGGCGGTGTAGTTAGGACTATGGTGGCCTACGGTGGGTCCAGCATGGTAAGCCTTGAGAATATCAGTGGCTTCCTGTCCGTATACACATCGCCTGATGACTTGATCGGCACAGATTTTGAAGAGATAGGGGTCGTCCCAGAAGTAATGTTTAACGTCTTTGAAGAATTTTTTCTTCTGTTGGGACGTTAACCCCTTAACGATGAAGTTACCCGCATGGTAATTTGCAAAGTCGGCAAACCATGGGGTAGTAGAGTCACCACGAAAAGCAACCGCATTGAGTGTCTCGAGAGGAAATGTTTCATTTATTTCCTTTTTCTCGGACACATCCTGATGAGGGTTCTCTAATCGTGAGAGATGATCAGCAGCAAGGTTCTCGGCTCCTTTTTTATCACGGATAATGATATAAAATTCCTGAAGGAGGAGAACCCAACGGAGAAGCCTCGGCTTTGCATCTTGCTTTGCAAATAGGTACTTCAAAGCCGAGTGATCCGTATACACTACGCATTTAGTCAAGATTAAGTATGACCGGAATTTTTCAAAGGCATACACCACAGCTAGGAGTTTTTTTTCGGTGGTGGTGTAATGACCTTGAGCCTCAGTCATAGTCTTGCTTGCGTTGTGTATAGGCTGAAAGTATTTTGCTTTATGTTGCCCCAAGACCGCACCTATGGCAAAATCACTAGCATCGCACATAAGCTCAAAAGGTAGGTCCCAATCGGGGGCAACAAGAATCGGTGCCTCGGTAAGCTTTTTCTTTAATGTTTCAAAAGCTTCGATGCACTTAGGAGAGAAGATGAAAGGATCATCCTTCTCCAGGAGATGGGTCATAGGCCGGGCAATCTTAGAAAAATCTTGGATAAACCTACGGTAGAAGCCGGCATGACCCAAAAAGCTCCTAACACCTTTAACGGTGGTGGGATGAGGTAATTTAGCAATGACATCGATTTTGGCTCTGTCAACCTCAATCCCGTTTTTTGAAATTTTATGGCCGAGGACAATGCCATCCTTGACCATAAAGTGGCTCTTCTCCCAGTTGAGACTCAAATTCGTTTCTTTACAACGTTTAAGCATTTGTTCCAAGTGGGAGAGGCAAGAGTGGAATGAATCCTCGATGACTGAAAAGTCATCCATGAATACCTCCATGGTTTTCCCGATCATTTCGGAAAAGATAGACATCATGCACCTCTGGAACGTGCCTGGTGCATTACATAAGCCGAAAGGCATACTTCTGTAAGCAAAATTTCCGTAGGGACATGTGAAGGTAGTCTTCTCTTGATCCTGGGGATCAATGGGATTTTGAAGTAACCCGAAAAACCATCGAGGAAGCAGTAGTATTCATTCCCCGCAAGTCTTTCAAGCATCTGGTCCATAAAAGGGAGAGGAAAATGGACTTTACGGGTGGCTTCATTCAACTTTCGATAGTCAATACATACTCGCCAACCCGTGACCAAACGAGTTGGAATCAACTCGTTATCCTCGTTGGTGACAACGGTAATGCCACCATTTTTAGGGACACAATGAATTGGGCTAACCCAAGGACTGTCAGAAATAGGATAAATCAATCCCGCATCAAGAAGTTTAAGAACTTCTTGTTTGATAACTTCCTGGATTTTTGGATTTACCCTTCTCTGTTGTTGCACTGCTGGCTTAAAGTCATCCTCCATTAAGATTTTGTGTGTACAAAAGTCCGGGCTTATGCCCTTAATGTCGGAGAGTTTCCAAGCTATTGCTTGCTTGTTTGCTTTAAGAACCTTTAGGAGTGCTGCCTTTTCCTCATCTTTTAAGTCTTTTGCAATAATGACGGGTAATTTATTATCACCCTCCAGGAATGCATATTCTAGATGAGGAGGCAAGTCCTTGAGCTCAACCTCGGGAAAGTCTTCAGTTATTTCAACATTTTTGACTTCCGCTTTATGAAGTATTTGTGGAGACGGAGAGGGTGAAGGATCGTCATTTAACAATCTTTCAAGGAGAAGAATGTCCCCCTCCGGGTCAAGATAGTTTTCATCAACCCCACTTGGGATTGAGCTATCTTGAGCAAGAAAAGCCTCGACCTCTTCCAGAAGGAAGTCACTTCCCTCAAACGGAGTGAGGGAAGGGGAAGAGTCAGAAATGATAGGATCAGTAGAAGGAGTGGTACTGCCACTCGCTGAGAAACCAAGTACTTCTTGAGAATACTCCTCAGACGCAACATCGATGATGTCAATTCGGTTAACCGTTTCAGCATCATAGTTGGAGGAGTATCTTGAAGTCTGATCAAGATTGAATGTGATGGCTTCACCACCAACACGTAGAGTGATTTCTTCTTTGAATACATCGATTAGAGCACGACCCGTTCTTAAGAATCCCCTCCCGAGAATGAGAGGAACTCTTGGGTCAGCATCGAAATCAACAATCACAAAATCTGCCGGAAAATGGAACTTTCCTACTTTCACGAAGATATCTTCGACAATGCCGAGAGGACGGGATATAGTACGGTCTGCAAGTTCGAGTGTCATGCAGGTCGGAGTGAGAGCAGGAAGAGAGAGTCTTTTCCAGACTGTGTAAGGCATCAGGTTAATGCTTGTGCCAAGATCGGCCAAGGCGAATCATTCAACCATCCCAGGGAAAATACATGGAATGAGAAATTTCCCGGGATCTCCAAGCTTTTCGGGAAGCTTTTTCAAGAGCACTGCTGAGCAATGTTCATTGAGTGAAGTTTTTGCCATCTCACAGAGTTTTTCCTTATTGCTTATCAGATTTTTGATTGTTGAAGCAAATTTAGGCATGAGAAGAAGAGCGTCCGTGAAGCTAATATCGAAATGCAATTCTTGGAAAATTTGATAAATTTTTTCCATCTGATGATTAGCTCTTTCGCGGTTCTTTTGATAATTCAAACGTGAAGGATATGGAATTGAAGGCTTAGGATCATTCTTCGGGATTTCATCAGAACTCACAGGGGGATCAAATACAACTTTCGGCTTACGAGCCGGGACCGGGACAACTTGAGGGTGGACGTTGTTGATACCTCCATTATTAGTAGGAAGTATCGTGTCCGTGGTAACCTCAGGTTCACGTTCCGCTACCTTAGTAAGAGGAGAAGAAGAGGTAGAAGGAATCGAGGGTCCATTGTATGATACCCCACTTCGGGTGGTGATCGCTTTGACATCGCCCCTCGGGTTAGCGATCGTGTTGCTCGGTAGTGTACCCGGGCCCGAGGGTCGATCATTTAAAGATTTCTGAAGCTCAGAGATCTTGCTGATCAATAACCGATTCGTTTCCTCTTGTGCTTTCATGAATTGTTTTAGCACTTCATCGGAGGAAGACGAGGGTGGAACAACGTTTTGAGGAGGATTTTGAACACGGTTGTTTTGAAAATTCCCTTGATTTTGATTGCTGTTACCCTGAAAATTGTTTCTCTGATTGAAATTACCCTGATTGTAATTTCCTTGATTTTGGTTTCTTTGAAAATTTCCTTGAAAACCTTGAATTTGATTGCCATTTTGAAAATTGTTTTGATTAAACTGGCCTTGATTTTGGTTCGGGTTTTGGAAATTTGAGCTTTGACCTTGGTTAAAATTCTGATTTGAGTTACGGTTTTGATTTTGGTTAAAACCGGGAGGTCCGAGAAAATTGTTGGAACGATAGGTTAAGAGATTACGGTCCCCTTGCGGTTGGTAAGAATTACCCCCCGTATTGTAGGAACCGTGAGCAGCATAAACGTTCTCTTGAGGAAAGCCAGCAGTAGCTGGACACTCGGAATACAGATGAGGGCCTCCACAAGTTTCACAACTTCGGGCCACGGCTTTCACTTGTTGATTTTGAACCTGATTTTGCATCGTTTGGTTCATTCTCAACACAGCCGTAGAAATATCATCCATCTTTTTGGTAAGAGCAATTATTTCAGGAGATGATGATGAAGGAGTAATTGAATTACATGACGCATCCCTCTCCGCAGAGGAATCCCAAAAGTTATGGTGGGCAGTCATGTTCTCAATCAAGTCATAGCACTATTCGGGACGCCTTTTCATAAAGGTCCTACCAGCAGCAGCATTGAGAATATCCCGGTGCCTCAATGTCAGACCATTATAGAAGGTATCTATGATGGTAACTTGCAACATATTGTGGTTAGGGCACCGATCAATAGCTAGCTTATAAAGTTCCCAAGCCTCAAAAAGAGACTCATCGGGACGTTGCCGGAAGTTGCTGATATCATTTCGTAACTTGGTAACCATGGAAGGTGGAAAAAATTTTGCTAAAAACTTGGTTACCATTTCATCAAAGGTATGAATAGAATTCTTTGGGAGTCTGTCAAACCTTGCAGTGGCATGATGAGTGAGAGAATAGGGGAAGAGGTACAGCCGGAGGGCATCATCGGTGACACCATGCTGTTTCATGCTTTGGGTGACCGTGAGATATTTGTCAAGATACTTATTGGCATCATCACCCGGTAATCCGTGAAATTGACACGAATTCTTGACTTGTTGGATCATGTGGTGCTTGAGGCCAAAGTCCGTAGCCTCAATAGTGAGTGGTGCAATAGGCCCACCCCGCCCTTGCATGGTAGGCTGGCACAGCTCCTCCATCGTTCGGAGATCGGGAGCTGGCACATCCCTAGGAGGGTCAGGGGGTGGTAATGGTGGTGGTGGCCCAGCGGCCATTTCGGTCTTTGGTTCTTGTGTGTCTGAACGTAACTCGGGTACGTTTTTCTGATGTTTATGTTTTGTTTGTGACCGAGTGCGCATGCACTAAAAACAATTTTTCAAAACAAGATCGAGGTAAAACCACAGTGAACTTAAACCAATTATCACAAGTGAATGGCTTCTTTAAAAAAGGTACACCACTCACAGGGATATAAAGGCAAGTTTTTATCTTAAGTTTGGGAACTTATTATGTCCACACCCCCAGTTGGTAGGTGTTCAGCCTTGGTTTGCGGTGGTAAGATTTTATGTATTTATTAATTTGAAAAACTGCTTTAGGCTTATGGGTGTGTGTGCAGAAAACTTGGGAAATATTTTTGGAACTGATTCGTTAACCGAAATCGTTCTTTTAAGATTACTCGCAGGCTAGCGGGAGGAAGTAAATAGGTTTCCTCTTCAGTTCGCAATTTAATGTCAGAACTTACCTTAAACCAACTGTTTCAGGTTGTAATCTTAAAGAAAACGAAGTAATTTAACTTCACAGTTTGTTTTGTTGTTTTTGATTTTTTTTGGTGTTGTTAACACTTCAGGAAAAGTGTTAATGAACTTTTTTGATATGATTATATTTTTACAAAAAGTTTTTTCACATTTGTGTGAAATTTGTACAGGGAGGGTTTTGAAAAGCCACTAAACTTAAAACTGTTTTTAAAACACGCAACAACCTCCCCGGCAGCGGCGCCAAATTTTGATTGTGTCTAAACCGTCAGATATAATTGACCAAGGTCAATTAGTCAAAAACAGCTTATCCCAATGCTCCGTGGATAGTATAGTGTGTCCCCGGGTCGTTAAAGTCCCAGCGAGATTGAAATGGTGTCGTTTGAAATCGTTTATGAGTGAGTGGCACTGAGGACAGTAGCCCATATGATGTGGAATTGAATTTGCTACTGTTATTTTGGTATTTGTACACAGATATAATATTCACAAAAATCAGATACTCAGATATATGCACAAATTCACAATCAGGTATACGTAACAGACAGAAAAGTGGGTTTTGGTGAATTACAAACTACAGGG
Organism: Artemisia argyi; assembly: GCA_030686995.1. Taxonomy (NCBI): domain Eukaryota; kingdom Viridiplantae; phylum Streptophyta; class Magnoliopsida; order Asterales; family Asteraceae; genus Artemisia; species Artemisia argyi. Next base: position 68,850,135 of record CM060697.1, read on the forward strand.
GGTGCTTTTGAAACTTTTGAAACTTAAAAATTAAAAAGAAATTTTAACTTGAAAATGAAATTATAAAAGTGATTATTTTACTATTTAAATATTATTTAATTAATTAACCTAATTAAAAATCTAATTTAAATCTAATTTAAATTAACTAATAATTATAAATGTTACTAATTAACCTAAAAACTTGCAAAAATAATTTCTAAACTTAAATTAGAACTTGAAGAAATTATAAAAAATAAGGATAAATATTTTTGTGTTTTTATGAATTTTTTTATTAATTAAAAACTATTTAATTTAATTAAACTAATTAAATTATTTTAAATTACTATTAATACTAAATTAACTTAGAAAATTATAAGAAAATTTATAAAATTACTTAACCATCACAGGAATCCTACAAAATTAAAAAAACCTCTAAAAATTATGTTTAAGGCTAATCCACTAATTAATTACCTTTTAAATACGTTAAATCTAATTTTAAATAATTAAAATAAAAAAAATGGAAAATAAACAGAAGAAATTTAAAAATATATTTTCTAAAAGTCTAATATATTATATAAAAGCTATAAAAAATATAAAAACTAGGTTTTGTTTTATAAAAACTAAATATGCTATTTAATACTTATTATTGATTAATAATTAAGAAAACTATAATTAAATCTAATAAATACTAAATGACAAAATAAAAATCTGAAAATTTTACTAGAATTACTTTACTATATAAGGTAATTAATAAAAATATAAAAACACTAAGTACTTAATGAAAATCTAAAAATGAAAATTAAAAGATAAATTGAATTAAATAGAAACTATCACTTAATTTAAATTTGGATTTTCTTGGTTTTTCTTTTACAAGCCTACTTAACTACTGAAAATAGAGAACTTTTATGAAAACACTTTTGACATTAGCTTATAAATAAGCAGTAAGCACCCCCTTTTGCTTATCAGTTGACTTATGTTGACTGAATGCACAAATAAGCACAAATGACTAGAGGTGGGGCCCACAATGGTGAAACTTGATTCAAATAAGCTAAACAAACTCAGATAAGCTAGAAATAACAAGCAATGGTCTCAAATAAGCGGTTTGGAAGCAAATAAGCACTTGTGCAATTTGAGACTGAGCACAGATTAGGGACAGACTTAACGATGGATTCCAGGTGGGGTCCACTTGATTCTAGGTCAAACAAATGGTCAAGTTTTGTTCCTTAGTAGGAGGGGGGTTGGGAAAAACCAAATGGAACCTCTGGGGCCCACTGGGTTGGTCTACAAAAGCCACCAAAGTGGTGGTGATGAGATGGTCAGCTGTGCACGGGGCAATGGTTTGCCCTGCAACTCAGTTCAAGGGGCAATTTAGTCCACTAAGAAAAATCACAAAAATCAAACCAATGTGGGATTCAAAAGTTGAGGTGGTGGAGTGTAACTACAACAAGTTTCAGATCCTCACCCCAAGCACATAAATCACAAAAAATCTTGTAACTTTTGCAAAAAATCTGAGATGGTGCAATTTGAATTTTTGAGTAAAACACAAGAGTTGACTTATTTGAATTTCTACTAACTCCTACTGATTAAAAATGATGTTATGAGATATGTTTAAGCTAGTTTACTCTATACTAACAATTTATGTAACTAATTCGATGGATCTGTGTACCAAAAACTCTCACAGTTAACTGTGAGTGAAGAATTTTTATGATTTTGACTATTTTACTTTGTGACACCAAAGGTTAAGGTTTGTTTGAACCTTTTTTACACTGAGAAAGAGTTTTAACACAAAGATACCACCCAAGAACCTTAACTACACAGTGAACTAACCAAATCCAAACACCCCTTTATATCAAGTTGTTTTGTGTTTTTCAAATTAATGAGGTACTAAGGTGTATAAACTTGATTCCAAACCACTAATTATGACTAATAGAACTTATTTAAGCACTTAGGAACAGAACACAATGGCAAATACACAGGCTTAATACTTAATTAGTTTTGACAGTTAAATCTAAGGATCTGAGTAACTATATATTTTAACAAGCAAGCTATGAAAATTTAACTAAAAATCACTTAACTAACAATCAAAGAACAAATGCAAACACATAAATGCAATAAGCAAGCAATCAATCAGAAGTTAAGGTTTTTAGGGAAAATTTAAAATAGCAAAAGCTTACAAGAATACCCTCAGCATGAACAGAGGGTTTTCCTATGATGTCTATCTTTAGATAGGCTGTCTTCACTTCAAATCTTGCTCCTCAATGATCCTCAGTACCTGAAAACAAGTTAGAAACAAAACAGTTGACCAAATTTGACTTTTTTGTGTTTTTGAAGTTTTCTACTAACACTGGATTTTAAAGTCTCTAAAAAGCTTCAATGAGCTTATTGGAACCTAAATGTAGCTAAATCAGTCCATGGTTCTTGCTTCATATCACATCTCAGCTTATTAAGAAATTCATAAATTGAGAAAATTTGAAATTGCACAAAACAGAAGTGAGACTTTGATTTTATTAAATGAAAAGATTCAGAGTACACTAGAATTACTACTACAATGCTTATAATTGAAAGTTACACTGAAATAAAAGCTTAATTTGAAAATCGACACTAAATTTTAACTAAAAGACTACACACTTCAATCCTTGCCTCTTCATTCCTTTTATAGCCCATGATTAGGGTTCTCTTAAGCCTCTGATCATTTCCCACTTTGAATCACATCCACTGGATCACTGCAAGTCAATCTCAGCCTTTGAATTTTTTCGGCCAAAAAGCAATTGGGACTGTTACAGCAATTGGGGGGGGGGGGGGTGGCAGCATTTATTGTTGATGTGAGGGTTGGTACAGGGATGTGGGAAGGTGATGATGGGTTTTATCTCAAGTGGAGGGGGGGATAAGGTGGTGGTTTTGCAGGAGAGAGGGAAGGGTGGTTTGGCGGTTTGGGGTGGTTTGACTGGTATTCGACCAGGGTCAACGTTTGACCCTGGATTATATAAGACGGGGGTGTGGGCTGGTGTGTGGTGTTTTGGGCCCAAGTGAAAAGGATGGGATTGGGCTTTGGGAGTTGGATTGGACTAGGCTTAATAGGAGTAGTATTATTATTAGTTAGGTCCGGTTTGGTTTTTAAGATTACACAAGGACCATTTTTGAAATTTAACGAAAGTTGAGGGGTGTAACTTGGCAATCTTCCAAAGTGTTCCCAAGGGTATTTATTGCCATATTATGAATAGTGTAAGGTCCTTTGTTGATTTTTTCCATGTTAAATACCCCAGGGACTAAAATTGACAAACTTTCAAACTTCAGGGACCATTTGTGCAATTTTCACCAAACTTTCCACCAAGGACCAATCCTGCCACAAAAGGTTAGTGCAAGGACAAAATTTGTTTTTCTCAAAGTTTTTAACATCCCAGGGACTATTTTTGACAATTTTCAAAGTTCAAGGACTAAACTTGACATTTTGTCAAACTTTTCACCAAAGGACTAATTATGTAACTTTTTGATTTAAAAGGACCTTTGGTGACTTTTTCAAGTTTTTAGAACAACTAGGGACTAGATTTGACAACTTTTGAAAGTTGAGGGACTAAAACTGCCAATTATGCAAACTTTGTGCGTTTTTTATCTGTTTTTGATATTTTTGCATTTGAAACATGTAAAACACTTTCCTGGGATATTTTCACTATTTTGATTCAATATTGAGTGTTTTTAGATGTTTTGGTAGCTCAGAAATGGTAAAAATGATGAGTATTTACACACTCATCAGTGGCTGAGGAAGAAAGGATGAGCAAGCTTGCCCTGATAAAGATTGTACATGAAGAGGCTGAAAAGATTGGTTTGGACACCAAGGAACTGGCTTGTGGGCAAGCTGGTGCAGCCTTCAAAAATGCTCAGGATGAGGAATGGACTGCCCTTTAGAAGAAGAGGGAAGAACCGCTCAGGAAAGATGCTCAAGTCAGGAAAACCAGGATTGAAAAGTATACATGGCCGATGAAAGAAAGACTCAAACCTAAAACCATCACTGACATTCAGATTCATCGCAATACTAATCATGTTGTTGTCACCATCTTCATGGGACCTGACCAAAGAGTGATGGATATCCATAAACCATTCAGGTTTGCTGATTTTGGCATTTCTGAACTGGATGAGCTTCGACCAATCATTTCCAAGAAGCAGAATGTAGTGGTTCCTGATCTCTTAAAGTCACTAAAGCTGAGGTATGAAAGACTGATGAAGATGCCTGAAGCTCTTGGCATTCCCTCTCTACTTCCTGCCTCATCTACTCAGACTGCTCCCCCAAAGGCCTCCAAGAAGAAAAGGAAGCAAATTGAAATGGAGCCTGAGATCAAGGTCCCTGGGTTAGATTGTGACAGGTCTCTTCCTGAAGGAATCACCTTTGTGAACAAGATGGTTCTTGAAGCTCCTGAAAGAGGTCTGTGCTTCACTGATGAATATGGGAACCCTGCCTTCCAAAGATGGCTGAAATGGATAAGTCTGGGATCAAGGCAATGCTTATGTACCTCATGTTGGCTTCCCCCGTCAAATGTGCTGAGAATATGAGGTTCTGCCTGGACCTGAAAGCTATGATAGAGGAACTTCCTGAAAGGCATCTACTGAGATCCAAGAAGGCAAAACTTGAAGCTCTTGGTTACCATCTGAACATCTGAATTTGCATCAACTATCCTCTTTTGTTTTTTTTTTGTTTTTCTTTTTTTTTTTTTTTTTTTTTTTTTTTTTTTTTTTTTTTGTAATTTTTCATAGGACCTGTAATAGTTATTAATGAATGATGATTTTTTTTGTTTTAAGTTACAAGTGTCCTAAGTAAATTACATTAACACTCAGTGAGAAATGAAGACCCATAACAACTCACACTGAATCATGACACACTTAGGCTATTTGTATATCCAAATAGGGGGAGATTGTTGGGTCACTGAAATTTCCCAACCTTCCTCTTTCTAGGATTTGAACATAAAATAACCTAAGTGTTTAAATATCCGTAAATACTTCCAAGTCACTGAGTGAACAGTTACTCAGTGAGTCATCTTCAGGATGCTTAGACCGAGCCTAAGAAGAAAGGTTCTCTAGTCAGTGAGGTGGAACTCAGTGAGTGACATCTAAGCCAATAAGAAGATTGTTGACATAAATAATGTCTTAAAACATTGTTAGCATATTAACAATGTCTCTATGTTTTGATAATTACAAAGCATAAACTCATTAATCTAAAACTTATGACGTAAACAAGTTTTTAGTGCTTAATATTTGTCTTTGCTTCCATATCACTTAAGGTATGAATAAACAAAGGGTTTATTGCATTTCATGATCAAAGGAAATTTTTCTAATCACTAGAATTTTTATAAAATGTATTAAACATCTTATATCTTTTACAAAATTACTTTTGGAATTAAAAGAATATGTTTAATTCATTATAAATATATGATTTCAAATTTCCAACCAAAAATGGCAAATTTTATCTAGAAAAATATTTCCCACTAAAAGACAAGAAAAACCAACGTTCTGAAGGGTCGGCCCCCTTAATTCCTTAGGCGGCCCCCTTAATCAATAAGGGGACCGGCCATTAATTAAGGGGACCGGCCACGCTCCAGAACAGTATTTTTCTCCCCTATAAATACTGGTTCATTCCTCAGAATTTTCTCACCTTTTGCACTTCTAAACTTTCTGATCTAGATTCACATTTCCATTCTCTTATCCTTTGATCATAAGTGTATAATTCTTTGTTTCAAAGTGATTCAAACTTCATCCTCTCAAGTGCAAGAGAAGAATACTTCTATCCCCCAAGACAAGAAGTATTACAACTTGTTGTGATCTCCACATCCAAGTTGTTGGTGCATCATCAAGATCATTTACATTATTCTTTGTGAAGATTGTTGTGAACATTTGATTGTAGATAGTTGTGCTAGATATATAGATTGTGTGATTAGTTAGTAGCTTGGTGTGAAGAAGAAAAGTTAGGAATTAGATTGTAGTGAAGAAGCTAGGTGTGGAGTAGTTAGTTGTGAAGTCGATTGATTTGAAGAAGTTATGTAGAAGGTGTGACTTAGGTGTGAAGAAGTTGTGGTGTGAAAATTGGTGTGTAAATTGGTGTGTAAGGTTTTCTCCGCCATAAGGGAGCTTGTTGATATAATGAAGAAAACTTTCGAGTTAGGTGCTCGGGGAGTGGAGTAGGGCAAGGAAGGTGTCCTTGTAGCCGAACCACTATAAATCTCTTGTCTCGCGGTTCGATCTTTCCATCTCTTACTTATTTCATTACTTATCATTGTTATATATTATTTATTGATAGTTGTTTATATTGTGCAAGACTTGAGTTTACATATTATCGAATCTAAGTTTTTAAAAGCTAAGAAAACACTAAAACTATCTTTTATAACGAATTAAAAAGACGTAAAACTATTCAACCCCCCCTTCTAGTTTTCCACAAAGATGATGGGTTCAGTGAGGATGACAATAACTCACTGAACCCCCAAGACTCCTCAACAACTATTGAAATACTGAAGACTAAAAATTGAAGATTTGAAGACTAATGACTGAAGAATGGGCGGGACAAAGCGGGAATATTTGAACATATCAACAGGTGTCCTTATCAACCTGAAGTCAAACTTTCCCTGAATGGCATTATGTCAGGATGGTGTCATCACTGCGCATCAGAAAGGTACATTATCCTTTACCCAATATAGTCTATTTTAATAGAGACAAAATATGTAAGTATTTTGTCTCTACTAGTTAGGTCATCAATTTGTCTTTTTCAGTAAAGTTGTAATTCACTTGTGTATAAATAGATAACATAAGTGAGGAGTAAAAGTTGACAAGTTTGTGCAGTTAATGCTTAGACATTCACAAACTACTTTTACTCTTCCAAAGAACAACACAGTCCCTGAGATTGCTCAGTGTGACCTTTAGTTGTCACTCAAACATAGTTTGGGTTTAGAGAGGAGTCAATACCATACTTGTCGTTTCAATCCCAAGTGTTATTCCGCAAACACTTGGGTATAATTCTTTTTGATTAACTTCTAATAAAGAATTAAACGTTGAAAAATATTGTCTTTTATTCTTTACATTTCTTTGTTGTTAATCATCTTTATGTTTGTGTTTAAAAGCCATGGAACTTGGTTAGATTAGCTCTTTAGTTACTATTAACCAAGTAAACGGGACCAACAGCCATGAAGATGGTTTGGGCAGTGGGTTCATCATCAACATCTGAGTCGAAGGCATCACAATCATCAGCTTGGAAGATGTTCGGGTCATTAAGGGCTAAATCTTGAACCGGTTGGTCATCCACATCGGCATCAAATGAATTACCCTCATCCCCAGCAAGAAATGCCAAGTCTTGCTCATTCAGCACAACTTCATTCTCTTGTGCTTGCATAAGCAACATCTTGTCATTGAAGTAGTCGGTTCTGAGGATGCTTGGGCTGTGTGCAGTTTTTGGCTATGTGACCCAAACCCCCACAGTTGTAGCACTTGGATTGCCTTACTTGTCCCTGATTAACATTCCCAATCCTGTTCTGCCCATTACCTCGAGCAACATTCCTTTGGTTCACATTCTGTCTTCCTTGAACATTCTGAACCATCACCCTTCCATCTTCTACAACAGCTTGATTACGTGGATTAGACGAGGTTCTAAGTTGATTGTTGGTTTGTGGAAGTGTTGCTCTGAATTGTTGAACAAGTAGAGAAACTTGGTTGGAAAGATTGTCAATCATCTTGTCATTATGAGAATACCCTAAGTCCAGATGGGTATTTATGGAAGATGGTGATTGCAAAGATGATTGAACCAAAGATGATGAGGGTTGATTTTGTGAACATTGATTGAGTGGCAGAATACTAGTCATGAATGCAAGTGAATCATTTGTCGAAACTGGATTGAGCTTTTCCCTTAACTGATGATCACACACTGCGTGCTTCTCATGTTGTTGTAGGTAGGCAAAAAGCTGTTCATAGTTGGTATTTCTCAATCCTTTGTTGAGCTTCACAGCAGTGACAAAACGATCCCACTCTAGTTCCCTAAGCTTGTTGTGATAGATCTTCATATATGTATGCTTGTGGTGGATGATGACTTAAGATCTCTGAGCTTACTTCACAGGATCATTTTGGAAGTATGCTTACGACATAATGAAAGTTAGAAGCATTATGATCATTATAATGACGGTGATTAATGTATGTTACTACTGATCTAAATGTATGAAAACATAGTAGAGAGAATATGTGTTCAAGTGGTGAGGAATTGGGTGGACAATGGACTGGTATTTATAGCCAAAAAGGTCAGCAGACCAAGGAACCAAAAAAAGGGTTGTGCGAGGTTCCTCCCTTTATAGAAAAGGGTTCCTTGGGGGCCTGACAGAAAATCTTCGAAAATCTTTGCAAATCTTGTTCAAATCTTTCCAAAATATTTACATGATCTTACTAGTATCGTACAAAAATTTTTCTTAGATTTCTCTATGTTAGGATGATGCATGTAATGATGTAACAATACATTTTTATTTTGATTAAAACATATACAAAAGTTTGTTTGTAAAATGTATTACTTAACTAGTTAATATATGTTTAACAAGTTGTACCATCTTAGTTTATATGTTACTAGAAATGTTGAACTACTTATGCTATTATAGGACTTAAGTTATTATGTTATTAATATCATTTTTTGAAGTATGTAAACACATTTGTCTTAATTTGACATAATTTGACACCTAAATTGCACTTTGACACCTAATGTGACACTTATTATATTTTGACATGAATACAACTTAGGAAGCCTGATGTACAAGCAAAAATACTTGTATATGCAAAATGTAAAGTAAGGTTCGAAATATAATGATAAACCTATAAAATGCTTAAAGACTCTAAAAGTATTTTAAATATTTTAAATAGTTTGTTAAGGGGTTTGATCATAAGGACACATAACAAACATGTACGAACCTGTGTTGTAGCATACGCGGACTCGAGACGTCGAGAGGTGTTTAATGTATGTTAAGACAAAATATGATTACGAGTAACTTGTATATTTTACGTTATGTATCAAGTTACATATTTGTCATCAATCAAAATAAACGAGATTGTATAGATTAAATATCGTAATATTTGCACTAACAATATTTATGGTTTACTGTATTTTAACGTAAAGAAGAAGAAGTGGGTATCTTTCTGCCAAAAATATACACTAAGTATTATTTAATGTATTATGTGTTTAATTATTTATAATATGTGTTATGCTTACGGAGTATTATATGTCATGATTGTTAATAGTTGCGTGTTGCGAGTTTAAAAACTATTTCACTTGTCAATCTTTATTAAGAGTTTGTTGAGGACGAAAGATCAAAGCTTTCGATGAATGTCAGTATGGTGCAATTGATCATGAATAGTTGAATACGGAAGAAGATCAAAGATGTTTTCAATGATATTTCGTAAACATACTTAGAAATGTTTTATCTGTGTTTCATGGTTTTTGTTAGATTAACAAATAGTGTAGTATGATATGCCACAGATTTATGTATATGATGTTTAATAATAAATTATTAGGGGTGGCAAATCTTGCCCATCTTGTTATTTTCGGGCGCTTTTTGACACATTTTAAAAGTCATGGGCGTTTTTTGCCCCCTTTCTTTTTTTTGATGGGCTTATACGGGCTTTAAATAAAAATAGAGAGATGTAACTAGGCTAATGGGCGGATGGTTGACCGGGCGTTTTTTTCCTGCTTTCTTTCTTTCTTGTTTCTTCGTTAACTGTGTTAAGCATTTTGTTCCCTTTTGCATTTTGTCCCCTTTTCTTTCTACACAGGCATCTTTTTAAATTTTATGCATGTAATTTTATTTAATTATTTGTTCCCAACGGATTTTATTCAATTTGAAAGTCAAATTTTATCAAATTAATTTTTTTATCTAATAAATAATTAAATATACTTAATAATTTGCATCAATAATATGTAGTCAAATTTTATCTAATTAATTTTACAAATTTTATCCATTTTGCCATGCCCTTTTTGACCCGTGCTCGTTTGATCCGAATTATAATTTGCATGTTTTGGCCCGTGCCCGTTTGGCCCATGCCCATTTTGCCCGTGCCCGTTTGAGCCCACTTATAATTTGCCCGTTTTAACCCGCGCCCGTTTTAGCCCGTGCCCATTTTGGCCCGTGCCCGCCCGGCCCGCCCGTTTTGGCACCTCTAAGAATTATTATGCTGCAAAATTTGTGATTTCTTTTGTATTTAACTTTTTTATAATACAGGGTAATAATTATAAAACTGTCAAAATAAAAGGTTAAAATTATAAAGTCATCCAAATAGAAAGCGACTTTCAAAAGAGTGGATATTTTTCTTTGATGATGTGTTCATGCTTAAAGTGCACCATCACCAACGTGTACTTTTCAAATTTTCTACGGTTTATTTGGCGGCCACAATGATCCTTTTTTCCACTCTAGAAGCATTGACATTTAATCCTTTTTTCACCCTTTCAAGCGTCACAATCAACTCAGTTTGTCTACCCTTAATGGTATTCACCATTTTGTGACGCGACTAACTCCACGCATAAAGATAGCGTGTACTCTAAATTTAATCACACTTGTAACCGTGCACATATCTCCAATATGCGTGTATAATTATATTCTTTGTTGTAGTGCCAATAGTGTGTTAATTTGTATCAGTTTGTGTACATTAAATTTGGTTTTTATGTTTAGATTTTGAGATTTTGATGGATTGGATTCGTTTTATGTTTATGGATGGATCCAATTTAATGAAATTAATGGTTTTCTTTTTAAGTGATCTAATTTGTTTTGAGTGTTAAGCTATAAAACAAATATATATATATATTTAATAGGAAAAATTGAATATTTGTAAACATCCAGATCTTAATCTTAGTATCTTACAATTTTATGATATTACAAAGCAAAAATGATACAGATCCAACGTAGGATCTTAGAAAGTTCGAAATCTTATAAGATCTCAATCTTGACCATAGGATATTAAGTTCTAATTCGATCCGATCTTACTTTTCTTGATCCGCAAACAAATAAAATACAAAGTTATGGGTTATGTTTTATAGAATTTAAAAAGCAACATGTAAATCTTCTTAAACAGTTCATATTTATAATTTAAGACAACATTTCTATGAGACATTGATATAATTTTGTGTTTATGACATACAATATTTTTTAGATTTGAATAATATACAAAGATTATTAAGAAAATAACATTCTAGTGTAATCTTTGGATCTTAATTCGATTTTAAGATTTTGATCTTGAAAAAGCGAAAAGATAATAAGTAGGATACCGATCTTGAAAACCTTGTTTGAAAAAATCAAAGGCGTGTGTTTAACTGTTCTTTTAGTATCTTTGAAGTTACGTTTGATGTACGTTTTGCTTTAAGGTATTATGTTAGTGCTAGGTTTTTTTATTTGAATTTAGTTTTAACAAGATAGATTCTAATGTGTTATTTGAGGGTTAATTAATAAAATAAAAATTCAAGAGGTTGAAGATGAAGTTCGAGTAAAAAAGCTGAAAATACCTTTTTATGCAGAAATTTAATGGAACAAGTTATCTAACTAATGGTTAAAGGGTTGGCTCGTTAATAGTGAACAATCACAGGGATGGGCGGTATAATTGTTAAAGTTTGTGAATAAAAGAGAAAAAGGTGTAGACCACTTGCAAAAATCATCCTTGGTTAGATGAAAACTACAAAATTTGTTCATGTTCAATATTAATTGTAGAGTAAATTACATCGTTCATTCTTTTGGTTTGCATTGAACGCAATGTTTCATCCCTTGACCGTAAAAAATGTGTCATTCGTCCCTAACTTCTAAACGTTATCACCATTAGTCCTCCACTCTAACAACCCTCACTAACCTTTCATTAAATCAGGTCACTTGAGGGTATTAACATCTTTTTAATTATACATAAGAGTAAAGTGGTAATTTTACCTTTTTTTTCACACCACTTAGGCTACACACGGTAAGGAAATTTCAATCGATCCATTTGTGAATCTCATTCAATCGCCATTACTGTGGCTCTTTTTTTCAATCGATCGATCCGCCTATTTTTTTGGATGTGGGTCGCCCATGCGATTTAGGTCGTGTTGATATAAATAATGCGTAAAAACGTTATTAATATTTTTCGATATCCTTATGTTTTGACGATCACAAAATATAAAATCATTAAACGTAAAATCATTACGTAAATAAGTATTTAGTGACAAAATATCCTTATATCCAACTAATTCACTTAAGGTATGAATAAACAAGTGCCTATTACATTTTATGATCAAAGGAAGGTTTATTTACTAATTACAAATTATATAAAATGGTATAAACATTTTATATATTTAAGAAAAACACTTTTGGTAATTAAAGAAAATGTTTATTTCATAATAAATATATGAATTCAAATTTTTAACCAAATTTTCACCAAATAAACTTTCCCAAGAAAAAGACAAAGAATCTGGCCGTTTCATATGTGCGGCCCCCTTAATTTTAAGGGGGCCGGCATACGCTCCTGTGTCAGATTTCTTTGCCAATAAATACTGGTTCAAATCTGAATTTTTTCCTCACCTTTTGCACTAAAACTTTCTGTTCTAATTCTCTCAAATCATATTCCTAAAACCTTTGATCATAAACATATTAGTTCTTGTTTTCAAGTGATACAATCCATTCTCATTCAAAGTGCAAGAGAAGAATACTTCTTCAACATCTTGTTTAGAAGTATTGAAGAGTTGTGTATATAGTTAGGTGTTGTGTAAATTATTTGTAAAGGTGTAGAAGGTGTGTAATTGATAGATCTAGGTGAGTTAGTAGTCGTGAATAGAAGTAGTGAAGAAATAGTTGTGTTGTGAAGAAGAAGTTGTGAAGGTGTGAGAAGTTGTGTAGTAGTAGTGGTGTGCATAAGTTGTGAAGAAGGTGTGTAGTGGTGTGAGATTGGTTCTAGCTACTATCAGGACTCGATATTTAGTTTAGTGTCATTAATCGGTGTAAGCAAAAGTTGTGTAAGGTTTCTCCGCCAAAAGGGAGTTCGTTGTGTTAGTGAAGAAAACTCTCGAGTAGGAGACTCGAGGAGTGGAGTAGGGCAAGGAAGGAGACCTTGTAGCCGAACCACTATAAATCCGCCGTGTCTTGGTTTGATCTTTCCATCTCTTGCTCATTATTCCATTTACATCTTTATTATTTACATACTCATATATATTTGCATCTAGTTGTAGCTTGTGATATTATGTTAAAATTGATTTCACACAAAGTTTAAATAAAAGGATCATTCACAAAATAAAGTTTTATAATTAATCAAAAAAGATACAATATATATATACACACATAAACTAGTGAACTTGATCATTTAGATTTAATAGATTTTTACAATAAATCTTGTATCGAAGATTTTATAAAACTAAGTTTTTAAAATCCAAATTGATGTAAAACTATTCAACCCCCTTTCTAGTTTTCCACAATTGGTATCAGAGCCAGGTTAAACAAGATTTTCAAAACAAATTGTATTTTAAAACTTGTAATCGATCTATGGAATCGGAAAAATATTTAGAAGGAAAAATGACATTTAAACCACCATATTTTGAAAATGAAAATTTTAGTGAATGGAAAAATAATTTTGAAAATTATGTGAAATCAATAGATCAAGATCTTTGACACATAATTTCAATTGGTGATATTCAAACAAAAATGGATTTTGAAAAACAACACAATTACTCTCAAACAAACTTTGATAAAAATACCAATGCCAAACTAATGATTTATAAAACCCTACCTGAAATTGAATATGAAAGGGTATTCTTTTGTAAAACAGCAAATGGTATTTGGAAATGTTTTTTAAAATTTCACCAATGAAAATGTCGAGCCAAAGATGATAAACTTGATGTTGCACAAGAATTAATTGTTCTAGTAAATTTAATAAACAAAAACTTAGTTGATGTAAATACAAGTGCTACTAGTTCAAACATGGTCATTGAAGGTATTAATGACGAAGATTACATGAGCCAAATCCGAAGAAGGATTATAAATGAAACCTGGAGCAACATGGAAGATGAAGAAGATCGGTATATAGCATGTGAAGATTGTGAAGCATATAAAGCCCCAAATAAGGTACAATCCGGAACCAAACATTTTTGCTATGATCAATTCATATTAGAATTTTCAAAATTAGAAAGTAACTTCAAAAGTTTTTGCAACATAAACTCAAATATCATGTTTAAAAATGAATCTTCAACATCTACCGAAGAAAATTTTGAAAAAGGAAAATTACTTGCTAAACTTGAAAATATCTCCAAATCATTAATATACTTACTTAATACTCAAAAGGCTTTTGGTGACAAAACCGAATTAGGATTTAATGCTAATGTTATGTTGACAAATAAATCAAAGCAAACAGAGTTTGTAAAATCTAGTGGAGAAATTTAGAAAATTACTCTAATCATAATAATTGTTTATCTCTTGAGACAAGAAGGACATTGTCATTGTATGAAAACATATTGATAAGAAATTCTTGTACTTGTTAACAACATCTATACCATATACATTTTAAATGCAATGGATGTTGTGACTAACCATCTAGGACCCATAAGACTTTTGGTACCAAGTTGTTTTACATGTTAGGTATCTTAATCATGTGGATTAGCACACTTGCATTTACGTGAAGCTTGACGATCTTTTGAGACATGCATTTGAATCTTCACATGATTATGTAACAAGTACTTGCTTGCAATACTTTGATGATTATCTCGTTACGGGCTCTCTATTACATTGCCTTCTCTCTACGATCTTCTTGGTACTCGTTGCTTCATCTTTTCACTCTCTCATATGTCTTATTGAATTAATTCTCTTTAAGACGCCAGGTACGTTCTCTCTTTTATTATAACGTAAATTTCCAAGATTGATAATTGCATGTTAGTGTGGTAGTTTTGCTTATTGTATTATTTACACTGCGGATATAGTCTCTAAACCTTTTTAGCATGTACGACTTTATCACTAGCGTTTAGGATTAGGAATGATGGAGCAAATTGACAAAATTCTATTGATTCTTCATAAATAAATTATTGCATAAAATTGTTTTATTCTATCTTCTTCATTCTTGAGTCTAGGTATCTATTTCACACAAAAATTGAAGATTGAGAACTTTACATTGCATAATTTCTTTAAAAACTCAATCTATCTAAACTATTCACATTTTTAGCAACAAATATTGTAAGTCATTCATAACATATTTTATCAAATTTTGGTCATAATCATCATTAAGTATTTCACTTAAATTTCTTCAAAACATCATTTTGGTTCTTTTAAATCGAGTCTAGAATTTTCATAACTAAATGCTTTTCACAAAATTAGAATGCTTTATTAACATTAAAATCCTTTACTTACAAATCCTCTTAATGAAATTTCTCTTTGACTATACACTACCTCTCAAAAACTTTTCTTAAACACATTGTTGAATAATGCTAAAAACATTTTCTTATAAATCATGTTAGATACCACACGTGTAATTGTCTTAATATATAATCAAATATATATATTCTTGACAATCGTAAGTTTAACAAATTAAATCAGGAAGATTTTGGATTGCTTCTTAGTATTTTTTTTGCATTAGGAGTTGAAGCAATCGTATCTTTACATATGTTGAGTCTAGACACAAATTATTGCAAAGACATAAGTCATTTTGTCACATTTGTTCCATCACTAGCTTCCCACTCACTAGTTGTCTTGACCTCTTTTTATTAAGTTAATTCCTTAGGATATATTACTTGCTTAATTGTCCCCTTTGCATGATTTGATAGAAATTATTTATGCTTAGTTGCTTACATGCATACTTTTCTTGCATAACTCCATTAAGATAATATTTGATTAAGTTGCCTAAAGAGATGGACTTGCCCAAAACAAAACCTCCAAACAAAGATCTTTCTGGAAAAATTTATGTCAAAAAACCATTTCTGGCAATCTGGGAACCAGGCTCTAGGCGGCCCCCATAATTATCAAAGGCGGCCCCTTTAATTTTAAGGGGGCCGGCCATGAATTAAGGGGGACGGCCACCTGATGGTCGAAGTTTCCTGTTTGCTTTATGCTTTTTAGCCCATTTCACCCTATTTTGATTCCTCACTTTCCTAAAATCACAAACACATTTTGTCTAGTAAATTCTCCACTACCTTATCCTTCCATAAACACATCTTCATCACACTATAAATACCTCTCCTCATCACATATCCTTATTTAACCATTCCATCATGACCTCTCCCAACAAATCAAAATCAAAATCCTCTAAGCTAGCAAGGATGACTGAAAAGCCCACATGGAGAAAGAAACAAAACCCTCGAAACAAATCCATCTCAACAAGTGGATTTGGTAATCAATCAACATCCCCGAACACTTACTTTCCAAACTACACTACAAACCCACAAGGACACTCCTTTGAACCACTCTACAAACCTTACCACATTGGCCAAACATCCAATTTCATCCCAAACCATACATCTCAATTTCCATCCAACTACAATGATCCATATCACTTTGGTCAATCATCAAACTACAACCCCAACTACACAACCCCAATTCATCCACCTCCACCAAATGATTCACTCCACATTACCACGGAAAAACAAAAATTCCGTGAAGAAATTAACCAAATCCATGATCTTAGTGATCTCCTTGCTATGCATCATGCCCAACGCAACAAAGGGCAACCTCCATCATCACCCTATGCAAACTGCTTACCCCACTCTCTCAACTTGGACCAAGTTACAAACCACACTCACTTTTGCCCTTGTTGCATCTTCCTCCAAAAACAAATCCTCTACTTGAGTGAAGATATCTCCTGGATTGAGTATCTTCTCACTCGTCCTCATCCAATACCACCTTTGACACGATACAACATCGTGAGGTCAACTTCTTCCGCTCCATATCCTACACCATATCCTTCTCCATCAAACAACTAAACTTTATGTTTACGTTTCACATCACCAAATAAAATCGTCACAAACCTTTTGTATCCCAAGGAAGTCCAAGAGACCTCAAGTTGGTAACTTTGTATTATCTAGTGTAGTTAGCTTGAAAAGCATATATTTATATGCTTATGTACTAATGATTATGCTCTAAACATAATCTATTTAAACAATCAATAAATGTGTCTTGTGTTCTTTTAATATTATTTGCTTGACTATTATGCATGATTTTCTCTTTAGTATAGATACATGTTTGGATGATTAGTTTATGATTATATATATGTTTCTCTAATAGACCAAAACTAAAATAAAATGTTCCAATAGAGCTTGCTGCAAACACAAAACCAAAATAAACCATTTTTAGAAAATTTTTGAAATTTGGTCGTCTGGGAATTTACCAGATGGGCGGCCCCCATAATTAACACAGGCGGCCCCTTTAATTTTAAGGGGGCCGGCCATGAATTAAGGGGACCGGCCACCTGAAACAGTTTTTACACTGTTTTCTTTTGCAACTTGTGACTTCTTTTGCTAGTCCCAGCTACCATTTCCCTTAAAAACTAAACTGATTTTGGAATCTAACAATGCAACTTCAAATTAATACCATTTCTAAACATGATTTCATGCTATATAACCCTTTACACCTTCATCTACACTCCATTATCATCATCAGCCTCAACCAAATCATCATGTCATCACCAAAAACCACCACCTCCAACAAAGCCAAGAAACAAAAACTTGTTATCATCCCACCAAAACAACTCTTTATTGATCTCACTAATGAAGACAATACCACTCCATCACCACCACCTCAATGCTCATCTCCTAGTACTCCAAAACACCATCAACACATGGAACCTCCACCTCTTCCATACCATCATCATCATCCATCAATGACTACATCAACACTCACCTATCACCTCCACCAAGAATTTCACCACCACCACCTCTTGAAAATGCAACCTTAGATATAACACTTTCATTGTCACCCATCACACCTCTTGATGCACAATTTTCACCATCACCACTCAATCCACCAAATTACAATCCCATCCCATGGAGCTTACTTGAAGCCTATGGTGATACTTGCCTTTGTTGCATCCATAACCGAACCATCATCTTTAGATTAAGAGATGAAATCCACTACATGTTTTCATACCTTAAAAGCTTGTTCCCTCAACCTCAACCAACAACATCCACACCTCCACCACCAACATCAACCACACCTCCACCTCCATAAAAAACACCTCCACCAACCCCATCATCTCCACCTACAACTTTGCTCCTCCCAAACTAAGCATGGCTCATGGTTGGAAAATAAAATTGTTTTTAACCATTTTGATGAACAAGCTCTAGGAAAAACATTTCTATTAGAGTTTTGGTTGAATGTAAGCCCTTAAGGCTTTAGTTTGTTAGTTGTATTGTTCATGCACCTTGGATGTATGATGTTTGTATTTTTATCTATTTAATGAAGTGTTTTCTTCCATGCTTATATTGCTTGCCTTATCGTTATATATAATTGTTGCATGCATATATATATTGTATGTTCTAAATATTTTTGCAAGCATTCCATATCTCAACTTGTCTTGTAACCTTAAAAACAGGGGGAGTACACATCAAGGGGGAGCACATCCATCTTCGGGACAACCTTTTCGATGTTTACAAAAAGGGGGAGAAGTGATATAAACACACTAAATACTTGCATATATAATAATTTTTGATTTAATGACTTTAGATTTTGTAATCATCAAAAAGGGGGAGATTGTTGATATAAATAATGCGTAAAAATGTTATTAATATTTTTCGATATCCCTGTATTTTAACGATCACAAAATATAAAATCATTAAACGTAAAATCATTACGTAAATAAGTATTTAGTGACAAAATATCATTATATCCAACTAATTCACTTAAGGTATGAATAAACAAGTGCCTAATACATTTTATGATTAAAGGAAGGTTTATTTACTAATTACAAATTGTATAAAATGGTATAAACATTTTATATATTTAAGAAAAACACTTTTGGTAATTAAAGAAAATGTTTATTTCATAATAAATATATGAATTCAAAATTTTAACCAAATTCAGTTAAATTTTCACCAAATAAAGTTTCCCTAGAAAATGACAAAGAATCTGGCCGTTTCATATGTGCGGCCCCCGTAATTTTAAGGGGGTCGGCACACAATTAAGGGGGCCGGCATACGCTCCTGTGTCAGATTTCTTTGCCTATAAATACTGGTTCAAATCTGAATTTTTTCCTCACCTTTTGCACTAAAACTTTCTGTTCTAATTCTCTCAAATCATATTCCCAAAACCTTTGATCATGAACATATTAGTTCTTGTTTTCAAGTGATACAATCCATCCTCATTCAAAGTGCAAGAGAAGAATACTTCTTCAACATCTTGTTTAGAAGTATTGAAGAGTTGTGTATATAGTTAGGTGTTGTGTAAATTATTTGTAAAGGTGTAGAAGGTGTGTAATTGATAGATCTAGGTGAGTTAGTAGTCGTGGATAGAAGTAGTGAAGAAATAGTTGTGTTGTGAAGAAGAAGTTGTGAAGGTGTGAGAAGTTGTGTAGTAGTAGTGGTGTGCATAAGTTGTGTAGTGGTGTGAGATTGGTTCTAGCTACTATTAGGACTCGACATTTAGCTTAGTGTCGTTAATCGGTATAAGCAAAAGTTGTGTAAGGTTTCTCCGCCAAAAGGGAGTTCGTTGTGTTAGTGAAGAAAACTCTCGAGTAGGAGACTCGAGAAGTGGAGTAGGGCAAGGAAGGAGACCTTGTAGTTGAACCACTATAAATCCGTCGTGTCTTGGTTTGATCTTTCCATCTCTTGCTCATTATTCCATTTACATCTTTATTATTTACATACTCATATATATTTGCTCCTAGTTGTAGCTTGTGATATTGTGCTAAAATTGATTTCACACAAAGTTCAAATAAAAGGATCATTCACAAAATAAAGTTTTATAAATAATCAAAAAAGATACACTATATATATATATATATATATATATATATATATATATATATATATATATATATATATATATATATATAACTAGTGAACTTGATTATTTAGATTGAGTAGATTTTTACAATAAATCTTGTATCGAAGATTTTATAAAACTAAGTTTTTAAAATCCAAATTGACGTAAAACTATTCAACCCCCCTTCTAGTTTTCCACAGGTCGCCCAACTTTTGTGTGTGTGTTTTTGTGTTTTAATTAAATGAAAATGTAGTGGGGTATGTTTTTTTTAGTGTAAGTCGTTGATTGAGCCTAAACCGTCAGATAATATTGACCAAGGGAGTTTTCCCGGGTCGTTATGTCCCGACGAGATTGCAATGGTGCTTGAAAACGTTTATGGGAATTAGTGGCACTGAGGACAGTAACCAAAGATGATTTGGAATTGATTATACTACTTATTACTTGGTATTTGAACAATTGAAACAGTATTAACAATTATAGAAACACAAATATGATTACAAGTACACAAATCAGAAATCAGAATTGATTACAGACAGAAGAAAGGTGAGTTTTAAACAATTTAAAACTACAGGGGGTGCAAATGAAGATTTTACAAACTTAATTATGAAAGAAAATTAAATTAAAAAGAAAATAATTTTTTTTAATTTATTATTTAATATTAATTATTTAAATTAAAACTATTTAATTATTTAATTAAAACAAATTAACTTAAAAACTTTACAATACAAATTTTAACTAGGAAATTGCAAAATTAATTTCTAAAATTCTAAATTGACTTAAAATTAATTTAAAAACTTAAAATATATATTTTTATCTTTTTGTGGATTTTTTTATTAATTAAATACTAACTATGTTAATTAAACTATTTAAACTAATTTAAATTACTAGTAATACTACAAATGACCTAGAAAATTATAGAAAAATTTATAAATCTAATTAACCATCTCAAGAATCCTAAAAAATTATAAAAAGTTTATGAAATTATTTTTAGACTATTTTACTAATTATTTACTTATTTATTAATTAATATCTAATTTAAGTAAATTAATTAAGAAAATTAGAAAATGAGCAGTAGTAATTAAGAAACTATTTTCTAAAAATATCTAATGATTTATAAAACCTAGGAAAAATATAAAAAGGTACCGTTGTTAATTAAAAATTAATAAAACTATTTAATATACTAATATTACTTAATTATTAATTAAACTAATATAAATTCTAATAATTACTAAATTAAAAGAGAAAAATCTAGAAAAATTACTAAAAATACTTTAAGATGAAAGAAACTTAAGAAAAATATAAAAATGATGAAGTGCTTAATAATAAGCTAAAAAGAAAAATTAAAAAGATAAATCCTATTAAATAGAAGCTATCACTATTTTTAAAGTTGGTTTTTTGTTGGGTTTTCTTTTTGACAGATGATTATAAGCTAAATATAAACAACTTTTGTGAAACCACTTTTATTATAGCTTATTAATAAGCTATGTTCACCCCCTTTATTCTTAACTGTTGAGTTATAGCTTATTAGGATTTGTGGATTTTTGAAAAAGTTATCAAATGAACTAATAAGCCAAAACAGATGAATATCAACTTGAAACAAGGCAAATAGCACAATTAAGCACACTAAATAAGCTATGGTAAACAAATAAGCACTAAACAACTACAAGGCCAAAACAGGTCTTACAAAGGGACTTTTAGACCTCTGTGGAGTCCACAGAAGTAAAGAGGGGTCCAAAGTAAGCTTTGACCCTTGAAGTTGACCTGGTCAACAACAAAATAAGCCAATAAGCTGAGCTTATTGCTTAGTAATGAGCACTGGGTGGGGCTTGGAATATGTGGTCAAACACTGAGTCACTCAGTGTAGGTTTCTGAGACAGGTCCCAAGGAAGGTCAAATAAGCTATCCTACAATAAGCTAAACCCCAAACTAAACCTAGGTCTAAAAGGGTGGACTAATAAGCTACACAATAAGCTAAAATGCAGGATGTGGGGTCCACTGGTTAAGTCACAGAGGGCCAAGGAAAATTGGCCAAAGGCCTGGTGCAGGGGAGGTTGCTCTCCCTGCAGCTCACTTTGAGCAAGTGTGGGGTCCACAAAAAAATCACAAAAATAAGCTAAACACAAATTATTGTAGTTTAGGTGATAAACTTTAACCTCTAACAATTTTAAGACCTGAATCACTCGACAAAATTCTAGAAAAATTCCACTAAAAATGAGTTTTCTGAAAACTTAAGAACTTTTGACTTTTATGTTTTCACCTCTGTTGACTTTGATGAGATTTGAGTTGATCCTAGTTACTGAAAACCATGTTTTAAGCCAAAATAAGTATCCGTAAGGCTAGAACAACTGATTATCAATTGAAATGAGTGAGTTTTAAAGCCTAAAAATCTCACAGTAAAACTGTGAGGTATACTAAAAGAGATTTTCACTTTTTGTAAATCAAGACCAAGATTTTATGGTTCCCCTGTCTTAATATGAACTAGATGGACATGTTTCAAACAGAAGTGACCAACCAACCCTTTCTTAACTCAGTGAAACAGAAAGATCTAAACACCCTTTTAAATACTAATTTTTTTGGATTTCAAAGGATTCCAAAGATTTAAACTACAAACTTGGTTACAGAAGTTGACATATGCTAAGTTAAGCTGATTTAAGCACAGAGATACTAGATTTAACAACAAGAACCCAAGATTACTAAATGATCAAATTTAACTGTGAAACTTGGAATTTTAGCAACTATGAAATCCAACAAACAAGCTACCGATTTTAAGTGAGATTATAACCAGTATGAAGCAAACAAACATAAAAAACACAGAGATAACAGCTTAAAGCTTATTCTACAGTACTAAAGTAAAAATCAAAGAAAAATGAAAAGTTGAGCTCACTTGAGACCCTAGCTGAACTAGGGGACCCAATTGGGCAGCTACAAGCTCCTAGCTTGTAAACAAGCTAGGTATAAGTCCTTCTTGCCATATCCATTACTGGCAACTTCCTTAAGCCTTCAATCAAATGCAAAGGTATCCTGTGGTATTTTTTGTTGTTCTGATTTTTCTTTTTATTTTTATTTTTTTAAGTTTTTATGTTTAGTTATTGATTTAAACTATCTAAGTGAGCTTATGAAACAACAAATACTAGTTTAGATCATAGTTAAAGCTTAAAAGAGAAATTTCAAATAAAAATGTAAAAAATGAAATTGTAAAGAGAGAATGAAATTGGAACTTGAAACAGATTTATATTACACTAAAAAGCTTGGGTCCAATGTTTTTGAATTAAAAACTACACTGAGAATGAGTAATTTAGCTAATGAGACATAAATTTGAACTAAAACTAATACAAAGTGACTGTGTTTTTTCTCCTTGTATCCTCTTCTTTTATACTTGAGTTTCTGAGTTCCTTGGCTCCCACTAAGCCTTTCCCAGCTCCATCTTGAACCATTGGATCACTATGTTTGATCCAAGCCATTTAAATTCTTTTCGCGCCAAAAATAAACAGGGCAATTTGCACTGTTAAACCACAAAGGGGGTGCATTTATTATAGGTTGTCTTGTTAGGTATTAGTGGTGGAGTGGGCGGTGGAGATGTGATGGGCAAGTGGAGGGGGTTTTGCAGGGCGGTATTGGAGAGGAGGGGTGGTTTTGTGGTGGAGGGTGGTGGTTTTAACTGGGGGTTTGACCAAAGGGTCAAAGTTTGACCCCGTAATATTAAGGGTGGGGTTGGATTGGGCTGTGATTGTTGGGTCAAGGGAAAAAAAAAAGTGGGCTTCGTGTTTGGATTGGATTATGGTTTGTTTGTTTAATATTAAGGGTCCGGTTTGGTTAAGTGTTGATAACAAGGACCAAATTTGCAATAATCCGAAAGTTTAGGGGTTTGGTTTGAAAATTTCTCAAAGTTATCACAAGGATTATTCCTGCCAGTATTGAATAGTACAAGGACCAGATGTTGATTTTTTCACTTTTAAACCTCCAGGGACTATTTTTGCCAAACTTTGAAACTTCAGGGACCAGAAATGTAATTACAGCAAACTTTCCAACCAAGGACCATTCCTGCCAAAGATGAGTAGCACAAGGACAAAAATTGATTTTTCTCAAAGTTTTTACATCCCAGGGACCATTTTCATCATTTTTGCAAAGTTGAGGGACTAAATTTGTAATTTTATGAAATCTCACACCAAAGGACTAAGTATGTAATTTGTGATTCAAAAAGGACCTTTGGTGACTTTTTCATGTTTTAGAAAAACCAGGGACTAGTTTTGACAAGTTTTGAAAGTTGAGGGACTGAAACTGCCAATTATGCGAACTTTGTTCATATTTCATCTCTTTTTAATCATTTTGCAACTGAAACATATAAAACGTAATTATGGGATATTTTCAGTATTTTGATGCATATTTGAGTGTTTTTGGATGTTTTGGCAGCTCAGATTAGGTAAAAATGATGAATATTTACACACTCATCAATCCCCCATACTAAAATATTGTTAGTCCCTAGCAATCTTTTGAGAAAACTTAATGGATATGAAGTCTCTTTACCAAAAGCCATTACTTCTGGAGTAGCCAAATGTTTCAGTTCAAGTAAGAACTATGGTACACTGATAACCATATGATTTTGAGCAACCCATAAGCTGTAAACGGATTTGATTTGTCTTTACCAAAAGTCGTTTGCTTCTGGACTAGCTGATGTGCGTTTTTATTAGTACAAGTTTTAAAATTTATAAACACGATTTATCCGATTATTTATTTAGCACATACGAGCAAGTATACTCGTCCGATGTAGTAAAGGTGGGTAAGTCGAGGTTGTCCCAAGGGATTTGAGAGTTTTAGTAATAAGAAAAACGTTTGTTAAATAAGGGTTGTCAATCCAAATTTATGTAAATATCAATTTAAAATAAACTCAATAAGAACTAAGCATATACTTGTGTATAATTCCTTGATTGGTAATTAGGAGTATCATGACAATTTAAGTATAAAGTTTGGTGTAAAACTTGTTATGATGCGCAACTAAAAATGAGTAGTTATACAATCTATGATGTATGTCATGTTTTAACTACCACTAAGAATTCTATCACCTAAATGACTCCTTTCGGACATATCAAATGAGTATGACAATTCTATAATCACATGGTTGTTTTGAAAATCAATTCTTTTCTTATGAATTCCTACGAATCCTTGCGGTCCTTTTTCGTGATGAAATCTTCTCAAATCCATTTTAACAAGTAAATAAGATGGGTGTCAAGCATCATATTCCATACTAATTCGTGCACTAATGTTTTGGAATAAAAACTAGTTGAAACTCCTTTCGGACCTATTTTTCCAAAGATTTTTTTACCAACAAATTAAGCAAGATTAGATGTTACTTCAACAAACTCATAAAATAGATATGTTTCATGCATCACCTTTTTCATAAAAGAATACTCCATAACCAATCACATCTTACACACAAGTATATCACAAATTACTCCATAACAATCATATTAACACACAAGTAAATAAGAAAACTTTCATTAAACTCAAAGTAACAATTGTTCATTATAAGTATCAAGGTGTACCTAGCTTGAGAATTACAATGAATAAACTTGTGGAACTATAGCAACCACACTCCTCCAATTGTTCACTAACGTAAGTAAACAACTCCAAACTCGAACCAAGGCTTGAGACTCGAACACAACACTTTCTAGACATTTTCACAACATTTAGTAAACTTTCAGGCAATATAAGATGAACTAACAATATTTGGTGTAACACTTAGTTAGATATTTGATGGTACATGTAATCTAGACCCTAAGTAGTCATTATATAGCATAATAACACTTATCCTCCAAGTAAAAACGTTCCTCTTGAGTTATTAAGCAGAAATGATCAGCCACAAATGATTATGGGGAGTAAATTCGTCCATAAATGCAAGACTTGTAGCAGCAGTCACCTCCATCCGATCGGTTTCTCTCCATCCGATCGGATGGCACTCCTTGAGAACACTCCAACCGAATCGGATGCAGGTTGCATCCGATCGGTTGGACACTGTCTGGAAACTATTCTTTTGTCTTTTCTTTGTCGTTTTTACGTTGCATGCATTGTCTTTCTTCGTGGCATGACTTTATTCATTAGAACTTGATATTTCCTTAATAAATATGTGTAGAAGACTTGTCTTTATCAAATCCTTTTGTCCATGCGTCGTTTCTTTCTTTCTTGATCTTCTTGAAACTCTCCAAATGTGCATGATCACTTCATTTCTTCATCTTTTAATCATTTTTACATGCTTTTGGCTATATTTGCATGCATAAACACTTTTCCACGATTAAGTAACAAATATATACAAATATGACCAATTTCCATGCGTAAAACAAACAATAACGCGACTAAAAACATGTTAATTTTGAGCGTTATCAAATCCCCCACACTTGAGCTTTGCTCGCCCTCGAGCAAGTCTTAATCAAAAGAAAATTGATTTCAATGGCAATAGTGCAAATATCTTATTTGAACTCAAACAAGTAAATAAAGAGCTTGATAACAATTCTACGCACCTTACGAAGATAATTTGAAATTTACTCATCACTCAATATGTGTCATGATTAATAGATCACTCATTGCTCAGTCATGTGTGGAAAACTAGAAGGGGGGTTGAATAGTTTTACGTCTTTTTAATTTGTTATAAAAGATAGTTTTAGTGTTTTCTTAGCTTTTAAAATTTAGATTCGATAATATGTGATTTCAAGTCTTGCACAATATAAACAACTATCAATAAGTAAGATATAACAATGATAAGTAATGAAATAAATAAGAGATGGAAAGATCGAACCGCGAGACAAGAGATTTATATTGGTTTGGCTACAAGGACACCTTCCTTGCCCAACTCCACTCCCCGAGCACCTAACTCGAGAGTTTTCTTCACTATATCAACAAGCTTCCTTATGGCGGAGAAAACCTTACACACCAATTAATACACCACAACTTCTTCACACCTAAATCACAACTTCTTCACACCAATCTACTTCACAACTAACTACTTCACTCCTATCTTCTTCACACCAATTTTCTTCACAACTAACACCTTCACACCTAGCTTCTTCACTACAATCTAATTTCTAACTTATCTTCTTCACAACAAACAACTAACTAATCACACAATCAATATATCTAGCACAACTATCTACAATCAAATATTCACAACAATCTTCACAAAGAATAATGTAAATGATCTTGATGATGCACCAACAACTTGTATGTGGAGGTCACAACAAGTTGTAATACTTCTTGTCTTGGGGGATAGAAGTATTCTTCTCTTGCACTTGAGAGGATGATGTTTGAATCACTTTGAAACAAATAATTATGTACTTATGATCAAAGGATTAAGAGAATAGAGATGTGGATCTAGAACAAAAAGTTTAGGAGTGCAAAAGGTGAGAAAATTCTGTGGGATGAACCAGTATTTATAGGGGAAAATTTTACTGTTATGGAGCGTGGCCGGTCCCCTTAATTAATGGTCGGTCCCCTTAATGATTAAGGGGGCCACCTAAGGAATTAAGGGGACCGCCCCTTCAGAACGTTGGATTTTCTTGTCTTTTAGTGGGGAATATTTTTCTGGATAAAATTTGCCATTTTTGGTTGGAAATTTGAAAATATATATTTATAATGAATTAAACATATTCTTTTAATTCCAAAAGTAATTTTGAAAAAGATATAGAATGTTTAATACATTTTATAAAAATTCTAGTGATTAGAAAAATTTCCTTTGATCATGAAATACAATAAACACTTTGTTTATTCATACCTTAAGTGATATGGATGCAAAGACAAATATTAAGCACTAAAAACTTGTTTATGTCATAAGTTTTAGATTAATGAGTTTATGCTTTATAATTATCAAAACATAGAGACATTGTTAATATGCTAACAATGTTTTTAGACATTATTTATGTCAACAATCTCTCCTTTTTTGATGATTACAAAACCTTAAACTCATTAGGTCTAAAAAATAATTTTTAGACAAGTATTATTAGAGTTTAACATTCCTTCTCCCCCTTTTTGTAAAATCAAAAAGGCTAATGCTCCCCCTTGATGTATGCTCCCCCTCATTTGAGAGCACCAAAGGAATGAGCTATGGAAATCTTGGCTACACAAAATATTAGAAGAGAACAAGACACATATACATGCAAAGCAATAATTATGCAAATAAAAATAGATTCATTCAAGCATCATAGAAAGCATTACAACATTCAATATGCTTAAGGCATATTGATCAAAATAAAACAAAAGATAAGACATAGCCCTATATTGCCTAAGAGAGCACTTGGACTTGCTTGCAACCCATGGTTGATTGTTTTATTTGCTTGAAGGAGAACA
The DNA here is from genome assembly GCA_030686995.1 of Artemisia argyi. NCBI lineage: Eukaryota > Viridiplantae > Streptophyta > Magnoliopsida > Asterales > Asteraceae > Artemisia > Artemisia argyi. The sequence goes on from CM060697.1 coordinate 68,878,343, forward strand.
TAAGCATAAAGCTTAGTTGTTAGATGGAGAGGGATATGGAGTGGGGTATGGAGCGGAAGAGGTGGATCTTACGATATTGTATCGTGTTAAAGGTGGTATGGGATGAGGACGAGTGAGGAGATATTCAATCCAAGAAATATCTTCACTCAAGTATAGGATTTGTTTTTGAAGGAAGATGCAACAAGGGCAATAGTGAGTGTGGTTTGTAACTTGATCCAAGTTGAGAGAGTGAGGAAGGCAATTGTTTTAGGGTGATGATGGAGGTTGCCCTTTGTTGCGTTGTGCAAGATGCATGGCATTGAGATCACTAAGATCATGGATTTGTGATATTTCATCACGGAACTTTTGCTTTTCCGTGGCAATGCGGAGAAAGCCATTGTGTTGATATGGATGAATTGGGTTTGTGTAGTTGGAATTGTAGTGGGATGGTTGATCAAACTTGTATGGATCATTACAAATGGTTGGAGGATGAGATGGAAGGAAGATGTTTGGCCAATGTTGTATGGTTTGTAAAGAGGATCAAATGAATGTCCTTGTGAATTTGGTGTAAAGTTTGGGAAGTAAGTGGTTGGAGGTGTTGAGTGATTCCCAACTTCATTGGTTATGATGGATTTGTTACGAGGGCTTTTTCTTCGCCAAACGGGTTTTTTCGTCATTCTTGCAAGCCTTGAGGCTTTTGGTTTTAGCTTGTTTGGAGAAGTCATGAAGGGGTGAATGAAGGGTTTTGAGGATTGGGGGTATTTATAGTGTAAGATTTGTGTGTTTAGGGATGGATAAAGTTTGTTTGGGAGATTAGGACAAAATGTGTTGGTGAAAATTGGGAAATGTAGGTTGAAATGGGCTAAAAAGTAGAAAAGATTCTGTAAACCCGACCATCAGATGGCCAGTCCCCTTAATTAGGGGGCGGTCCCCTTAATAATTAAGGGGGCCGCCTTACAAAATTAAGGGGGGCGCCCATCTGGTGATTTCCAGGTTGCCAGAATTGGGTTTTTGGCAGAAAATTTTCAGGAAGGTTGTGTGTTTGGATTAGAATTCAAGCTAGTTCAATTCCTTTAGGCAATATAGCATCTAATCTAATCAAGATTTAGCATGCATGCAAAAACACATAAGCAAAAGAGCAATTAAGCAACACATAATAAGCAAGAGGAGATAAGTAAAGACAAGAACACTTAAACTTCCTAAGGCACCTATCTTAGATCAAAGACAAAGGTAACTAGTGAGTGGAGAACTAGTGATGGAGCAAGATGACAACATTATTAGAGAATTTGTCCTTGATTGAATTTTTGCTCGATCATGAATGTCAAAGATATATATTAGATTATATACCTTGACAATTTATGTGAGAGTTTATGCATGATTTTGAAAAACAATGTTTTTAACATTAGTCAACAATGCAAGAAAAATGATGTTCATGTGATTCCTAGATGTGAGAATAATTTTTAAAGAAAATTGATTGGGTTTTACAAAAGAGTTTATGCAAAGAAAATAAACTTTCTCAATCTTTAATTTTGTGCGAAATAGATTCCTAAACTCAGAAATGAAGGAGTGGACGAAAAGCAAATTTTATGCAAGTATAAATTTGTATTAGTTCAATATAATTTAGTCAACTTGTTCCATCATTCCTAATCCTAAACACAAGTGGTTGAATAATTCACGCTTAAGGGGTTTTGTGAATATATCCGCAATGTTATCTTCCGATGCAACTTTTTCTATAGATATGTTTCCTTTTTGTACATTATCCCTAAGAAAGTGGTGGCGTATTTCTATATGTTTAGTCCTAGAGTGTTGCACCGGATTTTTACTTAAATCTATCGCACCTTTGTTATCGCACATAATGGGGACATTTTCTAACCTAATGCCATAGTCTACGAGAGCTTGTTTCATCCATAGTGCTTGTTGACATGCCTTTCCAGCGCTTACATATTCGGCTTCGGTGGTAGAAATAGCAAGAGCGGTTTGCTTCTTCGAAAACCAAGATGTTAGACAACATCCCATAAACGTGCAAATACCGCTAGTGCTTTTTCTATCTACGTAGTCTCCCGCATGATCCAAATCCGCATAGACGATGGTTTCTATGCCGGATCCCTTAGGATACCATAATCCTAAGTGTATAGTGCCTTTAATGTATTGGAAGATACGCTTAACTGCTTCTAGGTGAGAGGTTTTGGGATCCTCTTGAAAACGGGCACAAAGGCGGACACTAAACATGATATCGGGTCTACTTGTCGTCAAGTATAATAAACTACCTATCATTCCTCTATACTTGGTGTTATCTACGGACTCACCATCCTTTGTGAGCTTTACTTCCGTAGACATGGGAGTTTTCATGGGTTTTGAGTCTTCTAGGCCAAATTTCTTAAGCATTTCCTTAATGTACTTAGATTGGTTAAAAAATATTCCATCTTCTAATTGTTTTATTTGTAATCCTAGGAAGAAGTTAAGTTCACCCATCATACTCATCTCAAACTCATCATGCATGATTTTGGAAAATTCATCACACATGTCTTGACAAGTCGATCCAAATATAATGTCATCAACATATATTTGGACAATGATGAGATTTGGGTCTTTCCTTTTAGTGAAAAGAGTGTTATCTACCATTCCCATGGAATAATCATGTTTAATAAGAAAAGCTTTTAATCGATCATACCAAGCTTTGGGAGCTTGTTTGAGTCCATACAAAGCTTTCTTTAACTTATAAACATAATCAGGTTTTGCGAAGTCAATGAATCCTGGAGGTTGTGCCACATATACCTCCTTATTGATAAAACCGTTAAGGAATGCACTTTTCACGTCCATTTGGAATAACTTAAAATCTAGGGCGCAAACATAGGCAAGTAATATCCTAATCGATTCTAGTCTAGCTACGGGGGCATAAGTTTCGTCATAATCAATTCATTCTTGTTGACTATAACCTTGGGCAACTAACCTAGCTTTATTCCTAGTAACTATTCCATTCTCATCTAACTTATTCCTATATACCCATTTAGTTCCTATGATGGTCATATTCTTTGGATTTGGGACTAATTCCCAAACATCATTTGCCTTAAATTGATTTAATTCTTCTTGCATAGCTATAACCCAACTTTCATCTTTTAAAGCCTCATTAATATTCTTAGGTTCTATTGCTGAGAGGAAACAAAAGAAATTGTTTTTATCTTGGGCTTGTGACCTAAGGGTTCTTTGGTTAAGATGTCCTATTATATTATCTAATGGATGTGATCTAGATTCTTTAATATTAACAATTTCGTTATTTTCTAAGTGAATGTCTTCATTATCATTTCCTATGGGTTTTGTTTTACTAACCTCAATAGCTTCATCTTCGACTAAGTCATCATCTTCTAAAGGTAATGTTTTAGGAGGTGGTGGTGTTTCATCAAATGTTACATTTAGTGATTCTTCTACTTTCATGGAGTGTTTGTTAAGTATTATATATGCTTTGCTATTTTGTGAGTATCCTAAGAATATTCCTTCATATGATTTTGGATCAAACTTAGTGAGGTAATCCTTAGTGTTTAGAATATAACATTTACTTCCAAATACCCTAAAGTAGCTTAAGTTTGGTTTTCTACCTCTTAGTAACTCATAAGGAGTTTTTCCTAGAATTCTCCTAATTGATACCCTATTTAAAATATAAGTCGATGTATCTACGGCGTGACACCAAAATTTTTGTGGGATGGATTGTTCATTTAACATTGTTCTACTCATTTCTTGTAGTGACCTATTTTTTCTTTCTACTACGCCATTTGATTGAGGAGTACGAGGAGCGGAGAAAATGTGAGATATTCCATTTAACTCATAATATTTTCCGAATTGTACTTCATTATCAAATTCCCTACCATAGTCCGTCCTAATGGCAACTATTGAGCATCCTAATTTATTTTGAATCATTTTACTAAATATTTCGAATTTTTCAAAGGCTTGGGTTTTGTCACTTAAAAACCTAGTCCACATGTATCGTGAGTAGTCATCTACTATTACTAAGGTATATTTGTTTCCTCCATAGCTCCGCACAGCGGATGGACCGAAAAGATCCATATGTAATAATTCGAGGCACCTAGTAGTGGATACTATATTCTTAGCTTTGTGACTAGCATGAGCTTGTTTTCCAATTTTACATGCATCATAAAAATGTTTGTCATATTTTAGATTAGGCAAATTTCTAACTAATTCCTTAGAGGCCAAAGGTTGTATTTGTTGCATGTTAGCATGTCCTAATCTCCTATGCCACAATGTAGAGTTTTTATCTAGGGTCGTTAGGCATATCCTATCCTCAGGCTTGTTTCCTAGTTTCATAACATATATGCCACCTTTCCTAATTCCTCTACCTATAATTTTTCCATTCTTAACTATTTCGCTATCCTCTTCGGTAAAGGTGACTCTACATTTATTATCACATATTTGTCCTATACTAAGCAAGTTATATGTCAAATTATCTACATGCTCTACATTTTCAATAGTAAGTGAGTCTTGAGAAATCGTACCTTTGCCAATGATTTTTCCACGTAAGTCACTACCGAAAATAACGTTACCTCCATTGTATGCCTTGTATGTAGAGAATAGCTTGCGGTTCCCCGTCATGTGCCTCGAACATCCGCTATCTTTGATCCATTCGTCAGGCTCCAATTCAATTCCTAAACATATTTCGTCGGTTTCTTTTGCCATAAAACACTTTTCGTCTCTTGGCTTTTCAACTTCTTCTTTGTCACTATCACTCCATGTTCCACTAACAAATGCGCCTTGATTTTCAAAACCCGGCGGCTTTAGACATTCGCCAATGAGATGATTTGGACTTCCACATCTAAAGCACTTTCTTTTCCCGTAGTTGTCACTTCTATTTCTTTGGAATGCTTTTCTTTCGTCTCGTGATGATCTAGTGAATCTACCTCGTCTCTTGAAGAATTTCTTGAATTCTCTTACGGCCATTGCATATTCTTCGTCTTCACTTTCGTCACTTGAATCATCATCATCACTAGGTTTCTTTTTGGCTTTTAGAGCAATAGATTTGGTTTGTTCTTTCTTGATTTTGACCGTTTCCGAATCTCTTCTTATAATTTCTTCATGAACCTTCAAGTTGCCAATTAGTTCATCTAGTGATAACGTCATCAAGTTCTTTGATTCTTCAATTACCGTAACCTTAGCTCGCCATTTCGGATGCAATGCCCTAAGAAATTTCCTAACACAATTTTTACTAGAAAATGTCTCATCAAGTGCTTTTAAACTTGTGATAATAGTGTTAAATTTAGCAAAAGCATTATCAATTGATTCCTCTTCCGAAATCGTAAATTGTTCATATTGTTGTACAAGAAGATCTATTTTATTATCTTTGACTTGGCTATTACTTTGGTGAGTAATTAGTAAAGAATCCCAAATTTCTTTGGCGGTTTTACACATAAAAATTCTTTCATATTCTTTGCGTGGTAACGCATTATAAATGACCATTTTAGCCTCATTATTTTTTGCAAGTTTCTTTTTCAAATCATCATTTTGTTTTTCAAAAGATACAATTTCATCCATCTTAGTTTCAACATTATATTGAATAGGAGGAAAATAACCAAAGGTAATAATATGCCAAAGATCAAGATCTTTTGATTTCACATACGTTTCGAATCTATTTTTCAAATATAAAAATCCATCACTTTCAAATAGTGGTGGTCTTTGCATAGATTGCCCTTCTAAATATTTTTCAGATTCCATAGATCGTTACAAGTTTTAAAATACAATATATTTTAAAAATCTTGCACGACGTGGCTCTTGATACCAATTGTGGAAAACTACAAGGGGGGTTGAATAGTTTTACGTCTTTTTAATTTGTTATAAAAGATAGTTTTAGTGTTTTCTTAGCTTTTAAAATTTAGATTCGATAATATGTGATCTCAAGTCTTGCACAATATAAACAACTATCAATAAGTAAGATATAACAATGATAAGTAATGAAATAAATAAGAGATGGAAAGATTGAACCGCGAGACAAGAGATTTATAGTGGTTCGGCTACAAGGACACCTTCCTTGCCCTACTCCACTCCCCGAGCACCTAACTCGAGAGTTTTCTTCACTGTATCAACAAGCTCGCTTATGGCGGAGAAAACCTTACACACCAATTAACACACCAAAACTTCTTCACACCTAAATCACAACTTCTACACAACTTCTTCACACCAATCTACTTCACAACTAACTACTTCACTCCTATCTTCTTCACACCAATTTTCTTCACAACTAACACCTTCACACCTAGCTTCTTCACTACAATCTAATTTCTAACTTATCTTCTTCACAACAAACAACTAACTAATCACACAATCAATATATCTAGCACAGCTATCTACAATCAAATATTCACAACAATCTTCACAAAGAATAATGTAAATGATCTTGATGATGCTCCAACAACTTGTATGTGGAGGTTACAACAAGTTGTAATACTTCTTGTCTTGGGGGATAGAAGTATTCTTCTCTTGCACTTGAGAGGATGATGTTTGAATCACTTTGAAACAAAGAATTATGTACTTATGATCAAAGGATTAAGAGAATAGAGATGTGGATCTAGAACAGAAAGTTTAGGAGTGCAAAAGGTGAGAAAATTCTGTGGGATGAACCAGTATTTATAGGGGAAAATTTTACTGTTCTGGAGCGTGGCCGGTCCCCTTAATTAATGGCCGGTCCCCTTAATGATTAAGGGGGCCGCCTAAGGAATTAAGGGGGCCGCCCCTTCAGAACGTTGGATTTTCTTGTCTTTTAGTGGGGAATATTTTTCTGGATAAAATTTGCCATTTTTGGTTGGAAATTTAAAAATATATATTTATAATGAATTAAACATATTCTTTTAATTCCAAAAGTAATTTTGTAAAAGATATAGAATGTTTAATACATTTTATAAAAATTCTAGTGATTAGAAAAATTTCCTTTGATCATGAAATACAATAAACACTTTGTTTATTCATACCTTAAGTGATATGGATGCAAAGACAAATATTAAGCACTAAAAACTTGTTTACGTCATAAGTTTTAGATTAATGAGTTTATGCTTTGTAATTATCAAAACATAGAGACATTGTTAATATGCTAACAATGTTTTTAGACATTATTTATGTCAACATCATGATTTATGTTTCTTACCATAGGCTTGTACAAGTATCAAAACAATGAAATAATTCATCAAAGAGGTTTTTTATTCGGGTTGTAACGTTTAGGCTAAGGGTAAATAAAACCTTCGTGCAAATATCTTATTTAATAATTACACTAAGTCAAAAAGGTAAGGATAAGGCATGGGAATATTTATGAAATTGGTTTTAAAGAAAAATAAAATCAAAGTATAAGTCCCATTGTTGCTAATCACGAACAAACCACAAATCCTATAAATGATAATAGTTACAATCTTTCTCCTCTTCGAACTTTCACATATCGATACATCGATTCACCATAAAAATATTCTTCATACTTAGCACATTGGCTAACAACATATCACATAACTTTCTTTATTCATAATAATATAGCATATTTGCTATAATTGTCACCTTATAGTTGCGATGACTTTTTTTTTTTTTTTTTTTTTTTTTTTTTTTTTTTTTTTTTTTTACATCTCCCCCACACTTCGCATAAGCATTACCACAAAAATACAAATAAGAAGCTGCAGTCTCCGTCTTTGTCGGAATGGCACACACCTGATTGGTGAAGTGTGGCTAACTAATAATCATCAAAAATAATCTAACATACCAAGCAACTAGCAACCTACCGTTTAGACTTTGACAAGGGTTAGGCTAAGGTTTAAAGTGTAAAATATTTTTGTATTTTTCTGGATTTAACAAAATGAAAATGTTGGCTCAAAGGGTTTAACTAGGGGTATCTAGTGCTAAAGATAAACGCTAACAAATGGGTTCCAAATACGAGGATAACTAACCGATGTGGTTAGCAAAAATTTGTTTTGTAAACGGATGGCCATTTGGTTTTATATCCTAAGTTTGCCTCTTATCATATGAATATATCCTTATCATTCGAAAATGATTTAACCGTAATGCATAACAAGTATAAGTTTTAGAATTAACACAACCACCGGCACACTCATAATGAAATATATAAATAGCATGAGAAACACTATTCACATAAAAAAAACTAATCCTCACAATTTATAGTAATAAGGGTATAAAATTGTGCTAGCAAATGTTATCAATTCCGAGGCGAATTGCTCTTTAAACTTAATTTATTCTCCAAAAATATCATTATTATTTACCATTGAATCAACCTTATTTTAACTAATATATGAAGGGCGAACTACTTCTAGTTACTAAAGTTCACGACTCTAAAAAAACGAAAATTAAAAAAAAAATTATGCAATTTTTCTATTTTCTTCCCTCCCCCACACTTAAGTTTTGCATTGTCCTCAATGTAATAAAAAAAAATTGACTTCAAAGTAAAGGAAATGGAAAATTTTAGAAATTACCGGAGTTAAATACGCAATATGCATATTTGATCATAATAAGCAAATGAGTTTATCAACTTCAAACGTTGATCAACTATATGCTTCCGTAACAAAACCCCTGCAAGAAAACTGCAAAATATAGGAAACAACCAAACAAACACAAACAAAAATATCTAAACGAAATAAGTAGAAAATTAAGTTACGTTATAAATCCTAAAAGAAATAGTTAAAGGTAGTGGAAATAGAAATAATTCGACACATAATTGGTTTTAACACAAACCATAAACCATATGACGATCACTCGTCATCATCAATAACTCACGTCGGAATGAATAAACTCGCCCTCGCTCTCATCTTCATCCTCATCATCGTCTTCATCCACCACTCGTCGCTTCTTCTTTCCAACTCTTGATGACGAACCTCCAACATCATAACTCGATCCTCCAGGATTAAAACTTGATCCACCCACATTGACACCTGAACTACCATACTCGGGAAGTCTACCGTATGGAGGGTATGGCTCGGGAAATGATGAATAACCAGGATAAGGGTAGGGGTATGGTCCAGGATATGGAGAATATGGTAACGGGTATGGTGGAACATTTGGTGGGGTTTAGGGAGGTACCTCATAATTGGCATCTTGTACCAAGTGTTGGATCATTGGCATGGAATAATCAAAGTTGTAATTATTCCTCATTATCATTGAATCTTTCCAAACTTCCCTACACTCAATAGCATTCAACTCTCGGTTCCAATCACCCCATCCCGAATCAAAACCACTTTGAGTATTCCCCGGAAAACTTCCCATTTGAGGTTGTGATGGTGCCTCAGTATAAGCTCCTGATTGCGCCCCCACACTTGGTTCGGTCCAAGGTCCCAAAGTCTTATTATTCCTATCCAATGCTATTCCAAAACTAAAAGCATCCCATATCTCACTCTCCATCCTCACTCGACACTTCTTCAACTCATTCTCATTATAGTACCCAAGATTCTTAGCCAAAACGGTCACATAATGATCTCCACAAACATCACTTTATTTCTTAATTCCTGGTGCTCTCTTAGAAAGATATTCGGCAATAATCCATGATACATTCCCATTCTTATCTTCCTCTAATAACTTCATCACCCGTAGGTCCGGTTGACTACATTTGTCTTGACTACCGCTCTTATGCAACAATCCCCAAGAAATCAACTTTTGTAACACCTTCATCAACGGATTCCTAATCCTAGAAGAATTCCTCCTAAGACAAGTTGGATCACCAATTCTATTCCAATAAGCATCAACACTCGTGTATTGATCATGATCTCTAGCCAAGCTCACAAAATGTGGTCCAAACAACCTATGATTAACCTCACTTTCCTCATACAAACCTAGGGCAACTGCAAAATTTGGCAAAGATAAAGCATGTTCGCGCCCACACAATCTAAACCAAATACAAACATCCCCAAGAACATCATTCTTCCTAACAAAGTAAAATGTAGAAAAGAACTCCAAACACCATTCCTTGTAAACATCCTCACGTATACTAAAAGCTCTTTCCCAAGAATAATCTTCAAACCTATCCCCATCACTGGGATACACATAAATCATAGTCATCATGCTCCTCAATTGATCCCCACATTCATACTCCGCAAGCAAATCCCAATCAATCAATCTAGGCTTAGCAATCTTTCTCTCTTGAAGTTTTGAAAGACGTTCCCTATACGCATTCTTCTCATCTTTGTTTTGCACATGAGAAAACTTGACATTATCCTTAGACTCCGGTTTCAAACTGAAAGTGATCCTCTTCCTCTCGTTCCTTTTCAAATACTTGTTAACAAGCGGTTTTCTTTGACTACGACCCAATCTTGCAACATTTCCCTGAAAGAAAACTCAAATTATGTTATTATAACAGTATAAAAACTAATACCAATCAATTTAGAAACTAGAAAACGCGATTTCAAAAATGTCAAAAATTTTTCCGTAGCATCCATCCGATCGGATTGAGCTCCATCCGATCGGATGGATCTTTTGGCACACTCCTATCCGTTCGGTTGCAACTCGCAACCGATTCGGTTGGAGTTTTAGTTTACATAATGCATCCTCAATCCATTCTAAATGTTTCCCAATCAATCTGAACTTCTTTCTAACTTGTAATCTACCATTTTTGAGTGCTTCTAACATCTGAACTCTCCTATCAACGATTCGTAACATTTCCATGCATCAACCTAATGATCCTATGAAACTCAAGAACACCATCTACTAAAATCTTCCAGTAGTGCTCTAATTAACAAGGCAATTACCTAACATCACTAATTATCAAGCATGTAACTCCTGGGATTCATCAATTGCAAATAAATTAGCTCCAAAGATTCTACCCAATTCAATCCGAAAATTCAATCAATCAATTCTTACTTAAAACTTAATCAATTGATCTAATTCTTTTTGCAATACATTCTCCTATCATCTAATCACTTATCCCCAAAACATTACATCTTAATTCGAACTAATTCAAAAATACCCAATTCGTGACCTAATTTCAATCATCCGAATTAAAACCTAATTGAATGAAATTAATGATGTAACTTACTTGACATGATGCCATTGATGATCAATTATCACTCCTGCAACTCTTAAACAACTTCTTATGGTCGAATTTATTACCCCAATTTTTTTGGTGGATTATGTGTGTGTGGTTTTTTTTGGGTTTTTTTTGAAAATTTTGGTTTATATATCATTCCATCCGATCAGTTGTGAATACATCCGTTCGGTTTTTTATGAAATTGATTTTTCAAAGTTTTTCCACTACTAAACTTGGTACAAGTACTAGTAGTTCTTGTCTCTTCAAAAACTTATCTTTTTGTATGTATATATTCCAAACACACTTTATCTACCAAAAATTTGGTCATCATTTCTACTTCTAAACTTAAGACTAAAACCTAACTTAACCTCCTAAAAACTAGTAAACATATAAATAAATAATCAAGCAAGATAAATAGATAGTCTTATTTTAAACATGAAATGCATAAAACCTAAAAACATAAAATAAATTGCATGAAATTAAAAATACGAAATAAACAAATAGCAAAAGATGTGCTTTATTCTTGTGATCATTCTTCTTCATCCATAGAAATATTCATTCCTAAGAATGTCTTCTCCACGATACTTGTTTGACAACTTCCTAGTAGTCTTTTGAGTTTTGAAACTTCGTGCAAAATTCCTTTCGCTAGGACATGTGATATCAAATTTTCAATGCCAATCACCATCTCCTTCTTCTCATTTATAAATGCTAGGACCATCGGATCCCCATTCCAAGTTCTTCAATTGGACCGGTAAAGATCCAAGAAAATCTGTCAATTTGTTAAACACAAAAATGTTTTTAAATGAGTTAAAGAAAGCCTCCATTGCTAGAGCCCTTTCCATTTCATCCTCAATATCAAAGAAACTAGGTGTGCATGGGCCAAACTTAGGCCTACCATCTTCATCTCTTCCTACTTCAAAGCAACCAAGGTAATCCTCCTCTTGGTCCTCATCATTATCATTCCCATTACTACCCCCTCTAGGCTTTGGATAGTAAGTGTTCTTAAGAATTCCATCGTCAATTGTCATGGTACCTCTTCCCATATCTATTATCGCTCCACATGTTCTTAAGAATAGTCTACCTAACAACAAAGGTAGCTCCTTATCAACCGCAACATCCAATACAAGAAAATCCGCCAAAAACGCTTGGTAACCAATTTGAACTCTAACATTCCTTACCTCCCCCATTGCTTTCGCCTTAGAATTATCCGCCATAGTGAGTTTAGAATTGTTAGGTTTAGGGTCTCTTAATCCTAACTTTTGATACAATGGGTAAGGCATAATACTCACACTCGAGCCCGTATCGGCTAATGCATATAAAGGAGTTGTCCCATTAATTTTAACCGGCAAAACAAAATTTCCGGGATCATTCATTTTCTTTGGGAGCCCATTCTCAATTATCCTTCTCTCCTCTACTTCATCAAAACTATTATCTTCTAACTTCGATTTTGCTAACATAACCCCATCTAATTTCTTCCTATAATCCATGTAGTTTCTTAACACTTCAATGACCGGTTTGTTTTCCATCAATTCACTAATTTTTGCTTCAAGATTCTCCAAGATAGCTTGTTTTTGCTCTTTGGTTAAGGGTTTGCTACTTTTTGATGAATTTGGTGGAGTTTTGGATGATGATGATGATGATTTTTTTTCTTTTTCTTTTTGGGTGGAGGGTTGGGTTAATTTGTTCAATGGTGTTTTGTTTCGGTTAGCCTTGCCCATCTTACAAATTTCATCCCTTCCTTCCTTTATCTTTTCCATACCTTCACAAACATCAACAAGCATTTCATTCACACCTTTTCCTTCTTCCAAATCACTTATGTTAATTCGTAACTCCCCAAGTGTGAAATCCAATGTACACTTGGTAGTCACAAGAAAATCTCTACCAAAGATAACCTCCGGTTCATCGGCATTAGTATATTCCACAACCACAAAATCAAATTTGAAAATGTGACCATGAATGTTCACTCTAACTCCTTTCACTTTCTTCCTTCCATAATCTCCATAGTCAAGCCTAACAAAACCAAGCTTGTCAAGTACTTCTTCCGAAATGTAATTGTCTCCATATTCCATGTTCAACTCCGCATCCCACGCTTTAACACCTTCCACCGCACAAGGTGTAGAATACCTCATGTGTGGAGCATCAAATTCCTTAAGTGGTGCACTTGTGAAAACAACAACCTTCCTTTCATTTTCCTTCTTTGGGTAACACATTTCATGTGGCAAGTAAGACACATTGTCACCAATAACCTCTTCTCCTTCTAAATCTAACTTAGCCTTTTCCAATATGCTTTCCAACTTTTCCAAGGAATCACCGGAATCCTTGAACATATCCTCCAAATCTTTCAAGTACGCCGAAATCTGACTTAAACTCTCCATTTCAACTTAAGCAATTACTAACTATAACATAACCATCAACAAAAACATACAAATCATTAGCATGAGGGTTAGTTGTAAGCAAATAACTCTTTATATGAAATAAGAATAAGTAAATTAACAAACTAAAACACTTAGAACTGAAAATAAACTAGAAAATAAAAATGTTAAAAATTTTACCGTGGCTTCCATCCGTTCGGATGGACATCCATCCGATCGGTTGGAACCCGCAACCGATCCGGTTGGAGCTTCTGAAACTAAAAAAAAAACTAAAAACTTTAAAACTTTAAAAGCAACCATTGAATGTCTAATTAACTATGACTAACTGTATTCTAAACATTGTAAAAGCATTAACTCTATTTAAGATTAATCAAAACTTTAATAACTAATCATAATAACATCTTAAAACTAATAATTACTAATATTAATCATCTATTCATTAAAATTAATTAACTAAAAACAGAAAACTGAAAATTAAATAAACAAACAAGAATCCAAAAATTTTACCATGGCCACCAACCGATCGGATGGACATCCATCCGAATCGGTTGGCTAAAACCAACTATTTTTTTTTTTTTTTTTTTTTTTTTAACTTTTACTCTAAAAACTTGAAAATTCACAAATTACAAACAATTTTATTACTAATAACTAAGAAATTAATCAAATCCCCGGCAACGGCGCCAAAAACTTGATGTGCGTTTTTATTAGTACAAGTTTTAAAATTTATAAACAAGATTTATCCGATAATTTGTTTAGCACATACGAGCAAGTATACTCGTCCGATGTAGTAAAGGTGGGTAAGTCGAGGTTGTCCCAAGGGATTTAATAGTTTTAGTAATAAGAAAAACGTTTGTTAAATAAGGGTTATCAATCCAAATTTATGTAAATATCAATTTAAAAGAAACTCAATAAGAACTAAGCATATACTTGTGTATAATTCCTTGATTGGTAATTAGGAGTATCATGACAATTTAAGTATAAAGTTTGGTGTAAAACTTGTTATGATGCGCAACTAAAAATGAGTAGTTATACAATCTATGATGTATATCATGTTTTAACTACCACTAAGCATTCTATCACCTAAATGACTCCTTTCGGACATATCAAATGAGTATGACAATTCTATAATCACATGGTTGTTTTGAAAATCAATTCTTTTCTTATGAATTCCTATGAATCCTTTCGGTCCTTTTTTGTGATGAAATCTTCTCAAATCCATTTTAACAAGTAAATAAGATGGATGTCAAGCATCATATTCCATACTAATTCATGCACTAATGTTTTGAAATAAAAACAAGTTGAAACTCCTTTCGGACCTATTTTTCCAAAGATTGTTTTTACCAACAAATTAACCAAGATTAGATGTTACTTCAACAAACTCATAAAATAGATATGTTTTCATGCATCACCTTTTTCATAAAAGAATACTCCGTAACCAATCACATCATACACACAAGTATATCATAAATTACTCCATAACAATCATATTAAAACACAAGTAAATAAGAAAACTTTCATTAAACTCAAAGTAACAATTGTTCATTATAAGTATCAAGGTGTACCTAGCTTGAGAATTACAATGAATAAACTTGTGGAACTATAGCAACCACACTCCTCCAATTGTTCACTAACGTAAATAAACAACTCCAAACTCGAACCAAGGCTTGAGACTCGAACTCAACACTTTCTAGATGTTTTCACAACACTTAGTAAACTTTCAGGCAATATAAGATGAACTAACAATATTTGGTGTAACACTTAGTTAGATATTTGATGGTACATGTAATCTAGACCCTAAGTAGTCATTATATAGCATAATAACACTTATCCTCCAAGTAAAAATGTTCCTCTTGAGTTATTAAGCAGAAATGATCAGCCACAAATGATTATGGGAGTAAATTCGTCCATAAATGCAAGACTTGTAACAGCAGTCACCTCCATCCAATCGGTTTCTCTCCATCCGATCGGATGGCACTCCTTGAGAACACTCCAACCGAATCGGATGCGGGTTGCATCCGATCGGTTGGACACTGTCTGGAAACTATTCTTTTGTCTTTTCTTTGTCGTTTTTACGTTGCATGCATTGTCTTTCTTCGTGGCATGACTTTATTCATTAGAACTTGATATTTCCTTAATAAATATGTGTAGAAGACTTGTCTTTATCAAATCCTTTTGTCCATGCGTCATTTCTTTCTTTCTTGATCTTCTTGAAACTCTCCAAATGTGCATGATCACTTCATTTCTTCATCTTTCTTTTAATCATTTTTACCTGCTTTTGGCTATATTTGCATGCATAACCACTTTTCCACGATTAAGTAACAAATATATACAAATATGACCAATTTTCATGCATAAAACAAATAATAACGCGACTAAAAATATGTTAATTTTGAGCGTTATCACTAGCCAACTCTTCACTTTTAAGGATATGGTGAGTTGAATCCGATACAATTTTTGGCAAATTGTCAGCCATCAACAGTTTTGAGCAATCTATACCAAGAGTCGTTTGCTCCTGGATTAGCCAGTCCTTATGTGATTTAGACATGGTGGACTGATTACCATTTGTTGTGTTTAGTGCGAAGCACTTCCACTAAAAAAATTTTGGCTAAAACGGGGGTATTATGGCACTTATAAGGTAAAAATGTGATCAAATTCGCCAGAATTCCCCCCCCCCACCCCACACTAGAACTGAATATTGCCCTCAATATTCAAAGTACCGGCCATTATGCTGATATTTTGAAAAACTTTGATTTGAAAATTTGAAACTTGGGCAAGTGTGGGAATAGCTTTTTTTTTTGAAGTTTACTTTATATACAACAGCATGGGGGACTCCCCCACACTAGTTTGGTAGAAAAGAGAAAGAAGTCAGAAATATGGGTGAAAACCCATGTTTTACTAATTTTTGTTCACCGAGTCACTAGCTTGACTCGATCCCTGAATTCATTTGTCCATGGGGAAAGTTTGGAGATCCGGGACAACCATGGATGGCATGTCCTCTCAAAAATAGTGTTTCAAACGATGGCCATTTACTTTGAAGTTAGGACCGTCGGGTTGAGATAACTCAACAGTCCCGTATGGGTATACTTTTGCAATAGTGAATGGTCTAGTCCATCGGGTTTTTAATTTGCCTGAGAAGATCTTTAACCTTGAATTGAAAAGAAGGACTCTGTCACCAACGTTGAAAACGCGGTTCTTAATCTTTGAGTCATGGATCTTCTTTGTCTTTTCTTTGTAGATCAAAGAGTTCTCGTAGGCTTGATCATGAAGTTCCATTAATTCATTGAGTTGAACCTTACGGTGATCACCCGCTTTATGAAGGTCGTAGTTTGCATGTTTCAAGGCCCAATAGGCTTTGTGCTCAAGCTCGATCGGTAAATGACACGCTTTCCCATATACAAGCTTGTAAGGAGTACAGCCGATGGGTGTTTTGTAAGCTATACGGAAGGCCCAAAGCGCATCATCTAGTTTGTCCGACCAGGAGGCACGGTTTTCACCTACGGTCCTCTCCATAATCCGTTTAATACCACGGTTGAAAACTTCCACTTGCCCACTTGTTTATGGGTGATACGCAGTAGAAAGACAGTGAGTGACACCGTACTTAAGCATGACTTTTGCGAATTAATCATTGCAAAAGTGGGTACCGCGATCACTAATGATGGCACGGGGAGTTCCAAAATGAGCAAAGAGGGATTTCAAAAATTTCACAACAACTCGGGCATCGTTGGTGGGTAAGGCTTTTGCCTCAACCCATTTTGACAAATAGTCAACAGCCACGAGTATGTACTTATTTCCATGAGAAGATGGGAATGACCCCATAAAATCAATGCCCCAGACGTCAAAGATTTCACAAACTTGAATGGCATTTTGTGGCATTTCGTTCTTTTGTGAAATATTCCCGTGACGCTGGCAAGCATCAAAAGTTTTGACTAAGTCGTGGGCATCCTTATAAATTGTGGGCCAATAGAAACCAGAGTCAAACACCTTTTTGGCGGTGTAGTTAGGACTATGGTGGTCCCCGGTGGGTCCAGCATGGCAATCCTTGAGAATATCAGTGGTTTCCTGTCCGTAAACACATCGCCTGATGACTTGATCGGCACAGATTTTGAACAAATAGGGGTCGTCCCAAAAGTAATGTTTAACGTCTTTAAAGAATTTGTTGTTCTATTGGGACGACATCCCCTTCACTATGAAGTTACCCGCGTGGTAGTTTGCAAAGTCGGCAAACCATGGGGTAGAAGAGTCACCATGAAAAGAAACCACATTTAGTGTCTCGAGAGGAAATGTTTCATTTATTTTCTGTTTCTCGGACACATCCTGGTGAGGGTTTTCTAATCGGGAGAGATGATCAGCAGCAAGGTTCTCGGCTCCTTTTTTAACACAGATAATGATATCAAATTCTTGCAGGAGGAGAACCCAATGGAGTAGCCTCGGCTTTGCATCTTGTTTTGCAAAGAGGTACTTCAAAGCCGAGTGATCCGTATACACAATGCATTTGGTCAGTATCAAATGTGGCCAGAATTTTTCAAAGGCATACACCACGGCTAATAGTTCTTTTTCAGTGGTGGTGTAATGACTCTGAGCCTCGGTCATAGTTGTTGAACCTTAGACCTTGATAGATCTTTGAGCACTCGTAGATCGTTAGTTATGTTAATGTAATCACTAACACGCTAAAAGAAAATCTCTGAAACTTGTATTCTAAAGCGGAAACAAACACAAGTATAAACAACTAAATACTAAGAACACTTGATCCTCTATGGATCTTTTAATAATACTGAAAGTGTTTTCTAAAACGTATATCTAATACATAGTCGTGTGTTCCTTTTATACACAAGGAACCCTAAACCGTTTCACAAGAAACGTGTCTTCTAAAAACTTCAAAAGATATGCATTATCACTTCCTAAATAAACTCATGCATATCCTAACTATATTACATAATATACGGAATATCTATTTCCGTAGAAACTAATAATGCTGAAACTAGTCTTCAGCAGATAAACTGCTTCAGCAGGAACCAGCTCTTCAGCAGTATCCTTCAGCAGAATTCTCATTTAGCAGAATTCCCAACAATCCTCCCCTAATCTTGAATTTGACATGGTTAAGTTCAAGATTCTTGATAGATCTTTAAAATTATAAACCAAGAGGATTGAAGTCGAACATCATCAGCAAAGAATCACCAGCAGTAGGATCTCTATGATCAGCACAAACTTGAGAACTCCATTCTTTGCAGTAACAAATGACCAAATGTACATCAAAACAAATTAGTTTCATACTATTCTCATCACATCCAGGTGTGTTAACTCCTGTGAGAGGTGAATCATTGAAAATAACGGATTTGATGTCTCTTTACCAATAGCCATCACTACTAGAGTAGCCAAATGTTTAAGTTCAAAAACTATGGTACACTGATGACCATATGATTTTTAGCAAATCATCAGCTATAAACGGATTTCAGTTGTCTTTACCTGTAGCCATTTGCTCAGGACTAGTCACTTATTTGGTTGATTTAATCACCTTGGTAAATTGAATACCAAATATGGTTTTCCACTGCCTTTACCACAAGCCATACACTTGTGGGCTAGCCAATTATTGGGAATCCATAAAGGAAAAATCCATGGACAATTGACAACCATCTAACTCTCAGCTGTTAAGCATGGGTGAGTTGAGTACCCAATAGTTTTTAGCAAACTATTACAGCTATCAACAGATTTGACATGTCTTTACCAAAGCTGTACCCTTTGGACTAGCCAACTTTTTGATGGAATAGTCAACATCAGGTAAGTTGATAACCAGAAAAGGTGTGATAGGAACCAACACCATAACCTGCATACAACATACACAATACTATACAAATCTGTTAGGATTTTTTTTTTTTTTTTTTTTACTAATAATAAAAAACAAAAAAATATATAACAAAATACCAACA
Source organism: Artemisia argyi (assembly GCA_030686995.1). NCBI lineage: Eukaryota > Viridiplantae > Streptophyta > Magnoliopsida > Asterales > Asteraceae > Artemisia > Artemisia argyi. Next base: position 68,897,620 of record CM060697.1, read on the forward strand.
ATTAGAGGCAGCTCTGGGATTCCTGATCCCGATCTTAAACAATTTAACTAGAGATTCAGCAAACAATCTAGCATTCCCAACTGGATCAGGAGGAATCTCCAACTTCTGTTGAAGCATTTTCTCCATGAGAGGCACTGTCAGAGGATACTTCTTCCCAAGAAACATGATAGCCCTGAGTCCAGATGTGGTCTCCAAGACATGAACATAAGGCATAGGATAAAACTTCCAACTCTGCTTTCCACCTTTGATTGTTCTTCCACACATCATAACCAGCACCAGTGGGAATAGAAGAATCCATAAGCACTTTAAGATCTCCTAGCAGATACAATCCTGCACCTGTAGGAGTATGAGTAGCATAATACTTTTGGACCAACTCATTGAGAGTTACCAAGTCCTGTTGATCCACAAGATGTAGTATTTCTTGTAGGAATGTGAATGACAGAGAAGTTTTATCAAGTCTATAAATGGTGTTAATCTGGCCATTCTTAGACAATTCCTAATGAACCAAAACATCTCTAACACCCTCTGGCCAATCATCAGGGGATCCTTCTTTGATAAAAGAAGCATTAGGAGCATTAACATCTACTACTCTGTGTGCTGAATGTGAAGTCCTCACTCTTGCCATTCTCTTGGCTCTTCGTCTAGGAATGTAAATAGCATCATGTGGTGAAGAATGTTCCTCAGGAGCTACATCCTCAGCAGATACATCTTCTGCATCATTAGTTTCCACTGATGGAATCTCTAAGTGAACATCAGTAGAATCCTGAGTAGAAGCAAGTGCAGCAGATTCATATTGTTCATCCATTGCCTTCCTGATCTGTTTAGCCCTAGCAGCTGCAAGCTCTACTTCTCTCTCTTTAAGCTCATGAAATCTTGCCATTTCAGCTTGTTGATCATCATCTAATCTCTTTGCAGCCTCTTCACCTAATCTCTCCTCCTCCATTTATTTTTTGGTTCTCTTTCTAGAAGGAAGATCTTCTGCTACAACTTTAGCTTTTCCTTTATCAACAACAGAGGAAGCAGCAACAGTTGTTACATCAGCAGAAGTATCAGGTAAAGGTACTTGATCAACAACAGGAACACCCATATCCATAGTAGAACCAGCATCAACAGAAAATGATAGAGACATAGTAGGCACATTAGTAGAAACAGCTTCATCAATTTGGACTTTCTGAGAAGATGGTTCTGCATCATCAGCAAGAATACTAGGAACAAGCTTAGCAGTACTCATTCCATCCTTTTCACATCTAGACTTGATTCTATTATACTGAAGAATCAATTGTTCATCTGAAAGAGCCCAAACTTGTTTCCTAGTCCAAGCATTATTATATAATGCACTGCTTTGACTTTTCACATAAGTTCTCATAAAATCCCTTTGTTGTGCTTGAGCCATTGGTTTATCCCTTTTTGCTTTGGCAATTCTTTCATCTGCTTCTTTCTTTCTCTGTTTCATCTTCTCAACTATTCCAGAAACCCAATCCTCTTTATTAACATCCTTTCCTAGAATATCTGTAACTAAACCAGGAGTAGCAATTACTTGTTCTCCAATATGCTGCCAGTCTGATTCATCAAAATTTGGAATAGCAGCATCCAATTCTCTCTGTCTTTCAATAGGCAAGGTAGAAATATACCTATTTGTAGCAGATTGATATTCTGAATCATATTTGGCTTGCTTTTTCTTTGCCAATTATGTACTCTTCTTATGATCTTCCCATTCTTTCAAAAGTTTTTCTTGTTCAAGTCTTTCCTCTTCTGAGATAAGATCATCAGCACTTACTTCAGCAACTTCAGCAGAATCATCATGAGAACTGACTAACTCTTCCATAGGATCAGCAGGAATATCTTGAACATCTGAATGAAGTAGAGTATCCGCATATCCTGTAGTATGAAGAGTTGCAGTGGTGTCTTCAGGAGAAACTTGCTTAGGAACAGCTGGATCAGTGGTAGGTGAATTCATATACTCTTTACCAGCTACAAAGAATGTATCTACTGATGCATGAACTCCATCAGCAGTGTTTTCAGCAGCAATATCACTACTTGGTTTATTCTCCTGAAGAGTATCACCAGCATCTGTCATAAGAATGTCATCACCACTAGACACCTTAGAAGATTCAACAACTTTCTTTGCCAAATAATGTCTTCTACTCCTTCTGTTGAACTGAATTGGCTTCTTAGGTTTTGTAGATTCAACAACTTTGTGAGAAGAAGCATGAGTCTGTCTAGCAACTTCATCCAGGATCTCAAGGGAATCCAAATTTCCCTCCTCATATACTTCATCAGCATCAATCACAACCTTTCTTTTCTTCTGTTGATCAAGTTGTGCTTCCAAATCCTGAACCTTTCTTTTCAACAGTTCAATCTCACCACCAACAGTAGATTTGGCATCTGAAAGCTCCTTTTGAAGATCATCAGTCCTTTTAATATACCTGCAAAGCAAATCATGTACAGAGGTGAGAGTAACAGGGTCCTTTGCTCCACCAACAAATTGCTCATTGGTCATGGGAGCTTCATTGAACCTATCAGGAGAAACAGACATATGTACAACATTGGGAGAGCCTGCATCATATGGCTCTCTTACAGGACTAGGTGTGGGTAGTCTAGTAAACTGAGGGTCAAGAGGTGTAGGTACTTGGGTACCACGAGACTGAATTGTCTCTTCAACCTCAGCAACAAGCTCATCAGGAGCAACCTGAGAAGGTGATGGAACAGGACTAGGTGACATAGGTAAAGAAGAAGGTGGAGGCTGGTCAGAAGAAACATGTAATGCTTCAGCAATTGTAGATGGCTCTCCCTCATTTACCACTGAAGGATTACCATCAGTAGCAACACCAGAAGATGATGGATTACCATCATCAGCAGCATGTTGAGAGGGCATATCACCAGTAGCATCACCCTCACCTGCATCATCATTGCCATGTGGCAACATAGCAGCTAACAGAGGGCGATGCACCCCATCATAGTTAGTTTGCATAGAAGCAAATAACTTAGAACCAAGACTATTAATGGGCACATGAATTCTATCTTCTGTGGTTATGTCTAAAATTATCTGTAGAAACCTAGGGTACATTAAAAACTTATGCTTTTGCTTCTCAATATTTTCTATCATGTTATCAAAAATAAACTTTGAGAAATTATAAGTTAACCCTTTAGAAAGACAGACAATACCACAACCCAATTGAGTAAAGAACTGATCCCAGCCACCATACTTGTTGTTGATACATTGGAGCAGTTTATGCACCAAAAACCTCCACTTGGGATAGAACTGATTCTTAAGCTACTTAGTTGTGTCAGTGCTGTGATAACCAGCTTCCGACAACCCAGCAAGTATCTCTTCAGTGTTGGAATGAAAAACTCCATTCTCATCATCCAGCTAAATCTTTGTCCTCATCAATGATTCAGTCACCACATACTCATTTCCATCAATAGTAGCCACGATCTCTGTGTCAGATCTTTTCCTTGCAGATGCCCAAAATTGCTTCACCATAGATTCATATATCACATTTGGAGAATGTGTTATAGCATAATGAATCTTTCAATGCTCTAGAAACTCCACCATTGAATCATACAGTTCATGACCTTTAGCCTTTTTCAGAACAGCAAATTTGCTATGATCTTTCTTGAATTGAAGTGTTGCCATTTGAGGAATTCGTGAGAGACGGTTATGAATTATGCAAATGAATGATGGGTTTAAATTGATTGACGAGGGAATAATTTATTTTTGGCGAAGATATGCAAAGTAGGTTATAAATGGAAGTTCCCCAATCGTGGTCAAGAATATCGGAACAAATCGTTGACCATATCTAACGTGTAAAGCGGTTTTATCCAATTTCAAAATTACCCTTCAGCAGAAATGAAAGTCAATCTGCTGATGAATGGTCAATCAGTAGCAACAACTCAAAGGTCAAAATATTTTCGGTAAATATCTTGAGTTTTACAGTGTCACCCAACTCGCATAAATGATCATAAAGCCTTGACTTCGCCTATTTAATAACCCCAAAATCACACTTTTACAGATATCAATTACCCCCAATTCTTATCAAAACCCTAATTTCTCAATTAACCCCAATTATCCACCAAAATCTTCAATTCTAACAATAACAATGTCCTCCAAACCAAGTATAATCGACATCTCCTCTGATGACAAAGATTCACTCACATCTCCACCTCCAATCAAACTTCCAACCATCCCACTTGGTCTGACCAAGGAACAGGCCAAGAAAAAGAAACATGATGCACGTCCTCCAAGTCCATCACTATCAGAGGATTTTGCATACTATCCCTCGGATTTGGATGATTCAGACGCTCAGAGGGAACTAGAGAGAAGGTGGAATGCTTTGGAGAGAGGTGAAACAATCCATCTGCCCGTTCCTGCTGAGAGACCAAATGTCTCTCCCTTCATCTTTACTTCTGATGAAGACTCTTTAGAGGATGAAGACGAAGATCCATCATTCCTTCCTCCTTCCACACCAGAGAGATCCCAACCAAGGCCAAGGAAGAGCAATCCATCTCTTCAAACATCACGAGATGTGGTGTTGGGTCTTCCTGCTCCAGGATCTGGTGTTTCATACCATGGACACAAGAGTAAGGGCAAGAAGACAGAGGTGATGGGTAAGGGGAAAAGGAAGGTGGATTAGGTGATGATGAGATGTTGCCAGGGACCAAAGATATAAAACTAGGTTCTTGAGCATCTTCGTCGTCATCATCATCATTCTTCCCTTTCCATTTTCATCTTCAGCTTCTTCATCGTACTGGTCATGCATATCCACCAGCCCTTTTGCTATAGATGATAGAAGCTTAGTATTAGTTTGGTAGACTCAGTATAGGAATGGTCTTTGTATTCCACTTTGAAGTTGATTGTAAGCTGTAAATTGTTTCTTGAATGAATGAACAACTTTTCTTATTTATCAATTTTTGAATTTTACTTCAGTAGAAGCAATGAATGTCAGCATATTTGACTCTTCACTAGAAACAATTCTCAGCAAACATGACCACATTCCCTATGAAACAGCTCTTGGTGAGTTTCAAATAAAGATCAGCAACTTCACATAAGGACATTCTGCAAAACAAACACAAAGTAACAAACAAAACAAATAAATCTTACAGAACATTAGTTGGTTAGTGTTAGCCAAACAATAATATACATAAATTATACAAAGTTTACAATGACAATCCTCCCCTGAGGCATATGCCTCCCCTAAGGCTTATGCCTCCCCTCAAACTTTGCAGTCAAGGGTTAAGCATACCAATATGGACCACTAAGTGTTGAAACCTAGGTCCATCAAAAGCCTTAGTTAACAAATCTGCCACATTGTCATCTGTGTGAATCTTTACCACTTTAATAAAATGTTTTTCATATGCATCCCTTATAAAGTGGTGCCGGATTTCAATATGTTTGGTTCTATTATGAAAAACTGGATTTTTAACAATGCAAATGGTACTTTGATTGTCAATAAAAATGGTGGTATTCATGAAATTAAACCCATAATCTAGCAATTGATTCTGAATCCATAGAACATGTCCACAACAATTGGCAGCAACAACATACTCTGCTTCAGTAGTAGAGGTAGCAACAATGGTCTGTTTCTTGCATTGCCAAGAAATCAATCTTCTTCCAAGAAATTGGCAACCTCCAGTTGTGGATCTTCTATCCATATTGGCACCAGCATAGTTACTATCACTAAATGCTTCTAACCTAAAAGGAGACTCTTTTGGGTACGAAAGACCTAATTTGGGTTGGCCTTTCAAGTACTTGAAGATATTTTTGATAGCATTCAAGTGGGAAGTAACTGGAGTGACCTGGTGCCTAGAACAAGCACTCACAGCAAATGTAATGTCAGGTCTAGAAGCAGTCAAATACATCAAAGAACCAATCATGGACCTGTACAAATGGACATTCACAGGAAGATCAGGTTCAAGATTGTTCTTTGCTTTGGGAGCTTCATAGGGTGTAGTGGCAAATCTGACATTTTCCATATCAAATTTCTTCAACATATCTCTGACATACTTATCCTGGCTGATAAAGATACCATCAGGTTTCTGCTGAACCTGTAAACCCAAAAAGAAAGTGAGCTCCCCCATGGCACTCATCTGAAGCTCTCCCTTCATCAAGTCCTCAAACTCTCTGTTGATATAAATAAATGACAAAAAACGTTATTCATATCTTTCGATATCTCTATGTTTTGATAATCACAAAACGAAAACCCATCAAACCAAAGATCATGACGTAAACAAGTATTTAGTAGCAAATATTCACTTTTACCATCTAATCACTTAAGGTATGAATAAACAATGTGTCTAATGCATTATAAGATCAAAGGGGTATTTAATTAATTATTACAAAGTTTATTTTAATATATAAACATATTATATATTTTTGAAAAACACTTTTGGTAATAAAGAAAAATGTTTTAATCATACTAAATATATGAATTCAAATTTTTAACCAAAATCAGTTAGTTTTTCACCAAATAAACTTTCCCCACTAAAAGACAAAATTTCTGGCCGTTACAGCTGGGCGGCCCCCTTAATTATAAGGGGTGGTCCCCTTAAAATTAAGGGGACCGGCCATGAATTAAGGGGATCGGCACGCTCCTGTACAGTAAATTTTGTCCCTATAAATACCGGATCATTTCACAGATTTTTCTCACCTTTTTGCACTAAAAACTTTCTGATTCAAACCTCCATTTCTATCTTAAAAATCCTTTGATCATATAATTCATAAGCCTTTATTTCCATGTGATCAAAAGCTTCATCCACTCAAGTGCAAAAAGAAGAATACTTCTATCTATCAAGACTAGAAGTATTACAACTTAGTATCATCTTGCTATCTAAGTTGTTTGATCATTTCATCTTGTATATCATTCATTCTTTGGTGAATATAGTGTATACATTGGTTAGCTAGATTTAGATATAGGATCTAGATTTATTGAAGGTGTGAAGTGGTACTAGAAGTGAAGAAGTAGAGGTGCATAGGATTAGTGGTAGAAGAAATAAGAAGTGGTGGTATATTGAAGTAGAGATTAGTTGTGAAGATAAAGAAGTTGAAGCCTTGAAGTTGAGAAGACCTTGAACCCTAGAAGTTGTGAAGAAGTATAAATCTTGGAGTAGTGGATAGAACTAAGTAGTGAAGGTGTGAAGAAGATTGGTGTGAAGTAGATAGGTGTGAAGTAGAAAGGTGTGAAGAAGAATTGGTGTGAAGAAGTTGTGTAGAAGTTGTGAAGAAGTTGTGGTGTGTACATTAGTGTGTAAGGTTTTCTCCGCCATAAGGGAGGTTATTGATCTAGTGAAGAAAACTCTCGAGAGTAGGGCAAGGAAGGTGTCCTTGTAGCCTAACCACTATAAATCATTTGTCTCTCAGTTTGATCTTTCCATCTCTCACTCTTTGTTTATTTACTTGCTAGCATTTCATACATAGTTATAATTGCTTGTGTTGTGCATATATTGATTTCACATAAAGATCAAACTAAGCTTCATTCACAACATTAATTTTATACAAACAAACCAAGTAGATAAACTTATATTAAATCACATATACATATATATATGTTTATATGTGACATATTAAATTATAAATTTTCACTCAACATTATATATAAGTAGTGTTTATACGAAAACCGTGAAATTTACGTCTATTCTTTAGAAGCAAACTTTTATAAAACAAATAAAACGAAAAGGACGTAAAACTATTCAACCCCCTTTCTAGTTTTCCACAATTGGTATCAAGAGCCACGTCTAGCAAGATTTTTAAAAAATATTGTATTTTAAAACTTGTAACGATCTATGGAATTTGAAAAATATCTAGAAGGGGAATTTACGCAAAAACCACCATTATTTGAAAATGATCATTTTCTTGAATGGAAAAATTAATTTGAAAATTATGTGAAATCAATATATCTTGATCTTTGGCATATCATTTCAATTGGTGATATTCAACCAACCAAAATGGATTTTGAAAATCAATATAATAATCTTCAAACAAAGATTGATAAAAATACTAAAGCTGGATTAGTTATTTTCAAAACTCTACCAAGAGTTGAATATGAAAGAGTATTCTTTTGTAAAACGGCAAATGATATTTGAAAATGTCTTTTAAAGTTTCACCAAGAGAAATGTAAAACCAAAGATGATAAACTTGATGTTGCACGAGAATTAGTCACTCTAGAAAATTTGATAGATAAATATTTAGTTGAAATAAACACTGTTGGGAATTATACTAACAGTTACCACGGCTAAGTGAAGATGTTACAACTGCAGAAGATTGTACTTGCAGAGGAAACTCATTACCACTGCAAGAACATATATTACCACTGGTTATTAGATAACTGTTAGAAAACGTGTTTAGATAAATATAGAATAGATCTTGTGTATATCTTATTCTATTAGCATTATACTTATCTTGTAGAAGAGGACTCCTTGTGCTATAAAAGGAGATCCTAGGTTAAAGGTTAGATATACGTTTTCTAGAGCTTCAAGGTGTAACCCTAGTGATATCAAGATCACTCGTATTATTATCATTAATAATATTGGAGCTAATTGTTTATTTACATACATTGTTCTTATTCATAAACAACTGTCTTACTCACAATCAAACTTCTAAGTGTTACTAAGTAGATTCCGCATACTTAGTGATATAACTCAAGTATCAATCTAACACAAGTTCAAGGTGTTAAGATCCATCAAGTGGTATCAGAGACAGGTTCGGCCCAGTGATGATGTGGATGGTGTTCCCTCGATTAGATCTCGGTTCGACGGTATTAGTGGATCCCGGTAAACCTTGTACCGAAAGGAAGCCGGTAAAAGGCGGTGTGTTCCGATGGTAAAGGTCGGCGGTATGAAAAAGGTGGGATCATGGCTATAGTCGAAGGGGAGGCCCATGGTGGTTTGGGTTTGAGGGGATAATTGTTGGGTGTACAAACCCAATCCCACATCGGTAGAACTATAATATCAAAGTTAACATATATGCTTGGTGGGCTACTCCTTCCATCACCAATTGGTTTTAGAATGGAACCTCAGTTGGGCTTATATGTTGGACTTGGTGAGATACTGGGCCGTAGGAATCTCTACAAGTGGTAAATTGTTGGGTGTACAAACCCAATCCCACATCGGTAGAACTATAATATCAAAGTTAACATATAAGCTTGGTGGGCTACTCCTTCCATCACCAATTGGTTTTAGAATAGAACCTCAGTTGGGCTTATATGTTGGACTTGGTGAGATACTGGGCCGTAGGAATCTCTTCAAGTGGTATCAGAGCCAGGTTCTGATACTTTGATTTAGAAGACTCTAGTTCACTCAGAAGAATCAATGGAGACAGAAACCAGTAACTCAAACATTGCTGATAAGCTTCCAAAGCTTAAGTTGAATGACTTTGAGATGTGGAGGCTAATGATCGAACAATTCTTTATGGTCCAAGACTACACACTCTGGGAGATCATCATGGTTGGAAACTCCTTCAAACCAAGTTCTACTTCAGAGATGGTTGGTGGCAAGGAAGTAATTAAGATCAACTCTGGACCTGTTACTAATGATGAAAGACTTCAGATGAAGAATGATCTGAAAGCCAGAGGTTTGTTGCTGATGACACTTCCCAGAGACCAAGTTCAAGCATTCAGCAAGTACAAGACTACAAAGACTCTTTTTGATGAGATCTGTAATGTTTTTGGTGGTAATGATTCCACCAAGAAGACTCAAAAGACCCTACTGAAGCAGACTTATGAAAACTTTGGTTCAACAAGTAATGAATCGATTGATAGCATCTTTACAAGGCTACAAAAGATTGTTACTCAACTCACTATTTTTGGAATTGAGGTGGAAAGGGAAGACCTCAATCTAAAGTTCTTAAGAAGCTTACCCTCTGAGTTTGGAACCAATGTTGCTGTGTGGGAAGATAAGCCAGATTTGGAGACCATGAAACTTAATGATTTGTACAATAACTTCAAGGTTATTGAACAAAGATTGAAGAAAGTTGGCAAGATAAGCTCAAGTTCAGGAAGTGTAGCACTCATACCATCATCTCTTGATGATAGTAGTTCAGATGAAGAAAGTGATAGTGATGATGACAGTGCTAACATTGTTGTTTCCACTGGTAGTGGAAGTGCTTCCACTGGTAGCTCAAAGAAACAGATTGCAGGACTTAGTGATACTACTTTTTATGCCTTTATATCAAGTCAAGTGGGTGGTTCAATTCTCAATCATGAGGAGTTAGATCAAATTGATGAAGATGATATGGAGGAGATGGACATTAAATGGCAGGTGGCATTACTAAGCTTGAGAACAAAGAAGTTTTGGAAGAAGACTGGAAGAAAGATTAACATCAGTGGCAATGAAACAGTAGGTTTTGACAAAAAGAAGGTGGAGTGCTATAATTGTCATAAGAAGGGGCACTTTTCCAGGGAGTGCAGGAAGCCAAGGAAATCTGACAACAGGTCAACTTGGTATAAGCAGGACAAGAAAAAGGAACTTACTACTGATGAGCCAAAGGGGCTATTGGCTATTGATGGAGTGAGCTTTGATTGGAGCTTTATGACTAAGGATGAAGAAGATGATTCAGAGTCTGCAATGGTTGCTACAGAGTTTGCACTAATGGCTTTTTCTGACTCTGAGGTACAAATTAATAATGCTTGTTCTAAATCTTGTAAGGCCTTAAAAGAGTATGAGAAAATTAAAGCACAATATGATGAACAATTGCTAGAGTTAAATCATACTAATTACAACTTAGCAAATCATAAAAGAGGCCTAGGTGTTTTAGAAACTCAATTAGAGCATTATAGGGCAAATGAATCTAAGTTCAATGATGATATTGCAGTATTAAGAAGAGACTTAGATTATCAGGTTGATGTAAATAAGGTTCTTAGAGAAGAACTAGAAAAGGTTAAAATGGCTAGTGAGAATATAATGATAACTAAGCAAACACTGGATCATCAATCCAAGTGTATTGATAAAATTTGGGAAGCCCAAGTTGTGAACAAAGCCAAATCAGGAGTTGGTTACAAAACTGTTCCACCACCTCTAAGAGGTGTTCCATCACCTCCTGGCATTGACTTAGCTCACACAGGATTAGAAGAATTCCAGGAACCGCCTATGACCTATGGACCAAAGTTTGTTAAACCAGTTGAAATTGAAAAGGTTCAGGTTGAGGTTGATATATTTGATAGTGCTAGTGACTCATCTCTTAAAGATGAAAATTTGAAAGTTGAGTCTAAACCTAGTGTTCCTGAGAATGATAAAGTGGAGGTTAAAAAGAGTATTCCTGATGTTGTCAAAGAGAAGCCTAGGTCACAACCTAATTTCACTAGGCCCACTACTAGATATGCAGAGATGTACATAAGTAGGTCACCAACTCCTAGGGGTAATATGAGGAGTTGGAATCATGTTAAATCTAGGCAATTTGTTAGTGATTTTGTGTTCAATAACAAACCCTCTCATATATGTGGTAGCTTTGACCATTTGTCTTATAGTTGTACCTACCACTTGGGAAGAAGGGAAGTGTTTGGGAATACTAGGGTGTATGGACAAAATGTTAATAACTTAACTCACCCAAATCCACTTAGCAAGATGATTCCCAGGTTTATTTTGCTTAACTCTGGCATTAAACCAATTTCCACTGCTAGACCAGCAGTTTCCACTACTAGACCAGCAGTTGCCACTGCCAGAAATAAAAACAGAGTTTACCCTAAGCCCCCTGTTACTATTTTTGTTAAAACTACTCAAACAGGGAAAAAGACCAATTTTGAAAAGACAGTTAACATTAATCAGAAGTGGGTAGCCAAAGTTTCAAAACCAGCAGTTTCCACTGCTAAGCCAGCAGTTACCACTGCAAGGCCAAAGGTTACCACTGGTGGGTCTGTTAACAAGAAAAGGGTAAATATGGGAAATGATGTTAAGGTCTCAGCACGTTGGGAATGGAAACCAAAAGGAACCATCACCTCAAACAATCCCAATGATGTATCAATGACCTTTGATAGATATAATTATATTGATACACGAGGCAGATCCAAGTCATTTATGGCTTGGGTCCCCAAAAGGAACTAATTCCTTTATTTTGTGTGCAGGAACATTCAAAGACTACAAATGATCAAGGATACTCAGACAGTGGATGTTCCAGACACATGACTGGCAATAAGTCCTATCTTTCAGACTTTTAACCTTATGATGGACAATTTGTCAGTTTTGGAGGAGGAATTGGTGGCAAAGTTTCTGGCAAAGGAACAATCAAGGCTGGAAACATTGACTTTGAAGATGTATGTGAAAGAACTCAAGTACAACCTCTTTAGTTTGTCACAGATGTGTGACAAGAAGCATAGAGTTCTATTCACAGAAGATGAATGCTATATCTTATCTAAGGATAATAAGCTTCCTGATGAAAGTGACATTTTGCTTAAAATCCCTAGAAAAGGTAATTTGTATAGCATTGACATGAAGAACATAGTAGCTAATAATGATGTTACTTGCTTGCTTGCTAAAGCCACTTTGGATGAATCAATGCTTTGGCATAGAAGACTTGGTCATGTCAACTTCAAGACGATCAACAAGATTGTGAAAGATGGACTTGTCAGAGGTCTACCAGAGAAAAGATTTGAAAATGACCAAACTTGTATTGCCTGTCTCAAAGGAAAGCAACACAGAGCTTCATGCAAGACCAAAGCATTCAATTCTATTGATCATCCACTCTTTATCCTGCATATGGACTTGTTTGGTCCTACTTCTGTGAGCAGCATCAATTTGAAGAAGTATTGACTTGTTGTGACTGATGATTTCAGTAGATTCACATTGGTTTTCTTTTTAAGAACCAAGGATAAAACCACTGGCATCCTTAAGACATTCATCACTGAAGTTGAAAATCAATTTGAAAAGAAAATCAAGATCATCAGGTGTGACAATAGGACAGAGTTCAAGAATAAAGTTATGGATGATTTCTGCAGAGACAAAGGTATTAAAAGAGAATTTAGTGTAGCAAGAACTCCTCAACAAAATGGAGTTGCAGAAAGAAGAAACAGAACACTAATTGAGGCTGCTAGAACCATATTAGCTGATTCAAAGCTTCCAGTGACTTTTTGGGCTGAACCAGTTAAGACTGCTTGTTACATTCAGAACAGGGTTTTAGTGGTCAAAACAAAGAACAAGACACCTTATGAGTTGTTCAGAGGAAGACCTTCTACTTTGGAGTTTATGAGGCCATTTGGGTGTCATGTTACCATTCTCAATACCATTGATCATCTGGGTAAATTTGAAGAAAAGTCTGATGAAGGCTTCTTTGTTGGATACTCTATGGTTAGCAAGGCTTTTAGAGTCTATAACTTAAGAACAAAGAAGATTGAAGAGGACTTGCATGTTCAGTTTCTTGAAAATAAAGCAAACATGGCAGGTTCAGGACCAGATTGGCTATTTGATCTTAAAACATTATCCAATACAATGAATTATGTACCTCTCACTTCAAGTACTGGAGACAAAGATCTTGAAGATTCAGAAGAATTCATTGATGAAGATGAAGCTTGTAAAGATGATAAAGATCAAATTGTTATGCCACATTGGGACTTTGTTGATAATTCTGAAAAGACAAGTGATGAAGATGGTGTGAATTTTGATGAATTGAATAAAGAAATTCCTACTAGCAGTGGTAACTCAATTCCTACTACTACACTAGAAGTTTCCACTGTCAGCCCAAATGTGGAACATACTTCTCAGGAATCACCAAGTGATGATGTAGAGATCTCAAACATGCCTACAACATATGATATTCCTAGCACATCACAGTTTTCAATTCACAAAGTGCATCCACTTGATAATGTTATTGGTGAACTTCAATCAGGTGTGAAGACTAGAAGACAGACAAAGAAAGATGATATTCATGGGTTCATTAGTGAAGTGTATGAGTCCAAGAAACATAGTAAGAAGAATGAGTGTTTGTTCTTCTGTTTTCTCTCACAGGTGGAGCCTAAGAATGTTTATATGGCTCTAGGAGAATCTAACTGGGTTGAAGCTATGCAAGAAGAGTTGCTGCAGTTTAAGCTTCAAAAGGTTTGGGTTCTTTGTGACTTGCCTGATGGTATGAAGGTCATTGGTACTAAATGGGTTTTCAGAAACAAGAAAGATGAAAGAGGTATTGTAATTAGGAACAAAGGTAGATTGGTTGCTCAAGGGTACACTCAAGAGGAGGGTATTGATTATGAAGAAGTTTTTGCTCCTGTTGCAAGGATTGAGGCTATTAGATTGTTTGTAGCCTATGCATCATTTATGGGCTTTACAGTATATCAAATGGATGTTAAGAGTGCCTTTCTGTATGGTACTATTCATGAGGAGGTATATGTCTCTCAACCTCCAGGCTTTGAAGATCCTCAACACCCAAATAAAGTTTATAAAGTGGTTAAGGCTCTTTATGGCTTACAACAGGATCCAAGGAAGTGGTATGAAACCTTAGCTAATTATTTTAAAGGCAAAATTGATCAAACTTTGTTCATCAAGAAAGACAAGGGTGATATTCTACTTCTTCAAGTTTATGTTGATGATATTATCTTTGGGTCTACTAAACAAGAGATGTGCAAAGAGTTTGAGAAGCTGATGAAAGATGAATTTCAAATGAGTTCTATGGGAGAACTTACATTCTTTTTGGGGCTGCAAGTACAACAGAGTAAAGAAGGTATCTTTATAAGTCAAGACAAATATGTGGCTGAGATCATTAGGAAGTTCAAGTTTACTGATGCAAAACCCTCAAATACCCCTGCTGACAAGACCACTCATCTATTGTTGAAGAATGCTAGTGGTGCTGATGTTGATGTTCACACTTACAGATCTATGATTGGTTCTTTGATGTATCTTACTTCATCAAGGCCAGACATTATGTTTGCTGTGTATGCTTGTGCAAGATTTCAAGTGACTCCAAAGACATCACATATGACAGCAGTGGAAAAGATTTTTAGGTACTTGAAGACTTATCCTAATCTAGGCTTATGGTATCCAAGAGACTCTCCTATGGAATTGATCACATACTCAGATAGTGACTATGCTGGTGCAAGTTTGGATAGAAGATCAACTACTAGAGGATGTCAATTTCTTGGATGTAGATTGGTGTCATGGCAGTGCAAGAAGCAAACTATGGTTGCTACTTCAACCACTGAAGCAGAATATGTTGCAGCTGCTAGTTGTTGTGCTCGGATCCTTTGGCTTCAGAATCAATTATTGGATTATGGGTACAATTTCATGAACACCATTATCTATATAGACAATAGTAGTACCATATGCATTATTAAAAATCCTGTGCAACACACTAAAACTAAACATATTGAAATTAGACATCACTTTATTAGAGATTGTTTTGAGAAAAAGCTTATTAATGTTGTCAAAATCCACACTGATGACAATTATGCTGATTTATTAACAAAAGGGCTTGATGTGGGTAGATTTCAATACTTGGTAACAGGTATTGGAATGCTAAATCCATAAATCTTTGATGCCTAATACTTTTTAGTGTTGTAGGATAGTTTTTAGGTACTAGTGTTGTTTGTATTGTATGTATTGTTTTCTACTAATTTGTATGCAGAGTTATCAAGAGCGCAGTGGAAATAATCATACAACAGTGGAAAGATTGGTGATAATAGCAAGAACAAAGAGTACTTTTATTGATCATAAAAGAGAGTACATCACATCCATTCAGAAAACATTGTCACCAACACAGAAAACCATCACAAAAGACATAAACCTACAACCTAACACCTACTCCATAGGTTTCTTTCCTTTTCCTTCATAATCATGCTTGCCTTTGGAAGCTTTCTTTCTCTTGTCATCAAAAGAGAGTTGTTTCCTTGGACAACCAAGTCCCAGAACTTGCTTGGGTAGGCTTCTCAACAGCAGGCCACTTCATTTTGCTTATGGCAGTCTTCAATGCTGTGGTGAGGGCCTTTGGAAGCTCTTTGGAAAGATCAAAGGTTGGATCATTATCATCATCAGAGGAAGAACTAGTATAGAACTCCAAAGATGGAGCAGGAGAAGCTTCAGTCTTTTTGGATGGCTTGTTGGATGCTGTGGAAGTGGTTGCACTTGGTGGGAAGTAATCACTCCATCCTGTTGAAAGATCCTCTGAGTTTGAACAATAGCTGATTTCCTCATCAGATGAATCATCAGAAGATATGTAAACTATTGGGAACCAGCTCATTGTGTTGATTAAGGGTTTGTGTTATTGAAGTTGTTTGTTGATGAGAGATAAAAGTTTTGAGCCCCCTTTTATAAGCAAAGTCAAGGTCGAATTCTAATTAATGAAGAATATTTACTCTTACCTGTTTTGGTAGGTTGGAGGAGTAAATTTGGTTATTATCGGGTTGACTTTTGGAAGATATTTTTGTGAATAGTAACTTGGTTAAAAAGTTACTTTGGGTTAATCTTTATGGGTTAAGTTGAAAGTTAGTTTGTTTTGCAGCATACAACCCATATTATTGGAGTATTAGAGTTATAAGGTGTGTATCATAGACACACAACAAATGGTTATTGATTCACCATGTCTAATCCACATAAGAATCAACTAGTCCAGAGCAAACGGCTACTGGTAAAGACTTATCAAATCCGTTTATGGTTGATAGTTTATCAAAAACTATATGGTTATCAACTCACCATACTCCAAGTGATCAAGAGTTGGCTAGTCCATAGCAAACGGCTCATGGTAAAGACATATCAAATCCGTTGATAGCTGGTAGTTTGCTAAAAACTATGATAAGAGCAGCAAATTTTCATGTTTTATTCACCACTGCTCTTTGATATGTTGTGAAAATTTTACCACTGCTAGTTCATTAGTTACCACTGCAAGAGTAATTTTTCCACTGATGAACTAGCCGTTACAACTGTTGTGTCAGTAATCTATTTATTACTAGCCGTTGTAAATATAACCGTCTTTCCTTATTAATAGGGTAAAATCTTTTGTGAATTATCTACTTACTTATTATAAATTATTCTTTTCTAAAGATAATTCTTTCTAAAGATAATTCACATTGCGCAACCTCCTCAAACCCTATTAGTATAAATTGATCATCATACGGCTTGATTTTTATCTTGATTACTAACACTTTTATTCTTTTTTTTTTCACAAATATCATGGCGATTCTAAAATTTGTCGAGGAGCACAACCAAGTGGCCTACTTACAAAAGTCAAACGAGAAGTGTGACCCTGTTTTTCATCAGATTGTGATTTTCTAAACATAACTCATATAAGGTATGCCTTAACTATTAATCCCAGAATCTATGTCTCTCATATCAAACAGTTCTGGAACACTGTGGAGTCCATAACTCTTGAACAGGGAGACACACATGAATCTGTGGATGCTCTAAGAGCCACAGTGGACGGGGTAACTATTGATGTTACTGAGTCATCCTTGAGGAGAATTCTCCAATTGGATGATCTCAATGGTATCATCACATTAGCTAATTCAGAAATTTTCACTAATATTGCTTTAATGGGGTACGATACATCTGAACAAAAAGTAACTTTCAGAAAAGGATGTTTTTGTCCCCATTGGAGATTTTTAATTCACACTCTTTTACATTGCCTAAGTCCTAAGAAGACTTCTTATGAACAATTTGCATCAACCATGGCTTATCCTTTGGTTTGTTTGGCAACTGATAGGACTTTCAATTTTTCAAACTTTATTTTCAATAATATGAAAGGCAATGTAAAGAGTCAATATAAATTTTTGATGTATCCAAGGTTTGTGCAAGCAGTGTTAAATGAGTTTCAACTACAACCTCACAATTGAATTTATGAACCTTCCTGTCTTAAGCCAAAAGTTTTTCAAAACATGAGTAAGGCTTCAGATCTTTGGAATGGGGAGGTTCATCCACTTTTTCCTCAAATGCTTGCTAAAATTGCTCAAGTACAGGGTGAAGATACAACCATCCCAGTTGTATCCCAAAACACACCCTCTATTGTTGTTCCACCAATTCACCATACCCCTGCTGTAACTCACACTTATGAGAGAAGGTCTAAACAGCCAACTTCTCTCATCTCAACATTGCATGTTGCTGAACCCTTTGGTTTAGGAACAAGCAGTGGTGGTTCAAGGCTTAATCCTAGTCCAACTATAGAAGAACCTGAATCAATGCCTAATGATTCACCTCTCCCAATAGGTAACACAGTTGGAAGTGATGAAGGCAGTGTGCAACTACCTGAATTGATGGACATTTGTACAAAATTAGTCAAGCAGGTTCAAGCTCTGGAGAAAGATCTGGCACAGACCAAAGAACAACATGCCACAGAGCTGAATCAATTGAAGGCTGAGATTCAAAGATCGCAGAATGAAGTTGAGAATCTCAAGAAGAAAAGACCTGTTAAAGTTGTGTTATCTTCATCATCTTCACCTCAGAATGAGTTTTCTGCAAGTTCTACTGAAGATTTGGGAGATTCTTCCAAACAGGGGAGGAAAACAGATGCAGAGTTCAAGGGGAGGAGTACAAATTTTGAAAAAGCATTTGCTGAGCTCACTGATTCTGACAATGCTCAAGCAAAAGATGATGTAGCTGAGACTGAGGGGAGGAAATTGGATTTTGAAGATATGGATGCTGATGCTGGTTTTCAATTTGATGATATAGTTGGAACTGCTCAACCAATTTACACTGAAGCAGAACAAGTTTCCACTGATCAACATATTTCCACTGCAAGTGAAAAAGTTCCCACTGCTACTCAATTAGTTACCACTGCAAAGGAAGAAGCTGCCAGAATAAGATCAGTCAAAGGAAAAGCTATTGTGACTGGTTCAGAACAAGAGCATTCAAGAAAGATTTCTAAGAAAGAACAAGCTCAAATTGATTTTGATGCAAGATTGGCAGAGCAACAGCAAGCAGCAGAGAATGAAAGGAAGAAAAAGCTAGAGGAAGATGAAGTTGCTAGTTTTATGGAAGCTAAGAGGTTGGATAAACTTGAAGCTGTAATGGCAGAACCAATTTCAAGTGTTTCACCAACTGTCATACATGAGAAACCTCCATTGTTCACTTATGTGCCTACAGAAGAAGAGATTGACTACTTGATTAACAATGATCAAATAATCAGGAAGAAGGCCATTGAACTTATTGCAAATACATCCTAGAATAAAGACCAAAAGTCTGTTCAACTTCAAGATTTCATTCAAATGAAGAATCAGCAGGCTCTTGATGAAATCATTGGGGATGTTAGAAAAGGTCAAAAAAAGCCAAGAAAGCTTACAAAGGCACAGATCATTGCTGAGATGAAGACTTTTTGTTGTCATGTTGGTAATATGAAGATGGCTCAATTCAAAGGAATGTCACATGATCAGATTGAAGGTATTTACTACATAATCAAAAGACAAGATAGTAAATTCATTCCAATGGATCAAGAACCTATAGTAATGAAGACAAAAAGGTCTGGAGTGAGTTTTGGATCAAAAGATGCAAAGAAGTTGAAGACTCAGGAATCATCTCAAGCAGAAAAGGGTTCTAGCAAGTTGACAGAAGAGCAAGTTACAAACATGATGTTCATAGAGACTGATGTACTTAATATTGAACCTCTACAAACAAAATATCCAGTAGTTGGTTGGGAGATCTTTTCTGATAGTTTTGGTGTAGCTTGGAAGATCATCAGAACTGGAAGTGTCACAAGCATTTGCAGAGATTTTGAAGACATTGTTAGATCTTGTGATAGAGAAGACTTGGATACTTTGTGGAGAATTGTTCAGGATCGGTTCAAGAAGGATGAACTTGTTGATGTCAAGGCTAAAGAGTTATGGGTTCACTTTAGAAGATTATATGAACCTGACCCTAGTGATAGACATTGGAGATTTGAAGCTCACAACATGAATACCTTGTGGAAATTTTATGACTCAAGTGCTGTACATCATCTTTCTACTCAAGATGGAGTTGATGTTTTTATGCTTGCTGAGAAAGAATATCCATTGAGAGCTGGAGTATTGACTGTGATGATGTCAGTAAAATTTAGGTGCTGGGAAAGAACTGAAGTCATAGAAGATTTGCTACAAAGGATTTATGATCAAAGTGTGAGAGCTGATAAAGTGTTAAGAAGAAGAAGATAAGTGTTTGGAAGAATTCCCATATCCTCATGTTTACTGAATACTTGAAGAAACTTATTGATTTATTTACTAATCATAAGTTAGGGGAGGATTGTTGGGAATTATACTAATAGTTACCATGGCTAAGTGAAGATGTTACAACTGCAGAAGATTGTACTTGCAGTGGAAACTCATTACCACTGCAAGAACATATATTAACACTAGTTATTAGATAACTGTTAGGAAACGTGTTTAGATAAATATAGAATAGATCTTGTGTATATTTTATTCTATTAGCATTATACTTATCTTGTAGAAGAGGACTCCTTGTGCTATAAAAGGAGATCCTAGGTTAAAAGTTAGATATACGTTTTCTAGAGCTTCAAGGTGTAACCCTAGTGATATCAAGATCACTCGTATTATTATCATTAATAATATTGGAGCTAATTGTTTGTTTACATACATTGTTCTTATTCATAAACAACTGTCTTACTCACAATCAAACTTCTAAGTATTACTAAGTAGATTCCGCATACTTAGTGATATAACTCAAAGTATCAATCTAACACAAGTTCAAGGTGTTAAGATCCATCAAACACATGTACTACTAGTTCAAATGTGATCATTGAAGGTATCAATAACGAAGAGTACATGAGCCAAATCCGAAGAAAGAGTGTAAATAAGTCATGGTGCAACAACGACGAAGAAGATAATGAGAATATGGCGTGCGAAGATATTCAAACTAATGTAAATACAAGTATTGATGGCAAGGATTACATAGTTCAAGATCTAAGCGAAACTACAAATAAATCATGGAGCGACATGGACGATGGAATTGATCAACATATAGCATGTGAAGATTGTACAACTACTGATGAGGCGAAAAATGAACCGTTTTTAGGGGGTCATTTAAGCCCGGAATTGAATTTATTTGATCAAATATTGCCCTAAATCGTTCCTTTTGTGATTTTAGGTACTTTGGGAGAGAAATCTGGAAAAGGAAGCAATTCGGACGTTTTTGGAGCATAAAAGTGAAGAAAACGCCAAAGTCTTAATTTTCCTTGCTGGGAACAGTAGGTGACGGCGTCAAGAGTAATTTCCATGACGGCCCAGTACAGAATTGACGGCGTCACAAGGTAGGGCGTCAAGAGGAAAAAGCATGACGGCCAGGAAACACATAACACTTGACGGCGTCAGATCTGGATCAAGGCAGTCCGAGATTTATTTTGGCGGCGAGATGACAGCGTCACAAATTTGTTCTTGACGCCGTCAGACCCTATTTCCTATATATAGTTTTCTAATTTTCACATTAAAAAGAGAGAAGTTTTGGAGAAACCCTAAGTACGAACTTGGTACGAATTTTACAGGTTTTTTAAGGGTTCTTAGCCCTTGATCCCTTTCATGTGTAATTGAGATAAGTATTCTTTTAATTCAATCAATATGTCTATGTGTTGGTTGTCTATATCTTGTTCTTGTCTTAATTCCATCATGCTAGGCTAGATCTATCTTGTGTTTGCTTGGATCTAATGAAACCTAGATGTTAATTATGTATTGATTACTTGTTTATGGTTGTATTGGATGAATGATTTCGATGTTAGGCTTAAGAAAACTGGCAGATCTCCAAATGGTAACATGCTTGAACGTCTTAGGAAACATGAACTGACGTGCACTAGGTTTTATTGATTGTATTTAATGCATGAGTAAATTCTAATGATCCCATGTTAGGAGCTTCTTAGCCGGCTCGATATAGGAGTGAAGTAGGCACTCATAGGATTGGGGAATTAAGTGCGCCACCCCATGAATGGTATTAAGGAATACAATCCGTCATCCACGCAACTATAACAAGTAATTAACGTGTAAAAGATATCTAGGGAGTAGTGAAATCTAAGTAAACACAATTTCTCCACTTATTGCTCACAACTTTAGTATAATTTAGTTTATTTTCATTTTTAGTATTTTATTTTGATTGCATCTTTAGTATTGGGTTAGTTGACTAGCAACTAATTCCGCCCAAATCCTTCAAACCCGAGATTTTTACTTGCTTTCTAAAAAATATAAAAATACAAAAATAATCATCCGTCATCTTTAGAACTAGTATTTAAGTTTTCTAATCCTAGCGACACTATTCCTAGCTGAACGATCAATCCCCCGGTACTTGTCACCAAAGTTGTCAAAATCGCGCCTAAGGCGCGCCTAGGCGCTAAGTCGCACAAGGCGCTAGCCTTGGGGATTTTTTTGACTCGAGGCGCACGACATGCATGACTCCCACAAAAAGCGCGCGACTTGGCGCTTTTTGCGCCTTGGCGCCTCGGGCGATTTTTGCGCCTAGGCCATATTTTGCGCCTTGGGACTTTTTTTTTTTTTTTAAGATATAATGCATGGGCCTTTTAAGTCATAGGTGAGTATTTATATGATTTCTAAATTTAAATTGATTTTATGTTTATTTTATTGATTGAAATTTTCTTTAAGAAGTTATTTTGTTTCATTAAATATTTTTTTACGACATATTATCATGAAAATGTAGCATTGTGCCTTGAATATTAATATATTGCTTGCTTGATATTTTGGGTTAAATTGTGAGCTTTGTTAGATGTAAGCTACAAGTGTAGGACACAAACATATTTAGTCTGATATGGATTTTAATTTCTATATAGGTCATCGAGCAAAAGAGTTGATCCGTTCTAGAAGTGACAACCAATCCATTTTAATATTTATAATGGCAATATGTGTTATGCATTAAGTATTTTAATGTTATTTTGTATTATTTAAAATACATAAATGGTCACATATGTTATAAAAAACTTAATGCTTTTAGTGCGCCTCGCATTCATGAATCCCGCGCCTTGGAATGCGCCTCGACTCGAGGCTCTTTTGCCCCCTTTGCGCCTTAGTGCGCCTTGAGCTTTTCAGAACACTGCTTGTCACTATACTATACTACAACGATCAGGTACACTGCCTGGTGGGGGTTGTAAGCTTCTCAAGATCCCTTGAGAGGTAAAGCCTGGTGCGAGTCCCACGTATCAAGTTTTTGGCGCCGCAGCCCGGGGAATATTTATTGTTTAGGTTGAATTTGATTTTTATTAGGTCTACTCATTAGATTCCTATCAAGTGAGATTTTTTTCTTTTTACTTTGTAGCTTTCTCGTAGTCTATCTTTTCTTTGTGATTTTGTATGTAATTTGCTTCAAATGGACACTTCACTTAGACTTCTAAGATTGCAATATATGGTTGAGTGGCTAGAACACCAAGAAGTGCAAAATACCTCATTTAGAGACACCTATGAATCATATGAGCCTTCACCTAGGATAGATTCTTATGAACAACCTCCATGTTTAGGATCTCGTTTTAGTGAGGCTAATAGAAAAAGCGACCTAGTTTGCCAAGGAATTATGGATAGAGCCGTATCAATAAACCATAAGTTAGATGAAGCACTAGGTTTGTTATTATCACTACCTAAGGATATAGGTGATCGTGACACATGGAATGATGAGGTAAATAACATAAGCCCACAAAATACTCAACCATCTTTTGAGGCACACACACCGCCCGTGACTTACCCGGAGGAAGTAGAAGAAACTTTAGGAATTCCAATGGAGGTAGAACCCTTGGACCAGGCACCACTTGAGGATATAGGTTTGAATACTTGTAATGATAACCTTACTCCTAGTTCTAGGGAATTTCCTAGTGTTGATGAACCGGAACCTCAATCTTTACACACCTTTTCATCCTTAGATATATTTTTAGGAGACAAAAGAGGAACCGACCCACCCATCAACCAATATTATCCGGGTAGTTTTAGGATGAAGGAAGCCATTCACTCACCCCCTTCACCTCACGTGGCATATTCACACCCTAAGGGTGTGTATCGCTACTTTCACCCACACTTGATCCTAAGTGTAGGGAAAACCTCCCCTATTTCCGTTAAATAAGGGTAGAGTCAGGCTCGTGACTCGAACAAAAACAAGCGCTTCTTGGGAGGCAACCCATGTTTTGTGTGTTTTTATTTGTTTGTTTGTTTGTTTGTTTGATTTTATTTGTTTCCGTATGCATGTTTTATTTTTATTGTTTGTGGCTCATGTTTCAAAGTAAATTGTGAAAATGCTTTATTTTGTTTTTAACTTCGTCTTAATTACATATAAAGGTATTTTGCAAAAGATAACTGTAAGGGAGATCCAAATTTGTTTATAAGAATGAAATTGAGCATGAACCACAACAATAATAAATGGACATGTGTATTAGTACTTGTTAGAGTCAAATGCTTGTATCGAGTCATAATGATGTTTTGCAGGATTTTCCAGGAAGTAGGACATAAGTTTTTTCAGAAATTTTCTGAAAACTTAACGTAAAGATTTCTGCAGGTCACTTCTGACGGCGTCATGAGTTTACTCTTGACGGCGTCACGTGTAAAATTCTGGAAATTTTGCTAGTTTTGTTTATACCGGAGTCTTAAAGTTTTTGTTGATTCTTTAGTTTTATAAACTCCAGGAAATCTGCAAACATTCATTCCACAAGCATTATATCTTTAATTGTTTTGTTTTTATTCCTAAGTCTGGAATTACATCTAGTTGTGAGTTTTCTTTGTTCGGATTGATGCTTTGGGTTTTTGTGATTGCTTTCTCAGGTTTAACAGGTTATGTTTGACAAGAAGATGATTTATATTCTTGAAGGGAAGCTTTGATTGTTCATTTTCTTGGAGGAAGATCCAACCTGGCCACCTTATTATCCATACCGAGCAAATCAGGGGAGTATTTGATTTCATTCTTTTTACTTATTTCACTTTTACATTCTTTACTTGAACATTGGGGACAATGTTCATCCTAAGTGTAAGGGGAGGGTAAAATGATGATACCTTACAGATACACTTTTGCTTGAGTTTGTTTGTTTGATGGTAGATGTGTAATAAAACTATAAGAAATACTTGTTAGTGTAATTTTAGCGCCAAATTTAAAATTTTTTACAACATTTAGGAGTGAAACTTTAGCCATAGCAAGCGTCTCATGGATAGGAGATTGTATGACTAGCACATAACCGTACTTTCAGAAAAAATTTCCACCCAAATATGTGAGGTTCGCCTTTAGATTTGATACGAAAAGCATTTACTATTAGTGCTTATGAGTGTACTGGTAACATTTAGATTCTAGAACTTGCGTTAGTGATGCATCCCGAGACTGCTAGTGAGACTACATTCGTGTAGTAGGATTTACTACATGATAAGAGGCATTAGGATCACCCTTGTGTTAAACCCGTATTATAATTACTTGACCATTTAAGTCATATTACTTGGCTAGTTAAGTCAATTAATTTTTCCCACACCCTTAGCGTTGTACTCATTTTTAGTACATGAAACCCCTAGTACACCCCTCCGAGCCTATCTTTTCGTTTCTAACTTTAAGCATTTTACTTAAAGGAAGAATTTGTTACACCCCACTTAAATGTACAACCAAATCGCCTTAGCCTTCCGTGTATGCGCTCATTTTTTAGTGCATTATTGTTATTTGTTAAACCCTAAGTTAACTATCTAATTGATTACATGGTTGCTAAGTCGAGTCATATCCTTGTACATATTGTTTTGAGACGATTGGAACTCATGGGTAAAGTACTTATTTTTTGGAGTAATGGGGAAGAACATCATTTATTACCCCCATACGTACGTTAATCTTAAAAGTACTCCAAGTGTTTTGATTTTCTTAATTCGAGTCATTAGATTAGTTTATTGTAAAGTATGTAAAAATTCAAGTGTAAGGGGAATTTCCATTCCCTATGATGTGTTATTTTGGATGGTAGGGTAAGAGTGTATGCAAAAAAAAAATAATAAAAAAAAATAATAAAAAAAAGAAATCGAAAAAAAAAATAGAAAAATCAAGAAAAAAAAATATAGAAAAAGAAAAAGAGAAAAACATACGGACTACCATCCCTTTTTATTCTATGTTCATTTTATGTTTTTGTTATTTTTCATTTATTAGCTTAAGTCGAGTCTAGTCTTGGCTTAGCAACGCCATATTGTACATGTAATTGACCAAGATTGTTAACTCGCCACCAGTAAAAACTTCCTTTATCCAACAAAACCGTGTATTTCATATCCCTACACCTAACGTTACAACCCTTTAAAAGACCTCTTTGATAGTTTATCCTAGGTGCTTACGCCATGTGGTGGAGGTTTGATCCTTTCTCAAGCCTATGGTAATCTATTTTGCTATGACAGGTAGTGAGAGACATCTTCCGTTTCCATATTGTAATTTATACTTTATTACACCCGAGAGATGTGAGTATCTAAACACTATTTGTGACCTTCGTGCTTGTCTTTGGTCTTTAGTGGAACGATTATTTGTTGTAATTACTTTTATATTAGTGTTAAATGACCCCTAACTTGTATTTTGAGTAGAATAAAAGCGCATTTGCTTGAGGACAAGCAAATCTCAAGTGTAAGGGTATATGATGAGGCGAAAAATGAACCGTTTTTAGGGGGTCATTTAAGCCCGGAATTGAATTTATTTGATCAAATATTGCCCTAAATCGTTCCTTTTGTGATTTTAGGTACTTTGGGAGAGAAATCTGGAAAAGGAAACAATTCGGACGTTTTTGGATTATAAAAGTGAAGAAAACGCCAAAGTCTTAATTTTCCTTGCTGGGAACAGTAGGTGACGGCGTCAAGAAGAAAATCTTGACGGCGTCAAGAGTAATTTCCATGACGGCCCAGTACAGAATTGACGGCGTCACAAGGTAGGGCGTCAAGAGGAAAAAGCATGACGGCCTGGAAACACATAACACTTGACGGCGTCAGATCTGGATCAAGGCAGTTCGAGATTTATTTTGGCGGCGAGATGACGGCGTCACAAATTTGTTCTTGACGCCGTCAAACCCTATTTCCTATATATAGTTTTCTAATTTTCACATTAAAAAGAGAGAAGTTTTGGAGAAACCCTAAGTACGAACCTGGTACGAATTTTACAGGTTTTTTAAGGGTTCTTAGCCCTTGATCCCTTTCATGTGTAATTGAGATAAGTATTCTTTTAATTCAATCAATATGTCTATGTGTTGGTTGTCTATATCTTGTTCTTGTCTTAATTCCATCATGCTAGGCTAGATCTATCTTGTGTTTGCTTGGATCTAATGAAACCTAGATGTTAATTATGCGTTGATTACTTGTTTATGGTTGTATTGGATGAATGATTTCGATGTTAGGCTTAAGAAAACTGGCAGATCTCCAAATGGTAACATGCTTGAACGTCTTAGGAAACATGAACTGACGTGCACTAGGTTTTATTGATTGTATTTAATGCATGAGTAAATTCTAATGATCCCATGTTAGGAGCTTCTTAGCCGGCTCGACATAGGAGTGAAGTAGGCACTCATAGGATTGGGGAATTAAGTGCGCCACCCCATGAATGGTATTAAGGAATACAATCCGTCATCCACGCAACTATAACAAGTAATTAACGTGTAAAAGATATCAAGGGAGTAGTGAAATCTAAGTAAACACAATTTC
Source organism: Artemisia argyi (assembly GCA_030686995.1). Taxonomy (NCBI): domain Eukaryota; kingdom Viridiplantae; phylum Streptophyta; class Magnoliopsida; order Asterales; family Asteraceae; genus Artemisia; species Artemisia argyi. The sequence continues at coordinate 68,925,102 of CM060697.1, forward strand.
TCCACTTATTGCTCACAACTTTAGTATAATTTAGTTTATTTTCATTTTTAGTATTTTATTTTGATTGCATCTTTAGTATTGGGTTAGTTGACTAGCAACTAATTCCGCCCAAATCCTTCAAACCCGAGATTTTTACTTGCTTTCTAAAAAATATAAAAATACAAAAATAATCATCCCTCATCTTTAGAACTAGTATTTAGGTTTTCTAATCCTAGCGACACTATTCCTAGCTGAACGATCAATCCCCCGGTACTTGTCACTATACTATACTACAACGATCAGGTACACTGCCTGGTGGGGGTTGTAAGCTTCTCAAGATCCCTTGAGAGGTAAAGCCTGGTGCGATTCCCACGTATCAATCACAAATAAGGTACAATCCGAAACCGAACATTGTTGCAATGATCAATTTATATTAGAATTTTCAAAATTGGAAAACAACTTCAAACATCTTTGCAACATTGACTCAAAAATTATTTTTAAAATTGGATCAATTTCCGTTGAAAATAACTTTGAAAAAAAAATTAGAAAATAAAATGTCTAGACTTGAAAGTAATATTGAAATTGATTTTGAATGTAAAAAATGCCAAGATTATAAACATGAAATTAAAATGGAAAATGAAAAAGCAAAAATGTTAGCCAAATTTGAAAATAGCTCTAAATCTTTAAAATATCTACTTAACATTCAAAAGTCATTTTATAATAAAACCAGTTTAGGATTTACCGCAAATGATCCTTTAACAAATATATCAAAACAAATAAAATTTGTTAAATCTAGTGGAGAAATTTAGAATTAATATTATTTACATCCATTATTCTTCACTCTAATCAAGAAAGTCATTGTTTGTTAGTTAAAACAAACTTTTGATGAATTCTTGCACTTCTCGACGACATCCTCATCATGTGCATTTAAATGCAATGGATGTTCTCAACTAACCATTTCGGACCCATGAGAATCTGGGTACCAAGCTCTTTTTCATGTTTAGGTAGTTAACGAACGAAGAGACTATTACTTTTTGGATCGCTCACCTTGCTCTCTTACATTTGATGACTATTGGTTCCTATTACTCTGATTCACATTCTACACACGATTTTCTTATGACGTTGTTGCGGTCATTTACTGTTTCGGCATTGTGTTCTTCACTTTTGGAGTATTGGTTTTATGGTGTGTTCGTTACTACCTCATGATGAAGGATTCAAGCGCAATTATCTTTTATCTACACGACTTATGATAATTGTTGTGCTCAATTAAGTATTTCGGATCAAGCCTCCTTGAATTTTATTGCGTTGAGACTTTACCTTGCTACTTCGACATGCTTTGGGCTAACCTTAAAGACGTCTTCTTACATGCTCACTCTTAAGGAAAAGCTGGACCTGAGGTAAGTTTTCTTTTCAAAAACTTGTCAATATCACATTATATTAAAGTATGCTTTAATTAGTATATTAATATAATTAAATTTATAGGTTGCCATGTTCATAGATCATTAATACTAATATATGTATACATGATATTAGGCTAGTTAACCTTCTTGTTGTTATGTCTATTACCATTCTTCTTATTAATCATTTATATTGAAAATCATCTATGATCTATAGTAGAATACTTACTATTTAGACTAAATGACTATTCTAGTTGCATTAATATATGTGCTATAATTAAGACTAGTTAGCTTTCAATACTATGATGTGTTTAGTATATATATACATGTGTTAATCTTGTATCTATAAATGATTTACTTTATCCCTCTCAATCATATTGCATTTAGATTATTAGAATTTACCTTCACTCATCTATGTCTTTAGTTGCCATTAAAGATGATTATATGTGACAATGGGCTCAACTGAGTCTCTTGAGTATGATAAGTTTTTATTTCAAATCCTTCAATTGTGATTTCTTGCTATCAAAAATAAAATATCATGTTTAAAACCTCTTGCTTTGAAAAATAATCTTTCAAATATCTATCTCATTTTTCTTCAAACAACATGTTTAACTGTAAGCTACCATAACTTTATTTTAATCAAAATCAAGATTGGAAAAATTTATCTTATCCAATTTGTCAACATGTTATGAAGCAAAACTCAATCTATTTTACTCTAATACACACTTGAATCTATTTCAAAGCATTGTTGAATAAAACTAAAAATGTTTTATTAAAAATATATTTGATTATCTCATATGTGTCATACACTTCTATGGAAATGACATTCACAATTTAATCAAATCATTTCATGAGAATCATGGTTTGCCCATATGGATCTTGTTTGTAACAAGTCTTGAAGTCCATACAATCATATCTTCCCGTTTGTTACTTGTAAGCACTCATTAATATGTTTGTACTAGCCTACATATTATCATCTTCATATAAGTGCATATTTGACTAGTTTGTTTTATTGCTTCCTTGGTTGTTTAACTTAATTGGCCAATAAATAGATTGCATGTATATTAAAAAATACTTGTCTACTTTATTTTTTTTTTCTACAACATTCTCTACATCTATGAGTAGTATACCCTATATTGCCTCAAAGAGTTGAACTTACTTGAATCCAATCCCAAAAACACAACCTTTCTGAAAGTTTTCTGCCGAAAACCCAATTCTGGCATTCTGGAATTCATCAGAAGGGCGACCCCCTTAATTATATAAGGCGGCCCCCTTAATCATTAAGGGGACCGGCCATCTGATGGTCGGGGTTACTGTTTTCTTTATCACTTTTTGACCCTTTTCACCCTATACTTCCCAAAATTTATAAACAAATTTTGTCCCATACTATCCCTCAAAATTTACCTTCCTAAACCACATTTCTCATACACTATAAATACCCTCTTCCCATCATTAATGCCATCACATCCAAACATGTCATCTCCCAACAACCAAAAACCCAGGATTTCAAGAACCGCAAGGATCTCCGTCAAACCCGTTTGGAGGAGGAAACTTGATTCTTGTCATAACTCAAGTGATGTTGTTCCAAGTCAACCAACAACTAAACCTCAAACCCACACTAATGACTCATCTCACAACCTATCATCCACTCATGCCCTCATTAATGCTTCTTCATATGATGAGCATGCTCAATCTCAAAACAACAATCCCAATCTCTCAATCAGTACTTCATATGTTGCTCATTCAATAAAAACACCACCCACTCATGAAGAACCTCTTCCACCCATATCATGTTTTCATGATTACCCAAGCTCAACCATGTCTCCACCACCAAGAGTACCACCACCACATCCTACAACTTCACATGCCATTCCTATGTTGCATGTTCAAACCTTCACCCAAGACAACTATCATGCTCCACCACCATCACCTTCCTCCGAACACTTGAAGTTCGTTGAGGAGCAAAAAGAGGCTCATGAGCTTAGTGCTCTTTTAGCATTACATCTTGCTCAACGCAATTTGGATCCACCTCAATCAAGCTCACCATCATCACCACACAACATTAACCAAATTGAGAAGCATGTTAACAATTGCCCTTGTTGCATCTTCCTCCAACAACAAACCATTGCATTGAATGAGCACTTTACTTGGATTGAGTATCTTCTTACTAGATCTCAACAAACACCATCACTTGAACAACATCAAAACCCTCAACCAACAAACCCAACTTCAAATCCTCCACCTCCAAGCTCCACATCTCCAAACTCACCAACATCCATGCAAACAAAAGTTTACCTCCATTAAGCCACCAACATGATCCCCATTCACCATTCTCACCCCAAGCATTTTATATGCTTATGTTTCTTACTTTTCAAATAAAACACCTCAACCATTTTGGGATGCAAGAAAGTTTGATGACAATCTTTGTTGGCACAATAGGATATTCTACTTGGTTTAGAATTCTATAATTATGGCTTATGTAACAATGATTATGTGGTTGACATAATCATTTTGAATTAATGAAGGCTTTTATATGTGTTTCAAATTCTCCTTTGCCATGCTTGTCATTTGTTATTAGTATGTTATATATTTTTGCTTGTGCTTCTAATATTTTTCTTGCAAGAATTCCATAGCTTGAACCCTTGGTGCCCTCAAACGAGGGGGAGCATACATCAAGGGGGAGCTTTCATCTTATCGGCTTAAACCTTTTTGATTCTACAAAAAGGGGGAGAAGTGAATATAAACTCACTAAATACTTGTCAAAAAAATTAATTTTTGGATTTAATGAGTTTAGGTTTTGTAATCATCAAAAAGGGGGAGATTGTTGATATAAATAAATGACTAAAAACGTTATTCATATCTTTCGATATCTCTATGTTTTGATAATCACAAAACGAAAACCCATCAAACCAAAGATCATGACGTAAACAAGTATTTAGTAGTAAATATTCACTTTTACCATCTAATCACTTAAGGTATGAATAAACAATGTGTCTAATGCATTATAAGATCAAAGGGGTATTTAATTAATTATTACAAAGTTTATTTTAATATATAAACATATTATATATTTTTGAAAAACACTTTTGGTAATAAAGAAAAATGTTTTAATCATACTAAATATATGAATTCAAATTTTTAACCAAAATCAGTTAGTTTTTCACCAAATAAACTTTCCCCACTAAAAGACAAAATTTATGGCCGTTACAGCTGGGCGGCCCCCTTAATTATAAGGGGCGGTCCCCTTATAATTAAGGGGACCGGCCATGAATTAAGGGGACCGGCATGATCCTGTACAGTAAATTTTGTCCCTATAAATACTGGTTCATTTCACAGATTTTCCTCACCTTTTTGCACTAAAAACATTCTGATTCAAACCTCCATTTTTATCTTAAAAATCCTTTGATCATATAATTCATAAGCCTTTGTTTTCAAGTGATCAAAAGCTTCATCCACTCAAGTGCAAAGAGAAGAATACTTCTATCTATCAAGACTAGAAGTATTACAACTTAGTATCATCTTGCTATCTAAATTGTTTGATCATTTCATCTTGTATATCATTCATTCTTTGGTGAATATAGTGTATACATTGGTTAGCTAGATTTAGATATAGGATCTAGATTTATTGAAGGTGTGAAGTGGTACTAGAAGTGAAGAAGTAGAGGTGCATAGGATTAGTGGTAGAAGAAATAAGAAGTGGTGGTATATTGAAGTAGAGATTAGTTGTGAAGACAAATAAGTTGAAGCCTTGAAGTTGAGAAGACCTTGAAGCCTAGAAGTTGTGAAGAAGTATAAATCTTGGAGTAGTGGATAGAACTAAGTAGTGAGGGTATGAAGAAACAAGTGACGTAAAGAAGAAGAGTTAGGAAGTAGAAAGGTGTGAAGAAGATTGGTGTGAAGTAGATAGGTGTAAAGTAGAAAGGTGTGAAGAAGAATTGGTGTGAAGTAGATTGGTGTGAAGAAGTTGTGTAGAAGTTGTGATTAAGTTGTGAAGAAGTTGTGGTGTGTACATTGGTGTGTAAGGTTTTCTCCGCCATAAGGGAGGTTATTGATCTAGTGAAGAAAACTCTCGAGTTTGGTGCTCGGGGAGTGGAGTAGGGCAAGGAAGGTGTCCTTGTAGCCGAACCACTATAAATCCTTTGTCTCTCGGTTTGATCTTTCCATCTCTCACTCTTTGTTTATTTACTTGCTAGCATTTCATACATAGTTATAATTGCTTGTGTTGTGCATATATTGATTTCACATAAAGATCAAACTAAGCTTCATTCACAACATTAATTTTATACAAACAAACCAAGTAGATAAACTTATATTAAATCACATATACATATATATGTTTATATGTGACATATGAAATTATAAATTTTCACTCAACATTATATATAAGTAGTGTTTATACGAAAACCGTGAATAAACTAGTATCTATATTTTTGCATCAAAGAGTTTTGAAATTTACGTCTATTCTTTAGAAGCAAACTTTTATAAAACAAATAAAACGAAAAGGACATAAAAGTATTCAACCCCCCCCCCCCCTTCTAGTTTTCCACACTCTCTACACCATTCTTCTTTAGTGGAACCAAATATGATGTCATCCACATAAACTTGCACTAGAATGATATCCCTGGAGTCTTTCTTAAGAAAGAGGGTCTTGTCAATGGCACCTCTTCTGTAACCATGCTTCAGCAGAAATGCAGAAAGCCTAGCATACCAAGCTCTTGGTGCCTGATGTAGTCCATAGAGAGCTTTAACAACCTTGTAAACATAATCAGGATGATCAGGGTCTTCAAAACCCTTGGGTTGAGTCACATAAACCTCCTCTTCAATCTCAACATACAAAAAAGCACCTTTTACATCCATCTGATATACCATGAAACCCATATAGGATGCATAGGCCAAGAAGATTCTGATTGCCTCTACTCTGGCCACTGGTGCAAAGACTTCATCATAGTCTATGCCTTCCTCTTGCCTGAACCCCTGAGCCACTAGTCTTGCTTTGTTTTTCACTACAATACCCCTTGCATCTCTTTTATTCTTCAAAATCCATTTTGTCCCAATTGCAAATTTACCTTCAGGGAGAAGGACGAGTATCCAAACCTGCTGATTCTTAAATTGTAGCATCTCCTCTTGCATTGCTTCAAGCCAGCTTGAATCAGCAAGTGCTTGAGGAACACTGGTTGGCTCCATTTAAGAAAGGAAGCAAGCAAACAAACAATGCTTAAAGTCTGTATGATTGTCCCTTTGTTGATTGTAGACATAGGAAATGAAAGCAACTTCACCATATTTAGTGTTCTTCACTGTACTTCTAGTTCTAACAGGTGCTTGAGGATCTCCAGTAACCTTTGATAGGGGATGAGCAATATTGATCCTTTTAGTGCTGTGGGGTTGACATTAATGGTGGTGTCAATATTGTTCACTGTGGGTCCAAAGTCACTGTCATAGGAAGAGGAGTTGAAGATGCCAGCTTTGGGTTGGTGATTACCAAGATCAGAAGGACTTGGAAATCTGGTATATGGTTTTCCAAAGTCTGTGGACACCTCAGTGGAAATGGGAGATTGTGCAGCAGGACTATCAGCAGTTTTGATCACATCAGAAGGAACCGGAGAGACTTCAGCAGAACTGTCACCAACATCCTGGTTTCCACTGACCGCTTGTGCTGATTGTTGGAGTAAAGCCTTAGTCTCTTTTGCAAACTTATCATTTAGCCTCTTAACTTCCTGAGTGGCTGCATCTTCTTGCTTCTTGAGTCTAGCAAGATCCTCTGCATAGTGTGACTCATCTTCATGCTCATCTGCAGAATGATCACCTGCAAAATGGTTAGGAGAAAAAGAAGGTACAACAATGGTTTGTTCATCTTTCTCAGAGTCACTCTCTGAGTCATCATCCAGGGAACCTGCAGGGTTAGTAGGAGACTCTTTTGTTCCTACAAATTGGTTAGAAACATGTCTAGTATAACCCAAGTGATCAGTTAAGTAATCCAGGTCAAAATACCAAGTATGACCTTGTCCTTGAACATTAGGCTGATCTTCTAGGAATCTTAGGTTAAGGGTCTCCTCTATCCTTTTAGCATTTAAATTGTACACCCTATAGGTCTTGCTATGAGCTGAATAACCCACAATATATCCCTCATCAGCTTTCCCATCAAATTTTCCCAGTGTATCACTAGTGTTCAAAATGGTCACTTTACAACCAAAAGGTTTAAGGTAATTAATGTCAGGAACTTTCCCAGTGAGAAGTTAATAAGGTGTCTTGACATGAGGTCTAGTGATGGATACCATGTTCAAAACATAACAAGCAGTACTTACTGCTTCAGTCCAGAACATAGTGGGTAACTTAGAGTCTGCAAGCATGGATCTTGCTGCCTCTATTAAGGTCCTATTCTTCCTTTCAGCAACCCCATTTTGTTGTGGGGTCCTTGGAGTGCTGTAGTCCCTTTTTATCCCTTTAGACTTACAAAGTTCTATTAATATTACATTTTTGACCTATGTTCCATTGTCACACCTAATGCCTTTAACCTTTTTATTTAGCTGGTTTTCAATCAGGGTAATGAATTCTTTTAAAATAGGAGATGTTTCATCTTTAGTTTTCAAAAAGAATACCTAGCAAAACCTGTTATAATCATCAGCGATAACCAGGCAGAAGTACTTATGATCAATACTTCTGATAGGAGTTGGACCAAATAGATCCATGTGCAGTAACTGAAGAGGTTCTGAGATGGTGCTCACAGCTGTTATGGCTTTGTATGAGGCTCTGTGTTGCTTTCCTTTGTTGCATGCAATACAATTATGTTCATTGGTGAAGACTTTTGAAGGAAGTCCCTAAACCAGACCAAGTTTAGAAAGCTTGTTAATGGTCTTGAAATTCACATGAGCCATCCTTCTATGCCATCTTGTAGATTCATCCAGGGAAGCTTTGGCCACCAAACATGTTAGATCACCTTCAGGTTGGACATCATTCAGATTGAATGTGTACAAATTGAAGGTTCTAGGAACTCTTAGCAAAATGGTTGTATCTTCTGGAAGTTTGAAGCCCTTTGAGAGCACAAGAGATTCATCCTCTGAGAAGAAAACTTTATTCTTGGTGTCACAGATTTGTGATACTGAGAACAGATTGAAGTGCTGAAGTTCCTTCACATAATATACATTCTCAAAATCCCACAGAGGTGTTTTAATTGTGCCTTTCCAAGTGATTTTGCCATCTCCTCCACCAAAAGTCACATTGCCTCCTTCTTCTATAGGTACAAAGTCATGCATCTTATCCTTGTTCCCTGACATACTTCTGGAACAACCACTATCTACTATGCCTACTTCTGGACTCTTCAGGGGATGATCCTACAACAACAACAAGATAATATACAATAGTTAGTACACATTGGAGACTCAAGTCATTGCTGACTTGAGCCTGCCTCGTGGATCATAAGAATTAGGCCATGTAGATGTATTAGATCCACCATTGTTCTTGGCCTGTATTGATAATTAGGTCCCTTCTTTGGCCAAGAACAACCTTTTGAGGGCTTCACAGCAGTATCCCAGCACCCTCCACCAACATACATAGAGTCAAAATGTCTAGGCCAATAACCATTATGAAAATAAGAACTGGTAGGTCTCACATATGGTCTAGTACTAGTTCTTCTCCAAGAAGAATATTTGTCAGCAGAATTGTGTTTCTGCTAAAGTGGAACAAAAGATGGTATATCATTAACATTTTTCCACATTTGCCTAGGTTTCCTTTGACTAGCACATACACCCATTCTTTGCTCATGAAAAGTACAATCCTTAATCAAATGAAATTTACTTCCACACATAAAGCATTTCTTCTTTTTAGAAGATTTATTCAAAGTGAAAGATGTTCCGTAACATGAAAAAGAATTCAAACCACAAACATTAACAGAATTGTTTTTGACAGAATGAAAAACATTGTTTTGCAAAGAATTAAATAACAAGTCTTCAGAAGAAACTGTCTTGGAATCAGTAGTATCTCTAACAGGCTTGTGAGGAGTCTTGGGTGATGTCTTGGGTGAGGTCTTGGGAAGGTCTGACTTTTCACTTGAATCACAACTGGTATATGCAGTAGACCCTTGGTCAGAGGACTTGTCACTGTCATAACTAGAGACAAAGTCAGTAGATTTAGAATCAGGGTCTGGCAAGTCACTTGACTTTTTGCCATAAAGATGGTGTGATCCATCAAAGTCAACAGTTATGGACAGGTCTGTGGGCATGTGTTCTCCTCTAATAGGTCCAGGTACAGCATGTAATTTACCTTCTTTTACATAGTTAGCTAATCCTGCTGGTGTTGATTTACCTAAGTCATTCCTAGCTTCTAAACCAACATATTTTTTAAATCCTAAACCTATTCCAGAGTTAACAGCCTGACTACCATAAAGTACACTAGCTAAGTTATCACCTGATATTAACCATGACTTATGTCTTGCTACTTCTTCATCTAGTTTTTCTTTAAGCACTAGATTTTCAGAAACTACATCAGCTTTCTCTTTCTCAGTACGCCTTAAATCAATCTTAGCACATTCTAAATCACTTTCTAACACTCTTATTTTCTCTTCATATTTAAGCTGATTCTTTTGAAACCATACTTTTTGTCTTTCTAAAGTTTTTAAAGCCTTTTTATAAGCCTCAACTTCTACATAGCATTCATTATATTTAGGTTTCAATTCATCATATGCTTCTTTAAGTTCATTATATCTTACACTACAGCCAAAAACACAGTTGTGTACCTGAGAGATGCCCATTAAGGAAACTTGATCATTCTTATCCTCTGAAGGGCAGTATGCCAACATATTCACTTGCTCAGAACTAGAAACTTCTTCTACAGCAGGCTCATGAGCAGTCCAGTTGATATGTTCATCCACAGTGACCAAAGCTTTGGAAGTTCCAGCTTTAGAAGTTCCAGCTTTAGAGGTTCCAGCTTCCTTTTGATTCTGCTGATAGGTAGTATATCTAACCTCATCACCAGTCTTCCTATCTTTGCATTCCCTTGAGAAGTGACCCACCTGACCACAAGTAAAGCACTTGACCTTCCTTCTATCAAATCTAGCAGGATCTCTTCCCTTGAAGCCAAACTTTCTCACAGACTTATTCTCAAACCTCTTGATGTTCACTGAGATCATTGCCAATTGCCACTTCAAATTCATCTCTTCCATATCCAAAGGATCCAACTATTCAAAATCCTCATAAGCTAGACACTGCTGATGTTCATATTCAGCAACAAAAGAGTGAAGAACCTCTTCCATTATATTACTGGATTTTGGTTGAGTTGTTGATTTTGTGTTGGTGTGGGAAGTTGATGCTGAAGCATATGGGCTTGAGGCATGATGCACCTGATTGGATGTGGTACTGACAAAGGCTGGGTGAGTGGATGTACGAATGGGACTTCTAACATCAGGCTCAAGAGATTTAAGTCTACTGTAGAGGTCATCAAAAGAGATCATATCCAATCCACCTTTAGCTTTTAGAGCAATGCTTACTTGCAACCAAGATGGTGGCAAAGATCTTAGGAACTTAGCATTGCAGTTCTCATTATCTGGTCTAGCCTTCATCTGATTGAGTTGACTCAAGATCCTGTGGAACCTGTCATAGCCCTTGTGAATTCCTTCTTCCTCAGATATCTGAAACTCTTGAAACTGTTGTTTCAGCATTGATTTCTTCATCCTCCTTGACTCCTCATTCCCACCAAATCTAGCCTTGATTGCCATCCAAATGTCCTTAGCATCTTCCATGAAGTGAAAGTCACCCATGTGGTCATCTGGTATAGCCTGAAGGAGAATGGTTCTGACTTTATTCTCCCTTTAAACGGCTAGAACTTCTTTAGCAGTTTTAGGACCCACGATGGTAACCACCCCATCAGCATCTTTGACGTGTTTCTTCAAGCTGTTACCCTTACGGACAACTTCCCAAAGATTCCAGTCAATGTTTGTGATCCAGTTTTGCATCTTCATAGACTACAATTCATACTCCTCTGCATTCTTAAGGTATGGGAATTTGGCATTTCTGTTTGTTAGAGTGAGTTGTTGGAAAGAAGTGGTGTTTTGGTTCTGAGTTGCATCAGATTCATCATCTGATCCAGGCATTGTTTTTGGTTGTTTTTTATTAAGAGGGTGTAAGATTGATGTTTCTTAGTATCACAGAGACTCTCCCGAGGCTCTGATACCACTTGTTGAACCTTAGACCTTGATAGATCTTTGAGCACTAGTAGATCGTTAGTTATGTTAATGTAATCACTAAAACACTAAAAGAAAATCTCTAAAACTTGTATTCTAAAGCGGAAACAAACACAAGTACAAACAACTAAATACTAAGAACACTTGATCCTCTATGGATCTTTTAATAATACTGAAAGTGTTTTCTAAAACGTATATCTAATACATAGTCGTGTGTTCCTTTTATACACAAGGAACCCTAAACCGTTTCACAAGAAACGTATCTTCTAAAAACTTCAAAAGATATGTATTATCACTTCCTAAAGAAACTCATGCATATCCTAACTATATTACATAATATACGGAATATCTATTTCCGTAGAAACTAATAATGCTGAAACTAGTCTTCAGCAGATACACTGCTTCAGCAGAAACCAGCTCTTCAGTAGTATCCTTTAGCAGAATTCTCATTTAGCAGAATTCCAAACAATAGTTTTGCTTGCATAGTGTATAGGCTGAAAGTATTTTGCTTTTCTTTGCCCCAAGACCGCACCTATGGCAAAATCACTAGCATCGCACATAAGCTTAAAAGGTAGGTCCCAATCGGGAGTAACAAGAATTGGTGCCTCAGTAAGCTTTTTCTTCAAAGTTTCAAAAGCTTCGATGCACTCAGGAGAGAAGATAAAAGGAGCATCCTTCTCGAAGAGATGGGTCATAGGCCGGGCGATTTTGGAGAAATCTTGAATAAACCTACGATAGAAACCGGCGTGACCCAAAAAGCTCCTAATACCCTTGATGGTAGTGGGATGAGGTAATTTAGCTATGACATCAATTTTGGCTTTGTCAACCTCAATCCCGTTTTTTGAAATTTTATGGCCGAGGACAATGCCCTCTTTAACCATAAAATGGCTCTTCTCCCAGTTGAGACTCAAGTTCGTGTCTTTACAACATTTTAGCATCTTTTCCAAGTGGGAGAGACAAGACTGGAATGAATCCCCGATGACTGAGAAGTCATCCATAAATACCTCCATGGTTTTCCCGATCATATCAGAAAATATTGACATCATGCACCTTTGGAATGTGCCAGGAGCATTACATAAGCCGAAAGGCATACGTCTGTAGGCAAAAGTTCCGCAAGGGCATGTGAAGGTAGTTTTCTCTTGATCCTGTGGATCAATGGGGATTTGGAAGTAACCCGAGAAACCATCAAGGAAACAGTAGTATTCATTCCCCGCTAGTCTCTCGAGCATTTGGTCAATAAAAGGCAGAGGAAAATGGTCTTTACGGGTGGCTTCATTCAACTTACGATAGTCAATGCATACTCGCCAACCCGTGACCAAATGAGTTGGAATCAACTCGTTTTCCTTGTTTGTAACAACAGTTATGCCACCCTTTTTTGGAACATAATGAATTGGGCTAACCCAAGGACTGTCAGATATAGGGTAAACAGACCAGCATCAAGAAGTTTTAGAACTTCTTGTTTGATAACTTCATGGATTTTTGGATTTACCCTCCTCTGATGTTGCACTACTGGCTTAAAGTCATCCTCCATCAAGATTTTGTGTGTACAAAAGTCCGGGTTAATACCCTTAATGTCGGAGAGTTTCCAAGCAATTGCTTGCTTATGTGACTTAAGAACCTTTATGAGTGCAGTTTTCTCTTCATCTTTCAAGTCTTTAGCAATAATGACGGGTAATTTATCATCACCCTCCAAAAATGCATACTCTAGATGAAGAGGCAAGTCCATGAGCTCAACCTCGGGAAATTCTTCAGATTTTTCAATAGACTTAATTTCCGCTTTATGAAGTTCTTTTGGAGATGGGGATGGTGAAGGATCGTCATTTAACAATCTTTCAAGAAGAAGAATGTCCCCCTCGGGATCAAGATAGTTTTCATCAATCTCATTTGAAATTGAGCTATCTTGAGCAAGAAAAGCCTCGACTTCTTCCAAAAGGAAGTCACTCCCCTCAAACGGAGTGAGAGAAGGGGAAGAGTCGGATATGATAGGCTCAGAAGAAAGAGTGGTACTTCCACTTGGAGAGAGACCGAGAACCTCTTGAGAATACTCCTCTGAAGCAACATCGATGATGTCAATTCGGTTTACCGTTTCAGAGTCATAGTTGGAGGAGTATCTTGAAGTTTGATCAAGGTTGAATGTGATGGCTTCATTACCAACACGCAAAGTGATTTCTTCTTCGAAAACATCGATTAGAGCATGACCCGTTCTCAAGAATCCCCTCCCGAGAATGAGAGGAACTCTTGGGTCAGCATCGAAATCAACAATCACAAAATCTGCCAGAAAATGGAACTTTCCTACTTTCACGAAGATATCTTCGACAATGCCGAGGGGACGAGATATAGTACGATCTGCAAGCTTGAGAGTCATGCAGGTAGGAGTGAGCTCAGGAAGAGAGATTTTCTTCCATACTGAGTGAGGCATTAGGTTGATGCTTGCACCAAGATCGGCCAAGGCAAAGCATTCAACCATCCCCGGGAAAATGCAAGGAATGAGAAATTTCTCGGGATCTCCAAGCTTTTAAGAAGCTTTTTCAAGAGTACTGCTGAGCAGTGCTCATTCAGTGGAGTTTTAGCCATCTCACAGAGTTTTTCCTTGTTACTTAACAAACTTTTGATTGTTGATGCAAATTTAGGCATCAGAAGAAGAGCATCCGCGAAAGCTGGTATCGAAATGTAATTCTTAGAAAATTTGGTAGAATTTTTCCATCTGATGATTAGCTTTTTCGCGGGTCTTTTGATCATTCAAACGTGAAGGATATGGAATCGAAGGCTTGGGATTGTTTCATGGAATTTCATCAGGACTTTCCGGAGGATCAAATACAACTTTTGACTTGGGAGTCGGGACCGGGACAACTTGAGGGTGAACGTTGTTGGTGCCTCCATTATTAGTAGGAAGTACCGTGTCCGTGGTAACCTCAGGTTCACGTTCTGCTACCTTGGTAGGAGAAGAAGAGGTAGAGGGAGTCGTGGGTCCATTGTATGATACTCCACTTCGGGTAGTGATCGCCTTAACATCGCCCCTCGGGTTAGCGATCGTGTTGTTCGGTAGTGTACCTGAGCCCGAGGGTCGATCATTTAAAGACTTCTGAAGTTCAGAGATCTTGTTGACCAGTAACCGATTCGTTTCCTCTTGTGCTTTCATGAATTTTTTTAACACTTCATCGGAAGAAGACTGGGGTTGAACAACACTTTGATTTTGGTTAGGAAAATTTGGACACGGTTGTTTTGAAAATTCCCTTGGTTTTGGTTGTTGTTACCCTGAAAATTGTTTCTTTGATTGAAATTACCCTGATTGTAATTCCCTTGACCTTGGTTTCTTTGAAAATTTCCTTGAAAACTTTGATTTTGATTGCCATTTTGAAAATTGTTTGGAATAAAATGACCTTGATTTTGGTTCTGGTTTTGGAAATTCGGGTTTTGACCTCGGTTAAAATCTCCTCGATTATGATTTTGATTCGAGTTACGGTTTTGATTTTGATTGAAACTGGGTGGCCCGAGAAAATTTTTGGAACGATAGCTTAAGAGATTACGGTCCCCTTGTGGTTGGTAAGAGTTACCCCCCATATTGTAGGAACCTTGAGCAGCATAAACGTTCTCTTGAGGATAACCAGCAGTAGCTGGACACTCGGAATACAGATGTGGGCCTCCACAAGTTTTACAACTTTGGGCTACGGCTTTCACTTGTTGATTTTGGAGGGTTTGGTTCATCCTCAACGTAGCCGTAGCAAATTCGTCCGTCTTTTTAGTGAGAACCGCGATATCAGGAGATATGATGAAGGAATGACTGATTTACATGACTCATCCCTCTCCGCAGAGGAATCCCAAAAGTTATGGTGGGCATTCATGTTCTCAATTAGATCATAGCATTCTTCGGGACGCCTTTTCAAAAAGGTCCCACCAGCAGCAGCATTAAGAATATCTCGGTGCCTCAATGTTAGACCATTATAGAAGGTATCTATGATGGTAACTTGTAACATATTGTGGTTAGGGTACCGATCAATTGCGAGCTTATAACGTTCCCAAGCCTCGAATAGAGACTCATCGGGACGCTGCCGGAAGTTGCTGATATCATTACGTAACTTGGTAACCATGGAAGGTGGAAAATATTTGGCTAAAAACTTGGTTACCATTTCTTCAAAGGTGTGAATCGAATTCTTGGGGAGTCGGTCAAACCAAGCAGTGGCATGATGGGTGAGAGAATAGGGGAAGAGATACAGACGGAGGGCATCATCGGTGACACCGTGTTGTTTCATGCTTTGGGTGACGGTAAGGTATTTGTCAAGATGCTTGTTAGCATAGTCACCCGGTAATCCGTGAAATTGACACGAATTTTGGACTTGTTAGATCATGTGGTGCTTGAGGCCAAAGTCCGTAGCCTCAATGGTGAGTGGTGCAATAGGTCTGCCCCTCCCTTGCATGGTAGGCTGACACAACTCCTCCATCGTTTGGAGATCAGGAGCTGTGTCATCCTTGGGAGGGTCAGGTGGTGGTGGTGGCCCGTCGTCCATTTCTGTTTTTGGTTCTTCAATAACAGTACGTAGCTCGGGTACGTTTTTCCGATTTTTACGCTTTGTTTGTGAACGAGTGCGCATGCACTAAAAACAATTTTTCAAAACAAGATCGAGGCAAAACAACAGGGAACTTAAACTAATAATCACAAGTGAATGGCTTCTTTGAAAAAGGTACACCACTCACAGGGATACAATGGCAAGTTTTAATCTTATGTTTGGGAACTTATTATGTCCACACCCCCAGTTGGTAGGTGTTCTGCCTTGGTTTGCGATGGTAAGATTTTATGTATTTATTATTAACAGAAAAATTGTTTTTGGGCTTTTTGGGTGTGTGTGCAGAAAACTTTTGGAAATATTTTTATTATCGATTCGTTAACCGAAATCGTTCTCTTTAAAATTACTCACAGGGTGGCGGGAGAGAAGAATGGATCTCTCTTCAGTTCGCAATTTAATGTCAGAACTTCCGTATTCCACTTGTGTAGGTTATAATCTTAAAGAAACTGAAGTAATTTAACTTCACGATTGTTTTGTTGTTTTTGATTCTTTTTGGTTGTTAACACTTTAGGAAAAGTTTTAATGAACTTTTTGATATGATTGAGATTTTTACAAAAACTTTTTACAAAAGTGGTGAAATTTGTACAGAGAGGGTTTTGAAAA
Organism: Artemisia argyi; assembly: GCA_030686995.1. Lineage (NCBI taxonomy): Eukaryota > Viridiplantae > Streptophyta > Magnoliopsida > Asterales > Asteraceae > Artemisia > Artemisia argyi. Next base: position 68,941,814 of record CM060697.1, read on the forward strand.
CCACTAAACTTAAAACGTTTTTAAAACACGCAACAACCGCCCGGGCAACGGCGCCAAATTTTGATTGAGCCTAAACCGTCAGATAATATTGACCAAGGGAATTGGTCAACACAGTCAAACAGCCTAAGGTCAATGCTCCGTGGGTAGTATAGAGTTTCCCCGAGTCGTTATGTCCCGACGAGATTGCAATGGTGCTTGAAAACGTTTATGGGAATGAGTGGCACTGAGGACAGTAACCAAAGATGATTTGGAATTGATTATACTACTAATTCTTATTTGAACAATTGAAACAGTATTAACAATTACAGAAACACATATATGATTACAAGTACACAAATCAGAAATCAGAATTAATTACAGACAGAAGAAAAGGTGAGTTTTAAACAATTTAAAACTACATGAGGTGCAAATGAAAATTTTACAAACTTAATTATGAAATAAAATTAAATTAAGAAGAAAATTATTTTTTGATTATTTTATTATTTAATATTAATTATTTAAATAAAAACTATTTAATTATTTAATTAAAACTAATTAACATAAAAACTTTACAATACATATTTTAACTAGAAAATTGCAAAATTAATTTCTAAAATTCTAAATTGACTTAAAATTAATTTAAAAACTAAAAATATATATTTTTGTCTTTTTTGGATTTTTTTATTAATTAAATACTAATTATGTTAATTAAACTATTTAAAATAATTTAAATTACTAATAATACTATAAATGACCTAGAAAATTATAGAAAAATTTATAAATCTAATTAACTATCTCAAGAATCCTAAAAAATTATAAAAATTTTATAAAAGTTATTTTTAGACTATTTTACTAATTATTTACTTATTTATTTATTAATATCTAATTTAACTAAATTAATTAAGAAAATTAGAAAATGAATAGTAGTAATTAAGAAACTATTTTCTAAAAATATCTAATGATTTATAAAACCTAGGAAAAAAATAAAAAGGTACTGTTGTTAATTAAAAATTAATAAAAGTATTTAATATACTAATATTACTTAATTATTAATTAAACTAATATTAATTCTAATAATTACTAAATTAAAAGCGAAAAATCTAGAAAAATTATTGAAAATACTTTAAGATGAAAGAAAATTAAAAAAAAAAGATAAAAATGATGAAGTGCTTAATAATAAGCTGAAAAGAAAAATTAAAAAGATAAATCCTATTAAATAGAAGCTATCACTATTTTTAAAGTTGGTTTTTTGTTGGTTTTTCTTTTTGACAGATGATTATAAGCAAAAAAATAAACAACTTTTGTGAAACCACTTTTGTTATAGCTTATTAATAAGCTATGTGCACCCCCTTTGTTCTTAACTGTTGAGTTATTGATTATTAGGATTTATGGATTTTTGAAAAAGTTATCAAATGAACTAATAAGCCAAAACAGATGAATATCCCCTTGAAACAAGGCAAATGGCACAATTAAGCACACCGAATAAGCTATGGTAAACAAATAAGCACTAAATAACTACAAGGCCAAAACAGGCCTTACAAAGGGACTTTTAGATCTCTGTGGGGTCCACAGAAGTAAAGGGGGTCCAAAGTAAGCTTTGACCCTTGAAGTTGACCTGGTCAACAACAAAATAAGCCAATAGGCTGAGCTTATTGCTTAGTAATGAGCACTGGGTGGGGCTTCGAATATGTGGTCAAACACTGAGTCACTCAGTGTAGGTTTCTGAGACAGGTCCCAAGGAAGGTCAAATAAGCTATCCTACAATAAGCTAAACCCCAAACTAAACCTAGGTCTAAAAGGTGGACTAATAAGCTACACAATAAGCTAAAATTCAGGTTGTGGGGTCCACTGGTTAAGTCACAGAGGGCCAAGGAAAATTGGCCAAAGGCCTGGTGCACGGGAGGTTGCTCTCCCTGCAGCTCACTTTGAGCAAGTGTGGGGTCCACACAAAAAATCACAAAAATAAGCTAAACACAGATTATTGTAGTTTAGGTGATAAACTTTAACCTCTAACAATTTTAAGACCTGAATCACTCGACAAAATTCTAGAAAAATCCACTAAAAATGAGTTTTCTGAAAACTTAAGAACTTTTGACTTTTATGTTTTCACCTCTGTTGACTTTGATGAGATTTGAGTTGATCCTAGTTACTGAAAACCATGTTTTAAGCCAAAATAAGTATCCCTAAGGCTAGAACAACTGATTATCAATTGAAATGAGTGAGTTTTGAAGCCTAAACTCACAGTAAAACTGTTAGGTGAATTAAAAGAGATTTTGACTTTTTGTAAATCAAGACCAAGATTTTATGGTTCCCCTGTCTTAATATGAACTAGATGGACATGTTTCAAACAGAAGTGACCAACCAACCCTTTCTTAACTCAGTGAAACAGAAAGATCCAAACACCCCTTCAAACACTAATTTTTTTGGATTTCAAAGGATTCCAAATATTTAAACTACAAACTTGGTTACAGAAGTTGACATATGCTAAGTTAAGCTGATTTAAGCACAGAGATACTAGATTTAACAACAAGAACCCAAGATTACTAAATGATCTAATTTAACTATGAAACTTGGAATTTTAGCAACTATGAAATCCAACAAACAAGCTACTGATTTTAAGTGAGATTATAACCAGTATGAAGCAAACAAACATAAAAAACATAGAGATAATAGCTTAAAGCTTATTCTACAGTACTAAAGTAAAAATCAAAGAAAAATGAAAAGTTGAGCTCACTTGAGACCCTAGCTGAACAAGGGGACCCAATTGGGAAGCTACAAGCTCCTAGCTTGTAAACAAGCTAGGTATAAGTCCTTCTTGCCATATCCATTACTGGCAACTTCCTTAAGCCTCCAATCAAATGCAAAGGTATCCTGTGGTATTTTTTGTTGTTCTGATTTTTCTTTTTATTTTTATTTTTTAAGTTTTTATGTTTAGTTATTGATTTAAACTATCTAAGTGAGCTTATGAAACAGCAAATACAAGTTTAGATCATAGTTAAAGCTTAAAAGAGAAATTTCAAATAAAAATGCAAAAACTGAAATTGTAAAGAGAGAATGAAATTGGAACTTGAAACAGATTTATATTACACTAAAAAGCTTGGGTACAATGCTTTTGAATTAAAAACTACACTGAGAATGAGTAATTTAGCTAATGAGACATAAATTTGAACTAAAACTAATACTAAGTGACTGTGTTTTTTGTCCTTGCATCCTCTTCTTTTATACTTGAATTTCTATGTTCCTTGGGTCCCACTAAGCCTTTCCCAGCTCCATCTTGAACCATTGGATCACTATGTTTGATCCAAGCCATTTAAATTCTTTTCGCGCCAAAAATAAACAGGGCAATTTGCACTGTTAAACCACAAAGGGGGTGCATTTATTATAGGTTGTCTTGTTAGGTATTGGTGGTGGAGTGGGAGGTGGAGATGTGATGGGCAAGTGGAGGGGGTTTTGCAGGGCGGTATTGGAGAGGAGGGGTGGTTTTGCGGTGGAGGGTGGTGGTTTTGACTGGGTGTTTGACCAAAGGGTCAAAGTTTGACCCCGTAATATTAAGGGTGGGGTTGGATTGGGCTATGGTTGTTGGGCCAAGGGAAAAAAAAGTGGGCTTTGTGTTCGGATTGGATTATGGTTTGTTTGTTTAATATTAAGGGTCCGGTTTGGTTAAGTGTTGATAACAAGGACCAAATTTGCAATAATCCGAAAGTTGAGGGGTTTGGTTTGACAATTTCTCAAAGTTATCACAAGGGTTATTCCTGCCAATATTGAATAGTACAAGGACCAGATGTTGATTGTTTCACTTTTACACCTCCAAGGACTATTTCTGCCAAACTTTGAAACTCCAGGGACCAAACATGTAATTACACCAAACTTTCCAACCAAGGACCATTCCTGCCAAAGATGAGTAGCACAAGGACAAAAATTGATTTTTCTCAAAGTTTTTACATCCTAGGGACCATTTTTGTCATTTTTGCAAAGTTGAGGGACTAAACTTGTAATTTTATGAAATTTCACACCAAAGGACTAAGTATTTAATTTGTGATTCAAAAAGGACCTTTGGTGACTTTTTCATGTTTTAGAATAACCAGGGACTAGTTTTGACAAGTTTTAAAAGTTGAGGGACTAAAACTGCCAATTATGCAAACTTTGTTCATATTTCATCTGTTTTTGATCATTTTGCATCTGAAACATATAAAACACAATTCTAGGATATTTTCAGTATTTTGATGCATATTTAAGTGTTTTTGGATGTTTTGACAGCTCAGATTAAGTAAAAATGATGAGTATTTACACACTCATCAGTCACCTTATTGTGCCAAAAAATCATGTTTAGATAGCCGGAGAGAGAAATCTGCCGTAACAGATAAAATGAGAGTCAATCCCTCCCCCTACTGTGTTTGTGTTTAGCCTTACTCTTTCTTCCTCCTAACACCCACACCCAACTTATCGATATCCTCTCTCTCTCGCTTTCTTTCTGTCCCCAACCTACAAAAACAAAATCCAAACACACCTCCTCTTCGTCTTTTATAACACTATTCATCTCCTCTAACACCAATATTCAAGTATCTACCTAATCAATTTATAAATAGATGACATGATGGTTTTATCAACTGTGAATCTGTTATATTCCGATCATTATCTTCTTCAATTGATGTTCTTATATTTTTTTATCTTGACGACGGTTGTGATATCCCTTGGGACTGTAGTGGTTGTTACATGGTTGCAGATACAAAAATAGTGGCTATTGATGGAAGCGGCGGTGGGTGGTTAAGAGACATCACCGTTGGGTGGTTTGGCAGCAACAATGTGGTTTGGTGGTGTGTGGTCGTTTGGACGGAGGTCAGAGGTGGTCGGCCTAATTCAGATGGCCGGAAGTGGTGGTTGTTGGTTTGTGAAAGAATTCATTGAATGTTTGGAATAAGTATTTGATTATTGTTTTCTCTATATTGAAAAAATAACCAATTTATTTATAGTGAAGATGCATCTTTTATTCATGAGTTTGTTATTGTTGGAGTAGATGGTTTTTGAAAATGGACAATAAATAAGGCTGGACACAGTGGTAAAATTGGTCGCACTATGTCATGTCAATTTTCACTCTCCGGCGATCTGACATGACTCAAGTGCCACAATGGTGATCCATGTATTTTATTTTATATAAAGGAAAAAAGGGTGTTTTGTTTGTGTTTTTTGTGTGTGTAATATCGGTTGCAAATTAGACCAATGTTGTATTTTTGGAATGTTCGACCGATATTAAACCAAACATGCACATTGGTCTCGACCGATGTTCAAATCGGTCATCAAGCCATCAACAACAAACGACCGAATTTTTCAGTCCCATTGTGTCCAGCCTAAGTTTCAAGGTATAAAAAATGATGAAGATGAAGATGAAGTGTAAATGACTATAGAGGTAGGACATACTTGAAACTATTAAATAAGAAAAGTAGTTTTATTGGTGATATAACTATATGGATTGCAAAATGACTATTATACCCTCATGTGGGTATCACATAAGCACACTTAACGAATGTTAGTGAAACCCGTTAAAGGGAGGAACAAATAACGTTTTGCAATTAGAGACGAACGATGCAATTTTTTCCGGCGAATGGACGTAAAACTGGGGTCGACCAAACCACAAAGACGAACGGTGTAATTCGCTCTTACCTGTATTGAATTAAGGGAATACAATAATTTATTTGCAGCAAAGAATTAATTATACTTTAATTTTACAAGAGACACACTCAACATAGTGAAGAATCAAAAAACTATCTAGAACATCTTCTACTTGACACAATTTGTGTATTAGTATGTTATTAAATAAAATGTTTAAGCACATCCTTTAACCGTTGTTTTGAATTTTTGAAGTTTTAGCTTTTCAACTTTGATCGTAATTATATTTTTTTGTGTTATATGTACTTGATTCAAAATATATTAATAAATTTTGTTTTAAATATATTTACATTGATATAATTTTTGCAAAGTATTAAAAAAAAATAATAATAAAATAAATAAAAAACTTCAGGCTAAAGGTGATAAAGAAAGATTTCAAGTTAAAACATGAAAATTATTCAGGGATGGAGGGAGGATATATTTTTGCGATTCCAAAGAAAAAATGTTATATATTGATTTGATTTCATCAAATATAAGATGATACATATACGACGTTAGCATGTGAATTCCATCGGGTTATTTATTAATTAGAACGATTTAAATAATATCATTAGCATTTGATACGTATTGACATCGACATATTTAAATTTTAGTCTATTTGATACGTATTGACATCAACATATTTAAATTTTAGTCTATTTTATTCAGCTCTATGTTAATTCATTAATTGCCCATCGGTTTATTGACTATACAGCTAATATAGACGGCGATAAGGTCCTTACTATAATAGACAACACCATACCAATACCAACTTTCTAGGATCATTATAGAAAATAAATAAATAAATTAATAAATCCACTTTGTCATGTTTTGATGTGTATTAGAGCATTAGGTGCGACGACGAAACTTATCTCGCCACTCCGACGTGGAGCCTCCTCAAAGCTCGCCGAGCTCGCCGTTGCACCCCCTCCCCCTCCCTCATCTGTCGCCGTTCCCCAACTCCTCGTCTGCATGACGAGGGTAAACTTCGTACGGATGTGACAGGGATTTGTTTCAATTTTATTTTTCTTCCTTTTTTTTCTAACCTTTTAATGTGTTGTAATTTATATCAAGTGTGTGTACAGCGTAGGAGGAAGAAGATAGTCGCTTTCTTTTTTTTACTAGAATGGAATGGGCCTGTTTTTGTAGTGTGTGTGGAATGGAATTGACTAAATTTTGATGTTAAAACGTGTTATTTGTATTTTTTTTAAAGAACTTTTTTTTAAATAAAAAATGTTAACTTTTTTTTTAATAAAAAAATGTTATTGTATTACTTGAATGAAATGGATTTAGTTTATTTGATAATTTGAATAAAAAAAATAAAGTTGTTAGTGGTAGGCCCCAAATGAGTAAGTTGAGATTAGTTGTTGGTGAGGAGGGGGTTAGTTGTGAATATGTGTTAAGGTGATGTGGCACTCGTACGCCCTAAATGAGTAACTCACCCTCTTCATTGCACCTAGTGCTCTTAGAGTGTTAGATGTAGTGATGCACTAATAACCGTTATTGATGTGTCACCTCAACATCAACTTAATAAGACCACAATAACTAAAACATTATCCTTAACTATAACTGTTTATTAGTGTTAGTGTATGTGGTTTCCATTACACATTACCAAAAATATCACTCATTCACAAAACAAAAAAATAAAAAAGAATAAGAAAACCCAACAATGCTCGCTATTTCACTAACGAAATGACGAATAGCCCTATTTTGACGTGAAGACTAGTGCACAACGGCGTGTTGTTTGGAAAGAGGATCGTGGTCTCTTAGGCTAGTCGCAGTCGAAGAAAAAACTCGGTCGGTCATGCAAGGTCGACCGACATTTAAATCGGTCGAGGCCATTGTGGCGTTTTCGATAATATCGGTCAAGCAAGGGTAACTTCAATGAATCGGTCTAAATCCGAGTTTTGTTATACTATTTTTTTTTCATTAACTACACTTTGCTTCAAATTTAAATTAAAGGCTATAGCACGAGCGGGAGGATTCAAAATTCAAATTCAAATTCAAAAATTTCCCTATATATACTCACACTCTTTTGTTTCTCATACACACGACTCACACACAAATTCTCAACAATGTCTCGCAAAGACTTCTGCCAACAATTCACCAATCTACGACAAGTGTCAGAAGATATCTTTCCACCAGAAGATGAAGTTTATCACACTCTACCAAAAGATATTTTTTCGGTATTCCAATCGGAAAATGAATCGGTTAACACTCCACCGGTTGTGGAACACTAAAACAATCCGTTTGGACTCACTGAATACGAACTCCGACTACTTGAGCAAGATGAGGATGTCATGAGGGAAACAGAAAAAAGAGAACTACAAGAGGAAGTTGCTAGTATTGAGCAGGAAGCCAGGGATGCAGAATATCTTAGGAAGAACCGGTTTGACATTATGGAAAAAAAAAGTATTATAATGGTGAGTTTAGGGAGTTTTCGAGTGAGGAGGGTTATAAATCAGATTCTTTATTGTAATTTGTAGTTTCATTTTTATTACCGTATCGTTGTTTGTTAATCTTTAATTTATGTAATGTTTTTTTAATGAATTTTAAATTTGTTTTAAAAAAAAGACAACAACAACAACTTCGGTCATCGAGTGTGGCAACTTGATCATCTCTGGTCATCGGTAAAAGAAAGCTGATGTGGCAGGGTGATGACCAGGTCACAACTATGCACCTTATATTTGTGTCCATATGATTATCAAAGAGAGCGTCATAAAAGTAGAGAAAAAGCATCTATCATTGGCCCCTAAAAGGTACATAAAGACTTGTTTGTATTTTGTGTATAAAAGTCAACAGATAAAGAAAAAAATCTCTAAGGCTAAAGTGAGCAGCGGTGATTGGGTCACCGTCACATCAGTATTATCTTAGCTTTCTCTCCTCCCTCTATTCACTTTCGCTTACCTTTCACCCGTTTTATTCAACTTTCCTCCACCTTTCATTAAAAAACATTTACTTTTTGAAAAAGGGCACAATTTTTTTTTTTTTTTTTTTTTTGCACTTCACTTTGGTGAGCCGGTCGTTATCAGATTGTAATTTGGCCATGACATGCAACATATGTTCTGGTTGGTGGTGCATGAAACATGGTGAGTGGGTATAGTCTTAAGTATATATAATTAATCTGACTGGGTTTTTGTTATTGTTTGAAGAGAGCGTCCTTTTGGGCAACTAATACAGTGTGACATATAATTGCTACCCAAAAATCTAGATATTTAAGTTTAGTGACGTACTTAAAATGTGTCGGTAAAGATGTTACTGACACATCTACGATATAGTACGTCATGAGGGTCAAAAATCTATTCCATCCCACAATCTGTTCAGTCAATTATAGTTCTCTACGAGTTGCATCTTTTTTGTAAGGCAGTGATACTTACATCACTTTTATTGATGTACACATTACAATTATGTATATAACATGTTGTAACATGTATATTAACGATATAACATTATAGTGTATGCATAAAAAATGGTATAAGTATCAACGCGTTTTTTGTATGTCAATAGTTCCATTTGAGTAGAAGTTTACCTACACTTTTTAATGTGTTTGTACGACAATCTATAGGTACTTTAGTGACTGGAATCTGTTGACTTTTAGTGACTCTATACTGTGTGTCAATTGACAACTTTTACTTGTCGCTAAATCAGTTTTTATTATTTATGAAAATCTGAATGTTGTTTAAACAAAAGTAATTTTGTATTTACTGAATAATATCTTATAGCTATTTGAACAAAAAAATATAATCAAATGGGTTTTTGTAGCATAACTAGTAACACACATTTTGCTTGTTAATTTAAAGCTGGATAATTGTCTAAATTGTTGTTACATCTGAAGTCGAATATTATGAATATATATGATCGGTATATATAATGTCATAGCTAAAACACATACGGAGTAATTATTACAGTAAGTACACTTTTGCTACCAAATTAATTACATTGATTTCATTATATTTTTGTACATAATCATATCTATTTTCAATAGATACAAATAGTATCAAACAAACTACTACAAGGAATGGTGTTTCCACCCCATTTATTACAAGTCCTTTTCTTCTAACAATAAGTACCATTAATCCATTACTTTGATATATATCTTGAAAATGACATAATAAATATAAACTTCAATCTATCAAACTTTTATACGCTATTTTTATAGCCCGGCAGTATACGGTAATCCGGTATTTGGTATCCACGAACCACCATCCAAGAAATCACCAACCGTAAATTTCGTCGCTTCCACCGCGCTCGTGATAACGTGATACCCGGGCCACTTCACTCTGCCCCCGGTACCTGCACCAGCGCCCGTGTTCATGTATTCACCATAATATAATGTACTTAAAGCAAAATTACCACTCCAAGGCAACCAACCCGCGGAATTGATCAAGTTATCAAGTGAACATTTCATGAAGACCGTTCTTGAATATTGCTTCCACGGTCTACCTAGAAACGTCTTGACCGAACCCACGGAGCCACTCAAATCAGAATCTGCCGAGACATCTGAATTGTGTATTATGATGCCTGTATTTTGGTTTGGGTCGTTTCGAGCCTGGGCCGTGATTGTGTTCATTTGACCACCCATTGGTTTCCGTACCTTTATGCTGCATGTTTGGAGAACCGCGGCCGCGTTACCAAATATGAAATCCTGTGTTCCGTATACCATACAGTTGCGGTAAAACTGACGTCCTGAGTACACGTACAACGTATCTTGATAGCCCCTGAAGGCGCAATTGTATACAACTGACAAATCGGACCCGGACCGAAAGGCCACTGCTTGGTGCTTTGCAGGCCCAGCAGAGTTCTCAAACTGCATGTCCCTAACAATGAATCCAGCTCCCGAAACCGCTAAAAAGCATAAAGAACCATTTAAATTTTGTTACAATACATAAACTTTTTGCAGCAAAATAATTCACTAAAACTAGAAAGATAGCAGATGTAATTTTTTAGCACACATATACTCCGTATTAAAACTAGGATGCTACCAAGAATGTTAAAAAAATAAAAAAATAAATAAAAAAAAATAAAAAAAAAAATAAAAATTTAATACAAAAGAAATATTGATTGCTAAGTTTTTGTTTTTTACTAGTCTGAATCACTGGCTTCATGTTATGGAGTGGCTATCAGTTCCTACTGTTTCATAAATTGAAGCAAAGAAAGTTGTTATAAAATATAATATCTGGAACGACATCTAGAACTACTTGACGTTTGAGTTTGCGTGCGTGCTTATATATTTTAGTTAAGATAAGATTCTTTTATTATGTTAATAAAATGGACATTTAATGTTCACATGTGGTATCTAAAGTTATATTTCATGAAACACGCTTAAAATTATTGCTAGTTTAATAAGATACACTAAAACTAAATTGTATTTCGCTTGACCTAGCTGTATGTGAATCATCATGCAGTTAGAAGATTGTGACATGAAACGTAATCGGATAGTTCTAAAATATGAACATTAATGAATCTTTGTGATTTTAGAACAAGTTGTAAGAGAAAATAGGTCAATATATAATTTTAGACAAAGATAGTATTGATCTGTCAAAATTTCAATTCTGTAATTAAATTAGTTTTGTACGTCAATCATATTTTGCGTAACTATAGTATGAACAAAGATGTCATCACTCGTTTAGTTCCCGTCAAATATAAAGATACAAGTATGTCTTTGTTACATAAACTTATATTTTGGGTAAGGAATATTATTTCAATTCAAACTCTTGTGACTAAAGGTACATGCCTAATTATATGAATGGATTTGTATCAACTAGCATGTGGTCTAGTGGGTAACTCTTATAGAGTTAAGTGAGCCACTCTGAGAGTAGTACCGGTTGGGTGACCTACCGGGAAGTCCTCAAGTGGGGCAGGACCACATGCTCTGTTGATACCATCCCCCCACCGCAAATGCTCAGATTGACTGGTCAGCGAGGGGTCTTTTGAGATAATAGCCAGGGTTCATAGCCCACCTCCTGATAAGTACAGTCACTGGGACAGGTGCTGATTGCCTGGGGCCGGGTCCTTGGGGGAGGGTCCGGTTGGCATCCTTAGGATGCATGGGACCAGGGTGATCCCACCGATCTTCACCTTTTTGAGATATGAATGGATTTGTATTTATGCATGTGAATTATTAGTTAGTAGGTCTCATTTATTATAATGACTAAAGATATGTCTAATTATATGAAGAGACATGCATTTATGCACATGAATTAGTTGGTTTCTTTCATTCCTAGCCTTTTCACGTAATTACATCCCTTGCAAACTTGAGCGATACTGCTCAAGATAACAAGAATTTTGGATACTCGTATTAATACAGTTCAATAACACTTCAACTAAGTTGAATTTATTGATTAGATAATTTAAAGATTTTATTTATTTATTTATTTATTTATAAATATTTTTGGATTTAATCGGAAAGCATATAATATGACTAGGGATTACTAGTACTTTTTAATCGTGCATAATTAGCTGATTATTATGCATGGCATGACAATATATGTTCTATTAATTATAGCCCACATATGCTATGGTTTTAAGTTTTATTAAAGTCTTCTTTTTCGTGTATAAAGTATGATGGAACACATAGCATCAATTACTAAATGACATGCAGGAAACATAATATGAGAATGACATTTAGCGAAACAAAACTTCTAAGTTTATAATTTTATAATGATGTGGTCAAAAAATGATGTCTGACAGTTAATTTACTTACCAAAGGTTGCTGAACGGAAAGTTGTCGAACCATCTTGCGCGTTTTTGTTGCTTGTAACGATAGTGGAACCCATACCATCTCCAACAATCATCAAATTAGTGATCGTTTTCTTAATTTCTACATTCTCCTTGTAAACGCCCGCTTTCACGTGTATGACAAACCTGGAGTCGCCTTTTCTAAGCTTAGGCACGGCTGCAATGGCCTCGGATATGGTATTGTAGTTACCCGAGCCATCTTGTGCAACTACAATATCAGCCGAGGTAGCACCCGTGGGTGTTGCAAGAAGCTTTCTATCACTTTTGGACAACCATTTTGGGAAGTCATTTTTTTCCATGAGTCTTCTACCTTTAATTTGTTTAGTACTAACAAGTAATGGAGTTATGGCTTTGTTTATAGCAAGAGAGTTCCTAACGTACTTTGAAAATCCACTTAAGGAAGTTTGAAAAGTTTGAAAATGAGAAAACATGTTTAAGTCATGAAAACCATTTTTGCATGTTTCATGGTTTGTAGCGGCTGAACTGAGCCATGTCTGGATATCACGACTATTGGTGGAACCAAGAGAACGGTTAATTTGATAAACAGAGTCCTCATAAAGCTCTAAACAATCGGCCCATGCTGACTTAGCCCTAGGTTCGAAAGAGCTTAAGTACATAGCCGATACAAGCTTATGTGCATGTTCAGCTTGAGCTAAAGTGGGCAAAAGAATTGTCTCACGAACCTGTGATGGCGTTTCTATACTAGTCTTTCCAATCAAATAAGTGCAAATTTCAGGGTAAGGGGCTCGACTGCATACCGAAAATGTGGTGGTAGGATTGGCACCATGAACAGCTAGAAAAGGGGTGAACGTGGTTAGAAAAACAAGAAGAAAAGTGAAAGCAAAAGCATAGCGAGAGTGGATGAATTCGGTCATATTGTTTTGTAGCGAATAAACTTCTTAAGAAAGAGTTTTATGATATGAAGAACAAGAAGAGAGTGTTTCTTTATATAGCCTTTAAATTCACAAACTCAATGCCATGGGCCATGCATGATGTTTACGCCATTAAAGAATCTATGGATTATGTGCATGAAGCTTTTCTACCAAATTATATTTTGATTATCTAATCACCCTTTTGTGATTATTTTCTACTCTTTTTGTAAAATTCCTTTTGGATAATATCAACTCATCAGTTTATAATTATTTAATTGCTATTGTACTAGATTAATAATTGATTATAACACTAGAAGACTATAGCAAAAACCTTCTTTTTTGTCTACGCCCTTGCAACTTGTCTCGCAGCCAGTGTTTGACTTCTATCAACCATTGGAAAGGACTTTGCCTGCATTTAAGACCAATTGAAAAGGTTGGTTCAAGTATATTCCATTAACAGAAAGAAAAAAAACAATTTATAGTAGCAAACAAAGGTTTCTTTGCTTTTTCTTCATTTAAGCAACTATTATAATAATCATTGCGGTAAGCTCTCTAACGTATTCTTTTAATATGACACAAGTATTTTTGAGAACAGCTTGTGACGAAAGGATGTAAAATAATCTCAAACAATGGAATGGATAGTCCGTTCATAACTTCAAGATGGAAGATTAAGATTTAAAACGTGCATAACTTCAGGGGTAATTTATTATATTACTAAACGTAAAAGGTGTTAAAATTTTGTATTTTTTTATCAAAATTTAAGGGGCTGTGTATTTTGGCACTTATCTTACACCAATATTTACTGATCACTGACAGTTATCTTCGTTTAATTCATAAATGTTGTAGTAATTCAAATTCGATCACTTTTTTGTTCATGCTCAAAATTATGGGGATTGTATTAACAACAATAACTAAAAAATAAAACTTAAACAGAAAAGCGCGCACGCACACACACTATGAGTCTGTCAAACTCTTTTAATAGAACTTTTTGTCGTTTCAAAATATATTATATTTCTTTTGTAGTTTTTTTTGTCTTTTCAAATGCGAGTAAAAGTTACTTTGTAGTTTTCTGGATTCTTTTAATTACCAATATCTATTCTAAGAAAAGAAAAAAATCATTCTCTAAAGTATATAAATTCACACACGCACTCCCAATATAAACAAAAAGTATGCTCATGCAAAACTATTCCATTTTAACACTGACTTTTTGGGTTATTATATGCATGATAACCATGGAAAGATTTTATTGGAACTGGCCAGAAGAATTATGACTCGATGGCAAGAGAGATTAACTAAGTTAACTTAAGTTTACCACTTGTACTAAAATACAAAGTTAACTTCGTAATTAATTAATAGCTGGGATTCCATTAGACATTCAAAATGAGACTTCGATTGTACACTTAAGGAGGGATAAACTCGTGAACTGGTGGGTTGTATATGACCCTTCTATCTACAACTTTATATGCATTAGGAGAACCACACATACGCTATTTTAATTCTTGTCAAGCTCCTCTAATGCCACTTAGTCCTACACGAACCTGGTGTCATATCAACATCTTCTAACGTAAGTGTAGCAAACCGGGTGGTCCATTTGTCAAGCCACCAAGTTAGCGAAAAAATATCGGTGAACTCTTTGTTTGCATATTAAAAGTGATCTCGTTTACATATCTTGTCATTGAATTTATGCATACGAAAGAATAAAGAAACTGTCATGTATCTAACAAATAGACCGACAATGTAAGAATTCAAGCGAATTTGAATGCAGTAATTGTTAAGCTAACTATATTTGGCAAAACACAAACAAAATAATTCATATCAATATTTACTACATAGCTAAAAATGGAAAAAGTAACAACATAGACTCTTGAATCAAACAATTAATTTTTTCGTGCATGATCTTGAAAGTGACACGCGAACAAAATGCGCACATATCATTCTGAGTGAACACGGAAGTGCGAAATTTATGGTGAACACAAATATAGCAAGCTTATCATGTTATCGAGTCAGATTAAACTCAATTATTGTGACCGTGCAAAGAAATTTTGAAAACTACATATCGTTTAAGTTGCTTTAAACGTTAAAATGTTACAATCTTGAAACTTTGAGGCCTTTAAATAGAGATCTCCCTAACAAATCTTTGTTCTCGTAGCCACAAATGTTGCCAAACATATGACTTAGGTATACCCAAATATAGGTATGCCTTAAACAAGCCTTTCACTAGAATAAATTTCTTACAATGGCAAATGATGTGTAACTAGAAGTTTATAATGGAAGGATAGAGCATACTTTGATTATATAATCGAACTAAATAATGCTTGGAACTTGATTAGTACTGACAAATTTTTTAATATTCATATAACCACTAAAAAAAACTAGTTGAATTTTTCACATTTTAAAAGCCAAATGGCCACATTTAAAAATATATAAAATTATTGATTCCACAATTTCTCATGTGTGGTAATAATGGGTGTGACAAATTTTGCTACACATATAAGTGTGAGATATTATCTAAATGTCTATAGTTAAAAGTGTGGAATTTTTTTTTAGATGTCCACACCTAAAAGTGTAGCAAAATTGCAAAAAATGTTCAAAATTAAAGTGTGGAAACATTTGCTACACATATAAGTGTAGCTTTATTGTAATTGTACACACTTATATATGTGGATTACTTTTTAATTATTTCTTATACCTATAAATGTAGCAAAATTATTATCTAAAAAAAAAAAAAAAAAAAAAAAAAAAAAAAAAACTCCACAGTTGACCATACCGTGGCAAAAAAAATGTTGAGAATAGCATTATTTTTTGTAGTGAACGTTTCTGCATGTACGTAAGAAGCATCGATAATAATCATCTATACTAACGTACTAGTTTATAATCCGCGTGGGTTAATTCAGATCAACGTATTTTAAAAATAATAACAATAAATAGGTTTTTTTTTATTTTTTTTTATTTTTTATTTTTTTTTTAAGTCCAAGTAATATTTTGCTAACTTCATAAATTATGAAAAATTGTGTAACCGGAGAAAATGTGAGTTCTGAAATACAACGTAGTTTATAAAGAAAAAAAGCATATCATGACGAATAAATTTTACACCTTTCTAATAATAGTATACGTATGTAAGTATCTGTGAGGATTTTAAATATCATGGGGCTTGTGGTCTAGTGATAAAGGCTTAAGTAGTTAAGCGAGCCCAAGTGAGAATAGTACCGGTTTGGGTGACCGACCGGGAAGTCCTCACTTGGGAACCACAAGCTCTAATGATATCAGGCGAATCGAGAATATGAGTGGGGTTATCCCCTAAGGAGAGGCTCGCGGTTGGTATCTATGCCCGAGGATGCGACACTAACTCGAGCCAACAACTAACAACTAACATCTAACAACTAACCCGCCGTTCAAAAAAAATTTTTTGTGAGGATTTTAAATAGTAGATTACCTAATAATGTTTTACATGAAATTATTTGGGTTTTGATTGTGCTATAAGTATAATCTTGTATGTGTTTATTTTTATGTTACAATAACTTATTATTTTTTATTTGGTTTGTCTAACGGGGTGCCCATAGGGCGCTGGTTAAATGTTATTAACTAAACTCGAACTTTCCTCATAAGTTAAAAAATGCATTTAATACACATTAATTAAATATATAAATTACATTAACTACATGTGATTTTTGATTTAATGAACTCGATGTTTCCTTTTTTGTGCATCTAAACTAATGCCTTATAGGCACTTATTAGACAAACCCTCTTTTATTTGATATTATACTATGTAACATTTATTGAAGTGGTTTGGGGAGCCGGCATTGTTGTGAAGCCCCCGGATTGAATCAACACTGTTAGCACACTGAACCGAGCCATCGGCTCAGAGAGATTGATATATTGATAGTGGGTTTGTTGGTGACTTCTCCATTAAGCTTTCACTTAGTTGCTAGGTTAGTTGTGTGTTGTATACCTGTTTTCCACCATTGTTCCATTTGGCCACTTAAATCTTTGGTATTGGCTGCATGTTATACACGTGGTTTTGCATCATATCGGTGCTAGATCCGTGTAGAAAAGCAATCGCCAGGTCATTTCTTTGGTCTGTGATTTCTCTCTCTAACCACACATAGTGATTTCTAAGAGCAGCACGCGTTTAGATTTTTGGTGTTTAGAGATTCGATGGCGTGGTTTCACTAATTCCTGATTTATTAATGTAAGGTATTTTGGTTCCTCTTTTTAGTTTGTGGATTTGTAGATACGTGCTTGTGCTTGTTTAATCATTGTGATATGTCTGATTTGTTATAATGAGTGTTGATTTTTTTATGGTTTGCTAGAAGTTGTGTTTTAGTCTCGAAGAGCTTCAATGATGTAAGATTTTGCTTATGATTTATCATTTTAGTTCAGTTTACATAAGGTCTTTGAATATTATCTATTGCAGTTACAAATATTATTTGTTGCAATCACAAGTTCTGAGTTATTAGTGGATACTTCTGATTGTACATGTTTGATTGTTTATGTTTTCACAAGTTCCTGTTGTGTGTATAAGGTAATTCTCAGTCAAATATGTAAGTTTATAAACCCTAATTGTAGATGTTCATGTGGGTATATTTTAGGGCTATTTTCATCTGAGTTTATGGTCTGGAAGATGTATCTATGTGATTTACTTTAGGTGTGTGGTGGTGGTGTTGATGTTTTTTGACATTTTCATATGTCAATGTCAAATGCATCGTTGTTTCAGGGTTTAGGTTATAGAAGCATCACTGCCATTTGTTGTTACAGATATGACATCAGCTTATTCAGTGTTTGATAATTTATTGAAGTCGTGTTGTTAAAAGGAGGTATGTTCATATATCATGTGATTTTACTATTTTTTTTCTTATTGTTGTTTGTTTTGTTTTGTGAGTTGCTATTTTGCAACGTTGAATCAGTTGATGATGGTTCCTTTTGTTTCCATGTTACTTTGTATTTGGTCAGTGAAATGGTGGGTCTGAGTTTGTGTTTGTTTAACCTTTGTGATGAGACTTATGTGTGTGAAATAGCAGGTTCGGGATTATGTTGAGTCTCATATGTGATCATAAGTGCTTATTATATGTGATATGCTACGAGGTGTATTTTAATTATCGGTAACTGTTTTCCAAAACCTTTTTGTTATTACTATGCGATTAGTAGATTCATACATGTTTGTTTCTGTTTCTTTAGTCTTTTTAATGTCTTTTAGGCTGTCGTGTGTGGTCATCACTACAGATTTTATACACTTTGTATAAGCTTTTGTCAACAGTGCTTTGTGATGGTGTTTAAAGTTTGAGCTTGGTTACAGTTGTCGATTTTATACCCTGACTATAGTTGGGTCCAGAAGGGCTGGTTTCTTGCGTAAAACAAGCTGTTTATTTGGTGAGTAAAATGGTAGGGTGGTTGAGTGCAAAACTGAATTGTCTTAGATTGTGGTCGTAGGCATTTTTTCTCTGATGTTGTTTAGAGTCTGGTGTTCGATTATGATTTATAGCTTTTTACGATGTGAAAAAGTTGTGGCTATGGTTGTTGTTTAATGCGTGCTACAGGCTATGTTTAATCTGATTGCAATGATATTTGAGGTTTTGCTTTTTTAGAGTTGTGTAAAGTGGTAAGATGGTTGGATGCGATATTGGCTTAACTCAACACCCGTTATTACTGCATTGAGAATGGTAAGGTGTGTGTGGATATTTGCTTATATATATTTTTTTATGCAAGTGTCATTTGTATGTTGTTGTGTTGGGCAATACGTAGTTGTTTCCTAATGTTATAAGGTGTGGGTAATCGTAGGTGCTGTACATGTATTTTATTTGGCTTTGGCCAAATGTATATGTATTCTTATAGATTCAGAGTTTAAGAGCTTTTCGATCGTCTTTGGAATTCCAGGGCTTATGAAGGATCTTTTCTTACATCTGAATTCATGTTTTCAATTTGCTGTTGAGTGTTGACACTGTTGTCGTGAAATTTCGAGGGACTTCACATCCATAGGTCTTCACAGTACAGTGTAGTTGTAGCACTGGTACATTTTTTTTAGATGTGGGCAAAACTTCTCAGGAGAATATTCTCCCGGGTTTTGTGATTAATATAGTATCTGAAAGTAGCCATAAATATTTGTCACTTATTATTGATAGGTTGATCTCTTTTGATTTTAGGATATCTAAGAAGTGGCATCTTTACATGCAGGAGGTTGAAAGAAATCGATGTAAAGGTTTCATATGATACTTGCAGGAGGTTTTCTGTTATGTTATTAGTGCGGATTGATGGACCATCTCAAGAAGCCAAGCGACAAGTCGGTTGTTTGACGATTCGTTTAGCAGCTAAATGTAGAGTGGGAATGGAAAGCCATGTACATATACAGACATTTCTGCATTCACAATATGGAGAGATTCCATCCTGTTGATTGCCGTTTTAAGTTGTTGTGGCTATTGTTATAACTTTATTGTGTTATGTAAAAGATGTCGTGTTTAACCATTTGCCTATTGTTATTACTTTTTGGGATTCATTAGAAGTTACCAAGTTTGACGCTAACTTATTGTTGGTTTCACCTTTATGCTATCACCAATACTTTTGGCCTTCGTTTATAAGTATAACGTTATTTGGTTCCCATATACTTCATGCTATCACCAATACTTTACTTGATTTTGACTGCATTGTTTTGTGTTTTGCAATAACGATGAATAGATGGAGAATAAAGGGTGATAAATGCAATCAAGAATTTGAAAGATCAAGGTTTAATTATCATAAAAGAAAATTTATGATTTTTAACCTTTTTTAATATTTTGACTATTACTTTATGTTCGTTATATAATATGTTAATAGATTTTAAACAGCCCATTAAACACTTGAAAAGATTCTTATTAACCATGAATAGTTGAAAGCACGAATGCAATATCGTAAGAAAGAAAGTGAGAGCATACGTAGTTAAGAGTGATATTGATAAAAGGAAGCTTGATATTGAGAGAAAAAATAAACGATATTTAAATGGAAAGATTGTAACTGCCGATGAATTATAGATATTCTTTCTTTACGGTTATTGAGGAATATTTAAAAAAAAAAAGAAAAAAAAAAGAAAAAAACCTTATTTTTGTTTTATTTAACTATTATATGTAATGAAGGTCTACTAACGCTTGTTATCGAGCGAAATCAAGTTTTAGAAATTTGTGTTGTACTTATATGTAATAAAAGTCTACTTAAATTTGTTATCGAGTGAAATCAGCTTTTAAGTTATCTTTTTGTTGTTTTGTAGTATTTTGTTGAACCAATCTTAGTTTAGAAAAACATTATTACAGACATCTCACAGAAACATGTGAGTTGAAATCCTTGTTAATATAATGCATATACGAAGACCAATTTATTCTTAAAATAGAAAGATCAATAATAAAATAATTAATAGTAAAAATTTAATTTTTCCTAAAAGTTTAAAGCGTAAAGGTATAGATTAAATTTACAGACTTTATCAGATATTTTGAAATCTAAGTATTTTATATCTGAATTTATATAATTAAATTTTATAATTTTTAATTTTAAGATTTTGTAGTCGATTGTAAATTTTATTGGTTACTTTGAATATAACATTAACTAACACTTAAGTCCAAAGAAATTTTGACTTATTAGACTACAAATATAATTTATCTTACCCAAAATCAAAGTTTCTTATTGGTACAATTTGGTTTTCCTTATACTTTTTTTTCTTCTAATTTTTTTCCTAATGTACTCCGAAAATGACATTTTTTTAATCACATAAAGTATATATCATCTTGTTTGTAAATAGAAAGTCAAAACAATACACAATTAAATCTTTGCAGGACGAAAAGTGAAAGTAATAAAAAAATTTCCGTACCTACAGAAATAAAAAAGAAATTATCATGTTAACACATATCAAAATTTGTATAATTTCTTATTATTCATCTTAATTATGCATTATTTGTTAATCATATATACGTCTAATAGTTACTAGTATATATTATTAGGAATTATACATAAATACTTTAAGTTGACTATATAACCTTGTTTAATATTGTCATCCAAAAACTATCAAAAGTTACTCTTCCCAAGTTTATTAGGTTTTGGATATCTGCTTTACCCGAGTATTCAGCTACCTATATCTATTTTCAGTTGTATAAAACAACCAAAGAAGTATTGTAATATTTTAAAATTTTGACATCTATACACTCAAAATATTACACGTATATAAAATATCACGAAAATTCCTTTAAATTGTATTCATTTTAGTTTTATAAAAGCAAACAAATAATTATTGTAACAAAATGAATAAGGATCCTCTTATGTTCAAAATGACAATGCCATTTAATCTTAAAATTTTTGTGAGTGAAGATTTGATTTTAAGAGGTGTTTGTCTAAGCTTATGTGATGAGTTTATAAGCTTATTAACTTATATGCGTGTTAAATAAGCCTAAACAACTGTTAGGTTAAGTTTATGTGAGTGGGCTTATGAGCTTATATAAGAGGTTTTTAGTAAGCTTTAAAAGCATGGCTTTTTAAAAAGAGTTAGGCTTATATAACATACTTTATTACAATCCTACTATACCTTTAATTATACATAATCTAAAATTTATATATTTCGCCTCATGTCCTATTTGGTAATTTACAAGTTCAAGCTTAAACCAAATACTTGAAATTCTTAACTTATTACACACATAAGCCAATTCAAACACTCTACATGAGCTTATAAGCTTATGATATATAAGCCATAAAGTACTTATATAACATAAGCAGAAACTAGGGATGAGCATTTCGACCCGAATCCCGGAATCGAACCGGAACCGTACCGAAACGGTACCGTTCCCGATATACGGTACGGTACCGGGACTATGAAATAAGGTGAAAAAAAATCGGGACCACTAATTCGGTACGGGACCGGTACCAAATCAAGAAATTCTCGAATAAAATGGGAAAAACCCAATTTCCCGGTACAGGTACCGTACCGGTACCGGTACCAGTACCGGTATCCGAATCCCGTTCGGTACGGTACTGGTACCATTATTTATGCTCGAAAAAAAATCAGTACCACTAATTTGGTACGGGATCGGTACCGTGCTCATCCTTAGCAAAAACCTTATTGATAAGTTTAGCCACGCACTCCATAAATAAAATGAAAAGTCACACAATTAGAGCCTCTTTTTCTTCCCATCTCACAATTAACTCAATCATCCTAATTCTAACAACGTGTTCAGTTTTACACACATTCAAGAAAAATATTCTCTTTCACTTGTCCACCAATTCTTTCATTAGGCCTTGCCTCACCCGTTATTTACACCATGGATTATTGTAATCTCTTGCAATTTACTTATTTTCAAGTCTATCTCATTTACATGCATTTAGTTTTTCTCTAACCAACCACCGTTGGCATTCTCGCTTCTATGTGTAAGAATTAAAATTTCATTTTTAAGGTTTCCGTCTTGTTTGACAACCCTAACAAAATCCATGTTATCGTGAGTTATATGTAGCACAACTTATGGCTTCCTAGTATCAAATATATATAACATGAAATTTGCATTTTATGACATGAATATTAATTAATCATTCGGGTTAAAGATAACACACCAAACAACATAATAATAAACTTACAGATGTTTGAAGCCCTCCCTGTGACCCCTGGTATTAAGGTGCAGCTTGTTTAAGATCAAAATATTTGTTGTGTCGGTATATTTTGCGCAACCATGCATGCACCTGTTAAGTTGGGATAATATGTAAGATCCAAATTGGTGAGTCACTTGCACCTATTTGTTTACAACTTGACTCGTGTCATGCCAAATGTCTTGAACCAAAATTTATTACGTACGTATAGAATGAATCAATGAATGAATGAACGAAGGCATGCATGTAAATATGTAATGCATGGAAAATTGGAATTGTTGTCCATTTGTGAGGATTTAAGGATCTTACGTCTGATATATTCGACACGTATATGTAAGCCCGGTTGGCAATTAATTATAACGTCACTTACAACCCAACTTCAATAACTTCATGTCAACGCAATACATTGTTGTTATGGAACAGTATCTCATTTCATCTTTGTCGTTTATTTATTACTACGCCATGGACTTTAGTTCTGTTAAATGTGTCCAGAGTAATTAAGTTCTAACTATTTGTGTTGATCCGGTTATTAAAAGTTTAAAACTATATATACATACTGTATACCTTTCTTTACAGTGAGTTTTAAAGTATTTTTTGTCACAGTTAAATGTGCCCGATAACCTGTTACTTTCTAGGACCAAACTAGCCAAAGTCGCATTTCCTTCGATTATATATATTATCATTATCATAGAGGATGACCGAGACCTAAAATTCTTATATTTTCGCCTTTGGTAAATTAATCTGTCATACACTCCCTTTATTTTGTAAAGTTTTTTGGCTGGTATGTGTAAGTGTACATTATTGATGAGAAAATTTGGTAGGTGTTGATGTCGAACGGCTTCTGCCACGATAAAAAGTGAAGGATTAAAGGTCCGCTATATGTGAACTCATCACTTTAACTCCTCACTTTACTCCAAATGTTTTATGATATTTACTGAAATCCATTTGGTATATATCAATATGGGAATTGACTTCATTTTCCTGATGAGGAAATATACACAACTTCTAGAATAAAGTTACAATCAGGAGTTCCAGATACTAATTAATCATCGAAGTTTTTTTTTTTTTTTTTTTTTTTTTTTTTCCCTGTAGAAAATCAAGTACAATAGTTATAACTTATAAGTTATAGCATGGTGGTGATCATCCAAATTAGCATTATTTTTTTCCCCTATCTATGTAATCAATTAAGTACAATAGTTATAACTTATAGCATGGTTGTGCTCATACAAATCGATGACGTCGTATATAAATGCTATGCTTTTTATTTCTTTAGGGGTTATTAGCATTAACTTGGTGGTTTTCGGCGTTGATCTATAATACTAACATTTAAGGATTCTATTGTACTTTCTAAAGTACCTAAGATAAATCAATTGTGAATTTCTTTCAAGGTTTAAACTGAAAAGAGCGCAGATTTGTTAATTAAACAACTCGGTAGTCACTCAGTAACGAAGGCCTATAACCAAATATAATTCAAACGAATGTTGGGAACCTAACGAAATGGGCCTAGTCTGGGTATTTAGCCCACGCACTAAACAATCTAATAAGTAATAAGTTGTTGAGATTGATTGGGCCTTTTTGGGGTTCCTGAGAACACTTTGTTAAATCGATTGTCAATTTCTGTTATTTACGTGTATAACAATTGAGTTTTGTGTAAGCGTATGTAATAATTTTCTTGAAAGGGGTAAGAGTATGTAATAACCACCGTCAAAGTGGCCTTGTTGCACACTTTTAGGGTGATCAGAAAAAAAAAGTTGAAAACCGTTACAAAAATACCCGATTAGGTCACATACATTACGGCAAAAACTCGCCCTCACCTGATTAAATGAATAATAAAAATCCCATCTGTTGCGTAAGAGTATTAACATTAATATAATTTGGACTTTTAACAACTTAGTCAAAATTTTCGATTATTATATTTTTTGTCTTTAGTTATACCACATGTTCCAATTTTAATTCTAAATATATAAAGTCAGGGAAATGAGTCAAACATACTAGGGAGTAGGAGTAATTCCTAGGGATGAGCAAAAGAACTGAAACCGGACCGAAAACTGGACAAAAACCAAGAACCGAACCAGAACTAAAACCAATGGTTTCAGTTCAGTTGCGTAAGAGTATTAAAAATCCCGATGAAATGAATATTAACTATCCCATCAGTTGCGTAAGAGTATTAATATTACTTTAATTTGGACGCTTAACGACTTAGTCAAAATTTTCGATTATTATATTTTTTGTCTTTAGTTATACCACATGTTCCAATTTTAATTCTAAATATATAAATTCAGGGAAATGAGTCAAACATACTAGGGAGTAGGAGTAGTTCCTAGGGATTAGCAAAAGAATCGGAACCGGACCGAGAACTGGACAGAAACCCTGAAGAACAGAACCGGAACTAGAACCAATGGTTCCAGTTGCGGTTCTTGATTTTGAGATTTTTTGGTTCTTGGATCGGTTCGGATCGATTCCACCGTTTCTCGGTTCTGGAACCAAATATCCAATAATTTAAAAAATATGTAATTTTTTTACTTCTTAGCAAAGTATTAATCAAATCCTAGGTAAAAAAAAAAACAAAAACAAAAAAAACAAAAAAAACTAGCCATCAAGCCAAACACTCTAAACCCTAATCTTTAATTTATTGAAACATCCACAAATCAATAATTAATCTAAACTTAATAACATTCCAAAATGATTCATCATAATCTTTAATTTACTAGACCCTTATAGAACTTGCTTGTCAACACTGATTGTTGAAGCTTTGATTTGCACCCAAGATTGGGTGAGAAAGTCGAGAGCGCAAATTAATTGGGATGATGTTGAAGATCTTATTAAAGACGATGAGATTGTCAAGGATATGGAGGAACAATTAGAGAAACTAACCAGAAGAGATAAAGAGAAACAAACTTTGAAACTCTAAACGGTCATAGTTATTTTGATGGATAAAGTTTTAAGTTATTTTATTTTGTTTTCCGGATTGTTATGCATTATCGTTTTGTTAAAAATATGAACAAGTGAAAGTAACAATAGAATAATTGATTATTTGAGTTTATGGTTTAGTTGTTAATTGTTATTTGTTTAAATGTAAATGGTTGCAAGTTCTTAAAAAACTTAATTTTTTTGCTTTTTTATTAGCTTAATAGAAAAGCGATTTTTATACGGATAGATCCAAAAGAACCGGTACTGGAACCGGAACCGGAAATAAAAACTATATTTTGTTCGGTTCTCAGTTCCTACATTTCAGAAAAATCGGTTTTCGGATCCACTGGTTCCGGTTCCAACCGGTTCCAGAACCATGCTCATCCCGGGTTCCTTTCAATTGTTGCTTCAACTTAAAAGTGTAATTTAATAAGACGGTTTGTAACGATCTGTTGGTCATATATCAGAAGAGCTTTTCTCGCAGTTGAACTTTTGTGGTATCATTTTTTTAAATGCATATTTACTGGTGATACAGTTTACGGTTTGTAACCATTTCGCTGTACATCCATCAGGTTTTTGTTTATTTGTCGTACGTATACTACGTATCCATACTTTGTGTTTCAAGTAAAATGACTCCTATGACATCTCTTGTTTTTACATAATGTGTAACCTTCTTTTCTTCGAATAATGGATAACCATCCTTTATTTGGTTAGCTACTATTTGTGCTATTGTGGTTGAATGGTAGTGTATTCTTTCTTTTAATCAGATATTTAAATGAATAAATGGAGAAAAAGAAGTAACCTACCCTCATGGCATGCTTTGTTTATGAATTTCTTTTGAGAATGCACACTTGCTTTTTTTATACCAATCATGCTAATATATGTAAGTATGTAACTACATTTGATTTTTATTTATTATTATTACTATTATTATTATTTCATTTTTCATTTCTAATTTATACGACATTAGAATCTTTATAAACGACCTGTGTACAATTACCGTCACATACAACGATGTTTAATGTATAAAAAAATATCTCAATCACTACAAGAAAAATGTCCTTTTGCGACTATGTTAGCGACATGTTTAGCCAGGGACGGAGCCACTCTATGAGTGGGATGGGCCATGACCAACCCAAATCTTTCATTACATGTATAACTTTTTTGTTATTTTGTATAATATTTTACATAAGAAATGATTTGGCCCATCCTAATAATATTAAAACTTATTCATATTTCAATAGAGTAAACACAAAAAAATAACAACTTACTTTCTCCATTTTACCGAGATGAAACACTTACTTTTTTATCAACATTTAAGCCAACGAAACTATCAAATATTGTTCTGAAGTCAACAAAAAGACTGATTATATTAAAAATAATAATTAAAATGACTATATTACCCTTGTCTTCTTAAACATTATTAAGTAACAACCTTATTGCGCCACTTTCTTAACTTCAAACAGTTGAAGCAGCTTCACACACTTATACTCATTCATGACCTTAATCATCTGAACGGGTTGTTAATCCATCAACGCATAAGTACCGGTTATGTGGCGATGTGTATGTGGAGACTGCTTTGCTCGGGTTTTGCACGAAAGTTGGTGATATGAGGACTGTGTAGAAAGTGTTTGATGAGATGTCTGAAAGAAATGTGGTGTCGTGGAATTCGATGATTTATGGGTATTTATGATTGGGGGATTTAGCAATGGCTGAAGGATTGTTTTCTAGTATGACGAACAAGGATGTCGTTTCTTGGAATTCTATGGTTTCAGGGTATTTGAGAAACGGGGATTTGGATAAGGCGTTGAGTTTATTTCAAGAAATGCCAGAGAGAAAGCTGAGTTCATGGAATGCTATGATTAGTGGTTATGTTGAGTGTTGGAAAGTAGATTTAGCACGTAATTTTTACAATTCAATGCCTGAAAGAAACTCCATTTGAAAATGTAAAAGTACAACCTGACAAACGTTGAAATGATTGAAGAAGATAGGGGTAATATAGTCATTTGAATTATTATTTATAATATAATCGGTTTTTTTGTTGACTTCAGAACAATATTTGAGAGTTTCGTTGGCTTAAATATTGACAAAAAGGTAAGTGTTTCATCTCGGTAAAATAGAGAAAGTAAATTGTTATTTTTTGGTGTTTAATTACCCTATTTCAATATTTTACTTCTTTCTTTGTTAAGCTAACAAAAGTAATAGAGTTTCAACTGTCATTTTTGGATCTATTGTTGTGGTACTTAATAAGTTTGATAAGCTAACAGAAGATATATATAAGTTCATCTTGTTAGCATAGTGAGCAATATAACTTTATTCGTGAAATTTTATTTTGGCCCACCCAATATCAAATCCTATCCTAGTTTCGTCACTGTGTTTAGTGTCATATTTTTTGCCTGCGACGTTATTAGCGTCGTCAACCACTCGGTCGCTGTAAATGAGTCGCATATTTTTGCGACTTGTGAAAACATGTCGCTACACATAGCGAAAAATATAACGACTTGTCATAATGTGATGCCAAAAATTTGCGACTACAATATATCATGTCGCCATGTGTATCGTTGTTTCATAGCGACATCGCAATTTAAGTCGCCATTCACATCGCTAAAGCCTAGAAATGTCACTATTTTAGTCGCTACTAGAGTCGCTATTCTTCTAGTAGGTCTCTTTTGTACCACTGTTCTTGAGCACCATTTCCATATGTGTCATTAATCTAAGAATTAGAATTTCAATGTAGTAAAAATATAAGAAAAAATTGAAATAAAAATCATTTATACATATTATTTCACTGTTACAAAGATTACACGTAGTGGTCGAATGAGTCTAGACTTACTTTTAACACTACAAACATAAAAAAATGGTAAACTGAAGTTCCAACTGTTTTTTTTACAAAAATAATCAACAAAGTTACCACAATTCTAGTACAAACCCTACATGCGCAAGCTAGCATATCACCGTGTCTTGCCGAATTCCGAATCTTTGGCATTGCAGAAAATTAATAACCAACACTGTTGAAAGTTATATAAGTAATAAACTATCCAGAAAACCGTTTCCTCATCTGTTGCGATAGTAACATAAAATCGAGGAAAAGAAATAATGGGTCGAACTAGTCAATCCGGTTAAAAATAGTCCTAAGTTAATGCATAAGATTTCCTATATTAATTATTAGTGATACAACACAATTTTGTATTCACAATTGACAAGCTAATAAACTTGAAATAAGCACTTTTAGGTCAAGCCAACCCAAACCATATAGTTACCAAAATCTACCCGTTTCGACCCATCACCCAACCCTCCGACTTGCCCATCTTACCACCTATAATCTGTAGGTTCTTTGTAAATTGTCTATGTAATAATGAAGTACGTACCAGGTAATCCGTAGATACAACTCCAAATGAATGATTGTACATTGAGACGATCCGAACAACTTAAGAAATGTACCTAGGGTCATTTTCATCACAAACGCCTGAAGAAAATCATAGACAAGTTGATACTCTAGATAGGCAATTGCTAATAAGGTGAGGAACAGAACTTGCCACCCGCTACTTGTAATTAGAAAAAACTAGCCATCGCCATCTTTAAGGCATCTTAACATCTCTAACTTTTTGTTAACCAAATCACACTAATCAACATGCTCTGGATTTTCTATGTCTCTGTTTCCTGCATTAAAGTAAGAAGCTTATATCTGATTAATAAATGCTAATAAGTGTAAACAGAATCTTAATAGCATGAAACAATCTAGATCACTAACAAGAAAGGACCATGATGCCAAAATTGAGAATGTAACGTAGCACTAACCTGATTATCAATAAACGATATGGCACCTCAATGTATCATATTACAACCATGACAAGAATGGTAAATGTCGTTCGCTTCTACTACGTATTTGAACATCAAAAATGTATTATCGGTATATTGGTAATGTTTCACGGGACATAAAAATGTATAAACTAATTGCGGTATATTTGGACCTTTACTTATGATGGGTCAAAATGGGTTTGTAGTTTTCTCACACATGGGTTAAATAGAAATATGTAGCTAAAATGGAAATTGTCGTATGGGTCAAACGAGTTGAAAGTCGCACAAGATAACTTGAATGAAGGCTAGTTTTTTGTTTTTGTGTTTTTTTTTTAATTTATTTATTTATTTATTTTTTTTTTTTTATTTTTTTTTGCAAAGGTGAATTATATTAATATCAACAACTAATGACAAGTTATATAAAAATGATTGAACATGCTCAAATCAGCATACAAACTATCAATTCTAAGATATGACAGATATCGGACAGTACTATAATATCTTGACACATATCATACAATACTACATAGAACTTATCTCAGATACATCATGAAATACAAATGCAAAACTTATCACTTACATGATTACATTTCCTAACACGTGAGCATCATAAACCATTCAAACATTATGGATCTATAATATTATGTATTAGGCATCATCATGCAAGATTTAGCACTCAATCTAAGATGAAGGGCTATACCCAACTAGCTACATTTGCTTAACTTTTACTTCTATGATCAAATAGCAGGTCACCTCACCATTTAATCACAAAAAGCAAAGAGGTCAAGGCATCACTTGCCATGGAACACACACCTTCACCTAGAATCCAACCTATCCTCCTTTAGACAATGTATTGCTAGGACAAAGTAGGTTTATCTTTCACTCTTCACTATTTCTAGCATCGTACACTGTCTCACCAAGCACATTTACCCTTCACAGAATGGAAACCTACTTTATGGTAAATCTAGTAACCCATAACTGATATATAACCACTGAAAATTCACAGCACCTAAGAAAGGTCAAGTGAGAATGAATATATACAGAATAGGCTACAAGAAACCAAGTTACAAGGCCATCATCTATAGCATGCTTTAGATACCTCAAGTTTCCAATGCTTATGAAACTGTGAAGTTAAGGACTAAAAATTCATTCACTTGTGTTGCAGAACCTTGAAAATCACCTATGCATATTCAGTCCCCACCTAGGACTTAGGAGTGTACCATGGATAAGGACACTCTATTAGATCATCAATTAGTTAGAAAACATAATCTGCATAACTGATCATATCTTCCACTGATGCAAAATAGTAACTAGTCAATATGTGAAGATAAAGACTCATTACTCTTATGTAAGAAACTACCTTATGGAAGTATTCCAAATTAGCTGAGAAAGTACTAAAAAAAAATACTCTGTTACCTCCTCACAAAGTACTTTTAGACTTTTACAGCATTTGAAACTACCCCTGAGATATTAGCCCTCTACATATAACCCTTAAAACCAAACACTCCTTAACCACCTTATTCCACATATCTGTTCTGCGGACGGCCAACCACTCCTACATTTGTTTATCATATCTTCCAACTGATGTAAATTAGTAACCAGTCAATGAAAGTTAAAGTTGCGACATATCTTTAAATAGAATATTATGATTACTTTTGAACTAAATACATAGTAAAAGATTATGTGAGGACAAGACAATATAAAATTTAAAGAGTATTTATTTAAGCTAATGGAATAGGTCAATTACTTTTTTTTTTTTCTTTTTTTTCTTTTTTCTTTCTTTTTTCCTTTTTTTTTTTTTTTTTTTTTTTTTTTTTTTTTTTGTGCAAAGGTAAATTTATATTAATCACTACCAAAACTGTACATCATAAGAATAACTGATAAGGACATGGCCATTATCAGATGCTCAATACAAAGAACTAGAACAAACTATTCAACCTATATCTGATAACAAGAAACTCTATTACAAACTACACTTTGTTTTGATGGAAGAAAAAGAGTATTCATCCTGCTATACCATTCCAGTATTTCATCATTTACCTTTATGCACCAAAAATACCATCTAGCTACATTCCCTTTCATCTCCACTCCATGATCACTCAACCCACGGCCACAGTAATCAAAGAATGGAGACAAAAGGCATCACTAGGCACCCATAACCCTTCCAATCAAGAGCTCTTCCAAGAAACCTACAATTCCTTCTCTTAAAAAGGCTTCAGTTCCTTGAAAACACATACCTTGAGGGAAGACCAACCATTACCTCCTTTGGCAGTGTATTGGGTGGACCAAGCAGGTTCATCTTTCACTCCTCGCTATTCCACCCATCATACATTACCCACCCAAACCATATACCCTTCACAAAACATTGTCTTATATTATGGTACATTCATATGATTTAGGCCTCTCATTTGATCCATCAAAGCCTACACAATTTCCTCCCTAGGCCAAACTGTGGAAGAGAATGAGGATCCAAATAAGTACAGCCTTACCATTAGAACTCCAAGTACTAAGACAATGTTCTGTTATGGTCTGCAATAAGAAATAGTTTACAATTCTAGGATAGAAATGCAAGCTGTATGATTCTGCATAGATAAGTAACCTTAATGCCAAACACCGCTTAAGAATCTGAGGCCTCAAAATTCAAACACTAAACATCACTAGCCCAATACCATGTTTCATGTAACATCACTATTAAGACATTGCCCTTTTGCAAGTTATACCGCATACTTTTCCATTCTTCTTACTGCCATACTTTCTTTAACTGTCAAGCTCATGAGACTATTTTTAACAGCTTCCACTATACTTTTGTAAACATCTTCACAACTTTTAGTCACCTCTCTAAAAGTTCTCCCATTTCTTTCCTTCCAAATATTATAAACAACTGCAGCTAAAATCAGCATTCTCATCACACTCATGATATTATTGCCATTACCAGCTTTCACCATATTATTGACAATCTCATTCCAGTTATTACCCTGCCCACACATATCAGCTGAATTTTTTACTTTACCCCAGATTTCATTAGCAAACTTACATTGAAAGAGTAAGTGTTCAAGATCTTCAGCCTTGTTATAGCAGAGATAGCATCTGTTTACACTATGAATTCCCCATTTCATTAGGTTATCTTGAGTAGACAACCTGTCATGTAAAGCTAACCATAGAATAAATGAATGCTTGGGTATACACTGAGAATACCATATCAATTTCCATCATTCCACTCTAGGTTTTTTATCATTAAGGTCAACATTAGCAGCTGAAACAGAAAATTCAACCTCCTTACCATTATTAGTTCTCCATACAATCTTATCATCCATATTACTGTCTAAGACTGGAATAGTCAAATTAGTAATACTAGGATATTTTTCATACCATTCTTCTGGCCATAACCAACTTCCATTAGAAATCATATCATGAATTTTTAAGTCATACTGCAGCCTAGCATCATAAAGATCCCTATTAGTCACCATTTGATTTAAAGCACCCAAACTACTTCAATTATCATACCATAATGAAGTATTCTGACCATTACCTATCTTATGTACAACATTGTTCTTAATGAGATCTCTTATACCAAGCAAATTCTTCCACCCCCAACTATCACTTTTCTCAACTTCAATATTCCATATATTCTTATTCCTCAATTTAACTGAATGTACCCACCTCACCCATAAAGTGTCTTTTTTGGCAGCAATGTTCCACACATGCTTAGCTAACATTGCTAGATTCCAAACATTAAGATCTAATAAGCCCAATCCACCCTGATCTTTTGGACTGCATATTATTTTCCAGGAAACTTTTGCTTTACCCTTTGCTGTCTCTCCTTGGTTCCATAGAAAACATTTAAGCAGCTTATTGATTTCATTGATGATAGTAGCAGGAATTAGAAACACTGAAGCCCAATAAACATGTGGAAGGATTATACAAACACTTGGGATGTTAATCTTAATAATGTGTTTGGGATATTTATGAATGAATGTGATTTAGTACGCGGAATTTACTAAAACACACTAAAGGAACAAAGGTGATGAATAAGTAAACGTGAAAAATGATGAACACAACATGAATAACACAAAACGGTTCAATATTATTTATGAAATAATACGGGTGATCTAAACTATCACCAGGATTACAAATGTAACCTTGAATCTTAGATACATGAAAAGGATTTAAAGATGGAAGTTATGCATGCAGTGATTGATCTAGTTTTCTAGTTATGCTTGAAAAATCTGCTTACGAAGGTGACTTAAGGGTTCCTTTTATAGTATAAGGAGCCCTTATTACAAGTTGTCAAGTTGCTTAATATAATATATTAGAGACTTATCTTATCCTAATATTACACCTTTCAAGGTAAAACACTCCATATTATCTACTGAGACCTCTGTACTACTTCTACTAAGCGTGTAACTTTGTACAAAGACTAATAATACAAATAAATATCTCTAAATAAAATATAACAACTTGTCGTTAAAACTGGCAGGACCTTCATCAACTAGCAGTACCTTCTCACCCAGAAGGTACTGTTAGTATATCTTCAACATCAACAAAACTGAAGAGGCAGGCTTAACTATCATTTGGCAGGCTCTTCTGGCAGACTCTTTAACTTGTGCATTTTATTCCCAACAATCCTCCCCTAAACTTGTTATTCCCTTTTAAAATAACCAAGTTTCTTGTGAATAAAATTCATACCTTGAGGATTTGAGGGAACTCTTCCAAAAACCTTATCTTTTTCTCCTTAGGCTTTCATACTGATCAAATATGCTTTCCTTCAATCTTTTGACTGCATCAGTTTCTTCTTCACACAATAGCCTATTGGAGATTAAGACTGATAATACTTCATAGCTTAAGGGATACTCCTTCTCACCTAGCATAAAGAGTTCAATTCCACTCTGAGTGAAAAGATGATGAACATGGCTCATGCTGAAGTATTCCCATGTAACAGATAAATCATAGTAAGGAATTTCCAATGTGTATCAGTAGGATCTGGATCATACAATCTGCTAAACTCCACCCATAGCTCTTGCTCCTTTGCATCAGGTTTATACTTGGTTTTCAACTTCTCTTGAACTAAGTCCCACAATTCATCTAAATCCATTCTGTTACATGCTCTAAGAAGATTTTCAAAGTTCTTGAAAATTTCAACCTTATTTCCAACTCTTGATATCTTCCATGCTTTACCAAATTTGTCATTGTAGATTTCCCAATCTATGATTGGATGCCTTGCATGTAAAGGTTCAGCAAAAACAACTTGTGGAACATGGACAACCATTTCTCTTGACTGATCAGGAGGCAAGTCTGCTTTCTCTGCTTGATCCTTCTGATCATCTCTTCTTCTTTTGGAAGGTCTTTCTTGTGTATCCATGAGGAAACTGGTTTTGTTTCTTCTGTAAGTCTCTAAGTATAAAAGCTTCAATTCATCAAATGATTTACCTTTGAGTTGATGATCCTTCATGTTCACTTCTCTTTTCAGATATATCTTGAAGAATTTCTTCTGATGTGCCTCAGAATGAGGCATTTTAAATCCTTTCTTCTGATTCTTCTGAATCTGCTGATAGACATCATCCAATGCCTCTTGATTGTATTTCTTAGTGATGAAATCATTGAGCTTGATTGTCATTTCATCTGAGCTAAGTGACTCATCACACACCAGAGTATAGGCTTCACCTCTTACAATTGGATCAATGGAAATGATGTATTGCAGCTGAGCATCAAATTTTTCTTGTAATATTCTTAACTCTTCTTCAGCTCCCATAACCTCTTCTTCATGAAGCTGTTTGGACAATTTTTCATCTACAGCTATCTGAACTTGTTCACTCTTCTTCAACTTTTTAGGCTTTGGTTCATCTTTAAACAGAATTTTCTTGCCTTTGTCTCTTGGAGTTGATTCTAGACTTGGAGCAGCAGATTGTTCATCAGAAACAAGAAACCTCCCCTGAGGCTGTGATCCCCTTTTTCTTTTGTAGAACATTTGATCAGAACCTTTTAAATTCATAGCCAATAGCCTCTGAATCCCAGCAGGCTCTTGCTCTGCTTCAGCAGTATCTTTTGCACTAATAGGCTCTTTTTCTTGAATAGTAGGCTCTTTTTCTTGAATATCAGGCTCTTCATCAATCACTTGAGTTCCTTCATGAAATTGAAATTGAATCTCTTCTTCACTCTTAGAACTACCCATCCTCCCCTTTTTGGAAGAGAGACCCAAACCTTCTGCATCTGAACTTGAAGAACTAGAAACAACCAACCGAGATGTTCTTTTACCCTTCAACAATTTCACCTTTAAATCTAATTTCTCAACCCTCTTAACTAGCTTGGTATTAATCTCTGTAAAGTGTTTATTTTGACTTTCAAGAGTAGTTTGCAAGTACTGCACTTGCTCCTTTAGTTCCTTAACAGTCTGAGCATCTACACTTTGATGTGGAGGAGAGTGGAGTGGTGAGTTAGGATGGGGTAATGATGGAGATGTTGCAGATAGTGTTGGTGTTGGTTGGTGAGATGGTGATGGTACTGGTGATGGTTGTGTGACTGATGGTACTGGTGGTGTGAGTGATGGTAATGGTGGTGGGTTTGGTGATGAATGATCAGATGATGTGGATGGTTCTTCAGAATGTTGTGGTAACATTTCCTCAAAAAGTGGTACTTCTTCTCCTTGAAAACCAATTTTCATATTTGAAAACACCTTGTGTGTAAGTTTTGGAGTTTTAAAAGGTTTGTTTGGGGGAAGTAACAAATATTTGGATTTGTTGATGAGGCACTGAATAAACCTTGGGTACATCAAAAGCTTTGTTTCACTGTCCACATTTTTAACCAATCCTTCAAAAATATATTTTGAAAAGTTGAATTTCTTGTTTGTTGCCAGACAAATGAGAGCTGCAGCCATGTTACCACTAAACTGCTCCCATGAGGTTTTCTTTTGGCTTAAACAATGAAGGATGGTATGAATCAAAAATCTCCATTGAGGGGTAAAATGCTTTTTAAGAAATGTAAGCTTTGTAGAAGTCACATTATACCCCATTTTTGTCAAATTTTCAAAGATTTTAGCATCAGGCAGTTGACTAATGCCATCTGAATCATCCAAATAAAGATGTCTTCTAATGGATGATTCGGTAAAAGTCAGGGTTCTGCCATCCACTTTGACCTCTAACTCTTGAATCCCATTCCTAAGAGTGTTAACTCTAGCAGTTTGCCAAAATTGTAAAATTTGAGATTCAAAAATAGTAGGATTCACGAGTAAAGCAAACCTGATATAAGAATTGTTTAGAAAATCCACTGCTTGATGAAAAGATTCATTGTCATCAGACTTTTCCAAAAATGCTAATTGGTTGTGACGTTTGACAAAACTTAGACGAGCCATGGTGAAAGTTTTGAGGAAAAATTTGATTATGATGGTGGGATTTTATTGTTGTACTTTTAGAAGATGAAAGGTAAGTGTGAATTGTGATAAGGATTGATTATGAGAAAATTACTTTTGACCGACTATTAAAGATATGGATAAGTAATTGAAGAGACGGTCAAAAAGATCTTTTATTATAATAACTATATCCTTAATTCGAGGAAAACATGAGTAATTCACAGAAATACCCTTCAAAACAACGGCTATATTTTTTAACCTGACAGACTCAACGGCTATGTAGCAGTACCATTTTACTCTACCAGTACTAAAATTTGAACTACCAGTACCTTGTTTTTAGAAATATAACTTGGCAGTCTCTTTGAAATTTTAGTAAAAATCCCTTATAGTTTTTAGCAAACTATCAGCTATCAACGGATTTGATAAGTCTTTACCAATAGCCGTTTGCTTTTGGACTAGTCAGCTCTTTTAGTTTGTAAAACTGGGTGAACTGATTACCTTATAGTTTTTAGCAAACTATCAGCTATCAACGGTTTTGAGAAGTCTTTACCAAGAGCCGTTTGCTTTGGACTAGCCAGCTCTTTTAGTTTGTAAAACTTGGTGAACTGATTACCATTTCCACATCCTGATTTTGTTATCAATCTTGAGTAACCTGAAATTTGTTAGTTGTAGACCAAAAGAACAGAGTGCAGAGCACTTGTTTTATAGCATTGTTAATATTTTAAGCATCAAGATGAATAAAAACATAGCAAACTTTGAACTAGCAGTACCAATTATGCACTGACAGTACCTTATGACTAACTAGCAGTACCATGTTTAAAGACCAGAATTTGTTTATTTTATGTACAAAAACACATATTCTTCAAAGATTTATCATACCAATAACTGCTACCAGGTATT
Organism: Artemisia argyi; assembly: GCA_030686995.1. Taxonomy (NCBI): domain Eukaryota; kingdom Viridiplantae; phylum Streptophyta; class Magnoliopsida; order Asterales; family Asteraceae; genus Artemisia; species Artemisia argyi. Next base: position 68,979,578 of record CM060697.1, read on the forward strand.
TAAATCTACCTAAATCAAAAGCTTTGGTGAGAAGGTTTGCAAAATTCTTTTCAGAATCAATTTTTACAACTTGTATTAACCTTTTCTCATTGCAATCTCTTATGAAATGGTGTCTGATTTCAATGTGTTTTATTTTTGAATGTTGAACTGGATTTTTAATGATACAAATAGTACTGCTATTGTCAATGTAAATAATGGTGTTAAGAAAATTGTACTCATAGTCAAGCAATTGATTTTGGATCCAAAGAACTTGGCGACAACAACTTGCACTTGCAACATATTCTGCTTCAGTTGTAGAATTGGCCACCATTGTTTGCTTCTTGCATTGCCATGATATGAGTCTGCAGCCAAGAAATTGACATCCACCAGTTGTGGATTTTCTGTCTAGGGTTGCACCAGCATAGTCACTATCTGAATAAGCTACCAAATCAAAAGATGATTCCCTTGGATACCATAGACCCAACCTAGGTTGACCCTTGAGGTATCTGAAGATCCTTTTGACTGCTGTGAGATGAGAAACTTTTGGATTTACTTGAAACCTTGCACATACACATACTGAGAACATGATATATGGTCTTGATGATGTAAGGTACATCAAGGACTCAATCATTGATCTGTAACTGTGCACATCAACATCTTCACCCTCAGTATCTTTGAGTAACCCCTTTTCTGGATCCATTGGTGTACTTGCAACCTTTGAATCTGCAAACCCAAATTTCCTTAGGATCTCTGCTACATACTTATCTTGGCTGATAAATATGCCTTCATTTGATTATTTCACTTGAAGACCCAGAAAGAAAGTAAGTTCCCCCATGGAACTCATTTCAAACTTATTATGCATAAGTTTTTCAAACTCCACACACAACTCCTGGTTTTTGGATCCAAAGATAATGTCATCAACATAAATCTACACCAGCAGGATGTCTTTCTTGGTTCTTTTAATGAACAAAGTTGGATCAATCTTGCCTCTTTGAAATCCATTTTCCAATAAATAGAAAGCCAATGTTTCATACCATGCCCTAGGAGCTTGGTGTAGACCATAAAGAGCTTTGGTAACCTTGTACACCTTGTCTGGATATTCTGCATCAATGAAGCCTGGAGGTTGAGAAACATACACTTCTTCTTCAATAGTACCATATAAGAAGGCACTTTTGACATCCATTTGGTAGACAGTGAAGCCTATGAAAGAAGCATAGGCCAAGAACAGCCTAATTGCTTCAATTCTTGCAACAGGAGCAAAAACTTCTTCATAATCCACTACTTCTTCTTGAGTATACCCTTAGGCCACCAATCTTGCTTTGTTTTTTTATCACTATTCCCCTTTCATCTTTCTTATTCCTGAAAACCCATTTGGTTCCAATTGCCCTGTAACCTTTGGGCAAATCAACCACTATCCAAACCTTCTAAAGTTTGAATTGAAGTAGTTCTTCTTGCATTGCTTCAACCCAACTTGAATCATCTAAGGCTTTTGTAATGTTTTTGGGTTCTACTTGTGAGAGAAAGCATGAAAACAGGCATATGTGGGCAACTTCATGGTTCTTTTCTTGATACACAGCTAAGACAAACCCATCTTGGTCTGAAGATAAGACTTGAGTTCTTGTTTTAACACCAGAATCAATGCTGCCAATCACATTATCAATGGAGTGATCTTTGAGAATTCTTATGTTGTGTGTTGTAGGAACATCATAGGTAATTAGAAGATTTCCAATCCCTACATCTTCTAGTAAGGAATCATCTGGTAGAACATTTAATGGTTCAGCAGGACCAACTTGTGAACTGGCAGTACCATCTGTTGAACTGCAGTACCATCTTGTGAATTGGCAGTACCATTTTCATTTGCAGAATTTTCTTGATTTCCTTGACCTTGAGTTCCATGATCATCTTCAAGACCTTCATTTGTTGTATTTGAAGGCTCTTTATGACTTGAAGATGAATCCAATCCTTTCTAAATTGGCATCAAGATGTAATCTTGATCCTCAGTTGTTTCAACATTGTCTTCAAAACCTGCATTATCATTAGTATTTGTACCTGTAACAGGCACATAATTCATAGATTCTGAAAGTTTATCAATGTCAAAACACCAATCTGGTCCAATGCCTGCAACATTAGGTAGTTTCTCTTGAAACTCTATGTGCAGGTTTTCTTCCACTAGCCTAGTGCATCTATTATACACCCTATAGGCCTACTTTGCAAAGAATACCCTATCATGTAGCCTTCATCAGCTTTTCCTTCAAACTTTCCTAGATGATCTTTGGTATTGAGAATAGTGACATGACATCCAAAAGGTCTCATAAAACTTAGAGATGGTGTTCTACCAAATAGAAGTTCATAAGGAGTCTTTCTGTGAGGTTTAATCACAAGAACCCTGTTCTGCACATAACAAGCAGTACCTACAGCTTCAGCCCAAAATGAAATTGGCAACTTAGAGTCTACTAACATTGTTCTAGCAGCCTCTATAAGAGTTCTATTTTTCCTTTCTGCTATTCCATTTTGCTGTGGGGTTCTAGCTACACTATATTCTCTTTTTATTCCTTTTTCTTTGCAAAATTCATCCATAACTCTATTCTTGAATTCTGTCCCATTATCACATCTAATTACTTTTAATTTCTTATCAATTTGGTTTTCTATCCCTGTAATATAAGACTTAAGGATCTCACTTGTTTCATCCTTAGTTCTTAAAAAGAAAACCCAAGAAAATTTGCTGTAATCATCAGTGACTACAAGAAAATATTTTTTACCATTCAAGCTATTCACAGATGTAGGACCAAAAAGGTCCATATGAAGCATGTATAAAGCTTGAGAAATTGTGTTATGGGTCTTGGGCTTACAAGAAGCTCTATGTTGTTTGCCTTTTAGACAGTCAACACATGTTTGGTCATTTTGAAAAATCTTTTTAGGTAAACCTCTAACCAAATCATATTTTGCAATTGTATTGATTGTTTTAAAGTTTACATGACCAAGTCTTCTATGCCAAAGCATAGATTCATCCAATGAGGCTTTTGCTACTAGACAGGTTAAACTCTCTTTAGGAACAATGTTTTTCAAATCAACAATGTACATATTGTTCTTTTTAGGGATTTTAAGAAGAATCTAACTTTCATCAGGAATTTTAAAATCAGGAGAAAGTACAATGCATTCAGTGTCAGTAAAAAGAACATTGTTCTTTGTGTCACATATTTGTGAGACACTTAAGAGATTAAACTGTAGTTCTTTCACAAAGTACACATTTTCAAAATCTAATTTACTGGTTTTAATGGTACCTTTACCAGTAATCTTTCCTTTGATTCCTCCCCCAAAGGTAACATATCCTCCATTAAATGATTTGAAGTCTATGAGGTAAGACATGTTGCCTGTCATGTGCCTTGAACATCCACTATCTACATATCCTTGATCAGCAATATCATTTGAATGTTCCTGCACATGTATACACATATTAGTTTCCTGGGGGTACCCAGGCCATGACTGACTTGGGTTTGCCTCGTGCATCAATGTAATCAAACCTCTTTAGGACTGTTGATGCACCATTTGATTGGAGTGGTCTCCAAATCCAACATGCTGAGGACTTAACAACATTTTCATTTTTAACACATTTTGTGATTTTTGGTCTAACAGTACCAAATTTGGCAGTACCATTTGGTCTAGCAGGACCTTTTGGTTTTGGTCTCCAATTTTGTGTTTTAACCACATAATTCCTTTCAATGAGACTTTTCACAACTCTTGGTGTATGTTTGAAAATATTTCTTGCACCCTTAGTAGTGAATTTTAGGTAAACAGGCTCATTTGGTCTAACATTATGATTGACTTTTGGTGTGTTAGATTTCACAAAACCTTTTCTGGGGTTTGTTTTATTTGTTTTAGACCTTGATTTACTCCCAGAAACCCAATTGTTACAATAAGCATGAGTATGATTAAAACTACCACAGTAATAGCATGCCTTATTGTAAAAAACAAAGTTATCACCAAGTTGATGTGACTTAAGATTGTTCCAATTTCTCTGACTACCTCTAGGTTTGCTATTACATTTAGCACAACATTCAACTGTTTTCAGAACAACTTTAGTCTTTGTCATACTATCTACACTTTTAGGACTGGTTGGTCCTACTTTGTTTCCTTTCTTTGAAACAGTCTCTTTTTCATTCTCATCAGATGTTCTATCTTCAATAGATGTATCATCTGAGCTCTTATCAGTGAGCACCTTTTCTTTAGAAAGTGAAGTATCACTTGCACTCTCAAAAGGTTCACTATTTTCTACAGGTTTTACTTTTTCTATTGGTTTATTAGTGAGTTCATGTAAACCTGATTCAGCAAGATCTATACCTGGGGGACAGGGAATTCCTCTGTAAAGAGGTGGACATGTGTTGTATCCAATCCCAGATTTGATTTTCTTGTTCATTTGGTTTTCAACTATACTTTTAGTACATGCAGAAGCATTTTCTAATGTTGTAACAGTTAGTTGAATATTATCTTTTGCTTGTTTCACTTTAGCAAACTCAGTTCTTAACAGACTTATTTCAGCATCTTTAAAAAATATGTCTCTATTAAGAATAGCTTTTGTGTCAGAAAAGGTGAGTTCATTTTCTCTAAAGTGAATTATCTGCTTTTCAAGTTTGGCCATACCATACTTATGATTAACTAGGTCTTGATGAGTTTTTCTTTCTTCTACTTTTAGTTCATCATAAAGTTTTCTTAAGATTTCTAATTCTTTAAAAGCTTCACAAGTAGCAGAATATTTAGTAATTTGTACCTCAGGATTGGAGAAAGCCATTAAAGCCATTTCATTTGAAGCTGACTCTTCTTCACCCATGAAGCTCCAATCAAAACCCAGCCCATCAATAGCTACCATAGCTTTTGTTTCAGTGATGTCCACTTCCTTGCTCTTGTTCTCATTGTCTCCCCTGTTCTTGTTCTCAAAACCTCTTCCCTTATCACCCTGCTTCTTTGGTCTCCTACAATCTCTTGAGTAGTGACCTTTCATGTGGCAGTTGTAGCACTCCACTTTAGACTTGTCATACCCAGCAGGTTCATTGCCATTGATGACAATCTTCTTTCCAGTTCTTATCAAATATTTCTTAGCCCTCATGCTAAGAAGTGAAAGCTGCCACTTTATGTCCATTTCTTCAAGATCATCATCACTGATCTCTTGAAGATCTTCAAAGGTCAATATGGAACCATTGTGTTGTGATGTTAGGAAAGCACAATCAATTGTTTCATCTAAAATGGTTTTGGTACTGCTAGAAGTACTGGCAGTACCAAAATTTGTGTTGGCAGTACCTTCTTCTCTACCATCTTTTTGTTCATCAACTTTCTTGGAGGTACCATGAGATGACACAAATGCCATATTTCCTGAGCTTGAACTAGTAGACTTCTTCAGTTCATGCTCTACTATTTTGAAGTTGTTGTAAAGATCATTAAGACTCATGGAATCAATATCTGGTTTGTTTTTCCAGACAATGACATGCATGGCCCATTCAGAGGGTAGACTTCTAAGGAATTTGGAATTTAAGTCTTCTTGAGATATTATCACCTCATGAATGGCTAACTGACTAGAAAGCTTTTGTAGTCTATTGAACATGCTGTCCAAAGACTCATTTGTTGTGGCTGAAAAGTTTTCAAACTGTTGTTTTAAAAGTGTTTTCTGAGTTTTCTTGGTGGCATCATTACCACCATATATAGCCACAATAGCTTGAAAAAGGGTTTTAGCACATTTGTAATTGTTAAAGATTAAGAGCTGGTCATTTAGAATAGACATGAGAAGCATACTCCTGGCTTTAAGATCATTTCTCTTTTGGATTCTTTCTTCTGCGGTTGTTGGGTTTACTTGCACAGTTGTGACAAGTGCATCATTTACTGTGGAGGTGGTGGTTACTGGTTTAAATGAATTTCCTTCTTTAATAATCTCCCATAGTGCATAGTCTTGCACTTGGAAGTATTGTTCAACCCTCAGTCTCCACATCTCAAACTCATTTTGTTTGAGTAATGGAAGTTTTGCAGCCACATTGGTTTGAATGTGCTCAACATCCATTTTTGCTTTGTTCTTTTATGTCGTAAATATCAGCCTTGCTCTGATACCACTTGTGGAAGGATTATACAAACACTTGGGATGTTAATCTTAATAATGTGTTTGGGATATTTATGAATAAATGTGATTTAGTACGCGGAATTTACTAAAACACACTAAAGGAACAAAGGTGATGAATAAGTAAACGTGAATAATGATGAACACAACATGAATAACACAAAACGATTCAATATTATTTATGAAATAATAGGGGTGATCTAAACTATCACCAGGATTACAAATGTAACCTTGAATCTTAGATACATGAAAAGGATTTAAAGATGGAAGTTATGCATGCAGTGATTGATCTAATTTTCTAGTTATGCTTGAAAAATCTGCTTAAGAAGATGACTTAAGGGTTCCTTTTATAGTATAAGGAGCCCTTATTACAAGTTGTCAAGTTGCTTAATATAATATATTAGAGACTTATCTTATCCTAATATTACACCTTTCAAGGTAAAACACTCCATATTATCTACTGAGACCTCTGTACTACTTCTACTAAGCGTGTAACTTTGTACAAAGACTAATAATACAGCTAAATATCTCTAAATAAAATATAACAACTTGTCGTTAAAACTGGCAGGACCTTCATCAACTAGCAGTACCTTCTCACCCAGAAGGTACTGTTAGTATATCTTCAACATCAACAAAACTGAAGAGGCAGGCTTAACTATCATTTGGCAGGCTCTTCTGGCAGACTCTTTAACTTGTGCATTTTATTCCCAACAAAACATGTATAGATTCAAGAACAGCTGCAATCAGTTGTAATCTCCCAGCATAAGACAACCATTTATTTTTCCAATTTTTTACTTTAGCTTTAATCTTGTCCAACAAACACCCACAATCCTTGATACTCAATCTTTTAGCAATCAGAGGTACTCCTAAGTACCAAACTAGCAATTTACCAACAACAAAAGGAAGAACATTATTGACAACAACTTTTTCAGCTTCATTCATACTTCCAAAGAAAAATGTGCCATTAGAGTAATTAGGATTCAGACCAGAAACCCCACTAAACTTCTCCAAAGCATTCTTTATAACATTCACAGAAGTAGTATCCCCATGATACATAACTAATAAGTCATCAGCAAAACATACATGAGAAAGCTTTAATTCCTTACATCCAAAGTGGTATTGAAAATTAAGTTCTTAAGCAATTTTATTATTGAGAATCAAAGTGAAAACTTCCATTACCAGGGTAAATAGGTAAGGAGATATTGGATCTCCTTGCCTAAGTCCCCTCCCACCTTTCAAGAAACCAACTCTTTCACCATTAACATTGAGAATAAATGCTGTTGTAGTGACACATTCCATAACCCAATGAACCATGTGATCATGAAATCTAAATTTTTCAAGAATACTTCTAAGAAAGCACCAATTAACTGTATCATAAGCTTTTTGAAGTTCAACTCCATTTCGAATATACAGTATTGCAAAGTCACTCGTAGTATAATTTAATCAGAAAAAAAGTTGTATAACATGAAAAAGACTAGGATTGTAGATATGTAAATCGTATCATCAGGAATTATTCGAGTCATATCGGACTGTACATAAGTATGAACATGATAGCGCGCACATCTACCTAATTATGTTGGAACTGGTTGGAGAAAAAATAGTTTTTATGTTACTATCTCTTTGACACGCATACTCACTCCGTTTTATAGTAAAATGTCAATTTCATATCTCTATTCTAAAATACTAGACGAGTACCCGTGCATAGCAACGGGATTTTATAGCGACAGATATTTATTGATAAAAAAAAGTTTATACGTTATAAACGAAAAATAATAAAAGTTTGAAGATTTGGGAATTAAACATAATGTTTTGAAACCCGGTTCGACCGGGGTGGTTCAATTGGTTGAACCGTTCCGGTTGAAAAATGGGTCGATTTAAACCGGGTCAACTTGCTAGGTTGGGTAAAAAACGGGTCAAATTAAACCGGGTCAACCCGCCGGGTTTGAAGAGTCCCGGGTCAACCCTGTTTGTGATTTGTGTTAATAGTTTCTTTTTGAAATATATGTTTTCAACATTTCATTTTTTAGTTTCAACTTTTCACTTTTCAGTTTTTCCTTCGGGTACCCTGTGACGATTAACCGGATAAATAGATCTCGATGAGGCCTGATTCACCAGTTTGTATCGGTTTCAACGGATTCTCTCTGGTTTGTTTTCGGATGGTTTTTATTGGTTAGCCGAATCGGTGGCGACACCGGTTCCCGGTTGAACCCGTTGATCCCGTCCAGTTTTCAAAACTATATGTATCATCAACTTGTTAGGTTGTATGAAGCTTTGTGTATTTTATTAATTTGTATAACGTGTATAATAACATGTACTTTTCATTTTAGGGTGTTTAAAAATAACATTAATTAGTGTGTTTAATTATTTCATATTTATTATGTTGTATCTTATTTAAATTGTACATTATAAAATTTTATTGTACTTTTTAATAAGTGGTGTTTTAATTTGTTGTATTTAATTTGATAGATATGTTTTTAATTAGTTGTATAATGTGAATAAATCATTATAATTTTAAGTAATGAGGTGTTTTAATAAGAGGATTAGTTACATTATTTTTCTTTCTCATATGACTTTTCAACAACTCAACTTTTTCACTTTAACTGTTTTTCCTTTATAAGTAATATATATAAAGGGGGAAGAGTGACAAAATCGTCCAAAACAAACACAAATGACATCTTTATGTTGGTCTTTGACTCTTTATTTGGGACATATTTATGTAGAATGCCATGTCCGTACTTGCAAGAAGAAAATTCTATTTCTTTGTGTAATGGCCATATTGCATCTATCACTTGAATTGGAAATTTTTTTAAAGATGTTATGTTTAAAAAATTCTGCCAAAAGAAAAATGTATAACTAAGTAATAATTATCTTTTAATTGAACTAAGATAACAAAGTTTTTATATCCTGATGCTTGATAGACATTTAAGATTGTATATTTGTATGTGATTAAAATGTTTAATACTTGTTCGGTTTTGAACTTTTCTTTGAATTTTACAAACTTTCTGTATTAGCTATTGAGTTGTAAATAAGATTTGATTAATAAATATGAATTGTTGACATCTATAAATTGTTTCCATCAATATGATTCAAACCTTTCCAATTCGGTCACATTAATTCACAAGGTAACACACAAGGGTAAAATCGGGATCACATTAATTCACAAGGCAACACACAAGGGTAAAATCGGGATTGACCAAAAGTTAAGTTTACCACAATTCCACTTTGACCATTTCTCTATTATAAGTAATTAAGATAAAGGTAATATTTATTTTTATATGGAGAGAGGATATTTTTGTTTGCTTATTTGTTAATAAAGATACACGAATTGTGTTAATAAAGAAAAAAAACTGTGCGTGGGTTATCACGCAATACAAGGGCCGTATAATTTTGTTTGCATTTGTATTTGTCACTGCCAATCTTGCGCGTTGCAACTGAGCCAATTTGTTATCTAACTTTTTAGGAATGTTTTTGTTTCCGTTTTTTTATTAGTGCAACGATTTTTTATCATACAACCATTTAGGTACTGTTTTGATTTTTTTAAAGGTACATTTTATGTGCATAATTTTTTTTACGTCACTGCATAATTAAACAAAATTCAAATTAAAAACTCACATACGCAAACACATTTTGGGCCGGGCTAAAACAAATCAACTCTCAAACCCAACATGAAACGACGACGTTTCTTGTAAGAAATGTATATATATGGAGAAGCCGAATTTAAGGTTTAAGGATTATCATATAAGAATATAATGTTTCTTGATTTTCCCTCAAGGATATATAACAATGTATGATAACCCTTTCACTATAACAAACTTGTAACTAAGTATCAATAATATAAAAATAATATAAAGTAATGAGATTTAGCATTAATCTCATTACCTTTTGTGGATAAGGTAATGAGATTAATGCTAAATATACATTATATATGATATCTTTGACTAATAAAAAGAGTAGACAAAATCTTACTCCAGTAAAACTACCATCTTCCACCAACCTAATTTACTTATCAAATAATTTAGTAGAAATTAGGCTTGTAAGTAATTCTTTGCGCACATGAGAAACACTCCAAAAATCTACATACCTCACAAACAAATATACGATTTCTTTTCTTTATCGTATATAAATAAAAATATACTCATAAAAACAAATAAAAATACCTAAAAATCAATTTAAACTATCCCCTTGAATATGTCATCATATACAGAATAAATAATTGACCCCAAATAAACCATATTCACTTGCATTTGTTACCACTTATGCGGATACAGTATCCGCATAACTATTAACCAACGCCAAAGCATTACTCGTGACCTCCTTAACCGCCTCCACACGTGCGCAAACATCCGCTTTCATGTCACCATCGACAACCTCATCAAATCCATCCGTACATGTTTCCTCGTTTGTCAAAGCGGCGCTCATCCATGTTTGCACGTTGCTAAGCTCGAACCTAATCAACTCACCACTCCAATTACCCAAATGTTTCATTTGTCTGTTGGACTTGTGGATTTCGTCTATAGCATCTCCTAGCACTGACACACAGTCTTCGATTGCGGCTGATTCTCTTGTATTATTGTTATTTGTATCCGCTTGTTGGGATATGTTTGTCACGTAATTAGTCGTGTGTGTGACATTAGAAAGAGTTACGTGGATTGCGACCTTTGCCATGCGGCCAGGGTCGTGTTGGATGTAATCTGAGTAGTTTGATAGAGTTGCAAAGCATGTTTCGGGGTAACGAGTTATGTTGCAACTAGTACGAATGTAATCAGTTTCGTTTGATGATGGTTGGATTGGTTGGCCGAAGGTGGTTGACGCAAGTAAGACCGTAGTTGAGAGGAAAAAAATTAGCATAGTGGACAGTTGGATTTCCATTTTGTTCTTCTGTGTTTTAAATATTTCCGGTTCATATTTAAGGGTTTAAGTAGACTCTTGCATAGGGTACAATTACTGTTTTGCCCTTTTATGAGGAATGTAACTTCCTCGGAAAGCAACTTTTCTGAGTTGGCATCGGTTAAATAATGATAATACTTTGTGATCAGTTAGGTTTGCATGAAATCTTTTATTATAATATTATACGGAGTATGATACGTGATATTGCAGTTGTTGAAACATCAAGCTTAAATCGCTAGCTAGAAAGTTATTACGTGCAATCCTATAATTAAGCGTATTAATTTCTTTAATGATCTTTCAAAACATAATCATTAAAAGCTCAAAACGCATAGAAAAAAATTAAGAAGCTAGTACAGTACTCCGTATCTTATTACAAATCCTACGTGGTGGTCGATCAAGAACATCAAAGTGAAAATTAGGCGATACATGGTTCATATATATCAAAGGCGTTTATTAGACCATTACATTAATTTTGCTTTTCGAAGAAATGACCAGATGCTGCTTTTTTATGGTCATTGTAAATCTTTTATATAATAAAACAAAACCCCTATTAAGAATTTTCAATTTTAAAAAAATACATTCATACCTTATTTAGTAATAATTTTATTTATAAAAAAGATTATTTTCTTATAATTAGGTAACATTTTATATTTATCAGAAGATAAATACAAAAAATATAGATAAGATGCAATTAACACAAGTAGAAGATAAATACAAAAAATATAGATAAGATCAAATTAATAATAAGATTAAAATTTTTAAATAATTATATTTAATAGTAAAAAACTATAATTAAACATAATAAATCAAACAAAACAAAGATTAAATTATTTATTTTTTAATAAATAAAAATATATGATTAAATTTTTTTTAAAAAACCCGCGCGTGCACGGGCATTATAACTAGTTCTTTAACAACAAACTGTTTTGAATTCTCATTCTTAATTAACCATATGGTTAAATTTTAATGTGCCTAAAAACATAGATATATAGGGATTAATTATCTGATACAATATTGTGGTTGTCGAATCACTAACCCTTAATCATTTGAGAGTCAATCATGATATATATAAATATGTGGAAATATTTATTCAGAGAGACTAGTTAACACATGATTTGTTATTTTGAGCATATTCACTATTACACGTTTCAAATTACAAACAAAAAAAACAACCTCTTTTCACGTTGAAAATTTTGACATGAGAGAGGCTTATCAATCACAATTTAATATTTCTTAAGGTTCAAGAAAGCAGTAGCAAAATTAAATTTAGATAAAGTAGCTAGTACGTACTGTCGACAAAACCTAGCAATAATAATGCACATAGACTTGAGTCTGGTATCAATATTAGCAGATAATTAATCGAGCGTACTTGATAATATACCTTACAAAATGGTTTTGTAGTGTAGTCAATTGATGTGGAAGGAGTCACGAACAAAACGTAGAAGTAAGAGAAGAATCTGTATATAAAGAAAATTAATGATTAAGCGTTGCTTGGTTATATATGTTTGTGACGTGTTTGGCATATACTTGCATGTGAGTTACTATAGTTTCATGCATATCCAAGCAACCCTTACTAGTTGATACATATTGTAATGATATTTTTGTTCTTCACTTTTAAAAATATATCGTTTTGTTAAATCTTTCGGATGTACAGTTGTACTTTTTAACTTGTAGAGTATGCTTCATGACAACAAATATACGATTCCTCTACGGCTCACGTAAAATCGTAAACCAATAAATTTAAGTCGTAAACCAATAAAATATGTCGTGTTAGAAACTACATTACTACACAGTTGGTCCCTGAAGTTAAATGTCGTGTTAGATTTAACCATATGATAGTTACAAATGTTATTGGACTATTATGCCATTCGATATATAATAAAAAATGAGCGTTGACCTCTCCATTTCTGTTTAAGGGACGCATTCGGACTCAAAAACCTGACTTTTGGACGATTTTGCAAACTTAGGGGGCATGACAATGTTTTTGAACAAGTTTAAGGAATAACAGTGTATTTTTTTCTTAAAAATAAAAATATATATGGCTTTGATAGGTAAATAGTGGTGGAGGTTTCGAGTCGAAAAGGAGGCATTATGGTGTAGGGTTATTAGCAACATTTATGGGTGTGACGGGGGGTGGGATGGGGGGCGATATGGAGGGGGTGTGTGGAATGACATTATTCGGGTGGGAAACGATTTAGACGGTTTAGATGGGAGATTTATAACTCACTTTAGTAAGATGATAGGTAATGGGTTTAGTACATCATTCTGGTTAGATAAATGGGTAGGAAATGGGAGATTATGTGACCGTTTTCCAAGGCTATTTCAGTTAGAAGAGGATAAGGAGTTTATGGTTGGTAATAGCGGTATATGGGTCGATGGGGTGTGGGAATGGAAGTGGGGATGGATGCAAAATCCTAGAGGTTGGGCAATAGATGATTTAGTTGAGTTGGAATCACTAATTTCAAATGTTTCATTAAGACAAAACTATAGCGATGGATGGAAATGGGATTTAGATACAAAGGGGGAATTTTCTGTTAAATCGCTAACAAAGATGGTTGCTGATTTGAGGTCTAATGGGTCTCAATATTTGGATCAAACAATACGGAATTGTCTAATACCTTGAAAGGTTAATGTTTTTTTATGGAGATCGTTGAAAGGAAGACTTCCGGTCCGAATGAAGCTTGATAAAAAAAGGTATCGATAATGAATTCAATCTTGTGTTCGTGGTGTGACAACAACATAGAATCCGTGGATCACGCTTTAGTGTATTGTGAGAATGCAATGAAGGTATGGGATATGGGTTTTGCGTGGTGGGGTATCGGGCCAGTTAATGTGTTCACATCAAAGGAGATTCTTAAACATAATGGCGGTGCTTTGGTTAGCAAGGGTGCGAAGCAGTTGTGACATGCGATAATAGGAGTGACTGCATATTTTATATGGAAGAATAGAAACGAGCAGGTTTTCAAAGGGAAGGGAAAAAGCATAACAAGTATATTTAAGGAAATTCAACTGAGATTTTTGAGTGAAGCTGTAGAAGATCCAAGAAATATGTGTTTCGATGGGAACAGTGGCTTGAGAGACCTTCCATGTGTGGCGTGTCTACTTGACAGAATGCATAGATGAGAGTAGTCTGCTTGTAATGGGAGTGTTTTCATCTTGCTCTTGAGTTGCTATTGGTCACTCATGTGATTTTGTTGGTTAGTTTATCTTACATATCTCTTGTGATTGTAAGTGGTCTGTATTGATTTTTGAGGGGCTAGGCCACTTAACTTTTGGTCTGTTGTTTCACTCATAGACAGTTGGTTCATGTTGTAATATCTTTGTGTATTTTAATAATACCTCTTCTTTTCAAAATAATAATAATAATAATAATAATGATAATAATAAATACATAAAATTACTATATTGTTTTAGGCATATAATTAAGCACATTCTTATAAATTCTCCATTAATGTAGAGTTGTAACCATTTCATCCACGCTTATCAAATGCGGAGATTAGGGTTCTTTTAAATATTGGATTATAACAGTATGTCTCTGTCATGAAAGATTTACTCGTGTTCATTTACAATTTTGCACAGTTATAATTACATGAATACATCTCATAAAACACGTATATCATACTATATTATGATGGAAGAATGCATACTATTAATAGAATACTTAAAATTAAGTCTTACAGCTTCTGGAGCTATAAGTACAACAACCAATGCTACTTATAGAAATTCCCCTCATATTTAATTCTAACATACAATTAATACTAACATTAAATACAATAAATAAATTACTATATACATTAAATACAATTAATTAACCGGTCAATAAATATAATTAATGCACTTATTAAACACTACTTACATAAGAAATACAAATAATCAAGCATATTGTACAACCAACTTAAACATAATTCCAGCATTAAATGTCACTAATATAAATAATAAAGCATATTATATAAATATTCAATCCTGAACGGGCAATGAGCCAAATGGGCTCGAGCCCGAACGGGCATGGGTAAAACGGGCTCGAGCCCGAACGGACACGAGCTAAACGAAATTTTTGATATCCATAAATTTATTGTTAAAAAGAACATAATAAACTAAAATATGTTCACATATTGTACAAAACAAACAAACTACTAAAAAAATAAAAATAAAATAATACAAACTAAGCAAAATTTTATCAAACTTTTGCCATAAAAAACTAATTAACGTACAAATAAAATAAATTATTAGCCGAAAAAATTAAATTACAGGGTGCCCGCAGCTGTATCGCGCAGGAACCCTGCTAGTAACTGATAATCTGTATCTTGTAGTTATGAAATACACATACACAGAAAGAATTCAAGGATGAAATTATGAAAATACGCTCTATATTTATGAAGTAATAATAATAATAATATACATAATTTTCTAGAAACATGGATAGTTTATTTTTATTTCAAATGATATAGTAATCTATAAACGAATAATCTTTAAATGAACATTACAATCGATAGAAGTTAAGTTTGTCCGAAAGGAATTTCGTAATTTAATCTTAACAGGAAGTGGGTAGCAATCAATTGGTTTCATCATGGCCAAAAAGTTGTGTTGGACCCGTCTAGCTGGCCTTTGCTCACGTGTACTTTTTATTCTATATTACTTTTAATAACTTATTGAAAAATTAAGTGGTTTCATGCTTATTAAAAATTTGTGTAATGACAACTAAACAATATTACTTTCATCATTCAATAAGATAAGAACATTATCATCTACATAAATATTTCGACATGTATATCATTTCTTTAGAAAATGTTAAACTCTTAACCCATCCCTGAGCTTTAAACACAAACACAATAAAATGTATATATATGCAGTGGTGAGCCAAAGCTTTTGATCAAGTGATATGTAAGTGATCAATCAACTAAAGAGTTGTGGTTTTAGTTTCGCTAGAGATATTGTGAGATTTTACGTGTGAGATAAATAGTGTGTGTATAAAAAAATGTCTTTATAGAAAATAAAGAATTATTATTAGTTAAACAAAAAAACTTTTAGAGCGTAACAGTTCAAAGTACTTTTGTCACTACTAGTAAGGGGGTGTTTGTTTAAGATTATATGTGTGTGGACTTACGAGCTTATATGATTTTGGTTTATATTTCATAAGCCTCAATTTTTCGGATTATTTTGAGACTTGTGGGCTTAGATAAGCTTAAGAGTAAATTACATGGTTGGTCCCTGTGGTTTATACAAAGTAACAAGTTTCGTCCCTCTCTTTTAAAAGTTGCATGGTTAGTCCCTAAGTACGTAAACAAATAACACCACTGGTCCCTTGGTTTAACTGGTGTTAACTAAGGTTAGTTAAAATTTACAAGTTAGCCCCCTTTGGTTAAATAGCGCTGCATCGTTAATCCTTTGGTTAAATAGCGCTGCATCGTTAATCCTTTGGCTAAATAGCGCTGCATGGTTAATCCTTTTAACGTTTTCGCCCGTTTTTGTCCGCTTTTTTTTTTTGTTTTCGCCCGTTTTTGTCCGTTTTTTTTTACGTTTTCGCCCGTTTTTGTCCGTTTTTTTTACGTTTTCGCCCGTTTTTGACCCTTTTTTTACGTTTTCGCCTGTTTTTGTCCGTTTTTTTTTTGTTTTCGCCCGTTTTTGTGCGTTTTTTTTTACGTTTTTGCCCGGTTTTGTTCGTTTTTTTTTGTTTTCGCCCGTTTTTGTCCGTTTTTTTTTACGTTTTCGACCGTTTTTGTCCGTTTTTTTTTTACGTTTTCGCCCGTTTTTGACCGTTTTTTTTTTTACGTTTTCGGCCGTTTTTGTCCGTTTTTTTTGTTTTCGCCCGTTTTTGACCGTTTTTTTTACGTTTTCGCCCGTTTTTGTCCATTTTTTTTTGTTTTCGCCCGTTTTTGTCCGTTTTTTTATGTTTTCGCCCGTTTTTGTCCGTTTTTTTGTTTTCGCCCGTTTTTGTCCGTTTTTTTTACGTTTTCACACTTTTTTGTCCGTTTTTTTTTGTTTTCGCCCGCTTTTGTCCGTTTTTTTTTGTTTTCGCCCGTTTTTGTCCGTTTTTTTTACGTTTTCGCCCGTTTTTGTCCCTTTTTTTTTGTTTTCGCCCGTTTTTTACCGTTTTTTTACGTTTTTGCCCGTTTTTGTCCCTTTTTCTACGTTTTCGCCCGTTTTTGTCCTTTTTTTTTTGTTTTCGCCCGTTTTTGTCCGTTTTTTTTTGTTTTCGCCCGTTTTTGTCCGTTTTTTTTTACGTTTTCACACTTTTTTGTCCGTTTTTTTTTGTTTTCGCCCGCTTTTGTCCGTTTTTTTTGTTTCGCCCGTTTTTGTCCGTTTTTTTTACGTTTTCGCCCGTTTTTGTCCCTTTTTTTTTGTTTTCGTCCGTTTTTGACCGTTTTTTTACGTTTTCGCCCGTTTTTGTCCATTTTTTTACGTTTTCGCCCGTTTTTGTCATTTTTTTTTGTTTTCGCCCGTTTTTGACCTTTTTTTTTACGTTTTCGCCCGTTTTTGTCCGTTTTTTTTTGTTCTTGTCCGTTTTTTTTGTTTTCGCCCTTTTTTGTCCGTTTTTTTTACGTTTTCACACGTTTTTGTCCGTTTTTTTTTACATTTTCGTCCGTCTTTTGTCTAAATATAATCTTGAATTTTTTTTAAATAATCATCGAAAAAAATATTTTCAAAAAAAAAATTGGGTAAAAAAAGGTTTCTAAAATATATTTTTCGAAAAAAAAATTTGGGTAAAAAAATATTTTTTCTAAAATATATTTTTCGAAAAAAAAATTTGGGTAAAAAAAAGTTTCTAAAATATATTTTTGGAAAAAAATTTTGGCGTAAAAAAAAGT
Organism: Artemisia argyi; assembly: GCA_030686995.1. Taxonomy (NCBI): domain Eukaryota; kingdom Viridiplantae; phylum Streptophyta; class Magnoliopsida; order Asterales; family Asteraceae; genus Artemisia; species Artemisia argyi. The sequence goes on from CM060697.1 coordinate 68,997,347, forward strand.
TTCTAAAATATATTTTTCGAAAAAAAAAATTGGGTAAAAAAAAGTTTCTAAAATATATTTTTCGAAAAAAAATTGGGTAAAAAAAAATATGTTTTCTAAAATATATTTTAGAAACTTTTTTTTACCCCAATATATTTCTAAAATATTTTTTCTAAACGGGCGAAAACGGAAAAAAAACGTAAAAAAAACGGACAAAAACGGGCGAAAACGTAAAAAAAACGGACAAAAACGGGCGAAAACATAAAAAAAGGGACAAAAACGGGCGAAAACATAAAAAAATGGACAAAAACAAAAAAAAACGGACAAAAACGGGCAAAAACGTAAAAAAAAAGGTCAAAAACGGGCGAAAACAAAAAAAATGACAAAACGGGCGAAAACGTAAAAAAAGGGACAAAAACGGGCGAAAACGTAAAAAAACAGACAAAAACAGGCGAAAACAAAAAAAAACGGACAAAAACGGGCGAAAACGTAAAAAAAACGGTCAAAAACGGGCGAAAACGTAAAAAAAAGGTCAAAAACGGGCGAAAACAAAAAAAAAACGGACAAAAACGGCCGAAAACGTAAAAAAAGGGACAAAAACGGGCGAAAACGTAAAAAAAAACGGACAAAAACGGGCGAAAACAAAAAAAAAAACGAACAAAACCGGGCGAAAACGTAAAAAAAAACGGACAAAAACGGGCGAAAACAAAAAAAAAACGGACAAAAACGGGCGAAAGCAAAAAAAAAACGGACAAAAACGGGCGAAAACGTAAAAAAAACGGACAAAAACGGGCGAAAACAAAAAAAAAACGGACAAAAACGGGCGAAAACGTTAAAAGGATTAACGATGCAGCGCTATTTAGCCAAAGGATTAATGATGCAGCGCTATTTAACCAAAGGATTAACGATGCAGCGCTATTTAACCAAAGGGGGCTAACTTGTAAATTTTAACTAACCTAGTTAACACCAGTTAAACCAAGGGACCTGTGGTGTTATTTGTTTACGCACTTAGGGACTAACCATACAACTTTTAAAAGAGAGGGACGAAACTTGTTACTTTGTATAAACCACAGGGACCAACCATGTAATTTACTCTAAGCTTAATAAGATATGATAAACTTATAGGGAATAGCATCCCTAATGTTTACAGCACACAAGTTACCTCATGTTGTTTGGAAATGAATTTTGACATTTTCTTTTTGCACCCTTTAAATTGAACGATTTTACATAAACAGCCCCTCATTTTACACTTGACAGCAGGCAACTTACCTGCAGTTTACTGCAGATATCATTTTCCCAAACTTATATAAGCTTATAAGTTTTAAAGTAAGCTGGAAAATTGAGGCTTATTAAATATAAGCCGATATCAAATAAGTTCGTAAGTCCACACACATATAAGCTTAAACAAACACCCCTAAATAAGAGTATTATGTTGTATTTTTGTGGCATGTGGTACGTACTAAATTTACAAATGGACAATAAAAGTAATTGGATGATGTAAGGTTTCGGAGGCCGTTAGTGGAAAGAAAGGAAACTAACGTCGGCAGCAAGGTAATTGGACGGAAACGTCAAAATTAGCCCCACATACGCAAGCGTGGGACGGCTGTGGACCCATTGCTAACAAGGTTTAAACGGTTTATTGTTTTATAATGACCAAAGTGCACAAAAGCTTATTACAAAATGAGTATCATGAGTTAAAAAACAAGTGAAGATAGACTCGAGCTCAACATGAACCTACTAGTGTGTTTAGATATTTGTAAGGGAGACCCGCGATTGTTTATAATATATATACTTAAATATAATGTATTATTTTACTATTTTGGTATTGCTTTAATAATTTTAGAATTAATCAACTTTCTATAAGCAACCTTGCCCAATCAAAAGGGGAGTATTGATAAAGGTGCATCCATGACAAATACTCATTATTATGTTCCTTCCATCATCTCAATCGACCTATAGTTATGGGGCCACAATGTATTACTGGTTTTGATCCACTATGCCGACCCATTAGCATACATGCATACTTGCTTCTTAAAGCTTAATACATTGCATGATTTTGTATTTATCGCCTAATATAACATGGAAACGATTAACACTAAATTAAGTGGTTTACATATAAGTGTCTTAATTAACCTTTTATAAGAGAGATAAGCTTTAATGAGTCTTCAATTAAGAGAGACTAAAGGTCCGTTTGGTTCGCAGAATGTTTTTGGTGAAATTGGAATTTGTCTATGAAATTGGAATTTGAAGGAATTGGAATGTGAGTGAATTGGAATATGTAGGATTTAGAATTTGAAGGAATGGAATTTGCAAAAACTAGCACGTGTTTGATTGGAAAAAAATAAAACAACAAAAAACATATTATATTAAAATATTTAAAATTTTATCTTAGTTTAAAATTGACAAACTGAATATTATTTATTAAGTGTACTATTATAATAATAATAATAATAATAATAATAATAATAATAATTGATTTTTGATGATAAACATAACTGAATTTCATGGAATTGTAAACATTCCTCCCTACTTTGCTATAGAATGTTGAATTCCACACATATGGGATTTTGAAGGATTGTCATTCCATTCCATTTGCCAACCAAACACATTAAGGAATGAAATTTAGATTCTGAATTTGTTGAATTTTCTAACCAAACACGTTATAGAATGGAATCAGATTCCAATTCCATCAGAATCCTGAAGATTCCGCGAACCAAACGGGGCCTAAAGCTTTAGATCCCACATTTCTCCCCACTAAGAGAAAAGCAAACACCCACTTAACTCATATGAATAATTTATGTTCAATCCATTGAATATGTGATACATGCATTGCATTCTTTCTTTCTCTCATATTTATGTTTGATATTGTAATGTGTCATTAGATTTTTCATAAAAAATAAATTAGTCACATAAATTAAGCATGTCAATTAGTAAACATGTTCATGTTAGGGTTGAACTCCTCGACACATTAACTAAATAAATCAGGTTTGGGTTTGAGATATTTGAAACTGCCACCCCAACACGACCCAGATTGCCATCCGTATCAATTACTACCCCATTTTTTATAACCATATAAACAAATATTCTAACCAGAAACCAGAATGACTGATTTGTAAGCATCAGATCAAATTTTGCAGTCTCTAACCAACATGTGATTCCAATAGCTTGTAGTTCAATGGTGTAAAATGTTTACTCCATAATAAAATGATGATAGCTTGAAGGACAAATAGACAATGCGTTCACTAGGGTGATTATTAAAGTAACAAAAGAAGCCCAAAAATGGTGGTCTATGTGGGCTTAGCATTGGAGGTAAGTAATAGGCTAAAGAGAACATTTTCTGTTTCAAAAGTAGTCCAGAAAGGCAGAAACAGTTAAATATGGATTTTATTTTTTATTTTTTTATTTTTTTCAAGCCCATGTGTTTCCAACTCCTTCGATTCTGTTAAATGTTAACGCCATTTTGTTGCAACCTGCTAGTGCTACTTTCTAAGCACTGTGACGTTGTTTAAGATTAAAGATTTACCTATCACATATACGAGTTTGTTTTGATATAAAAACGCCTAGGAAGGATACGTATGTGGAGGATATTATAGTGTTCTCTTTCTCATGGATTAGTCATAGGAGTAAGTACTAAGTAGCCGATGCAGGTGAGCCAACAAACTCTTGTATGACTTTTTTTGTAATGTTTTGTACTAGATAATCTTTTGTAATGTTAAGGTATCTCATAAAGTGGTTTTTGCCTCTGTAATATAATTCAAAATTTAGGTCTTGGTCAATAACAAAAGGTGACATATACTCTATAAGACATGCTAATTAAATGACAGCTGTGGTATACCAAGGTATTGGTCAATAATTGGCCCATTATCGAAACTTCCAAGCTTATGCACATTAACTTAATGTCTTGTCGTTTTAACAATAAATATATTTATTACTATTGTTTATCTATTTGTTCAACAACCTTGTCTAACAGTTGAAATAAAATTATATCTCCATTTTCAAAGTTAGCTACACTACCAAAAAACATCATGTATCCTCCAATCTCACAAGAAGACTATCCCCAAAAATCACAACCATCAGCTCCGCCACAATCACATCACCAACCACCGCCGCCACTCGTGGTGCCACCGTATGCCACCGGTATCCCAGCTCAGTACGTTTCTCCTCGTCCCACTAACATAAAATGGTCTAGCAGTCTTTGTGCATGCTGCTCAGATGTACCTAACTGTAAGTACATATATGGCTAATTGATATAGATCATGGTACAAATTTTCTTTGACGCGAAAAAAGAAATATACTAGTATGGTACAAATATTTATTCATTTGGTTTAAATAGGTTAACTTTTGTTTTTAAACCACATACAGGTTGCTTGACATGTTGGTGTCCATGCATTACTTTTGGACAAATAGCTGAGATTGTTGACAAAGGGAATACTTGTAAGTTGATTCTTGATACATGTATTTAAATTCTTAGACCTGAATTTTATGGTTATAATATCACTCGATCTCTGGATTTAAGATGACTATATATATTGATTTTCATGGCATAGATAAGTCATTAGTATGGTAACCAAAGCAGATGCATAAATATAGGATGCTTAGGAGAATGTAATTAAGGAGTCTTTTATCATACTCCCAAGTCCAAAGTTACCAAACTTTATAAGTGCAAAATATTGCATATATACTTTCTACACAATTAGCATGGACAGAAAATTCCTTCTGTTGTGAATAAAAGTGGACTGTTATAGTGTTTACCTATCTATTTCTGATACATTAGAATTTTGTTAGATTACTTGTAGCGCGCTAAGTCTAGTTACATGATGGCTTGACTGTGATTTGGTAAAACTAGAACTAATTAATAGATTGAATCACAACTCTTTTGTGAGACCGGACAAAACTAGTTACCTAGTGCTTTTAATGTTCAATTTTATTTTTATTTTTATTTTTTTTATTATTATTTTTTTTTCCGATCAAGACACAAAATTGTCACCATTAAAAGATCGACAAAAAAAACTTGTGAGTTTTACAACCATTCAACAATAATAATTTTTAACTGTCATTACAGTTTTGTAGTAGGATACTTGTAAGAAACATATCAAATGACTGTACCTTTAATGCAGCTTGTGGTGTACATGGGGCTTTCTATGCCATAATCGAGACTCTTACATGTTGTGGATGCATGTATTCATGTGCATTTCGGACTAAAATGAGAAGCCAAAATGGATTACGTGAAAGTCCTTGTAATGATTGCCTTGTTCACGTCTGTTGTGAACGTTGTGCTTTGTGTCAAGAGTACCGTGAGCTCAAGCATCGTGGATTTGACATTTCCATAGGTATACCATCTTGTTTGTTCCTTACTTTTATACTTGGCTTCAATAGTAATATGCGACCTTATGCGTATTAAGAATTTTATTTGGGACTACACTTTTTTTTATTAAGTTTAACTAGCAAAAAACTAGAAATGAAGCATTATAAAACACAATTACATGCGGTAATTGGATCATTGATCCAATCTAACCGATTAATGGGTAAATTCCTACTTCTATTACTAAAATAGGGTTTTAATTCTTCCATGAGAGTGTCTTTTTGTGGGGGTTTCGAGTCAAAACATAACTTGTTTATGTAGCGCCAGAGAATTCACGTGGTGGTTTGTATTACCGGTGGGCATCAAAACAGCCCTTGGAAGAGCTATTTAATTTTCTCAAATCGGCCCATTTGAGAATATCAATCAATCAAGTTGTTTCTTTTCTCATTATTATTCAATTTTTTTTTTCTTGGAATTATTACAGGATGGCAAGGTAATATGGAGAGGCAAAATTATGGAGTACAAACGCCACCAGTGGCTCCCGGCGGAATGCACCGTTAAATTAATCAAGCTCACTTCTGAAAATTTATTTTTTGTTTCGCGTTAAATTCATCATCGGTTAATTTACCAGGATAAAATGTTGATTATAAATAATAAACCACAGATGTATTTATTTCATTTCGAGTATCATCAAACTATATATCTGTATTTATAATTTTACTGCGGTATTGAATCCCTCTGCTTTGTCATAAGAGCGTAGTTAAGATTGTATTTGCTTTTCTAGACAAGTTGTCTTGGCAACTTGAATTTAGCCAACTATGTGCCGTTACTTGTCCGACATGAAGGTCGCCAGTTGATCAAAAAGTATATCAGTTGTCCAAAAGTACACAAGTTGCCGTACCTTGTAATCCGTAAAGTCACACTTATCGTTTGCAGATTTTAGTTGCCCAAAATTACTTGTTTACCTGGTCTAAAAAGCAAACACAAAAGATTCCGTCTAAAAAAACCTACGCCTTTAGCGACCGGGACATTTTTGGAATTATCCCTTAAAATATTATATGTATGCAATTTGTTATATATTGATGCGCGTATATAATATATAACTTATATCTAATTGGCTTATAGTATATTACAAGATTAAGTTGTTATAGTAAAATCCTTTAATGATGACTATGGGACTTAATCAATTAAATTGGTTTTAGTTTTGTTTGGTAGATTGTAATAGTCGTCTTACTGGTCAGGAACGCCATGCTATTTGACTATGTGGGTATACTGTGGCTAACTTAAACCACATGTAACATTCTCTTAATAAGAAAATATAATATTTGCATATCTCAACTGAGTCTTAAGATCTACTCAGAAACGAGCTTATGTAAGCTTATAAAAGCTTGAGATTATAATATAAAGTAGTCTAAAAGTGTTTGCAACATAAGTTTCACAAGTTATAAAATTTTATAAGCTCAACCAAGTGAAAAATAAGCTTTTACAAATGAGTAGAATTTGTAACCAGTCAATTAATCCAATATACTTTAAAATATATGAATAAATATGCAAAAAAAATAAAAGTATATATATGTAACTTTAGTTTGATGACTTTTTATGTTATTTTACAATTTTATTATGATTTTTTTTTTTAAATTATTCACCAAACGCCACTATATAAAAAGTTCAGTTTACACCTTATAATATAAGTTAAAACGTTTCAATCTATTGATAAGTGTTTTTTTGTATCAACATCTATCATGGTTAATTTACTTACAATCACACCTATTTCACTTTTAGAATTAGTACTTTAAAAAGGTTTTATGTGTTTAGCAGGTTGGCGCGAATGTATGCTAAAATGATCAAGAACTATAGTAAAATTGCTTAAAGGAAATCTTAGTGTCTATTAGATATGATATTAGAAGCTTGAAAAATGAAAACAAGATGAAATGATATCAAATGGAGCAAAAGAGTGCACAAGGATGAAGTGGAGAGAGGCCGAGCAAAGGAATCAACGTCTATGCGATGTATGTTAAAGTTGTTGTAGTATTTAAGGCATAACTTCCTCATACGACCTCCATTTTGGGTGATTCACAAGGCTAAGCAAAGAGAAAAGAGAGAGCTATAATTTTATCATGATGACGTCGTCAGCGGGTCAGACACCATCTAGAGACCGTCGAGAGAAAACTTAAATGGCCATTCAACAGAGTTACAATTTGAGAGTTTAAAGGTCAGACACCGTTGGAGAAAAGTCTATACGGCGTCTGGTATAGCTAGACAAGGTTTTAAGTGAAAAAGGAGTTTTTAAACCCCAATCCGACCTCAACACCTATAAGTACTATCCTCATTCATTATATATCATTGATCTCCTGCAAAGCAAAACCATAACACTCATTCTACCATATCTCCATCCCTACCACACCATACCAGAGATAAATAAATAAGTTAATAAATAGAAAAAAAAAAACACGATCCCTAAGGAATTAGTGTTCAGCCGAACCCCAAATGGGGTATGTTTGACTCATTGTCAAACTTGTATTCATTTAGGGATAATTTCAAGGGAATTATAGAATGTTCCTTTTTATGCTATAAATACAAAGGCTTCTAATTGAATTCATAACATTTCTCATAACCCTAAGCATCTCCTATCTCCTCCCTTACATCAGATAGGTTAAACCAAAGGGACGAAGCGCTTAGGTTCGAAACCCTAATCGATCCAAAGTCGATTATTCTAGTCGACAACCTTAGCCGACTAGTTACCCAATTTTGTACTCTCCTAACTTGTATAAGTTCGTATCCTTAGTCCTACCTGTGAAGTACCGGTGGAGACGTGATGCAACCATCGTGGTGATTCTCTCTATAAACCCTAATCCAGTCAATTAAAGCATCAACCAAGAAGAAGGTGACTCTGTTCTAGCAGTGAAGGTCTAAAATTTATATAACTGCTGTGAAGGTGACTCTGTTGGATTAGGTTATATCTTGTTATTAAGGGTTTTGTTTGCATGGTCTTTATCTGTTTATTTTTCTGTCGTACATGTATTATAGACCATGCAGGTGAACACTAATACCCTACATTTTATACTTCAATGTTTAATGTGTTTGAACAATGTTAGATTTGTGGATACATTGATATTGATTTGATCTTAATGAAAATGTAATGTTTTCCATCATTGTGTTATTAAATTAATTTGATAGTTAGTTTTAAAGACGGTATAATATTGTGGTTGTCCCGTTCGTGCCAAACCGTTCCAAGTGACATGTGAGACGATTGGTGCCAATATACATATTTCGTGCCCATAATTCATTATTGAGTTAGTACTAGTTTTTATCTATGAAACTCGAGCAACCTCAATTTCTAGTAAAACAAATACATTAGATATCTTGTGGTTAAACCGAAACCAAAAGTGAATGTGTTTTAATTTATAAGTTTACACTTTCAATTTTATTGCGTGTTTTAATTTAAGTTTTCTTAGTTATAATCATTTTAGTTTTGTTAGTTTTAAGTTTTAGTTATAATCAATATCTCCATATTAAATGGATTTATTGTTTTCTGTTTAATTAAATAGGAAATATAGTGTTTACCATAAGCTCTTCGTGGATATGATTCTTTATTTACCATATTCTAAAATAGGTGATTTAAGGTTACTTTTTATTGATAGAGTCAACAACCTCGATCACCCATCGTTAGGTAATTTTGTCAAGCTAAGCATTAAACTTGTAACCTTTTTAGTCATAATAATTTATTATTATTATTTTTATGAAAGGTTATTATATTATAAAAGTAAATCAGAATTAGCAAGAAGCTAGTAATACATCGACACTACTAATTAGGGCTATAAACGAACCGGATGAACACGAACAGATTCTTGTTCATGTTCGTTCATTTAATTTTAACCGGATAAATAAACGAACACGAACGCTTAAACGGACGAATTTTATTGTTTATATTTGTTTATTAAGAAAATGAGTTGTTCATGTTCGTTTATTAAGACATTAAACGAACGTTAAATGGACATATACGATTGAACATAAATGAACATAGACAAACAAAAATAAACTTCATTAAATTAAGCATCTAATATTGTTTGGGTAAAGGGGAGTAATCCTGCACCCTGGTAAAATATATTAACCAAAAAACATTGAAGTACAACGGATGAGAGTGAATCCCTCGTCTCAGTCCCTTAGGACACTTACATAATCACTATATAAGAATGACATGCCATTCTTATAACATACATATCCAAATACATCTACAATGACTAAAAATAAAAAATACAATAAATCGTAACTCAAGTAAACACTTGAGTCTTCTTAGTCATCATAGCGATCCAGCATGAGAATAGGGTACATGAAACCCCAACTTCCAAATAACCAAAGAACCTTGAGCTCATCTCCATGCCATTCCGAAAAAACCCATGAAGATAACAAAACAACAAGGTATCACAATCACCAACGGCACCAAATATGAACCATAAGAAGAATAAGCCGCATCATAACCAAAGTCAAATTCAACTCCACCACCCCAACACGACACGAACAGCCATGTAGAGCCATAGTAGATCGAATTTAACACCAACAAAAGGTTATTGTGATCACATGTGGGATATGAAGAAAACTCCACCAACAATAATGATCCAATGTAAGCAGCACATCAACTATGGTACATCATGCAACAAGAGAGACATAACCATAGACTCCCTTAGCGTTTTTATCGAGCCATCAAAATTATAGACCAGTAAACCACACTAACCGACGACTAATGATACTAACCCTAACAACCCACAAAACGTTCCAAGATCTGTTAGAACAGATCGAAGAAGAATTACTTATCACGACCCAGCAACATATACACATGTACGTCCATTAACCATGTCACAATAAACATATCCATAGGGTATAACGATACCCTAAATTACCAAGAACAGAACCTGATACGATCGAAAGCAGCAACATAATTGAACCTACAAACACTTTAGTAAGGATCCATCATAATGTAAAATAGGGTTTACACAAACCCTAACATCCCATATCAATCGTCCCATCAGGCCCCATAACAAACCATGACGGAACTCACGCAACAGCACCATCCCTCTCTCTACCCACTTACACGATACCACGACAAACCGGCAAAAACAATCACGATCACCAGATCGACTTACGGTAACGAATGGATTAAACAATCCAACTTTCGTAACATAAGATATATATTTGAACGCGCCTCAAACCAAAACAACATCAAGGACTGATCAAAACTAAAAATATGAAACCCTAAAACTAGGGTATCGTTCTTGAAAAAACCCTAACCCTAACGATCGATCTCTGTTAAACATAGATATAACCGTCGGTTAGGGAAAGTCAAGATCACCCATAATAACAAATCGACCCTAATATATGAACAATCGATTGAAAACCGACTATGATAACAAGACAGCAATAAAAGGGTGCGATTAGAAACCCACTTAACGATTCAAAACCCTAAGAAAACGATTCACCAGACAATATTTGATGAAAACAATTGAGAGTAGTAAGGGTTATGAACAAGAAGAAATCCGTATAAAAAGAATTATGCCCAGCCGCCATCTGAAACTTAATAAGAACACATCCCCTAACCACGTATTGCATACCCAAGAACCAATAATGAATAAAGGGTAGAGAGGACGTCGTGTGGAGGATGGTTAATGACCGGAGATTGAATAGCAGATGGCGGCCGGATTTCTCCCTAGGGGAGAGAGAATTTTAGGGTTTCATCTAATATTGTTTCATAAGTGTTGTTTTGTTTAAACAAACTAATTTTAAAGTTACAAAATTAAAAGATATGATATATACAAACATAAATAAATGAATGAACATAAACAAATGTTAACTAACGCATAATCGGATGTTCACGGAAATAAATAAAAGGACGTGACTTTTGTTCATGTTCGTTTATTTAATTAAACGATCGTAAAATATTGTTCATGTTCGTTCAATTAATAAATAAACGAATATAAACAAACTTTTTACCAAATATTTCATGAAATTTTCAATGAACGTTCAGTTCATTTACAGCTCTACTACTAACCTCACATGACTATGTAAACTAACAACTACTCAACCGGAAATTGATAATTACAAACCCAACCAAACACAATATCAGTAAGGGCTTTCACCCAATAGAAAGTCACACGTGATTTCATAAAATCGCATGTGATTTTAAAATTACAAATCACATGTGATATTTTCAGACGTAAATTTCATCACTCATAAAAAAAGGTCAAAAAGAAAATTCATCGAAAGAATATAGAAGTGCCGCTTTATAGAAAGATAATATAATTATCATTGTGATTGTAGGATTCTTTTCAAAGCACTACAAATGCTCAAACATTATCTAATCTATATCAGTAGAACTTTTTTTCGGTACCTCTTCTATCATGCATGCTTATCATTATGATCAGTTGTCGTGGACTATATTTACCAAGGTTTTCAAGATCGGAATCCTATCCAGGATCGTTTTCGTCTTTGCAAGATCGTGATCGTAAGATCGGATCGGGATCTTAAGATTCTACTATAATGTCATTTTTTTAATAATGTTTTAAATATTATACAAATTTACAAATTATTATATATCATAAACACAAAATTATATGAATGTCCCCTCGAAATATTGTCCTAAATTATGATTATGAAATAATTAATAAGATTAACATGTTGTTTTTTAAATTCTACAAAAATAATCTAGAAATTTGCAATTTTTTAGTTTGTTATCCGAGAAAAGTAGGATCGGATCGGATTAGATCTTAAGATCCTATGGTCAAGATCGAGATCCTATAAGATCTTAAGTTTTCAAAAATTCTATGTAAGATCCGGATCGTTTTTGCTTTGCAGTATCGTAAAATCGTAAGATCAGGATTGAGATCCTGACAACCATGATATTTACTAACGGTCGTTGGTACACATATAGTATACTATCTAAGCTACTTGTCGATTCTAAATCATTCGCAAGTTGTATATTTCAACTTATATGTCACATTCGTTCAACTAATCTTTCGTTGAATAGTGCAAGTTTCTTCTAATTATAAGTTCACACATAAGGATTAGTTATACTTGAGTCAACTGGCGGTAAGTAGGAACGTATGCTAATCTTCAAGAAACTAATTAAAATTAACTCTATTTTCTACTAATTTTAAAGTTAAAGTGCAACTAAAAGTGAAAAAATGTCACTAAACATTGTTAACTTGTAGGTAGAAAATGTGTTACTAAAGTTTTCATATGTATCTCCTACCACTTGAATTAGAAAGTGTAAGTAAAATGCTAACGATTAAAAACCCATTTTAAGTGACACTGAAGTGTAGGATTATATTTTGCGGACTTTTGGGACATGATTCGTCCTGAAAAAGTGCTAATAGTTTTCTTAAGTATGACCTTTTATCCACACTTTTAAATACGTGCCGTTAAATTTCTAATTTTGCGACCCATTTTCGTGCCACTAAAACATAATATCCAAGAGTGAGAGAAGAGCATTATATCATTACCAATTGTCTTTTTTAGCTGGTGCCGGTGTAAAAAAAAAAAAAAAAAAAAAAAAAAAAAAACACGAACTCGAAAGGGAATGTCCCTTTTCTTGTAAGAATTAACCAACACTAAACAACGAAGCAATCACTTGATAGATGTTTAAGGCAAAAATACACGCACACACTAATCTAAGATACTCACCCGTTAAATGTATCTGTAAAATAGTGCAAATGGGTGTCCTCGTCTAATTCAACCTCCAAAAGTAGTGTGTAACTTCAATTCAATGAAATTTTTCGAAAATTTACTTCCGATACTCTTCAACAACATTTTTCACATAAAAACACAACATACATCACATCTCATGTAACTTCGCAGCTCTGCACAAAAATGTATATAGAGGTTTTTTAAAAGCAAGTGTCATAATATTATAAACACATCATATGTACGTTCATACGTAATTTCTTATTTAATAACCTTAAGAATTATGTACACCAAAATGGACTTGGTCGAAAATTTGAATAATAAAAAGACATTTCCATGTTGATGCGTTATATTTATATTTTTTGTTGCTGTTTAAAATGTTCCGCTGGAGTATTGTCCATAAATATGCCAAGTAGTACTAACACTCTTGGTTATAAACTAATTCCAAGTAAACAACGTACTGATCTATTCACTAATGCTTTGAAATGTATTCCCAAAAGTCTTCACCACCCACAGTCCCTCCACCAGGGTATGTTCAACCACAACCAGTGCCACCATATGCCACCGGTGATGGTGGTGTTTCGGCTTCACCTTTGATGCCTCAGACGTCTTGGTCCAGTGGACTTTGTGACTGTTGTGTTGATATCCCTAATTGTAAGTTGTACAAACTATATAAACAGTGAATTACTTTCATTTCGTACCATATTTTCTACTTGAGTATCGATAGTTAGGGGGTCTATTATTGGGAAAAAAAGAACCATATACTTGTTGCATATCAAGGGTGTTAAGAATTGCTTATGCATACTGCTTATCAGAACAATGTGTCAAAAGAACTATTTAAAAAAAAAAAAAAAAAAAAAAAGAAGAAGAAGAAGAAGAAGAAGAAGCAACTAAAAGAAGAAGACAAGAAGCAGATAAACAGTTTTGATAAGCATTCCCAAATACTTCCATATTCATTGGATAATTCCGTAATTTAACTATCTTAAAATACAGGTTGCTTGACATGTTTTTGCCCTTGCATTATTTTTGGACAAATAGCTGAGATCGTTGACAAGGGAAGTACTAGTAAGTATTTTAGCTAGAACTATTCTAGAGGTTTTGCAATGGAGAATACTAGTAATTAACTTGATTTTGTGCATAACACAGCTTGTGGTGTACATGGAACTGTCTATGCATTGATTAACGCCTTCACCGGTTGTGGGTGCCTTTATTCTTGCGCAAACCGGACTAAGATGAGACGTCAATATGGTTTGACTGAAGCTCCTACTAATGATTGTTGCGTACATTTTTGTTGCGAGCCATGCTCCTTGTGCCAAGAATACCGTGAACTCCAACATCGTGGATTTGATCTGTCAATAGGTAATCATGCATGGCTTCTCTTTCAATGATCTAGGATATAAATAGGTGCCAATATCAACATGTCTGTTTACTTCTGAGTTTTGGGTTATTTACTTAACTTAGGTGCTGTGCTCATTTGGCTTGATCAGCTTGTCTGGCTCAAGATAATTAAACGCGATTTCATTTGTCTTGCTTGTCTCGCTTTTAGTATATTCAACCATTCAAAAAATATATGTTGTCATGATGATATATTTGATTTCCCTAAAGATTTTTTGTTGTTGATCTTCTAGGATGGCAGGGAAATATGGATAGGAGAATGAATAATAATGGAGTCCAAATTCCACCAGTAGCTTTTGGAGGAATGAATCGCTAATTGGCAAAGAAGTTACCTACACATTGTACTATACCCGTGGATCGAAATCTATGTATAATGCACACTCAATTCATGATATTTAAATTCGCGTTACAAATATATGTAATAGATGTGAATGGCTTTGTTACTAATAAGTCTTTGGCTTAAGAGTACCAAATTCCTGTCGTCCCTTAGGTGATTTTATACATGTTTGTGAGTAGTTTGTTGTTAAACAATAGCTTGTGTAAAGAATGTAACACGGTAACATATAAATCCATCTGGTTACATTATATTCGGTTTTGCTTTCGTGCTTTTATGATTGCCTTTGTGTAGTTGTGTGGATCGCTTAACTTTTTTTTAATCGATTATTACATTAGATGATAATATATATCTTATGATTTATGACCCATTGTGAAAATGAGGATAAAAATTGCAAACAATATATATTATTTACGACCACCATTTTTTTTACATCTGGTGATAAACCCATTGATGTGCAACAATTCTCGCATCAATGCAAGTCCTCCAAAAAAAATTGTGAGAAAACAATGGATAAAAACATCCCAATAGTTTGTATAAATAGATACTGTTAATACCAATATTAAGCAATTCTCAGGCAAAACTCGATTATCCAACACATCATTCTATCTGGATAATTGAGTTTAAATTATGAATTCCTCACTCCCAAATGACGATAAGGATAAGGCTCCTCAAAGTGCCCCAACCGTGTCCGCTGCTGCACCGTCTTCTAGTGACTCAGATTCTAGCAAAGGTGAGGCTCGTACAAATAGCCAGTATGTCGACGGGGCTCCACTACAACAAGGCGTGGTTCCTGTTTGGGCCACTGGTCTCTTTGAATGCTTTGATGATATTCCAACCTGTAAGTCTAATAAGGTTACATTGTTTATGATTGTTTTCTAATTTCTTCATCAAATAATTAACCTAGCGAATGTCTTTCGTCTTAACAGGTCTCATAACAGCATTTGCCCCATGTGTTACTTTTGGACAAATTGCTGAAATGGTTGACAGGGGACAAAACAGTAAGTGTTCATTATATTGCAATCGATGAGTCGAAATGTGTGGATTTAATAGTTTTTATTCTAAAACAGCAATGTTTATAAATTAATAGGTTGGGGTGTATACGTTTTGCTTCATGCTGGAATATTGTACTTCACGGGCTGCGGATGTCTGTTATCTGCATACTACAGGGTTAAGATGAGCAATCTCTACAAGTTGCCTGCTGACCCGCTTATAAATATTCTTGTTCATCTAATATGTGAACCGTGTGCCTTGTGCCAAGAATATCGTGAGCTTCAGGCTCGTGGCTTCAACATGCAACTTGGTAACATATATACCTTATCTGTTTCTCTTTTATAAATTTGGATTTCCAATCAAAATGATTCATTTCTTTGATGATTTTTACTTGTTTAGGAGTCGGATGGCGTGGTCAATCTCCAGAGATACAACAAACTGGTGGATTTATGGTGGCACCAAAGGTTCCTGGAGGAATGAACAAACAAATTTAATCACTTTGGGATGTTGAGGAATTAATCATGCTTGTTTTTTGAACATAATTAATCAATAGTTGTTTTATACTTGGATCACCTATGTATACAGATGTACGTGATTGTGTTACGCTGAATATTATTATTGTGTACTTTTGTTTATTCATAGCCGAGGAATGTGTAGGGCTGCCATATATGTTCTTGTAAATCTTTGGTTGTTGAAATACATGGGAACGTTTGAAGTTGATCTGCAACATTCTAAAGAGATAATTTTCCGCCAACCTCTTATACTTTTCTTTCAACCTTCTTTTATTTTTGCAGGTTCATTTTCATTCTAAATCATCTAACTGAAACTCCTGGTTTTTCTCTTGTCTGTTTCCTTTGCAGCCGACCTATCGAGTTCTTTTAGGACTACTCCAACGCCCTCAAAAGCTGAAAGCAATGTACTACTCGGGTCCGGTTCAACTAAAAATCATGGTGCTAGTATCTTGTAGGCCACAAATGTCTTATGTCCTACTGATGTGGGATAACTTGTTACGAACTCTCCCACTCAAACTCCTGACATCCGGATGTCAGCTATTGACGTAGAAAGGAAGCGTGAATAAAACCCTAACAAGAGTTAACCAAAATCACAAAGGATTTAAAGACAAAAAGTCAAAGACATATTGTTAATTACCTAAACAATGAACCAAAGCCGTGCATTTATAGGGAATTAAGACTTGGAGAAAAAGTAATCTAAACAAAGTAAAAACCGAATCAAACTATAAAAGGTATACTCAGCTGTGAATGTCTCAAGGACGTAAGGAATAGTTTCCCTCTACGGCATAGGGACTATGACGCATAGACAAATGCTTATTTGAAAGCTTTACAATGTAGAGAGGCAAATGTCTTTAGGTCGTAGAAACCTAAATCAAAACAAATTAATAGGCGTAGCATTTAAGGCGTAAGCAGAGAAATCCATTTACGTTGTAGGGAATGTTAGGCTACGTTTTCGTGATTCGATTCCTCCTGCTATGCTCCAAATGCTCAATGTATTCTCCAACTAGCTCCTCGATCTTGTCCTCATCATTACCTCTCACTTTAGAAGAACTCGTACTCGAGTTCTCATCTTCAATATCATCCTCGGGGTGAAATTCATAAATGTCAAAAATATTGAAAGTCTTTGAAATACTCATGGTATTTGATAAATCTACTACATAATCATTATCATTGATCTTTCAAATCTTGTATGGATCATATTTCTTTTGCTTGAGCTTGTTGTACGTACCAATCGGAAAACGCTCTTTTATTAAGAAACACCATTACCTTGTCACCTTTCTTAAACAACTTAACTCGATGATGTTTATCTGCAGCAACCTTTTACTTGGCATTTGGCTCAACATTTTTAGCCCGAACAACTTTATGCATAGCTTGAACCTCTTCCACCATCTTGTTTGCTTGAACATTCTTCTTGTCTTGTCTGGTAAATCAACCAAATCCACCACTTGACTCAGTGGAGTCTTAGAAACAATTTCAAATAGTGAAAACCCCGTTAAACTATGAATCACACTATTGTAGGCAAACTCTGCTCGAGCTAAAGACACATCCCATAACTTCGGCTTATCTCCACATAAACAATGAATCATGTTTCCTAAAGTACGATTAACTACTTCGATTTGACAATCTGTTTGAGGAAGAGTGGTACTATTATTGTTCAAAGATGTACCTTAATACTTACAATGTGTCAACCAAAAATGTGCAAGCAACTTACTATCACGATCTGAAATAATTGACTTTCGAACTCCACGAAAACAAACCACCTTTTGAAAGAATGACCTTGCAATATGAGCCGCATCTGAGGTCTTCCATATGAATAGTGATGAAGTATGCGCGTTTGATGATCCAGTTTAAGGTAAGGTGATTATCTCGGTTATATAGAATCTATACTACGTATAAAGGAAAAATGTTCAATCTTGAAAAAATAGTCAATCTTGAAAAGTGGAATTCTTGAAAAATCTTATTAAAGGAAATTATGAAATATAATTAATACTCTTATTAAAACACCCCATTATTTAAAAGTACAATGATTTATTCACATTGTACAACTAATTAAAAACATATCTAACAAATTAAATACAAACAATTAATACAAATCACAAACCGGGTTGACCCGGGACGCTTCAAACCAGACGGGTTGAACCGGTTTAATTTGACCCGTTTTCGACCCAACCTAGCAAGTTGACCCGGTTTAAATCGACCAACGGGTTCAACCGGGAACCGGTGTCGCCACCGGTTCGTCTGACTAATAAAAGCCATACGAAAACATATATTTCAAAATGAAACTATTAATACACATCGAAAACCGGGTTGACCTGGGACGCTTCAAACCCGGCAGGTTGACCCGGTTTAATTTGCCCCGTTTTCGACCCAACCCGTCGGGTTCACTCGATTTAAATTGACCCATTTTTCGTCCAGAACGGGTCGAACCGGGTTTCAAAACATTATGTTTAATCTCTAAATCTTCAAACTTTTATTATTTTTCGTTTATAACCCATAAATTTTTTTTATCACTAAACGATCTGTCGCTATAAAATCCCGTTGCTATGCACAGGTACTCGTCTAGTATATCATGAAAGTGCTCTTTATTTGAAATTCTAGATGTCTTGATGAGTGCTCAAACACTCATCGTTTTTGATATATTTAAACTGCCAAAACGCACAAAAACAATCAAAAAGATATCAAATTACTTAAAATATCCCAGGGATTGTGTTTTATGTGTTTTAAAAGCAAAATGTGCAAAAACAAAGAAAAAACGTACAAAGTTTGCAGTATTGGCAGTTTCAGTCCCCCAAGTTTCAAAACTTGTCAAATTTAGTCCCTAAGCATTTATTTTGAAAGAAAAAGTCAACCCAAGGTTTTGAAAGTCAATTTCACAAAATATTACATTTGGGTTGCAAGTTTTCCAAAATTACATAATTAGTCCCTGAAAAATCCAAAAATGGCAAAAGTGGTCCCTGGGAAAGTTTTGGAATTTTGAAAATTGGAAATATGCCAAAATGGTTCTTGAAGTTATGATTATTGGCAACATTAGTCCTTGTGGGTACCTTGGATAAGTTACACTTCAGCCCCCTCAACTTTGAAGGATTTACAAAAATGGTCCTTGTGTTAACTATAACCCAACCGGACCCTATTTTTATTTAATCCAAAAACCAAACCCAACCCAAGCATTGGTCTGATCCATCTACACAACCCAGGCCCAAACAACATTAGCCCAACCCCTCCTAACCGTTCTAAATAACCCCCAACTTTGACCCGTGTTGACCATCTCCTTCCCCCCAACACCAGACCGCAAAACCAGGGTATACATCCCCCCCCCCTCCTCACCTTTTCACCAACCAATCCCCCCACAATTAATAGCCTCACCTAACAACTCCACCACCATAAATGCATCACCAAACCCCTCACCAACACCACTCAGCTTACCCCGTATAAAAGTTTTGGCGCCAATTTCTAATCAATGGTGTGGATGGTTCAAAATCTAATTCAACGGTGAGGATTTGGTCAGAGGGTCAAGGCAAGGCATGTGGGACTCTCAGTTTTCAAATTTGAGCCATGTGGAAGACTTAGGGAATTATTTTAGGTCGTTATATATAGAAAAGCTCATAAGAAGCTTTTAGTGTGTAATTTTTCTTAGTTCTATGTAGTTTCAGTTTATTTTTAATGTAATGTAACTATTTTTATCAATGAAAGTTCAGTTTGAAGTTTAATTCTCATTTCCACTTTTCAAAGTCTCATTTCACATTATCAAGTTCTAATTAAAGCTTCTAATTTGAGAGTAGTGAATTCACAAGCTATTACAAGCTCAGAAACAAGGTTTTATTAACTTAACAAACTTGTGTGATCAACTCTTAACTCATTTCTAAATATTCACTAAAAAACAAAGAAAAATCAAAAATAAAAAAAAATGGTGATCACATACTGAATGAGCATGGAGCACAGTGAATCAAGGATGGTTGTGGGTTAGGAACCTCATGGGAGGGCATAGGATTGGTTAAATTGGTTCCTTGGATCCTATTCAGTTGCTTGGAAGGCTTATGTGAGCCCTTCTTTTCATTTTCACTCTCTTATGTAGTTTGGTTGTATGTTACTGCTTAATTTACTTGAACTATTGGTTAATTTAGTAATTGGGTACAATAGATTGTGTGGATTACTTGTTTGAATCTAGTTATTATCAAATATGTCTGTTATAGGGGTGTTTGGTTCTAAGGTGTTTGAGTTGTTTTACTAGTTCATTTGTGCAATTCTGTGCTTAACTTAGTTGTGTGGGTGTAAACAAGCTCAGGGAAACTTTTCTTTTGGTCATAAACTCACCCACAAGTCAAAATTCAAGCAATCACTCACCACAGTCAACTGTGGTGAGTTTTGAATTGAAAAATCCACAAAACCATTTCACAAGTTGTATTTGTTACTTAATTTATCTTTCATACTGCTTAATATATCATTTCAGGTCATTAAATCAGCTGTATAAGTTCATATAAGTCAAAGCTCAAGTTTTGTTAAAAGTCAAAAGTTCATTACCTCAGAAAAACCAAATATGCAATGAATTTTCTAGAATTTTGTGTTTGATATTAACCTGTGAAATTTGTTGTGGTAATAGCTTGTCAGTAGAAGTTTAAGATCCTATGGTTGTGTTATTTTTGTGATTTTTCTCACAGCTTGTGCATAAGCTAAAAGTGAGCTGCAGGGCAAGCTCTTGCCCTATCTCAGCAGACCTAAACCATCCACCCAACTTTGGTGGCCTTTTGTGACTGACCCAGTGGGTCCCACAGCCCCTAATTTGCATCATTCAACCCTCCTCCTACCCAGGAACAAGGGTTGACTCTTTGTTTGACCCCTAGGATAGTGGACCCCACCTGTTTTTGGCCCTAAACTTTGTCCCATAACTGCATCAGTAATCCAATAAGCAAAGTGCTTATTTGAGCTTTTTGGCTTATTCAGGCCATCTTGTTGTTTGATATTTGCTTATTATTGTTTATTGGACTCAGTGAAACCAACAAATATCATTGTGGACCCCACATCTCACCATTTGAGCTAAAAACACTCCACAGTCAACAAAAGTCAACTGTGGGTGTAATAAGCATTTCAAGTGCTTATTCCTTGGGTTAAAACAAAAGTTTCTTTGTTAAAAATAGTTGTTTTTAGTTTATAATTAGTTTAGAAAAAGAAAAAAACCAAAAAACCAATTTTAAAAATAGTGATAGCTTCTATTTAATAGGATTTATCAATTTATTTTTCTTTTTAATTTATTTCTAAGTAATATATCACTTTTATATTTTTAGAAATTCTATTTTAGGTTAAAATAATTTTATAAATTTTTCCAGATTTTTATTTTGTCTTTTAGTGGTTTTTCTAATTAATTTTAGTTTAATTTAGTTTTAATTAATATTAATCAATTAAATAGCATAATTAGATTTTATATAGTATAACCTAGTTTTTATAATTTTTCTAGCTTTTAATTTAGTTAAAACATTTTTATAAATTTTTCTAGAATATTTACTGTTCATTTTCTATTTTTTATAATATAATTAGTTTAATTAGTAATTAATAAGTAATTAGAATAATAATTAATTAATTAGCTTAAAAATACTTAGAATTAACTTTTTATAATTTTTTAGGATTCCTGTAATGGTTAATTAGATTTGTAAAATTTTTCTTAATTTTCTTAGCCTTTTTAGTATTTTTAATAATTCTAATTAATTTAATTAGTAATAAATAGATAATTAGTAATTAATTAATAATAAATAATTAAATAATATAAAAATAGTTTTTAATTTTCTTAAAATTTTCTTTAATTAATAGGATTGTAAAAATACCAATTTTACACTTTTAACCCTCCCAGTCTATCAGTTGTACTTTTTGTTTTATTCGTCTGAATACGTTTTTTAATTAAAACGTACGTTTTTAGGTTTAGCTCAAATCTTCGTACTCCAAATTCCCGTAATCAACCACATAGCTTTCCTAAGCTATATTTGTTAATAATTTCCAAATAATTTTCACAACAAACCCTTTTTCTGTGAATAACACCCGATTACGAACACGCTAAAGTTACATTTCACACCTCAACGGGATTTAACGACCCGGTGATACATTATATTACCCGGAGCATTGATCTAGGCTATTTGACTTAGTTGACCATTCTTTGGTTAATTTAAGTTAGGTGGTTTGGCATCAATCAATTTATGGCGCCACTGCCGGGGAGGTGTGCGCGTTTCTGTAGCGTTTTTCGAGATTAGTGTTATCTCACCTCACTCATTGTACAAATACCATCACTTGTGAATATTTTCAAAATTAAAACACATAAAAATGTCATTGACACTTTTCCTAAAGTGTTAAAACACCAAAAAAAGTAAAAAACCAACAAAACTTATCGTAACGTTTTCTGATTCGGTTTTCTTTTAAGGTGATTCTTGAAGAGAAACGAGTCTGGATTACGGGACGATAACAAAAATATTGTCCAAAAAGTTTTTATCCCTAGTGCATGCGCACTCGTTCTTCAAGGTCCACTAGCCCATTACGTGAGCTGGTTCAGAGACCTCGAAGACCTCGTAGACGTTCTGCACCAACAGTCGGGTCTGAGATCCGTACTGTTCCACCTCCAGCTGTCATCATGGCAGCTGAACCCACTATGAACGAGCTTTTCCAAGCACCCGTCGAGGGTTACGGAGATGCTATCGTTGTTCCAACAATCATGGCCGATAATTTTGAGCTTAAAACAGGATTAATAAATCTGGCCACATCACGTCAATTCTACGGTTATGAGAGGGACGATCCTCAAGATCACATTCGATGGTTCAATAAAATCACTTACACCATCAAATGCAAAGATGTTCCCTCTGATGCAATCAAACTTCTTCTCTTCCCATTCTCCCTGGAGGGACAAGCCCGGATTTGGCTTGAAAAACAACCTCCACGATCTATTGAGACATAGGAAGATCTTGTGAAAAAGTTCGTGAATGAATTCTTTCATCCTTCCAAAACCACAAGTCTCAAGAACGATATCATGAAATTCACGCAAAAATTTGATGAATCATTTAGTGAGGCATGGGATCGTTACAAGGAATTGCTCCGAAAATGCCCTCACCGCGGTTTCTCTGATCTCATGACACTTGATACTTTCTACAATGGTGTAAGCCAATCTGATCAAGACTCTCTAAATGCCTCCGCTGGAGGTAACTTCTTGAATCGCACCACAAAGGATGCTTTAGAAATCATTGAGAATAAATCTAAGGTTCGCATTCCCCGAAGCAGATCGGTTTGTTCCCAAAGGGATGTTGTTCCTTCTTCTTCATCGCCCGTGGCTCAGTCTAGCACCGATGCTAGACTTGACAAACTCACGGAAGCTGTCCATGCATTTGTTCTCGCCCAAAGCAAGAAAGATTCTTCTCCTTCTCCACAAGCTGAAATCAAAAAGATAGAAGTTTGTGTTACTTGTGGTGGTCCACATTCATATTATAATTGCACTGCCACTGAAGGCAATCCATTCGAAGTAAATGCAATAGCCGGCAATTCCAACCAAGGAGGTATCCAATACCGTCCTCAAGTGGAACCAAATTACCGGGCTAGCAATCAGGGTGGACCACCCGGTTTTCCTCAAAATCCAAATAGGTTTAATCCTAATCCACCAAGGGGGCCTAATTTGCAAAATCAAAATCCTGCCCCCGTCAATCAGTACCCACCCCAAAGGGGTAATCAAGGGTATTCAGCCCCAAATTATCAAGATCCCCTCCCAAACGAGCTCAATAACTACATCAAAGTTAATGAGAGCAAAATGAGGGCAATGCAAAATCAAATCTCAAATTTGAAAAATGATTTCCAATCATCAATAACCAAACAGGGTCAAGAGCTGAAGAGTGAGTTGATGCAAACAAACAACAAAATTGATCAAAATCAAGGCAAGATTGAAAATATGCTTGCCAGTCTTATGAATCATCTCACTCCACCCTCTACATCAGGAAGTCTCCCGGCTAATACAATTGTTAACCCCAAGGATGAACTCAAAGCTATTACTACACGAAGTGGTAAAGCTTATGAAGAGCCGCCAGTTCCTCCTATTTCTCCTCTTCCTCCTATGCCTCCTCCTCTTTATTCTGAGGAATTTGAAATTGAGCCTGAGGCAACCACGGACAAGGTGCAATTTACTAGCCCACGAAGTACCGCACACGTCCACCCTCAGGTTGTTCCAGAAATTGTACCAAAATTTGGACTTGTACCAAAACCGGGAGTCGTATTTGAACCATCAACAACTCCTGGAGAGAACCCTAAATCCAAACCTTCACTACCATACCCGTCAAGACTTAATGAACAAAAGCTCCGCGAAAAGGCTAGTCACCAAATGGATAAGTTTTATCAAATCTTTCAAGATTTGCACTTTGACGTTAGCCTTGCGGATGCTATCATCCTGATGCCCAAATTCGCATCGATGATCAAGAACTTGTTAAGCAACAAGGAAAAATTGTACGAAATGGCAAAGACTCCTCTGAACGAAAACTGCTCAGTAGTTATCTTAAAGAAGCTTCCGAAGAAGCTTGGAGACCCTGGGAGATTTCTCATTCCATGTGTTTTCCTTGGGATGGTTGAGTGCTTCGCCTTAGCTGATCTTGGCGCTAGCATCAACCTGATGCCTTACTCAGTGTGGGAGAAATTGTCTCTTCCTCAACTCACTCCTACGTGCATGACTCTCGAGCTTGCCGACCGTTCAATCTCTCATCCTCTCGGCATTGCCGAAGATGTATTCGTGAAAGTAGGAAAGTTCCATTTCCCTGCTGACTTCGTTGTTGTTAAGTTCGATGCTGACCCACGAGTTCCTCTCATTCTTGGGAGAGGATTCTTAAGGACGGGTCGTACGTTAATTGATGTGCACGAAGAGGAAATAACTCTTCGTGTTGGTAATGAAGCTGTAACCTTTAACCTCGATCAAACTTCGAGGTACTCCTCTAACTATAACGCCGAAACGGTTAACCGAATTGATGTCATTGATGTCGCGTCTGAGGAGTACGCTCAAGAGGTTTTAGGTTTTGTCGATGATTCTCCGAGTGAAAACTTCACTCCATCTTCTCACCCCATTATTGCTAATTCTTCTCCTTCCCTCACTCCGTTTGAGGGAAGTGACTTCATCTTCTTAGAAGAAATTGAGGCCTTTCTCAAAAGTGATTCGATTCCCGATGGAATTGATAACCAAGAGATCGACCTCGAGAGGGATATTCACCTGCTGGAAAAATTGTTAAACGAAGATCCCTCTCATCTTCTTGTTCTACCACAAACACTTCATAAGGAGGAAGTCAAAAATGTTGAGAAAACTGATGACTTTCCCGCGGTTGAACTTAAGGACTTGCCGCCTCACCTTAAGTATGCATTTCTGGAGGGTGATGATAAATTGCCCGTCATTATTGCTAAAGACTTAAGTGTTGAGGAAAAGGCTGCTCTTATACAGGTTTTGAAGTCTCATAAACGAGCAATTGCTTGGCGTCTCTCCGATATCAAGGGCATCAACCCTGAGTTTTGTACTCACAAGATATTAATGGAGGATGACTTCAAACCTGCGGTCCAACATCAAAGAAGGGTGAATCCAAAAATTCACGAGGTTATCAAACAAGAGGTTTTAAAACTTCTTGATGCCGGATTGATTTACCCTATCTCGGACAGTCCTTGGGTCAGCCCAGTTCACTGTGTTCCAAAAAAGGGTGGCATTACTGTTGTCACAAACGAGGAAAATGAGTTAATTCCAACTCGTTTGGTCACGGGGTGGCGCGTCTGCATTGATTATCGTAAATTGAATGACGCCACCCGTAAGGATCATTTTCCTCTGCCCTTTATGGATCAGATGCTCGAGAGATTAGCGGGGAATGAGTACTATTGCTTCCTCGATGGTTTCTCGGGTTACTTTCAGATTCTCATTGACCCGCAAGACCAAGAAAAGACCACTTTTACGTGCCCCTATGGAACTTTCGCATATAAACGTATGCCATTTGGCTTATGTAATGCTCCGGGCACATTTCAAAGATGTATGATGGCCATCTTTTCCGACATGATCGGGAAAAGTATGGAGGTCTTTATGGACGATTTCTCGGTCATTGGGGATTCGTTTAAATCATGTCTCTCCCATTTAGACAGCATGCTAAAACGTTGTGAAGACACAAAGTTATGTCTAAATTGGGAGAAGAGTCACTTTATGGTCAAAGAGGGCATTGTCCTCGGCCATAAAATTTCAAAGAATGGGATGGAGGTTGACCGTGCCAAAGTGGACGTCATTGCAAAATTGCCTCATCCCACGACTGTGAAAGGTGTTAGGAGCTTTTTGGGTCACGTCGGTTTCTACCGTAGGTTTATTCAAGATTTTTCTAAAATCGCCCGGCCTATGACCCATCTCCTCGAGAAGGATGCTCCTTTTATCTTCTCCCCTGAGTGCATCAAAGCTTTTGAAACATTAAAGAAAAGGCTTACCGAGGCACCGATTCTTGTTGCCCCCGATTGGGACTTGCCCTTCGAGCTCATGTGTGATGCTAGTGATTATGTGATAGGGGCAGTCCTGGGGCAACGCAAAACAAAACATTTTCAGCCTATACACTATGCCAGCAAGACTATGACCGAGGCACAAAGTCATTACACCACCACTGAAAAAGAATTATTAGCTGTGGTGTATGCTTTTGAAAAATTCCGGCCATACCTGATTCTGACTAAAAGCATAGTGTATACGGATCATTCGGCTTTGAAGTATCTATTTGCAAAACAAGATGCAAAGCCGAGACTCCTCCGATGGGTTCTCCTCCTTCAGGAATTTGATATCATTATTCGTGATAAAAAGGGAGCTGAGAACCTAGCTGCTGATCATCTCTCCCGTCTTGAAAACCCTCACCAAAATGCTTTCGAGAAAAAGGAAATAAATGAAACATTTCCTCTCGAAACCCTCAATGTGGTTTCATTTCGTGGAGACTCGATTACCCCATGGTTTGCCGACTTTGCAAACTATCTTGCGGGTAACTTCATTGTGAAAGGGATGTCGTCCCAACAAAAAAATAAATTTTTCAAAGATGTTAAACATTACTTTTGGGACGACCCCTACTTGTTCAAGATATGCGCGGATCAAGTCATCCGGCGGTGTGTGTATGGTCAGGAAGCCACTGAAATTTTAAAGGCTTGCCATGCTGGTCCCACGGGGGGCCACCACAATCCCAACTACACCGCCAAAAAAGTGTTTGATTCTGGCTTTTATTGGCCCTCGATCTACAAGGATGCCCAAGATTTGGTCAAGTCCTGTGACGCTTGTCAACGTCACGGGAATATTTCACAAAAGAATGAAATGCCTCAGAATGCAATTCAAGTTTGTGAAATCTTTGATATCTGGGGCATCGACTTTATGGGGCCATTTCCATCCTCTCACGGCAATAAATACATACTCGTGGCAGTTGACTACTTGTCAAAATGGGTTGAAGCGAAAGCTTTACCCACAAATGATGCCCGAGTAGTTGTGAAATTTTTAAAAGCTCTTTTTGCCCGATTCGGAACTCCACGTGCTATTATTAGTGATCGTGGTACGCACTTCTGTAATGACAAATTTGACAAAGTCATGCAAAAGTACGGTGTAACTCACCGTCTTTCCACTGCGTACCACCCTCAAACGAGTGGACAAGTCGAAGTGTCCAATCGGGGCATTAAAAGAATCTTGGAAAGAACTGTAGGTGAGAATCGTGCATCTTGGTCGGACAAATTAGATGATGCACTTTGGGCTTTCCGTACGGCTTACAAAACACCCATTGGGTGTACGCCTTATAAACTTGTGTACGGAAAAGCGTGCCATCTTCCGATCGAGCTTGAGCATAAAGCCTATTGGGCCCTCAAGCATGCCAATTTCGATCTCAGAACGGCGGGTGATCACAGAAAAGTTCAACTAAATGAATTAAACGAACTTCGTGATCAAGCTTACGAGAACTCTTTGATCTATAAACAAAAGATAAAGAAGATTCATGACTCAAAAATCAAAAATCGCGTTTTTAACGTTGGTGATCGAGTCCTTCTTTTCAACTCTAGACTCAAGATCTTCTCGGGAAAGCTCAAAACCCGATGGACTGGTCCATTCACTATCACAAAAGTTTATCCTTATGGTACCGTCGAATTATCTCAAAATGACGGTCCTAACTTCAATGTGAATGGACATCGGTTAAAGCACTACTTTGGAGAGGACGTACCATCCATGGTCGTTCCGGATCTCCAAACTTTCCCCAAGGACAATTGAATTCGGGGATAGAGTCAAGCTAGCGACTCGATGATCAAAAACTAGCAACAATACGGGTTTTCACCCGTATCTCTGATTCTTTCTATTTTCTACCACCGAGTGTGGGGGAATGGCCAACCCCCCGCTGTTTGAAAAAATGTATATATGTATTTATTTCGAAAAAAAAAAAAAAAAAAAGGTTGTATATATATAGAAATAAAGTGAAAATTGGTATTTCCGCAGTTAGATTCGAATCTTGCCTTTTTACGTTCATAGCTTCGGCATAATAGCTGGGACTTTGAATATTGAGGACAATATTCATTTCTAAGTGTGGGGGGGAAATTCTAACGAATTTTATCAAAATATCTTTCAAGTACCCCCGTTTTTGGCCAAAATTTTCAAAATTTTTCTCTTTATTTCAAAATTTTTGTGGTAATCAGTCCGCCTTGTCTAAACGACAAAAGGGATTGGCTAATCCAGGAGCAAACGGCTCTTGGTAAAGATAAATCAAATCCGTTGACGGCTGGCAATTTGCCCAAAATTGTATGGTTCATCAACTCCCCGAAAACAAATGAGTTGGCTAGCCCGCAAGATTATGGCATGTGGTAAAGGCCGTGGAAAATCCATAATTGGTAATCAGCTCACCAAGATGTTGACTAAGTCCATCAAGAGTTGGCTAGTCCAGGAGCAAACGGCTCTTGGTAAAGACTTAACAAATCCGTTGGAAGCTGGTGGTTTGCTCAAAATCACACGGTTATCAGGTGTGCCACAGTTCTTACACCTGGCTACTCCAGAAGTGATGGCTTTTGGTAAAGAGTTTAAAATCCATCAAGTTTTCTAAAAAGATTGCTAGGGACTAGCAATAGTTCAGTGTGGGGGATTGATGAGTGCTCAAACACTCATCGTTTTTGATATATTTAAACTGCCAAAACGCACAAAAACAATCAAAAAGATATCAAATTACTTAAAATATCCCAGGGATTGTGTTTTATGTGTTTTAAAATCAAAATGTGCAAAAACAAAGAAAAAACGTACAAAGTTTGCAGTATTGGCAGTTTCAGTCCCCCAAGTTTCAAATCTTGTCAAATTTAGTCCCTAAGCATTTATTTTGAAAGAAAAAGTCAACCCAAGGTTTTGAAAGTCAATTTCACAAAATATTACATTTGGGTTGCAAGTTTTCCAAAATTACATAATTAGTCCCTGAAAAATCCAAAAATGGCAAAAGTGGTCCCTGGGAAAGTTTTGGAATTTTGAAAATTGGAAATATGCCAAAATGGTTCTTGAAGTTATGATTATTGTCAACATTAGTCCTTGTGGGTAACTTGGATAAGTTACACTTCAGCCCCCTCAACTTTGAAGGATTTACAAAAATGGTCCTTGTGTTAACTATTACCCAACCGGGCCCTATTTTTATTTAATCCAAAAACCAAACCCAACCCAAGCATTGGTCTGATCCATCTACACAACCCAGGCCCAAACAACATTAGCCCAACCCCTCCTCACCGTTCTAAATAACCCCCAACTTTGACCCGCGTTGACCATCTCCTTCCCCCCAACACCAGACCGCAAAACCAGGGTATACATCCCCCCCCCCCCTCCTCACCTTTACACCAACCAATCCCCCCACAATTAATAGCCTCACCTAACAACTCCACCACCATAAATGCATCACCAAACCCCTCACCAACACCACTCAGCTTACCCCGTATAAAAGTTTTGGCGCCAATTTCTAATCAATGGTGTGGATGGTTCAAAATCTAATTCAACGGTGAGGATTTGGTCAGAGGGTCAAGGCAAGGCATGTAGGACTCTCAGTTTTCAAATTTGAGCCATGTGGAAGACTTAGGGAATTATTTTAGGTCGTTATATATAGAAAAGCTCATAAGAAGCTTTTAGTGTGTAATTTTTCTTAGTTCTATGTAGTTTCAGTTTATTTTTAATGTAATGTAACTATTTTTATCAATGAAAGTTCAGTTTGAAGTTTAATTCTCATTTCCACTTTTCAAAGTCTCATTTCACATTATCAAGTTCTAATTAAAGCTTCTAATTTGAGAGTAGTGAATTCACAAGCTATTACAAGCTCAGAAACAAGGTTTTATTAACATAACAAACTTGTGTGATCAACTCTTAACTCATTTCTAAATATTCACTAAAAAACAAAGAAAAATAAAAAATAAATAAAAAAATGGTGATCACATACTGAATGAGCATGGAGCACAGTGAATCAAGGATGGCTGTGGGTTAGGAACCTCATGGGAGGGCATAGGATTGGTTAAATTGGTTCCTTGGATCCTATTCAGTTGCTTGGAAGGCTTATGTGAGCCCTTCTTTTCATTTTCACTCTCTTATGTAGTTTGGTTGTATGTTACTGCATAATTTACTTGAACTATTGGTTAATTTAGTAATTGGGTACAATAGATTGTGTGGATTACTTGTTTGAATCTAGTTTTTATCAAATATGTCTGTTATAGGGGTGTTTGGTTCTAAGGTGTTTAAGTTGTTTTACTAGTTCATTTGTGCAATTCTGTGCTTAACTTAGTTGTGTGGGTGTAAACAAGCTCAGGGAAACTTTTCTTTTGGTCATAAACTCACCCACAAGTCAAAATTCAAGCAATCACTCACCACAGTCAACTGTGGTGAGTTTTGAATTGAAAAATCCACAAAACCATTTCACAAGTTGTATTTGTTACTTAATTTATCTTTCATACTGCTTAATATATCATTTCAGGTCATTAAATCAGCTGTATAAGTTCATATAAGTCAAAGCTCAAGTTTTGTTAAAAGTCAAAAGTTCATTACCTCAGAAAAACCAAATATGCAATGAATTTTCTAGAATTTTGTGTTTGATATTAACCTGTGAAATTTGTTGTGGTAATAGCTTGTCAGTAGAAGTTTAAGATCCTGTGGTTGTGTTATTTTTGTGATTTTTCTCACAGCTTGTGCATAAGCTAAAAGTGAGCTGCAGGGCAAGCTCTTGCCCAGTCTCAGCAGACCTAAACCATCCACCCAACTTTGGTGGCCTTTTGTGACTGACCCAGTGGGTTCCACAGCCCCTAATTTGCATCATTCAACCCCCCTCCTACCCAGGAACAAGGGTTGACTCTTTGTTTGACCCCTAGGATAGTGGACCCCACCTGTTTTTGGCCCTAAACTTTGTCCCATAACTGCATCAGTAATCCAATAAGCAAAGTGCTTATTTGAGCTTTTTGGCTTATTCAGGCCATCTTGTTGTTTGATATTTGCTTATTATTGTTCATTGGACTCAGTGAAACCAACAAATATCATTGTGGACCCTACATCTCACCATTTGAGCTAAAAACACTCCACAGTCAACAAAAGTCAACTATGGGTGTAATAAACATTTCAAGTGCTTATTCCTTGGGTTAAAACAAAAGTGTCTTTGTTAAAAATAGTTTTTTTTAGTTTATAATTAGTTTAGAAAAAGAAAAAAACCAAAAAACCAATTTTAAAAATAGTGATAGCTTCTATTTAATAGGATTTATCAATTTATTTTTCTTTTTAATTTATTTCTAAGTAATATATCACTTTTATATTTTTAGAAATTCTATTTTAGGTTAAAATAATTTTATAAATTTTTCCAGATTTTTATTTTGTCTTTTAGTGGTTTTTCTAATTAATTTTAGTTTAATTTAGTTTTAATTAATATTAATCAATTAAATAGCATAATTAGATTTTATATAGTATAACCTAATTTTTATAATTTTTCTAGCTTTTAATTTAGTTAAAACATTTTTATAAATTTTTCTAGAATTTTTACTGTTCATTTTCTATTTTTTATAATATAATTAGTTTAATTAGTAATTAATAAGTAATTAGAATAATAATTAATTAATTAGCTTAAAAATACTTAGAATTAACTTTTTATAATTTTTTAGGATTCCTGTAATGGTTAATTAGATTTGTAAAATTTTTCTTAATTTTCTTAGCCTTTTTATTATTTTTAATAATTCTAATTAATTTAATTAGTAATAAATAGATAATTAGTAATTAATTAATAATAAATAATTAAATAATATAAAAATAGTTTTTAATTTTCTTAAAATTTTCTTTAATTAATAGGATTGTAAAAATACCAATTTTACACTTTTAACCCTCCCAGTCTATCAGTTGTACTTTTTGTTTTATTCGTCTGAATACGTTTTTTAATTAAAACGTACGTTTTTAGGTTTAGCTCAAATCTTCGTACTCCAAATTCCCGTAATCAACCACATAGCTTTCCTAAGCTATATTTGTTAATAATTTCCAAATAATTTTCACAACAAACCCTTTTTCTGTGAATAACACCCGATTACGAACACGCTAAAGTTACATTTCACACCTCAACGGGATTTAACGACCCGGTGATACATTATATTACCCGGAGCATTGATCTAGGCTATTTGACTTAGTTGACCATTCTTTGGTTAATTTAAGTTAGGTGGTTTGGCATCAATCATGTCTCTTTAAAACTTATTTTGAAAATTATTCTTTCATCAAAATATGAAATTTACTTTAAAATTCAAATCTAAAATTACTACTACTACTACTACTACTACTACTACTAATAATAATAATAATAATAATAATAATAATAATAATAATAATAATAATAATAATAATAATAATAATAATAATAATAATAATAATAATAATAATAATACCCAGCTGATGATGTGTTACTCTATTCTTGGGATGATGGGCGGGACACTTGTGTTGATTTGACAGGGGCTTCTCCCTTGACACAGACCAACATGGCTGATTTTGTTCCAGGGCGTGCAGTTGTTGAAGCTGCACAACGCAAACGGGCCAAGTATGAGACTAAATGTGCGGACAATGGATATGGGTTTCTCCCCTTCTCATTCTCTTCCTTGGGAGAGCTTGAGAAGGATACGGTGACATTACTAAAACGCATCCGTAGATTCTCGTTGACTCAGGACATTGGAGCACGTACCGCTGATCATATTTTTAGTAAAATTAGCTTTGCCGTAGCTAGAGGAGTGAGGGCCCAACTTGTTTCTCGGCTCCCCACTAATTTCTTGTAAATCCTATGATTTTCTAATGAAGTGATGTTTATAATAATAATAATAATAATAATAATAATAATAATAATAATAATAATAATAATAATAATAATAATAATAATAATAATAACAATAATAATAAGTTTGAAAGGATTTAACGCCAAATTTGACTGTAAAAATTTGAATTTTGACACAAAAATTACAATTTTAAGCCAAAATTTTCACACTTGCTATTTTGAATTTAACGTAAAAATTTGATGTTAAGACTAATCTCAAAATTAAATTTTACTCAAAGTTAACTTATTTTAATCCTTAAAAATCTTTGGCGTTAATACTGAAAGTGAAATCTTTAAACTATCTCGGTCTCGGTTGATCAATGATGAATTATCTTGGTTGATAAGTGAAATGATTATCTCGCTTGATCAGATGAATTATCTTGATTGAAATTAAATTTTGAGAAGAGTTTGTTTTATAAAAAACCAAATAATCCAAAATAATGTTTGGACCGAAATACTAAATAAAATTGGACCGAGATATATCAGACTGAAATACACTACCGAGATCTTTGATTATCTCGGTTAAAAGGTACAAAGTATCGCTCCTAATTTCTCATATGTGTCAGGACTGAGAATGTACACAAGCGAAATAATATCTTGGACTGAGATAAATTCAAAACGATTACTTTTGCAAAAATACTACCAAACCTTCTCTTTTGATGTTTAACTAATGATTCTGAACCGATTGAGACTTATCCTAAACCTATAGAAAGAATTTAAACGTAAAAGTTTCAAACTTTAATTGTAAAAATCACCTTTTCGGAATAAGAACTATCTCGATTTACCTTTTATGACTTGATATCATTTTAAATCACACTTTTGATGGTTCTTTCTTCAAAGAAATCACTCCATCAATAATATGTAGGCTCTGATACAATTGTAGGCTAATTTATATCAAGAACCAACACACGATTTTAAAGAGAGAATGTTTTAGAGAAAGAAATAGATGAGGGAATTTGCTTATGAACTGAAATGACTAAAGAGAACAATAGAAGGCACTACCTCAACTTGTGAGGTCTTGGGGGTATTTATACCTATCGTTACATGTGAAGTCTCAATACCATGCTAGGTCTCGTGACTATTTATCTAATGTTTAATAGTTTCTCATGACTACACATTAGTCACGAGACGTTAACCTAACGAGTAAAACATAACATAAACCAACATTCAAAACTTAAACTATTACAATGATTACATATGTAACACCTTAGAAATTGAATTGCATATTAAAAGCTAACAATATTGGCCAAGGACCAAGAAACCCTCACCATCCTCTAGTGACCTCCCCTGAGAACACTAGAATGCATAAAGAGGCCCAACAAACACCAATGGATAAACTTCTTTAGGGGCCACTAGCGAAGAAAGAGTCCACCCTCAGCTCGATAGTGTTGTGTCAGCATTAACAATATCTCAACCTATAATTTCAACCTTTATCGTTGTGTACACTAAGTCTGCATTGAGGGATGAAGCTTCGCCTAGAGCCACCACTGAAGTTAACCTTAGCCAATATGATCCCAAGGAATCATGTATCCAACAACAGGTCAACGAAGAGGTATCCAAAGACAGTTCACTCCATTCCAGCTTTAAGGACCTATTGAATGAAACCAAGTTTGATGGAAAGGAGCTAGAATCCGAAACATTATTCTCCATACTTTCACTTACAATGGAAGAGAAGATTATTGCCACATAGATCCAGGAAGAGACTCTTTAGTCTTCAGTTCATGAATATGCCATTGAACAAGAACATGTTACTGAACAAGAATCTTCTCAATAACCACCATCACCAAAAACATTGCAAATAAGAGAGTTGTCCAATTAAGTTCTTATTCTTTTAGCTCAATTTCAAAAACTGAAGGCAGAAAAAGAATATATTAAGCAAGAAGTAGCAGGCCTACAAGCTCAACCAACATATCAATCCATCTCCCAGCTTTCCTCTTTACTGGTTTATGTTCTCAAACCTAAACTTGATAAGTTAGTAATGAGTGAGGGTGTTATCTCCCAGTTTCTAGTTGACCTAAAAGAAATGCCAAGACAACTAAAGGAGGTTACTTGTAAAGTCTAAGAACTCTTTGCTCAACTTTGAGGTCTAGAAATGGAGCTCTCAACTGAGCTCAAAGACATACCTCCTAACATCCA
Organism: Artemisia argyi; assembly: GCA_030686995.1. Taxonomy (NCBI): domain Eukaryota; kingdom Viridiplantae; phylum Streptophyta; class Magnoliopsida; order Asterales; family Asteraceae; genus Artemisia; species Artemisia argyi. The sequence continues at coordinate 69,032,957 of CM060697.1, forward strand.
AGACCTAACCAACAACATCTCTGACCTTACCAAGAGGTTGCCTCACTTAAAGCCAAGCAATTCAAGATTTAGCTTCTCTTTTGGAACTCCCATCTTTGGTTGTTAAGGTTAGCGAGTAGGTTGCTCAATACAAAACCCTGGAAACTATCCATTCAGTTCTTGAGCAAGTTCATGATGCTCTTAAAATCCTTCATGGTAGTGTCATCTCCGCAACCTTGATACCAAGCTCTTTTTTATTGCTTCAACAAGAGAAGCTGCCTATTTCTGCTAAGGGAAAGATGCCTATTTCTGCTGAGGGAAAGAAGACCACAAAAAAGACAAGTAAACAACTAAAATCTCTAAGTTGTTTCAAATAAGACACCCACAACAACAAGAAGCTAAGAGACTTAAGTTGATTCAGTCCACCAAGGTAATTATTTCTCCTCTCATTGAAATCCAAGCCCAACCTCAGACTCAAACTCAAGGGGAGCAATCAAACTAAACTAACAAAGGCAAGAATACAATGAGTCATGAAGAGGGTACTAAAGATGACTCTGATGAGGACACCAAAAACCCATGAGATAGAGCAACAAACCTTGAGTCCTACATTGCTAAGTCTATCATGAAAATCCACTTTTTTTTTTTTTTGGGTAAAGGGAACTTCTACCCTGGTAAAATATATTAACCAAAAAAACCGTTTAAAGTACAATGGAATGTGGCTGAAACGCCACATTAACCTCAAGCAACTGCTTGAACAACCACTAGATCATTTATGGCATGCCATAAATGAACAACTAGCTACCAACAACTAGAACAACCACTGAAAGCAAAAAGACATGCAAAACAAATAAACAAATCCAAATAAAAGATTACTTCCTCAAACGGCCTTGATTCGTTGAAAAATCAAGTTATATATAGTATAGTATTACTCAAGAGATCCGCAAAGAAATACGGATAACCCGAGGTCGTAGTCCGTGTGAAGGATGAATGGAATTTCGAATTCCCGATTCATGAAACGTGTCGTGAAAGTGGTAAAAAGTGATTTGATGAGATTATACTAATGAAATAGTAAATGAAGCACAAATAACCAACTAAACACGTAATTCAAATACGGCAACTAGAAACGTAACGCAAAATTGAAAACGTAAATAAAACGTTAACGTACGAAATAAAACGCGACTTTTAAACTACACTACTCCTACAGACTTGGAAATAATTTTCAAAAGTTAAAAATGATAAAAGAAAATTTTGAGAAAAAGAAAATTATTTTTTTTTTGACTTTTTATTTATTTTTTATGAATTAAAACTATTTTTAACTAATTAAAAATTAAAAGAAAATGCAAATAAAGTGAGAAAAATGCAAAATAAATTTCTAAAATTCTAAAATAACTAAAAATAATTTTCTAATATATTTTTGGATTTTTCTGGGGTTTTTCTGATTTTTTTGGATTTTTTTAGTAATTAAAAAGTAATAAAAAGTGATTAAAAATGAAAGTTAAATAAGAAAAATAGCAAATCAACTCAGAAAAATATGAAAATTTCAGGGAAAATCTAAAATAATATTTTAAAACTAGGAAAAATATAAAAATTGAAAAATAAGCACTGGAAGTGCTGATTAGCTTAAAACTGCTTATTAAGAAGTGCTTATTATTAAGCACTTTGACCAAATCTTAACCAAACTTTGACCAACTGATTTTCAGACTCTAATAAGCTTGATGAAACAGAACTAAGGCCAAAAGATGCACAAAAACACAGAAGAGTGCCAATAACAGGTTCAATAAGCTATAATGGATAAGCAGATAAGCAATTGGTAAAGCAAATTGCAAAAACACAATGAGAACAGTAACTATGGGTACAAAGTAATTAGAATGAACAACAAAACTCAACTTATGATCAATATAACACACTTGCAGGCCTCAATCTTATGACAGACCTAGGATTCAACCCTGCTCAATTGATAAGCCAAATAAGCAAGGCTAATAAGCTGAGCAGTGAAAGTTATGGGGGCAAAAGATTAACTGACTACCTGAGATACTAATTCCACCAACAAAAGTGATCTCTAACCTAATTAGCTAACCTAACAGTCTCCTAGAAAGTGTATGAAGACCTGATGCACAGGGGAGAGTCAGGATCAGACAATCAACTTCAAACCTGTTTTCCAATAAGCAAATAAGTTCCAAATTAAAATTTTCTTTTTGATTATGATTAACTCACTGTTGAACTCCACAAATTAACTTTTAAAAGGTATTTCCAATTGAAATTATGACCTACGGATTCTCACAAAGTTTTGACAAAAACCTGAGTTGAAACTATTTTGACTTTTCTTATATTGCAAAATTTTGACTAAAATGATTTTTAGTCTATCCTAACTGACTAATAATGCAATATTAAGTTGAAATGAAACCTGAAGCAACTAAATTATCTAGATATGAAGCTAAGATGATGATTATGTGACTTAAAAAACTACACAGATAGCTGCTACTAGTGATTAAAAGTGAAATTGACTTCTGCTTAAACAACCTACACTTTTAATGCTCCTACTCACTCTATTATAGCTACTATAACCTAATAATGCAGAAGTAATACCTAGAGAATACCAAATCCACAATGAACCTAACTAATCCAAACGCCCTATTGAGTGACTGTCTCTCCTAAACTCACCCAAATCCTCCTCAAATCACGACAAAACCTCCAACTAACAGTTCAATAATGATCAATGATGCAGAAATGAACTAACTAACAGATCTCAGAAGTAATACTCAAACAGAAATAACACAACACAGATCAAGTAATAGGACAGGAAATGAAACAGTAAGCACTAAAAGTTAACCAAACTATTATGAATAATGATGAAACAAAGCTACTAGTAACTAATTAAGATGCAACTATTACTGACTAACAGAAATAAGCAATAACAAACAGATTAATACTACTACTACTAATTATGCAGAATTTAAAAATAAACGAGACTTACAAACCAAATCCCCCTCAGCAGAACAGAGGGGGTTCACTTAGCTAGCATGTCTCTTAGACAGGCCAAAAGCTCCTTATTAGCTGTCTATTAACTTCAAATAAGTTATGCTTATTGAATAAGCTGATAGGTTTGACTTGCTTTGACCAATAAGAACTTGAGAAGTTTATTGAAAGAAGTAAGCTTACTAACAACTATTAATGAGCTGATATAAGCTTATAATAACCAACTAAAACTAGATTGAAACTTAAATCAGAGATTAAGACAAATATTTCTTTTGAATATTTTTTTTTTATTTTCTGATTTTTTTTTTTTTTTTTTTTTTTGAATAAGAGAAACAGAAATAAGGAATTAATAAAAACAAAACAATAAACTATAACTAATGATTTAAATTGATTAATAAGTATCTACTATTAAAACTGAATAATAAAGGAAAGTAAAACAAATATTGCAAAGAAACAAATGAAATTTTATTAAAACTGAATTCTGATTACAAGCTTTTTAAAATGAAATTACAATAAAGGAAATTAAAATAACAGCATAACTTTAACTAAAAACTACACACCAATCTGTGATGGAGGGGGGTGGTATTTATAGTTGAAGCAGGGGTGAGGAGTGAAGCTTCTAGTAGTCCCGCGTCAGCAATCCTTGTGCATTTTGTGTTAGTTTGAGCTAATATCAACCCTTAGATCGTCCTTTGTCCCCAAGCCTTGTATCTCAACCGTTTGATTGATTGATGTGATGTGACCCATCCTCCGTGTGTTTCATGATTGGTCCACGTGTCCTGACTTCTTCTGACATACCCTGATATCTTCTAGAAACACCAATCATAAGGTAATTATTATTATTGTGGGGTAATTTGGGGAAGGGGTGAACTAGGGTTCGTGAAACAGTAACAACTGGGTTTGGGGGTTGAATTTGGGGGGCGGGTAAAAATGGTTTTGGGATTGTTTTATTATTAAAATGGTTGACCGGGTAGGATGGTTTGACCGGGGTAAAAAAGTAGTGGATCGGGTTTTGATAAAAGGGTGGTGGGCTTAGAGTGTTAACAGGTTTGGGCTTTGGTTTCTTTTGGGTTTGGCTAGTTTTTTGGATCCGGTTGTGTTATATTATGAGTAGTATTAATAAGAATGACAAGGACCAAATTTGCACAATCTGAAAATTAATGGACCACTTCTGTAAATCATTCCAAATTTCTTCCAAGGGTATTTCATATCATTTCTGAATTCTTGGAGGGTTGACTTTGACTTTTCTTTGAATTTTACTCCAAAGGACTATTTTTGTCAGTTTTTGAAAGATGGGGGACCAATGTTGTAGATTTCTTCAAACTTTCACCAAGGACTATTCTTGAAACTTTATGAAACTCCAAGGTTGATTTTGTCTTTTTGAGCTTTGACTTTGACCATTTGACTTCCCCGGCTTCGGCTTCTGACACTTTCCATTCTCGTGCTCGTTTTTGTCGGTTTTGGCATCGTTTTTGTTCATTTTTCTCATATCCGTACCTGCACATACATAAATACAAAAACATACGTTCTCTTGGCATTTTTGGTTAGTATTTGGTATTTTTGGTCTGAATTAAGGCCTAAAAAGGATGTGTGATTAATCACTCATCAGGCCTTGAAGCTTGAAATCAAACTGATTATTAAATTCCTCAAATTGCCTAGGTAAGTCATAGACCTGGGCCGCATAATCATCAGAAAGATAGCCTTCAAGCTCGTTATGTCCTCCTGCTGATGAAAAGTAACTGTCCATAGGATCATTTGGCTCAAACACCTCATCATCACTATCAGACTCAACCACTTCACCCACCTTAGAGAATGGGTTGCCCTTCCTTATACCATCAGCCATTGGAACATGTTTACCATTATCATCCACAAGGGTGCCTTGCCCATCAATAATTAGCTTTTCAAGCTTCTCAATTTTCTCAACAATAGGTGTGTTCTTCATTAGCGATGGAGAAGTAGTTTTAGAAGAGCTATAAATAACTTCAGGGGTACACGTAGTGCCAATCACGGGTTCGAAAACCGAATCTTGTTCTTTAAGAACATCAAAACTGTTCTTCAATTCAACAAAGTTGATATCCTCCACCCAATTCTTATTTTTACCTAGGTCATCCTGGAGGGGAGCCATACTACTAGTAGTATCAGTAGTAGGTTCATTACAAGTAAAACCTACATTAACCATTGGAGAACCTGTATTCGATTGGTTAGACGTCGATGCTCCTCCATTCTTTGGCTTAGTAACCGGCCTATAGTAATACGAGACTTTAGGCTTTTGAAAACGAATCCCATAGACCTGAAGATTAGTACCCAGAAGCTTACCTTTACCTTTCTTCTTATAAGCTTCAACGAAACCCTCTTCATCAACCAACGATTTATCTTTCACAAACGGTTTCACTCTCTTGGGACATCCATCATCATTGTGATCAAAAGCTTTACATGTCTCACATCTTGGCGGCTTCCACTCATATTCTATATCGATTTTTTCTAATGAATGACCTGACCCATTAGGGTAGGGGATAGCAACCACAAGGGAGTCAAGTAAGGCTTTCTTTGACGACACTTCCACAAGGGCCCTAGCATAGGAAGTACAACCCCACGACTTAAGACACATCATACTCGTGTAGGAATCAAGCATGATAGGACGGCCAATTTGCGTTGTGATCAAACTAAGACCAACCTCAGAATACGCAACAACCGGAATATTATGGAGGTTGACCCAAACAGGCGCTAAAGTAATATCATCTTTTGTAAGTTTAGTGTTCGGAGTCCAAATATTCAAAAAGGTAGGCACCAATCGTATCAACCATGGACCTTCTTCCAACACCTTTTCCATACTGTTACACCCCCAAAATCGGGTCCAGCGGAAGCATACATGTAGCTGGGGTGTAACTCAATCGGTATCACAACACAAGTACAAAAATGGTTTTCACTTTAATCATTTAGAATAAAATCGTTTAACTAAATTATTGAATTTACATTGTTTAAAATTAGTGCGGAAGTAGGCCCTTAAAATAGCTTAAAAACGGTCCCCATATAAATAATCAGAGTCTTCTATGACCATGCCATGCCCTGCCAAAACCTCCAGTAGCGTGCCATTGGTTAAAACCTGAAAATACATGCTAAAGTGTCAACACGAGGTTGGTGAGTTCATAGAGTTTGTTTAACAAATAATGCCTATAGAGAAATGATCGCCCAGCAAAGGCATTGTAAATCCACTCAGTTGCAAGTCCCACCATAAGAGACTTGTAACCTGTGTGTTTACAACCCACTGTCAAATGTGTTAAAGTCTACGTGAACAAAAGTAATAATGGTATCCAAATTCCCAGATAAACATAGCAAAATGGCTATATAAAAAATTCAGTCAATGAGGTTATATCAACAATGCTGACAATGTTGCCAGATAGATAATGTTGACAATGTCGCCAGATAAATAATACTGACAATGTCGCCAGATGAACAATGCTGACAATGTCGCCAGATAAATAATAATGACAATGAGGTCATATAAAATCAGTCAAGTAGGAAAACAGCAATATTACGTTTGACTTAGGAACAATTGGTGACCATGAGATCATATAAACAAGGATGACAAATCCCATGAAATGCAGGTAATCAAACATATCAAAGAAATACAGGTAATCAAACATACCAGAGAAATACAGGTAGTCAAACATACCAATAAAATACAGGTAATCAACCATGTAAAACGAGTAATGCGTTTAAGTAAAACGAGCATGTATTCTCCCCCAAAGAGTTTACCAAAACAATTGAAAAAGTAGGGGCTATGACTCACCTGGAGCGATAGCTACGATGACAAAAATGGATACACTGAAATGAGGCACGATCTCTAACCGCAACCTAATATGAGTAATAACGATCTACTTTAGATCATGACGTGATGAATTTGAATGCACATGCACATGATGCCTATACCACTCGTAACTTAGAAATACTTGTTATTGTCAAAGTATAATAGTTTCCATACTTAGGAAAATAAGTCCAAATATAGAAGTATATAACTTGTCGTAGTATATCGTATAAAAAATGTTAGTGTTATATTCCTCGTTTTGAAAACCTTATAATAGTGTCTAGTAGTCGTGTAATAAACCTTGAGTCATACGTACTTCATTAGTTAAAAATAAACTCCTTGAATAAGAAATCTAGAAAATATATCATTTAGTACGTAGTTATATATATATATATATATATATATATATATATATATATATATATATATAGTTTTGACGATGTTAAAACGCGTATAACTTGGTCGTTTTAAGCTCATTTTACTCGTTCTTTATATCCACGGATTCGTTTTTGTATATACTAGTATATTTTTGATAACTCGGCTCCTCTAGGTTACATTTAACGCCTCTATTTGCCCGTCGAAAACTGTCAAACAGCATGCAGTTTTTCAGAAAATAGTTTTCGTCGTTAAATTCGGAAAATCATATCTCCTTCGTTATTAACTTGTTTTAATCCGTTCTTTCGCCCACGGCTTCGTTTTTAAAAGTATTTTCTAAATCTTTGTTCAAAAATATCCCCTGAGTTACTAAGTTTCCCACGTTTTCAAAATAAGGACAGTAGATATATATATTGTTTCAAAAGTCATTTCTAGTGTTCCAATCTAGTTCCAACATCAACCAAACCACTTTCAATCACCACAAATCTAGTCTAATCTTACCATACACCGTCTTAGGGTGTCATGGGTTCATAGTCTTCATAAAAATGGTGGATCTCATGAGATTACTCTAAATATTTGTAGATCTATGTATAAAATACAAGATTAAAATAAAGTGGTATGGATCATAGCATATTTGCATGATTAGTTACTAGATCATAAAAATATAGTAAATGAAAGTATAAAAAGTAATGAAATTTATTTAGAAACTTACTTGAAGTATTGATGAGTTTTGTAGCAAAATATACTTAATAATCTTAGAGGTTTTTATTTCAAAACCTTAACTAGATTAATACTATGACTTGTTTAAGCACTTGATTCTTGAAAAATGATGGATCCTTCCTTGGTTTTCTTCCTTGGCCGAACCTCAAATTGAGGATGAGAGGTTTTGCTAGTTTTCACCTTTCTTGAAAGTATTAGTGTGTTTTATATTTTTGTGAAATAGAAATAAAAAGATAATGAATCTAATGAATTATTGGAGTGGTAGAAAGTCAAGGGTGGATGCATAGGGGGGGGGGGGGGGGGGTCGGCTGATTTGGAGAAAAAAGTGGGGGGTTGGTGATTGTGTAAGAATTTTAAGATTTAGTGTTATATATTGTGTAGATATTTAGTGTTTTAAGTGATACCGGGTACCGAGTTAACTAAAAATAAATTGTAACGAGATAAAATAAAATATAATGAAGTTGTAAAAATTGTAAAATAATATTCCTGATAAGAATTGGAAGTTAAAATAATGATCGGGTTGAAATATCGCAAACCGACGGAGTTATAAGCTTCGACCGGAAAACGTAACAGTTGATTTGAAAACACCGGGTAAATTAATAATATAATTTTTATATCATTATTATGAGTATAAAAATGTGTTAGGACCATGGTTGGGATTGTCGGATCAATTATTCATAGTGATAGTTTATAGGATAACGTTTATTTAGAAATAATAATACGTAAAAGTAAATTATACCAAAAGTATTAATTTAATTACCCTACGAGTGGAATAGTATGCAAGTGCCATAATGATAATATGAAGACTATTTCTAGTCCGTATGAAGTGTCCCAATGATAATGCATGAATTCGCTCCTGAACCAATACGGTTACGCGAATTTGAATACTCGTAAACTAAATTTACGATGACATGAGTAATGCACATGAATAGTGGTTTTCTCTTGGAAATGAATAGTGTCAGGTGAATAGTAAAAAAATTTCTGAACGCTTCTCAGAATATCAAATTGACCTCAAAAACGATGAATAGTATAATGGTGAATAGTAATCGGTGAATAGTAACTGATGAATAGTAAATTGTCAAAGTTTGGAAAATGACCGGAAATTACGAGTTGTGACAGTCTTCCCTTCTAACAGGAACTTCGTCCCGAAGTTCAGTTTGTGTTGGTCTCTAGAGAGGTATTGGTGAAAAGATGATAATATGTATCGTGTAAGCTACTGAGCTCTAATGGAAGTTCAAGTCTGTAGGCCACTAGGCCCATACTGTCTGAAATATTGAATGGTCCAATGTATCTCGGGTTTATCTTCCCAAATTTTTCTTAATGGTATCATGCCTTTCCTAGGCAGAACTTTCAACATAATCATGCCCTTAACTTGAAATTCTAAGGGTTTACAACTTATTGAACTTGTAACTGATTCTTGACTCGTAAGAAATTTCTGGTTATTTCATGAATGCTTACTGGACTAATGAGTTGGGCTTTTCTAAATTTCGATCCGTCCTTGGATGTTGGCACTTCGACCATAGAGTGCATCAAATGGTGTAGTCTCTAAGCTCGTGTGGTAATTATGGTTATAAAGGAATCTGATTTATGGCAAATGGTTAATCCAACCATTTCTAGAGTCAACCACTCATGCTCTGAGCATGTCTCCCTATGTTTGAATCGTTCTCTAATTCTGACCATTGGTCTGTAGATGATAGGTGGTGTAGTTCCAAAGAATCTTAATGAAATCGCTAGGAGCTTGCGGTGATAAAAGATAGAATATTCATTAGATCTGAATTCGTTAATAGTACATGAAACTTATACGATAGAACGTAGAATTAAACACAAAAGAAATACAACACTAGAGAGTTTAGGCTTTAGTTTATTTTTAAGGTAGAAGTTCTTGGTTCTTGAACATTGTTGTCATCCTCAGCGTTGTTGATGTGTGGACCATTTCCTTCTCCGATGACCTAGGCTCTCCCACGAGCCCTTCCACCTTGGTTCCTTTTCTCTAGGTTTCCTTGTTTTGGGCATTCATTCCTGTAATGGCCTATTTCTCCACAGCCAAAACATGTCACTAAGGGTTTCTGATCTCCGGTAATGATTGAAAATTTGCATTCCCAAGTTGCATGACCAACCTTCTTACAGTTGCCACATGGATTAAGACAAGGTCCATGGTTATGATGATTCTGACACTTGTTGCATTTAGGTAGAGTACCCTGGTAACCTTTCTTTTCACTTGGCTTCACAACGTAGGCCCTAACCACTTCATGTTGTTTGTTTGACTACCATACTTGATCGTCTCCTTGGTTGTCATCCCTTTTCCTCTTGTTTTCGTTGTTGTTGTTGACAGTAGTTTCTTGCTTCATCACTTGAGCCATAAGCTTTTGAGACATTTTGATAGCTTCCTCCAGCGTGTCTGATTTAGAAGCAATTACGTTCCCACTTATGTTGCACGGTAGTCCACCGATGAAATTTTCTAGCAGCTTTTCGTTATCTGGAACCATAGTTGGACATAGCACAGCCAACTCCTGAAACCTTCGGATATATGCCTCGATATCATTACCTGCTGTCACTAGCTTATAAAACTCTGTTTCCAACTTCTGCACCTCAGTACGAGGGCGAAACTTATCAGTCATCAATTTCTTGAATTGCTCCCAGGTGAGCTTGTAGGCATTTTCCATACCCATCGGTTGAGCATAAGAATTCCACCATGACATAGCTTCATCCAAAAGCATACCAGTAGCAAATTTTACATTGCTGCCATCAGGACAGTTGCACATGAGGAACACATTCTTAGTCTTTTCTAACCAGCGAATCAAAGCAACCGCTCCTTCAGTGCCCTTAAACTTGATGGGATCACTAACCTTAAAATTCTTCCAAGTACATTCGCGCTTATTATCAGATTGCCCATTTGTCCCTGTTTGTAAAGCGGCCTCAGCAGCCCTTGCAGCTACCTCAGCTCTCTCGATCTCTAGAGCTTCGGCGATACTATCCTTAACCAATTTCTGAATAGCAACAGGTGTCATAGTTGGAGTAGCTTTAACTTTCCTTGGCGGCATAGCTCTTCAAAACGAGAAAAGAAGGGTGAGACATAATTAAGACGTTTCCTAGTAGTAGATGTTCGAGAGTGGATTATCATAGAATGAAAGGTTGATGTTGCGATATGACGAGTTGACGTGGTTCGAGTGGTTTCGTGATATCCTAAGATTTCTGTTGGGTTTTAAATGATCATAATGTACCTAAGGATCCTCTTTATATATGATATGGAAAGTCTTTCTTAGGGAGGTCATTGATAATATCCACTTATCAATATTGGGAGTAATGAGTGATGAGTGACATAGGAATCTATAGAGTGTCACCTAATTCCTTATATATACATATGGGGATGAGGAAAGGAAATGATAGTGATGGTAAGAAGGGAAAAGACTGTGACAAGTGCGACAAACGAGATTGTGATAAAAGAAAATGTAAGTGTATTGTGTATAAATATGAAGATTCATGAGATGAAGTGGCCAGTTAACCTGCTTCCAAACGGTGGTTCACGAAGTGGTGAAAAAAAATATGAATGTTCCGACAACGAGAGTGTATACACACACATAAATGTAACATTTTGAAATTGAGTAAAGGATTCAATCCAGACAAAATCTTATTATAACCATTCTCAGTGTTGCAAAATTCATTTCTGAGCCGGATATAGGTAGTCAGCCTATGTCCCACTATCCCGGGTTGAATATAGGTGACTAGTCTATATTCCACCGAGGTTCCATGAATTTTGAAATACTCAGCTCAGTTATACTAATACTATGTCCTTCACAAATACCAAGACGTTCAGAAAGACTAAGGCAGGTAACCAAACTCGAGGTCAAATGATGAAACTATGCAAGGAGAAGGCGTAACATGAGGCGCATAAGTTATGTAAGCATACTAATAGGGAAGACAATTATAGTAATCAACCAGAATAAGTGAATATAATATACCAGATAATGAGACACAAATCTCATCACCTAAGTCAGCAACAAACCACAAGTGAGGCATCATCTTGGCAGGCAGGCACGTGACGGTCATAGGGTTAAGTTTTCGTAAAAGTAACTATAGTCTAGGTTTTAAAAACACTTAGTTCACTATAGCCAAAGCTCAGATGTCAATCTGTCACACCCCCAAAATCGGGTCCAGCGGAAGCATACATGTAGCTGGGGTGTAACTCAATCAGTATCACAACACAAGTACAAAAATGGTTTTCACTTTAATCATTTAGAATAAAATCGTTTAACTAAAAGTATTGAATTTACATTGTTTAAAATTAGTGCGGAAGTAGGCCCTTAAAATAGCTTAAAAACGGTCCCCATATAAATAATCAGAGTCTTCTATGACCATGCCATGCCCTGCCAAAACCTCCAGTAGCGTGCCATTGGTTAAAACCTGAAAATACATGCTAAAGTGTCAACACGAGGTTGGTGAGTTCATAGAGTTTGTTTAACAAATAATGCCTATAGAGAAATGATCGCCCAGCAAAGGCATTGTAAATCCACTCAGTTGCAAGTCCCGCCATAAGAGACTTGTAACCTGTGTGTTTACAACCCACTGCCAAATGTGTTAAAGTCTACGTGAACAAAAGTAATAATGGTATCCAAATTCCCAGATAAACATAGCAAAATGGCTATATAAATAATTCAGTCAATGAGGTTCTATCAACAATGCTGACAATGTCGCCAGATAGATAATGCTGACAATGTCGCCAGATAAATAATACTGACAATGTCGCCAGATGAACAATGCTGACAATGTCGCCAGATAAATAATAATGACAATGAGGTCATATAAAATCAGTCAAGTAGGAAAACAGCAGTATTACGTTTGACTTAGGAACAATTGGTGACCATGAGATCATATAAACAAGGATGACAAATCCCATGAAATGCAGGTAATCAAACATACCAAAGAAATACAGGTAATCAAACATACCAGAGAAATACATGTAGTCAAACATACCAATAAAATACAGGTAATCAACCATGTAAAACGAGTAATGCGTTTAAGTAAAACGAGCATGTATTCTCCCCCAAAGAGTTTACCAAAACAATTGAAAAAGTAGGGGCTATGACTCACCTGGAGCGATAGCTACGATGACAAAAATGGATACACTGAAATGAGGCACGATCTCTAACCGCAACCTATTATGAGTAATAACGATCTACTTTAGATCATGACGTGATGAATTTGAATGCACATGCACATGATGCCTATACCACTCGTAACTTAGAAATACTTGTTATTGTCAAAGTATAATAGTTTCCATACTTAGGAAAATAAGTCCAAATATAGAAGTATATAACTTGTCGTAGTATATCGTATAAAAAATGTTAGTGTTATATTCCTCGTCTTGAAAACCTTATAATAGTGTCTAGTAGTCGTGTAATAAACCTTGAGTCATACGTACTTCGTTAGTTAAAAATAAACTCCTTGAATAAGAAATCTAGAAAATATATCATTTAGTACGTAGTTATATTATTTTCTAGTAGTGACTATATATATATATATATATATATATATATATATATATATATATAGTTTTGACGATGTTAAATCGCGTATAACTTGGTCGTTTTAAGCTCATTTTACTCGTTCTTTATATCCACGGATTCGTTTTTGTATATACTAGTATATTTTTGATAACTCGGCTCCTCTAGGTTACGTTTAACGCCTCTATTTGCCCGTCGAAAACTGTCAAACAGCATGCAGTTTTTCAGAAAATAGTTTTCGTCGTTAAATTCGGAAAATCATATATCCTTCGTTATTAACTCGTTTTAATCCGTTCTTTCGCCCACGGCTTCGTTTTTAAAAGTATTTTCTAAATCTTTGTTCAAAAATATCCCCTGAGTTACTGAGTTTCCCACGTTTTCAAAATAAGGACAGTAGATATATATATTGTTTCAAAAGTCATTTCTAGTGTTCCAATCTAGTTCCAACATCAACCAAACCACTTTCAATCACCACAAATTTAGTCTAATCTTACCATACACCTTCTTAGGGTGTCATGGGTTCGTAGTCTTCATAAAAATGGTGGATCTCATGAGATTACTCTAAATATTTGTAGATCTATGTATAAAATACAAGATTAAAATAAAGTGGTATGGATCATAGCATATTTGCATGATTAGTTACTAGATCATAAAAATATAGTAAATGAAAGTATAAAAAGTAATGAAATTTATTTAGAAACTTACTTGAAGTATTGATGAGTTTTGTAGCAAAATATACTTAATAATCTTAGAGGTTTTTATTTCAAAACCTTAACTAGATTAATACTATGACTTGTTTAAGCACTTGATTCTTGAAAAATGATGGATCCTTCCTTGGTTTTCTTCCTTGGCCGAACCTCAAATTGAGGATGAGAGGTTTTGCTAGTTTTCACCTTTCTTGAAAGTATTAGTGTGTTTTATATTTTTGTGAAATAGAAATAAAAAGATAATGAATCTAATGAATTATTGGAGTGGTAGAAAGTCAAGGGTGGATGCATAGGGGGGGGGGGGGGGGGGGGGGGTCGGCTGATTTGGAGAAAAAAGTGGGGGGTTGGTGATTGTGTAAGAATTTTAAGATTTAGTGTTATATATTGTGTAGATATTTAGTGTTTTAAGTGATACCGGGTACCGAGTTAACTAAAAATAAATTGTAACGAGATAAAATAAAATATAATGAAGTTGTAAAAATTGTAAAATAATATTCCTGATGAGAATCGGAAGTTAAAATAATGATCGGGTTGAAATATCGCAAACCGACGGAGTTATAAGCTTCGACCGGAAAACGTAACAGTTGATTTGAAAACACCGGGTAAATTAATAATATAATTTTTATATCATTATTATGAGTATAAAAATGTGTTAGGACCATGGTTGGGATTGTCGGATCAATTATTCATAGTGATAGTTTATAGGATAACGTTTATTTAGAAATAATAATACGTAAAAGTAAATTATACCAAAAGTATTAATTTAATTACCCTACGAGTGGAATAGTATGCAAGTGCCATAATGATAATATGAAGACTATTTCTAGTCCGTATGAAGTGTCCCAATGATAATGCATGAATTCGCTCCTGAACCAATACGGTTACGCGAATTTGAATACTCGTAAACTAAATTTACGATGACATGAGTAATGCACATGAATAGTGGTTTTCTCTCGGAAATGAATAGTGTCAGGTGAATAGTAAAAAAATTTCTGAACGCTTCTCAGAATATCAAATTGACCTAAAAAACGATGAATAGTACAATGGTGAATAGTAATCGGTGAATAGTAACTGATGAATAGTAAATTGTCGAAGTTTGGAAAATGACCGGAAATTACGAGTTGTGACACATACCCTCTTTGGTTTCAAATTGGAAAAGGAAAAAACCATTATTAAGCATAACCCTTTGTAAACCAAACTTTGCCCAAGTATTCCTAACGTAATTCTCAACCACCGGGAAAGCGAGTCTCTTACCAATGAAATAACCATACAACGTATTAGCGAATCTAGAGCGTACCTCATTGGCAACTTCCAAAGGTATTGTGACATTAGCACCAACCACACAATTTTCGTTTCGCATCTCCGAAATCTTAACTGTCTTCTTGGGAGTTTTATCCTTAAACATATCCGCAAAAGATACGGGAGTAGAACCTGATTGAGTCCCCGTTTTTAGCACATTCGTGTCACTGGTATTAGGACCAGACTTACCATCACTATGAGACTCGATGTTTTGCATCGACACACTCTCAACATTAGTAGGGACACTTTAATTCTCCATCTCTCTATAAACCCACGAACACCACAACTCTTCTTAATCAACAAACACAGGACAACGAATAGCAGCAACATGCATGAACCAGTAAAAAAATAGAAAACCCTAACAAAATTAGGGTTTTAAACGCATGAGAATTCCTACCTCACATTATGGAATCAAGTTCAATGATAGAGTAATAATGAATAGCATGCAGAATAAAAGTTATTAATGGACAATATCAATGAATTGGTAATAAAAAGTAACCTAACCGACCCACTATTGATCAAAATTTAAAGATTGACCAATGAGATAAATCAGTAGGTAACAATGAATATAGATACCACGTTAATGATTTATGAAGGAGAAGAATGATTGGAGCGGTCGAATATGATCCTTCAAAAAATCGCCACAGAGAGAATGGCTTTAGGGTTTTTTATGTTATGTTGAGTTTTCCCGTTTTGAAAATCCACTTTATAACTAAAAAAGATAAAAGATTCTCGTCACTAGAGAAGAGTTGAAACAACAACAATCATAAGCAAAAGAGACTGAAATATGAAGCCATCAAAGCTGAATGGCTTAAGGAAAAGTCTGACTTAATCAAAAACATTGAACCCAACCTCATCAACTCCTACAAGGCAGACCATGTATTACTACATCGCCGTGAACAAAACAGAGCCTAGAAAAATTACTAACATATACATCATTACAAAGAAAGGTCCAGGTGGAGTGACGATCTATAGAGATGATGGTGATGTTGCTACCATTCATGAGTTCAAGACTTCTGATCTTCATGTGTAGGATTGGAAAGAGATTTTGGATTGATGTGGTACTAGGAAAGGAAATGCATGGATTGCCATTGGTTGAGAAATGAGGAAAAGGGTGGATGAAGTGATGGAACTAGAAACCTCATTGAACATTCAACCTGAAGTACCCCTAGAAAATTAAGCTCATATGCATGAACTGAACCGAATTACTTGGAAATGGAAAAGAGATTTTGATATTTACGAAGAATTTTTTAAGTCAACAACATACTTCAAAGATCAAGTTGTGTTGAAAACATCCAACTGGAACTGTGTTGAATGAACCGATACATGGGATGGCATTGTTCAGCACTCCACAAAGATAAGGCTTCCTCAACATCAATGAGTTACAAAACCTGGACAATGAAAGGTTGTATTGAACTTAATTAATCTTCCAAAGACTTCATCAAAGCCCAACATAAATGGCATTGCAAGAACCTCTAACTCTCTTCTAGTCATTGAAGCTAAAAGGAGGAACAAGAAGAATCCTCTTAAGGTTGTCAGAATCCTACCATCTTTAAGGAAATAAATAGATAGTTATTTGACAATGTTGCATCGTAATGTAATGAATGAATCTCCGATGAACTTTTGTTATCTATTTTACTGTCTTATTTAATTTTTATCAGTAAATAAGAAGAAGTTGTTTGCTCACTTATATCTAATGAACTTAGACTATTTGTATATCCAAACAGGTGGAGATTGTTGGGTCATTTCAGCGCACAACAGTCTCTGAATAGATTTGAACAAAAAGTAGCCTAAGATAAGTTAGGTGTTGAGAATAGTTCAGCACAACTTCTTTTGAGTTCTTGAAGGCAAAGAGTCTCCGCTCTGGTGCCAATGCAATTCAGCTATTGAAGTACAAGATCCAAAGAAGAAGTTCAGTTCAATGAGGATGGCAATGGCTCACTGAACGATGTTTAATCTCCTTGCCACCAAGATACTGAGCAAAGAATCTTAAGTATCTAAAAGGTACCAGGCGAAAAATCTATTAAAGGAAAAAGGGATAAGGTAAAGTATTCATAGGAATCAACAACTTTCCAGAGTTGGTATAAATGTGCAACAGTTACCAACATTGTTCCCTAAAAAGAGTGTATTTGATCGGTGCATTTTTACATACACCTCACGATATGTTAATTGCTTGATTATACGTCTTATTATTGTTTATATAAGCTACTTTGAGGTGTTTTGTAATTATGCAGGTTATGCATTAAACGGAGTTAAGATGGTGATTTTACAAGACAAGAATGAAGAACGAAGGACATATGGGTTTTGGCCTACAAGACTAGAAGTTTAAAAGATGCAGAAGAATAGTACCTATACTAAGTCATTAAATAGAGGTACTATGTTATTAAAGAGAAGGAAATGCAGGAGACAAATGGATGTTGGCATCTAGGTTCTACCTAGATGCTTATCAAATCAAAAGCATCTATCCAGGTATTCATTAACATCTATGTTTCACATAGATGCCAACCTTCTCTTTCTCCCACCAAAAGCCACGACACAGCATGATTTTAGGCATCTAGGTTCTACCTAGATGTTTATTAAAGACAAAACATCTATACAGGCAATTATGAGCATCTATGTTTCACATATATGCCAATAATTTCTTCACACCAAAGAAAACTCATGCCTCAATTAAAACCCATGCAATTCAAGTGTAACCCTACTTTTACTCTTATAAATAGAGAGACCCAATACATCCTTTATTTTACGAATTACTCTACTAAAACCCTAGCCACCATAAAACTCCTCCAGCATCCCCATCAATCACCAATCATTAACCCATCCAAGATCTTGAAGATGCCATCAACGACAAATATGATTTCAACAACATCCATGGAATGCTAAACCCCTTGTAATCTCTCCCAGTGAAAGATATATGGTTTGATTATGTTTATGGATTTTACATTGTTTGTCATACATTGGTTCATATGATTCTAATGCATATCTTTTATTTGATTTCAATGTTTTAATATAATTAGTTGATTAAATTATCGTAAGACAAGTTATTGCCAATCAACGATTAGTGCCAAGCATAATAAGTTTAGGGGTTAAGACGGTCGTGTGGTAGACATAACTTGTGCCCAAAATTGTTCGTTTCAATTAATACGAAGCAAACATTAGTAATAAGCAGTAACTTAGTCATATCAATATATCCTAAGCCGGGAGGGATTGCTTTTCATCCAATTGTTTACAAATTTTACTTTTATTTGCTTTTTTATTTTTATTGCTTAATTACTTAATTAGTATTGTAGTTATTAAACCAAACAATCAATCATTTATTTTGTTAAAACTTAGCTATAACCACATACTCCTCGTGGATATGATACCCACTTGCCCTATCTAGTATAAGGTAATTAGGTTTATTTTTTATTGGAACTTCGACATCGATCAATATTCCTTACCTAAAGTAGAAACATTTAATGCATATCTCACAAACCCATTAAATGCTCAACACGTCTAAACTATAAGCTTTTGAAAACCTTAATTCTCTACTATAAGGGGGTGGCAATGCAAGGGTCATGGAGGCAAATCATCTAATGCCGATCGGCATGCACCAAAACCACCTAAGCGGTATGATGATTTCGGCAAGGGGGAGGGGCTTATTTTGCCGAATCGGCATGGGTGAATACCCAAAAAAAATTGATGTTTTTCATGCTTATCATTAATTACATTTGACCATTTGAGTGTATTTTCAAAAAAAAAAAAAAAAAAAAAAAAAAAAAAAAAAAAAAAAAAAAAAGATTTTTTGTACCTTTTAAATATTATAGCCGTTAGGCATATTTCGAAAAAAAAAAATGTTTGTTTTTAAATTTTTTAGCCGTTGGAGGCTTTTAATTTTTTTTTTCTCTTTAAATACTAACTTGATTTTGTACTTTTATAAACACAACCAAAACACACACTAGTAGCCATGGATTACGCATCAACTACTTCATCCACGGACGAAGTTTGTATTCCAACCGAATCATCCGATCTATGGGAATCCGGTAATACGTTTGAAACTTTGTTAGCCGGATACGAGGCACTTGAAGACACGGCAAGTTCAAAGGAAATACGTGGTTACATAACCCGTTTTCGTGAAAGAGCACTAGAAACTCTAAACAATTAATATTTTGTTGAAGAACCAAAATTTAACGACGAAAAGTTTCGCGAGCGTTTTCGTATGAATAAATCATTGTATTTACGAATTGTTGGTGAAATTGAAGCGCAAATCGAGTGGTTTCAACCGGGATATGACGCGTTGGGGAAAAAAAGTTTTACGGCGTTACAAAAATGTACGTCGGCCATTCGCCAACTCGCAACTGGTGAACCGCCGGATAGATTTGATGACTACTTAAACATGGCACGAAGAACGTCAGGTTATATTTTTTTTTATTATTATAAAAATTTCGTGTGTATATATATATATATATATATATATATATATATATATATATATATATATATATATATATATATATATATATTTATTTCGTTATTTTATATATGTCGTTTATATTTTTGTTGTTTTTTGTTTTATATATATATATATATATATGAATATGTGTTATTTAATATGTTGTAGGTGAATGCCTTGATAACTTTTGTGATGCTATTATAAAGTTATATGGGCGAGAGTTCTTACGTAGGCCGACAACCCATGACATTGCTCGGTTATTCGAGGTACACGAAGAAAAACATCACATTCCTGGTATGCTTGGTAGCATTGATTGTACACATTTTGTTTGGCGAAATTGTCCTAAGTATTTAAGAGAGGTGATCACCAATACCCGACTATTATGCTTGAGGCGACGGCTTCAAATGATTTGTGGATTTGGCATTCGTTTTTTGGTCCTCCCGGTTCAAATAACGATATAAATGTTTTGAATCAGTCTCCGTTATATGTTAGTGAGAGAAATGGAACGGCACCAAACAGTTCATTTGTTTTGGGTGGTCGGCTTTATAAACGTGGATACTATCTTACCGATGGAATTTATCCTAGGTATTCAACATTTGTTAAAGCATATCCGTACCCTACTGACCCAAAAGAAAAGAAATTCAAAAAGCTACAAGAGTCAGCAAGAAAGGATGTCGAACGAGCTTTTGGTCGTCTAAAGGGAAAATGGTTTATTCTAAGTCGTCCTCTCCGGCCTATGTCCGTCCAAAAAATTCGAAAAATCGTTTATACGTGTATCATATTGAACAATATGATTTTAAAAGACGATGGGATGGCAATATCACCGGTTCATATAATGGATCCGCCGGTCGCGCCAGTTTTTGATGATAATGTTCTACAGGAGTTGCTCGACGAAGATATCCATAACCGTCTCCGATATGATCTTACAGAGCACGTAGCGGTTCAAGACTTGCCATACCTTGATGAATAGTGGTTTTATAATTTTATTTTTCCTAAGCATTTTGTAATTTTTTTTTATTTATTAATAAAATGTAATGCTTTTATATATTAGTTTACTATATTTATGAATAAGAAAAATAAAAAAAATATGATTGGTTGATTTTGCATTACCATTGCCACTTAATATTGAAAGAAAGTCATTGTGAATTATAAAATGTGTTGTTGCATTGTGATTGGTTGAACATATTTTTGCCACTTACTTTTTGAATCACCATTGCCACCCCCCTAAAAGAGAATGTTTATAAATGAGTAAAGACATCTCTTGCAATTAATGTGAAACACATCCAAGAGCATTTACTCCTCATATAGAACTTAGATCACTGAACAATTCAGCGAGTAATTATAAGTTCTTACTTAAACCATAACTTAGGTTTGTATTTAAGTTAGAGAGAAGATCACCTCAATTGTCAATCAAATAAGATTAACTGTTATGACTGTTATACGGCAAACAATATTTGTCAAATTCTTTGATTAATTTCTAATAAAAATTTTAAACG
The DNA here is from genome assembly GCA_030686995.1 of Artemisia argyi. NCBI lineage: Eukaryota > Viridiplantae > Streptophyta > Magnoliopsida > Asterales > Asteraceae > Artemisia > Artemisia argyi. The sequence continues at coordinate 69,054,247 of CM060697.1, forward strand.
TAGAAATTTTTTGTTGTGTATTTAGTGTTTAAACTACTTTATGTATTATTGTTATAAAATGTTTAAGCACACATCAAATTATTTGGAGAGTGATTTAATTTAATTATCTTAAGTTGTAATCACTCTAAAGAGAACAACTATCTTTAGCAGAACCTTTTTTGTACTACTAGCTACTTGTTTCATATTAATCTTTTTTCGTGATCTGTTTGTTTTAATTTTGTTCAATTAATACCAAATCCAAACCAAGTTAAACTAAATATATAGTTGGTATCCGTAAAAACAAATTCAATCTAAACGTCTAAAGTAACCCCGAACTTGATAAATCAAAATCGATTTTAATAACCAGAATTTTTGAAAACCTCGACCAAGAAAAAATTATGGATATCTTTAGTAGAATAGTGCACACCCTACTCTACTCTGAAATCTTAAATCTACCACTAATTTGCTTTACCTTTATGGCTTATTTTATACAAGATGCCCCTTGAAGAATTGATATGGAGATAAAGGTGGTCTACTATAATGCAAAAACTAACAATAGCTTTTTACTATTTTAAAATGCTTTAAGAGGGGTTTTTAGCATTACATTCAAAGCTTTTTGAAAAGTTTTTTACAAAAGCTTGGTAAACTCAAAGTCATTCTTCAAAGTCTTTGTTATTAATTGTGGTATGCATTTATTGCATTAAATGCATCAAGTCTTTAAAGATTTGATGCATTGTAGATGCTCTTACTTCTTGAATCGATTATCCATGTATCTATATATCCCAGACACGTAAGGTGCATGGGTTTGATTTTATCCCAGACACGTGAGGTGCATATGTTATTTCGACTTTTGGCTTTAACAACTTTTCCCGCCAAACCATCTCTTTTAAATGGTTGTTAATAATTCATTTGTTAGTTAGCCAATTAATTGTAATTTTCTTTTCCTCTCATTTTATAACAACTTGTAAACGTTCAGTTACATAGTTCAATACACAAGAAACTACATTTCGATCTTGATTCTCATTTCGATAGATTCTTATTAGTTTTCTTAACAACTTCGAGAAATCCTGGTTGTTAAACTATCTTTACGTTTTGGTACTTATCAAATTGCTTCAATTTTGTGTTCTTTCAAGGGAAAATTACCAAAATAAACCAGTCACCCTACGACTTATCAAAAATAGTTTAAGGGCGACTCATTTTTTGGGCAACTCGTATCTACGTTTGACACATGTCCTTAAACAATCGAATAAAGATTAATTCACCTACAATACTTGGACATTTGTTGACTTGTAGTTGCGTTTTACAATTGCCTAGTCGCCCATTCTATTTGGTACTTTTGAAAATTTTAGGCATGAAAAGTGATAAGTCGTAGAGCGACTGACCTATTTTGGTAATTTTCCATTTTTCTATAACATAAAAGATTAGTTTCCACCATCATTTTTTTTTCCTTTGTTTTTTTCACGTTTGTTGAAAAACCCTATTAATGTGCAACAATTCTCGCAGCAATGCATGCAAGTCCTCCAAAAAAATTGTGAAAAAATAATGGATAAAATAATCCCAACATTGTATAAGTAGATACTGTTAATGCCAATATTGACCAATTCTCAGGCTAAATTCAATTATCCAGCACATGATTCTATCTGGATAATTGAGTTTCAATAATGAATTCCTCACTCCCAAACGACAAAGATAAGGCACCTCAAGGTGCCCAAACAGTGGCCGCTGCTACACCCTCATCAAGCAAAGGCGAGGCTGGTCCAACAAGCCAGTATGTTGTTGGGGCTCCACCACAACAATACGTGGTTCCTACTTGGTCCACTGGTCTCTTTGAATGCTTCGATGATATCCCAACCTGTACGTCCAATAATGATACATTGTTTTCGATTGTTTTGTATTCTCTATCAAATCAGCCTTTTGTTTTAACAGGTCTCATAACGGCATTTCTCCCATCCGTTACTTTCGGACAAATTGCTGAAATGGTTGATAGGGGACAAAACAGTAAGTGGTAAATATATTGCAATCGACGACTGAAAATGTATGGATTAAATATCTTTTATTCTAACACAGCAATGTTTTTAAAATTAATAGGTTGTATTGTATACATTTTGATTCATGGTGGAATCTTGTACTTCACGGGCTTTGCATGTGTTTTATCCGCAATCTACAGGATTAAGATGAGCCATCTCTATAAGTTGCCTGACGACCCGTGTATAAATATTCTCCTTCATCTACTATGTGAACCGTGTGCCTTGTGTCAAGAATATCGTGAGCTTCAAACTCGTGGCTTCAATATGCAACTTGGTAACATATATATATACCCAACAAACCCTTTTTTTTTTTTTTTTTTTTTTTTTGCTTTAATCATATCAGTTGATTCTTTGATGATTTTTACTTGTTAGGAGTCGGGTGGCACGGTCAATCTCCGGAGATACAACAAACTGGTGGATTTATGGTGCCACCAAAGGTTCCTGGAGGAATGACTCGCTGAAATACCAATAAATCTAATCAGTTTGGGAAGTTGAGGAATTAATCATGCTTGTTTTTTGAACATAATTATTCAGTGGTTATGTTATACTTAAATCACCTATGTATACAGATGTACTTGATTATGTAAATTTATTGTGTACTTTTGTTTATTCATAGAATCATAGCCGAGGAATGAATAGGGCTGTCATATATGTTCTTGTAAATCTTTGGTTCTTGAAATACATGGGAATTTTGAAGTTAATCTGCAACATTCTAAAAAGATCATTTTCCACCAATTGCTCTCATATTGTCCTTACAACTTTTGTTTATTTTTGCAGGTTCATAGACATACTAAATCATTCCATTTCAAAAAATTTACATTTGTTTGTGGTTTATTAAAAACATGTGATGCTAAAATGTCACACTAAAAATCTGTTTTTTCTTTTAAGACATGATCACACTTTTATACATCAGCCTTTAAGTGCATATACACTCTTGAATCGACTTGCTCATCGTTCTAGACCTTGCTAACAATACTAAGTAAATATGTACCAAAACAAGAAAGTCGTGGTGTTGGATAACTTGACAAGACATAACATGAAAACTAACATGTGCAAAGTTGTATAAGATAATCTAGTCTATTTACTACTCCGTATATTTTTTTTAAATGGGTTAATCGCGACAATCAACATAAGTAGCAAATAACAACATTAATATAAAGTTTATTCTTGTCACACATACTTGAGGACCATGGACCCATATGGGTTCATAACCTTCAAAGAAACATAAGAAAGAAACCCAACATTATTAGCAACTTGCAAACCGTGCATATATACTGGCATAAAGTTTAACTTCATGACTTCATCAATATCATAATTACTGGAGCTGAGGAATCTTAATATCATTGCCAACCTTCTGAGCAGCCTCAATAACTAAAGTGGGGTTCAGGCGAGTCTCAGCGTATTTGATAACATTCTTACCAAGCTCAAGAAGTGAATCCGGATCAGGGACATCTTCGTTCATCTTCTCATATTCAAAGGTCAATATCACCGTGCTGCTTTCAGTGTTTCCATCGACCTGGAAGTATGCTTTGAAGGTTTTGTAAAACTTCAACAGATCTCCATTAAGTACCTTGAAGCTGAGTGATTTGTTTTTCTCATCCATGGCATCGATATTATGTGTAAGGACTTGGCTTTTTCCATCTACATATGTATATTGAAGGTTAAGTATAGAAGTTCATAATATTTCTTATCGCTCTTTTTTGTATGAATTAACACTAGTACTCATTAAGGAAATCAGAAAAAATATATCTTATGAAAGTACGAGTCTTTACCAAGGACATAATTCCAGTTGATGATAGATCCTATGGCACCCCATTCACCTTCTTGCAGCTTACAACTTTTAAAGTACTCGGGGGCTAAATTCAACAACTCGGATAGCCTGTACCTGAAAAGTCCGTAAATAATATCTCCATTGCATATGATATCAATTTTGGCAACCTTCTTCTCAATTAGACCCATGAACGATTTTAACTAAATAATCGATAAAAGTTTTGTGATGAACAGGCATCGTCTCCTTTGCCCTTTAAATAGAGCTAGCTTGTATGCTTTACTATTCTGCTGATATGGCTAAACAGAATACGAATATACAAGTACCAATTCCCTATGTTCAAATCACCATATCTTTATAAGGAGCTACAGGACCATAATATTCGCCTTCGTTATTGAACCATTAATATTCATGCAACTGAGCAAGTGGTGGTGCCCGGCAGCATCAAACCCAGGCCCATTTGTAATCACTTGGTCCACTGGTGAGTAAGATGTTTAATCAGTGATTCCCCAACTTTTGAGCTAAAAGATATTCCCCAAATTATTTAGGCTTGGAAGTATGACAGATCGAGTATCAATTTATAAGGCAACTTGTGTACTAGATTCTTCATCATTTCTATGACGTTATATTTCCAAAATTAGGATGTACTGTATGATAGATTCTCAGTAAGATTGAGAAATAACGACATCAAGTTTAGAATAACTTAATTTAAGAATCATATATGATAATTTGATTAGAAGTACATCATAGCGGCATATTATTGTGGTATAAATGAAAGTAAACAACTGCTATATTAAGTAGCGTTGTATCGTTGATGATTGATCATTTTAGAAACAACAGAGGGCAGCTTCTATAGATAATTCAACGGATCATTCCTTTGGGAGCAACTGGCACAGCCTCCACTCCATATTTCTTTTTGTCATCATCTTCTTGAAATAAAAATCGTAAAAACCTGTTCAGAACGTGTTATATACACTTTTTAACAGATTACTGCAATCTGCAAGACTACAAGTTTTGTTGTTTACGCAAAACTACTTTTATAAGAGCAGTTTCAGCAGTAACGCATGTACTGCGTTAATGAGCAAATAACGTGTGTTAATTTCAAGTTATCCTTTGCACCATATTGCGTTAAGTCCACGTTAAAGTGGCAAGTTAAGTGGCTAACGCCACGTTAAGGGTGTATTGTGTAAAATAAAAAATAAAAAATAAATAAAATAAAATAAAATTCACTTCCCCCCTGAATGAAGGAGTGTTTTTGTAAATTGTTGTTGAGTTAAGGTTAAATTATTGTTGTGGTGTTTTTTTGTGAGTTAAGGTGAAAGTGTTAAAGCTGATGTGGTGCTGACATGGCACCGTGTTAAAACTTAACTCGTGTTATTGATGTAAGTGATCTACGAAAAAGAATACTCCCAAAAGGTCCAATATATTACAAAAAAAGTTTTTAAGACACTATATATCTTTACTCACTTTTTCCCACTCTTTCATATATATGTGTAGGTAATTTTTGGACACCTGTTGTTACTAATTAATGATTTTTACCGAAAAATTATGTAATGAACTTCCTTTAATTCGTCATTAGGTTGTGCAGACATACATGTCTCCCCATCATCAACGGTCTTAGCAATTCGTCCAAATGTATACCAATTAGGACATTATCAGCATTAGCATATGGAATTATTACATGTTTATCCATAAAACTGTTTAATCACATATTCACATGCAAATTGCAAGTGTTACTAGTTTCCATCATATTATTAGGTGTGCATTCACGGGATTTTACAAAATAAATAAATAAATAAAAATACTTGAATCATATATACAAAAAACATAAGTGTTCCTTTGCTTTCTTACCATTTTCACTTCCATTTTTTCTAAGGAAATTAAACTTACAAAGATTTGTATCTTCAAAACAGTCACAAAGGCCGGAGGACCAATTAAGGATTATTGGTATTGTCTGGGTCTGCTTCTACGGGTCCAAGTTGGTGTGATTTTGAAGAAAGCTAGGCGAGTCTGCCAAAAGTTTCTTGTAGTCATTTTGATTTGCAGTGTACATGGCTACTAACTTGATAAAATAAGAACTTCCTTAGTTCGAACTAGTTATAATGCCCGCGCACGCGCAGTTTTTTTTAAATTTTTTGAATCATATATTTTTATTTATTAAAAAATAAATAATTTAATCTTTGTTTTATTTGATTTATGATATTTTTTTATTATTAAAGATAATTATTTAAAAATTTTAATCATTTTATTAATTGTATCTTATCTATATTTTTTGTATTTATCTTCTACTTGTATTATGGATAAATATAAAATATTACCTAATAAGAAAATAATTTTTTTTTAAATAAAAATATTACTAAATAAGGTATGAATGCATTTTTTTTAAATGGAAAATTCCCAACAGATATTTTGTTTTATTATATAAAAGATATATTAAATTTGTTGAGTTAATTTAAAGAGATAAAACCATCTCTATTTATAATCAAAATTTTAAGGTTGATTGTTTTCTTCTTTTATTTTGAACTGCAATTATGTTAAACTAACAAGAAGCTGCAGAAAGAAACATATACATGGATTACACGTTAGTTTACAAGCTGTTAACGGGTTGCAAACCCATTCTAACCATAATATAAGGGTCGAAAGTACATGTTACTTGTTGTACTTTATTTAAAAAAAATGCATTTCTTTTCATGTGCATAAATAGATTACCAGATTTTAGTCATATTTTGATCACTAGTTATAATGCCCGTGTACGCGCGGATTTTTTTAAAAATTTCTGAATCATATATTTTTATTTATTAAAAAACAAATAATTTAATCTTTATTTTGTTTGATTTATAATGTTTAATTATAGTTATTTTATTATTAAAGATAATTATTTAAAATTTTTAATCTTATTATTAATTGCATCTTATCTATATTTTTTGTATTTATCTTCTACTTGTGTTATAGATAAATATAAAATATTACCTAATAAGAAAATAACTTTTTTTTAAATAAAATTATTACTAAATAAAGTATAAATGCATTTTTTTGAAATGAAAAATTCCCAATAGAGGTTTTGTTGTATTATATAAAAGATTAATAGATAGTTTTGTGTGATACTTTTTGTCATCAGAAAATGTTATTTGTATCATTTATGTAGTAATCATAAAAGATGGCTTATATCTCATTTTATTTGGTGTGTAAACTGTACTCTCACGTTCGTGCTACTGTTTATTATTTTTCCTTTTATACTAACACCCTAATTAATCTTGTTTGAATATATGTTAACCGTTGAAGTACTGATCGGTTCATAATTTAATTAGACTCTCCATAAAATTCGTTTAGACCAAACAAGCACAAGCTAAGGGAAAAAAAAAAAAAAAGGCTTAAGTTAATTGGATCACTAGTATATGTAGAAAAGTCTCATTTACTTGGATAGAATGGTTTAGCAATGCTTTTCCAAAAAAAAAATAAATAAAAAATAAATAAAATAAAATGGTTTAGCAATCCTTGTACCACTCTATCTCAACTCTTGTAATTCTCTCATGTAACTTTTTCTTTTGAAATAAAATTGCCATTCAAAAAAAAAAAAAAAAAAAAAAAAAAAAAAAAAAAAAAAAAGTCGACTTCACATACACAATGTTAAGTTATCTGATATGATACCATAATATCAAAACAAAATTAGTCATTATTAACGATGTAACTTTCCTTAGATGGCCGATTTACATGATCATATGATATAAATTTGGTTATTTAATTAAGGATGTCAATGTCTTGTTGCTATTAGACAATAGAAGTGTTGGAAGGAAAAGACGGAAATAAGAGTTGACAACTTAATTAAGCGAACCTAAGGTAGTCATGCATGTCTTATATATCCCGGACGAAAATAGTTTAACCTAACGTAACACGCAGGCTAGCTATTTAAACCTTTTATTAATTAAAATACATATATTATCAAACAAAAAGGTATAAATATATTTCATGGCTTAATTTGTCCCCATTTAAAGTCAACCTTCAGTTCGGCCTCTTTATTATTGTTGTAAAACCCTACAACAAACCTGGAAATCTAGAGCGGATTATCCGATACTCAAAGACAAACAAGCAACCAAACTAATGATATGTCGACAGAAAAGTAAAACCGCACAAGAACAAGACCAAACGATTACTTTATTAATTCGTTTGTAAAGAAAATAATGCAGTCAACGACCCCTCCCCCCTCACCTCTTTATTGTAGAGATGAGGGGGGAGAAAAAACCAACTCGAAAACAGTTAACCTTGGCTGCTACAAAGGAGAAAACCTAAACTATTTCTGCAACATGTCGTCTTTGCAATATATATTGCAATAGAACCGACTCATGCATTCCTATTTGACTAAAGTTACACTACGACCCCCTAAACTTAGTAATACTTGCTAATATGGATACTACATTACAACAATTTCCACCTTAGTACCATATTAGCCTACTCCGATACGCAGCACCTTCAACCAGCACTGGAACCTTTTATAACAATTGGTATCGGAGCCTTGTTCGAGAAGAACGGATCTCGCAACGTGGATAGAGCCAAAACAAGAGAAACGAGTGAACCGGGTTTGGTTCGTCGGTTACTGCGCAGTTGTGGGAGAATTGACGTTGCGGGTTGGTTAACCGTTGGATTTCTACGAAATTCAAACCGTAGGTTGAAGACACATAGATCTAGTATTTCACCAGAGGGATCTTGCATCGGAGCTTCCAGGAAGAAGATATTGCTTGTCGAATTTACTGATCTGATTGGTGTCTTGTTTGTCATTTTCGGTTATTGTTTGTCTATCGTTGTGTAGATTACAAGGTTCAAGGTTTCTAGGTTTACGAGTCAAGATTACTTAGGCAATAAGGTTATTGAAGTTGTCTTGCAAGGATTTGGATCGATTCTCTTAGGGTTATAGGAAATCGTTTTTCTTTTATCACAAGGTTCTTGGAGTTTCAGTTTTGAGCTTCAAAGGTGATAAGGTTTTGCAAGAAGTTTCAACTTCAAGTTTTCGGTTTTTTGGAATTCAAGTCTTGGTGGTTCTTGGAAGGCAAGTAAGGTTTAGCTTTGTCTTGGGATTCAAGAAAAGTGATTACTTGGAGTACAAGGTATATCAAGGTTGTAGACTTAAGGTGGAAAGATTGAAGCTTTAGGGTTTTCTAAAGGTTAGTAGATCAATTATTACAAGAAATCGGATTTAGCACACGGCTTGTGAGACTTGTTGGTAAAGTTGGTTAAAAAGCAACTTAAAAAGTTTGTAGCAAGGTTAAAGAAGAATGGCTAGTATGAATACTAGGTTAAACATCGAAAAGCTCGATGGGAATATTATACAAAAACATGGAGGTTCAAAACAAGTTGGGTTCAAGCAACTTGGTCTTGGTGTTAAAACAAGGGTCCATGGAGTACATGTTCAAAAGCGTGTTTAGTTTGAGGTGGAACTGCAGGGAGCTCAAGAAAATCGTGAAGCTGAGGTAATTCAGGAGAGTAACGATCATGCTGCAGTGGCTCAAAGAAAGTTGGAGGTTAAACAACTTGAAGGAAAGACAAACAAGGACTGCTTGGTAAAAGAGCAGGAAAAGGTACACCTTGGTGCAAAGGTGGGGGCGGACATTACGGTAACCGGAGTACCTGGTCAAGAGGGTGCAGAGGGTAATGTTGCTGAAAGGTATAGAGGTGACAGTAATATGGCTGCTTCAGGAGTTGCTGGAGTGATAAATGAAGAATATGCACATGAGTCATTGACTTTCAGGAATGCAGTTGCTTGTGAGGTAATTTCCAAGTGGATGGCTGTAATGAAAGGAGATATGGATACTCGGTCTGGTATGTGTATGCTCAGCAACGGTTTCAGGCAAAGCAGTGACGACAGTAACATATATTACTGGAACTATGCACAAGGTATGTTCATATATCTATTCCTCTATATAGATTATATGGGGTTTACTTGCGAAAGCAAGGCTGAAATCTGGGTTACCAAGGGTTTGCTGGATGAAGCAAAGGAAATTATATTTGGTATGGAGATCTTCAGGACTCAGAGTGGTAATACTCTGAGGGTGTCACGATTCAGGTTTTCCAACGGGATGTCGGTTCGGATATTGTTGGGGGGACACTCTACGCTGTCGTTAGAGGATGGTCTATCAAGGAATCGTGATGAAGAAAAGAAGAGTAAGGGGTCATGTATATATGCAGTTGGAAGTCATGAGTATCAAGTGGTCTGCACGAGACCTGACATAACATCTGCGGATGTGGGAATGCTAGATAGGTTTGATCGTGGATTACAGACGAACGTACAGGCTTTTGTGGATTCTGACTACATCATGGGTAGATCAATCACAATGTACGGGTTTATGATGCAGGAATGTGCGATGAGCTGGGAAGCTATATTGTGGCACATGATGACTTTGTTAACAACTGAAGCGGGGTATATGACACTTGCTGGAGAATTGAAGGAGAATACATGGCTAAAGGGACTCTCTACAGAGTTAGGATTTGAGCTAAGGTTAGTAGCGGTATTGCTACTGGTGCCTTGACGAAGGCGGTCCCCGGTCCGAGGTTCCAGCATTGGTTGAAGCTGCTGCATATCGGAGAAGGCTAACTATTACCACTAAGGTGGAAATTGTTAGAATATTAGTGTTTAATAGTTAGGATATAAGTTTAGGGGATTAATTGTATTTTAGCTCAAACTTAAGAAGGTTAGTCATGTATTAGGAAAGTTCCTAACCTCCTCAATTGTAGAATCCTTGTTCACCAAGGATTAGGTTTCTCCCCTCATTCTCTATAAATAGGGATGAGGGGGTGATGTTTTATTTGTACCTTCTTTTCTTGCTCACGTTTAATAAACGTTTGAGTGTAAATATCTCGTGTGTGTTGGTGCCACTCGGCATTAAGGGATCATAACCCTTTGCTGAGGTCTTGTTGGAGTAGTTCTTGATTCGTGGTTCCGCTCTAGAAACCGGTTTGTTGGATTTCTTCCAACAATTATCGTTAGCTTTTGCCTGTTTCTAAGGTTCATAAACAATTAAAGAACGTCCCATTCAATTCTCGATTACTTTGAGATAAAAAGGAGAAAGAAAAAACGAAAAAGAAAAAGAAGCTGATAAGATTTTCTCAGTTTGAAGCAACATAGATAATTGTAAATTTAACTCAAGACATTTTAATTGTAATTGTGAGCATGCTATATCATTTGGAAAAATTATACAATTATAATAATATAGTCATTGACTTATAAATCTTGAAACATATTAAAGTTATGATAAATTTCCATCGACTAAAATGCACTTTCATTCAACTTTTTTTTATTTTTTTACAGAGCAAGCAGAAATATTCCAAAACCACAAATGAAAAAGAACAATTTTGATGTTTAAGCTATGCGATACATAAACATTTTACGATATTGCCAAAATTTCATATATGTATTTCTAAAACATGGAAATGTCATATTTATACAAAACTTGATTTAAAATCATTAAACATTGTGCATTAAATGGTTATATATTAGGTAAATATGTTATTTTAATTGTTTTTACTTCAAAGGCTAGCCGGTAACCATAAATGGAGATTAGTAAACTTGATTATAAAGTTTTAAATACGTTGGATTTAACTACACTACATATGATAGAGACTAGACTTTTTCTCTCTTTTTTTTTTATTTTTTTTTAAGATTTCAAAGGTAATAATTTCAACCAAATACACCTATTAAAACCTTATGTACAATTAATTTATGCAACACCTGCAATTAATGTTATTAATAAAACACTCCCTACATTAAAAATACAAGTAATAAACACATAGTGCAAATGATGAAAACTACATTAATAACTAAGGCGGTCATCCTTTATTTGACATGCAAAGTACAAACCAACCATATATGTTTTACAATTTTACATTCACTTATTTTAATCAAAGCGTAATGGCCCTTTAACTACCTTAATATTTTGATTAATATGCTATCTAGTTACAAATTAGGGTTTATTTTAACTTTTTTTGTTTATCTTCGTTTATGTCATATTTCATATTTTCATGTTTTCTTCTTATCAAATGTCTCTTATTTAATTTATTATCGTAAGAAACAATGGTCAAGTATTTTGTAACAACATAAAATTATCATTATTTGTCACGACAAACATATAATAAAAAATATTACTCATCGAAAATTTTATTTACAGGGTACCCGGCGCGGCAATGCTATGCAAAGAGTCATTTAGCAAACAAAATAATAAAAAAATAAAAATAAAAGAGTAAAAATGCCCTTCCTTGTATAACCAAAGTTTAATATAAATAGAGATGGTTTTCCTTGATAATAGTTAACAATCAAAACTAATCAATCATATTGATTAATATTTACCCTAACCATGTCTTCCACCAAACAAAATGATTACCAGAAACTTTTGTCTGCTCCGTTGTCTCATGAAGACGAACTACTTGCAGCAGTGGATGTGGATTCCAACACACCGGCTGAGTGGTCCTCCAGCCTCTCAAACTGCTGCTCCGACGCCTCCCTTTGTAAGTTACTGCTAGCTCCAATAAAATCTTCATGTGTCATAAGAAAACGCTAGACATACAGTTATTTCGTTTTTATTAAGAATGCGTATATGAAGAAAATTTATTGGTATCATACCAGAAGCTAGCATTGAATTTGATTATGTATACAGGTTGCATCACATGTTGGTGCCCTTGCGTTACTGTTGGACGAATTGCTGAGGCTGTTGATGATGGAAAGACTTGTAAGTTATTATCAATATCAACCCAAAAACTATCAGTGCAAAAATAAGTGACATTTGTTATATATTTTGTTGCAGCTTGCATTGTTAGTGCTGGTATTCATGCACTTTTAACATATAGTACCGGATGTGGATGGATCTACTCGTTAACTTATCGTTCCAAGATTAGGAAGCAATACATGTTGGGTGGTAGCCCATTCCAAGACTGTTTGGCTCATTTATGTTGCGAGAGATGTGCTCTATGTCAAGAATACCGTGAACTCCAACTACATGGTGCAACAGGTAAGTTAAATTTGTTATCCAGCACTTTCTTATATAGACTTAGTTAATTTTGTTTTATACTTTTGTGAGATTTTGATGGATCTTTCAATTTTATAAACTTGATGCCAATTAGATGCAGGAAAGGCAAAATATGGAGTGGAGGTTGTGCCGGTTGCTCCCAAAGGAATGATTCGGTGACTGTCCTTTGAAGCTCATGATCGAGATGAATGTCACATCCAGCTTAGGGATCGAATAACTGCCTGTCGGCCTATATTGAAAAACTTTTCACATACTACTAATTATCATAATTTTACTTTTTATTTTCAAGTTTTAATTCTGAATGCAATTTCTAGGCTGGTCAAAACTTTTGGCTCAACTTCTTTTTCTGAATGCAACTGTTTACTAGCTACTGTTGGAATAAATCTTACTAATGATAAACAAATCACAGGTACTATATAAACTTGCTATTTTATTGATACTTGCTAATCTTTGTTCATGCGAATTTTACAAACACTTCGACCCTATATATACAAATTGAACCTACACTATGAAACGGTGTGTCTGTTCATGAAACAGCACATTTCCAATACCCGACTCTAACTGTCAATAACCGACTCTAACTACTTATTTACATAATACATACTAGACTTTCTTAACTTGACATATTTAACCCAAAGTTTAGGTTAACTATCAACACTCCCCCTTAAACTAAACTTTGGTTTAAGGTGGGTCTTCAACTTGCCTTGACTTACTTTACAACAACGTTGGTTCTTCGTCGCTTTGGTAAATGAGATGTGCTTCTTGCTTTTTGTCTTTATCCTTCCATTTGGTGCATTCGTATGCAAAGTGACCAAATTCACCACATTCATAGCATCTCATTTCTTTCTTGCTTTATTCTCGACTTGTACCTCTTCCACGTCCTCTTTCTTCTTTACTAAAGTTTCTTCCTCGACCCCTACCACGTCCTTGATTACCTGAACTTGCCATTAGAAGTTTGCTTTGGTAATCTTCTTGCGGTTCATCTTGACTCTTGAGGCGTTCTTCATAAGCAGTTAGTCTTCCAACAGCTTCTTCAAACATCATATTGTCAATTTTTGAATATTGCTCGATAGATGCCACAATTGGTAGAAACTTCTTTGGAACGGAGTTCAGCAACTTTCCTACTAGTACTTTATCTTTAAGGTTAGAACCAAGACTTTTACACTTGCTTCTTATGCTTCCCAATTTTCCCGCAAAGTCATTCACGGTTTCATCGGTCTTCATTTTTAAGGTCTCCAATTCGCTTCTTAAAGTTTGTAGACGTGCTTTCTGAACTCGGTCTGCTCCAATATAACGTACTTTAATTGATTCCCATACTTCCTTCGCTTTTGAGTATTGTGCAACTTGCATTAGAATATCTTCCGGCAATGTTGTGAGAATCATTGCTTTTGCTGTATGCATCTTTCTTTCATCTACTTTTTCTGTATCTTCAAGTGCTTCCCAAAGACCATATGCCTTCAATATTGTCTCCATCATAATTGCCCATGTTGTGTAGTTTGTTTTGGTGAGTTTTGGACATTGAAGTGCTATGTTTTGGTCACGAGTTGGTGTAGATGATTCTCCTATCTTCATGCTTTGTTGCTTTCTTACTTGCGTACTTTCTTACTTGCTTTTGAAACAAAAGTTTCTTTTACTGGTGAAAACACTAGGTTTTCCTCTTACTTACTTACTTTGAAACAATAGATTTTCTCTTACTTACTTACTTACTTTGAAACGCTAAACGTTTTTTTTTTTTTTTTTTTTTTTTTTTTTTTTTTTTTTTTACTTACTTACTTTGTAAACACTAGAGTTTTCTTACTTACTTTGAAACACCAAGGTTTCGTTAAACACTAGGTTCCTTAAAAACGATAGGTTTCTACTTACTTCTTACTATGTGAACCACAATGGTTCGGATCTTACTTTGTACTTTATGAACCAGAAGGGTTCAATTTCTTACTTCTAGTTTTGTATTTTTCTAATATAAAGAAAATGATTTTTGTTCTCTAAAAATTGAAAATATACAAAAACTTAATCTTACTTTCTTACTTTTTGACTAACCTCAATCAATTAAAAAATCTCCAAAATAACTAACTGTTAAAAAGAAATATTGTATCCTAAGTTCCTTTAAAATTTATATAATTCTAAGAATGAAATATATAAAAGTAAAGTAATGAAGACTTATCAGTATTTGTTGAAAAATTGTTGTGGTCCAATAAAAATCTCCCACTCCTCCTTATCTTCTTTCTTTTTTCTTATACTTTCTGGCTAAGAACTACTGCCCCTTTCTTTTCTTCCTGATGGTTGTCGACACCAAAAAAAACAAACGCTTCTTTCTTTCTCTTCCCTTCAATCGATCACAACTACCCAAATTCCGCCAATGATTTCTCAAACACTGATGTATGCTTCGATCTTCTTCAATCGTTCTTTCTAGGAATCGGTTGGTATAATTATCAAAAAGGGTTTTCCTTCTCCTACAATCGATCTATGCTCTCAGTGGGAACAATGATTCTAATCTTTTGGAACACTGGTTTTGGTCCGGTTGTCTCCTCCGTTCTGTTCGCCTTCTCCGATCAAACTCCGGTTCCGTTCAAGGTATGTTTATCGTTCTTCAATCGTTCTTACTGGTGATTCCCGGAATCGTTTTTCCCTTGATCGATAAGCCTTAGGCTCTGATGCCAATTGTTGGAATAAATCTTACTAATGATAAACAAATCACATGTACTATATAAACTTGCTATTTTATTGATACTTGCTAATCTTTGTTCATGCGAATTTTACAAACACTTCGACCCTATATATACAAATTGAACCGACACTATGAAACGGTGTGTCTGTTCATGAAACAGCACCTTTCCAATAACCGACTCTAACTGTCAATAACCGACTCTAACTACTTATTTCCATAATACATACTAGACTTTCTTAACTTGACATATTTAACCCAAAGTTTAGGTTAACTATCAACAGCTACTCCTAGTTAAAAACCATAGCGAAGCATAGATCGATCTTTTAATTGTTGGTGTGAAAATTTATAATGATTGCAGATCAGTACTTTTGGCGCAAACTTTTTTCGAACTATTAGGAATACTAGTAGACTATATCAATTGTAGGGATATAAGGATCTTTTTTGTTGTTCTTATTGTTGACTAGCAATGATTTCGCATTTTTTAGATGAATGTAGTAAGAAACACATTCATATTACGTTTAATCTTGTCACGCATGAATACATGAATCCCATGAATCCATTTGTGTTGATAACGTTCACACAGAAATAATAAATATAACCTCGCAAATTAGTTTTATTGGCCTAATGTCAAACTTCTTATAGACTTTCATATATCATGAGTTCAACAGCATTATGATCACTGAAGCTGACGAATCTTAAGATCCATACTTATCTTGAGCACTCTCAACAATGTGAGTCTCGGCATATTTTATAATGCTTTGAACAGCTTCAAAAACAGAATCTGGGTCAGGGACATCTTCGTTCATCTTCTCATACTCGAGGGTCCACGTGAAAGTGCAGTCATTATCGCCTTTTCCATCAAAACGCAGGTGCTCTTTGAAGCTTTTGTAAGCCTTCAGTAGATCTCCATCACATACCCTGTAGGTGATCGATCTGCTTACCTCATCCAATGCTTCGAGACATTTTTTACAAAATTGTTTTTTTCCATCTACAAATTATCAAGAAAACCACAGAATAATATTCCCAGAAGTCAATCAAGAAGGATAAAAGTAATTAGCTGACACTTATAATTTGAGCCTGTGAAACATACAGAAACTGCAAATATATTACAAGAAAACTAAATTAAGTCATTTCCTACTAAGTAATTGAGTATTTACCTAGGAGATAGTTCTGGATGAAGATGGCTCCGACAGTTCCCCATTCACCTTCTTGCAACTCACAGCCGAGATAGTACTGCGGGGCTATGTACAACAAGTCGTTAAGCCTTTGCTTGAAGAGTCCATATACAACATCTCGGTTGCATCTAATATCCACTTGTACATCCTTTTTCCCACTTAGACCCATGTCTTCCACAACGATTTTATCTTGATGATAAAAGATTTCTGATCCTTTGCCTTTAAATAGAGCTAGCATGTACTTGCTACATTTTGTAAATAAGAAACTTAGAATATGAATGTACAAGTATGAAACACCAAATTACCATATTTTAAAGTGATAGGGACTTTGCGTAACAAAGGCCATTTTTTAAATGTTTATCTTACCTAATAAATCTATATTTTTAGAGTTATGTTCCGCGCGCATGATCGAGCAGGTGTGCCCAGACCCCGTGTTGACGATTAAGGAGTACCACCTCATCCCCCATCTGACGTGTATAGCTATTTTTTGTTATTAGTATACTTCATTCAAAAATAATCCAACCATCCCAGTTAACTTATAGATGTCATATCTTCATTTACCTCACCTAAAACTTAATCTCATCCCTTAATTTCCCTTTTCCAACCTAGCACTTCACCTAATCCCACCTATTAACTCGTCTTACGAAAAAAAAAAAAAAAAAAAAAAAAAAACTGAATGTCAGTCGCGAACCATTGTCTGAAAAAAAGTTCAAAACGCAGCGATGACTTGTTAGTCTGCTACTAATTGTCTGTGTAGGCTCTCCGCGCCTTCCTTTGCCAATCTAGCACGGGTCATTAGTCTAGATTGGGAAATGTTTCAATATTCGTCTCTAGCGTGCAATAATATGTTAAAGTTGAGCCATACCATAATTTTCTCTATTTCTAAGGGGCCTCATTACCTTCAGATCGATTCACCTTTACTATCAAGCCAACTTTTTGGATCTAGGTGTAGTATATTAGCATCGAAAACATGGGTTGCATGAGATTTTGTTTTCATCCGAACAACTACCCCAAAAAAAAATTTCAATGCTTTTGAGCTTACTAATAACCTTCTTAGGAGCCTTAAAATTCGTAGTAGACATCATCAGATGTAATTTGGATATGTCTAGTTTTGTGGAACTATTGGGGTATCTTGGAAATTCTAAGCATCAGTACGTACTCCACCATGCAATAACCTATGGGATCAATCTTGTGGTCCATCAGCACTCGACCAAGTTCATGACGGCCTGATAGCGAAAGCGAATATGAATTAAGGACCATCGGCTCTTTATAAAGATGATGTTATATATTAGCTTGCATAAGTATAGATTAAAATAAATTCTTTTTTGCCTTTTAACCCAATTAATAAAGCGTTTACTAGCTACTTCTAGCTAAAATCCAAACCGAAGCGTGGAACCTTTTATTGTTTGTGTGAAAAATAATAATGATTGTAGGTCAATACTTTTAGCTCAACCTTTTTTGAACTATTAGGAATACTAATAGACTATATCTGTTGTAGAGATATCAGGATTGTTTTTGTTGTTGCTATTGTTGGTTAGCAAATTATTTTAAACTTTTTAGATGAATGTAGTAACAAACACATTCATATCACGTTTAGTCTTGTCGCGTTGACATACTTGAATCTCATGAACCCATTTGTGTTGATAACATTCACACAGGCATAATAAATATAGCATTGCAAACTAGGTTTATTGGCCTAATGTTAAACTTCTTATAGACTTTCAATATCATCAGCTCAACATCATTATGTTCACTGGAGCTGAGGAATCTTAAGATCCTTACTAATGTCTTGAGCACTCTCAACGATATGAGTCTCGGCATATTTTATAATGCTTTGAATAGCTTCAAAAACGGAATCTGGGTGAGGGACATTTTCACTCATCTTCTCGTACTCGAAGGTCCACGTGAAAGTGCAGTCGTTGTCACCTTTTCCATCAAAATGCAGGTGCTCTTTGAAGCTTTTGTAAGCCTTCAGTGTATCTCCATCACATACCTTGTAGGTGATTGATCTGTTGACCTCATCCAAGGCTTCAAGACATAGTTTAGCAAATTGTTTTTTTTTTCCATCTACAATTTATTAAGAAAAGCGCACAATTTTCCAAGTCAATTAAGAAGGCCGAGCTCCAGATTGACAATAACTAAGCATATAAAAACATTAAAAGTTTATCCAAATTTTAGAAGCATAAAAGTAATTAGCTAACACTTAAACTTCAATTAATGTATTATGGAAAGGCAGCCGATTGTAGGCCGGTTCGAGTTAACCTGTTATTAACCTTTTGCATCTAAGTACCTAACTTAAACGTCAATACATAATTTGAGCTTGTGAAACTCTGAACTACAAATACATTACAAGAAAACTAATTAAAATGTTGTTTCCTATTAAGTAATTAATTGAGCATATACCAAGGAGATAGTTCAGGATGAAAATGGCTCCGACGTTACCCCATTCACCTTCTTGCAACTCACAGCCAAGATAGTACTGCGGGGCTATGTACAACAAGTCGTTAAGCCTGTGCTTGAAGAGTCCATACACAACGTCTCGGTTGCATCTAATATCCACTTGGACATCCTTTTTCCCACTTAGACCCATGTCTTCTACAACGATTTTATCTTGATGGTATAAGATTTCTGATCTTTTGGCCTTTAAATAGAGCTAGCATGTACTTGCTACATTTTGTAAATAAGAAACATAGAATATGAATGTACAAGTATGAAAGACTAAATTACCATATTTTAAAGTGAAAGGGACTTTGCCGGCAGCAAAGGCCATTCTTTAAATGTTTACCTTTACTTGATAAATCTATGTTAGCCTTAATAGAAAGTGATGGTCATTCATTACTTATAGAACTTTGTAAAGTGCAATAGTTTAGTCAGTTGGGCTTGTGAACTTAGCAAACTTATATGTTAGGAGTTACTACGTATATTGTATAAGGCTATAAGCCTTTATTTAATGTAATCTAAGTCCACAAAGAACAAGCCCATGAGAAAGCCCATATGGCATATGATAGGAAGTATAAAAGGAACCTTATGGTTCATTTGTATGTAGGGTGTGCTTGATTTGTGTATGTGTATGTTTTAGTAATAAAAGTCTCTCTTTCTTTCTCTCTTATTTCTCTCTCTAAAACATACTTCATCTCTTGCCACCATGCCATTCGTGCTTCATATATTAGTGATAAGATTGATATATCTAAGGTCCTCCAATCTACAAACGTTTAAATATCTAGACTTATAATTCGCGTGCATGATCAAGTAGGTGTGCCCGGACCCCGTGTTGACGAATAAAGAGTACCATCTCATCCGCCATCTGACGTGTATAGCTATTTTTTGTTATTATATACTTTTATGTCAAAAATAATACAACAATCATAGATGTCATATCTTCACTTACCACACCTAAAACTTAATCTCGTCACTTAATTTCCTTTTTCCAACCTAGCACTTCATTTAATCCCACCAATTAATTAACTTGTCTTACGGGAAAAAGAAAGCAAAAAAAAAAATAAAAAAAAATAAAAAATAAAAAAAAAAGAATACACACACAAGCCGAATGTCAGTCGCGAACCATTGTCTGAAAAAAGTTCAAAACGCAGTGATGACTTGTTAGTCTGCTACTAGTTGTCTGTGTAGGCTCTCCGCGCCTTCCTTTGCCAAGAACGGGTAATTAGTCTAGATTGGTAAACGTTTCAAAATTCGTCTCTAGCGTGCAATAATAACCTGTTAAAGTTGTATGTTTCAATTTTCTACAAAGTACAATATATCTCTTCAGCATTTGCTATGTGGAATACAGCCTCAAGATGTTATTTTTTACTATAGAACCTTATTTTCTACGAACTATTAGTTAACTACGTATATTAACATTTTTGAGTACATATTGATTTTATTATATATTTTATAGAGTTAAGATCTATAAAAGATGTTTTTGATCGTTTATAGTTAATTACGTCAACTTTTTCATAATCACGTGATCATTTAAGCAATTTTCGACTATGAAAAGATAATTGACGTTTTTTTATAGTATCTAATAAAAGGAATCTTTTTAGATTGTTTATCTTATGTGATAAATATAATTAATAGTGTTTTTATAAAATAAATAGACGTTTCCCGCTATACTCGTTTCTTGAATTTTAGGATATTGACGTTTCCCGGTACCCGTACCGTACCCGTCCCAGTGTCCATCCCCTTGCAACTTAGATTCCAATCATCTAATCTAATTTGTGCTTTGATAAATTTAATATTGGTTTTTATAACAAAAAAATAAAAATAAAATAATAATAATAATAATAATAATAATAATAATAATAATAATAATAATAATAATAATAATAATAATAATAATAATAATAATAATAATAATGATGATGATTTTTATAACAAACTATGAATTATAGTAGTATTTGATAGTTTGTAATATTTCCAAAATATTTTGCGTATGTGTATTTTTTGTGGGGCATTTTTGGGTATCTTGGAAGTGCAAAGCCCCAGTGTTGGGACCAAGCAATGACCATTGAACAATGGGATCGATATTGTGAAGCATCAGCACTTGATCAGGTTTTATGGCTGGATAGCGAACAAAAATATATATGGACCATGGCCCTTTATAAATGATTCTTCGAATCAAAACAATGAACTTTTAATTTTAAGAGTGCCATGAGTTCTATAACTATTTATTTATACTTTTTAATCCCCGGATGTTGAATCGTAAGTTGTTTTTATCCATAAACACTCATATTCCCATCATCATATCCCATTTTTGTTTCTGTGCATTCGAAAAGTTGGAATATATTCTAATCGCATAACAGGAATGGATCAAGCAATAATGGATGAAAACTATTCTGCGGTGCATTGCACTAAGGTGCATCTTGGCGCGGATAGGGAACTCGAATATGAAGGTCCACCAACCCCTTTTAAAGGCGGCGAGAGAGAGACACGGTTTTTATTAATCCCATATTTTACCATACCGTTTAGGAGCTAAAAGAAGTCTTAGAAAAATGGCTTTAGCTGGAAAAAGGGTTGCGCAAATAGATACTAAATGCAACGGAGATGCCTTCCATAGACTCCTTAGATACAATCCATACGACTTATGCAACGTTGCCCCGGCTCACATTCAAGGTTGTGAGCTGCATGAAGGCGAATGGGGTGCTGTTGGATCCATCCTCAAGTGGAACTGGCTCAATGGTAATTACTCGTATTAGATTAATTTTGATGTTTTAATCATACAAAGTAATTAATGTTTCATTTCGAAAGTAATGTTCTTGTAACTTTTATTTAGGAAAATTATATCGAATTGGTATGTCTAATTTGCACGAATTTTATGACCCACCTTCAAGATATCGCCAAGAGTCAGATTTTATCAAGATACTGTATAACATACAAAAGGTTTTTTCTAATCATATCGTGCTAATACAATTAAAATATTATATTGAATTTTAGGTAATTATGAACAAAGTAGGTAGTCTTCTAATTTCCTAGATGGTAGAGTATGAAAAGATAAAATCAAATATAATTATGCTACTTTTTTCTTAAGTTGATTAGCTCACAAATTCTTAATGTTCTGGTTTCTTCATTATGTATAGATGGACAACCACAATATACAAAGGAACTTATCGAATTTGCAGATGAAAAGAACAAATCAATTACCTTTAGGATACTCGAAGGAGAGGTGATGCAGATTTATAAACGCATAGCTGCGAACATCCGAGCTGACCAAAATGGTGAAAATTGCTTGGTGACATGGACGGTGGATTCAATTATTGATTTTGCTTATAATCTTACCAAAGATATTGAGACTCATCAACTCAAATGATCTTGATGATGATGATGATGATGATGATGTTTACAAGAATATACAACTTCATAACTGTAGAAATAAAATGGTGTCCAAGTTACTTAACTAAGTGTATGTGGCTGTTAATTTCTTAGGCGTGTTTGAAGATGATGCTTGCATGTGTATTCATGGACTTCAAGTGTGACATAAACAAGGTTAAAATAAATATTACTACTCTCTGTTTTTTACTTTGGGGGTTTTTGCATATATGAGGTGAGATCTATCAAAAACCACTAGTAGCTAAAGTACAAATAAACAAATCACAACCATCCATTCCCCCTCCATCTAATGGCTTATAGTAAACCAAGAAAATACAAACAATGGCAAGATAGTAATTTAGAAATCATATTAAAAAAAAAAAAAAAAAAAAAAAAAAAAAAAAAAAAAAAAAAAAAAAACCTACTTAGATCTATGTTCTCTCTCCAAAACATAAAAACCAGATCTCAACCCAGCTAATTGCCATATTCTCGCCGGAAAAACCAATCGGAAAAAACAGATCTGAGAAACATCCATATTCTCGCCGGAAAATTCATCCAATCGCCGGATTAAACATCCAAACGCCGGAAAAATCATCCAATCGGAATCATGAATCCAACTAATTCATACAAAACACCACCACCTCCATACAAAACACCACCACCTACATCGGAATCATCATCAACCCAGCCAGAAACATCAATAATCCGATCGGAATCATCAACAAACCAATCGGAAATCATCGGAA
The DNA here is from genome assembly GCA_030686995.1 of Artemisia argyi. Classification (NCBI taxonomy): domain Eukaryota; kingdom Viridiplantae; phylum Streptophyta; class Magnoliopsida; order Asterales; family Asteraceae; genus Artemisia; species Artemisia argyi. The sequence goes on from CM060697.1 coordinate 69,077,417, forward strand.
TAACGAATTCATCAAAAACACCACCGCCGCCGTCGAAATCATCAATAATCAGATCGGAATCTTCTACAAACCCGCCGGATTCTTCAATAAACACGTCAGAAGATGATTTGATTACAGAAGGTGATTTACCTGATGAAGATGCTACTGTTACAAAAGTTCATGGTAAATCCTTTCAGAATCTATTTTTTTTGTTTAATAATTTAAGAGAAGTATTAATACCATGGGATTCATACTGAATCCTATGGGATTCATAGATGAATCCCATTTGATTCATCAATTTGATTTTATAAATGAATCTAGTAATTTATAAAGAATCTCGTGGGATTCTATGTGAATCTCATGGGATTGTGTGTGAATCCCATGGGATTCTGTACAACAAATTTATAAATGTATCACAAGGAACTTATAAAAGAATCCCATGGGATTCCTTAAGAATCCCATGGGATTCTTTAAGATCCCATGGGATTCTTTATAAATCCCATGGGATTCTTTATAATTCTTTATAAATCCCATGGGATTCATTGTTTGCAGAATTCTTAATCCCTTGAGATTCTACTGTTTATATACAGATTCTATGAAATCACCAAGACCAACTTTATTTGAATACACTGAGACACCGGGCGGATCGGAATATTGGGAGCCTCTTGTAGAAGGAATTCCTATACCAGAAGAAGGAAAATTCTATAACACTCTTGATGAAGCTATAGAAATGTATGATAACTACGCTGAAGCCGGAGGTTTTCAAATTAAAAAAGTAGGACAAAAATTAACAAAATCTGGAGCGGTGCAACTCAAATACATCATGTGTAATAAAGAAGGAGCTCCAAGACATATTAATATCGACACTTTAGATGCTAAAGACAGTGACAAACAAAAAAAGAAATACAATGATGCATGTGACAGGTAGTAAAGCTCTCTAATATATTTATAAGTTTCTGTAAATCCCATGGGATTCTTTGTAAATCCCATGGGATTCTTTGTCAATTCCATGGGATTCTTTCTGAATCCCATGGGATTTGTTTTTGCATAACATGTTTTTAAAATATTTTTTTATATAACAGGTTGTAAAGCTCGTATAAGGTTAGAATTGGATGTTGTTTCTCAAAAATACCAGATTGTTAAGTTTATTGCAAAACACAACCATATGCTCCTACCAAAAGAGTACAAGCATTTTACAAAAAAGCAAAGAAGAATGACACAAGCAGAAAAAATGTTCGTTGTTTAAGCTGCAAAGAACAAGATTGGTCCAACACGGGCTCAAAACTTGTTAACGAGTATGAAGGGAGGGTATGAGTATGTTCATGGGACAGTTGATGATTTTAAGAATGAAATGCGGGATGTTAATATGTTCATTGGGGAAAGTGACGCACAAATGCTTATAAATAAAATGGAAAACAGAAAGTTATATGTGCCAAACTTTACGTTTCAGTATAAGGTAGAAGAGAGTGAGTTAGTTGCTTTGTTTTGGGCTGATGAAGTTGCGAAATGTAATTATAAGGAGTTTGGAGACATAGTCTCATTTGATGCAACATTCAGATGTAACAGGTAAGTTTTACAAGAGTTTCTTTATGAAATCCCATGGGATTTAATGAGAATCCCATGGGATTCTTTATGAAATCACATGGGATTATCATGAAATCCCATGGGATTCTCATGAAATCCTATGGGATTCACAGATTATATCCCATGAGATTCACCCTTTTAGATTGTGTGTGTAATTAACAATTATGTTATTTTTAGGTACAATATGGTGTTTGTACCATTCACCGGTGTCGATAATCACAGAAAGTGTGTCACACTTGGATCAGGAATGCTATTACATGAAGACACTGAGTCATACACGTGGCTTCTAAAAGCATTTATGACAGCTTTCAAAAAAGAACCAACAATGGTGGTAACAGATCAAGATGGAGCAATGAAGAGAGCCATTGAAGCCGTTTTCACTAAAGCAAAGCACAGACTTTGCATGTGGCATATTGACCAAAAGATTCCAGCAAAGGTAAAATGTTCACGTATGATACTATGAATCCCATGGGATTTCCTAATAAATCCCATGGGATTGCCTGATAAATCACATGGGATTGCCTGATGAATCCCATGGGATTGCATGATGAATCCCATGGGATTGCATGATGAATCCCATGGGATTCACATGAATCCTATGATGAATCCCATGGGATTGCATGATGAATCCCATGGGATTCACATGAATCCCATGGGATTCATTTGTAAATCCCATGGGATTTACATGTGTAAATCATCTTATTTATGCTGATAACATGATTCTAAAACTATATCAAAAACAGATTTGTAAAGAGATATATGTAGAAACAGATTTCAAGAGACATTTTAGGAAGATTGTTTGGAATATGTACATGGAACCGTTGGAATTTGAAGAGAAATGGGCTAAGTTGATTGAGGATTTTGGTTTGCAAAATCACAAATGGATGACCAAGATGTTTAACCTACGAGAAATGTGGATTCCAGCTTTCTTCATCGACTCGCCATTGTTTGGTTTGATGAGAACCACATCAAGATCCGAGAGTGAAAACTCATTCTTCAAAAGTTTCACAAGCCCAGGAGCAACGCTAGTTAGTTTTATGATGTCCTATGAATCAGCAATGGAAAGACAACGATATAGGCAAGAACATTTGGACTTTAAAACATTTGACGTGGCTCCAAAATGCATAACAGAATTAGAGATTGAACGTCATGCAGCAAAAGTGTATACTAGAACGATATTTCTGCTGGTTCAAGCTGAAATATATGAAGCATGCTGGAATTGTACGATTCAAGATTTAAAGATAGAAGAAGGTTGTGAGATTGTAAAGATAAGAGACAAAAATCCGTGGGTTTTTAAAAAAACTAAAAAGGAAGCTGCAAAAGAACAAGCAGAGGAAGACAATAGTGTGGAGAAGAAAAAGTTTATAGACTATAAGGTTTGTTGCTTTTTATTCACTGTAAATCCCATGGGACTCACTGTGAATGCCATGGGACTCACTGTGAATCCCATGGGATTACTTATAAATTATGGTTTTCAGTATGAATTTAAAAAAAAAAAAAGTAAATCAAAGTAATTCTTTTCTTATTTTTCACAGTGAATCCCATGGGATTAGTTTTGAGAATGAATTTGTTAGTCATTTATCAGCATAAAAACCATGATATACACATGTAAATCCCATGGGATTGAGAAATGAATCCCATGGGATTGTATGTGAATCCCATGGGATTAGTTATGAATCCATGATATTCAGTATGAATTTTAAGGAAAAAGTAATTCAAATTAATTCTTTTTTTAATTTTTGTTTAAAACAGGTACTGCGTACAATAGAAGATGGGTCGGTGGTATGCAGTTGTAGACATTTTGCTCGATATGGTTTTCTATGCCGACACATATTCTTTGTCTTCAAGAACCGTGATATTAACGTCATTCAAAAACAGTATATTTTGAGGCGTTGGACAAGGGATATAATACCACCTGAATTGAGAAGGAAAAGAAACAGATATGGGGAAAAAATGTGGAAGTTGAAAGACTTACAAACGAAGCAACTTCTGTGGTTGACGATTGCTTATTCAGGTTAAGCAATAATGTAGAGAAGATGGGTGAGTTTGTAGAAAAGTTGAAGACTTTGAAAACAGAAGTGGAGGCTGAGGTTCCAAATCCTCCTTCAAGTAAAACGGCAGATGTGATTGGTGAACATTATGCAATTTCTAATCCTGAAGAAACAATAGTCAACAATCCAACAAGGGTAGGAAACAAAGGGAATATTACAGAAAATGAACGCAATAAAAGGCGAAAGAGTGAGAGAGAAAAAGCACTTGGAGTTAAAAAGAAACAAGAGAGGAAGTGCGGCTTTTGTGGAATAAAGACCAACTTGCACACAAAAACAACTTGTCCGGATAACCCAAATAGGCGAAAGCCGAAACCAAAAGTTTCTTGAAGAAACTTATTATATTTTGATTTTATGTTAGTTCTTTTTTATTATTTACTTGAATATTTAGATGATTTGCAAAGGAAATTTTTGAATTTGTTAGTTATTTTCTTATTATATTCTGATTTTATGTTAGTTCTTTTTTATTATTTACTTGAATATTTAGATGATTTGCAAAGGAAATTTTTGAATTTGTTAGTTATTTTCTTCTTTAATTGAATATTTAGATTATTTGAAAAGAAATTTCTGAATTTGTGTTATTCTAATTTTTTAATTGAATATTTATAAGAATCCTATGGGATTATCAAATGAATCACATGGGATTATTTCCCTAATCCCATGAGATTCTTTGAAATTCGTTTATAACAGAAGTCTTTGAAATTTCTGAATTTGTTGTTTATTTTTATTCTTTAATAAAATATTCATAAGAATCCCATGGGATTAGAAAATAAATCCCATGTGATTATTTCCCTAATCCCATTTAAATTTGTTTAAACCAATTACTTATAACAAAAACAACATAACCCAAATTCAAGGCGAAAGCCGAAACAAACTTTGTACTTGATTATTCAGATGATTTAAAAAGAAAAATCTGGTTCTTTTTTAATTTTCTTCATTATTTGAATATTTATAAGAATCCCATGGGATTCATTTGCTAATCCCATGGGATTAGCAAATGAATCCCATGGGATTAGCAAATGAATCCCATGGGATTATTTTATAACTTCATTTAAAATTTCAACCATCAACAATAAAAATATCATAAAAATCAGATAATAGAAAGAAAATCTATAAAAAAATATCATTAAAATCTGATAATAGCATAAACAAATCCCAACCATGCAAAAGAATATCATACAAATGTCATACAAATGAATCCCATGGGATTCATGTGAATCCCATGAGATTAATCAGTCAATCCATCTGTTTAAACCATCTGTGTAAACCAATTACTTCAACAGTTATAGTTCTACCATTAACAAAAGACAAACTTCTAGAATTTGAGGTCACGTGCATCCCTATTCCTAATTGTTGTCAAAATTATAGACAGCTTTTCACGAGAAGGAAGTTTATCAAACTCCAATGCTAATTCATACATCTTACCCGCATGAACATTAATCTCGTGTAACAATATCTTGGTGGCAAACTTGTATCTCAATAACCTCAATTGGTCAGACTGCTCTTTAGACTCAGCAACCAAACCACAATCCCATTTTCCAGGAGCTTCACCAGCATAATTATCCATATGTAACATAGCGAAAACACCACAATCCGTGAAGTTGTTCTTGGTCTTCCACTTGAGGCTTGCGATTCTTGGCTTGACTTTACGAATGCTAGCATGTCTATTAAATCCATACAACTCCAGATGACGGGCAAATAATGTTTTCTACAAAAATTATTAAGAAAAGAGAGCATAAATAACTATAATTATGTTTCAATCCCATGGGATTCAGAATGAATCCCATGGGATTCAGAATGGGATTCAGAATAAATCATAAAAGTACTTACAAGAAGTTCACATGAATCTTCATACTTTTCCTCATACGTTGCACCACAATTGTTGTTATCCAGTATCGTCATTGTTATAACCCTTTTAGTAAGGCTGAAGACAACAACAAAGAAATGGCCCGATTTGCGAATAGGAAAAAATGCCTGTTTAAACAAAACAAAAAAAACATAATAAAAATGACAAAAAGTAAAAACAAAAATTAAAAATTAAAACAAAAAAATATAATTTTACCAATTCAATGCCATTGAGAGATATGCCACCAACATCATCTTTAAAATGAGCCGAAAGTTCTTTTTCAAATTCTTCAAATTTATCCTCATCAGACTCCAATGTTCCATCAAACATAGTTATCGGCTGTATATGCGATTTTACAATATCATGTTACGATATGAATTGAAAACAGTTTACTAAGCAAAATAAAAAATAATTACTTACAATACACCCAATTGGGAAAAAGTGTCGCGATGGACAACCAGCGCCTCTAGAACGATTTTCATGATTCAAAATTGCAGCTAAACAATCAATTACATTAGCATCAACCTCCAAACCGGGTGCTAATGTCTCCATATTCAAACGAACTGAATATGGCTCCCCAAAACGTGTTTCAAAAACTGGTTCACTATATAAGAAAAAAAATCATTTAAGAATCATATCATATAATTGTAAATCCCATGGGATTCACATACAATCCCATGGGATTTACAAATGAATCCCATGGGATTCATGTGAATCCCTTGGGATTCACATACAATCCCATGGGATTTACAAATGAATCCCATGGGATTCATGTGAATCCCATGGGATTCATGTGAATCCCATGGGATTCATGTGAATCCCATCAGATTCACTGTCAATCCCTCACATTGAATCTGATAACAATGAAACTTATATAAAAAACACAAACTTACATTTTTTCGCCCTGCATCGCGAAAACACTATTCCCAAGAACGAACTCCGGCCTAGTTAGTTTAAGTTGAACCTTTGTCTTCTTGTTCATATATGGAGACAACAAATAGGAAGACGGTTTCACCAAACGCTTTTCAGGACTCAAACTTACATCGGAGGCACGAGTAGCCATATTTTGAGGAGTAATGGCACCTGGATTCACATCGCCACCCATTGGCTCCACAGTACCTTCAGCGACCGACTTTAGCTGAATAAAACAAAAAAAATTAATTAAAAATAAATAAATTAAATTAAAATACTAATATTATACAAGAATATTACATAGTAAAACTCAGCAGCTGCACAATTAAACCACTCTTCAATCAGGTCTAAATTGTTTTCGATCCATTGAGTTAAAGAGAAAGGTTCAGTAACTTGATTCATGGGAACTGCATCATCTGGCTTCTCGGCATCTTTATCATCCCCGTTACCATCATCACATTCTTCTTGTATTTGAGATGGATCAACTACTGTTGAAATAACTAAAACAAAACTTATGAGGTTTACACTTTGAACATTAGGCAACAAAACTTCTGGGATTGACAAATGAATCACATGGAATTAACAGATGAATCCCATGGGATTCACAGATAAATCCCATAGGATTTAATAAAAGAGATCCAATAAAAGGAAAACAGATCCAATAAATTAACCAACGTCGGAAAGAGATCCAATAAAAGGGAACTACAACAATTATAAATTTAACAAATTTAAAAAAGTTATTACATAAATCCCATGAGTTTCAAGTACAAAAGAGAACCACAACAGCCCATCGGAATTAAGGATCGGTACCAGATTGAAGTTTATCAGTTACAGTATCAACATCTCCCTCAGAACCTCCATTATCATCAGCTCGATGAAGATCTTCAACATTCAATGGGACAAGATGCTCGAGGATCTGAACATACCTTTGATGAAGTTCAACGAGCTTTGGATCGGCAGGGAACTCTAAACCGCCCATAACAAAAAATCCTTCAACAGCAACTCTTTCATTGCTTATAACAGATAACTTTTCTTCAATTTTTTTAAAAAATTCCTGGAGAAAAAACAAACAGGAATATTCACAATGAGATAAGTACATTGAATCCCATGGGATTCATACACAATCCCATGGGATTCACAGTTAATCCCATGTAAGCCCATGGGATTAACTGTGAATCCCATGGGATTGTGTATGAATCCCATGGGATTAACTATGAATCCCATGGGATTGTTTATGAATCCCATGGGATTCACAAATAAAGAAGTATCACAATAAAATAACACAATGAATTAAACAAACCTCCTTGTAAGAACTCTCACTAGAACCACCAGCAACAAAACCTTCAGTCTCCGGGAGCTCAGATTCATCATAAACATCTAACATTCCCAAAACCTCTTCTTTTAATTCCATCTCCTCCCTTTTTGACATCAAGAAAGAGGACCAATATTTGATCGCCGGACGTGAGCGGACATAAGAAAGCTTGCTGTACTTAGTGGAATCTAAATACAACAACTGTAAACAAAAAAACAGGGAACAAAAAAGTGTAAGAAAGATACAACTTAATCCAATGGGATTCACAGTGAATCCCATGGGATTTTGTATGAATCCCATGGGATTCATAGTTAATCCCATGGGATTCACAGTTAATCCCATGGGATTCACAGTAAAATGATATAAACATAAATATGTCACTCAAACATAAAAACAGTTTAAAACTTACAGCAAGAAAGGTATATGGCCCCCTGTATTTGTTTAAGAGAGTTGTCGGTTTTTTACTGACTTGAAGACAATGGAAGATGTACTCACACCAATCAATTCCACGAATATCAGTATCTTCCCGAAGATGCCTAACAACATCAAAGTTTATCTCCCCCTGCAATCCCGCAACCAATCGTATTCGTAAACAACGTAAGAAAGTTGACTTTAAAAAGGAAGTCAACTTCCTTGGACTCAATCAACTTGCTAGTAATATCGTTAACTCTAATTTGCTTAGCAGTCTTTGACTCAAACTGACCAACCCAAACTCTTTCAAAATCATCTCCAACCGGCCTCTTTTCTAAAGATAACAAAGTCTCGCCGCCAATCGGAATACCTAGCAGCTCATGAACTTTGTTAACAGTGGCCTGAATACGCTTCTCACCTCCCAACCTCAACTCACAAGTCTGAGCATCAAAATTTTCAACAACATACCTACCTAACCTTGACGGAATTCTGCTGATATCAAACTTGCAAAATGAGCTAAACCCTATCTCCTCCAAAAACTTCTCAATATCAACATGCTTTATGCCATGGATGGCAGTATGAAGAGCAGTAGGAGCTGACCTAGCCTGAAGAATGGGAATTTTTTTCAAATAATCTTGATGTAGTTTTTCTTCTTCTGAAAATTCTTTCTTCTTGCCTTTCTTATTCGGCTTCTCCTCAAATTCCTCTTTAACAAATTCTTTAACCGAAGCATTTTTCATCATATTCTTCAAAAGATTCTTCATAGTCTCATCAGAAATAACTTCAGGAGAATCGTCCTTGACCTTCAACGGACGCTTACCCTTCATTCTCTTCTTCACCTCATCTACATTAAAAAAAACACACAATATAAACAACCTAACCTTGAAATTTTAAAACAGAGATACATGTCAATCCCATGGGATTCATACAACCTAACCTTGAAATTTTAAGCTAATACTAATAAATGGTTCAAACAGCATAACATTTTACTCAAAATCGTATAAACTTAAGATATAATGCTTAAATGGCCATAAATAGGAATACTGAATTCTATCAAACAAAAAAAGACAGATTTATACCTTTTTCAACATCATCAGAAATAACTTCAGGAGAATCGTCCTTGACCTTCAACGGACCCTTACCCTTCATTCTCTTCTTCACCTCATCTACATTAAAAAAACACACAATATAAACAACCTAACCTTGAAATTTTAACAAAGAGATACATGTCAATCCCATGGGATTCACTGTCAATCCCATGGGATTCATACAACCTAACCTTGAAATTTTAAGCTAATACTAAATTAGTTAAATGGTTCAAACAGCATAACATTTTACTCAAAACCAGATAAACTTAAGATATAATGCTTAAATGGCCATAAATAGGAATACTGAATTCAATCAAACAAAAAAAGACAGGTTTATACCTTTTTCAACATTGTGCTTTTTCCGTTTAGGGTGACTTTCTTCCTGCACTGTCTTTTCAATAGCATCTACATAAAGATACAAACATAATATAAACAACTTGATAAAAAAAGATTCATTATCAAATCGGGATTCAATGTGAATCCCATGGGATTGTATGTGAATCCTATGGGATTCATAATGCCATTCTGTATTCATAATCCCATGGGATTGGCAGTGAATCCCATAGGATTCATTATTAATCCCATGGGATAGACAGTGAATCTCATGGGATTCATTATTAATCCCATGGGATCAGGACTGAACACACAAGTATATAATACTACAATGGACTCAGTTATGCACAACTATGATGAAAAGAAACTCAGAAACACAAGATCAATGCAAATAAGCAATCTAACAAAGGCTAATCAATAAGCAGATATGGTAAATGAAAAAGCTAGAACAAGTAGACTATATTTAACTCTAAAATAACTGTAACTAAACACTGAAAAGCCAAAATATCAGTCACAAGCTTATTGGATTTATTTGTTTTGATTTCTCTACAATATTCAAAAAGCAGAATAATCATCATTTCTCTACAATATTCAAAGAAACTATTAAAGTAAGACCTGTGATGCATGTCTGTAACACACAGAAACCACCGCTAACTTACGCCTCTGCTCCACCCTACACCCCCACCCCCACCCCCACTTTTAGAGATCTGATAAAAACAATCAGTTCCTAACTAGCAAACACATAAGCCCAAACATCTAAAAATCAATCAAAATGCAGCAGCTTCACCCTACCGAACATACATCACCTTATTAGCAAAGAGCTACATAGTCACAAATAATCATCATTTCTCTACAATATTCAAATCAAACAATCAAATAATCAGTTCCTAACTAACAAACACACACTGTTACATATCAAATCAATCAAAACGTAGAAGCTTCTATTCACCCGAGACACACATCATACTGATATAAACACAAATCTTCGTTTCTTCACAATATCCAAATCAACCTACAATAAAAAGTATAAAACTGAAAAACTACCAAATCATCATTTATCTACCCTATCACATTAAACAGAGTAACAGACTACCAACAATTCACCTCATCACACAACTACATGAACACAAATCCTCGATTCTCTACAGAATTTCAAATCAAACATATCAAACACAAAATCCCTAACCTATCAAATAAAACAAAACACTGAACAGTCACTTCACCCAATACGCACCGACGCGTCATTTCTCTAAACTATCTAAATCAAACAGAATACAGATTAAGCTCATCGATACAATCACAAATAATCATTTCATCTATACTCTATATCAGACTATATTTTACGTTAAATCTCAAAAAGCAGACTATATTTAACTCTAAAATAACTATAACTAAACACTGAAGAGCGGGACATATCTATACCTTTCGAAACCTTAAGCTTTTGTTTCTTTGAACTATCATCAACTTTTGGTAATGCTAATTTCCGTTTCTTTGGAGGAGTTGGAGTATCATACTGAACCAACTTATTGGATGTCAAAACAGGAGCTTCTGATATTACTTTATCAGACTTCTTCTTCGGAGTCGTCTTAACTGGCTCCGTCACCTTAACACTCTTCTTAAGCTTCTTATCATCAACAACCGTCACCTTCAAATTCTTCTTAAGCTTCTTATCATCAACAACAGAACCCTTTTTACCCTTTTTTGATTTATATGTAACCAACTTCCCACTCTCCTCATTCTCACTCTCCACCACCTTCTCAATAACGTTCTCCTCACTCTCCACCACCTTCTCAATAACATTCTCCTCCTTCTCCTTCCCCTTCCCCTTCCCCTTCTCCTTCTCCTTCTCCTTCTGACTCTCCTTCTCCAAATCAGCAACAACTGCAGCAATAACAAAACTACTCTCCTTTCCCTGATCAACAATCGCCTTCCCCTGAACATTAACCTCAAACTCTACTGGTTTGGCAGCCTCACTAACATCACCCGCTGGTTTTGTCTTTGACGGCGATTTGTTTTTTTTAAGATCAAACGGATTGAAGCGAGGCTGTTTCACCGGCGATGTTTTCTTTCCCAAATTATCGAATGGATTGAACCTAGACAACGGTGTTGGGTTCAATACTTTACCTACATAAATTATAAGATGAAAAGAATAATATTAGTTATAAGCAACTAACAACAGAAAAAACTAATTAATCACAAACACCTAAAACTAACAAACAAAACAGAAAACTATAAATCTGATTCCTAAAAGCTAATACAAACACTCATTATATGTTAATCCCATGGGATTCAGTGATAATCCCATAGGATTATTCAGTGAAGCAAAATCCCATTTGCTAATCTACTTATATCACAAACCACTAATTCTTATGTGAATCCCATGGGATTCAGTGATAATCCCATAGGATTATTCAGTGATAAGCAAAATCCCATTTGCTTATCTAATTATGCTTATCATAAAACAAAAATAATCCAACCATCCATTCAGTAACAAAAAAAATAAAACCACAAAAATATCAAAAAAATAAGCTAATCCTAAAATCTAATCTACTCGCTAACATAAACTAATCCAAACAGTCATTACATCAAAAAAATAAGCTAATCCTAAAATCTAATCTACTCACAACATAAACTAATCCAAACTCTCATTCAGTAACAAAAAGGCTAATAAAACCACAAAATAAGCTAATAAATTCAAAAAATAACCTAATCGATAACAAAAATTCAAAATAATAACTGATTTAAAAAAATGAGACAAAAATATACCAGATTCGACATTATCAATGGGTTCCGACAACAAACACTCTTTAGATTGCGCTATTTCATCACGTAGGTCCATTTTAACAAACGGCCTTCAAAATAGAATGATTTTGCGGTGGTTTCGTGGTGGATTGATGGTGGTTAGGGTTAGGGTTACGAATTGGGGAAACGGTGTATTAGAGAGAGAGAGAAAAAAACGAAAATGGCGTGTGTGTGTGAAAATACGTGTGTGTGTGTGTGTGAAAATAGCGTGACTTATTAGTTTGTGTGAATTGACAAAAATGCCCCTCAGGTTATTTTTATTTTTAAATCATATTTAATCTACACCGTTGGATGGAATGAGGATGGATGGATGAGATCGTTTGGTTTGTACTTTAGCTAAATGTAGTTTCGTATAGAACTTTTCTCTTGCATATATATCTTTCCGAAAATGCATAATTGCATATATATCCAAAGTATGCATAAAAATCATTGTACTATCTACATGAAAAACTTGTACAAAGGATATATATGCCATTATTCACTTTGGGAGGGATATATATGCAATTCTGCCTTTACTTTTTTTTTGGGGGGGAAGGCAATATTTGTCATATAAATTTAAACTAGCAATATGCTAGAAACTACACTGAAGGAGGAGGGAGTACATGCGGTAAGGTGGATTGCAGTAAGGCTTACCGCACGGTAACACCGCCGCCTCCATTGACTTACCGCACGGTAAGGCTTTTTGAGTGAGATCCTCACGCACGGTAAGAAAGGAAAAAGAGCCGTTGGAGGAGCGTGTTTCTTTTATATATATATATATATATATATATATATATATATATATATATATATATATATATATATATATATATATATATATATATATAAAAGAGGGTGTTTGTTGTTCGGTTGAAATCACAAAAACAAAAACACACACCGATCAAAACAAAAACAAAAACACACACCATACGCGAACAAAAAAAAATCAAGAATATGGAGCCTAGAAAAATATTATGTAATGTTTATTTAATTTTAATGAAATTTTAGTTTTTAATAAAGTTTAATAGAATTAAAAAAAAAATGAGTGAAGGGTGAGTGAAGTGCCGCCTCCAAAAAAGAAGTGAATGATGAAAAAAGTAGGGAATGATGTGGCGCAAGGGGATTGGTTGAAAGTGAGTGAAGGGAAAGAGTGTGAGTGATGCACTCCCACCACCCTGATTGATGATGTATAGTCTATATTTGGGCCATGAGCCCAAATGATAAACATTACTTGGCCCAAACCCACCATGAGTGGGCTATCATAATGAATAACGGGCCATAATAAACACGGCTTGGGCTCACGAAGCCCAAAGCCCAACCAAACTTAACCGGGTATGCGATAAGGATCATTTATTCATGAAATAGATATCCTTACCCTGGATAAGCACCATGAGTGCGAAGAGTAAGGAGCAAGAAACCTACACGGTTTCATCCCCTATATAAGGAATGACATCTCTCATTCAAAGGTACGATATACGAACCCTAACTCTTAACGAGAACCCTAAATCGATTACTTACTCTCACGCCGGAGTCTAATCGAGGGAGACAATCCCTCGATAAGCCTAACGGTGTTGTTTATTTTCTTAGTGCGCAGGTAACAAGTACTAAGAAGCGAATTGATACGAGAGCAAGAGCCCATAACCAGGAACGCCCAACTTTTGTATCAACAAGTGGCGCCATCCGTGGGACCCTACTAAGAACTAAAGACTATGATGACAAAGAATAATAATTCAGGTCAGCGGACTCCGTAATCGGAAAAACGTGACCATCAGAGGAGGAATCAACAAGATCCAATCTCTAGACAGGTTGCTGGGACAACCAGCGCACCTGGCCACCAAGAGGCGGGAACAACCCAACCTCTTCCAGAGGTAGAACTACCAGTAAGGACTACCCAAATCATCCCAGTGGTCCCAAGCGCTGAGGAACTTCAGCGCACTCTTTTCACCACTCCTCATCAAACCATTCCCGCAGTGAACAACACTGTACCACCAGATGCGCCTAACCGAGATAGGGTGCTGAATACGGAGATGGACACCCTTGCAACAGCTGAGGACGCACCCAATCTCACTTTGGGAAACTTTGTATCCCAAAACTATGAAACCTTGACCGCCCTCATGCAGGAAGAAGCCAGAAGAAGGGCAAGTACGGGTCTACAGGCTCGATTGAATTTTGGTCCTGAACGCGAACCATCACCACTGCGCCAACCACGAAGAAGACGCGCAGAACGTACCACTATCCATGATAGGCTAGGTATGACATCTGAGTCACAATACTCGGAAGACAGTGAGAGGCGCACTAATGTTCACTCCAGACTTGGTAGTCGCGGGGTACACGACCGATTGGGACCTCAACATTCACCGAGCCAAGGATCCTCCAAACCTGGAAGTAAGAGGATCCAAGACAGACTGGGAAGAAGAAGATCCCCAAGCAGAGATCCCTCAAGCTCTTCCTCTGAAAGAAGTCGGCGCAAACGCCGAAGAAGGGACTACCCTTCCTCCAGTGACTCCTCAGATAACGAGGATAGAGAAACAGGACACTGGAAGTCAAGAGGAAGGCGTCGCGAAGAAGAGAACGAAGATATGTCTCTCCCATGGCGTCGCCAGAAAATCGACGCGTTTACACGGCGCATCAGTGATTACTCAGATTGCAAACGTAGGCGCATGCCTGCTAACGTAAAAACATATGATGGAACAGGTGATCCGGATGATCACCTAAAAATTTTCGAATCAGCCGCCACCATTGAAAACTGGCCGCAGCCTGTGTGGTGCCACATGTTCAATTCTACGTTAGTAGGGAATGCGCGCACATGGTTTAGCAAACTCCCACATAGGAGTATCGGTGGATTCGAGGAATTACGGAAAGCATTCAGCCTCAACTTCACCCAGAGAAAGAAGTGCGCTAAAAACCCCGTTGAGCTAGCAAGAGTGAAACAGCGCCAAGGAGAATCAACGAGCGCTTTCATGGAACGCTTCAAGGATGAGTGCATACAAGTTAAAGCGTGTCCTGAAATCTTAAAAATTTCAGGGTTCATGAATGGGATTAATAACCCAGAAGTCATCCGAAAGCTAAACAACAAAGTTCCACAAACTTTTGATGAGCTAACAAAGCGCACTAGATTCTTTATACAAGGAGAAGCAGCCGCTGCGGATAGTAAAAAGGGTTATTCGAACTATAGGCAGCAAGAGCAGCCTCGGAGACAATCCAATGATCAGAATAACAACCGCAGCAGGAATTACCGCAATGGAAGGGACAATGACAAATACACCCCTCTTACAAAAACCCCAAGGGAAATATTTGTAACAGAGGGCGCAAACTTCCCAAAACCGCCACCAATGCGCACTGCAGAAGAAAAGCGCATAGGAAACGGATACTGCGAGTACCATGGTCAAAAAGGCCATACAACTAATGAGTGCGTCCAGCTAAAACAACTAATTGAAAAGTTAGTAAGAGAAGGCAGAATGGACCACCTTGTAAAAAATATCAAAGAAGGAAAAGACAAACAAAGGGGCGGAGGTAAGAAAGAGCCCCCCAAGGAGAAAGCTGATACCATATACATGATACAATCATAGCAGCGCAAGATAAAGCAAAAAGTCAGCAAAAAATTCTCTCCAGAAAAAGAGATATCTTTCCCTACTCTAGCTGCTGACAACGCAGTCGTGGAGCCTCTAACCATTGAAATACATACGGGAGGACATGATATCCACCGCATGTACATTGACGGAGGAGCATCCGCAGATATCCTGTACGAGCACTGTTTCAAAAGATTGCGACCTGAAATCCAAAGTTAATTGATACCAGCAACAACATCATTAACAGGATTCACAGGAGAAAAGATCTGGCCCATGGGGCAGTTACGCTTGTTGGTGGTCGTAGGAGATGAACAACACTCAACCGCAACATGGATAAACTTTATGGTAATAAAATCCCCTTCACCATACAATGGTATCATTGGGAGACCGGGAATATCATCCATGCGCGCTGTACCATCCACAGCGCACGGAATGCTTAAGTTTCCAGTGGAAGGAGGAGTTGTCACTCTCTATAACACAACAGTACCACCAAGAGAATGCAATGCAGTAACAACCGAAGCAGAGACTATTTCAGAACAGCGCACAGATAAAACGCCAAATCTAAAAGTCGCTATTCATCCCGATTACCCGGAACAACAAGTTTCGATAGGGGGATCTTTATCTGACAAAGGTAAAGCAGCCGTATGTGCACTCTTGCAAAAGAACCTAGACATCTTTGCATGGGAACCAAAACATATGTCTGGAGTACCGCGCTCTATCACAGAGCATAAACTACAAATCCGACAAGGATATCCTCCAATACGACAAAAGAAGCGCGGCCAGGCCCCAGATCGCGCAAAGGCTATTCTGGAAGAAGTACATAAACTCGTAGACGCAGGCATCATGCGCAAAGTATACTACCATGACTGGCTTTCTAACCCAGTTATGGTAAAGAAGAGCGATGGCAGTTGGAGAATGTGCGTGGACTTCACGGATCTCAACAAAGCATGTCCACAGGACTGCTATCCACTGCCAGAGATAGACTGGAAGGTAGAATCCCTGTGTGGATACCCTTTCAAGTGCTTCCTAGATGCATATAAAGGGTATCATCAAATCCAGATGGCAGTTGAAGATGAAGAAAAAACAGCTTTCCACACCAGTCAAGGAGTGTACTGCTACACAAAAATGCCTTTTGGCTTGAAGAACGCAGGCGCGACATACCAACGACTGGTGGACACAGCTTTTGAAAAACAAGTAGGCCGCAACTTGGAGGTCTACGCTGACGACCTTGTCATCAAAAGTCACACAGAGGATGAATTGGTGCGCGACATCGAGGAGACATTCAGAACATTGGGGTGAATAAACATGAAGTTAAATCCCAAGAAGTGCACCTTTGGCGCAACCGAGGGCATGTTCCTTGGATACTTGATAGAAACCGATGGAATCAAACCTTGTCCAGAAAAAACAAAGGCTGTTATTGATCTCCCCTCACCGCGCACACTCAAAGAAGTCCAGTCATTGAATGGAAAGTTAGCAGGGCTAAACCGTTTCTTATCTAAGTCAGCAGACAAATCCCTTCCTCTCTTTAAAACACTCACGAAGTGTACCAAAAAAGGAGACTTTCGCTGGACTACAGAAGCGGAGGAAGCTTTCCAACAACTTAAACACCATCTGGCATCTCTTACCAAACTTGTCGCACCACGACCAGGGGAAGAATTAATCATGTACTTATCAGCAACTCACGGAGCAGTTAGCGCAGTGCTATTGACAGGTAGGAACTCCGTCCAGACACCCATATACTTTGTAAGCAAAGCCCTGAAGAAAACAGAGACTAACTACAGTGCTATGGAAAAGCTGGTCTTAGCTCTAGTATTCGCAGCCAAAAGGCTGCGCAGATACTTTCAAGCACACCCAATAGCTGTAATCACTGATCAGCCAATTAAACAAGTTATCTCTAAGCCTGACGCATCAGGACGCTTACAGAAGTGGAGTGTACTATTAAATGAGTACCACATCTCATACAGACCGCGCACTGCAATCAAAGGACAAGTACTAGCCGATTTCATCGTAGAGAAGCCAGATAGCGACAGCCCGACATCTGCAACTAAAACAGATCTACAGGAACCCTGGATTCTGTTCACAGATGGGTCCTCATGTGTAGATGGATCAGGCGCAGGCCTTATTCTTACAAATCCAGAAGGTATGGAATTCACCTATGCGCTACACTTTGAATTCACAGCCATAAACAATGAGGCCGAATACGAAGCATTGCTAGCCGGACTACGCATCGCAATCCAAATGGGTGTACGCAACCTAGAAGCAAACGTAGATTCGCGGCTAGTCGCTAACCACGTGCTAGGCGAATATGAAGCCAAGGATGAACACATGGTCCAATACCTGGAAAAGACAAAATCCTTAATCAAAAACTTTGACAGGTTCACAATAAAACAGGTGCCTAGAGGAGATAACCGGAAGGCGGACGCACTCAGCAAGATCGCATCCACAAGCTTTGCGCACCTATCAAAACAGGTATTGGTAGAAACCCTAAAAAACAAGTCAATCTTGGAAATGGAGATATCCACAGTGATAGAAGAACAAGATCCTACATGGATGACGCCTATCATCGACTTCATCAGCAAGGGAATCTTACCACAAGATCATAAGGACGCTCGAAGAGTGCGGCGCACAGTGCAACGGTTTGAACTACGAGACAACATACTCTATCGATGCTCTTTCTTACAACCCTGGCTCAGATGTGTTGGACCTCTTCAAGCAGACTACGTACTCAGAGAAGTCCACACGGGATCATGTAGTATGCACTCAGGGCCACGATCGGTGTTGGCAAGCGCTCTAAGGTTAGGGTATTATTGGCCAACTATGCATCGCGACGCACGCAATCTGATAAAGAAGTGCAGCAATTGTCAAATACATAGGCCAATTCCGCGCCGACCACAACAAGAGCTAACACCTATTACCTCACCATGGCCATTTTATAAATGGGGCATTGATATCGCAGGACCATTTCCTGTAGCAGCAGGAGGAGTAAAATTCCTCATCGTAGCCATAGACTACTTTACGAAGTGGATTGAAGCGAAAGCGGTGGTGAGCATCACGGGAAACCAAGTCAAGCGCTTTGTCTGGGACAACATTGTATGTCGCTTCGGACTACCAGGAGAGATCATATCAGACAACGGAAAACAATTATGTGATGACCCATTCAAAGATTGGTGCGCGCAATTGAACATCACGCAACACTTCGCTTCAGTAAAACACCCACAAACCAATGGCCTAGTTGAGCGCGCAAACCGCAGCCTAGGCGAAGGAATAAAAGCATGCCTCGACAAACATAAAGGAAGGTGGGTGGACGAGCTCTCGCACGTCTTATGGGCGCACCACACAACAATCAAAACCAGTACTGGCGACACGCCATTCTCCCTAGTCTATGGAACAGAAGCCGTCATACCAGCTGAGATAGGAATGCCTACTATACGCACAGCAGAGGTCAATGTCACAACAAACGACGAGGAACGGCGCATAGATTTAGATTTACTGGAAGAAAGGCGTGAACGCGCAGCTATATGCGAAGCAAAGGCTAAGGCAAAAATGAAGAAGTATTATGATGCAAAGGTCAAACACACTTCATTTAGACCGGGAGACTTTGTTTACCGCGCCAATGACGCGAGCCACGCAGAAGACACAGGCAAGCTCAGACCAAAATGGGAAGGACCTTACGAGGTCACAGATGCGCTTGGCAACGGCGCATACAGACTGCGCGACATGGAAGGTCACGACCTAGCGCGCACTTGGCACATCTGCAATCTAAAAAGATGCTACTTTTAGGCTACGGCCATTACACAGACACATTTGCATCCTACAAGGTGCCCAATAAGTGTTTGTTTTTCTTTTCTTTCCTAGGAATTGTTTTTTTTATTTTTTCAAAAAACTTGCAAGTATCAATAAAATGTTATGGTTTCTAGCTAACTCCAAGCGTACTTTACTTTATTGCATACATACTAATATATGTCAATATTGTTACCTTATATTTTTACTGCCTACATGGCGTGCATGCACCAATTAAAGACACACGCAGGCATAAAGGATGAGTTAACCTACTAATTTACTCGTTGAGTAAGAGGGTTGCAAACCCATCAACATTGGATCACGCATCCTTGCTAAGCGCCTTACTTTTGAGACGTCGAAGTAAGTTCCACACGCACATCCCACGACGGGTGCGCATATATTAAGTACACCGTACAAGCTTAGCAAATAACGAGCCAAAACACTTGGTCAAATACAAAAACTTCGCAAACAATGCAAGTATCTCTTAAAGTCACGCACTTAAAACACTTGGTTAAATAATTTCTGGCAAACAATGCAAGTATATCTTAAGTCACGAACTTAAATAAAAAAGTATCTTATTCATAACTTATTCACAAAAATTACAAGGCAAGGTACAAAAAAGGCCTATATGCTATGACGATGCTCAGGGCTCTCCTCCGCGGCAGCAGAACTCCCCGCCTCCTGCAGCTTCCTCAAAGTTAAAGCATCCTGCATAGATACGGTCGGAACACTCACAGGCACACCATCCGACCTGGGGATGTGTGCAGCGCCAATGCCACACATCACTGCCTTACCCTTAATGCCCTTCTTCACAGCAGCCCTCTGCTCGTGACGCTCCAAAACCTCTTTCAAGGGAATTTCCCTCTCAAGAGCGAAGGGTTTGAGGATGTCGCGAGGCCGTGCGAACACAGGAATCTGCAGCTGCGACACATCAGGTTTCAGATAGTAATCTGATTGCCCTTTCGCATTTTCTCCAAGATGGCGCTGTAAGGTCAACCCCGCCATAAGTACATCTATGGGGTCGTCCTGGTCGTGCTCCAACCTCCCAATGTGCGGCAGCTCGAGCACCTTCAACCCCGCCATAGCCTGCATCAACTCATCATAGGCAGTAGCACTATACCCAGGGAGGTCCGCCAAGTCCTTCTTCAGCAGCTTGGCCTCATGGAGATCCTCCATAGCCTGTGACCTCCCACGCGCCATCGCACAGTGCACCACCTTCCCGAAAGCATCCAATACCTCTTGGGATTCCAGCACGCCCATAGCTGCCGGGCGCAGCCCATGGCTAATCAACCACCTACATTAACAAAAACAATTTGTGTAAGTAAAAAGCATGGCAACAAATTTATTAGGAAGAAGAAGAGTACAAGAGGAATACCTGCGCTCAGCAATGGTCGACATCAAATGAGGATATAATTCCTCGTCATACTCAATGCTCAGGCCACGCAGCTTATCTTCCTGCATCTGGATGATCTTCAGCATGTCCTCCCTAAACTTGGCAATGCTAGCAAAGTGCTCCACCTTCTTCTCCTCCAAGAAGCGCACGACCCAAGTTAGGTCAGACTTATAGTGATGCAGCTCACCACGTGCCTTCTCCACCTCGGCCATGGCCGACAACTTCTCGTGGGTGATCTTCTCCGCATACACCCGCGAGGCCTCCAACTCTACCTGCGCATCAGCCAACTGGCACGAAGCCTCGCCAGCTCCTCATCCTTCTGGGCGAAAGTGCTGCTCTCCCCAGCATACTTCTCCCTCAACTGAGCCACCAGCTCAGCCTGGCGCGCAGCAGTCGCAGCCAGCTCATCTATCAACGGCTGCGCCTCACCACCCTCACCACCTTCACCAACCTGGGCTTTCCCCTCCCTGTTTTCATTCTGCGGAGAGGAAACCTCGTCAACGAAGACCTCGTCGTTCTTCGCAGCATTATCCCTACAAAAAATACAAACAGTTAATAAATATTGCGACAAGTAACATTCGAGAAAAATAAAGACGCAGACACTTACAGAGACTGAGAGACTTCAGCATCTTTTTTATCCGCACTGGGAGCGGATGTCTTCTCCTCCGCAGATGACTCCGCATCACTAATGATACGGCGTCGTCTCTTCCTGGTACCACTGGTCCCAGCCTCTCCCTTGCGCTTCATGTTCTGCGCTACTTCTTCCTTCATCACCTCCTCGGGCTTTAGGATCTCCACGCTGTCAGAAGACTGAGCACGCGCCACCTCCTCCTCTTGCACCACCTCCTCCGGCGCCACGCTCTGCACAGGGGTCACCTGGAGCGGTGGTGTATTCTCTGGGGTAATATCCGGCAGCACGGTCAACCGACCCTCAGTTGCCTCCAGTATTGGCTGCTCACCCTCTCTCAAGGGGCGCACGCTTATGGTCACTTGCTTCGGTTTATCCAGCTTAACGACGGTGAACAGATCCATCTCTGCGCACATTAACAAAACAACAACGAAGAAGAGATTAGTCAAGTAAAGATGTGTATACGAAGAAATACTTACAGAATTTGAAGTAGAAGGGACGAACACCCACCCCGGCCATCCTCACTAATAAAAGTTGGCACCTAGTCCGCAGCGCCGTAATAATTGCGACTCAACCCCATGTGAACCAAAAACGCCTCCGGATAAGGGTTAATGGTCAGGCGGTTGGCATCAAGAGTCTGCGCATCAATCAGCCTATAGGAACCGGGTGCGGGGCGCCCATCCCTTGGCAATGTATTCTGAGTATAAAACTCGTAGGGCGATGGAAAGACCACATCATCAACCCAGAAAAAATGTACCCTCCAATGTCTGAGGGAGTCTACTTTCTCAGTATAACATTGAAGCGCTCCCGGGCGCTTCGCAAAAGATACCCACCCATTTGACGACGTCGTGTGGTAAAATGAGCGAAAGAGGGGTATGGTAGGTTCTATCGCAAGTAAACGGCAGTTTACTTCAAAATTCGACACCTTAGCCGCACCTATACAGTGCAGCTGGGAGATGTGGAGGCGATAGTGGTTGAGCAAGTCGCTCAGAAAGATAGAAATTGGTACGCGGTAATTCGCGTACTCAAAGAATTTTGTTTATAGCCCTATTTTCCCTTCGGGGAAATCAGCTATACACGCGTCTACGTCTGGAGCCTCTGGACGCACGTCCAAAGGAATAAAATAATCGGACGAGAACTCGGTGACGTCCTCAATCGTCATCGCAGAGCGAAAGTCCTCTAATTGAGCAACCATTTTTATCTATTTACGAGTAAAACGCACAGAAATTACCTACGAAAATGAGAGTTTTCTTTGCAAAAAGATTTCAAGAAAAGTGAATGATGGTGTGTGTGTTTTACTGTGTGGTCGTAAAAAATGGGGTGGTGACTCTTATATAGGGGGTAATTAACCCTAGATCATGTCCACGTGGATCCCACTAACAATAACGTGTGGCTGGAACCGAACGGGTACATACACTTTTTCCCGAATTACGAGGGCCACGTGAACACCACCCCCATTTTTCGAGGTATACGTTTGAAATACCTATGACTAGGTGCATTGCACCTTAAATGGGCGGCAATATTTCAATGTTTTCCCGCTACGCTTACCGCTGATCATATTAGTCTAGTATCCGCAGCTACGAGCCGCGCACACTAGACTGGGGGGACATGATGACGTATAGTCTATATTTGGGCCATGAGCCCAAATGATAAACATTACTTGGCACAAACCCACCATGAGTGGGCTATCATAATGAATAACGGGCCATAATAAACACGGCTTGGGCTCACGAAGCCCAAAGCCCAACCAAACTTAACCGGGTATGCGATAAGGATCATTTATTCATGGAATAGATATCCTTACCCTGGATAAGCACCACGAGTGCGAAGAGTAAGGAACAAGAAACCTACACGGTTTCAGCCCCTATATAAGGAATGACATCTCTCATTCAAAGGTACGATATACAAACCCTAACTCTTAACGAGAACCCTAAATCGATTACTTACTCTCACGCCGGAGTCTAATCGGGGGAGACAATCCCTCGATAAGCCTAACGGTGTTGTTTATTTTCTTAGTGCGCAGGTAACAAGTACTAAGAAGCGAATTGATACGAGAGCAAGAGCCCATAACCAGGAACGCCCAACTTTTATATCAACACTGATCAAGACCAATAGTATACCGCTACCACAACAACCCTCAAAAACTAGTACAACGACCCTCAAAAACTATACTACAACCCTCAAAAGTCAAAAAGCATGCCAATTGCAAAGTACATGTTTCTAGTTAGTAGATTCACTTGGTAAACATCTTCTACATTCATGCAAGATTATTGTATCTTTGGTGAACCCGTTGCGAAAATAGTATATTATTTAGATAAACACATTTGCAGTGATATATGAACAGTAGTCGAGAGATAACATTATTACGGTAAATACATTATAGACATCAGCTATTTATTAAACTGAGATTATATGCTATAACTTACACGTCTACTACTACAAATTTCTCAATTCCATAAATGAGCAATTGTAAGGCTGGTGGTAGTGGCTCGGAAAAAATCGATCGAGGCCATCGGTCGATCGATAGTAATATCGAGCGTTCCCACTGTGGGAAATCGATCGCCGGACATTGGGTTGCAAAATCGATCGAGTTGCCGACCGATATTCCACAAACTTTTCAAATTTAATTCCACCTTTTGAAGTAGCCGTTTGGTGCTAAAAAAAAAAAAAAAAAAAAAAAAAAAAAAAAAAAACAAACTTTTTTTCAAAAAACATTTACCACTTTTCATCCTATAAATACCCACATCAACCTCACTTTCAAACATACAATTTCAAAAATAATTCATCCAAATTCACATCAAAAAACACACAATGTCAAAGAAAAACACTCCACAATCAAAAAACCGACGATCCCGATTAACACAAAATGCACCCGACATAAATTTCTCTCCGCAAAACACCTTTGAACTAACCGGCATAACACCACCACAACAAGGGAACATACGCTTTCGTCCACAATCCTTCGAATATCCAACACAATTACCACAAGTCAATCAAAGAGAAAACTTATTTTCCATTCATCGTCCCTTTGTCCCACCACAACGTGTTAATCATCACGAAGAACCAAGTGAGCCGTCCTATCGTCCTAACATGGATTTCTTGCATTGTTCCCAACCGTATCAACAACATTCTCCGATTCGATCTACTAATATTGATATGAATTTGGATGATTGGGCAGACTTTCATAACTATGGCTATTCGACCCAAGACTATCCAAGCCAAAACCAACCGAGTCAAGATGTTTCGATGGGGCAAGGTTCGGGTCACGGTTCCTACCATGGTTCTTTCCACGGTTCTTTGCCCGTTGATGACGATGAGTCTGACGAAATCGAAGCTACATCACCCGTCAAGCAAAAGAAGCCTTCGCGACGTGCTACAAAGGCGAAAGGCAAAGCCAAAGCCAAAGAACCCGAACCGGCCAAAAGAATTGAACCATGGTCTAGCAGAGAAGAGGTCGTTCTTTGTAAAGCTTTCATCTTTGTTTCTGAAAATGCAAAAAAAGGAAACACTATGAATCGGAACAAATTTTGGGACAAGGTGGCAGCCTACTTTTGGAAAGAAACTGGTTCAGACCGGACAATGAATTCGATCATGTCCAAATGGAAGACTGGAATTCGTTGTCAAGTTGCGAATTTTGGTGCTATTGTTGATAATGTCAAGGGGACGCATGGTAGTGGTGAGAATGACATTGACGATATGTCCAAAGCTCTTATAGAGTATCGTGCGCGTTACGGTCAAGATTTCACTCTGGTGGAGTGTTGGAAAGTTTTGAGGGGGCATGATAGCTGGAAGGAAGAGATGCCCCTTTTTCAATCGGGCGTTCGAAAGAAAGTGAAGGGTTCAACAACTACGTCGGGGTCAACACACGGCCCCTCGAGTTTTCAAGACTTGGATGATGACGATGATGAAACAGAGGATGATACTAGAGAATCACGACCAGAAGGTCGTGACAGAGCAAGGAGGAAATCATCCACCTCCTCTCATGAAACATCAAAATCATTCATGAGTGGGCTAATAGCTGAGGTGTGGAAATCAAGACCGGGAAAGAAGGAAAAAGGTAAAGAGCGTGATGACTCGTGGAAACAAATCAAGGAACGAGAGCTAGCGATCAAACAAAAAAAATTGGAATATACAGAAAAGCTCTTGCAATGCCAGGAGGAACAAAAGGAACTCTTGAGAACTACCAAACGGGATCAAGAATTGATTTTTTACAACTCGGCTATCGACCCAAATTTGCCCGAACGACAACGAGAGGAACTTATGCGAATGAAAGCGGACATCAAGGCACGCCACAACCTAAATTACTAGTTTTTAAATAAGTGTTCGCGTGTTTAATTTTTAGTCGTTTAAGTTTTTTTTTTATGTTTTTTAATTCCGTATCGTATCGTTTATGTAATGTTTTTACGTTTTATTAATAAAATGTGTGTTTGTGTTAAAAATGTTTAAAAAAAAAAAAAAAAAAAAAAAAATGATGCAATATGGGTTGCCACTGTAATGAGAGAGATGAATATGGGTTGAAGAGAGAGAAAGCTAAGGTGGCAGCCGGAAAGATGATGCAATATGGGTTGCTACTGTGAGTAACCTAATAATTAAATATTCGACACCAAAAATTATTGGTGAAACTAAAATAATGCATAACTAAGGTTTTACCTTCATTTACGGCGACTATCATAAATTTATTTATTACACTATCAATAAAGTTGGTCCCCCAAAACTCACGCAATTCCCACTCCTTTTCAAAAAGCTAGCTAACCTACACACACACATATCTCTCACATAACACATAGTGAAAAGTGAAAAAACACGCACACATTTGCTTATGATCAAAGTATGAACTTATGGAACGAGCCGAACAAGAGTTGGAGAGAAGAAGCAAGTTCTTGAAGAGCTTAATACAAAGAAAAAAAGCAGCTGATCAGCAACAAAAACAAGTGAATAGTAAGATTGAAATTAGCATTAGACTACGAGCTTCTGATATGGCGATTGTTATGCAAAACACTGCATTTAAGTGTGCAACAAGTTATCTTGACTCGGTTCCGGGAAATGGAAATGTGAAGAAGATTGATAGCAAATGCCTTGCTCTTGCTCTCAAGAAGGTACGAATTTTATTGTTCATCAAAATTCTAAGTGTAATAGATTTTGACTACTTAATAAATTACGGGGTAATAAATAATTTAGCTAAAATGACATTGCTTATTAAAGATTTATAAATGCCTTAGCCACTTTTGATTAATATAGCCAGTAACGTAGTAACAACTTAATCTTAGAAAACTAACTACGGAGCAATTTCATAAGGGGATATTTACATGAAAATTTATCTAATTTGTCACTTTTTGTGGTCTGTGTAGCTTAATATTTTTTTTAGTTTCATGTAATAAACTTTTGAATTCACTTAGTTCTTTATATCGGGTGATCAATTGTGTATACTATTTGACAGATATACTTAAAAGTTGAATACATAGAACTACAAAAAATTGTCAAATAATACACACAACTAGTCACCCTGTACACTGAACTAAGTAAATTCAAAAGTTGAGTACATGAAATTAAAATAAAAAATAAAAATAAAAAAAAATACATAAAACCACAAAAGTTGACAAATTATATACATTTCCGTATAATTATCCCTTTCATAAATTCATGTTATAGCTCTTG
Organism: Artemisia argyi; assembly: GCA_030686995.1. Lineage (NCBI taxonomy): Eukaryota > Viridiplantae > Streptophyta > Magnoliopsida > Asterales > Asteraceae > Artemisia > Artemisia argyi. The sequence continues at coordinate 69,104,736 of CM060697.1, forward strand.
TTTGATTATCATATAGAGAATGATTGATGTGACTGAATATACTTAAATCACTAAAAATTTACTACATCTTTGTGAAGAATTAAGTTTATTTATTGCGGCCGATAAAATGTTAACACATGATTACATGAATTTAGACATAAAATTAAGAATGTTTTTTGATTTCTAAGCATCCATTTATTTAATTATGTAATGTGTAATTTTCCACCACAAACATTAGAATTTAGCTTCCCTTGAGTTCTATAAAAACGACAGTTACATTTGTGCCCAAAATATCTGAGCAAATTATTTTCTCTTATATTGTTATTCAAAAAAAAAAAAAAAAAAAAAAAAAAAAAAAAAAAAAAAAAAAAAAAAAAAAACTATTGTTAAGACTTTTATGCAACAATAATCTATTTTTATCGGTGCTTATTACAAAATATATTTGATGAAATGAATTATAGAACATAAGGTTGATCACGGGCAACATATATTGCATTAAAATATACTTATTTTGAAGGGCAAAAAATGGCGTTGGTAATGCTACAAAGAATATATAGGCCACTTGTATGTTTGGAACAAGGTATTTAGAAATTTGATGAACCTACACATCGAAGAATCTAAAGATAAACAGAAAATTCCAAAGAATATGGTCAAATTTGTTTTTATGGTGTCAGATATGGATTAATAATGCATTTATTTGCTTAGAAAACATTTCCAATGTGCGATAATAAACAAATATGTACGAGTAACTTTTATGTGTTTGGTCTTGTTTACAGGAATTCGATAGTTTGTATGGTCCTGCTTGGCACTGTATTGTCGGGACTAGCTTTGGATCATATGTCACGCATTCTTCAGGTGGTTTCTTGTACTTTTCGATCGACAAAGTTCATGTTCTTCTCTTTAAGACAATGGTTGAGCCGATGCACGACTAACATCAACTATTCTCGTGTAGGAAACCCAAAAACATAGTATAACTTAACTTGTACTAGTGTAAATCATGTGTTATCTACTGGTCTTATGTTATTAAGTATATGACATTAACAAGTTTTAGTGGACCAATTTTACGTTGGTAGTCTTTTGTGTTCTTGTAGTAAAACTCATGATCGACTACTACAAAGGTAACCAAGGCATTCATTTCCTGTATCTATGTTTAAGGAGTAAATTTGAAGGTTATAAAGCTTACTCGATTCAACTTAACGTAAATGTACTTTCCCATAAATATCTGATAACGCAAAATCTGGGCAAAAGAATGCTACATTAGTACATTAATTAGCAAATCAAATAGCTGACATCTTTACAAGAAGGCCACAGTACTGCAGAGTAACACAATAGAAACTGAATCAGATATCAATACACCGCCTGATGTAGTCGAATTCGTAGACGGAGCCAGCTGGGATGGGCCATTATTTGTGGTTGTGCCATTACTCCCACCACTACATCAACATAACACAAAAAGTATAACTTAGCATAGTGTTTACACATAAAGATCAAAGAAAGTTGTAGTTTATAAGTTTGTATACCTTCTGGGAAGAATACAATCACCAACACCTGTGAAAATTCCGGAAAAATGATTAGCTGGTCATGATATGTATGTCACATATTTGTTAGCGGATCATTTAGTATATGTCAAAACTATCTTGGGTTTAGAGACTTCCAAACTAAATACATAATATATAAACTAGGTACCTCGACTTTGCGTCTTTAACATTATTGGTCCAACACTGTATTTATATTGTATTGGTACTAATAATCAATTAAGCAAAGATACGGTTTAGCAAATTAGCATAAGGTGCTATCAGTGACTTACTTGGGTCTGTAGTAGTGATGGTAGCCACCCCATTAAAATCGCAAGTCCCTTCGGCCTTATTCATCTGTTGGTAATATGTATCAAATGCATAAGTAGCATGGGCCACCACCGTATCAGGCTGGTAACACGGTTCACCCTGCAACATCATCGAACAATTAACCTTCCCTGGTCCACAAGCCCAATCCAGTGCAGCCTGCACCATTTTTGTGTCCGCGTCTTTCTTCACAACACAATAAGTCTGGCCAGTGGTATCATTCACCAATACAGACCCCGAATCCATCAGATTTAATGTGTAAATTGGCCTCCCGTTTGCATCAAAAAGCCCCCAGTTTTTCTCTGACACTGACCCCCGCCTTAAATCCTCGTTATAAAGCTCGTAAATATACGTACTGATCCCCACACCGGGATGCTTTGGGGTCCCCGTGTTGTTCAAAACATGTTTAATCAAGTTACTATTATAGGTATTTGCGTTATCAAGCGTTGCGTCGGGCTCCGAGGAATCGCCTTTAGACGGCCATCCGGATTCCGTGACAACAATCGGAATATTTGTGTAATTCAGATACATCATCGCGAAGTACGCGGCATCCACAACTGCGTCAAAAACATTAGTGTAATGCAAAAGGGTGTTCAAGTCAACCGCTTCTTTATCCTCCGGTAAAGGCCGGAATAGAGCATAATCCAACGGTATTGCACCATTGGCTTGCATGTAATCGTAATACGGGTATACATTAATCATGAGATATGAGCCTGTTGTTTGGAGGAACTCCAGCAACGGGATCATAACCGGGTCCCACGTCTTGTTAAAAAAGGCTTGGGACGGCGGAAATGCGTCAAGAACAATGTTGGAAGAATGTGTGGTCGAGACTTTGATTTGGGAGTCTAGTCCTGCGGACACAAGTGCAAAGTGGATATATTTTAAGGCAGTTACCAAGACGGTTGCTGCATTTGGGGTGGTGGTAAGGACTTCATTACCAACGGAAATGGCAGTGATGTTGGTGGAGGAGATATGGGGGAGAATGTTGCGGGAGACCCAGTTGGAGGCAGTGGTGTTGGATTGGGCAATAGCGAGAAGCTGTTGGTTGGGGATGGTTACAGTGACTTGGATCCCTGAGTCTGCGAGGGCCATGAGCATGGCTTGATCAGTATCGTAGAGACGGACATGGCGGATATTTTGAGATTTGAGAAGGACTGCAGTTTGAGTTGGATTTGGCATGTCAGAGAGAGCGGTTCCAATGTTGACCCCAATGAACGCATCTGCAATAGAAAATCCAGAAAGTATTGGCACTAGAAGTTCATTTCAGCAATTTCACGGGTCGGAATGCAACTCTTACAAAATTGAAGTCCTAATGATGTAATCCTTTTAATCTTTTATAAACAAATGAGATTATCCCATAGTGAACATTACGAGTCTTTTACCCAGATGTACGGATATAACCGGGTTATACCGATTTCCGCTTTCAATGTAACAACATCCGAAGCTTAAACCAATGAACTAATATGATAGGATAAGGATCCTCTCATGTTCATTTGAACATGAGAAGTAATGTTGTGCTTATTGTGATATTAACTAACTAAACATCAATATGACATCAGCAAATGCCAACTAACTAGCTAACAAAACATCCAATGGTCCAAATATGTGCACAACCTTCCAAAACGAGATGTTATTGTTATCCCCCCACTAAGCATAGTAAATGACAATAATGCCGTCTAAAGAGAACCCCCAAAGAAGCAAGAAACCATGACAATAATATTGGTATCAAGCGTCAATGTTCCAACTTCTAACAATGGGGTATTGAATACAACTTTAGCACACAAATCTTTATAATCATAGATATACTTATTATGCAAGAGAATAAAGGAAAAAGTTGAAACCTTTTTGACTCAAGTAAACAAGTGTTAAAAAGGAGTATTTATGGTTAAAAAAGACACTTTCCACAATGAGTACTAGTTGTACAAATTAACACCTTTTCTTTCCTTACATATAGTCAAAATCTTAATCCATACAGTAAATTAGAAAGTAAGAAAAGTGTAAAGAGTTAACCTTGGTCAGCTAAAGCACACAAAGGAAAAAGTAGAATGATGAAAATATTGATGACCATTTTCTAATCTTGATTAACTCCAACCTTCAAAGTACCATAAATGGAAGTTCAACTTCAAGTATCTATGCAATGATTGCCACACTTAATCTTGATCAAAACCAAAATTTCCAAGGAACAACTCATGGTAGCTCAAACTCAAGAACCCATAAAGGATATTAGAGGTAACTAATGGTGAAAGGTGATCTTGATATACAAAGCTTGAAACAGACAGGATATATGTCAGCTCAACCACAAGAAGCCAGAAAGAAATTTTAGAAAAAGTGAAAGGGCATTTTTAGGATGTCGAGAGCCACCAAACAGTGAGGTGTGGGACTGACTTGAAAATGTTTTTGGATGAGCAAGAGAGGGGCTTGTAGATTGTAGAAATACAAAGGAAACCCTTCACACATTTAATATTATTCAAATAAACACCTTGTAAAGTATTTTAACCATCTCAAATTAATAGTCCTTTTTCTTTTTTTTTTCCCTCCTCCTCCTCCAAATATCTAAAGTTAACTACTAAAATATATAAGAAGTTAAGGCAATCATGGTTGAATTAAAAAAATTGGGTGAAGTAATGGTGGTGGCCACCTATTGAAATGAGGGTGGTAATGGTGTTTTTTTTAGTGTTGTGAGATACGTTTGTATTTTGTGATGTATAATCATATTTAAAATGGTGTGATGTATAACGAGGTAAAGGTAATAGCAAAGAGAGATAATATGATGATGATGTAAAGATGTTGAAACATATATAACACAAAGGGTATGTTTGGCGAAATAGGCTGAAGCTGGAGTTGGGGCTGGGTCTAGGATTTCTATTATAAGCCGAAATTAAAATTTGTATTTTTATAAACTTGTTTGGCAAATGGGCTGGGGTTGGGGCTTATTTTGCAAAATTACTAAAAATGACATAATTAAATGAGTTTTTGTATATGTTAGATATTTTTGTAAGTAATAAGTAATTTATTCTTCAAAAGCCCCAGGCTAAAATTTTTAGCCCCTTTTATTGGGCTAAAGTTTTTAACCGACTTATTTTATAAGTCTTTCCATAAGCCCCATGACAAACGAGACTTATTTTATTAACCGGCTTATTTTAAAAGCCCAGGCCCAAATAAGCCATATTTAAGCCCCTGTCAAACAAAACCAAAGTACATACTTAAATGCAAAAAATAAAATTACAATATTTTAGTGTATCATCTTTATTATATAACGAGAAAAGAGCACCCGCGCATTGCGGTGAGGTTTTTCAGTTATGATATATCCATTTTTTTAACTACGCATTGTGGCGGAGGTTTTTGGTTATGGTATATCCATTTTTTTAAGAAATTTTATTTTCGTATGAGTTATTTGTTTTTGCATGTTGTGGTGGAATTTTTTTGGTTTGTGCAAGTAATATTAATAAGAGTCTTGCTAATATTATAGCTCAGTTTTCGATAACAAAATTTAATATATTTGACTCCTTCCAAACAGACTAACAAATTAACCAAGGATGGTCAACAGGTCAAACCTGAGGGAGAGAAGTGATCAATTTATGATCCGGTGTAGTACAGTGTCTTCCCGGGTCGTTAAGTCCCAGCGAGAATTGAAATTGTATTTTTGAACGTTTATGGTAATGAGTGATTTAAGAATAGTAACAGAAATATGATTGGGATTGATTACACTAATCAGATATTAAAGGAAATGAGACAAATTACAAATATTAATAATTACAGGAAATCAGATACGTATTTAAACCTAAAATGTAAATTAAAAATAAACGTAACTGCGTACTGGAAAAAATGGAAATGAAGCAGAATTAATCCTCAGGGGGTGAAAATGACTTATTTCTAAACTTAATATTAAAATAAAAATTTTTAAAAAGAAAATTATTTATTTATTTTTTTTAATTATTTAATATTAATAAAAAAAACTATCTAATAACTAATTTAAATTACTAAAAATACTAAAATGACTTAGAAAATTATGAAATTTTTTATAAAACTAATTAACCATCACAGGAATCCTACAAAATTATAAAAAGTTTATAAAACTTATAATTAGGCTATTTTATATTTTTGTTTACTTATTATTAATTAAAAGCTAATTAAACTAATTTAATTATAAAAAATAGCAAATGAACAGTAAAAATTATGAAAAATTTTCTAAAAATACTTTATAATTATAGAAACCTAGGAAAATTATAAAAAAGTACAAGTGCTTATAAATAAGCAGAAAATGATTTTATTTTTGATTTATTAATTAAAACTAATTTAATTAAAATTAATTATTAAAAATACCAAATCAAAACAGAAAATTATGGAAATTTTTATACAAATACTTTAATGTGACAGAAACTTAGGAAAAATATAAAAACACACAAGTGCTTATTGAAAAAGCAGATAAAATAAGCAAATAAGCTAATTTGAGTTAAATAGAAACTATCATTATATTTAAAAGAGGGGGAAACTATGACACTAAGACACGCATAACCCAGATGGTGCTCTGTGTTGGTTTAGTTTTAACCCAGGGAACCAAGAGGTCAGGGGTTCGAATCCCACCAAGTGCTTTCTTCTGTTTTTATTTTATTTTTTTGATTTTCTTTTACAAAACTATATAACAACTAATATTAAGCAGCTTTTATGAACACAACTTTTTCAAAAACACCAAATAAGCTCAGGATGATCTTATGAGCTTATCAGTTTGGCTTATTAAGGCCAAAAATGGATTTTTTTTTTTTTTTTTGGGTTGAATAAGCTACTAAACAAAACAATAAGCTAAACTAATGAAGGAACAAGCTAAATGATACTGATGCAATCTTAAATAAGCTAGGATAAACAAATAAGCTAACTGAATAAGAAAATAAGCTTAAATAAGCAAAGCCCAAAACCTGAGGACTAATGCAGGCCAAAAGGGCCTATTACAGGCCTTTGTGGGGCCCACCAAACAAGCTCAAAGCTCCAAAGTGAGGGTTGAGCCAATAAGCCCACCTGATAAGCTACTGAATAAGCCAAGAATTAGGAAGTGGGGTCCACTAATGAGCACTAGAGAGGCTTGTGAAAAAGGCTTGTCCACCACTGATGAATCAGGGAACTTGGTTGGATAGGGTAACTTATGGACAAAAATAAGCTATGGGCAAAAGCTTAGAAACCCAAAATAAGCCTGGAATTAGCAACTTAGGTATATTAGCTTCTCAAAAAACCCAAGAACTAAGAATAAGCTCCATTAATAAGCTCTACCAGAGCTCATAAACTTATGCACTTATACTGATGACTTAGTATAAAGGGGTCAATGACTAGAACTAGGAGGCCAAAATTAAGCAGACAAATAAGCACTCAAATGAAATATAAGCACATGCATAGAGAGCTTATACAATGAGCTTTCCAAAACAACAATTAACTAAGGCTAATGTAATCTAATGAACAAGCTAGCAGCTGTAGAAAAGTGGCTTATGACCAAATAACCCCTGGTGCAGGGCACAATTTTGGAAAATAGGCTAAAATAAGGCCTCAATTAAGCACTAAAGAAAATTCATAAAAATAAAATAAAATTATGTTTAAAAATCTGAGATGCCAAACTTTAATTTCCCAAATTTTCAGATCCAATGGATTAAAAATAAGATCATGAAAAATCCTACCAAATTTGGATTTGTGACTAACTATGCAATTTTGACTTTTTATCAAGAACGCCTACGTTTGACTTTTGTTAACTTCTAGTAATTCCTAATGACTTAAAATGAAGTTTTAAGTTAAAATGAAACTAATCTAAGTAATCCTAGCAACTTATGCTACCATTTTACTGATTATGAATTCAACAATCCTTGATAGTGAAAAATTATAGAGAGATTAAGGAGATTTTGACTATTTCTCAAACAAACACTGGATTTTATGACTAATGTGATCTAATGGAACCTAGAGTAGCATGGTACAACAGAAAACAACAACAAAATCACACCATGGATCACAGAGATTAGCAATTCAAAACAACCCTTTATGTGACTAATTTTGTGATTATTTTATGTTTTCACTGATTTAATCCATAACACTGATTCCTAAGGTTATAATATGAAGTGACAAACTTATTTAAGCACGCAAATGTCAAGTTTAACAACAAGCACTTATTAATCAATAATAAGCTAATTTGGATAGTGAAAATGAAAAACTAAGCAACAATAATATCAAATGAACAAGTACCTAATTTTAAGCAATAATATCACTAAACTTTACCAAAGAAGCACAAAGGAACACAAATAAGCACTAGATAAGCAGAGCTACAGTATATTGCATAAAAATGAGAAATGGCTTACAAAAGCTTTCCAAGCATGAAACTGAGAACCAAGGACCAAGACCACTCCCTATAGCTTCCCAAGAACCCAAGGGCAATCCAAAATACACCCTGCTCCAGCTTTCTTCCTTCATTTCTTCTGATTTTTTATTTTTGAGCTATTTTTTTAGTATTTTTGAGTTTCTAAGTTAAACTGAATTAAGTTCTTATATGAGCTTATGGAACCTTTGTAATGAGCTTATATAAGCTTTTAGAACACTAAACAACCATTTTTAACAACATCAATGCTAAAATGAGATTTTGAGCACTTTAAGTGAAAACTGAAAAATTGAACTTAGAGCTTAATTAACTGGTTAAAACAACTTTAAAATACACTAATGAGTCTGAAATTACACTTTGAAACTGAGATTACAAGCAGGAAATGAAAAACAAGCTAAGTCGACATCTAAAGTTAACTAAAAATCTACACACTGTCTTCTCTTCATCCTCTCCCTTTTTATAGTGACTTTTAGGATTTCCCATGGTCCTATGTGTCTTTCCCATCAATATTTTCAACCCTTGGATGACTGGAATTGATCTTAGCCGTTGAAAGGATTTTGGCGGGAAATCCGGTTTTGTGCAAATTGACATGTTTCTTGCAAGGGGTTGTGCATTTTATTGTGGAGGTGATGGGGGTTGCAATTTGGTGGGGGTGGTGGGATGTGATGGTGTTACAGGGCAAGTGGGGGTGGTGGAGTTTGGCAGGAAGTGAGGAAGGAGGGAAGGGGAAAGGTTTGACCGGGGTCAACCCAGGGTCTGACTTTTTGACCCTGGCTTATTAGTATTAAGGGTGGTTTGGTTTGTTGGGCTTAGGATATGGACTGGGCCAAAGTGGTGGGTTAGTTTTTGTGTTGTGGACTGGATTTGGCTTTTGGGTTATAATAAAATACAAAGGGCCCGTTTGGTTTTAGTTTAACACAAGGACCAATTTTGTAAGATTTTGAAACTTGAGGGCTGAACATGTAACTCTTCCAAAGTAATCACAATGGTGTTTCTTGCCACATGTCAATAATCCAAGGACCCTTAATCAAAATTAAACCACCAGGGACTGTGAGACGAAAAGTGTTACGCTTTTAAGGGGTCATTTAAGCCTTAAATCGCGATTATATGATCAAATAGTGCCTTAAATTGTTCCTTTTGTCATTTTAGGTACTTTTGAGAGGAAATCTGGAAAAGGAAGCATTTTGGACGTTTTTGGAGCATAAAAGTGAAGAAAATGACAAAGTCTCAAATTATTGGAAACAGTACTTGACGGCGTCACACTCTACTAGGTGACGGCGTCACGTGTTGACAAAGAGGTGGATAATCATTGTACACTAGACGCGCAGAAAGGAATTTTGGAGTTAAAGAGTGACAGCGTCACGTTATAAAGCATCAAGGACGTCACGTGTTATCACAAAAGGAGGCGGCCCAGAGAACATTACAAGGTGACGGCGTCAGAAGTGGATCTAGGCCATCAAGGAACCCTAAGTACGGCGAGGTGACGGCGTCACGACTAGGGCTGGCAATTTTGACACGAAACATGTTAACACGACACGACACGACCTGTTCTTAACAGGTTCGTGTCTCAACCTTAACAGGTTTCGTGTCTTAACAGGTCAGACCTGTTAAGACCTGTTAATTTTCGTGTCTTAACAGGTCCGACCTGTTAAGACCTGTTAAAGACCTGTTAACATTATACTATATATATAAAGTATTTTTAGGTCATTCTCTTATCTCTCTCTAGTCTCTCCGCCGACAAACACACACTAATATTTTCCCAGATCCAAAAGCAGCTTCAATAATCTTCCACCTTAACACACACCAATATTATCTCCATTCTTCGCCGACAAACACACACTAACACACACTAATATTTTCCCGACAAATACACATCAACAGATCGATCGGTGAAGGGTTTCTTGAAGTTGAAGGGTTTCAGTTGAAGGGTTTCAGTGAAGGGTTTCATGAAATTGAAGGGTTTCAATCGAATATTGTCAAGATCAGTTGAGATCATAGAAACTTGAGAAGTTGAGATCATTGTTATATTTTTATTTTCCTTTTTTTTTTTCATTTCGAAATGAATCTTTGTGAGATTATTACTTTTTGTCAAGATAAGTAGACTGAAATGAATCTTGTTGTGAGATTATTACTTTTTTTGTTCGAACCTGTGATGGGTTTAGAATTAGATGTTACTGGATTTGTTGTTCTTGTTGACTGGATTTTTGATGTTTTTGTTGTTGTTGTTCTGGATTTGTTGTTGTTCTGGATTTGTTGTTCTTGTTCTGGATTTTTGATGTTGTTGTTGTTGTTCTAAAGATGTTTGTTCTAATTTGTTATCTTGATCTCGATGTTCTAATTTGTTGTTGTTGTTGTTGTTGTTGTTGTTGTTGTTCTAATTTGTTGTTGTTGTTGTTGTTCTTATTTGTTGTTGTTGTTGTTGTTCTAATTTGTTATCTTGATCTCGATGTTCTAATTTGTTGTTCTAAAGATGTTTGTTCAGATTTGTTGTTGTTGTTCTAATTTGTTGTTGTTGTTCTTGATGTTCTAATAAAAAAAAGATGTTCAGATCCAGAGTTACATATCCATATCAATAAAAAAAAACAAAAAAAAAAAACAAAAAAACTTAACAGGTTCTTAACAGGTCTTAACAGGTTAACCTGTTTATTTTCGTGTCGTGTTCGTGTCTGAGAAAAATGACACGATAAGCTAACAGGTCGTGTTCGTGTTTGACCTTAACAGGTTCGTGTCTTAACAGGTTCGTGTGACCTGTTATGTCAGCCCTAGTCACGACCCATAAGGTGACGCGGTCGAGGTTGTAAAATCTATAAATACTCATCAAATTTTCATTCATTAAGTGTGGAACTTTAGGGAGAACTTAGGGTACGAACCCTAGTCGACTTTTGCATCTATTTTGAGGTTTCTAAACCTTTTTTCTTCCATGTTTAATTAAAGATAAGTATTCTATCAATCATTCAATATGTTTATGTGTTGTTTGATTCTATCTTACGCTTGTCTTTACATTAACATGTTAGGCTAGGTTTGTTTGTATTTGCTTAGATATAATGTAACCTAGCTATTGATTATTGATTGATGATTTGTTATTAATTGTTGTTGGATGAATGATATCAATGTTATGCTTAAGAAAACTGGCTAATCTCCTATTGGTAACATGCTTGATGTCTTAAGAAACATGAATCGGATGTGTACTACAATTAATTGGTTGTGTTTAATGCATAAGTGATTATTAATGAGGCCATGATAGGATGCTAAACGTGTCGTCATAGGAAGAGATAGAATCTTATAGAGTTGGGGAAGGACGTACACGCCCCCACGAATGGTATCAAGGAATACAACACGTCATCCACGCAATTGTAACAAATCTATCAATCAATGAAAGATAGCTAGGGAGTAGTGAAACCTAAGTAAACACGTTTTTCTCCATATTAGTTTTCCACACATTTATTTTCTTGTCATTTTATTTTTATTGCATTTGTAGTTAATTGGGTTAGTTGACTAGCAACTAATTCCGCCCACTCCTTCAAAACCCGAGATTTCTACTTGCTTTCTAAAAAATATAAAAATACAAAAAGAATCATCCCTCACCTCTAGACCTAGTTTAGATTACTTTCAATCCTAACGAACATTATTCCCTGTGGAGAACGATCAATTCCCTGGTTCTTACCACTACACTATACTACATTAGTCAGGTACACTTGCCTGGCGGGGATTGAAAGCTTCTCAAGATCCCTTGAGAAGTAAAACTTTTGTGTGACAATCCAAATCGCATCAAAGTTTTGGCGCCGCTGTCGGGGAATAGTTATTGTTTAGGTTGAAATTTATTTTGATTAGGCCTACTCATTAGATTCCTTTCTAGTGAGATTTTTATTTTTATTTTTATAGGTTCCCTTTAGTCTATCTTTCTTCTTTGTTTCCTTTGTTCATAGACTTTCTCGATGGATAACAATAGCATTGATATTTTGATTCTTGTTATTCGTGTTTTTCGTCTAAGGATTTTCCAACTACCCATCCCAATCCCTGTAGTGGAAAATGAGAACCCACCTAACCTCTCGCCTGACCATTACTTTGGCAATAATTATGAGATGGAAGAGTCTGACCATCATAATGACCATAGGGTTAGCCATTTTTACTATTCAGACTCCGATGAGGACCTAGATGATGGTGATGTAATTGATGAGGATAGGATGGAGGAAGAGATGAACCCTCTTAGATATGTCGACCCTATGACAAGGAATGAGAACGACAGCTTATTTAATATGCAATTTCCTTGTAAAATAGGATTTAGGAGCTTTGATGCTTACCTTAACTCATCATTACCAATGAACATAATTTCGCGTACTGAATACAACAAAATTATGGTAAATGAGTTAGAATACAAAGGAGATAATATTGTTGCTAGGGCAAAGATATTGCATGTGTTTGTAGGAAGCTTTGTCTATTTAGTTGAATTTATGGTTATGGAGAATCTAGGAGAATTTGTTGATAGTAATTTAACCCAAGTCGTGTTTGGGAAGCCCTTTAAAAGGTTAACTAAATTAGATGAAAAGCTTATGGAAGGGTTAATTACGTTCTCAAATGGAGATGAGGACTTTGTCTATCGAATGCCCCGTGCCCACCCTAGATTTAAGGATTTTTCTATTGAAAGATGTAATAGGCTTCCCCCTCATGAGATGTTAAGTGAGAACGACATAAGAAAAGGGCTTAAATATCCCCATGAAAAGAATAAAAAGTATTATCGCGAATGTTTAGAGCTAAGTGATGACTATAAGAGAGATGAGACAACAATTAGATGGCTCACACTTTGGTATGTGAGCATAAGCGATACACAGTAGGGCATGACTTTGAGTCTAGCTACAAGACTCGTTAATAAAGAAAAACGCTTCTTGGGAGGCAACCAAAGCTTTTTATTTGTTTGTTTGTTTGTTTGTTTATTTGTTTTATTTGCTTCCGTATGTGTGTTCTTATTTCTATTATTTATAATTCATGTTTCAAATAAAATTGTGAAAATGTTTTATTTTGTTTTTAACTTCGTCTTAATTACATATAAAAGTATTTTGCAAAAGATAAGTGTAAGGGAAATCCAAACTTGTTTTCAAAGAACGAATTGAACATGAACGATAACAATGAGATATAGCATACATATTAGTACTTGTTTGAGTCAAATGTTTGTATTGAGTCATAATGATATTTTGCACGAATTCCAGGAATTAATATATAGGTTTTTCTAGAAATTTTCCGGAAACTAAACATAAAATTTATGTCAGGTCAATTCTGACGGCGTCAGCAATTAAAGCCTGACGACGTCAGGTACAAATTTTCTTAAAAATTTTGCAAGTTTTATTTTTCTGCTGGAATTGTAAAGTTTTGTTAAATCTTTAACTTATAAACTCCAGGAATCTGCAAACATTTATTCCACAAGCATTATATCTTTATTTGCTTTTTAGGATTTTATTTTATATAGACTTTATCGCCGATTTTACGCTAGATTTTCTTGTTTGTTTTCTCAGGTTTAATAGGTTATATCAGACAAGAAGATGTGCATGGATGGTCAAGTCTTTGAGCATCAAGTTTCAAGTTTTTGGCGATGCCTTAATCTTGAAGTTACATTCTTTTGGAGGAGGATTTAACCATATTACCGCATCATCCACACCGAACGAATCAGGGGAGTATTTGTTTCATTCTTTCATTTTCTTTACTTTTACATCTTTTAATTGAACATTGGGGACAATGTTCAACTTAAGTGTAAGAGGGGGGGGGGGGGGGGGGTAAATGAAGATACATTAGAGAATACCATGACAGTTGATTTTTGTTTGTTTAATAGTGAATGAGTAATAAAACTGAGAGAAATATTTGTTATGGGTAATTTTAGCACCAAATTTAAAATTTTTTGCAACATATAGGAGTGAAACTTTAGTCTTAATAAGCGTCTCATTGATAGGAGTTATATGACTAGCACAAAAAAACCGTACCACTCAAAAAAATTTATGAATAAGGTAGTGACCATCCGGGTATTAGATTAATTGACTAACGTGCCAGCGATCTAGTGTATGACTTGGTGACCATCCGTTATACAAATAACGCGCCAGCGATACAAGAAGTTCACTAGTGACCATCCGTTAGTTGAAGCGTCAAGGACTCGTGCCAGCGATCTACTAAATTCATACAAGTGAGGTTCGCCCCTAGACTTGTTAGGAAAAACCTTAGTGCTTATAAGTGTACCGATAGCACTTAGATTCTAGAACTTGCGTTAGTGATTCATTCCGAGGCCACAAGTAAGACTACATTCGTGTAGTTAGATTTACTATATGATAAGAGGCATTAGGATAACCCTTGTTTTAAACCTGTTTTAAAAATTACTTGACCAATGAAGCCAAGCTACTTGACTAATAGAATCAAGTAATTCTCCTACACCTTGGCGATGTACTAATGTTTAGTACACGATACCCCTAGTACACCCCTCAAAGTCTATCTTTTTCGTTTCTAACTTTAAGCATTTTACTTAAAGGAAGAATTTGTTTACAATCCACCCAAATAAACACCCAAATCGCCTTAGCCTTCCTTGTATGCACTCATCTTTAGTGCATTATTGTTATTTGTGTAAACCATTTGTTAGTTGTCTAATTGATTACATGGTTGCTAAGTCGAGTCATATCTTGTACATATTGTTTTGTGACGATTGGACTCATGGGTAAAGTACTATTGATATGGAGTGATGGAGAAGAACATCAATTATTACCCCTATATGTGCAAAACATTTTAAAGTACTCCAAGTGTTTTAATTATCTTAATTCGAGTCATTAGATTAGTTACATGTAGTATGTAAAAATTCAAGTGTAAGGGGAGAACCAAGGCTCCTATGATGTATTATTTTGGATTGTAGAGCAAGAGTGTATGAAAAAAAATCAAAAAAATCAAGAAAAAGAAAAAAAAAATAGAAAAAGAAAAGAGAAAAACATACGGACTACCATCTCGTTTCTTTCATTTATGTTTATGTTTATGATTAGCTTAAGTTGAGTTGAGTCTTGGCTTAGCAACGCCGCATTGTACATGTAATCGACCTAGATGATTAACTTGCAACGAGTAAAATATTCTTTATCTAACCAACCGTGTTTTCCATATCCCTACACCTATAACCCTTGAAAAGCCCTCTTTGATAGTTTATCTTAGGTGCTTACGCCTAGTGGATAAGGTTTTTGATTATTTCTCAAGCCTATGATAGTTTTCTTATGTTGTTGCATAGTTCAGGGTATTTTTTGTAGGAAAAAAAAAAGGCTTTTTGGACTTTAGTTAACCTCTGTTTTCTTTAGGGCTTTGTTTACAAAGTATATGGGTGTCTGGACGGAGTCTCTGTCTGTCAATAGTACTGCGCTAACTGCTCCGTGGGTTGCCGATAAGTACATGATCAGTTCTTCCCCTGGTCGCGGTGCGACGAGTTTGGGAAGAGATGCCAGATGGTGTTTAAGTTGTTGGAAAGCTTCTTCTGCTTCGGTAGTCCAGCGAAAGTCTCCCTTTTTTGTGCACTTCGTAAGTGTTTTAAAGAGGGGAAGGGACTTGTCTGCTGACTTAGATAAGAAGCGATTCAGCCCTGCTAACTTTCCATTTAGTGACTGGACTTCTTTGAGTGTGCGCGGGGAGGGGAGATCAATAACAGCCTTTGTCTTCTCTGGGCACGGTTTGATTCCATCGGGTTCTATCAAGTATCCGAGGAACATGCCTTCAGTTGCGCCAAAGGTGCACTTCTTGGGATTCAACTTCATGTTTATCCTCCCCAACGTTCGGAATGTTTCCTCGATGTCGCGCACCAATTCGTCCTCTGTATGGCTTTTGATGACAAGGTCGTCAACATAGACTTCCAAGTTGCGGCCTACTTGTTTTTCGAAGGCTGTATCCACCAGTCGTTGGTATGTCGCGCCAGCGTTTTTCAGGCCAAAAGGCATTTTTGTGTAGCAGTATACCCCTTGACTGGTGTGGAAAGCTGTTTTTTCTTCGTCTTCCACTGCCATCTGGATCTGGTGATACCCTTTATATGCATCTAGGAAGCATTTGAAGGGGTATCCGCACAAGGATTCGACCTTCCAGTCTATCTCTGGCAGTGGGTAGCAGTCTTGCGGACATGCTTTGTTGAGGTCAGTGAAGTCCACGCACATCCTCCAACTGCCATCGCTCTTCTTTACCATAACTGGGTTAGAAAGCCAGTCATGATAGTATACTTCGCGCATGATTCCTGCATCTACTAGCTTGTGTACTTCTTCCAAAATAGCCTTTGCACGATCTGGGGCCTGGCCGCGCTTCTTTTGTTGTATTGGAGGGTATCCTTGTCGGATTTGTAACTTATGCTCTGTGATAGAGCGCGGTACTCCCGTCATATGCCTTGGTTCCCATGCAAAGATATCTAGGTTCTTTTGCAAGAGTGCGCATACGGCTGCTTTACCTTTGTCAGATAAAGATCCTCCAACCGAAACTTGTTGTTCCGGATAATCTGGGTGAATAGCGACTTTTAAATTTGGCGTTTTTTCCGTGCGCTGTTCTGGAATAGTTTTCGCTTCAGTTGTTACTGCGATGCATTCTCTTGGTGGTACTGTTGTGTTATAGAGAGTGACCACCCCTCCTTCCACTGGGAATTTAAGCATTCCGTGCGCTGTGGATGGTACCGCGCGCATGGATGATATTCCCGGCCTTCCAATTATACCATTGTATGGTGAAGGAGACTTTATTACCATAAAATTTATCCATGTCGCGGTTGAGTGTTGTTCATCTCCTACGACCACCAATAAGCGTAACTGCCCCATGGGCCAAATCTTTTCTCCTGTGAATCCTGTTAATGACATTGTAGCTGGTATCAACTGACTTTGGATTTCAGGTCGCAGCCTTTTGAAACAGTGATCGTACAGGATGTCCGCGGATGCTCCACCATCAATGTACATGCGGTGGATATCATGTCCCCCTGTATGTATCTCAATGGTTAGAGGCTCCACGACTGCGTTGTCCGCGGCTATGGTAGGGAAGGATATCTCTTTTTCTGGAGAGAATTTCTGGCTGACCTTTTGCTTTATCTTGCGTTGCCATGATTGTATCATGTAGATAGTATCAACCTTTTCTTTTGGGGGTTCTTTCTTGCCCCCGTTTCTCTGCTTATCTTTTCCCTCCTTAATGTTTTTCACGAGGTGGTCCATCCTGCCTTCTCTAACTAATTTTTCAATTAGTTGTTTTAGTTGAACACACTCGTTAGTTGCATGGCCTTTTTGGCCGTGGTACTCGCAGTATCCACTACCTAGGCGCTTTGCTTCTGCCGTGCGCATTGGTGGTGGTTTTGGGAAGTTCGCACCTTCTGTTACAAATATTTCTCTCTGAGTTTTAGTGAGAGGAGTATATTTGTCGTTGTCTCTTCCACTGCGGTAGTTCCTGCTGCGGTTGTTCTGATCATTGGATTGTCTCCGCGGCTGTTCTTGTTGCCTATAGTTTGAATATCCTTTTTTGCTATCCGCAACAGCTTCTTCTCCTTGTATAAAGGATCTAGTGCGCTTTGTTAACTCGTCAAAGGATTGTGGAACTTTGTCATTAAGCTTCCGGATGAGTTCTGGGTTATTGATCCCATTCATGAACCCTGAAATTTTTAGAATTTCAGAACATGTTTTGACTTGTATGCACTCATCCTTGAAACGTTCCATAAAAGCGCTGGTGGATTCCCCTTGGCGCTGTTTCACTCTTGCTAGCTCCACAGGGTTTTTAGCGCACTTCTTCTGCTGGGTGAAGTTGTGGCGGAATGCTTTCCGTAATTCCTCAAATCCACCGATGCTCCTACGTGGGAGTTTGCTAAACCATGTGCGCGCGTTTCCTACTAACGTGGAATTAAACATGTGGCACCACACAGGTTGTGGCCAATTTTCGATTGTTGCGGCTGACTCGAAAATTTTTAGGTGATCGTCAGGATCACCTGTTCCATCATATGTTTTTACGTTAGCGGGCATGCGCCTGCGTTTGTGGTCTGAGTAATCGCTGATGCGCCGTGTAAACGCATCAATTTTTTGACGTCGCCATGGGAGGGACATATCTTCATTCTCCTCCTCACGACGTCTTCCTCTTGACTTCCAGTGTCCTGTTTCTTTATCCTCGTTGTCCGAGGAGTCACTGGAAGAAGGGTAGTCTCTCTTTCGGCGCTTGCGCCTGCTTCTTTCAGAAGAGGAGCCTGAGGGATCTCTGCTTGGGGATCTTCTTCTTCCCAATCTATCTTGGATCCTCCTGCTCCCAGGTTTTGAAGATCCTTGGCTTGGCGAATGTTGAGGCCCTAATCGATCATGTATTCCCCGACTGCCAAGTCTGGAGTGGACATTGGTGCGCCTCTCGCTGTCTCCAGAGTACTGCGAATCAGATATTGTACCTAACCTATCATGGATAGTGGTACGTTCTGCGCGTCTTCCTCGTGGGTGACGCGGTGGTGATGGTTCACGTTCCAGAGCAAAATTGAGTCGTGCTTGTAGGCTCGTGTTTGCTCTTCTTGTTGCTTCTTCTTGCATGAGGGCGGTTAGAGTTTCATAATTTTGGGATACAAAGTTTCCCAAAGTTAGATCGGGTATGTCCTCAGTTGTTGCAAGAATTTCTGCCTCAGTGTTGGGCGCCCTGTTTCGTTCAGGCGCGCCTGGTGGCGCAGTGTTGTTCACTGCGGGTGTAGCCTGATGAGGAGTGGTGAAGAGGGTGCGTTGGAGTTCCTCAACGCTTGGGACCACTGAAGAGATTATAGGTAGTTCCATCGCTTGAAGAGACTGGGTTGTTCCTGCCTCTTGGTGATCAGGTGCGCTGGTTGTCCCAGCAACCTGCCTAGAGGTCGAATCTTGTCGATTCTTCTTCTGATGGTCACGCTTTTCTGACTGCGGAGTCCGCTGGCTCGAATTCTTATGTTTCGTCATTCTAGTTCTTAGTAGGTTCCCACGGATGGCGCCACTTGTTGATACAAAAGTTGGGCGTACCTGGTTATTGGGCTTTTGCTCTTATATCAATTAGCTTCTTAGTACTTTGTTACCTGCGCACTAAGAAAATAAACAACACCGTTAGGCTTATCGAGGGATTGTCTCCCCCGATTAGACTCCGGCATGAGAGTAAGTAATCGATTTAGGGTTTAGTTGAAGAGTTAGGGATTGTGTAAATCGTACCTTGAATGAGAATCGTGTGATTCTATATATAGGGGCTAAGAAACCGTATTTCTTGCTCCTCACTCTTCGCACGCGTGGTGCTTATCCGAGGTAAGGATATCTATTCCTTGAATAGATAATCCTTATCATGTACCCGGTGGGTTAGATTGGGCTTTTGGGCTTCATGAGCCCAAAGCAATAATACTACGGCCCATACCATTGTCATGGTAGCCCATTCGTGGTGGGCTTAGGTGTAAGTAATGTCTATCATTTGGGCTTGTGGCCCAAATATAGGCTATACGTCATCATGGACTTATATGTTAGACTAAAATATATTAATTTTTTATTTCATCCGAATTTTATAGTTGATGCAAAATTGTGTCGTTATATCCGCGCTATAGTATTTTTATAAGCAATTTTTAATCGACGCAAACAACTACCCTATAATAAATTAACTCTATAATTTATTATCTTTTATTTTATGCTAAAAAAAATAATTTTTAAAGCCTAATGTCATGTAAATGATTTGTAGTTAAGTTTAGGATAGTTAATCGTATTCTTTTGAAAATTTAGTTAATTTCATTTTTCTTTTAACTAATATAATATCATATTGTGCTATTGAGAATAAATATATTTTTGAAATAATACTTTATTGAAAGTTAATTTACCATACTACTTTTGATAAATAGACATCCGTATTTTATACTTAAATGTTTATTTTAAATAATTTTGAGACCAAAACAATTTAACTATTTATTTTTTTAGGGCGAAATTCTGTTTTAGGACACTGCATGTCACAGGCCTCAATCAAGTTTTTGTAATTTTTTGAATTATGTATTATACACTTTGTGTACGATTTGTAAATTCCGAACACTTAACACTAGTTAAACTAAAGGATCGGGTGTGTTATTTATTTATTTATTTCAAATTAAGGATGACCAATGCAACTTCAAACTTCAAGCGACGAAAGTTGCAATTTGGACATACCATAGGGACCATCCATGTAATTTACTCTGAAAAAAAAAAAAAACAAAACGAAACGATGGTATGAATATACAATGTGGTTGCTGACTAGCTATAGGTGGAAGAAAATCGGACGGTTGAGATTAACAAGTGAGTTATGGAGTGTATCCGATGTGTGTTAGTGTATTAAATTATGGTGTACTCTATCTGTCGCCAAGATTTTACAATCCACGAAATGTGACTACCTCACCTGATGTTCTGCGTGGCTATTTGCTTTGCTGGATTCCATTCAAAGGTCTATAGTTCCCGTACACTGAAACAGGACCCGGTAAGATTACGAAATCAAACCGTGTACCTGTATCAAACCATTTTTTCGTATTAGTAAAATGAGCAATAAAAAACAAAAAGAAGTACTAGTAATTCAAGTGGTTAGGTTTCTTGATGTCCTCAGGATAGGTTTCAGGTTTAAAACATGCTAGTTACACATTTTCGGAATAACCATATAAAGCGTTTGAAAAATGACTATTAAGAAACACGAGTTAGGCGGGTGGTGAAGTAGTAGAACTACACCCCCTCTCAAGCACCCGGACTAAAATACATTTCGTCTTTATTTTTATTTATTTTTAACAAACTTATATTATTATCGGCTATATAAAGCAAAAGTTGTATGATATTACAATTAATATAATAGATGTTAAAGTGAATCGAACTTACTCATCTTTATTTATCCATTTTTATCAAACTTATATTATTATTGGCTTTATCAAGCAAAAGTGGGGGTGTAAACGAGCCAAGCTTTTATCAAGCAACTCGAACTCGAGTTCAAGCTTGACTCAATATGAAGAAAAAAAATGCAAAAAAAATGTCGTCTTATTCAAAACCCCAATTATGACATCCCTTCTCTCCCACTTCACACCTCGGAATGCGCCGTTCTTATAGAGATAAAGGCGCTTTGACATCTTCTTAACCCGAAATGGCTGGTGAGAGCAAAGGTTCCTTTTTTGAGGGTACTCCCGGGAACAGATCCAGTGGACGGAGTGGGGCATGTAGCTCAGAGGATTAGAGCACGTGGCTACGAACCACGGTGTCGGGGGTTCGAATCCCTCCTCGCCCACAACCGGCCCAAAATTCCCTCTGGGGGTAGGAAAATCATGATCGGGATAGCGTACCAAAAGCTATGGAACTTGGGTGTGGCGCTTTAGTCAAAATGAAATGGCCTTTTTATTTATTATTTCTCATAAATGCTTGAAGCATTACACATAGTACGCACGCCCCCCATCAGCATATTTTTTTTACGCGCCCATAACTCTTCCTCAGCCATGATAGGGCAGAATAGCAGAGCAAGTACAAGTATTAATAGCATAATCATCCCTGTCACATCAGCTTTCTCTCTCCAATGACCAGACATAACCAAGTTGCCACAGTCGATGACTGAGTTAATATTTATCACTAAAACTATAAAGAGGGTGTTGTAAAAATATGTCGTAATTTCGCCCGATAGTTTTTTTTTTCTTTTTTTTATTCACTCGACCGATGTTTGCCCTTACACCCACAATGGGCATACCCAATTCAATATCGGTCAAATATTGCCTTCGACCGAAGTTTTTCCGTCCTCTGTGGCTATCCTTAGTGTAAAAAGAAACTCGCTCTCCTTAATAACAGAAATATATATAAATATCAATACAAAATCACAAACCATACCGGATATATATTCAAGCTTTGAGCTAATTATTTTGGGTGTACACATTTTTTTTAATTGACTATACAACGTCTAAGAAATACGGATTAAATTGGAACGATCGGGTTCTTTTCGAACACGTAGCAACAGATTGAATTGGACCTATCGAGCACTTTTTTGAACACAGCAAACAGCACTGCATTGAGAATTTAACCTTCACTATAACCGAGAAATACGGATTAAATTGGAACGATCGGGTTCTTTTCGAACACGTAGCAACAGATTGAATTGGACCTATCGAGTACTTTTTTGAACACAGCAAACAGCACTGCATTGAGAATTTAACCTTCACTATAACCGAGAAATACGGATTAAATTGGAACGATCGGGTTCTTTTCGAACACGTAGCAACAGATTGAATTGGACCTATCGAGCACTTTTTTGAACACATAGCAAACAGCACTGCATTGAGAATTTAACCTTCACTATAACCGGTACCAAGTATACCGCTATCCATTCAATACAGTTTCAACTCAGTTTAACAATTTCATCTCAAGTTTTGAACACACTTCTAGGCTTGGGGAAAACAACATTGATCACTAGAGTAAGAGTAATTACATCATCTAAGTGAGCCACAACCATGATGTAGTCACGTCAACCTTAAAAAAAAAGAGCGCTTTACCTTATTTATGAATGTGTAGTTGTAGGCTCAAATCTCATGATAGTTGGCCAAAACGGCATAAACCAAGGTTACCAAAAAGAGAATAATTACATTATCGTCCTTATGTTTAGTATTGGCCAACATGTAGTCTCTTTGACTTTTTTTCTGGTACAAATAGTACATAACTGGAAAACCCTTATCACTCACGGTTCCTCCATCTAACATACATTAAATTTTAACGTTAAAGCCCCCACATGTGCCAAAATAAAAACATAGAAACCTGTCTTAATTTGGAAGGATGGACTAGGTGCTGCAAACAATCAAATGAAAGTGAAAACAATATGTACACTCAGAAGTCATGCTTGGATCAAGAATGCAAGAATATTGCAACCCCAGCTAAGATTTATAAAAGAACATGAACACTTAAATTGCAACGAAATCTTCTAAGAAACACAATCGACACCTAACAACTCCTTTAAGGTTTACAATCATACACATACCAAGTACAACTTCTGCAGATCCTAACTGACGTGTATCATACAGGCAAATCAAAGAAGCTGCCAGTCATCTTGAGCAGAGCCTTCAGCATCATCAGGTACATCAAAGGTATCAGTATCCTGAGCCCTGCTGCTGCTGCTTGATATTGAAAGATTACGAGTCTGAGTTACTGTGAATAGGGGGGCACCATTTGATTCTGCTGCTAACTCCGATGCCCGCAAACAAAAATCATCAAAATCATCTGGATCATAAACGGGGTTATGCATATTGCATACTTAAACATCACTATGTCATTGGCTGTTAGAAAATCATCAAATTTACAACACACGTACCTTTGTCGCGGCAATAAAATCCAATAGCCAATGACGGGTCGATGGATTCAAGGGGAATTTGCCGTATAACACTGACAATGTATGGTATTTAAGAGTTAGAAGATATACGGGATAATGATATTCTTATGATCAAAAAGTTTAACTCAATCAAGTACATACTTGCAGTGATATGATGAAGTATCAGCCTCCAAATTATCCTTGCTAATGTTAACTGCCTGAAGATACAACATAGAAACAGACTTGTGACAAAATAGACCTAAATTTTGGAAACAGCAGCAGTCTGAATTACTGCTAACCTATAATTCGCCCCAGCATCATAATCGAACAACAAGATAGAAAGGTCGAAGATATTATTAGATCAAAACAACAAAAAACTAGGAACACAAAAAATTGACGAATGGTATATAAGACTCCTTCCGAGAGGGTATGCCATATGACTTGTAAAATAACTGGCTGTTAAAACTACCACGTAGTAACTTGGAATATTACAACAAATCACAACGCAGCCTACAACGGACAACCTCTCACAAACATTTACTCTTAAGTTCAACAGAGCTAGGATGCAAGTACGGGAGGACCCTAGTGACATCAGACTCGTTTTCAAAGATTCTGCAACAACTTCTGAGTTTTACTCGTCGAATTGTCACTTTAACTTCCTTTAACAGAGGTACCAAATTATGTTTTAAAAAAGGCACCAAGTCGATTTTAACGTGTATAATTCTATTAACTACATTATAGAAGATTTCTTTGCAATATTTCAATAAATAAATCCATGGTAATCTAGAAAATGCCAAAACAAGAAATAATAGAACAAAGCAGGC
The DNA here is from genome assembly GCA_030686995.1 of Artemisia argyi. Lineage (NCBI taxonomy): Eukaryota > Viridiplantae > Streptophyta > Magnoliopsida > Asterales > Asteraceae > Artemisia > Artemisia argyi. The sequence continues at coordinate 69,128,981 of CM060697.1, forward strand.
AAGGACCAGAAATATCAGAATGAACATCAAAAAGTATCTCTAAACCTAAAACCCCCCCTATTTGAATAAGGAGCACAAAAACATTAATAACATTAATAAAATAGAAGTTACCTGTTGAACTTCATGGGGATCAAGATAAAAAACTTTATCGTCTTGCACCCCAATAAGATACGTCGAAGCACCAGGCCTACCACCCAATATGCCAAGGCTCTGGGAAAACGTGAATGTGGCAGCCAGCAGAGGTAGATACCTGGTTATATAAAAAGTCTGTCACAATATAGATACCATTAATATATAGTTTTATTGGATTAGATAAGATACCATATATTTCAGTTGAAGAATACTTGGCTATAACTACAATAAATAAGGAAACGTAATGTACCTAGGGTTTACTTTGTCAAGACCTAGAACCAAAGGAACCAGCACGAGAATAGGGGACCACTCATGTTGGCCTCTTGAAAATTCAGAACATTGCCTCATGGCATCTTCAATGCAAAGAACTGGAGCTCCACCACGTTCCCCATCTTCATCACCAGAGACAACATAAATGGCCATTGGGAATGAATTGTCTTGAACTTTAGTTTCCGCTATTTTACGGCGTGCAAGTGTCTCCCATGTGCGACACATGGCGTATGGGCCGACCCACGATCCAGGAGCAAGGGCATAACCTTCGCCAGCTTTTAGAAGATTGTGAATGGAGAAAGCTGAATCCTCAGAATCACCAAACATGTGCAATATTTCAATGTAATCCTTTTCGAATGGCTGCGTCATTAGCAACAACAACAAAAATAAAAAATAAAAATAAAAAAATAATAAAAAATATATATATAAATTGAGCAATCCAATGGTTTCCAAGCAGTTGTATATTCAGAATATTTAGTATCAATTACTCTGGATATCACACCTGTTGTGAAGGTTTTCTCCAAGATCTGCCTAGTCGATGAACTAACAATGCCTGTTCACAATAACGGTTACTCAAAATGTGCTCGTCTAAAGCCAAAAATGAGAGGATATGTAGACACCCAAATCTCAATACCTGAGCAACTATCATCTGACTGCTTCGAAGCATGCAACCCCAATTTACATCGCTGGTATACTTCGAATCACCAATACACACAAAACCTGAATGAAACACCTTATTAATGTTATTTGTCAACAAAAAACACACAGAAAGAGAGGATAGTCCAATAAAGAAACCTTTTCGGTATGTCGTCAAAATTCTTGAAGAAAAATCTACAGAAAATGCAGCATATCCACTGGTCTGAACTGGTTCTTGAGATGGCTCTTCCAAACATATTTTGTAGCAAACCCCAAGAAGCCATATATCACTTACTGAGTTAGAAACGTTAGTCTTGTACCCCAAAACACGCTCTTGAATTCTCCTCATTGAACCACCATTCATAACTCTCTTCACAGCAGCAGTCCAGCCACTGTTTTTAGTACTGGTTTCTTGGTTCTTCTTCTGGCAAACTCTGGACTCGCTGTGGGTATCAAAAACTGAAAAGGCAGATACCAAGAATCCTGACCACAATGAAGATTTGGGGGATCTTCGGTTGCTTGGTCCCGCCTCAGAACCGATGGACCCACAAATTCTATCTGGAGAATCAGTAGAGCTTGTATAAGAATTTTTCGAAGAATCAGTAGTTCCCTCAGGTATATTCTTCATTAGCTAACCATGAGCTGCGCCACAATGATCAAGCGAGCTCCTAAGAGCAAGAAAATCTTAATATTTATGAGTACTTTAGCAGTCAGTGCTTAAATAGGTCCGTCTATGGACTTAATAAAAACCAGGGCCAAATGGAAACATGTTTGAGTAAATAACTAAGGTGACAAATAAGCAAGCATGTGATCGGTTAGCCTTTAAGGAAATCTAAAAGTAAAACATAAGCCAATTCTTTCATCCTACGTTTAACTTGAAAATTATAAAAATCAGCCCCTTATAGTCCCAGAATTATAGTTTATGTGTGCCACCAAAGATATTTATATTCATCAGGAGTGAACAAGAACAAAAGGAGTGCGAGAAAGGGAATGTTAAATGCACCAAGCTTCTCAAACTTTATGCAGAAGTTAAAAACAAAAAGAAGAAGGCACATAGACTATGACCATTGAGATGTAGGCAATGTAGCCCACAAGCCTTATTCCAATACGAAAAGTCTGAACTATTTCTAGTCAAATGCACGCTTCTCTTGTTAAAAAAAATTCATATGCATAATCCAAATTTAAATCCTGATTCCAAATGAAATCCCATACAAAAAATTATAGTCAACAAGACATGCAGATTCTAATCCTTAAAACTAAAACGAACAAACTTGTTAAGGAATATGGACAAAAAGCAGTAGTAGACAAATCTTCGCATTTTAGTATACATTTCTCAACCAGAAGTTGGAACTAGAGTCTAAATTCATAGATAGCAAACACCTCCAAACCCCTATTTAAGTCCACATTTCAACGCGAAGTTCTTCATAACAAGTATTATCTCCCAAAAGTTGCAGAGTACAGAACTCACAATATCTCAAACACCACATCCACATCTTATAACACGATAATCAATCATCGCACATGTTAAACAACAACTCTTCTCCAATATATAATCCTTCCGTAAACTTATCCTAAATCTAAACGATCATACACATTAAAAATTATCAATAAATATTCTCCCCCAAGGCCTCAAAAGTGAAACCAAAGGGAAGAACAGAAAGTAGATAATATTATGTTGGAGCGGTCGAAGAATAAAGAAGGTAACCGATAAAGCAAGCAGGCATGTGAACCTTTTAAGAGATCTAAATGTAGAACATAACCTTTACTTTTATGTCAAATTTTACTTCCTTATAAATTCCAGAAATCAACTCCTTATATTGCTAGAATCCCGAAACCCAGTTAATCAGTACCACATATGAATCGAGACTCAAAACTAAGAGCAAAAAGAGTGAGAGAAATGGAATGCCAAATAAACAAAGCATCTCAAACTCTATACGGAAGCCATCATTACCTACGCAGGAGTAGACATGAGCAAAAAAGGATTAAACACATGCTATAACCTTAGAAACGTATCTCGCAAGCGTTATACGCCTTATACGATTACTAAAAGTACTTATGCTCAAACACACACTTCTCTAGTGTGTACGTCAGTCCCTATCTAACTTCATCTCAGCAAGTCATACGCATGCATAGTCTAACCTAAAATCCAAAAAGTTGTATTAATATATCAAAAACGCAACAGTTGTTGATAAAACCTCATATATTTAGCATAACCGTCAGCCACAAATCAGAAACTCTGAATTAACGCATTAGTTCATATACAACTCCAAATCCAAAAATAGTCCACATTTCAAGGAAGTGCGTAAACTTTCACAAGTATAATCTCCCATAAGTTGCACAGTACGACCCCAACGCCTGATAGTTTACAAGTATAACTTTAGTACGCCTTATACCATTACTAAAAGTATTTCTACTCAAATGCACACTTCTCACGTGTATGCAAGTTCCTATCTAATTACATCTCAGCAAGTCACGTGCATCAACAAAGACGTCATGAAATACTGGAAGTGCAGCACATATTTTTAGGATAACTATCAGCCACAAATAGGAATTAGAGCAGAAGTTCATATACAACTCCAAACTCACATTTTGTCCACATTTTAAAAAAGCGCTCAAACTTATACGATCCCAGTGCCTAATATTTCACCTCACGACAATCACTCAACGCACTTGCAACACAACCGTAATCCTTTCGTCAAACTATATTACTAATTTAAACCTAATCATCGATAAACACATAGTTCACACACACACATATCAATCAATTAACAACAGCAACAATAACAAAAACTCTACAAACTCGCAGTACACCTATGCTAGTTAAGTTTTGCCAAGCAGTAGCTGTTTATTGAATAAAAGTGTTTGCTGACGTAGCTGTTTCAGTAATTATAAATAGTATAAATCACGTAGAAGCTAAACACTAACGCAAAATACTTCTTCAAGTAGCGTCTTCAGAAAAAACAAAACGCTAAACCATCTTTCAATTATAAACGCCAAACAATAAAATAAAAACGCTAAATGTTCATTGCGAAACGATCTTACAATTTTAAACGCTAAATGCCTAATGCGCACTTAAAAGCTCATTGCCAAACATAAACCTAATTCTAGCAACAAATAACAATAAGATATAATAATTACATCGATCAATTATATAACAAAAACTATACAAATTAATCATCGACATACCGTGAATCAGAGATTAAGCTAACAAATTCAGCTCGAAATAAGCTCGAATTAAGCGATTAATGGATCGGTGTAAATGAAACCCTAATTATTATATGTAATCATAAATTAGATAAAATTAAAAAGAAGGGAAGAAAGGTTACGCTAATATATTTGAGAGAATGGCTACTTTCACAAGAAACGTGTGATGGTGACGTGCTTAGAGTTTTAATGCCTACGCTAACTAGTGCGTGTTAAATGTGTTACGAAATCTTTTTTACGCTTTTGATGAAAGAGGGGTTTTATAGGAGTTATTAGAGGGTTTTGTTTTTACTTTTTAGGATTTGCTTATTATGTGTCGATCATAGTGGAAACGAGCTCGTTTATATTTTAGAAAGCCGGAGCTCGAGCTCGGCTCGTTTCGAGCTTTAAAATTTGAGTTCGAGCTCGGCTCGTTGTATGATATATAAAGCTCGAGCTCGGCTCGTTTGTGATGAAAAATAAAGCTTGGCTTTTTGAGCTTACTTGTTCGAGCTTGTTTATCGTTTTGAGCTCATTAATGAGCTCGTTCGTTATTTTAGATACTATCTAGTATCTATGCATAAGAGAGAAAACAATCAATTATTCATACAACCCGTAAACCAATGCAACAATATAAAAAATTTCGAACAAATAAATGTTACCTGTGCAATAATGTATTTTGCGACGGCAATCGGAAAAAACAATGGAGTGCCGCGATGAATAGATGGTCAGATACTCAGATGGATATCAAAAGGTAGGGGTGAGCAAACAAAACCGAAAAAATCGAAATCGAAAAAATCGACCGAAACTAAAAACCGATGGTTCGGTTTTTAATTTTTCAAAAACCAAAAAATACGGTTCGGTTTTGGTTTTCATCCAAAAACCGAACCGTAAAAACCGAACCGAACCGATTTTATTATATAATTAATATAATATGAATAAATAACTAAATAAATCAAATTTAAAAATTCATATTCATTTTGTGGGTAGTTTATAATAATTTATCTTAATGTTTATGTTTATATGCATGTTTGTCGTGTCGTGTGTTTAATTGAGAATATATCAATAAATTATAAATATATGACGATGTTCATATTATGTGTATGTTCACTTGCATGTGTATAATTATAGAATTATGCAATAAACATTATTATGCTTAGATTGATAAAAAAAATAAGAATAATCAAATTTCTATGTAATACAAGTTTGTTGGTATAAATTTGTTATGCCCAAATATCAACAGTTAGAAACCGAAAAACCGAACCAAAACCGATAATAAACCGAAAAAACCGAACCGCCAAAAACCAAACGGTTTCGGTTTTGAGTTCTATAAAAACCGAATATGCGGTTCGGTTTTGGTTTTAGCCAAAAACAACCCAAACCGAACCGTGCACACCCTATCAAAAGGTCTCATACCCATTTGTGGCTTAACTAAACATACTTTAATAGATAAAATCAAGGTTGTCAAACTCGCGAGTTTACACGTAAGATCATACGATCTTACGTGCACACCAGTCAAAATCGTGTAGGATCGCATCTGAGGTAGGATCGTAAGTAAGATAGTAGGATCGCATGTAAGATCGTAAGATCGACACGGGATCCGAGTTCACTTTTTTTTTTTTTTAATAGCCAATCCCACTTGCTTAGGGAGAAAAAAAGTGTTTTACTAATGTCTAATGAGTAAATCACTATTGTTTCATTTTCTAAATAGATTATAGTTTATACATAGTTTTCTACTTTTCATTTTCTAAATAGATTATAGTTATCAACATAATTTCACTGTGATTAAACTAATCAAATGGTATGGTTTGGAATGCCACTTATGAAACGTTTGTTTTGTTGAAATTATGTTGATGGCTCGTATGTTTTGAGACATTTAGGACCTTTGTTATGTAATATTATTCCACTAAATCGTTAATGTAACGATTGAAACTTGACTTTTTTGTGTTTTACTATTACTTTCGTGTTTGAAATTTGAATTTTGTCATTTTCAAAATGATATTATATGAATTTATCTTTGATATTGAGTAGAAATGTAAAACAGTTTGACTCGTATATCATTTGTTTACAAAATATGACAAATTGGTAGGATCGTAGGATCGCAATCTGATCATACGATCTCGATCTTGCAAAGACAAAAACGATCCTAGTCAGGATCGCGATCTTGACAGCCTTGAATAAAATATAAAATAAAGATGTCCTAGGAAATTAGGAAAATAAGAATCAGAAACGACGCATTTAATTTGAAGGATTAGCTTATGAAGTTAATTCTTTTTGAATTCTCAACCTAATACGTATTAATGTGTCTAAATACACAATATGTATTAGGGCTCGTTTAGGCTCGCGCTCTGTATAAAAAGCTTGGGTTCGAGCTCGATTAATTAACGAGCTTCAATTTACGCTCAAGCTCGGGCTTGGGCTCGTTTAGGTTCGGCTCGTTCGAGCTTTTTACCGATCCGATCTTGAGCTTTTCACGAGCAGCTCGGCTCATTTCGACCTAGGTGGTGACTAAGCTAACCCTACACAATTCAACTTTACATCAATATTCACTTCTTGATGAAAGTTTTGATTAAATGAAACTAATTAAGACGAACATATATATTGGTTGTAACTGAAGTACTCACTTCATTACAAACCAGTGACATAATGCCACATACTTTTAAACACAAAATTAGGCATGAGTTTAGGCCTCCAAATCATTTCTCTAATTAAATAGAAACATATTACACAATAATCTTACTCACACAAGCAAATAAAATTTGTTCGGTCAACTTGGTGACCAAACCATCTCTAATACTTGATGATCACGTGTTATTGTTGGGTGGTGGGAGGGGGCGTAATAATCGATGATGTGTTAAAGGGGTGTTTCCCACATGGATGGTGTACATCATTACGGATAGTCTTATATGACAAGTTGCATTTTAGTTGAGATATTTGTTAGACTGATCCAGATAAGAGCGGGTGTAATGGTGTCAAACCTCCTAATGATTATCGTCTTCATTGCCATTTATCTAAAACAAACTTAAACACAAACACACTTTACAATTCATTCATGTACAAAAAAGAAACCCTCCCTCACCACTCTTATTTGTTTGGTGATCATGACAAACGACTCACCCAAACATTTGATCAACCATTCGTGAACCTTTGAGCATGTAACAACAGTTTTGTGGTCTTCACACGTTATAAGGTAATGCCATGAATAACTCAAGGTGTTCGGAGTAGGGGTGATCACGGTCCAAAGACCAAACCGGACTGGACTAAAAATCGAGTTGGCAAAACACCCGACCGAAATGTGTTTGTTCCGGTTCGATCCGACATAGAATATTGACTGGTTGTGCATAAGACCGAACCGAACCAGATCGAGGACCGAAAGAGGAAAAAGCGGATCGATGACCGGACCGAAATATGTTCTCTTCGGCTCGGGCCAGTTTCTCAGTTTGGTTCGATCTGTGATCGGTTATGCTTGATCGCCAGTTTCTCAGTTTGGTTCGATCTGTGATGGATTATGCTCGGTCGTAGTTTGGGGTGTTGGATTGCTTCTGCGACATGTTTGGCGCACAACTTATAAGAGCTTCTTGTTGGAATTATAATATCATGACAATCATATAAATAAACCAAACACATCAAGTAAACATATGCGGAAGCGTTATAACAAGATCATATAATATGTAATTAATTAATCAATAATAAATACTCCCTCCGTCCCATAATTATTGTCCACATTTGACTTTTTTAGTCTTTAACTTTCAACTTTGACCGTAAATATTTTTCTTTGTGATATATATTACTTGATGCAAAATATTTAAACGGATTGAGTTTTAAATGTGTTTTCCTTCGTATAATTTTCATCAAGTATTATATAACACAAATAAAAATATTTAAGGTCAAAGTTGCAAAATAAAGACTTCAAAAGTCAAATGTGGACAATAATTATGAGACGGAGATAGTAGTAAACATACCTTTGTGATTCTAGCCCGAACAAGAATCAATTGCAATATTTAATTTAAGAACCCTAATTAGGGTTTATGTGGATTATAAGAATTACCTCTTACATTTTTGTAATTCAATCCAAGAATCAAACAATAGTGTGTTTGAATTGTGTTCTTGTACACACGTACTAATTCAAGTAAAAGTTTATGCAAGTAAATTAAACACAAAACCTTTTGAGCTTTATAAAAATCGAAACCCTTATGGGTAATAAAGATGGATCGATTTTGAGGACAAGATGAGAGAAAGAAAACACCTATTATGTGTGTACAAGTTATGAGAAAACAATATCCCATGAGGTGTTTATATATTTGTGATTACTTGGAGCTCAAGGCACAAAGGAGGTGGAGAAACCCCCTTGGCCGATCGTTTTTGGCATCCCCAAGGGATTCCAGAACCTTCTCTTGTTTCCAATTATTCACAAGTATTACTTTCCTAATCTTCGTCTAATGGTCGTTAGTCATTCTCCGTTAAATACTAACGGTCGTTACTAGTTTTGTGTTTACTAATAATTATATATAACATTTATAAATAATTATTCTTTTACTCTTCATACGTAAAGTGTGCAATCCCATGATCTCGAGTTCGATCCTAACATACGACTACTAAAATAATGTCCGTAATCTAACAGCTCCCACTTGGACATATTTTAATAGTGTAATCACATCGGTTAGCGTCTTGCAACACGCCGATGCCTCTAGTACGATCTCAAGTAAGGCTCCTGGACAAACCTTTTAATGATTTCTCATTATTATTATCCTTTTGTTTCTAATACCACGTTAATAAGGATATGGATTAAAGTCATTCCTTAATTAACCATTCTGTTTCTCGTTGTTTATGATTGATCAAGATTACCAAATCTTCTGAACATATTCAGGGGAGATCTTGAGTGCGGCCGCACATACACCTTACCTACCCTACGAGGGGCTCAGTAGTATTAAACTCCAAAAATAAATTTGAAGGAACAAATTCTATCTTGACTATAAGCAAAACCCACAAACTTTGTAACACCTTCGAAAACAACCCTTATGACTACCTGTAAAACCTCGCAAAAATTCATATAATTAAAAACGTTTAATTACATATATAAATCTCTGTCATTATTTTAATCACCATTTTTACGAGGAAATTTAATATTTTCTTAGTATATTAAAATGGTCACGATTACGATATTGCAAAATTCATCAAACGACAAAACAAGTTCTCAACACGATTAACAAAATATTAATAAATCACTAATCCTAATTAATAAAATTAATTACAAAATCAAACGGACCCTTAATAAACCTTAGCCCAAATGGCTCGTTTACTATTCATCAGCCCAAAAACTAAAACCATTTTTATTCTAAATATTTCATATAAATCGACTAATCTAGCTCCAAAACACCTCGCGCATTCTAAATTTTTACACACGACACATATATATTTTTGCACCATCTCGTTTATCACCTAGCCAACTATTAGTGTGTCAAATCCCAAGTTTATTGGACGACGTTTGATACGTTTTTAAAGGGCAAAGTGATTGACGAAAAATCATATCAATCGATTTATATATTATTCAAAACTTAACCGTTTTAATCCCGGTTTATTTCTAAATGATCCTAATAATATTTCTAGCATGTTTTCATGTTTAAATATTAATGATGATCAACTATAATCAAGTAGTACTAGATTATGCAAATCGTGTGGGTAATATATACATGTCGACATTGATATGTGAATCACCCAACAATTCCCTCAAATCTAGCTCTCACATTTCTTAGTTTATTAATATATTTCGTCCTAGGAGTCGAAGTTACTGACATTGCATAGTTCATGTGTTTTCTTGAATGAATTCACACCATACGAATCATTTAAAATGAAATATATGTACGTTCATGCATGTCTCCATTTCTCACAGTTCTCATACTCTTTCACATATTCAATTTATCCTAAAAACTACTCATACAACTCAGAAGTCGACTACAATATGGTTTGGAAGCAAGGAAAGTGATATCGGGTTTAATATATAAGTATAACGTTTGGGTTATACGATTAGACGAGATTTTCTTGTTTTTCATTCGTTCCTACTCGACTCTCTACCACCTCTAAGGTGTTGTAAGTCCTTTACAACTCATATGAATCCATTTTACATGTTAAAAGTATCACATGCATCATGTTCATTTTTATTTGATCCTATATAAGCTTTATGTATATTTTTTTTACGTACGTATATGTATTGTAGCAACACAAACATGACTAGCCTCTATTTTGGAAGGCCTAGGAGTCACGTAACACACACACCTCACGTTTATTCTCACTTTACATGCATCAAATAAATCATTTTCGAACCATACTCTATCGTATGAAATTTTACCAAAACACTTAGAAATATTTACAATATTTTCATAAATATAAACGTTCCATGTGACCCAAGAAACACACGTATAAATTGAAATATTACTTAACGAGCACCCAATATTTTTACATGACCTAATAGACCACCTAGAAAACTATCAATTTCATTTATACATCTTGTAAAAATAATCACGTTTCGACACATAAAATGACCCATGTTGAATCGACATGAACCAGTTTTCAAATCCAAATTTTACGTAATAAAATTTATTTTGTCGAGTGGGCTTATCCAAGGCCCAACAAGAAATCATGATCCGTAAGCCCACTGGGCCCATATGAAATATTTTTGGAATCACAAAAGTAGCCCAAGTTCAAGCCCAAAACATTTTTCATGCCCTCGCCTCTAAATTTCAAAATGGGCTTTTGTATTGTTCGATTAAGGCCCATAAGCTAAACAAATAAGCTTTTCATAAAATAAGCTGTTGAAATAAGCTTAGAATTAATAAAATAAGCTACGGAAATTTTTATAAAATTTTTATAATCATTTTTGTAAATTTGGACTAAAAATGTAACGCGACGACTCCTAAAAGGACTAAAACTGCCAAACCTTAAAAACTTGGACTAAAACTGTCAAAACAGAAAGTTTAGGATAAAAATTGATATTATATGATGTTCCAAGCTTAGATTGTAATTTTGGACAAGTAGTGGACTATAAATGTAAACTAGATACGAAAAGGACTAACGATGTGACGCTAACGCCGTTAGTATAAAAAGTGTAAAAATTGGAAAAGGACAAGGACTAAACATAATCTATTTGACATTCTTATTTTATTTTCTATTTTACGGCAACCATCACGTCATATGCATTTTTATTACGTTTTATTTATATATTATTTATTTTTACGTTAATAATATATATAACGATATTTCAAAAGTTAATATTTTTACTTACGATTAAAAAGGTAAAACTTCGATGGATATTTTAATAAAGTATTTTATTATATCATGCATGGCATAATAATTACACTGCACATCATCTATTCGTCATAACGAATAAATTTATTCGTTATTCGTTCGTATTTACCAAATAGTATTTGGTCAAATTCTCAAATAAATTTATTTATCAGGTTCCGTGTCAAAGACGTTTCCATAATCATTCCCATAAATCTCATCCTACTTTACTTTTCATCATTTCCGTATCAATCCAGGTGAGTCATAGCCACATTTCCAATAATTGTTTTTAACTCATTGGGGGAGATACATGCTTACATATACTTTGATAAATTGATAAGTATATGAATAAAATACATGATTCAAATCAATTTCCTAATTGATATTAAATTAATATGGTTTGTAATTTAAGATTGTGATATATACGATACTTGATAAAATACTTAATTGAAATACTGATACTCATATGATAATGCTTCCAATTTGATTATTGTGGTATGTGATATATATATTTTACTGATGAATTACTTGACTGAAATACTGATACTCATGTGATAATGTTTTCAATTCGATTATTGTGGTATGTGATATACATGTGTTACTGGCGAAATACTTAAACTGAATTACTGATACTCAAACGATAATATTCCCAAACTGATTACTGTGGTATGATACTTGATTACATGATGTTATTTTGAATGATCACATTATTACCTTGATATTGCCTAAGTTACCTTATCGCCATAAAGTCCCTCAATCATGAGCCATTAATCACATGTAAAGTGAGCGCGAATATAGTGAACAGATTCGAAACCTGTTAAGGACTGACCTCCTGTCCCACTAATACTTGACGGAATGCCATTTGCAAATGGTTAGTCGTATTAGTCGTGATACACTATATTTGTAGACAAATAGGAATTGGCAAATCACCTATTATTAGAGGGCAAAATTTATCATTGATTTGATAAAACACCTCTTTTGGTTAAGCTTGTGTGTCATGAGGCTTGGGGCAATATCTATAAAGGAAATGTATGTTTTCAACATATATTTAGATACAGCTGTATAGGTTTGACCATACGTGAATTGTATATCTGATTAAATTAGTATCATGAGTTTCCAGCTCTTGTTAAGATTATTGATCCCTTATTTGAATTTGATTGATTATTTATATGATTTATTTGTGATTATAGTCAATATACTCAATATTTGTTTCATTATTGTCTTATTTTATCAATACCAAATATTCCTGAAATCTATCAAAATAAATGGTTTTCCATAAAACTCTATGAACTCACCAACCTTTGTGTTGACACTTTTAGCATGTGTTTATCTCAGGTCCATAAGGAGCAAGGATGGTACGGAGGAGCACGAATTCTTACAAAGGCTATAAATTTTTACTATCATTCGAAAACCTATTTAACAAACTTTGAAACCACTGGGACCTCATTTTTACAAACTCTGATATTCGAATGATAAATATTTTAAAATGAATAAATTGATAATCATTTTCTGCTGAAAAACTATGAGCTATGAAGTAACACCCAATCTTTATTCCGCTGCAAATATTTTAAAAATGGGGGTGTTACACTACCAGTTACGTATAGTGTTAAGTTATTTCACAAAAATGTACTACATTCATGACACTTATCTTGCATCTCAAGTCTGAGGATAACTTCTCATGATTTACTTAATAACAAAATCCATAAAGTAACATCATGTAGTTGGGATAAGTCCTATATTCGATATTATTGAATATCATCTGAAATGACATGACTACGCATCAATATACTTACGTATATTGTACCAACCTTCAGATTTGTCTTGATTTAATAATATTCCCATATTATTAACTGACAATGGATAATTTAGAATAACATTTATTCATGGATTAGACATGTAAAAATAGGATACAATATATTATAAATTAAACATACCATGTATTTAAATTTATAATAATTGTTTAACATCCCTTATCCAAATACTAAATAGATTAATGCATGATAACTCTTGTTGATGAATTATGTCTCAAGTAATGACATTCATACTTGTTGACAAAACATAAATAATCTAACTTTGATCTATCAGAATTTTAAGAATACTTATTTTAAGAATTCAACTAGTGAAGTTCTTGTATGTGCATGCTCAACTGTTTTGATAATGCCATATAATATTTCATAAAATGTGTGACATCCTTAACCACCAATTTATTATAATCAAACTTCCAAACATTTTAAAGTTTAAAGTATTCTTATTCTTTTAATGTATAATGCAACTATGCTTTATTAAGTATAACTAGTAATAGCCAAGGATGAAATCATTTACCTTAACTAGTATTAAGTGTCATCTCAATTTCACTAGCATCATTGTATACAAACAACAATATTCTATTAAACATTTTCCGTAAACATTAATATCTATTGTGTAATGTTTGATGCCCTTCAAACTTTCAAGTTTGTTGGCTATGACAATTTTCATAACAATTGAAAAATTGTTCATCTATAGAATTTGGAAGTTGTTCCATATTTAGGATGTGATTCTATAATCACACATATTCTTTTAGAATATTACACAAGTTATCTAATAACTTTTAATTAGATATTAATATTGCAAAATCATCTTGTAATCAAGCATGATATAACAAAACATGATGTTCATGAAAAATCTTTGAGTCATACTTAAATTTTATTCGTGTCATACATATCCATTTAGACTTTCTAAATGATATATCATGTTATATTATATTCATTTACCGCTCATGTTTCAACAATAAACATTCATTCTAAGGTTGTATGTCTTATTTTCTAAATCTTTCAAGTAAAGTTTCATTCCAAACTAAGACTTAACTTTTTAACTTATATGGAATGTTACTTTTTATATGTTCTACAACATATATGATTTAAGAAATTAAACATAATACTCCCACTAGCTTTTAAGAATACTTAAAAATTATCCTATTTCAATTATAAATCAAAACATGAATTTAATAATTAAACATAAGAGTAATCTTCTAGATGCATGCATTTATCTATCCATGGAGTATTGCTATTTGTACACTTCTAAAGATTTATTTAAATTCATAAACTCCTTTTGATTACTTATCGTCCTCGCTTAAGTAATCACTCAAGAAAGAGTTTTGATATTCCATTGTCAATTTCATAAATATGACAATCATAATCTTTATATATTTAACGTATTTAGAAAAGAATATTCAATCACAGTTAATTGCCTAAGTGTGATTAATAATCTTGTCATAAAACATGCATTAAATACGTGCACAATATTGTCTATATGATTTCTATACAAATAATTAAACCACAAAGGTTACCTTATCTTTGAAGAAACTCATCTTTATTTTCTAGTCTAACTATTAAGATAAACCAAGTTTCTAAAATTGATTATCTTTATGGACAGCATCTTAACCATTCATATCATGTATACTTTACCCAATTTCATACTTGGTAATGTATCATAATGATTATCAGGTTTACAATAATCCTGTAAATTATAACCCTCAGCATATTAATCAAATATCTGAGATATATTACTATTCTATGAATGATAATTCCATCATCTTGAGATTTAACATTTAAATGTCAAACTTTATTATCGTGTTGAGATTTAACAAACTTCATCATGATATTTACTAGTGTATTTTAGAAGATTATGTATCTTGTAATTTTATCTTTTAAAGATCAAAACTCCTACTTGCTTTTAGCAATTTAAAGACTATCTTTAAATACTTAGCAAATAAAGCAACAATACAATGTTCTCTTTTGGGACATTACAAATACATATTGATAGTTCCTGACTTTACTTTGTTAATAACCTCTTCATAAGCAGTTAAACAAATTTAGAACTTCAATTTAAGACTTAATGTAATTTATCACATTCATCACATTCCATCATATGATGATGTCTTATTAATCTTCTAGGTTGAAGTTTTATTAAATATGTCCAAGTCATACTCAATATTCTAACCTTGATAACTTTTGAAAGAAAAGAAATCATAGTTATCTTTAATCAAACAATATAACAAGAGTTTGATTTTCCTAACTGGACATACCATAAACATTTGGTATTTCATTAGTATTAATATTGTAAGACAATCTAACAATATTTAAGATAATCATATTCCTCTTGACTTGTCTATTTACCAACTAAGTCATTTTAATGGTATAATAGTATTTTCAAGCCAATTAAATCCTTTATAACACAAGTACTTTTTTACAAAGTCACTTCATGTCCATGTCTCTACAAAAACATAAACTGTTATAATCTCATTATACGTTATAAGTCATTTAACAATTTAATGGCTTCATGTATATGTCTTAATTAAAAAACATAACAAGATAACGTCTTACTTTATTATAAGTCTTCTAACAATTAAAAGACTTTATGTTTATATCTTTACAATGAAACATAAACATGTTTAACTAAAGTAATTATGAACACCATATCTTGGTTTCAATAGTAATTTCAAGTTAATTTATTACTTCATAATAATGTAAATAACATTATTTCTTTATTTATTTATGCCATTCCAAGAACACATAAATATTCAGATTGAAACAGCAGTAGATTACTTAATTAATTTATGTCATTCCATGAATTCATAAATATACTAATCAAAGTATTCTTGATATCATATTGACACATGTTCTAATAGGTATCTAATTTAGAAACCGCAAATTCTCATAGTTCAATTACATCAGTTGATCTGCTAGTAATGAAAATATGAAATTCACCTTGTTGTTGCAATCTAGCTAAGCTCTCACATAACATAAATTGTAACACCAAGTGTTTCTTGAATTAGATTAGTATAATTCATATTAGAACATTATTCTCTTACCTTGCAGTAAAGAGAATCCATTAAATCATATCTTTATGAGTTGTTTCTTGCACACATTAAAGATAACATTTCTCCCACTTGTGCATGGAACAACCTCATATAGTTGATAAACAACACGCCATGCATTTGTTTATGTGATAAATATGATTGTGTCATAGATTTTAGCATAACAAGTAGATGTAGAACAACAATGTCTAGTAAGAAAACGTACAAGACTATCCTTAAAAGTATGAGTGTCTACACTTGGAAAGTAGTTATCTTTAGCTACCAAGATGTCAAAGCTTGTAACTCCCACTGAATTAAAGATCATTACAATAATTCCTTATTCAGTAATAAGTACACAATACTCCCACTGAATTTGACAATATTGTAAATGTTTCATATCCAGTGAAAGAAAATAGTGTGCTTTTAACTTTCCTACACCTTTGAATGTCCATACGTAACAATTACTTATGCACTAAAGTGTGTATTCTACTTTGTAATGATGGACTATCCACCAAATGCTATTAACTTGAAAAATTGGGCATGCAATTTCTTCCTTAATAGGTCTACCATCCTACAATGCATGTAGCACCTTTTAAATAGTCAAAACAACTAGTTTGTCTTTAAACATTTTGCGGTAATTAGTCTAGCTTCTAATTATAATAACTCATAAAATGTCATACATAATTTTCTGTTAACCAAATATCATATTTGTTACTAAGAATTTGATCACCGAATGAAGATGATAAAATCCCTATGGAAAATGTACGCAATTTTCTCAACTATTAAAAAATTTGCTATGAGTTATATATTAGAATTTAGACATATCTAATATTCCTATTATCCTTTCTCATTAATGAAAAGGAATATGATTGTGTCTCACTCTTCTTTCATAGAAAGGAGACTTCTTTTGTCTTTTAAGTAAATTATTCTCAATCAAACATTTGTTTGAAAACAGAACGAGATCTATTTACCAAAGCCCAAAGTGCGTTTACGGTTTGAACGTTGGATTAATACACTAAAACGAATTACAAAATTCAATTTCAGTATTTTCGATAATTAGATCTTTAAGAATATAAAATACTCATTGGTAAATATTCATATAAACCGTAGTATTTTCTTAAAGCTAGGATCCTGATTGACATAGTATCATTACATCAGTTGATCTGCTAGTAATGATAGTATTCAACAAGGTAATTGTCGAACAATAATTGCCAATATCATATTGCAATTCCTAGATCATTATGGGATTTACATTCACAAAACCTTTGTAATGTAAGCATGTTTCATCCCCATCTAATGCCTTGAGTCCAAGATCTCACTTCCTACTCAATTTAAGTCATCTAACTTAAAAACTGCAAACTCATAAATCCATCACATCAGTTGATCTGCTAGCAATGAATTTATGAAATTTACCTCTCCATTGCAATCTCGCCAAGTTCTTACATGACGTAAATTACAACTTCAAGTGTTCTTAATTAGATGGAATTTGACTTACTTTTATAAGGGTATTAATTTTGACGTGATCAAACTAATGTATGAAGAAGCATGCATACAACTTCATAACATTGGTTTTATAAAACAATTTTATTACCAATTTTCTAAGAGTAAAATAGCAAAGTTTTGATTGAAGTATCGGGTTCACCAATTAAAGAATTACCAACAATTATCGTCCATTATATCGTACTTTTGCATAAGCCCTAAGGCTTAGTGTTTCGGATAATCATTGTGGAATTGTGGTGAATTCACCATTAAGATGACAACGTACGTAATATAGTAATATAGGTAAGTCTAGAGTCGGCACACAAGCGGTTGTAGAGAACCGGTAGGTGCATGGTCTTTAATAACCACTCTCTACAAGCACATTGTTTGGCAATCTTCGGTCCGCCTTTCGCACACTATATACAAAAACATCAATCAACCAATCCGAAATTTAAACTCTTAAAACCAAAACAATTTCGCCATTTATTTAGTCCATATTATTTTTCTATTCAAAAATTACCCTTTTTCGTTTATAAACATGTCTAACATAATAATAAACAAAAAACAAGTAATATAAAATAAAAAAATAAAACAACCAAATAAACATATACATAATCATAACAATTAAATATGTATAAACATGTAGCCACATGCAAAATATATTCAATAATCCTATTAATAATCAAACTAGGTGTATAATGCATTTATTCAATTAAGGCTTTCTTCAAAGAAAAAAGAGCCACATACATCGATAAATCGATTGCGTAAGCCAAAACTAAACAAATACCACATAGCACGTAATTGATTACTTAATATTGGAGTCTTCCCCAATTCAACATCTATTAATATATTTACATGTTTCGATATAACCTAACAATTAATACATATATCCAATTTAAACCATTTAAATTATCACACAATAAAATCCATGCAAATATGCACTTTTCATGGATTATGCTTAACAATTAACATATTACACCAAGATCATTTACTAAAAGGCATAACCAATTACATGACATCCTAGGGTTTCTAATCATATTAAATAATCAAAATCAAAACCCTAAAATCCTAAAAGTTCTAAATCGACCCAATTAAAAAATTAGGGTTAGGAATAAAAAAACCCTAAAAACATGTAACTAAACGAATCAAGATTCAATTTTTATGTGTTTCGATAATTAATTACATATTATAACGGCCCTAGATGCCACTGTTGGAATTATAATATCATGACAATCATATAAATAACCAAACACATCAAGTAAACATATGCGGAAGCGTTATAACAAGATCATATAATATGTAATTAATTAATCAATAATAAATAGTAAACATACATTTGTGATTCTAGTCCGAACAAGAATCAATTGCAATCTTCAATTTAAGAACCCTAATTAGGGTTTATGTGAATTATAAGAATTACCCCTTACCTTTTTGTAATTCAATCTAAGAATCAAACAATAGTGTGTTTGAATCGTGTTCTTGTACACACGTACTAATTCAAGTAAAAGTTTGTGCAAGTAAATTAAACACAAAACCTTTTGAGCTTTATAAAAATCGAAACCCTTATGGGTAATAAAGATGGATCGATTTTGAGGACAAGAAGAGAGAAAGAAAACATCTATTATGTGTGTACAAGTTATGAGAAAACAATATCTCATGAGGTGTTCATATACTTGTGATTACTTGGAGCTCAAGGCACAAAGGAGGCGGAGAAACCCCCTTGGCCGATCGGTTTTGGCATCCCAAGGGATTCCGGAACCTTCTCTTGTTTCCAATTATTCACAAGTATTACTTTCCTAATCTTCGTCTAACGGTCGTTTGTCATTCTCCGTTAAATACTAACGGTCGTTACTAGTTTTGTGTTTATTAATAATTATATATAACATTTATAAATAATTATTCTTTTACTCTTCATACGTAAAGTGTGCAATCCCACGATCTCGGGTTCGATCATAACATACGACTACTAAAATAATGTCTATAATCTAACACTTATCAGATCATGAGCTTATTTTTTTCTTCCCAAAGAATAATATAAAAATAAAACAAATTAACCCGGCATGGCTGCATACCCATTTTTCACATCAACATTCTATCCAATCTATTTTTGCCAAAACTGAAAGAGCATGATAGCCTGAAAATAACCCGAAAACTTACCAAACAATGTCACTTTCCTTTGTGTAAAGTGACATGTATCTAACTTAAAAAACCAACACGTAACAATGTTATCATCTTTGTTTCTACTATAATGGCATGTCTTGGACCTAATGACTTCATAACTTCCCTAATTATCATCTTTGTTTCTTGTATAATGACATGTCTTAGACCTAACGAGCGGAGGAACCCGCGCGTTGCTGCGGAAATGCCGTGCTATTTATTTATTTATTTATTTTTTTACACCTTAGGGCTTAGGGACTAAATTGCAAAAGACTATTCTTGCTTCCACTGTGACACTTTAAATGAATTTTGTTAATGGATTTTCCAAATCTTGTCAAAAATGTATTCTTATGAAAATTTTTAATAATCAAAATATCATTTTTTTTTTCCAAATATTACAAAAAAAAAATGAAAACTTTTAATAATCAAAATATCATTTTTTTTTTTTTCTTCCAAATATTTAAAAAAAAAAAAAAAAAAAAAAAAAAAAAAGCTACAGTACAGATGCTACAGTACCACTGCTACAGTATCCGATACTCACAAATCACTGTTTTCGTCCACTGTAGCAAGCACTGTAGCTGCTACAGTGGAGCGTTCCCCCTTTTAGTATATATAACAAGCGGGTTAGCCCGCGCGTTGCTGCGGGGCGGCCGTGTTTATGGTTATTAGAAATATGTTAAGACGTTTTTTTTAGTAAGCAATCATTTTTTGGTATAAAAATGGCCTTCTCGGATTTGAAGCGATGACTTAAGCCTAGGTTAGCACAAAAAGAACATGTTTGCAGGTGCCCATAAATAAGAAAACTAAAACCATATTTGAAGCTCATTCCAGCCACCCACATTAAATATGGTGTCATGACGGTTGATGACAATTTAAAAAAAAAATAATACAAAGAAAAGATTAGGATGCGATATGTCATAGGCACATGTACTAATAGCTTTCAAAAAGTTTATTACTCTAGTATTTTAAAACAGCCAAGACATAAAAAAAGATGGCCTACCCAAAACTTTTTGACCAAAGCCTAAATTACAAAAGGTTGTTCATTCATAATGTAAGCACAATCGATCACTTTAAGTCAACAAATATATGCAAGTTTCTCTGTTTGAACATTGGCATCAAAATAAGTGCTTCTGCAGTTTGTTATGCCATTTATTTCATCATTCATCTTTGCATCGGGGTAGTCTGAAGCACTCATTTTAATGGCAATGACGTAACAAAAGTATTGCAAGCCGCCAAGGCCTAGTTCAAAACATTCTTGTCTTTGGTCTTGTAACGGCTTCATACTGAATGTGCACAGTCCTGCATATACCGAAATGTTGTGTTTGGTTTTTCATACGTTGGTTTCGAAAGTTTGTAGATACATGTTTGTAAATAAGTAAAACCAATATATGGATCATCATTAGAAATTGGTGCATATGCATATGAGTACCTGATTTTTAGAAGCTGTTCCAGTGATTTTGCATAACACCACCAATTCCAGCTTACACTTTTCCATCCTCAGAACCCTTTCCTTCATGCTTGCGTCACCTCTATAGTAATTAGAACTGGTCACTGTACAAAGGGAAAAAGTTAAAAGCTTACAGTAAGAGACTTTGATCACGTGTATGGTGATGACCACATATATTAAATATTTGATATAGCATACTTTACAACTATAAGAAACATAAAAATATCCCTTCTGGCAAAATACACTTCAGGCAATACTTTCAGCAACCCTTTGAATTAGAATAAAAATACACTTCAGGCAATACTTTGAGCAGCCCTTTGAATTAGAATAGAATAAAGAAATTTTGCTCGTCTTTTTGCATAACAGTAGTATTGTAGTAAGTTTTTGGTTCTATATTTCATAACAATACACTTTAGGCACTACTTACAGTTTCTGGCAATACATTTCATAACAATAAACTTTGATCACGTGTATTGTAGTCAGTTTCTGGCAAAATACACTTCAGGCACTACTTATAGTTTTTGGTTCTATATTTCATAACAATAACAAAGCAGGCAACAATGATGTATGTACCTGAAAAGTATGAGTAAAGATTCTCCAAAAGCTCAGCTTTGCAATCCACGTTACTTTGGCCATTTAGGGGTTCCAGTTCTCTTGACCTCTGCCATTGTGGATTAACTATCTGTTTGTGGTCATCATGTCATAGACATAGGCTTCCATTGTATTCTTCTCGTCCTTGGTTTCTTCCATTACATGATTCTGCAGTATCATGTGAAACTTCTTTCCACTGCTTCCTGCACATTTGCAGGTAGCATTGCCCCATAAACTACCTCTGATACATGTATGTTTGATTTCTTGACCTTCTTATTGGGAGCTCCCACCTGCATAGCAAGATACGCAACATAATTACTATTGTTCAACAATGAGATTAGTTTTTTTCTGGACTTAGGACCTTATTTCAATTGGGAAAATTTTGTAAGGCTATTTTTTTTGCTTATGAGTGTATCAAGTTGGAATAATGGATCTAAATAAGCCATAAGCTTTTACCAATTTTCATATCAGCTCAAAAGCCCGAATAATAAGCTAATCCAAACATCGCCTACATTTTTATAAATCTAACAACAATTAAAGTTGAGCCCGTGGATTTAAAAAAGTGGCATCTTTTCCTATATTCAAATAAGCATAAATATTAAGATGTTCCAAACACCCCCTATATTTTTATAGATCTAACATCAAATAAACAGAAAACATGTTCCACAAAGTCATATATTGATTAGAAGATTACCATTCGAATGTAAGGATTGTCACCTAAGCATGCATCGGAGATGATTGGGAAATCAGAACATTTGCTACCATTGACTTCAACGTACGCATTGTTATTGATTGGGAAATCAGAACATTCGAATGTAAGGATTGTATATGGCATGAGTTTTGCATTGCAAGAAAAAATTATTGTTAAAAGCATAACAATGCCCGGATATGCCTAATGAAGTAAAAATATCCATTGGCACATATATATTTAAGACAAATCCTAGACAAAACAAATACTCATTCCCTTAATCTATCGATTGCAGCTAGCCATGGGGTAACTGTAAGTAATTATATTAAATGGTAAACAGCCACTTTCACAGTATTGTTAAATCAAGTGGCAAGTAACTATTTTGTTTTCGCTTATGTTTAATAAGCTCATTTTTTTGGGCTTATTTTGAAACTTTTGGGCTTAAATAAGCTTATTGGTCATAATGAATTGTTCTAAGTATATACAACAATCTTGAATCACCATATACAGATGTGCAAAACCTTTTAGAATATGATACATACCAATAATCGACTTGTTCAAAAATCACCTGTAATGCACTTCTTTCATAAAGCTCAACTCTTCCATTTCAGAAATTTTAGTAGAAAAAACTTAACGCCTTTGCTCCAGCCTATATACACAAACAGACATTGAACATTAAACCTTGTTAAAAAAAATCTAAAATATAAAATTCTATAAGTTAACATTTGCACATACCATAGAAAAGAAAATTTTCAGATATACAAAATCAATGGAAGTGAAAGACTTTCCAGTGACTTTCCAATAATCCAAAGTGTGATCTCTTGGGAATTTGTTTTTATCAGAACTTTTATAATGCTATATGCTTTTATATAATTTTATGTAACCTACCGTGACACGTGGTGAATGAGAAACCGTTAAGAGTGGCCAAAATTACTTCAAGTACCAAATTTTGAACCTGCATTTGAGATTTGGACAAATTGACATTGGTATAGGAACAAAAAGGTAATAATCAAATGAAATTCACATTGCACATAGTCGAGTATTGCATCGTAAGAAAAAACGCAACAACATGATAAGCTCAAAGGAAAACATAAAAAAGGCACTCTATCTTAATGCTACCATGATATATTGCAGCATCATTCGGTGATACTTACCGTGCTCATGACGTATCCTCACCACTATCCATTTGATCCTCGCACAGAAACCTGAAAAAGCAATTTCCATCGGTAATCAGTTTTATTGTTTTCAAGGCAATATTAAAAAGTTGAAAGCTAAATGTATTATTCCTCAAAAGCAATTTCCATCGGTGGTTACCAAGCTCAAAGGAAAACTTTGTATGTTCCACTGTTCAGTCCACTGTTACGTACAAAGCTAAATCAATCGAATAATTCCTCAACCACAATGCCTTTTATTCATAGATCACTCTAAACCAAATCAAATTATAATGCACAAACATAAAAAAAAAAACAACAACAACAACTAATTAACTATACACTCAATTGACTAATTAATTTTAACAATTTATAATACCTTCAACGTCATCACTGATTCAAGTGTATCCCACCCATTACCTTCTTTCAACAATTTCTTCTTTAAACCTTGACTCACGATCTCATTCTCTTGACCTACATTCATGGAGACAGGAGATCGGTTAATCTTAAATACCTTGATTAGAAGCACATGAAGCAACCGTCATTAACATAAAATACATGTTTTTTTGCGTTCGTTGTTAATCAGTTCTTTCATTTAACGAACCTTTATATGCCTGTTGTGAAGCTGTTGATGATCCGGTCACTTATTCTGCCGTTCAAGATTGACAGTATTTGGATTGTGTTGACGGCGGGCGTTTATGGGTTTTGATAAAAAAAAATTAGTGTGTGTTTTTTTAGTTTGTGGCTTTGAAGAGATGCAGGAGAAAAATCAGATTGTGTAGAAATTTCTAGGAGGTGAAAGAGATTGTTGGAAAAGATTGATCCAGGGGAATGGGTTATATTGTGTGTGTACAAATATGTGAAGCATGTTTACTGTTTAGTCAACTGTTTCGCACAACTCTTTTAAGCACGAAATGCTACAGTAGAATCCCGGGTTTTTAATATATTTATAATAATGACTTCATGATTTCCCTAATTACACTTTAGGCGTAGTTGATAGTGGTGATGTTTTTAGAAATTAATTAAAACAAAATGGCACCAGATGAACAAAAAACAAGCAATGAACATAATACATCCAACACATCAAAATACGTCTCCTGTCATATAGTTTAAATCCTTACAGAGAACCGAACCACTATGTATACATCAATGTGGTTTTAAAAGAACATCCCATTGAGTCTTGATTGAATATAAAACCTAATAAGTTACATAATATTGTTATATATTCTTTCATAAATTTCCCCTAATGCTCGCCTGCTGCTACAGCATTCATGTTGCTCGGTCCTGGACTTGCAATGCAGTCAGATGAACTCTTGCTGATACCGTAAGGAGATGAAGCCATTGATCTGTATAATCAAAGATTTAGAAAAGAAAAAAAGTCAGTTTTCAATGACATTTGCCCCTAAACGATGGTAAAATGATTATAATACCCCTGATGGTTCATACCTTTCCTTACGCTTCTCAAGAAATCGAGCCAAGGATGCTTTGCGGGCCTGGGGAACAGCTGCATTTGATAACATGACTGTCAAATTCCATATGGCAATTCTAAGTTTCAATGTTAAAAACTTAAAAAGTGCAAACTGCATCTATGAGTAGATTGCAGAAATCGCAGTACGTAATTAATTTAAGTTTTTGTCCCTCAAGAATGTAAATAGTTTTAGTTTTGGTCCCTAAAAAGTACGAGGAACCAAAAGTGAGTGCAAGGAGGGACCATCTAGACATGTCAATTTCACCAAACCACAGGAACGATTTCCGCAAATTACGAGTAATATGCAAGACTGAAATATGACAGGCTACCTGATTGCATCACTTGTTCAAGTGAATTAATAACTCGTGGAGTATCCAATTTGGTAATAGGAGTCGATGATCCTCCAACGGTTTTAGCACCATCATCTCTGTTAGTGGGCCCACCCATCGGTTGACCAACAGGGTGTGAAGAAACAGACATCGGGCTCGACATTGCTGACCCCACGTTAATAGGTTGTGCGTTGTAAACAACATCTCCTACTGGTGTTCTGGGAACAGGCGTCTGAGGTTGAACCCTTGGTGTGCTTGAAGATGCCCCATTTCCAGCCAAAAACATGATAGCTTGAGCCTGTATGAAACCACAAGAAAATATATCAAGACCCGAGCCATTTTCATCAATAATTCACAAACAGGTGACAAAAAAAAAAAAAAAAAAAAAAAAAAAAGATTATATACCTTCTCGGGAGAGATATCATCATAAACGTTCACCATTCCACCATAAAAGATGGTTAGTTGAGCTGGAGCACAAGAAGCCTTGGTACTGTACCTTCAATTAACAAAAAAGGGAATAAGCTGTCATGCACAATTAACTTAGTTTTCAAACTAATTACTAAAATCAGAATCATATTATTGTCATAAAAGGGTTGTTCTGAGATACGTTCAGAAGTGCTTACGTTCTTTAAAAATTGTAACACTAGGATGTTTTAACGGTGAGTGAGTGTTAAGCAAATTCCGATTCTTTGGGAATTTTACTTTATATAATGACTAAAAAAGACATTTTTTTATTACCACTAATTCACTAAATAATCAAATAATTATTGCAGAATCAATTCATTCAAACATAGAAAAAGAGATTGACTATTCGAGTTTGCGACTTTAAGTCACAATACCATTTATATTTCGTTCAAAAATGAAAATCTAACACCCCTTCATCACAGACGGAATAATACAAAACAGTCCATACCATGGTTCAGTAGTTCCAGCAAGAAAGGATCCAATAGACGGAACCGAAAGTCCTTGTTGCTTAATGGGTGGACCACCAAACTGAGCCCTGAAGAAAGGGTTGTTCATGGAAATAGGAACCGCTTGCTTAGCATCGTTGACGAGTTGCATAGAATACGGACTCTGTTGCATGGGATAAGCAGCCATTGAATAATGAGAACTTCCTTGCCTACCAACACCAATGCTTTTCTATATAGTAAAATACATAATACATCATCAATATATCTTCTCACTTCCATATAGTAAAAATATTAATAATAACCGAATGCTTAGCATTTTTAAACACTTCTACTTGACATTTCTCATAAAAAAACAACTACTTTTATGTTTGTATACAAATGCAGATACAGACACTGCTCTGTCAAAAATAGCAAAAAAAATAAAACATTCTTTTGCCAATTCTTTGTTAGATAATCTACCAAAATTAGTAGCAACTTCATTGCATTTTTGCAACATATTTTGCTTTTATAAGAACTAATAGCCACGTACAATGGTTCCAAATGTTTATACACCGTTATCACATGTAACAAAATCGGATACTAAACGAACCTGAATCTCAGCAGCTTGACGATTCTTAGATCCTTCATAACCATCTACGCCTAATCCTATTACATTAGAAAAAAAAAAAAAAAAAAAAAAAAACAACACCATCAGTTTCAATTTTACATTAAAAACTTTAAAGACACATGGAACAGCTAAAAAACAAAGATCATTCATTACCTGACAAAGGCCATTTAGCAGCAGAAGTTTTAGTAAACACTGCATATAATAATCAAAATCCCCATATTAGATTCAACAACTACAAAAATTACCAAAAAAATAAATAAAACAATCCATAAAATTTTCCAAAATCAGATGCAAGTAATGCAACAACTTCAAAAATGAATCCAATATTCTTAAAATTATCAAAAAGTAAATAAAATTATTACTAATTCTAACCCATTGAAACTGCAATTAACTACACAGCCTTCATTTAAATAAAATCCCTAAACTAGATTTACCAACTAAGTTTGTTTTTTTTACCCAAATTTTCTAAACTTTAATAAACTTTACACAAATACCATGTAAACATTACTAATTAAAACCCATTAACAATTTTTTCCTTAAGTTACTACATCTATCCAGTTTATAAAATCATACCCTTTTGTAGATTTAACATAAAACAACACATGCAATAAACACCCTCCAAATTAAAAATAACAAAATTCACAACACATAAATAACTTCAAATTTATTATTATTATTTTTAAAAAATACACAAAATTAGCTCAAAAATTTTATAAAAAAAATATATATATACCTGATTCTTTAGATACTTCAATAGCTTCTTCTTTCACTACAACAACTGAATCTTTTGAATTCAAACCCATAAAATCTCGTTCCATCTTTCAATTTTCACTATAAAATTAACAAAACCCATAAATTAAATTGAACATGTGAATAAAGGAGAAATAAAAAGAAGTGAATTTACTACCTTTGAAAAAGATTGTAAATGAAGAAGATAAAGAAAGAGAGAAAAAATAGGAAAATGTGAGTTTTTATGTTTTGTGCAGATTTTGATTTTGTACCCGGTTTTATTGGCTGGGGTTACCGGCTCTACCAGTTGCTTACCACGTGCGACTTATGTTACTCTTGTACTACGGAGTACTATTTTTCTTTTCTTTTCTTTTTTCAATTTAATCTAAAGCCTAACACAGTACAAACTAATAAAATTAAGATACAAAAATTTGTATTATTTTATAATAATCAATTTTATTTTCAAGTACTCTGTCAAACAAATTTGTAAAAATATAAACTTTTTCTTCCAGCATATAATATAAGTTGAAGCTAAAGCTAGTTTCGCCAAATATACTTTACACGTGAAATCTTTTTTTTGAAGAAGCAATGATTTTATTAAGCCACGAAGGCAACGACAAACAACAAAAAAGAACGGGCTCCAAGATAGAGACTTTACACGTGAAATCTACTTATTTATCTTGCTCGTGTTCTTTTATCGTTTAAACTTTGAACACATGTTTTGGCTGTGTTTGTAGAAAATAAATAGGAACATAATGTAAAAGGAGATATTATTTTTTTTAAAAGTAAATAGCAATTGATTCACATGTTTTACCGTATAAAAGATGGTGAAATGCAAATATGCAATATTCAGACTAACTCACTATGTTATTTGAAAAAGTATTTTTTCGCTTTGTAAAACGTGATCATTTCTTGTAAAGCCAGTTTCCTCGGAACTAGTTGGTTTATGTTTAATTTGTAAGTTGATTTGAAAGTTCTTGTCCATGAGCTTTTAACTTGGATTTTCAGTCGAGAATCTCGAATACCCCAGTTGGCTACATGATTTATTTATTGTATTTTATAGTAATTTTTTTAAAAGATATTCAATTGTTTGTTATGTTTGGAGAACTTATCTTTAACAATCACGATAAAATCTTGACCATTTACCAAATGGTTTGTAGCTTAGTGATATCAAGTCGTGTAAGATTATTGCTCAATTAAGTGATTGCGTATTTAATCTTAACTAAAATACTCATTTACTATCTAGTGTGTGATTATAAAATTTGGTAAAGGAAAATGGTTTGGGCATCTCTAATAAATTAATACTAGGTAGAAGAAGTACTTTTTTACTTAAAAAATGTTTTTGAATAACGTTATGTCATTTGAGCACAAATTTATTTAGTCTGGTAATTTAAGGCAAGTTTATTTAGTCTGGTTGTTTTAAGAAAATTTTGTACGAAAAAACTTTTAGGCTAGTTGCAATAAGGGAAGGAGATCGACACATTCGATCGATTCACCATCGATCGGCTTATTGTGGCAACTCGATCGCATGGTGATTTTTTTTTTGAAACTTGGTCGTGTACACGATCGAGTTTACCATTTGCTTTTTATTTTTATTTTATTTTTTTCATTTTTTTTTTTTTTTTAGAAAAGGTATTTTTGTAAGATATGTTTTTGTAGTGAAAGTCGCCCTTATTTAAACATTTAATCGTTAAAAAAAGAAAGCTGACATAACAGTGAAATCGAGAGAGATTATTTTTTTTACTGCATCCGGAATTAGAATACGTAGATGTGTAGAAAAGGCATTTGTGTAACGTGAAAAATTATATATTTATTGAAAGCTAGCTGTTGGAGGGACCGGAAAAAACGGGTGGTAGACAAATGAGATGTTGGCACGTATGATGAGTGGTGAAGGAGTTTTACTCGTGGCCTAATTCTTCATGTGTGGTCACGTTGGGTCTTGTGAATATTTAATTTTCGTATATTTATTGGAGTACTACTTGCAGTTGCATTTTATCACGAGGGATACAAGGCGGTGGTGTCTTATTTTAATACTTTTATTTCAATTGACGAAAATTTCCTTCGTGTGGTGAGTATATTGCTAGACTAGCCTTTTTTAATTTAGCAAGTATTTTGCCTCTTTAGAGCACAAGGTGCAACAACAAGATATTGCCTCCTCATTCGGGCCTCACTATGCCACATCATCAAAACACCACAACTTCAACTAACCACAACAAACTCTCCCTCACCAAACAACAAACCTCAACTTCTCCATTAGAGCCCCACCTCTTACACATTTATTTTTTTTATTCATTTCACAAATACTAAAAAATAACAAAACATACTAATTTTATTTCATCAAATAAAAAAAGTTACAATACGGAAAAAAACACATACGATTTGCGAAAAAAAAACATACGATACGGCACGAAAATAAATAAACTGATAAATACGATATGCAACATCATCAATAATTTATAAAGCCTTATAATTATCGATGAGTGCTGACTTTTCTTCCCAAACTTGCAATACTTGTTCCCTGACCATTCTCAAAGCGACTTGAAGTTCCAAATCTGTTTCATCATTTCTTAAAAGGGTTTGTACACCGACCATGACTATTGGATGATCTTGAGGTAGCTCACGTAACCTTTCGACCTCTGGAGCACGAGACTCCCTCTGTCGAATAATTCGAGCTATCTCACCCAACAAGTTGTTAATCAACTTAAGTTCATTTTCTTGTTCATTGCGTAATCGGGTAAGTATTCTTCTTTGCACCTCAAATGGTTGGTTAGCCATAGTGTATGTGTGGAATTTAGTTTCAGTTGTTTGATAATAAGAAGTTGAGTAAAGCTGGTATTTATACTGAAACTAGCCGTTGATATTTTTATTGGAGAAACTAGCCGTTAAGCATTTTATTCAAACTGAAACGTACACTGACATAACATCACAAACGAAACGGAAATACTTAACATAAACCAACAAACGATACAATAATACAAAGGCGATTAATTGATAAATCGGTTCCAGATAGTGTTGCTCTTCAAAATCAACCAAACTTGAAAATATTTGAAATCTCTCCCATCATGGCGTTCTTTGTAAACATTCAACGCATCTTCAACACGATCATCTGGCTCACGTGCCGGTTGCAAATTCAAGTAAATTTCATGAAACTTTTGGCAATCTGAGTTCATTCTTGCCCACTTACCCATTAGCTGGCTTTTGCTATGAGTTGGACCGTCAGATTGTTCATTGAACTTTTCGGTTACAACTTGCCAGAAAGGTCCTTCGTTGGCATGGAATTCGTGAACGTTTTGCCACATCTCGGCTAGCCAGCATTCTTCATCAATAGACCAACGAGTTGCCATTGTGAATTTTTTTGAAAGTGAAGTGTGTGCAGAGTTGTATGATAATGTATGGTTTATATAGGAGTCTATAAACATTTAGGATTCAAAACCTGAGCGGGATAATATTCAAATTTCAAAATATTCAAACTTCTTGAATTCAAATTCAAATAAATGGGCGGGTAAACGTTTAACATTTGAATTCAAACGTTTAAAATACATAACAGAAGTACACATGATACATAATTAGTTAACATAAAGTATATAAAAGATATCCACCATTACTCATCGAATCTGTCCCATGTGAACGTGTTTCTAAGAGCGAATCACACATGTTGATATTTAATCCCTTTACCATATCGTTCATGATAAATACGGTTTGCATTGCTGAGACGATTAGGGTCTGCACTTGTACGCTCCAACTCTTTGTAAATAGAATTATACCTACGACATTCAAGGTTCATTCTATTCCATTGAGCCGTAATACTATTTTTATTACGGTCCTGACCTTTTGTCTGATTGTTGAACCTTTGTGTAACTGCATTCCAAAAAGAACGTTCATTCACAAGTTCTTCAGAATCGTGAACTTCAAGCCATACAGTTGCTAGCAACCGTTCTTCTTCCACTGACCAACGATTAGCCATTGTAAAACTTAATGGTAAATATTAAAGTGTGTCTAAAACTGAATGGTATAATATGGTATTAATAGGGTTTTTTTAAAGCGGGATAGTTTCAAAATTTGAATTCAAATTGAAAGCGGGATAATTTCAAAATTTGAATTCAAATTGAAAGCGGGATTTTTTCAAAAATTTGAATTGAAACCAGAGAGCGGGATTTTTTTCAAAATTTGAATTCAAACCATATAGTGGGATACTTCCAAAAATCCTTCTATAAATACGTATCCAAAATCTGAAAACACACACAATTCCCACAATCATCAAACAATTCTCCTTTCTTCTTCCAGAAAAATGTCTCACAACGCATCACCTCAAAACAATTCCCAACAAAACACACCGCCAGAAGATATATTTCCGGTGTTTCAGTACGACAACCCACCACCTCCAACTCCACCAGAAGTTATGTTTCCACCTCAAAACACACAGCTGGAAGATATATTTCCGGTGTTTCAGTACGACAACCCACCACCTCCAACTCCACCAGAAGTTTTGTTTCCACCGCCAAACAACCAACAACCAAACAATCAACCTGCAAACCAGCCCATCATTCGTCAATTGACTGAGCAAGAACAGTATGAGCTGGATATGGAAGTGCTACGGGCATATGAAGCTGAACAAGACCGTCAGCAAAGAGAGCGTGAGGTGTACCTCAAAGGAAAACAAGAGCGCAGGAATAGAAGAGCCGAATGGCGTTGGGCTCAGGGACTTCCACCTGTCCCATCCAGTGAGGACGACTCAAGTGCCTCTTACTCGAGTCAGGAGGGATACGTGTCGGATGATTCATTTTATTGAATCATAGTTTTTATTATCGTATGGTAGTTTATGGTTTTTAATTTTCGTTTTTAAGTTTAATGTTGTTATCGTATTTGTAAAATAATTGTATGTTGTTTCAAGTTATTTTAATCCTATGTTTAATATAGTTGTATTATTCAAAAAAAATATACGTATAAAAAACATACATATACATATACATATACATTTTACAAATAACAACACACATATACATATACATATACATATACATATACATATACATATACATGTTACAAAAAACATACATATACACATACATTTTACATCACTATTCAAAGTTTTTTTTAAAAAAAAAAAAAAAAAATGAAACAGAACTTTTGTCAGAAATTCAGCTCGCCGTCCCGACGAGGAGTTTGCTAACGGCGAAGAACGGCGAGCCACGAACGGTGTGGCGGCGAGCAACAGCTCGCTGTTGGAGATGTCACCTCGGACGGCGAGGCTTGGTTAACTGTCTGCACCTTGTGCTCTTAGAAACTTTGACTTGTTGTGTATATTTATTTCTTTATGGGTGGCATGCTGTCATTGGTTATTTAATGTTTTCAACAATCATCAAATAATCCTAGTGGACAGTCTAAATAAACATGCTGGAATAATTACTTTATGGTACGGTAGTGTATAATGCTCAAAATTTATTGTAGCTCGGTAAAATCTATTCATTTCATATTCAAATCCTGGCTTAAATCCTTTAAAGCATCGGGTGAAATAATTTGGACTCGGGCGTCAAATTTAGGTGGACATTATTTGGCTTGAGTTAAATCGGTGTCAGTGCATTCCCTTTGCCAAACGAAATGATAAGAATTTGGCTTGCTCCAAATAAAGAATTTTGTGTTTCTTTCTTTTTTTAATTGAGTTTGTGTTTTAATTAGACAGATGCTAATGGTGATAACAATTCTCAGTGATTACGCATGTTGCATCAGCGCCAACTCAGTTTTTCTCTCTCAAACTACACACAAACCATAAACAGGTACTAAGGTGATCACAACCATAACAAAAAACATACCCCAAATAAATAAATAAATAAAACCTCACACACACTAACACATAATATTATTATGGTCGGGTGACAGACCATAACTTCATTTCAAAGGAAGGGGACTGCGTTCTATTCGGTCGAGCTAACAAGGGGACGCAATCATCTTTGTGGTTGGTCGAGACTTTATGGTCACCATTAGCATTGATCTTATGTATAGTGGGTCATAAAGTGAGGTTTTGGATTAAAATGACTGAAGATGGTGTGTTTCTTTTTCTTTTCTTTTTTTTTTCTTTTTTTTTAATATTTTATGTGTGAGTGACAGGAAAATGAAAAAGAAAAATGATGATGTGACGCATAAATAAATAATTTGGCTAAAGTCACTGCACATAATGCTCTTACAAAAATACTAGCCCAATCAATGAGCATCTGTTTCTGAAACCTTTAGCCAACATTTGTGATTTTGAACTCACTAAATATTTCTTTTTAAATTACTTACACACTGATCAATTAAACTTCTGTGATTAAAGAGCGACAATATTAAGTCATTTAGCAATGCTCCAATGGTATTTCCATAACAAAATGAACAACGCGATTAAAGAGTGATAACATTAAGCAATGCTCCACTGATATTTCCATAACAAAATGAGTGTTCATTTTATTGTTCTAATATGTTATAAAGTAAATGTTTTATTTGTAACGGTAAATTCGATTGTTCGGTGGCTGGTCGATGGGATTGTTCTAACGGGGCTTGGGCTGCTAATTGGGCGTGGCGGAGGCAGCCCACTGGGCGACATTTCTTACATTCCTTATCGATGTTCTTGTTTTTTATTCTTTTAAAGAGGATGAATGGGTATGGAACATTGAAAGTTCAGGTAAAATTTATGTGAGTTCTTTATGTTCCCTCATTCAAAAAAAGATGTTGGTCACGTGTGTTGACTCTCACAAGTTTGTTTGGAACTCATGGGTTCCCCGAAAAGTCAATGTATGTGCTTGGAGGGTCGCCTTGGATCGCCTCCCAACTAGAGAAAATTTGTCGCGTCGTGGTCTTCTGCACTTAGACTCGTCTTCTTGTTTTTTTTTTTTTTTTTTTTTTTTTTTTTTTTTGGATCAGAGGTAGAATCAAAAGACCACTGTTTTCTTTCTTGTTCTAAGATTAAGCTTATTTGGTTGAAAATTTAGAGTTGGTGAAAAGTTCCTCCTTTATTTAATCCTTATTTAGATGGCATCTTACAAGGGATTCCTGACCTTTTTTAAACAAGTGAAAAGCCAAGTTATTTCAAGCAATTTGTTTGGGTTTTATTTGGAGTGTTTGGGCTTGGAGAAATCGTATTTTTCATGCTTTCTCAAATGAAGAGAAATCGTGTGTGTTGAATGAAGATATTTTTCCCGCGGTTCAAAGGATGTTGCTTTTATGGACTTCGAATAGAGCTCCAAAGAATCATTTTTCGTGGGCCAAAATGAGCTTCTAGATTGTTAGATTTCTTTTGTTTTTGTGTTTTCTTAGTTGTTGTTCTCTTGTTTGGTTTGAGTTCTCCTCCTTGGAGCCCCTTTGTTGCCCTTGTTTTCTTTCAACCGTGTGACTAATAATATCGTTGCTTTTCACAAAAAAAATATAATAAAATAAAAATAAAATAAAATAAATCGATAAAAAAATCTAATATAAAAGAAAACCATTTGAATATATAAACAATTACGCAAAATAAAATAAACCAGTAATTTTCTTACTTCATTATGTATATACTAGACGAGTACCCATGCATAGCAACGGGATTTTATAGCGGCAGATATTTTTCGTGATAAAAAAATGAAAAATAAAAAGTTTATGGGTTATAAACGAAAAATAATAAAAGTTTGAGGATTTGGGGATTAAACATAATGTTTTGAAACACGGTTGAACCGTTCCGGTCGAAAAACGGGTCAATTTAAACCGGGTCAACCCGACGTGTTGGGTAAAAAATGGGTCAAATTATACCGGGTCAACCCGTCGTGTTTGAATCATCCTGGGTCAACCCGGTTTTTTATGTGTATCAATAGTTTCCTTTTGAAGTATATGTTTTCAACATTTCTTTTTTTAGTTTCAACTTTTCAATTTTCACTTTTTTGGTTTTTCTTTTAAAGAGTAAATTACACTGTTCGTCCTTGTGGTTTGCTCCAAATCACTACAGTAGTCCTTGATCTTTTTTTCTTGCTTTTCTGCTCCTTATGGTGTACATATTGCACGCTGTCAGTCCTTATCGCTAACTGTCGTTATCTTCTCCGTTAGCTCCAATCGTCAAGTGGCAACGTTAGTCCATTAACCAAACGATCATTTGCAACGTTAGTCTTTTATGCTAACGACCGTTTATAATTAACTCAAATTTTGGTTTTCTTAAAAAAATTCTTTTCTATGCGGTTTTTATCGTTTTCGCCCGTTTTCATGCGTTTTCTTAGTTCTCATCCGTTTGTATACGTTTTTGTTTGTCTTTATACGTTTTCATATGTTTTTCTTACGTTTTCATTCGTTTTTATACGTTGGCATATGGTTTTATCCGTTTTGTCTGTTTTTCGCCTTTTTTTCATGCGTTTTCTTATGTTTTTGTCCGTGTTTATACATTTTCGTCCATTTTTATAAGTTTTCGCCTGTCTTTATATGTTTTCGTCTATTTTTATACGTTTTCCTTCATTTTTTATGCTTTTATTCGTTTTTCTTATGTCTGCATCCGTTTTTAAACGTTTCATCCGTTTTTATACGTTTTTGCTAGTTTTCTAATGTTTTCACCCATTTTCTAACATTTCTATATGTTTTCTTACATTTATGTCCGTTGTTATACGTTTTTTTTCGTTTATATACGTTTTTGTCTATTTTTATACAATTTTCTCGCGTTTTCGTACGTTTTCTTCCATTTCACTTTCATATGTGTTTATACACTTTTGTTGAGGCAAAATTATCAAGATCTCCTAATGTTTTAATGATGACAAATAAACCTTCGAAACACATAAAATAACAAACGGTAGCCAAAATTCCCCGAAGCAACATCTGCTCCTAACGCGTTGGCCACGCGTTGACGCATAGCTGACGTGCCAGGCTTCTGATGTTGTCTGGACGAATTTTGAAAGTCGGTTTTCCCCTTACCCGACAAATGTGGATCTTTCAATACAGGTATGAATATGCTATGTGCTTAATTGAGAACACTCGAAACGAGTTTTGGGATTAGAGAGATCCAACTTTTAAAGCACCCACTTACGGGAAAACGCCAACTCATATTTTCTAACTCTCGCCTCTAGCCAAGGCTTTTCTAAACTTAGAGAGCTTATATATTTCACGTAACATCATGTGAAAGCATCCATATGCTCATATCTCGTGCTTACGTCTTCTCTAATCACGTAACGGGTTTACCCCTTTATTGGTCAAACTAAGTCAAAGGTCACTTTGCGTAAACGCATCCTTTCCCACTTGGGTTATTCTTTACATCAAGGCAAAGCACTTAACTTGTTTATACCAAAGTGTTAGTTGAGTACGTCGAGTCGTGGAAAGTCACGAGTTATGAAAATATGGGTTCTCGACGTTGTGTTACTTGAACTTATAAGTAACCTATGATAATCTTAATTGTCTAAACCTTTTTCTTCTTAATGACAATTAGATTATCTCTTAATCTTTTTCTTAATTACCTTCCTAATCTCATTTTCACTAAAGAAAAAGCCACCAAATCTCCCACAATCCTTCCCAAAAATCCTTTCCCAACAACCTCTTACAATATTCCCTTACACCTCCTTACAAAGTGTACCTTTGTCTCCTCACAAACTCCCACACAATATTCCCTCTTACAATATTCCCTTCACTTTACCAACTTCCATACACCTTTTCTTATACACACACTACTTCTCTACTACACACATACACTCTCATATACACACATACTACTCACATACTCCCTAAATACACACACAAGGCTCCCCATCTTTTCACACTCTTACCCTCTTACATATTCCTTACACATACAACTCATTCTTACACACATCATATCCAATCCAACTCATTC
Organism: Artemisia argyi; assembly: GCA_030686995.1. Taxonomy (NCBI): domain Eukaryota; kingdom Viridiplantae; phylum Streptophyta; class Magnoliopsida; order Asterales; family Asteraceae; genus Artemisia; species Artemisia argyi. The sequence continues at coordinate 69,166,673 of CM060697.1, forward strand.
CCTCACAACCCAACAACTTTATTTTCAAAATACACACACTACTCACAACCATCTCATTCTCTACACACACTAGGCTCCTCATCATATCCAATTCTTACATATTCCCTTACATACATCTCTTCACCCTTACACAATCCAACTCATCTCTTATATTACTTACACACTCTTCATCTCAACCATTCATTTCCCTACAACACATCTCAACCATCCATTTCTCCTTCCTCCCCAAGAAATGGAATATCCTTTCTTAACCCAACCATAGTTCACTTCTGACAAAACTATGGTTAGTTCTCTACACACCCATTCTCACCCAACCATGGTTAACTTTAACTACACCAAGGATGGAACATTCCATTGGTTACAACCTTTAATCTAACCATGGTTCACTTTCTAACCTAACCATGGTTTATTTTCTATACACTTCTTTCTAAACCTAACCATGGTTACTTCTAAACCCAACCTCTCACACTCTTCCCTATAGAGGAATATCCCATGGCATATTCTCCTCTTTATTATGCCATGTGAGGAATACCCTTTCAACCCCTACCAAATTACCCTTTCTACTCTTCTACCCTTGGTATTTGGTTTTCTCATAAACACTTCACAGAACATTTTCCAAATTGGCTATTTGAGTTGGTAAACCTTAAATTTATTAATGTTAAGGTTTAGTGTGAAGTACAATTGGGGGTTTAGCAAGGTAAGGTATTTACAAGGACCAACACCCAAGATTTGGGTTAATTCAACAGAGATCCTGGCGCGCTGCCCGCGCGTTGATGCGTGGTTGACGCGCCGGCCTCGGTAAATTAATCCCAAGTTTGGGTCTTGGCCTATAAATACCCCTTTGCCTCTTGTATTTCTCACCCCTTTCCATTACTCTTTATCTCTACATTCTTTCTCTCTAATCTCTCTAATTCTATCTTGTGTTCTTAGTTAAACACACTAACATCTTTGAAAGAACACATCTCTTTGCAAGGGAAGAATCTCAAGAACTTAATCCACTCTTGTGATTGTGCCGAGGGTCTTCTTATCTTTACCCTTTCTATTACAATCGAGTCTCTCGGTTAGGTTAGGGCTTGATTAAACAAACTTCATTCATTCAATTGTTTGTAAGGGAAGTCTTGTGTCTTGGTGACCAAGCCTAGATCATTGGGGATCTAGTTAGGGTTTGATACTTCCGGTGAGAAGTCTTGGTAGTGATCTTGGTAACCCTTAGGTGAAGTCGAATCGCGAGATTCTTTTGGGTGGTTTCCGAGAGCGGAATACCGTTGGGGAGTAACTCCTTTTTTGTGAGCATCGATATTAGTGAATATCGTTGGAGTGAATTGTAACAGTTTGTAGTCTACCGAAAGGATTATACTAGTGGAATAGTATAGTGTCGTGGATTCGCAACTGGACGTACGGATGGTATAAACCCCCCATCCCGAACCAGTATATATCATTGTGTTCTTTACTAGCTTTATATACTCGTGGTTGTGATTGTGTTTGCGGTTGTTTATACTTAAACCACTTGGTTGTCTTTGAGGCTCAAAATTTTTAAACGTCCTAAAAGCCGAAGAAACCGTATTGACCCCCCTCTACGGTTCTACAATTGGTATCAGAGCGGAATACTCAAGTTTTTGAGCATTAAAACCTTCCCGAGAAGCCGTTTTAAGTAAAAAACTTCTTTCTCAAAAATCTAAAATCCTAACCAAGATTTTTGACAAAGTTGAGTATAGATCCATGGCTCAAGAGAAATATGTTAAGGGGTGTTCTATGCAAAGATCACCTTTGCTAGAAACCGACGGATTTTATTTTTGGAAAACCCAATTTGAGACCTATGTTAGGTCCAAGGATCTTGACTTATGGGAAATCATCCAAAATGGTGATTTTGTCTTCATGATGCTAGATCCCGAAACCAAGTTGATGGTGGAGAAACCATACTTGGAGTTAAAGAAAGATGAGAAGAGAAGGCTTGTTAAAAATCAAGAAGCCAAGATGATAATCTATAATGCTCTACCTCAAAAGGAGTTTGAGAGGGTTCATGTATACAAGACCGCCAAAGAAATTTGGCATTCACTCATCATCACTCATCAAGGCAATTCACAAGTTAAGGATTGCAAGATTGACTTACGCATTCAACAATATGAGAAGTTTATAGTCTCGGACGAAGAAACCATTGATAATGGTTATGCACAGTTCAATGCTATCATTACAAGCCTCACGGCTTTGGATCCTAGTTTCTACAACAGGAATCATGTAAGAAAATTTCTTCGTGCTCTTCCGGTCAAGTGGCGGCCTAAGGTGATGGCCATTGAATAAGCCAAGAACTTGGCGGAGCTTCCTCTAAACGAGCTTATCGGGAATCTCAAAGTTTATGAAATAATTCTCGAAAGCGACAAGGTTACGATCAAAGACAAGAATGATAAGGTAAAGCCTTTGGCCCTTAAAGCTGAAGTCACTAAAAGTCAAGCAAATGAAGTCGGTGGTAGCCTTGAAGAGAGTGATGAAGAAGGGAAGAATAATGAAGAATTCAATCTCATGGCTAGAAACTTTAGGAAGTTTTATAGAAGAGGTGAAAAGTTTCAACGAGGAAATCGGTTTGGTAACCGTACTAATGATCGTAGAAACAAGGATGGTCAATGTTCAAAGCACGAAGATGGATGCTTCAATTGGGGTGACAAAGATCACTTCGTTAGTGATTGCCCAAAGCCTCTACATTACAAAGCATTTGTTGGTGGCGTATGGAGCGACGACGAAGATGGTGATCAAGCAAACAAGGAAGCAACATATCTTATGGCAATTGAGTCTCATGAGGTACAACATAACTCTACTACTAGCAAAACTTCTATTGATATAAATGAATTGCAAGAGGAAAATGAGGAATTACTTAATAATTATGAGGAAATATTTAGAAAATTAAAATTAACTATTAAAGAAAAACGCTCTTTTCAAAAAGAACTTTCTAAAGCACTTATAAAAACAATGAACTTGAAATTGAAATAAAGAGACTTGTCACTCTCCATAAGAATGTTAAACCATGTAAAAATTGTGAGAATCTCATACTTAAGGTTGTCTCTTTGAGTGAAGAAGTCTCGGAACTTCAACAAAAGTCATTGAATCTTAGAAAATTCAAAAAGAGTAGTAATGATTTGATTGAGATGTTGTATCATCAAAAAATGTCCCAAGATAAGGAAGGTCTTGGACTTACAAACAACGAGAAAACCACTTCCGAGAGTCTAGCTAAACCTCTTAATTTTGAGAAAACAAATGAAAATAAAACTCTCGAAACCTCTGAGACTGACGCGCTGGTTGACGCGTCAACGCGCCAGCAGCGCGCCAGGACTTTGAGGAAAAGAGGAGCTCAAACCAAAAGCTTTATTAAACCTATCAATACTCAAGTTCCTCTTGCAAACACTCGACGTAATCAAAGACCCATTGTATGGAATGAGACCACAAAACCATATTACAACCCGGTTTTACACAATGGTCTTAAATATACTTAAGCTCGAGTTGACCAAAGACCTCTCTTACCTACTCCAAACCCGAGACCTTCATACTCTTTAAATCTAAGACATGCAAGACCCAACTTTCAAAGCAACCCTTGGTCTACTTTTTCTAAATATGGAGTCAAACAATTATATATTTTTCTTCAAGACACAAGAGTATTCAACTTTGGCTTTTTATGTACTAACCATGTCGGACCCAAGAAACAACGAGTACCAAAAGTTTGAGTTGCATTTCAAATGTTAGGTATGCTTCAAGGAGAGTCCACTTACAAGATCTCAACCTAGTAAAGATGTTGATTGTAAGCATACCATACTTGAAATCATCTCTAAGGAAAAGGATACAAAACTAGGTAATGTATCTTGTAACTCCAAAATAAATCTCGCATCTATTGTAGATAATTCCAATCTTTGGCATAGGAGATTAGGTCATGCTAACATGCGATTAATTGACAATATTGCATCTAAGGAATTATTTAGAAGATTAACTAAAGAAAAATTTGATAATCATTTTTGTGATGCATGTAAAATAGGTAAGCAAGTCCGTGCAAGTCATAAGCTTATAAACATGATTTCGACATCAAGAGTTTTAGAACTCTTACATATGGATTTGTTTGGACCATCCGCTATTCAAAGCTATAGAGGAAACTTCTACACTTTGGTAATAGTGGATGACTATTCAAGATATACTTGGACATTATTTTTAAAAGCCAAAAATGAAGCATTTAACAAATTCAAAGTCTTAGGGAAAATTTTGCAAAACCTACTTGGATGTTCAATTGTCTCAATTCGAACGGATCATGGTAGAGAATTCGATAATGAAATACAATTTGGAGTCTTTTGTGATAAACATGGAATATCTCATAACTTTTCAGCTCCTGGCACTCCTCAATCCAATGGGGTAGTTGAAAGGAAGAACCGGACTTTACAAGAGATGAGTCGTACAATGTTAAATGAACAATCCATACCACAAAAATTTTGGTGTCATGCCGTAGAAACCGCATCTTACATACTTAATAGAGTTTTGATTAGGAAAACCATTAATAAAACACCGTATGAGATCCTTAGAGGGAAAAGGCCATCCCTAGAATACTTTAGAGTTTTTGGTTGTAAATGCTCAATATCCAACTCTTTAGAAAACTCGAATTTGCGTGATACTAGAAATTATAATGGAATATTTTTAGGGTATTCACAAACATCAAAGGCTTACATTGTACTTAACAAGGAAACCCTAAAGGTTGAAGAATCATGTAATGTAACCTTTGGCGAAACCCCTCCAAGATCTATGACATTACCTCTACTAGATGATGACATCATAGAAGAAGATGCTTGTCAAAATAAGATAGAATCACCAAATAATGATCTAGAGGAAGTATTACCTAGAGTATAAAACATTAAGGAAGTTAGAGATCATCCCATATATCAAGTCATAGGAGAATTAGATGAAAGAACCCTTAGATCACATGCCCAAGACAAAAGCAATTACTTTGAATTTGTTTCAACAATAGAACCAAATAATATTAAGGAGGCCATAAAAGATAAAAATTGGGTAATGGCTATGCAAGAGGAATTAGATCAATTTCAAAGAAATGATGTATGGATCTTAGTTCCATGTCCCAGTGGTTACACTATTATAGGAACCAAGTGGGTCATTAAAAATAAACTTGATAAAAATGGAGTTGTTTGTAGCAATAAAGCTAGGTTAGTAGCCCAAGGGTATAATCAACAAGAAGGCATTGATTATGATGAAACTTATGCACCCGTAGCACAATTAGAGTTCATAAGAATCTTGCTTGCATATGCATGTAGTCATAATTTTAAACTTTTTTAAATGGATGTAAAAAGTGCGTTTTTAAATGGATTCATCGAAGAGGAAGTGTATGTTGCACAATGTTACACCCATATCCCGACAACGTACTACATATGTATATATTTGGTTAAGTGTATAAGTAAAGTAGTAAAATGTGTGGTCCATATGGAAAGAATGAACTTAGAGGGACTATAATTGTCAAATGACTAAAGATAATCCAGCACATGATTAAATAGCTAGCTCATGAATAATCTAGAAACTTGGGGTTGGTTCTAGTTGGGGCGACATTTAGCAAGAAAAAGAGAAGGAAGACTTCGAGTGTTCATCTAGCTCATTTGAGTTTTAAGAAGTGATCAAGAATCACTAGAGATATCTTAATTTTTATCTCTTCAACAAGTAAGTGGTTTTCCCCAATTGTGAAAATTAGGGTTCATATGGTGGGTTTTGAGGAATAGGGCAAAAGGTAGTGAATTAATGATATCTTTACTTAGCTAGTTGCTAATTGTAGTTAATATTGTGATAGGGAGCAATTATAGAAGCCCAATCAAGCCAAGTAGGAAGCTAGTAGGATTTGAGGTAAGTATACGAGTATGACTTGTTAATGTTATGATGTTAATGTTATGTTTGTGTTAATGTGATTTGTTATGGAGCCTGTAAATGAATGTTAGCTTGGATCCAATGCTAAATGTGTTAATGATATATGTATTACTTGCTTGGTCAAGGTGAGTAATGATCCCAATTTATGCTCCTTGTTAATGTTATGATTGGTGTTAATCACCAATCTTATGTAAATGTGATGTTGGTTATATCTTGTATACTTACTAAGCGTTTCGCTTATGTTTAAAGTGAATGATGGTTTTGTAGGTACAAGTGGAGGAATCAAGGGTAAGGACCTAGCTTAGCTTGTAGTGGTAGAAGGTAGACTAGAAGACCGTATTCTTTTGGACCAAGCGTATTGAAGTTGGAAACCCCAAAAGTGTCTTTTCGTGTTTTGGGTATATTTCAATCCATGTGGTCATTTTGTTATTTAACGGTCTTGTTATTATATAAGGTCGATGTTCAAGTTAGGTCGCAAGTCAAGTTTATGTATATGTCAAGAAGTCTTTATGTTATGTGGTTATGATGGTATTTAGGAGGGTGTTTGGCATTTAGCCAATCTCACCCATTTTGGGAAGCTATGGGTCAAGACCTTGTACTAAAAACTTTTCAATATATTAAATATGTCAACTATTGTAAGCTTTCAAATGGTTAAGTGGTGGATAGAGGTATAGGGTAAAAGTGTGTAGTTGAAATGGGTCCTTAAGGGGGTGTTTGGAATAAGCGGATTTCCACCTAATTTGGTATATGAACGGGTCATGCGTGTATGAGACACGTTAGGTATGTTAAATAATGTACGTTGGTTAAGTATGCGGTGTAATGAAAGTGGATTAAATAGTTTGGAGGGTAATGGGTCATAATGGGTTTATTGCATAACATGTGAAATTGTACATCTTGGTTCTGAGATTGCGCATCTTGGGTCTGGTGTGTGCATCTGAACTTATTCATCTTGGTTATGATTTGTTCATCTTGGTTATGGATGTGGATTTTGGCAGATTTTCGGTAATCTTTGAAAATTCATATCTTTTTAATCGTAAGTTGTTACAGGTCGCACCACCCGTCGTTATGAAGGTAGTTGAGTCTAGTTACTCGTAAAAATAGTCTCAAGTTCCAGATATTTTTAGTTTTTTATCAGTTTGTCATAGAGTGGCAGCGAGTCAGATTCTGGGTATGCTTTTTGCTAATAGTTTTCACGTTTTTGGTCGTGTTTGGTCATGGGGTGTAACACACAGCCTCCCGGTTTTATAGATTTTCAAAAACCTAATCATGTTTATAAGCTCAAAAAGGCTTTGTATGGACTTAAACAAGCTCCTAAAACTTGGTATGATAGGTTGCAATCTTTTCTCTTGCATAATGAATATAAAATGGGTATGGTAGATAACACTTTGTTTACTAAAACAAAGGGAAAATATTTTATTATTATTCAAATATATGTATATGATATCATTTTTGGGTCAACATGCCAATCGCTTTGCGATGAATTTGCAAAATTAATGCATAATGAATTCGAAATGAGAATGATGGGTGAACTTAGTTTCTTTCTAGGATTGCAAATCAAACAATTAAGTGATGGGATATTTTTCAATCAATCTAAGTATATTGGTGAGATGCTTAAGAAGTTTGGTTTGGAAAATTCTAAGGCTATAGAAACACCTATCTCTAGAAGAAGAGTTCTCATCCTAGACAAAGAAAATAAATCCATTGATAATACTAAGTATAGGGGCATGATAGGAAGCTTACTCTACCTAACAACAAGTCGGCCGGATATAATGTTTAGTGTTTTCCTTTACACTAGGTTTCAAGAAGACCCTAAGATTTCCCACTTAGAGGCTGTTAAAAGAATATTTAGGTACATTAAGGGAACTCAACATCTAGGTCTTTGGTATCCAAAGGATACGGGGGTAAAAGTGTTGGTTTATGCCAACTCGGATCATGCGGGAGATATAGTTGATATAAAAAGCACTAGTGGAATATGCACATTTGTAGGTGCATGTTTAACATCATGGTTCTCTAAGAAACAAACAACTTTCGCCAACTTCATAATGGAATCCGATTACGTTGCGGTCGGAAGGGCTTGCTAACAAGCGTTATGGATGAAGCAAGCATATGTTGATTATAACGTCATGTTAAAAGAGGTACCTATACTATGTGACGATACGTGCTCTATCAATCTAAATTCAAACCCAATTGACTACCCTCGAACCAAACACATTGAAATTAGACATCACTTTCTTAAAGACAACATCACGAAAAACCACATAACTATAGAGAAAATACCGTGAGTTGACAATACGTCTAGGATCCTAGCAAAACCTTTAGATAAAGATCAATTCAATTATTTAAGATTAGGATTAGGAATGAGATTGCTAGAAGATGATGAGGATGTAAATGGTAAAAAGGAAATATTGGAGGGATCTTAAGTACAAATATTTCATAAAAATCCACTAACTCATACTTTTCACAAATAATCATACAACCTTTTCTATTAACCATTGAATATTTACTTTACAACTTTCCTCTCACATCTTCATCCTCTTTAAAGTCTCAAGAAATCTTTCATAAAAACACAACTTAAAACATCCTCCACTATACCTTAGATAATAACTCTCACAATAGGAATCATGTCTCTTTCGGAAGGGTCTGTTAACAACAATCAAGGAAATCAAAACCCGGAGAGCTCTAAGAGAATGAAAAGGTCATTCAAGGATATGATGAAAAAAGAAGGAGATGATATGATTATGTTTGAATATGAGTTAAGGACCTTTGCGGAAAGTGAAGTGTGGGACTTAATTAAGGAACCATTAAGTCCGAGGTTGTGTGAAGATGAGTACTCCATTTGTTGTGAAAACACAATTGACATGCTCAATGCCATTAAAGATTTTAGGGAAGAAAATCGTGAAACACTCAAATCCATCCATGACGGAGTTAAAATGCTACAAGCATTGGCTACAAACATGACATGTATTGTGCATAATGATAGGGATGATGACACTTGTGAGGAAAATCTTATTGGTCATAAGATCTAGTCTCTTTAATAATGTGATGGCTAGGTGTGTTTTGTGAGTTCTTTGTATGTCGTTTGTTTTCCTAAGTTATCATGGTATCATGACATGGTTGTACTTCTAGCTTTCATGCTTTATGATAATAATAAATGCATTTTCTTTAACCTTATCATGCTCAACAAATGGTTATTAGAGTCATATTGGATAGACATATAAGTATTATGGACTAACTAACCCATGTTGTAAGTATCCAAATGATAACCTAACCCATCTTGGACTTTCACATGTGAGGATTTCTTGGTTTTTGCATGTTGTGTGTTTTATGTAGCTAGGCCACTGCAAAGGTGAGGCTCTTGACCCATGGAACCTCGCCAATAAGGGGGAACAACGATCTAGGGGGCGCTATGTTCAAGGGGGAGCACGTTCGGGTGCATGTACAAGCTACTTTCCCATTCAATTGGAAGTCCCACCTTTTTGATTCGACAAAAGGGGGAGAAAGAAAGCAAGAGCGTGAAGACCTACTCAAGTAAAAGAAGCAAAGGCTTCACCAAATTACAAGGCAAGGTCAAGACGCAAGCTACACCAAAGGCGCGCTTTGTCCTCGCTATGTGTTGTAATTTTATTTGCTTTTGGTTTTTATTTGTCATCACCGAAAAGGGGGAGATTGTTGAGGCAACATTATCAAGATATCATAATGTTTTAATGACGACAAATAAACCTTCAAAACACATAAAATAACAAACGGTAGCCAAAATTCCCCGAACCAACATCTGCTCCTGACGCGTTGGCCACGCGTTGACGCGTAGCTGACGCGCCAGGCTTCTGATGTTGTCGGGACGAATTCTGAAAATCGGCTTTCCCCTTACCCGACAAATGTGAATTTTTCAATACAGGTATGAATATGCTATGTGCTTAATTGAGAACACTCGAAACTAGTTTTGGGATTAGAGAGATCCAACTTTTAAAGCACCCACTTACGGGAAAATGCCAACTCATGTTTTCTAACTCTCACCTCTATCCAAGGCTTTTCTAAACATAGGGAGCATATATATATTTCACGTAACATCATGTGAAAGCATCCATATGCTCATATCCTGTGCTTACGTCTTCTCTAATCACGTAACGGGTTTACTCCATTATTGGTCAAACTAAGTCAAAGGTCACTTTGCGTAAACGCATCATTTCCCACTTGGTTTATGCTTTACATCAAGGCAAAGCACTTAACTTTTTTGTACCAAAGTGTTAGTTGAGTACGTCGAGTCGTGGAAAGACACGAGTTATGAAAATATGGATTCTCGACGTTGTGTTACTTGAACTTATAAGTAACCTATGATAATCTTAATTGTCTAAACCTTTTCTTCTTAATGACAATTAGATTATCTCTTAATCTTTTTCTTAATTACCTTCCTAATCTCATTTTCACTAAAGACAAAGCCACGAAATCTCCCACAATCCTTCCCAAAAATCCTTTCTCAACAACCTCTTACAATATTCCCGTACACCTCCTTACAAAGTGTACCTTTGTCTCCTCACAAACTCCCACACAATATTCCCTTCACTTTACCAACTTCCATACACCTTTTCTTATACACACACTACTTCTCTACTACACACATACACTCTCATACACACACATACACACACACACACACACACACTACTCATATACTCCCTAAATACACACACAAGGCTCCCCATCTTTTCACACTCTTACATATTCCTTACACATACAACTCATTCTTACATACATCATATCCAATCCAACTCATTCCCTCACAACCCTAACAACTTTATTTTCAAAATACACACATTACTCACAACCATCTCATTCTCTACACACACTAGGCTCCCCATCACATCCAATTCTTACATATTACCTTACACACATCTCTTCACCCTTACACAATCCAACTCATCTCTTATATTCCTTACACACTCTTCATCTCAACCATTCATTTCCCTACAACACATCTCAACCATACATTTCTCCTTCCTCCCCAAGAAATGGAATATCCTTTCTTAACACAACCATAGTTCACTTCTAACCAAACTATGGTTAGTTCTCTACACACTCATTCTCACCCAACCATGGTTAACTTTAACCACACCAAGGATGGAACATTCCATTAGTTACAACCTTTAAACAAACCATGGTTCACCTTCTAACTTAACCATGGTTTATTTTCTATACACTTCTTTCTAAACCTAACCATGGTTACTTCTGAACCCAACCTCTCACACTCTTCCCTATAGAGGAATATCCCCTGGCATATTCTCCTCTTTATTATGCCATGTGAGGAATACCCTTTCTACCCCTACCAAAGTACCCTTTCTACTCTTCTACCATTGGTATTTGGTTTTCTCATAAACACTTCACAGAACATTTTCCAAATTGGCTATTTGAGTTGGTAAACCTTAGATTGATTAATGTTAAGGTTTAGTGTGAAGTACAATTGGGGGTTAGCAAGGTAAGGTATTTACAACGACCAACACCCAAGATTTGGGATTAATTCAACAGCGGTCGTGGCGCGCTGCTCGCCCGTTGATGCGTGGGTGACGCGCTGGCCTCGGTAAATTAATCCCAAGTTTGGGTCTTGGCCTATAAATACCCACTTGCCTCATGTATTTCTCACCCTTGCCATTACTCTTTCTCTCTACATTCTTTCTCTCTAATCTCTCTTATTCTATCTTGTGTTCTTAGTTAAACACACTAACATCTTTGAAAGAACACATCTCCTTGCAAGGTAAGAATCTCAAGAACTTAATCCACTCTTGTGATTGTGTCGAGGGTCTTTGATAAGGCAAAAAGTGTACCGCTTTTGGGGGGTCATTTAAGCCCGAATTCATAATTATTTGATTAATTATTGCCCTAAATCGTTCCTTTTGTCTTTTTAGGTACTTTTGAGAGGAAATTTACAAAAGGAAGCATTTTAGAAGTTATTGGAGCGAAAAAGTGAAGAAAACGACAAAGTCTCAAAATCCTTGCTGGGAACAGTACCTGATGGCGTCAAAGCAATGCAAGTGACGGCGTCAAGAGTGGCGAAAGAGGTGGATGTGGAAAATACACATGACGTCCCAGAACAATTTCAAGGCATTTTGGCCTGACGGCGTCTCCAAGGTCGTCAGGGTCAAAATACATGTGGCGGCCCAGAGTAATATTGTACATGACGACATCAGAAATGGATCTAGGCAATACAAATTTTATCTTGGTGGCGAGTTGACGGCGTAACAAGCTAAAATGGCCGTCAAGGTGTAAAATCTATATATAGTTTTCTAATTTTCATTCATTAAAGGGTGGAACTTTTGGAGTACTTCTTTGTGAAAATCCTAGATGAATTTTCTGTAATAATAAGGGTTTCAACCTTTGTTCCATCCATGGTCAATTGAAGATAAGTTTTCCAATAATCATACAATATGTCTATGTGTTGTGTGATTCTATCTTATGCTTTTCTTCTTTTTAACATGCTAGGCTAGGTTTTTATTGTGTTTGCTTAGATGTAATGAAACCTAGATGTTGATTATTGGTTGATGCTTTGTTTATAGTTGTTGTGGATGATTGTATTCGATGTTAGGCTTAAAAAAACCGGTAGACTTCCAATTGGTAACTTGCTTGAACGTCTTAAGAAACATGATCGGAGGTGTACTACGATTTATGGTTGTATTTAATGCATGAGCGAATTCTAGTGATCACATGTTAGGAACTTTTAGTCGGCTCGACATAGGAGTGAAGTAGGAGCTTATAGAGTTAGGGAATTTCGTACACGGCCCTACGACTAGTATTAAGGAATATAAACCGTCATCCATGCAATTGTAACAAGCTAATCAACCGGTAAAAGATATCTAGGGAATAATGAAATCTAAGTAAACACATTTTCTCTTAGTATTGTTTACACCACAATTTAGTTTTAGTTTATTTTATTTTATTTTGATTGCATCTTTAGTTAATTGGGTTAGTTGACTAGCAACTAATTCCGCCCACTCTTTCAAAACCCGAGATTTTACTTGCTTTCATAAAAATATAAAAATACTAAAAGAATCATCCTCACCTTTAGACCTAGTTTAGTAGACTTTTTAATCCTAGCGAACACTATTCCTGAGTTGAACGATCAATCCCCCGGTACTTGTCACTATATTATACTACAACGAACAGGTACACTGCCTGGTGGGGATTGCAAGCTTCTCAAGATCCCTTGAGAGGTAAAACCTTTTGCGAGGGTGCAATTCCACGCATCAGTCTTCTTATCTTTACCCTTTCTATTACAATTGAGTCTCTAGGTTAGGTTAGGGCTTGATTAAACCAACTTCATTCATTCAATTGTTTGTAATGGAAGTCTTGTGTCTTGGTGACCAAGCCTAGATCATTGGGGATCTAGTTGGGTTTGATAATTCCGGTGGGAAGTCTTGGTAGTGGTCTTGGTAACCCTTAGGTGAATTCGAATCGCGAGATTCTTTTGGGTGGTTTCCGAGGGCGGAAAACTATTGGGGAGTAACTCCTTCTTTGTGAGCATCGATATTGGTGAATATCGATGGAGTGAATTGTAACGGTTTGTAGTCCACCGAAAGGATTACACTAGTTGAATAGTATAGTGTCGTGGATTCGCAACTGGACGTACGGATGGTATAAACCCTCCATCCCGAACCAATATATATCGTTGTGTTCTTTACTAGCTTTATATAGTCGTGGTTGTGATTGTGTTTGCGGTTGTTAATACTTAGACCACTTGGTTGTCTTTGAGGCTTAAAGTTTTTAAACGTCCTAAAAGCCGAAGAAACCGTATTCACCCCCTCTACGGTTCTACAACTTTCATCCGCAAGAAAACGTATTAAAACAAGCGTAAACGTATAAAAACAGATGAAAGCATATAGAAACATATATATATATATATATATATATATATATATATATATATATATATATATATATATATATATATATATATATATATATATATATATATAAACAAATAAAAATGCAAGAAGAACGTATATAAACGAATGAAAAAATAGATAAAAATGTATAAAAGCGGATAAAAAGGTAAGAAAAGTGGACAAAAGTGTAAATAGGAGGAAAACATATAAAAACAGATAAAAACGTATAAAATGGATAAAACTGTATGAAAACATAAAAAAACTTATAAAAATGGATAAAACGTAAGAAAAATAGACCAAAACGTATAAAGATGGAAGAAAATGTATAAAAATGGACGAAAACGTATAAAAACGGACGAAGACATATAAAAACGAACGAAAACGCATGAAAACTGGCGAAAACGTAAAAAAACGGGCGAAAACAATAAAAATCAAATTTTGACTTAATTAGAAACGACTGTTAGTATAAAGGACTAACGTTGCAAATGATCGTTTGGTTAATGGACTAAAGTTGCCACATGACGATTAGGAGCTAACGGAGAACGTAACGACAGTTAGCGATAAGGACTAACAGCGTGCAATATGTAAATCATAAGGAGCAAAAAAGCAAGAAAAAAAAATAGAGACTACGGTAGTGATTTGGAGCAAACTAAATGGACAAACGGTGTAATTTACTCTCTTTTATATATAGTATAGATAGACATGTGGTATTTCTTAAGCATATCTCTAGCAAACACTCAACACAAACCTGTTTATCATACTATATTATAATGGAGGAAGGCCTACTATTAATAGAATACTTAAAATTAAGCCTTACAACTTCTAAAGCTATAAGTACAACAACCAATTCTACTTATAGAAATTCACTTCATATTTAATTCTAACATACAATTAATACTAACATTGTAGGACCTTAAATATATCAACTTTAACACAAATATAGAAGCTTAGAAGAAGGAAAGATGGTGACTTGATTATATGTAAGTGTGGCGTTAACTTGAATAATGAGAGAATAAGATGAAGAGAACTTTTATTAAAAACACACACAATACACACACAAGCACACACCTCAAATGAGCCTTTGAGGTGTTTATATAGTTCTTAACATGATGCCTTAAGAGGCTTTCCATGGGCTTGGTCTTGGGCTTGGTTTCCTTTTACATATAAAGGCTTACATTACATAACACATGACATATTAGCTTACCAAGACCAAGGCCCATTGACTATTCTAATAACAAAAACTACGACACATTACAACGTTACAATAAATGAGAATGACCATCACTTTTTAATATAATTTTTTAATGCTAACAATTTCCCCCTAAGGGGTGGTCATTCGAATGATGCTCCACGTGAGTGGGTCTTCCGTATTCTTTGTCTTTAACTTTGTGTGTCGTTGTAGAATAGTCTTTAGTCTTTAGTCTTTGTTCCTTCATACTTGCATTCTTCCTTTTTTCGATCAAGTTGTTTAAAATATGACACATTTTCTTTTTCAAGTTTTATAAGAGCATTTTCATATTTTGAAACAATTGCGGAGGTCTCAGCTCTTAGTCTTTCATCATCTTGAACAGAATATGTTTGTAAAATGATGGACATAATATCAGTAGTCATAACAGCTTCGAAGAGAGAATCATTTAGGTTTTCCAAAACATTCATGTTTTCACGAGTTTCATTAGCTTCGTTTACCAGGGATTTGTGGTCCTTGACAAAGTCGGCCATTTCTTTTAAGAAAGCTTGTTCAAAATGGATTAGCCTCGCACTGATGTTATTCAGTGGGATAGTAATTTCGTTTTCAAAAACTTTTTTCTGCTCAATATGAAAACTGGAATGCCAGTTGTTAATATTGATTGTAGTTTTAGAAGCAACAATATTTTGAAGTTCTTGAATTCTCTTTTTAACATCATCCAGAATGTCTCTAGCCTCACTTGTATTAAAAGTGTTATTAGAAGACATTTGTTCTATTTTTGAAAGAGATTTGGAAGCAATTACTTTCTTAGAAAATATTTTTGAGAATGGTCGTTTTATGGAAAACACAGATGGTTCTTTTTGTGGAACAAAAGTAATTCCTGAAAGTTTGTTCAATTTGTTGTAATCAATGGGTTTCAAATCCTTTTGTTTCATTTTATTTATGCTCTCTTCGACATGTTCTATCGTTTGCACAGAATCCCGAACGACGGGAGGATCATGTTTGGTGTAAATCACATTACCATTATACAAAACATTCTGTTCTTGCTGAGCTTTCTTGAGATTACTGGGGGTGTTGTTACCAAGAGCCACTTTATGTTTCGTATGGTAAATCGGATTAGTTTGATTTGAAATCATTTTCATTGTTTGACTTGACTGACCCGACTTAACCACTAATTCTTCTAAATGTGCAATCATGTGTTCTGACTCTACGATTTCGGCCAAAATTTTGTCTTCTTTCTTTGCAAAGTCCTTTTTCAGCTCGTCCCCTTCTTTTTCAAGATTGATATAAGCTGATTTTTGTTTAGAAAGTTGGTTTTGTAAATCAGAAATTTCCGCGTTTAAAGATTTTATCTTTTTGAAAAAATTAACATCAAGTGTATCAAACTTGAGTTGCAATTGTTTTTCCCTTGAAACGGAATCTTGATAACCAGTTTCTAATTCAGACAATCTTTTGTTATGAAATTCAAAAGCTTTAACGTTTTCTTTGTAACTCTCAAGCTCAGCGGTCAATTTAACATTCGCGGCCTTAACATTGCAATTGACCTTTTTCACATTCTCAATTTCAATATGACAATTATTCAATAATGATTCAAACAAAGCACGTGTTTCCTCATCATTCTCAGCATGCTGTGAAACGAAGCCTCCATTATGATTCACATCTGGAGTTGCTAAAAAAGTATTGCTACTACTTGGCGTGTCTAGATATGTATCATAATTGTATGCTTGCTTCTCAGAATGCTGTTCCTCATGAGGAGACATATCAAATATATCATTATTGTGACATGTGTTGAAATTTGATACCTCAGATGGTGCATTGGTGTCATAAACAGGAAGTGTATCAGAATCCGTGTCATACTTAGCTTCCTGAAGATTCGCCATGAATATGCAGTTCGCATCGATATCCTCTCTATCTTCCATGTCATCCATAAGAGCCATAAAATCATACTCCTCTGCGTTCAACTGAAACCCTGCCTGAACCTTTTGTGCCAACATCACTGCTTTCTGCAAGTACTCTAGATCTTTCTTGTTCGGCTTAGTAGGACAGTTCCTTGCCATATGACCTACACCCTGACAGTTGAAACACTTTACCGGATTACCGTGATTCACATTTCCAAAATTCCCAACTACTGGAGCTGCAACATTTCTATTCTGATTACCCATTGCCTGATTACCAACATTCTGACCCCTCTGATTTCCAACAAACTGACCCAACTGATTCCCTACATTCTGACCATACTGATTCCCTGCATACTGACCTGCATTCTGCATATTCTGATTGCCCGTATTAAATCCAGTAGCATATCCTTGCTGATTCCCATAAACTCCAACCATTTGGCCTCCATTACCCATATTGAAACTCGGCTGAGCAATCTGCTTGTTGCGAGTGTTCGATGAAATCCTTTGGTTATTGTTAGTTGGTGTAGAATAGCGTCCTTGGAATGCCTTTGATAGAAAAGCAAATGCTTGGGTTAATGCAGCAGTAGCTTCATCATTTTCAGTGAATTCTGGTTCTTGGAATTGTTGGTATTGCTGTTGTGGAATAACATGTTGTTGTTGTGGGTAGAACTGTTGTTGGTAGACCGGTGTTGGTTGTTGAATGTATGATGGTTGCATGTAGTTGTGAGTGGAAGATAATGATGGTTGTTGTGTGTTCACTGGTAGCGGTGTTGGTGTAGTAGCAATTAATGCAAGAGGATCATAATTCTTTGCCAATCTTTATTTCCTTACTTCATTAGCCTCAGCTTGGTTTTGCTCCAAAAAGTCATAGAGTTGATCATAATTCACCTTATGTAAATCCTTTGTTTGATTGACAATTGTAACATAACGACCCCATTCTTCTGGAAGGTTATTGATGAATTTGATGTTTGTTGCAATTGTTCGAGGTGTCAACTTGTTTCTGATTAACTCATTCATCAAAGTGCAAAACCTTGTGTAGTAAGATTCAATCTGTTCACCTTTAGTGGATATAAAGTTCTCCCATTCAGTAAGAAGTTTGTTCTCAACGTCTTGTTGTCCAATCTCTGTTCCATGACAAATCCTTCTAACACATTCCCACATAGCATAAGCAGTTTCACAGCTGTCGACCGCAACAAAGATCTCCCGTGGTAATCCAAGTTGGATTAAATGCATTGTCATATCATCAACGGCGATCTGCTTCTTGTCTTCCACTGTGTAATCTGCTTCTGTTTGTTCATGCACGAATGGTTGAGTAGGAGGTGTTGTATTTGGATTACCTTCAATTTGAACTTGTCTTGGCTTGAATGGACCATTTGTAATGGAGTTGATCATTAATTTACCATCAGGCTTTGTTTTGATGTAACGAAGCATGCGGCTTGTCCATGGGAGATATCCACCATTTTCATGCATTGGAGGTCGATTTTCCGCACTGGTTGCATGAATGTCTTGCTGAGTTGCCATTGATGAAGTGTAGATTGATAAAGTTGATTCTTGGATCGTTCCAACGAAATAGGAGTTGTGTTTAGTGTAAGTTGATGCAAGTTTTTATGATGAAAATTTTGATCTAAAACCTTAAAACCTCAATAACTTCTTCTCGGAGCGTTTTTAGGCCTCGAAACTTGGGTTGAATCAATAAATTTATTCAACGTGTCCTTCTTCTCTGTTTCACGGTCGTTTTGACAGCTGATTCGTCAAAAACGGAGTTACGGTTCAAAAGTTATGGCCGTTTGAAGTTTGGTTGTCAAAAGTCAAAAAATCTTATGCGTAAACCCAGATCTTATGCGTAAACAGTAAACTTAAGCGTAGACTGAAACTTATGCATAAACTGAATCTTATGCGTAAGGCAAATGTTAGGCGTAAACAAATAGTTATGCGTAAACAGTAAACTTATGCGTAAGATTAGTTAGTTTATGCGTAAGCTTTGTGTTTATGCTTAAGATTTATGTTACGCGTAAGGTTTAGCTTATGCGTAAGATATTTTACGCGTAAGGTTTACAAACCAAACTTATCCAAGCTTGAAAGATATCCCGTGTCGAAGTATTCCACAAACTTATCCAAGTCAGGGAAGTACTGAGTAGTCGCTGATCGATGAAGAAAACTTATGTGTAGGATCTTTTGCGTAGAAAACTTATGCGTAGGATCTTAAGCATAGATCTTATGCGTAGGATCTTAAGCGTAGATCTTATGCGTAGGATTTCACATTATGCGTAGGTGATGCGTGAGGATTGCACCAGGCTTTACCTCTCGAGGGATCTCGAGAAGCTTACAACCCCCACCAGGCAGTGTACCTGATCGTTGTAGTATAGTATAGTGACAAGTACCGGGGGATTGATCGTTCAGCTAGGAATAGTGTCGTTAGGATTGAAATTAATCTAACTAGATCTAAAGGTGAAGGATGATTCTTTTTGTATTTTTATATTTTATGAAAAGCAAGTAAAAAATCTCGGGTATTGGGAGAGTGGGCGGAATTAGTTGCTAATCAACTAACCCAAAAGCTACTAATTAAACTAATTAACAAGAAAAGTAAACTAGGGTTCTACAAGATAAGTGAAGCATGTCTACCTATGATATGTTACTTCTTGCTAGCTATCCAATCCTACCTATTGAATTGTAACCTTGTTTTAATTGACGGGTTGTATTCCTTAATACCATTCATGGGGTGGCGCACTTAATTCCCCAATCCTATTAGTGCCTACTTCACTCCTATGTCGAGCCGGCTAAGAAGCTCCTAACATGGGATCATTAGAATTTACTCATGCATTAAATACAACCAATAAAACCTAGTGCACATCAGTTCATGTATCCTAAGATGTTCAAGCATGTTACCATTTGGAGATCTGCCAGTTTTCTTAAGCCTAACATCGAATTCATTCAATCAAAACAAGAATCAATAGGAAACAAGAATTATAAACTAAACCAACTAGATCTATTGAAGTTGTCACGCCTTAATTGATGGAGATAGACACACACATCAACAAGCCCCTCATTGATGGAGATAGACACAACATCAACAAGAAATCAATGAGATCTAATCAATTATATACAAGTTTCACATAATCATAAGTAGACACAAGGTGAATTAGTAAATCATCATCAAAGAAGAGCAAACAACAATGATAATGGAAAACATAATTAAGATAGAATCATCAAACCAATACATGATGTTTATGGATTGATTGAAACCCTCTAAGTTGCTGGAAAAACACCCACCTAAACCCAGGAATCGACCTTACGGTTTAGGGCTTACAAAAAGAAAAGTTATGATGTTATATTTATAGGCATGTTTTCTGTCGGCAAGGCCTGACGCCGTCAAGATCATTTTTTCACCAAATTGTAGATCTCTTCGTCCTCTTCGTGTGGGCTTTTGAATCACCTAAATCTGAGTTCGTATGCAAAAGTTATGACAAAAACAATATCAGCTACTCCGCGCGCAAGTTTTGACAAGTTAACACGTGACGGCCTTGGGTGACGCCTTCACGTTCTCTCTGGGCCGTCACCACTTTTACTCTTGACGCCGTCACCAAAATGCTCTTGACGCCGTCAGGTATTGTTCCCAGCAAGGAAAATTAAGACTTTGGCGTTTTCTTCACTTTTATGCTTCAAAAACGTTCGAATTACTTCCTTTTCCAGATTTCTCTCCCAAAGTACCTAAAATCACAAAAGGAACGATTTAGGGCAATATTTGATCAAATAAATTCAATTCCGGGCTTAAATGACCCCCTAAAAGTGGTTCATTTTTCGCCTCATCATATACCCTTACACTTGAGATTTGCTTGTCCTCAAGCAAATGCGTTTTTATTCTACTCAAAATACAAGTTAGGGGTCATTTAACACTAATATAAAAGTAATTACAACAAATAATCGTTCCACTAAAGACCAATAGACAAGCACGGAGGTCATACACTAGCACGTGTTTAGATACTCACATCTCTCGGGTGTAATAAAGTATAAATTACAATATGGAAACGGAAGATATCTCTCACTACCTGTCATAGCAAAATAGATTACCATAGGCTTGGGAAAGGATCAAACCTCCACCACATGGCGTAAGCACCTAGGATAAATTATCAAAGAGGTCTTTTAAAGGGTTGTAACGTTAGGTGTAGGGATATGAAATACACGGTTTTGTTGGATAAAGGCAATCTTTACTGGTGGCGAGTTAACAATCTTGGTTAATTGCATGTACAATGTGGCATTGCTAAGCCAAGACTAGACTCGACTTAAGCTAATAAATGAAAAATAACAAAAACATAAAATGAACATAGAATAAAAAGGGATGGTAGTCCGTATGTTTTTTTCTCTTTTCCTTTTCTATTTTTTTCTTCTTCTTCTTCTTGTTTTTTCGATTTTTTTTATTTTTTTTTTTTTTTTTTTTTTTTTTTTTTTTTTTGTATACACTCTTACCGTACCATCCAAAATAATACATCATAGGGGATGAATATTCCCCTTACACTTGAATTTTTACATACTTTACAATAAACTAATCTAATGACTCGAATTAAGAAAATCAAAACACTTGGAGCACTTTTAAGATTAACGCACATATGGGGGTAATATATGATGTTCTTCCCCATTACTCAATAAAATAAGTACTTTACCCATGAGTCCCAATCGTCCCAAAACAATATGTACAAGGATATGACTCGACTTAGCAACCATGTAATCAATTAAATAGTTAATTTAGGGTTTAACAAATAACAATAATGCACTAAAGATGAGCGCATACACGGAAGGCTAAGGCGATTTGGGTGTACATTTAAGTGGGGTGTAACAAATTATTCCTTTAAGTAAGATGCTTAAACTTAGAAACGAAAAGATAGGCTCGGAGGGGTGTACTAGGGGTTTCGTGTACTAAAAATGAGTACAACGCTAGGGTGTGGGAAAAATTAGTTGACTTAACTAGCCAAGTAATATGACTTAAATGGTCAAGTAATTATAATACGGGTTTAACACAAGGGTGATCCTAATGCCTCTTATCATGTAGTAAATTCTACTACACGAATGTAGTCTCACTAGCGGTCTCGAGATGCATCACTAACGCAAGTTCTAGAATCTAAATGCTACCGGTACACTCATAAGCACTAATAGTAAATGCTTTTCCTATCAAATCTAAAGGCGAACCTCACATATTTGGGTGGAAATTTTTTTTCTGAATATACGGTTATGTGCTAGTCATACAATCTCCTATCCATGAGACGCTTGCTATGGCTAAAGTTTCACTCCTAAATGTTGTAAAAAAATTTAAATTTGGCGCTAAAATTGCACTAATAAGTATTTCTCATAGTTTTATTACACATCTACCATTAGACAAAACAAACTCAAGCGAAAATGTACATGTAAGGTATCATCTTTTTACCCTCCCCTTACACTTAAGATGAACATTGACCCCAATGTTCAAGTAAAGAATGTAAAAGTGAAATAAGTAAAAAGAATGAAATCAAATACTCCCCTGATTCGCTCGGTATGAATAATAAGGTGGTCAGGTTAAATCTTCCTCCAAGAAAATGAACAATCAAAGCTTCCCTTCCAGAAAAATAAATCATCTTCTTGTCATACATAACCTGTAAAACCTGAGAAAACAAACACAAAAACCCAAAGCATCAATCCGAACAAAGAAAACTCACAACTAGATGTAATTCCAGACTTAGGAATAGAAACAAAACAATTAAAGATATAATGCTTGTGGAATGAATGTTTGCAGATTTCCTGGAGATTATAAAACTTAATAATTCACAAAAACTTTAAGACTCCGTTAGAAAAACAAAACCGGTAAAATTTCCAGGTTTTTACACGTGACGCCGTCAAGAGTTATATCGTGACGCCGTCAGAAGTGACCTGCAGAAATTCTTATGTTAAGTTTCCGGAAAATTTCTGGAAAAACTTTGTTCTATTTCCTGGAAAATCCTGCAAAACTTCATTATGACTCAATACAAGCATTTGACTCTAACAAATACGAATATACATGTTCACTTAATATTGTGGAGAATCATGATCGGGTTGTTTCTTAAAAACATATTTGGGGTTTCCCCTTACACTTATCTTTTGCAAAATACCTTTATATGCAATTAAGACGAAGTTAAAAACAAAATAAAGCATTTTCACAATTTACTTTGAAACATGAGCCACAAACAATAAAAATAAAACATGCATACGAAAACAAATAAAATCAAACAAACAAACAAATAAACAAATAAAAACACACAAAATATGGGTTGCCTCCCAAGAAGCGCTTGTTTTTGTTCGAGTCACGAGCCTGACTCTACCCTTATTTAACGGAAATAGGGGAGGTTTTCCCTACACTTAGGATCAAGTGTGGGTGAAAGTAGCGATACACACCCTTAGGGTGTGAATATGTCACGTGAGGTGAAGGGGGTGAGTGAATGGCTTCCTTCATCCTAAAACTACCCGGATAATATTGGTTGATGGGTGAGTCGGTTCCTCTTTTGTCTCCTAGAAATATATCTAAGGATGGAAAGGGGTGTAAAGATTGAGGTTCCGGTTCATCAACACTAGGAAATTCCCTAGAACTAGGAGTAAGGTTATCACTACAAGTGTTCAAACCTATATCCTAAAGTGGTGCCTGGTCCAAGGGTTCTACCTCCATCGGAATTCCTAAAGTTTCTTCTACTTCTTTCGGGTAAGTCACGGGCGGTGTGTGTGCCTCAAATGATGGTTGAGTATTTTGTGGGCTTATGTTATTTACCTCATCATTCCATGTGTTAATATCACCTATATCCTCAACATGTGTTTTATTATAATCTAGCCCTAACATTCTCTCAAGTATCTCACGTGCTTCTCTAGGCATCTCAACTTCTATGTCCGAATCATAAGGATCATCTTCAATATTCTGACTGCTATATACAAATTGCCCAGGAGATTCATCATCTGTTTCTTGAGATTCATCATCATCGATCATAAAACCTAGGTCTTTTTGATCAATGTGATCATGCTCGGCTAAATCCTCCTCAATTGTTTTCTTAGGTAGTGATAATAGCAAACCTAGTGCTTCATCCAACTTATGATTTGTTGCAATGGCTCTCTCCATAATTCCTTGGCAAACTAGGTCGCATTTCCTATTGGCCTCACTAAAACTAGATATTAAACATGGAGGTTGTTCATAAGAATCTATCCTAGGTGAAGGCTCATATGATTCATAGGTGTCTCTAAATAAGGTATTTTGAACTCTTTGGTGTGTTAGCCGCTCAACCCTATCTTGTAATCTTAGAAGTCTAAGTGTAAAGTCCATTTGAAGCAAATTACAAACAAAATCACAAAGAAAAGATAGACTACGAGAAAGCTACAAAGTAAAAAGAAAAAATCTCACTTGATAGGAATCTAATAAGTAGACCTAATAAAAATCAAATTCAACCTAAACAATAACTATTCCCCGGGCTGCGGCGCCAAAAACTTGATGCGTGGGGATTGCACCAGGCTTTACCTCTCGAGGGATCTCGAGAAGCTTACAACCCCCACCAGGCAGTGTACCTGATCGTTGTAGTATAGTATAGTGACAAGTACCGGGGGATTGATCGTTCAGCTAGGAATAGTGTCGTTAGGATTGAAATTAATCTAACTAGGTTTAAAGGTGAAGGATGATTCTTTTTGTATTTTTATATTTTATAAAAAGCAAGTAAAAAATCTCGGGTATTGGGAGAGTGGGCGGAATTAGTTGCTAATCAACTAACCCAAAAGCTACTAATTAAACTAATTAACAAGAAAAGTAAACTAGGGTTCTACAAGATAAGTGAAGCATGTCTACCTATGATATGTTACTTCTTGCTAGCTATCCAATCCTACCTATTGAATCGTAACCTTGTTTTAATTGACGGGTTGTATTCCTTAATACCATTCATGGGGTGGCGCACTTAATTCCCCAATCCTATGAGTGCCTACTTCACTCCTATGTCGAGCCGGCTAAGAAGCTCCTAACATGGGATCATTAGAATTTACTCATGCATTAAATACAACCAATAAAACCTAGTGCACATCAGTTCATGTTTTCTAAGACATTCAAGCATGTTACCATTTGGAGATCTGCCAGTTTTCTTAAGCCTAACATCGAATTCATTCAATCAAAACAAGAATCAATAGGAAACAAGAATTATAAACTAAACCAACTAGATCTATTGAAGTTGTCACGCCTTAATTGATAGAGATAGACACACACATCAACAAGCCCCTCATTGATGGAGATAGACACAACATCAACAAGAAATCAATGAGATCTAATCAATTATATACAAGTTTCACATAATCATAAGTAGACACAAGGTGAATTAGCAAATCATCATCAAAGAAGAGCAAACAACAATGATAATGGAAAACATAATTAAGATAGAATCATCAAACCAATAAATGATGTTTATGGAGTGATTGAAACCCTCTAAGTTGCTGGAAAAACACCCACCTAAACCCAGGAATCGACCTTAGGGTTTAGGGCTTGGAAAAAGTGAAGTTATGATGTTATATTTATAGGTATGTTTTCTGTCGGCAAGGCTTGACGCCGTCAGGTCGTTTCTCTTGACTCCGTCAAGACCATTTTTTCACCAAATTGTAGATCTCTTCGTCCTCTTCGCGTGGGCTTTTGAATCACTTAAATCCGAGTTCGTATGCAAAAGTTATGACCAAAACAATATCAGCTACTCCGCGCGCAAGTTTTGACAAGTTAACACGTGACAGCTTTGGGTGACGCCTTCACATTCTCACTGGGCCGTCACCACTTTTACTCTTGACGCCGTCACCAAAATGTTCTTGACGCCATCAGGTACTGTTCCCAGCAAGAAAAATTAAGACTTTGGCGTTTTCTTCACTTTTATGCTCCAAAAACGTCCGAATTGCTTTATTTTCCAGATTTCTCTCCCAAAGTACCTAAAATCACAAAAGGAACGATTTTGGACAATATTTGATCAAATAAATTCAATTCCGGGCTTAAATGACCCCCTAAATGTGGTTCATTTTTCGCCTCATCAGTAGGATTCCAACTTGAGCGTAGAAAAAGGGTTTTAAGCCAAAACTCACGCGTAGAAAGTTGTGTTACGCGTAGAAAAAGGGTTTTAAGCCAAAACTCACGCGTAGACTTGCCAAAAAGTACTGTAGACAGCTGTAGACATGTACTATGCTCAAAACTTACGCGTAAGATGACCAGAAAACGTGAAAAATCCGATTTTTTCAACCAAAAACACTTTTTCCACTTGTTTCTTTTGATCAAATCTTTCCCAAAACACTTAGAAACACTAAAACTTCAATAAAAACAACAACTTGAACACAAAAACCACGTAAAAATCAAAACTTTTTGAATAAAAAGTGCACAAATGAATGAAAAATGCAACTTTTTTAACAAAAAACTTGATAAAAACACTCCTAAATCATTGTTAGGCGATTGATACTACTTGTAGGACCTTAAATCTATCAACTTTAACACAAATATAGAAGCTTAGAAGAAGGAAAGATAGTGACTTGATTATATGTAAGTGTGGCATTAACTTGAATAAAGAGAGAATAAGATGAAAAGAACTTTTTAAAAACACACACAAGCACACACCTCAAATGAGCCTTTGAGGTGTTTATATAGTTCTTAACATGATGCCTTAAGAGGCTTTCCATGGGCTTGGTCTTGGTCTTGGGCTTGGTTTCCTTTTACATGTAAAGGCTTACATTACATAACACATGACATATTAGCTTACTAAGACCAAGGCCCATTGACTATTCTAATAACAAAAACAACGACATATTACAACGTTACAACAAATGAGAATGACCATCACTTTTTAATATAATTTTTTAATGCTAACAAACATTAAATACAATAAATAAATTATTATGTACATTAAATACAATTAATTAACTGGTCAATAAATACAATTAATGCACTTATTAAACACCCCTTACATAAGAAATACAAATAATCAAGCATATTGTACAAATAACTTAAACACAATTCCTGCATTAAATGTCACTAATACAAATAATAAATCATATTATACAAATATTCAATCATGAACGTGCAATGGGCCAAATGGGCTCGAGCCCGAACGGGCATGGGTAAAATGGGCTCGAGCCCGAACGGACACGAGCTAAACGAAATTTTTGATATCCGTAAATTTATTGTCAAAAAGAACATAATAAACTAAAATATGTTCACATATTGTACAAACCAACCAAACTACTAAACAAAAAAAAATAATAAATAATAAATAAAATAATACAAACTAAGCAAAATTTCATCAAACTTTTGCCATAAAAAACTAATTAACATACAAATAAAATAAATTATTAACCGAAAAAATTAAATTACAGGGTGCCCGCAGCTGCATCGCGCGAGGACCTGCTAGTAAAATATAATTGTTGAAGCATAATTAGCCTTAATCAGTGCCTAGTCTTCGCGTTTACGAAAGGCATAAGTCATCCACTAAATTACAGATATGATCAACGAACGAACATGCAACCATTATCGCTCATGTAAAGGCTAAAGTTTAGAACCTCTCGAATGACTCAACTAAATGAGTACTAGATTTGGTTTACTAGATTCTCTATTGACCTCGATCAAATTAGAAGGACTAGGTTATACGACTTTTTTAAGACAAAAGTACTTATAAGACAAATAAGGGTAGTTGGCACTCGGAATATAGTTCCGGTCTTTATGCTTCTCTACCTTTTTCACGTGCTTCTAGCAAATATAGATTCCATACTTCTAAAAAGTTCAAAGAAATTTTAAATTATAGTCGAAATTCATATTTTTTTAGAGTAGAGGCCTGTTTAAGTCATTAAGAAATTATGACTAGCTACAACTAGGGGTGGAAACGAATCGAGACGAGCCCGAGCTTGCTAGAGCTCGAGCTCGCTCGTTTACGTTTTAAAGGGCTCAAGCTCGAGTTTGGCTCGTTTCGAGCCTTAAATTTTAAGTTCAAGCTCGAGCTTGTGATATGTTATATAGGCTTAGGCTCGGCTCGTTTGGATCAAGCTCGTTTAGGCTCGGCTCGTTCAAGCTTTTTAACGATTCGATCCTCATCTTTTCACGAGCGGCTCGGCTCATTTCTACCCCTAGCTACAACATGATTGGATATCACAAATATCGTAACGTTTAACTAGTTATAAGTTTCGCGCATGCTCGAGATTAACATATAAATTAAATTTATGTTAAAATTTTAGTTTAACATAAAGTCATATAAGAATTTGATAGTGTTTAATTGGGATATTACATAAACGAGGTTCAAACTATAAGCCCCGTTTGATTCGTTGTGATATTGCGTAATTGGATGTACTTATAATCTGATTGTATTAGGTAGGTTGTTTGTTTTGCACAATGGATGTAACTGTAATTCAAATTACATTACGTATATTGTTTGGTTTACAATGTAATTACTATAATTCAATTATTCCAATTATATCAAGTGAGGGAATTTAGATTATATAGCAAGTTGGATGGAAAGTTTTGAATTACGTTGTAATTTAGTATTTTATAATTTAGAGCATCAATATTTATTATTATTATTATTATTATTATTATTATTATTATTATTATTATTATTATTAAATCATAGAATTTACAAGAAATTAGTGGGAAGCCGATAAACTATCTCGGCCCCCACTCCTTTATTATTATTATTATTATTATTATTATTATTATTATTATTATTATTATTTTGTTACTACCTCCGTCTCATAATAAATGTCCACTTTGACTTTTCTTTTTCTTTCTCATACAACCTTGATCACAAATATTGTAATTTGTGTTATTATAATACTTGATAGAAAAATATATAAATGTTTGTATTTTAAATGTATTTTCATTGGTATAATTTTTATCAAGTTATATAACACAAATAAAAATATTAATGGTCAAAGTTGAATAAGAATGACTCACAAAAGTTAAAGTGGACACTTATTGTGGCACGGAGGGAGCATTATTTTCTTATTATTGGATCAAAAGTGTAGATTGGCAGGGACACCTCAACCCTGTGTACCATAATGATACCCATCAACCCTACCCAGCAAAGGCTTGATGCCTGTGAAATACCTCCACCCAATAACCAATCATGCTTGCGGAACGGAATCGAACTCGCGTCCTTTTGCTGGATCAAGACATCACATGGTTGGACCCAGACTTCTAAGGTAGCTGGTTGATATCATTAGAGCTTGTGGTCCCCATGTGAGGACTTCCCGGTTGGTCACCCAACCCGGTACTACTCTCACTTAGGCTCGCTTAACTTAATAAGCTTCACCAAGTGAACCACAAAGCCTCATGATTATTATATATTATTTATGATGATTATTATTATTTATGATTATTATATTATTTATGTTATATTATTTATTTATTTTTATTATCAACATTACTTTATTAGAAAATCATAAAATTTACAAGAAGTTAGTGGGGAGCCGAGATACTAACTGGGCTCCCACTCCTTTAGCTATAGAAAAGTTAATCATACTAAAAATATGAGCAGCAACACGTGCTCAAATGTCTTAAGTTATTATTATTATTATTATTATTATTATTATTATTATTATTATTGAAACATAATAATTTTATATAAAGTTGCATGAGAGTCTCGATATAAGCTGTGCTAATTATTAATGTTTTTCTTAATTATGTTATGTTGTAAGTCAACCAAACACAATGATAAATTGCATCTATTACAATTTCATCACATTACAATTATAATACATTATAATTTTTTAAATTACAATTAATTCAAATTACAATTTCTTACAAAGATTACAATTCGTTTAAAAACATTCTGTGAACCAAACGCACCTTAAGTACAACTAATACTTGAAATTTAACTATGGCTATGTTTGGCAGGGGCGTAAATGGGGCTTATCGGGGCTTGAGCTTTTAAAATAAGCCGGCTAATAAAATAAGTCTCGTTTGTCATGGGGCTTATGGAAGGGCTTATAAAATAAGTCGGCTAAAAACTTTAGCCCATAAAAGGGGCTAAAAACTTTAGCCCGGGACTTTTAAAAAATAAATTACTTATTTACTCACAAAAATATCTAACATATACAAAAACTCGTTTAATTATGTTATTTTTAGTAATTTTGCAATAATAAGCCCCAGTCCCAGCCCATTTAGCAAACAAATTTATAAAAATACAAAATTAATTTCGGCTTATAATATAAGTCCTAGCCCAGCCACAGCCCCAGCCTCAGTCTCAGCCCATTTCGCCAAACATACCTTATATGTTCGATGTGTATTATAAGTCGTGTTTTCATTTTAAAATTTATTATCATGTGCATCAAAAGATTTCGTTAGGCTATAAAGCTTGGAAAACCTGTCAACCCCTAAAGTCGAGAGAGAAGAAGCCAATTTTACACATCGATCGCATGTTTCTTTCCATGTGTACATCATATCATCATACTCCGATTAGAATATGCTGCTCTTTCAAGAAAGTTTTGAGTTTATTTTTTTTAAATTACAATATGTTAAAAGGCACTTACTTGATCATTAATACAACGATTACAAAATTTGAGATTACAGTACATTCAATGTTACAAGTTTGAAAGACAAAATTTCACCGTTGGTCCCTAAACTTGTCAAGTTTCGCGCGAATCGTCCTTAAACCTTTTTTTTTTCATTTTCGTCCCTGAACTTGTCGATATTGGCACGGTTGGTCCTTTTGAGAAACGGACGTTGGGTTGCAGCGTTAGTTGACGTGTATACCATGGCTAGTTTAGTCATTTCACACCAAAACACCTCCAACAGTAATTCTCGCCGTTGGTCCCTAAAAGATAGCTGCAAGATTTGTTGGTACAGTGATTTGCGTATTTCGTCCCTAAAAGTTGGCTATAAAGAAGGTTCTATTCACTTTTTCCTGAAGCTTTCGTTTTCCAAGATACGCCTGCAAAAAACTTTCCCGCCCAATCTAATCAACATCAAAATCACAAAAGTATCGAAAATCGTCCCGAACAATGTCCGCACCAATGTGGAAGATGCGCAAAAGAGGAGTGATAGTCCCTGCAGATGAGTTGGAGGTGCAATGTGAGAATGACTACGGTAATGAGTTTAAGTCCAGTTGATTTGAGCTTATTTTGCTATTAGATTGTGTTTATATATGTTTAGATACTAAGTAATTGACTTTATATTGCAGAATTTCATCGTAATTTATTCACCATTCGAATACATCATGGTGGGGCATTTATGCGTTTCCCTAACAGGGAATACGTTGGTGGTACTGAAGACATATTTGACATGGTGGATATTGATGTATTCTCAGTCTTTGATCTGGACGAGATGGTGCTTCAGTTGGGCTACACAGGTCAGAAAGAGCCTCTGTTTTACCATTATCTTAGTCCTATGAGTACTTTAGACCACGGACTCTTTCCCCTTTCATCTGATGATGATGTCAGATGTTTGGGTTATCTAGTAGGTGGTTTCAAGTTGATTGAAGTGTACATAGAGTACGGTTGTTCTAGGGTCACTGGTAAAACAAGGGTAGTAATAGAGGAACTTGTGTCTAGTCCACCTAGAGCCTCTAAGGAAACTAAACCTCCTCAACTGTTGGCCCTGACATGGCCTGATAATACTGATAGTGTTCCACTTCCTGGCAACTCAACTCAAGGTACTCCTTTTACACAATTGACTTTAAGTGAATGTGGTGAAAATGAAAACAATGACCTTCCCCAGATTAATTCACAATTTGGAAGTTTAAATTTAAGTTTCATCCCAGTTGTACCTGTTAGTAAGGAGATTGTGGCAAAAAAAAAAAAAAAAAAAAAAAAAAAAAAAAAACTTGCTGATATAGCTAGGATGATGGACTTTGATGAGAATTAGTTATATATGCCTCTTTCATTTAGTTATTTGGATGCCATGAATGTCGACACCACTAGTGGATTAAGTCCTGATGAACATTTTGGTGTTGCTGACCTGGACTTAAATGTAGGGTTGCCTGTTTTTGGCCTAGAAGATCCCCAAATACGTACAGGTGAGGGTCAACAGTATAACAGGCAAGAGGCATTATAGGGTGAGGTTCAGCTTGGTAATGGTGTCGGGCCACTAGAGGATGAGGAGGATGACATTCATAATGTCAATGATAGTGATTATGAAGGAGGGTCAAGTGACAATGCAGGTTCAGGTGATGAAGGAGAGACTGCAGTTATGAATGATGAAGGACACACTGGGGTTGAGCCTCCTGTGCAAGTAAATGGTTTTCATCTAGCAAGGGATAATCCTTCTGTCAGTATTGGCAACAGCAGTGGTGATCAAGTAAATAAGTATAGACTAACAGGGAATAAAGCTTATGACAGCATTGGCAACAGCAGTTTAGTTGGAGAGGTTGTAGGTGGAGTAGAAGCTGTTAGTGTTGAAGGTTTCTAGAGTCAATCAGGTTCTGATGGTGAACCAGATTCTGGTGTTAGGAAACAGTTATGGAAAATAAGAAGAGCAATTGGAGTTGACATGTCAGAGAATCCTATTATGAAGTATTATTTTTTCACTGGACAAGAGTTTGCAACCCCAGAAGAGGTAAAGGAAAGAGTATACATGCATGCAGTTGAGAGCAGGAGAAATTTGAAGTTGGTCAAGAATGATGGTATTAGGATAAGATCTTTATGTGATAACCAAATTCCTGTCTTTACAGAGTCAGTCTTAAGTGAATCAACAGGCCCAACTGTAGATACAGGTGTTGGGCCTAGTGGATCAAGTGGCCCATTAGGTAGAGGGAGTAAAAGAAAGAGAAATGATGTAGGAACTTCCGATGATGTGTGTGATGAATGCCCCTGGGTCTTGTATGTAGGCAAAGACAGAGTTAGTCTAAACTGGATAGTAAAGACACACAGAGACAAACACACTTGCCTTCAATCAAGGGAAATCAAACACCGCACTTATAAATATTTGGCAAACAAGATCTATGACCTAGTTAAGGTTAATCCAGAGATCCCAGGAAAGGCAGTTCAAGACCAGCTCCAGCGTGAATTACATCTTTAGGTTTCTATGACAAAAGCATTTAGGGCCAAAGCTAAAGCAGAAAAAGATGTTTCAGGTGATCACAACCTGCAGTATATGATGCTTAGGGACTATGTTGGTGAATTGTTGTCTACAAACCCTAATACGACTGTGAAGCTTGGAATTGATAGAGATTCTGCTAATCCTAGTGAGTCTAGAAGGGTGTTTAAAAGAATATATGTTTGTTTGAGACCGTTGAAGGAAGGCTACAAGGCTTGCAAAAGAGAATTGTTGGGGCTAGATGGTTGTTTCATGAAAGGTCCTTATCCAGGCCAAGTGTTGGTGGCTGTTGGACTTGATCCTAACAATGGGATTTACGCATTGGCTTATGCCTTGGTGGAAGCTGAAACTAAGAGTTCATGGTCTTGGTTCTTAATGTGCTTGGGTGATAACATAGATCTAGGCCCTAGATCTAACTTCACATTCATGAGTGATAGACAAAAGGTTAGTAAATGATGGTCCTCTAGTTGAATTCTTTAATAACCAACAAAATATAAATTATTATTTTGCTAACTTTGTTGGTTTATGCAGGGACTCATTCCAGCCTTAAAATCTGCTTCCCTAATGCAGAACACAGATTTTGCTTAAGGCACATTCATGAAAATATGAAGCAGCAGTTTAGTGACTTGGAATATAAGGAAGCTTTGTAGAGATGTGCATCTATTACAACCCTGTCTGGTTTTGAAAAGTGTATGGAACATTTGAAGGCTATGAAGAAGGAAGCACACGAATGGTTGAGCAAGATACCAGCTGAACATTAGGCAAGATCTCATTTTTCTGGTAATTGTTTGTTTGTTTTCAACATAAAAAAGAAAAAGTGGTTCAATAGTAGACATGTATATCATTTAAGTGTTTCATATTTTTGTGCTATAGGTAGACCAGTTACAGATTTATTGATCAACAACATTTGTGAGGTGTTTAATGGTAAAATAGCTCCAGCAAGGGACAAACCAGTCATTACACTTTTAGAGTACATCAGAGAATACTGCATGAAGAGAATAGTAGCTGTACAAGGTATAATTGACAAAACTGATGGGCCTCTAACCCCAACTGCAGCTAAAATATTGGGAAAGATTAAGAGAGAGGCTAAATCGTTGCGGGTGATATGGAATGGAGGAGTTAAGTATCAGGTAACAGGGGCATGGGGTGATTAGTGTGTTGTGAATGTACATGATAAGGTATGTACATGCAGGAAATGGGAATTGACAGGGATACCTTGTAAGCATGTTGTTGCAGCCTGTTGGAATATGGGACTCAATGGCATTCAAGTTGGACCTCCTGAGTCTTGGGTACATAGCTGTTATTGGTTGTCCACGTGGAAGGAAGTATACTCTCACTTAGTGAAACCAATTAGAGGCAACAACTATTGGGAGAAGACCACCCATACTACAGAGCTCTTGCCACCAAAGCATCATGTCCAGGTTGGAAGACCAAAGAAGAAGAGAAGAAGGTCCAAGTATGAAGATGCACCCTGTGTAGATTCTGGAAAACTGACCAAAAGAGGGAGAGTTATTACTTGCAGACTCTGCGGTAACGCTGGACACAACAAGACTACATGCAAAGGACAAGGTCAACCTCCTAGAAAAGGTAATTATTAGACTTTCATAGTTATGTTTTTTGATTGTTTTATATTTCGTACTTTTTTATAACCTGTTTTCTTATGTAGGTTTCAACAAAGCTGGAGCTCGGCAAGCTAAGGGTAATGGGCCTGCTCAAGCTGGTCCTAGTTCAGCTGTCCAATATGGAGACGTAGCTGTTGAAGGTGGTCAGAGGTCAAGTGTGCGAGGAGTATCTGGTGCGTCTCAAGGTGGTCCTAGTTCAAGTTTCCAAGGAGTATCTGCTCCTATTCCAACTCAATCCAGCCAAGTCAATGATAGTGAATGGGCTATCCTTTAGCTATGTTTTAAATTCAGGACAAATTTGAGTTTTAGTACTATGGTTGTTATGAAACGTTTGTAATTCAAAGTCCACATAAGTGGCAAACATCAAAGTCCACATCTGTGGCACTCATCTAAGTCCTTCTATAGGCAGAAATTCAAGTCCACATATGTGGCAATTTTCTAAGTCCTTTTAAAGGCAAACTTATATAAGTCAACTTGTGTGGCTACTTTAGATGGTTTGTGACCTGTTTGATTTATACATTTTGTCAACCAAAACTACTTATGTGCTTGATGGGTAACAAAATGGGTAAGATTCACCATTGTTTATAAAAACGGGGTTTCATTAAGTAAAGTCAAATGCAGCAAACAAGTCAACATGTGGTTGTACTTGTTTGTTATCGTTTGAAAGTAAGATTTTTTTTTTATAATGGATTGGAAACTTACCAATTTGACTTCCTATAAATACCACCATGAAATACAATTTTGGCATCCACAAATTCAAACACACTGCAAACAACAATTCAAAACATAAATGGCTTGCAAACTTCCCCCACACAGTCGAAGAATTGCAAACATACATCAAGAAACAGACCGACAAAGGCGACACGGATTGCCAGAATGCTATCATCGAAGTGATCAAACAGTTTGACCTTTGCCAAAAAAGTTAAAAACCAACTTAGAGGACAATACACAGCGTGCCAAGATATCTCAGCAGAGAGGAAAGCCGTCATCGACCATTTTCTGTACGATGAATATTGCAAGGACTGTGCCATTGCTGACTCGCTGTGGGGTTGTGTTTCTCAAATACAGGTGCAAATCTCTAACAAGATCCGTTGGAGTTATGTGGAAAATGTGGCAGCATGTGATGCTGGCGCATCTAGTTCATCTGTTGCACCGAGAGTTGTTGAGCAACAACCTAATCTGGAGCACTTTAAGCTAAGCTTTGAAGAAAATGTTGTGGCAGCTGATGATAGAGGCTGGAACGAAGAAAATGACCGGGAGCTTAGCAGGTTGGAAGCTCAGTTAGAAGCCGATAAGTTTGCGAGCATTGCTACTTACAACGACGGTTACTTGTACAACAACTCTTAGACATGGGATCACCCGGATTACAACTGAAGTTTTATGTAATTTTTATGTTACACTTATGCAATGTTTTAAATTTATTATGTACTTTTTAAAATCCTAATTATATATGCAATTTTTTAATTGTAACGTTTTATATGTTTTACCAATGTTAACAAGTGGTCATAGCCTTTGATTAATGGGTTGGTTTATTTGTGTCTCATTTATTACTCATATTTAAGTGTTACCTACCTCATTTGTTGCAAGTCAAAACTTGCAAAACACAGCTCCCTATTTCCTTAAGCGTGAACAACTCTGAAAGTCATATTGATCTAAAGGTTCTTTGTAACTCGTATGTGCTAACTGAACTAATTCTTGGCCCTTACCACACAGAGATTCTTGAAAACTTGCAGCAAGCACATGATTTGGAGAACAATTCCAAAAAAATTTCTGAAAGGGTCGGACGTAGGGGGGAGCTGATTGTTGGACTTCGAAACTATTCACGTGCAAGAATTGCAAGGAGCAATACCAAGAAGCTTAGGAGATTACAGACAATTGATAAGCGTCGGGCGAAAGCACTGTTGATGATGGCGAACCAAGTGAAGGACAAGATGTTTAAGAAGATTGAATTTGTTGTGAGAAAGAAATATCCATGATGTTGTTGGTTGTTGGACATTGGTAATGGGTTTCTTTTGTACACATCACCATGTTATGGTTAATGAATGTAATGGGTCTTATGATTCAGTTTTTCAATGAATAATGTGTTCATATATGTTTTATGTTTTTTAGTGTGTTTGATATGTATCAGAAACATAAACATGAGCATCACATTAATCAATCCGTAATACACAGACGAAACATGAAAATGCAAATGTACACATTACATAGAAGTATGGCTTGGACATGCCCAAAACCATGACAGTGGTCTACTACAATATAGTTATTCAAATTTGTTGTTCTTTTGTAATCAACTTTCTTTGGTTTGTTTTTTTCTTCTCTTTTTCCCCAGTTCTAATTCCCAGACCTATAACACCACCACTTACTTTGTTTGCCTCAACACCAGCAGCTTTTATGACTACAACAACACTTCCACCTATGTTTGCATGCCTCCAACACTTAACATTCATACAACAGATAAAGCATCTTTCATCCAACACCTGTACCTGTGGATCATTACCAATTCGAACACCCAGACCTATAAAACCACCACTTGTCTCTCTCTTTTAATTTAGACTTGCAGGTTGTGCCATATCCTTTGTTTGGATAAATTTGGAATAAGATGAGACTTTACTTGACTATCCAAGTTGGTAGGATCATTTACTTTACACGGCTGGTTGTGCCATATATTTGTATTTTGAAATAGAACTTCTTGACTTTCAGTGTGTGAGGTAGGTTAAGGAGTATTAAATGCTCACATCAATTGAATGTGGTGGCATTTTGTGTGTTGAAAATGACTATTTTGGCCTTGGTTATGCAAACACTATTTTCTTCTCATGTCTGCACACATGATAAAAGTAAGACATGGCATGACTGGTCATAGGGCGCCAAAGACTACTTTTTTCTTTACTGACACGCGTATACTTTTGCATTTTTTAAACACTAAACAAGCATAAGTTTTCCTCTATAAAACCAAAGACACCAACCAATCTTCCACCACCCAATTCTACCTGCTGAAATAATGAGTTCCAAGAACAAAGGTTGTTTCAAAGACACCCTCAATTGTAACACCCTCCTTCGTTTCATTTGTAACATACTTTTTTTTAATGGTTTTCTTAACTTGTTTGCAGAAATCATTTACGTTAACAGCAGTGACTCAAGCTCCATCAACAACTAGAGTGAGTCAACTTCAACCAACAGCTGGGAAGGCTATTTTCCAAAGACTTATTCAGGTTCTGTGACCAGAAAGATTGATGCTAGGAAGTTTAAGAATCCTAAAAAGATAGAGAAACAACTTTTTTATGAAAGGGAAAAGGTGCTAGGCCTTCCAAGTGATCAGTTTTGTGAAGACAGTGGTATCAAACCATTTGCTCCAGCAATTGCCAAACCTTTTCCAAAAGGTAAGGGTAAAAAGAAAACGTAATAGTTGATTTAGGACATGGTATGATTGAATAATACTGTTGTAACCTGAATAAACATGTTGTTACCCTTTTGTACTAGTTTGTTGGGTATTTATAATTCAAGCAGTTGAATGGTACACTAACCATGTACTGCTGATAAGATAACAACAGTACCACGACTAACTAGTTAATACGGTTAGACAATTTTTTGTACTACCAGTATTAACATTTTAATACTGCTAGATATAAGGAAGTTAGTACTGCTGAGCCTTCCAAACATGTGAAGTCCATCCAACCCAAACCATTAAGTATTACCACTTATCTTTCTCATGAAAGACTATTAATTTAGTTCCCTGTTAGTCTTTTGTCATTTCAGAAAGTGAAGACGCAACTTGTTTTAAACGATTGTTCTTTAAAATAAAAACAAACCATAAGGCTGTAGTTTCACTTAGGGAACTCAATAAACCATAAGGGTCTACTTTGACTTAATAAAGTCAACTAAGTGACCAATTATTGTATATTCACTTGTAAACCTCACTTTTTGCTTTCAAAACTAAACATGGGTAAAATTAACTTATTACAATTTATATTTCATGCAATTGAGAACAAGGAAACTCAGAAAATCAACAATAAAATTATTATTAAACAAAGTTTTTCCAGTACACAATTAAATTAATCGGACACATATGACTTATACAATTCATCATACGAGAATGTTTCTAAACATTTTTCATCCTCTTCTTCATTACATATAACATATTTTTTATTCTTTGTATCCCTTTCTTCTAATCTCCTAACAGCATTGATCTCCTTCCAATGCTCATCGGCCCTCTTTTTTGCAGCAAGCCTGCGTCTTTCAACTTCAGCAGGGCTTGGAGGAGCAGCCTTCTCTTTTTCTTCATCCACCTCCTTCTTATCCTTATCGTTCGAGCCTTTTTCCAACGAAGGCACCTCTAGCTCTTTTGGATCTTCCCTTGCTCGTTTCATCACTTCCTTGTTTTCTTCTTCTGTGTTGTCGGTTGCAACAGCATCTCTGGCTCTCTTGGTTCCTGACATTTTACTTACACTTTAAGTTGTTTGATGTTTGCTAGTATTAGATTAGTATGATGCATAATGTGGCAGTAACCAATATATAGACACATAATGGGGAAAACGAAGAGTCTTTATTAAATTTTACAGCCTTTTATTGGACTCTTCGGTTCCCAATTATTTGTTGGAAATATGAACACATTTATATTTCCATTTTATTTGGGAATGTATCTATGCATTGTATGTAATGGGTTGGGTTGTGTTGGGTGGTTTTCACACGCCTTTATTGGCTCACCAATATTAAGTTTTATATTTCGAACAGTAGTAAAAAATTAACACTGTTAGTGCAAAAGGGGACTTTATCAAGTCAAACTATAGCCTTTTGGTTTGTTGACTTCCCTATCTCAAACTACAGCTTTATGGGTTGGTTATTTTTCACGTGTTTTTTGAAAAAAAACAAAACCAATAAAGTTGCAAAATCCTTTAAAACAAGTATCATCTTAACCTTCTGAAATGACAACATACTAGGGGTAAACCTTTAAAACTAGTAGCATAATCCTTTAAAACCATAATCCTTTAAAACAAGTAGCATCCTCACTTCAATGGGATGAATGTTTAGCTTCCTCTTCAAACGCCTCTTAAACCAACTTAGAGCACGATCAGTGAACATCTTGACCAACTCATCGGTAGACATGTCAAGCAAAGCATTGAGATTAACTCCACGGAAACTGAACTTCTTGAACGTCCTCTTCTTCGCGACTGCAACATCTGGTTCTTGGCCTTCTCAGGCTTGCTGTTATGGTTTCTTAACTTCCCTAACTAAATCATATTATGTTACAAGGAATTTTGTACTACCAGTACTAAGATTTTACTACTGTTATATATATGGAACTTAGTACTGGTGAGCCGATAAAGCCGTGTGAATGCCACCCAACCAAACCCATTAAATACCCACCCAACCCATTAAATACCCACCAAACAGATCAACCACACATATTTTCATCTTATTTAATCCCATTTCATATAATACCCACCTAACCGATGAAACACACACACAAACCCACATAATCAATCTTGTAACCTAAATTTCTTTTAAACCTAAATATCCTATAACGTTACTTCACACAAAATGAAGGCCAAAAACAAAAAAGGTATTGTTATTTCTGTTTTGCTATGTAATTGGCTGTATTTAATTAAAAAAGGTCAATATAGGGTCGTTTTCTGTTAACATTTATCTATTTGTGAAGCTATATTTTTTTGTTTTTTGATGCTCTATTTTTCCTTATTTGCAGAAAGCAAACCTACAAGGTCTGAGTATATCATTGGTCCTGTTAATGATGATTATGCCAAGTTTTTAACTCTTCAAGCTCAAAAAGGTTCAACCAGCACTCCTACAACCTCTGAGTAAATCATTGGTCCTGTTGATCTTGATTATGCTCAATATTTAAAGCTTCAAGGTCCAAAACGTTCAAGCACCATTCCAACAAGCTCCCATTATATCATTGGTACTGCTGATTCTGCTTATAGCAAGTATTTAAAGTTTGAAGCTAACAAAGATTCAACCTCCACTCCTGCAAATAAGCCTTGAAGCCAGTCAAGGAAAAGGAAACTTATAGCAGTTAATTATGGCAGTTCATGATAATAATGTGTTTTCATGGTATAACAAGTATCTCTTTTGTAATGAAGAACATATTTATGTTCTTTTATTATTGGTAATGAATCTGCATTTGTTAACTCTCATGTACTGTTTTAGTTAATATTATCAAAAAAATATTTATCGCACCATGCGCAAATATTTACCATTAAAATGGTTCAGTTAGTTGACTTTATTAAGACAAACTACAGCCTTATGGTTTGTTGACTTCCCTAAGTCAAACTACAGCCTTATGGTTTGTTAACTTCCCTAAGTCAGTCATATTATGCATTGAACAATCAAACAAAATACTTCACAATAACCAGCCACATTCACTTGATCACAAACCATTTCAATTTAGCCATTATTCAAACAAGAAATTTCATTGACCATTGACAACCATTACAGACGACTGGTTCACCACCCAACTACCATCATCTACTCGAAAATACTAAAAGCATTCACTCACCACCATCAGAAACTAACAACTACTACTACACACCACATGTCAAGCAGTTAAATAAACATAC
The DNA here is from genome assembly GCA_030686995.1 of Artemisia argyi. Classification (NCBI taxonomy): domain Eukaryota; kingdom Viridiplantae; phylum Streptophyta; class Magnoliopsida; order Asterales; family Asteraceae; genus Artemisia; species Artemisia argyi. Next base: position 69,207,711 of record CM060697.1, read on the forward strand.
AATGCAAACAAAACCCAACTGATGATGATATACTTCTTGTACTTGGACCGCTGTTCTTCAAGCTCTTCAACAACACCTCGTAGAGCATTAATCCTCCTCAACAAACCAGGGATAATGTCTACTGACCTTGCGCACATCGGAGGATCCAACCATCCTAGAAAAGGACAGTTTGAGCCCTGAAACAACAAAGTGTGTAAATAAGCAACACATTTTTTTTTTAAATAAACAACACAATGACAAACTTACAATTGTCGGACAGCCAAAGAAATGGCGACCTGGATTCCTGTTTGTCCAAGAAGTCTTGACAACAGCGGGTTTACCACATGTGCAGACCACCATCGTTGCTCTATTTTTCTTTTGAAAAGATGTGTGTTTTACATACTTATTATGTGCACAATGGACGGGTATTTACATGGTTCACTTCTGACCAACGGTCGAATTTTTACACAACACGCATCAAATATTAGGGACGAAACATGCAAAGCGTTTGCTACAATATACAAACGGCATTGGGGACGAACGGTGAGAATATGAAATAGGTGAAAAGATGAAAAAACCCAAGCTTGCCACATCAGATAACGGACGGACATAACGTCCGTCTGCCAAAACGCGTTCCCAGGGACCAAACGAGCCGTCGTTTGACAAGTTCAGGGACGAAAGTGAAAAAAAAATAGTTTAAGGACGATACACGATAATCTTGACAAGTTTAGGGACGAACGGTGAAATTTTGTCAGTTTGAAATAATGCTAAAGAAAATATGTTAGCTTAAAAAAGAGTAAATTGCAGAAATGGTCTCTGTGCTTTCCTCTGATTGCATGTTTAGTCCCTGGTCTTTCCAAATTGCAGGCGGCCTTCCTGTGGGGAGTTTTTGGTTCCGTTTTAGTCTTTGGCTAGGGATTAGATGTGCAATTTTGAGCAAACCACATGGACCATTTTTGCAATGGCCAGGAATCAAAACGGAACAAAAAACTCCCCACAGGGAGGCCACCTGCAATTTCGAAAGACCAGGGACTAAACATGCAATCTGAGCAAACCACAAGGACCATTTATGCAATTTACTACTTAAAAAATTAAGATTTTTTTTATATGAAGTTTCAAATACATTATAAAGTACATTTATTAAAATAACACTACATTTAATCTAACTCTTTTTAAATAGAGCATTGTTACAACTCATTCATTAGAGTATTACGAAGTATTTTTTAATCTTTGATCTTAAAATACAAGCGTCTGAATTTGTGTTGTTTATTTTTCCACGTCATATGTACTTTCAATTATCAATTAAATAATCTCCGGTTGTCATTAACATTGGAATCTACACGTTATAATTTTGCAACGACCAAGCAAACACATGATTCTTTATACATACCAAGTACGAAAAAAAATAAAAGCCATGATAATGGCAAAAAAATAAATAAAATAAGAGTTATGCTTTAACGACTAACATTTATGGTTTTTAATCAAATTAAAATTGTGTTGCAAATAGTAATATTGCTCGTGTTTTATGTGGGGTCTAAGTGTCTAGAACTCTAGATAAGGTTTGGTAAGGTCTACGAGTGTACAGCAACTTGTCATTTCATTTTGTCTTGTGTATAAATGACACTTCAAATTTATCCAGAAAGATATAAATATAAAGATTAAACTTATGTCCATAATTTACGTTTCAATTGTTTAAAAGTTTTCTTTGTTAAGAAAAAATGTTTAAAAAATTAAATTATCTGTTGGTTCTTAGTGAATAGTTGTTGTACTTTTTGGTTTTATGTGTAATAAAGAGTGCTACTAGTATTATTTTTAGGCTACAAAGAGGTGCATGAACCAATATATGTTATTACTACCATGGAATCTTGAATGAGTAATCAAAAGATTTTATAAACGAGCTATACTTTATATCCTAATGGAGTATTAAATTTGGTGTATATTGAATCGTGGGGTGGAAGCATAAACATGTGTAGACCAAATTTATATTCAAAAAACTAGAGTTAAATAAAGCACATGTGGATTATATGTTAGTATAATATCTATCGGGGACCATAGAAAACAAACATGGAAATAAGCATACCATGTGCCCACGATAGATGCTTTTTATGCCCATTGTTTGATGTGAAGTAACCTGTAAGTTGACTACCTCACCATTATTTGTTTATTCAATTAAATATATTTTTATTTATTTTTTAATATTAAAGTTATGTTATTTCTGTATTTGTTCTCTAGATAGATCGTATGTTTCTTTAATATTAATTACTCATTTTGAAGGAATCTTTTTTTGTATTTTATCATATGTTATGACATCTGGTTTTGAAGGGTAAATGGGAACGGATTAATTTATACAATCTTGTTAATCATGGAATATAAGAAAGTTATTAAATTTAATCCTGTTTATATACATAGTTTGTAAAGAACGTGAAAGCAATATGTGTCACCAAAAAATTAAAAACCCACACATCCTCACATCAAATAGTTGTTCTGTCCAAAAATTTTTGGTTTATCTCGTTTCATTTTCTATTTTTATTATGTGTGACTAATAAATACTAGTAAGTTTTGCCTTTCCGAAAAAAAAATAAATAAATACTAGTAAGTTTCTTATTTCATTCGAGAGAATTGCAAAAATCGTTCCTAAAGTTTGGCCAAATTGCACGTTTCGTCCCGGAAGTTTGGAAAGTGTAAGGATCGTCCCTGTGGGAAACTTTTGGAGCAAAAATCGTCCTTGGCCTACTTCAAATGACTAAAATACCCCTGCCAAACTTTAGGGACGATTTTTGCAATTCTCTCTTTTTCAGATTCTTACTCAAATGGTCCCTGTGCTTCGCTGGACATTACAAATTTAGTCCTAACTTTTTTTTTTTAAATTTATTTATTTAACTATTAATATTAGTATTATTTTTTTATACGATTTCGCCCGTTTTTGTCCGTTTTTCTCACGTTTTTTTCGTTTTCATACGTTTTTGTCCGTTCTTGTTACGTTTTTTTTGTTTTCATACGTTTTTGTCCATTTTTTCTACGTTTTTTCCGCTTTCATATGTTTTTGTTCGTTTTTCTTACGTTTTTGTCCGTTTTTCTCACGTTTTTTTCGTTTTCATACGTTTTTGTTCGTTTTTCTTACGTTTTTTCCGTTCTTGTTACATTTTTTTTCATACATTTTTGTCCATTTTTCTTACGTTTTTTTTCTGTTTTCATACATTTTGTCCGTTCTTTTTACGTTTTTTCCGTTTTGGATGAAGTCTAAAGATTTTTTCTTTTAAAAAATATATTTCTTTTCGAAATATCTTTTTTCAAAAACTTTTTTTTTCTATTTTTTTTTCAAAAAAAAAATTTCTGCAACTTTTTTTTCGAAATTTTATTTTCTAAATCTTTTTTTCGAAAAAAAATATCAAAACATATTTATCGAAAAAAATTCTTAAAATATTCGAAAAATAAAAGTATTTTTTTAGAAAAAATTTAGAAAAAATCTAAACAATATACTTTTTAAAAAAATCGAATAAATTTTTTTTCGAATAAAAATTTTTTAGAAAAATATTTGAAAATAAAAATATTTTTTAGAAAAAATATTTAAAAAAAATATTTTTTAGAAAAAATATTTAAAAAAAATACTTTTTTTAGAAAAATTTTCGAAATATTTGAATTTTTTTTCGAAAACATGTTTTTTGAAATTTTAAAATTCAAAAACATTTTTTCAAATTTTTTTTCGGAAACCTTTTTTTATTTTATTTTTCTAAATTTTTTTTTGAAATTTTTTTTTGGAAATTTTTTGTTGGTGATGGACAGTGTAAACACGGACGAAAAAGTAAAAAAATGGAAGAAAAACGTATAAAAACGAAAAAAACGTAAGAAGAACTGATAAAAACATAAGAAAAACGGACAAAAAACATATGAAAACGGACAAAAACGTGAGAAAAACGGACAAAAACGTATGAAAACAAAAAAAAAACGTAACAAGAACGGACAAAAACGTAAGAAAAACGAACAAAAACGTATGAAAACGAAAAAAACGTGAGAAAAACGGACAAAAACGTAAGAAAAACGTAAGAAAAACGGACAAAAACGAAAGAAAAACGGACAAAAACGGACGAAATCGTATAAAAAAAATAATACTAATATTAATAGTTAAATAAATAAATTAAAAAAAAAGTTAGGACTAAATTTGTAATGCCCAGCAAAGCACAGAGACCATTTGTGTAAGAATCTGAAAAAGTGAGAATTGCAAAAATCGTCCCTAAAGTTTGGCAGGGGTATTTTAGTCATTTGAAGTAGGCCAGAGATGATTTTTGCCCCAAAAGTTTCCCACAGGGACTATCCTTGCACTTTCCAAACTTCCGGGATGAAACGTGCAATTTGGCTAAACTTTAGGGACGATTTTTGCAATTCTCTCATTTCATTCTTTAAAAGTTGCCATTATTTGAACATTTGCATTTAATTGATGTATTAAATGAAAAGTAAACTTTACATTTTGGTAACTAAAATATTTATTTGTTATACGAATATCATAAACTATGAAATTTTTCTTGGTAGTCAATAGAATTGTGACGGAGATGGATTGTTTAATAGTTGTTTTCATAGTGATATGATAACTCAAAATTATATCGGGCCACTTGCTAATTCAGGAAATAAGTTAAATGATTGGTCCAACTTAATGCCTTAATGGTCACACTCATATTTGTGAAACAAATCTTTCTAAAAAAAATAACATGGAAAACGAATAAAGAGGACTGCCTCCCAATAACCCCTTCGATTTAAGGAAAGTGGTGCTTCAAAGTACTACCTTTAGTTAAGGAATGTTTGGTTACAAACTCAAGATACCATTTAGAGAAAATTAGTCCAGATAATAAGGGTGCGTTTAGTTGAGGGAAAACACCCTCGTTTTTCACAAAATGTTTTGTGAAAAACAAGGAAAACAGAGATCGCGTTCAAGTTAGTGTTTTCCAATAAAATTCTCTACAAAACACAAAATTCATATTTCCAACTTTAATACACAAAACTACAAAACATTTTTTTCCCCCCTATTTTCTATTAAAATAACCCAAAATCCGTTTTCGTCAGTTGTTTTACGTTTTCGATTGATTTTTTACGTTTTCATCCATTTTTTTACGTTTTCGTCAGATTTTTTACGTTTTCGTCAGATTTTTTATGCTTTCGTCTGTTTTTTTACGTTTTCGTCAGATTTTTTACGTTTTCGTCTGTTTTCTTACGTTTTCGTCAGATTTTTTACGTTTTCGTCAGTTTTTAACGTTTTCGTCCGATTTTTTCGTTTTCGTCCGTTTTTTTACGTTTTCTTCCAATTTTTTACGTTTTCGTCCGTTTTTTACGTCTTCGTCCATTTTTTTACGTTTTCGTCAGGTTTTTTACGTTTTCGTCTATTTTCTTACGTTTTCGTCAGATTTTTTACGTTTTCATCTGTTTTTTTACATTTTCGTCAGATTTTTTACGTTTTCGTCCGATTCTTTACGTTTTCATCTGATTTTTTACATTTTCGTCCGTTTTTTTACGTTTTCGTCAGATTTTTTACGTTTTCGTCAGATTTTTTACGTTTTCGTCTGATTCTTTACGTTTTCGTCTGATTTTTTCAGTTTTCCTTCGATTTTTTACGTTTTCGTCAGATTTTTTCAGTTTTCCTTCGATTTTTTACGTTTTCATCAGATTTTTTAAGTTTTCGTTCGCTTTTTTACGTTTTCGTCCGTTTTTTTACGTTTTCGTCAGATTTTTTTATGTTTTCGTCCGTTTTTTTACGTTTTCGTCAGATTTTTTACGTTTTCGTAAGATTTTTTACGTTTTCGTCCGATTTTTTACGTTTTTGTCCCTTTTTTTACGTTTTCGTTAGATTTTTTACTTTTTCGCCAGACTTTTTACGTTATAAAAAAAGAGATGGAAACATCCAAAATCAAACAAAAAAGTAAAAAGACGGACAAGAACGTAATAAAATAGACGAAAACGTATAAAAACGTATGAAAACTTAAAAAATCAGACAAAAACGTAAAGAGTCTATCGAAAACGTAAAAAACGGATGAAAACGTAAAAAATCTGACGAAAACTTAAAAAATAGGACGAAAACGTAAAAAAAATGATGAAAACGTAAAGAAAACTTGACAAGAAAGTTAAAAAACGGGCGAAAACGTAAAAAGCAAACGATAACCCAAAAATTCGGACGAAAATGTAAAAAAAACAGACAAAAACATAAAAAAGCTGACGAAAATGTAAAAAAAAGGGATGAAAACGTAAAAAAACAGACGAAAACGTAAAAAAACAAACAAAAACGGACAAAAACGAAAAATATCGGAAGAAAACGTTATTTGATATTATATTTTAATTTTTTAATTTCTTTATTTTTCTCGTATTACATTTCAACTAATGATAAAAAGTTTTAGTAGAAAGAGATGATATTAGAAGTAAACACTTATTATTAGACGGAGATGTTATATTTCACGCCTTACATAACAATGTCATTTTTAGTCTAATTTACACGACATATTTTCAAGTTCATTTTTTCTTATAAAGTTTCAAAACAAGCTTTCTAGCACCTGATTAGGTTGATCGGATAATGTGGCAAACGAGTTAAGGGTTTTGTATCAAGTAACTCAAGTTTGTTCAATTCAAGCTTTATCGAGTTTGAAGTCAACTTAAACCCATTCAAATTGGAGTATATCTAGCTTTCGAGTTGGGTTCAAACAATGTTGCTAGTTAAAAACGATTTGATATTACTTTTTATTGGCTATATGAGGTCTCAAGTTAAGAGGTGCATCATGTTATGTTGAATCAATCATACTATCATAGGGCCCGATGGGAGCTTGAAATTGGTTTATTTCATTTGTAGCCTTAAATTCGAGTTCATAAATGTCTCTTTAATGTGTAATTTTCAGTTTGAAATGATGCTTCTTTAACGTGGGATTGTATAACGTACATAATTCATATGATTAATATGAATAATAAAAAAACAAAGATAATTTTGGTAATCATTTCAAATTCAAGTAACTATTAGATCACACACAATGGTAACACAGGTTATTACTTAACTCAGTGCCATGTCAGCGGCACATCAGCTTTAACACTTTTATCTTAACTCAGAAAAAAACACTCTCAACAATAACTCTGCTTTAACTCAACTATTTTCATATTCAACCCTTAAACTAAAACTAACAATTCATTTAATAAACCACAATACCACATAACATTAAATCTTAAACATTATAATACAACAATTACAACGATTAAAAACTTAAAATGACAATTACAACGATTAAATTAAACGAAACATAGGAAATTTAAACCATACGAATTACAACAACTTATTCATCGTCTTCGGAGTATTCTTCTTCCTATTCTTGTTGTCGTTGAAGACGTTTCTGCCAAACATGCTCCATAAGGTCTCGTTGGAGTTGAGTATGCATTTTGGAGTCGCGCATTTCCCTTGATTTGCGACCCTGCGTATCACATCTGTCGATCCAACTTTCTTGCCTCAAATTTGGTGCCGGATCCACCCACATTTTGTGATACTCACGGAGTGCAAATTTTTGATCTTTCATAATCATGTTATGCAAAATAATGCAGGTATACATGATTCGTTGTATCTTGAAAATTTCCAATGCACGTGCCAGTTGTTGTAGTATACCCCAACGTCCTTGAAGCACACCAAAAGCACGTTCGACATCCTTTCGTGCACCTTCTTACTTCCTTTTAAAACTATGTTTCTCGTCAGTCATTGCCGAGAAGGATTTGACGAAAGTTGCCCACTGTGGGTAAATTCCGTTAGCTAAGTAATACCCCTGTTCATACCTTCTTCCATTACCATATAGGGTGCCCATGGGGATTCGTTAGCAAGAATGTCGTCGAACAAGTTAGAGTTATCTAAAACATTAATATCATTATTTGCCCATGACATACCAAAAAATGCATGTCAAATTCACAAATCTTGTGAAGCAACAGCTTCAAGCATTATTGTTGGATATCTTTTATCACCCCTACCAAATTTCCCCTGCCAAGCCACCGGACAATTTTTCCACACCCAATGCATGCAATCAATGCTACCAAGCATTCCCCAAAAACCATGTTCACGTTCATGCTTTTCATAAATACTTTCCAAGCATTCCCGGAAAACCATGTTCACGTTCATGCTTTTCATAAATACTTTGAATGTCGGACCAGGTTGGTTTTCTTAAAAACTCATGCATAAACAAATCCATAACACACTTGTTAAAATTATCTAGACAAATACGTGAAGTAGTCTCACCCATTTGCAAATACTCATCGAACGCATCGGGTGAGGTGTCGTATGCCAATTGGCGTATGGCAGATGTACACTTCATTAGAGCACTAATACTCATTCAACCTATACAATCGGGTCCTACATTAAAGTATTTAAAATGATCTGGAAGAGGATCGGATTCATAAGATTCAATACCTTTGACTATTTGTAGAAATAGTCTCCGGCTCATACAAAACCTTCTACAGACTTACCGTGCGTATACTTACAACCTTGAACTAAATAGTCATTTTGCAAACGTTCTTCAGCAAGCTCACGTTCACGATATATGTGGGTATGGGGCACCTGAGGATGATATGCTTCTTGTTTTAAGCGTTGCTGATACTCATACGCGTCAAACATAAACTGTATATCTTCTTCGTCATCAATGTCTGACCAGCTCCGACCTAATTCGTTATTTTGATTTGGATCCACTGTAAATGAAGAAGTTTTTTTTTTTTTTTTTTTTTTTTTTTTTTTTTTTTTTTTTTTTTTTTGAGGAAGTATAAAAAGTTGAGAATTAGTAGTGGATGAGTGAAAAAATATATATGTGTTTAGTTGGTATTTATAGTGGTGGTTAAATGATTTTGAATTTTGTTTTTATAAAATATGCAAAATAGCCGTAATATATAGTCCTCTGCAAGTGCTCTTAATATCAATTAACATTCAAATATAGTAATTTGAGTTAATTTAATACCCCTAACATAGACAATAGTGACACAAGTTAAAAAAATCTATAAGAATAATAACAAGGAATTATGCACTTGTGTTTTAAAAACATTGACCACACATGTTGTAATCACCCGTAAAATCTTACCACTATCATTCCCACTACAAATACCTATGTCAGGTATTTCACAGGTAAATCTTTGCTTTTTATGTGCATTCACTACCTGCATAACTCTCTAACTTTGTTCACATATCTACACAAGACAAATATCTCTACCCACACATTCTATAAACCTCTGGTATGTCAAGCACAAGATCACAACACTACCACAATAAATAATCTATCAATCTAACACACTAAACTCATCACAAAACCCTAATTAAGCTTTAATTAGGTCTATGTGCTTACAAAACCCTAATTGTTTATCTAAACTAGTTTGAAAGTGTTCAAGACTTATGTATGAGTTACCTTAGGAATAATAGGATATCTTAGCACTCTTAGACCCTAGTACAACCTCTTAGAGCTTAGGTACAAGTCTCTTAAGTACAAAACCATAACTAGGTCATAACTTCCCGGAACTAGATCTAAACTATCCCAAATCTCTACCATAAGCTACCACCACTTAGTATAAGCTTCTTAGGACTTAATCTTAGTCACTAGAAACTCATAGAACCCTAATCTAGGTACTAAACCCTAGGAAAAACCCTAAACTCTCACTAGGCAAAACTAGGTTAAAACTAAACCTAACACCTAAACTAAGCTACCATAGCACCTCAAATCTTACAAGCAAGCACCCTAGCACCTATACTAGACTAAGCTAGCACCCTAGCACCACCCTAGCAAGCAAGAAAGGAGGTGGATCACCTCCTTGTCACCACCTTCACTCGTTAGGGCAACCATGGCCACAACCGGCCTATGGCGCCCCTAGCTACCCCATAGCAGTCCTTAGTCATAATATAGGTCCTCCAAATCAGCTAGTAGCTTAGGATAGTCACCTCCCCCCCCCCCCCCCCACGACACCTCCACTTTTCCTTTCTTAGTCGCTACTCCAAACGACCCTATAAATAATGAGCCTTCCTCCTCCATTTCTCTTTACACCTCCACTCCCTTCTCTATCTACACTTTCTATAGTATAAGACCCTTAGAACCATAAGAAGTCGAGTACAATAGGCCTAGTACTAGTCGAGTGCTAGTTTGAGTCGAAACCCTAGTTGGTCACGTTAAGCCTTCCACGACCTAGGTAAGATTCCTTTTTGATCCTAATAGCTTTAGTACTGATATAGGACTCCTAGGATATGCCTTAGAACCTTTAGATAAGCCTTGATCATTTTCCTTTAGGACTTTTCATTTTAAAACCTTAATTATAGACTAAATGCAAATTTTATGCTATAAACCCTTATCATAAGCTATAAGATAGTTTAGGCAACTTAGATAAGCTAATATTAGTTAACCATGAGCTAGGAAACTTTTTTGTTTCATAAAAATATAGTTTACATGGAATTAGGACTAGTTTTGCAAAGTTTTCCAAGCATAGGGGTATATATGGTAACTTTCTGAAAATATTAAGTCTAGGGACTATTTTTGACATTTCTTAAAAGTTATAAATATAAGGACCCTTGATTGGTCCTGAACCGTCTTATTATTATTGACCAAAGTCAACAAGTCAAAGATAGCCTAGAATCAATACTCCGGTGATAGTGTAGTGTTTCCCCGGGTCGTGAAAGTCCCAGCGAGATTGAAATGGTGCTTTTGGAATCGTTTATGAGAAAGTGGCACTGAGGACAGTAGCCAGATGATGTAGGAATGATGTTGCTACTGTTATTTTGGTATTGACAAACAGATATATTATTCACAATAATCAGATACCAGATATATGCACAAATTGACAATTAAGATCACGTATCGGACTGGAAAAGTGGGTTTTGGTATTTAACAAACTACAGGGGGTGCTTTTGACACTTTTCAAAACTTAAAATTAAAAATGAAAAAGAAATTATAAAAGTGATTAAAATAATATTAAACTATTATTTAATTAATTAAACTATTTAAAATCTAAATTAAAATATAATTTAATTAAACTAAAAATGACAAATGATGTAAATTAAACTAAAAATTTATAAAAATATTTTCTAAACCTAAATTGGAACTTAAAGAAAATATGAAAAATTAAAAATAATATTTTTGTCTTTTTGTGGTTTTGTTATTAATTAAAAACTATTTAACTTAATTTAACTAATTAAACTACTTTTAATTTATATTAATACTAAATTAACTTGGAAAATTAAGATAAAATTTATAAAATTACTTAACCATTACAGGAATCCTAAAAAATTATAAAAACTCTAAAAATTATATTTTAAGATTAATCTACTAATTAATTACCTTTTAATTAACTTAAGTTTATTTTAAACAAATAAAATAAGAAAACTAGAAAATGAACAGTAGAATCTCAAAATTTATTTTCTAAAAACTTATTAGACTATATTAGAACTAGAAAAATTATAAAAACTAGATTTAACCTTATAAAAACTAATTAAGCTATTTAATATTTGATATTAAGTAATAATAAAGAAAATTAAAATTAAATCTAATTAACACTAAATGACAAAATAAAAATCTGAAAAAATTATCAAAATTACTTTACTATATAAGGTATTTAATAAAAATATAAAAATACTAGTTACTTAATTAAAATTTAAAAATGAAAATTAAACTTAAATGGAATTAAATAGAAACTATCACTTATTTAAAACTTGACTTTTTTTGATTTTTCTTTTTCAGAACTACTAAACACCTTAAAAAGACAAACTTTTGTAAAAACACTTTTTAAGATAGCTTATAAATAAGCTATAACACCCCCTTGTCTCAAACAGTTGACTTTGGTTGACTGTTTGGTCAATCTGGGTCAAATGGCCTTGGGTGGGGTCCACAATGGTAAAAACAGATACAAACAAGTTTAACAAACCTAATTAATCTAGGAACAACAAACAATAAGCATAAATAAGCTGTTTAAGGCCAGATAAGCACTTTACAAATCCAAAGTTTACTCAGATTAGGGACAAACTTGGTGAGCAATTGCAGGTGGGGTCCACTTGTCCTAAGGTCAAACCAATGGTCAAAGGTGAGACTCTGGTAGGAGGGGGGTTGGAAAAACTTCCTTATGGGGTCTGGGGTCCACAATGGTGGTCACAAAACACCACCCAAGTGATGGTGGTGAGGTGATGACTGGGTGAGCAGGGCACAAGCTTGCCCTGCAGGTTACTTTGTTGGTCTGTGGGACCCACTTACACTCCTAAACAAATTAAGCAAAAAATTAAGCTGATAGATTAGCTGATAGACTTTTATCACACAAAATTTCAAAACCTAATATCCATTCCACAGTTCACAATAAAAATTGGAAATTTGGTAAAAATCTGAAAAGGTGACTTTTGACTTTTGACAAGAACTTGAACTTTTGACTTTATTGAGATTCTAAGTGATCTAAGCTACTGATTATGATACTTTAAGCTAAAATAAGATGACTAAAAGCTAGATTAACCAATTCTTATCAGATTATGAGCTTATGGGATCCTAATTTCTACACAGTTGATTGTGTGGGGAATTAGAGTGAGATTTTGACTTTTTGCTCTATACTAAACCAATTTTATGACTTATTAAACTAACTTAGAACTAATGTGACTAGACTGAACCAGAAACAACCAATAAAACAACCTCAAGATCAGTGGATCCTACTGATCCAAACACACCTATTGTTTGACTGATTTGAGTTTTTCAAGACAGATGGTCACTTAGGTTCAAATTATTGATTCCAACCTCCTAATTTTGACTGAGTAAGCTTGTTTAAGTTCTAGAAAACAGATTAACACTACAATGGCACCAGTTTTACTCTAAAGCAAAGTTTGACAGTTGAAATTAAAGCATTAAGTAATTATGAATTCTAACAAACAAACTATGATTATCAAACTAAAAATTACTTAAATAACAATTAAGAAACACAATGCAAGCACAAAGTATCAGATACAAGCTAGGAATTTAGAAACTAAATTTTTGAGGAAAAATGGAAATGAGTAAAAAACTTACTGAATACTTCTAGCAAGAACAAGAAGTTTTCCTATGTAGCCTATCTTTAAATAGGCTATTTCCAACTCAATCCAGTTCCTTGATGATCCTCCATACCTGAAACAAACAACAAAGACATACACAGTTGACTTATGTTGACTTTTTTAAACTTTTGTTTCTCTTCTACTAGTACTGAGTTTTAGGAGTCTCTAAAGCTTGAACAAGCTTAGGGGAGCTTATATGAGCTAAGAGTCCAATACATAAGACTTACAACAACAAGAACTGAACAATATGAAAAATTGAAATATAATTAAAATTGCATAAGATGTAATAATAAAGGAAACTTAAAATTAATAACTGAAAGCAAGTTACAATACAATAAAAACAAGGTTACCACTGCTTAAGAGCTTGGGTGTACCCTAGAATTGACAATTGAATTTAAACGACATTAACTAAACTAAATTAACTACTCTTTCTTCTTCTTGCACTCTCTTCTATTTATAAGCATCCATTAGGGTTACCCTCTGCTTCTTGATCAAATCCCACCATCTTTTGCTAATTTTGGTCCACTAATGAGCTTACACGTAATTTTGGCGCCAAAACTTGCTTCTTCAAATTGCCTTTGACAACGTGTATTTGGGAGGAGCATTAAATGCTGAGGTGAGGGGTAGGTGTAGGGAGGTGGGAAGGTAATGATTGTGAAGGCTTGGCTTGTGATTGGAGGAGAGGGGAGGTTGCAAGTGGTGGTGTTGAGGAGGGAAGGGGACGGGTCAACTGAGGGTTGACCGTTTGGTTATTTAAAACGGTTTAGGGGATTGGGTGGGCTCAAGTGGTGGACTGGGTAATTTCTTTGGGCCCAAGTTGGATTTATTTGGTGGATTGGACTTAGGTTAGGCTTAGGGGTTTGGATTGGTTTAGCTTATTTTGGATCCGGTTGGGATTTTGTTAACACAAGGACCTTTTTTGCAATTTTAGGAAAGTTGAGGGTGTAAACTTGGCATCCTTTTAATTTGTTTTCAAGGGTGTGTAATGCCATATGATGAATAGTAGAAGGTCCTTTGGTGATTTTTCAATTTATTTTTCACCAGGGACTGAAACCGTCAAACTTTCAAACTTCAGGGACCAATTGTGTAAATATCACCAAACTTTCCACCAAGGACCAAACCTGCCATAAGAGATTAGTGCAAGGACAAAATTTGTTTTTCTCAAAGTTTTCATATCCCAGGGACTATTTTTGACAATTTCCAGGTTTCAGGGACTAAACTTGACATTTTGTGAAACTTTTCACCAAAGGACTAATTATGTAACTTTTTGATTTTTAAGGGCCTTTGGTGATTTTTTCAAGTTTTTGGAATGACCAGGGACTAGATTTGACAACTTTTGAAAGTTGGGGGACTGAAACTGCCAATTATGCAAACTTTGTGCGTTTTTCATCTGTTTTTTGGTATTTTTGCATTTGAAACATGTAAAACACTTTCCTGGGATATTTTCACTATTTTGATTCATTATTGAGTGTTTTTGGATGTTTTGGCAGTTCAGAATTGGTAAAAATGATGAGTATTTACACACTCATCAATCCCCCACACTAAAACATTGCTAGTCCCTAGCAATATTTTGAGAAAAACTTAATGGATTTGAAACTCTTTACCAAAAGCCATCACTTCTGGAGTAGCCAGGTGTAAGAACTGTGGCACACCTGATAACCGTGTGATTTTGAGCAAACCACCAGCTGTCAACGGATTTGATTTGTCTTTACCAAAAGCCGTTTGCTTCTGGACTAGCCAGCATCTTGATGGACTAAGTCAACATCTTGGTGAGCTGAATACCAATTATGGATTTTCCACTGCCTTTACCACAAGCCATAATCTTGTGGGCTAGCCAACTCATTTGCTTATGAGGATGCGGGGGAGCTGAGGAACCATGCAATTTTTGGCAAACTGCCAGCCATCAACGGGTTTGAGATGTCTTTACCAAGAGCCGTTTGCTCCTGGACTAGCCAATCCCTTTGTCATTTAGACTTTGGCGGACTGATAACCACAAAAATTTTGGAATAAAGTGAAAAATTTTGAAAAATTTTGGCCTAAAAATGGGGGTACTTGGAAAGTTTTGTGATAAAATTCGTAAGAATTCCCCCCCCCCCCCCCCCCACACTAGAACTGAATATTGTCCTCAATATTCAAAGTCCCGGCTATTATGCCGAATCTCTGAATGGAAAAGCTAATATTCGATTCTAACTGTGGAAATTTCTATTTTTCACTTTATTTTATCTGTACATACAATTTTTTTTTTTTTTTTTTTTTTTTTTTTTTTTTTTTTTTTTTTTGGCTCACTACCTCCCAGGCTTGTGTTAGGTTTACCACGCAAGCTAATCACTTGTGAATGATTAACTGTAATAAATTTGCCCTAACAGCCCGGGAGTTGAATGATAAAGTTTATAATATACATACACCTTCCAGGTTTGTGTCAGGTTTACCACGCTAGCTAATCACTTGTGAATGATTAACTGTAATAAATCCGCCCTGACAGCCTGGAAGATGAATAATAATATACATACACTTCCCAGGCTTGTGTCAAGTTTACCACGCTAGCTAATCACTTGTGAATGATTAACTGTAGTAAATCTGTCCTGACAGCCCGGGATTTGAATGACATAATATACATACAAAACATGTTTATTGAATTTTTAAAAATATTTACTTTTGAAACGGTGGGGGATGGCCACTCCCCCACACTAGGGTGGTAGAAAGTAGAAAGAAGTCAGAAATACGGGTGAAAACCCATATATGCTGCTAATTTTTGTTCACCGAGTCACTAGCTTGACTCGATCCCCGAATTCATTGGTCCATGGGGAAAGTTTGGAGATCCGGGACAACCAAGGGTGGTGTGTCATCTCCAAAATAATGTTTCAATCTGTGACCATTCACTTTGAAGTTGGGACCTTCGGGTTGAGATAACTCAACAGTCCCGTATGGGTATACTTTAGCAATAGTGAATGGTCCAGTCCATCGGGTTTTTAATTTCCCCGAGAAGATCTTTAATCTGGAATTGAAAAGAAGGACTCTGTCACCGACGTTGAAAACTCGGTTCTTAATCTTAGAGTCGTGAATCTTCTTTGTCTTTTCTTTGTAGATCAAAGAGTTCTCGTAGGCTTGATCACGAAGTTCATTTAATTCATTGATTTGAACCTTACGGTGATCACCCGCTTTATGAAGGTCGTAGTTAGCATGTTTCAAGGCCCAGTAGGCTTTGTGCTCGAGCTCGATCGGCAAATGACACGCCTTCCCGTATACAAGCTTGTATGGAGTGCACCCGATGGGTGTTTTGTAAGCTGTACGGAAGGCCCAGAGTGCATCATCTAGTTTATCCGACCAGGAGGCACGGTTTTCACCTACTGTCCTCTCGAGAATCCGTTTTATACCACGGTTGGAAACCTCCACCTGCCCACTTGTTTGGGGGTGATAAGCGGTAGAAAGACGATGAGTAACACCGTACTTAAGCATGACTTTTGCAAATTGATCATTGCAAAAGTGAGTACCCGCGATCACTAATGATGGCACGTGGGGTTCCAAAACGAGCAAAGAGGGATTTCAAGAATTTCACGACTACTCGGGCATCATTAGTGGGTAAGGCCTTTGCCTCAACCCATTTTGACAAATAGTCAACAGCCACGAGTATGTATTTGTTTCCGTGAGAAGATGGGAATGGCCCCATAAAGTCAATGCCCCAGACGTCAAAGATTTCACAAACTTGAATAGCATTTTGCGGCATTTCGTTCTTTTGTGAAATATTCCCGTGACACTGACAAGCATCACAGGCTTTGACTAACTCGTGGGCATCCTTGTAGATTGTGGGCCAATAGAAACCGGAATCAAACACCTTTTTGGCGGTGTAGTTAGGACTATGGTGGCCCCCGGTGGGTCCAGCATGGCAAGCCTTGAGAATATCAATGGCTTCCTGTCCGTATACACATCGCCTGATGACTTGATCGGCACAGATTTTGAAGAGGAAGGGGTCGTCCCAGAAGTAATGTTTAACGTCTTTGAAGAATTTTTTCTTTTGTTGGGACGTTAACCCCTTCACTATGAAGTTACCCGCATGGTAATTTGCAAAGTCGGCAAACCATGGGGTAGTAGAGTCACCACGAAAAGCAACCGCATTGAGTGTCTCGAGAGGAAATGTTTCATTTATTTCCTTTTTCTCGGACACATCTTGATGAGGGTTCTCTAATCGTGAGAGATGATCAGCAGCAAGGTTCTCGGCTCCTTTTTTATCACGGATAATGATATCAAATTCCTGAAGGAGGAGAACCCAACGAAGAAGCCTCGGCTTTGCATCTTGTTTTGCAAATAGGTATTTCAAAGCCGAGTGATCTGTGTACACTACGCATTTAGTCAAGATTAGGTATGACCGAAATTTCTCGAAGGCATACACCACAGCTAGGAGTTCTTTTTCAGTGGTGGTGTAATGACCTTGAGCCTCAGTCATAGTTTTGCTTGCGTAGTGTATGGGCTGAAAGTATTTTGCTTTTCGTTGCCCCAAGACCGCACCTGTGGCAAAATCACTAGCATCGCACATAAGCTCAAAAGGTTGGTCCCAATCGGGGGCAACAAGAATCGGTGCCTCGGTAAGCTTTTTCTTTAATGTTTTGAAAGCTTCGATGCACACAGGAGAGAAGATGAAAGGAGCATCCTTCTCGAGGAGATGGGTCATAGGCCGGGCAATCTTAGAAAAATCTTGGATAAACCTACGGTAGAAGCCGGCATGACCCAAAAAGCTCCTAACACCTTTTACGGTGGTGGGATGAGGTAATTTGGCAATGACATCGATTTTAGCTCTGTCAACCTCAATCCCGTTTTTCGAAATCTTATGGCCGAGGACAATGCCCTCCTTGACCATAAAGTGGCTCTTCTCCCAGTTGAGACTTAGATTCGTTTCTTTGCAACGTTGAAGCATCTGTTCCAAGTGGGAGAGGCAAGTCTGAAATGAATCCCCGATGACTGAAAAGTCATCCATGAATACCTCCATAGTTTTCCCGATCATGTCGGAAAAAATAGACATCATGCATCTCTGGAACGTGCCTGGTGCATTACATAAGCCGAAAGGCATACGTCTGTAAGCAAAAGTTCCGTAGGGGCATGTGAAGGTAGTCTTCTCTTGATCCTGGGGATCGATGGGGATTTGGAAGTAACCCGAGAAGCCATCGAGGAAGCAGTAGTATTCATTCCCCGCAAGTCTTTCGAGTATTTGGTCCATAAAAGGGAGAGGAAAATGGTCTTTACGGGTGGCGTCATTTAACTTTCGATAGTCAATACAAACACGCCAACCCGTGACCAAACGAGTTGGAATCAACTCGTTATCCTCGTTGGTGACAACGGTAATGCCACCCTTTTTAGGAACACAATGAATTGGGCTAACCCAAGGACTGTCAGATATAGGGTAAATCAATCACGCATCAAGAAGTTTAAGAACTTCTTGTTTGATAACTTCGTGGATTTTGGGATTTACCCTTCTCTGATGTTGCACAGCTGGCTTAAAGTCATCCTCCATTAAGATTTTATGAGTACAAAAGTTCGGGCTTATGCCCTTAATGTCGGAGAGTTTCCAAGCAATTGCTTGCTTGTTTGACTTAAGAACCTTTAGGAGTGCAGCCTTTTCCTCATCTTTTAAGTCTTTGGCAATAATGACGGGTAATTTATTATCACCCTCCAGAAATGCATATTCTAGATGAGGAGGCAAGTCCTTGAGCTCAACCTCGGGTAAGTCTTCAGTTATTTCAACATTTTTGACTTCCGCTTTATGAAGTATTTGTGGAGACGGAGAGGGTGAAGGATCGTCATTTAACAATCTTTCAAGGAGAAGAATGTCCCCCTCCGGGTCAAGATAGTTTTCATCAACTCCATCGGGAATTGAGCTATCTTGAGCAAGAAAAGCCTCGAGCTCTTCCAAAAGGAAGTCACTTCCCTCAAACGGAGTGAGGGAAGGGGAAGAGTCGGAAATGATCGGGTCAGTAGAAAGACTGCAACTGGATGAGAAACCAAGGACCTCTTGGGATGATTCCTCCGACGCAATATCGATGATGTCAATACGGTTAACCGTTTCAGCGTCATAATTGGAAGAATATCTTGAAGTCTGATCAAGATTGAATGTTATGGCTTCGCCACCAACACGTAGAGTGATTTCTTCTTCGAATACATCGATTAAAGCACGACCCGTTCTTAAGAATCCTCTCCCGAGAATGAGAGGAACTCGTGGGTCAGCATCGAAATCAACAATCACGAAATCTGCCGGAAAGTGGAACTTTCCTACTTTCACAAAGATATCTTCGGCAATGCCGAGAGGACGGGATATAGTACGGTCTGCAAGCTCGAGTGTCATGCAGGTCGGAGTGAGAGTAGGTAGAGAAAGTCTTTTCCAGACTATGTAAGGCATCAGGTTAATGCTTGCGCCAAGATCGGCCAAGGCAAAGCATTCAACCATCCCAGGAAAAATACATGGAATGAGAAATTTCCCAGGATCTCCAAGCTTTTCGGGAAGCTTTTTCAAGAGCACTGCTGAGCAATGCTCGTTAAGAGGAGTTTTTGCCATCTCACACAGTTTTTCTTTGTTGCTTATCAGATTTTTGATTGTTGAAGCAAACTTAGGCATGAGAAGAAGAGCGTCCGCGAAGCTAATATCAAAGTGTAATTCTTGGAAAATTTGATAAAATTTTTCCATCTGATGGTTAGCTTTTTCGCGGTTCTTTTGTTCAGTCACTCGTGAAGGATATGGAATTGACGGCTTAGGGTTATTCTTTGAGATTTCATCAGGACACACAGGTGGATCAAATACAACTTTCGGCTTACGAGCCGGGACCGGGACAACTTGAGGGTGGACGTTGTTGGTACCTCCGTTATTAGTAGGAAGTACCTTGTCCGTAGTGACCTCAGGTTCACGTTCCGCTACCTTAGGAGGAGAAGAAGAGGTAGAAGGAATCGAGGGTCCATTGTATGATACCCCACTTCGGGTAGTGATCGCTTTGACATCGCCCCTCGGGTTAGCGATCGTGTTGCTCGGTAATGTACCAGAGCCCGAGGGTCGATCATTTAAAGACTTCTGAAGATCAGAGATCGTCTTGATCAATAACCGATTCGTTTCCTCTTGTGCTTTCATGAATTGTTTAATTTCAGCATCGGAGGAAGACGAGGGTGGAACAACGTTTTGATTTTGAACAGGGGGATTTTGAACACGGTTGTTTTGAAAATTCCCTTGATTTTGATTGTTGTTACCCTGAAAATTGTTTCTCTGATTGAAATTACCCTGATTGTAATTCCCTTGATTCTGGTTTCTTTGAAAATTTCCTTGAAAACCTTGGTTTTGATTGCCATTTTGAAAATTGTTTTGATTAAACTGGCCTTGATTTTGGTTCGGGTTTTGGAAATTTGAGTTTTGACCTTGGTTGAAATTCTGATTCGTGTTACGGTTTTGATTTTGGTTAAAACCTGGAGGTCCGAGAAAATTGTTGGAACGATAGCTTAAGAGATTACGGTCCCCTTGCGGTTGGTAAGAATTACCCCCCGTGTTGTAGGAACCGTTAGCAGCATAAACGTTCTCTTGAGAAAATTCAGCAGTAGCTGGACACTCGGAATACAGATGTGGGCCCCCACAAGTTTCACAACTTCGGGCCACGGCTTTCACTTGTTGATTTTGAGCCTGATGTTGTATCGTTTGGTTCATTCTCAACACAGCCGTAGAAATATCATCCATCTTTTTGGTAAGAGCGATTATTTCAGGAGATGATGATGATGAGGGAGTAACGGAATGACATGACGCTTCCCTCTCCGCAGAGGAATCCCAAAAGTTATGATGGGCAGTCATGTTCTCGATTAAGTCATAGCACTCCTCGGGACGCCTTTTCATAAAGGTCCCACCAGCAGCAGCATTGAGAATGTCTCGGTGCCTCAATGTCAGACCATTATAGAAGGTATCTATGATGGTAACTTGTAACATATTGTGGTTAGGGCACCGATCAATAGCTAGCTTATAACGCTCCCAAGCCTCAAAAAGAGACTCATCGGGAAGTTGCCGGAAGTTGCTGATATCATTACGTAACTTGGTAACCATGGATGGTGGAAAATATTTTGCTAAGAACTTGGTTACCATTTCATCAAAGGTTCGAATAGAATTCTTTGGAAGTCGGTCAAACCATGCAGTGGCATGATGAGCGAGAGAATAGGGGAAGAGGTACAGCCGAAGGGCATCATCGGTGACACCATGCTGTTTCATGCTTTGGGTGACCGTAAGATATTTGTCAAGATGCTTGTTGGCATCGTCACCCGGTAATCCGTGAAATTGACACGAATTTTGGACTTGTTGGATCATGTGATGCTTGAGGCCAAAGTCCGCAGCCCCAATAGTGAGTGGTGCAATAGGCCCACCCCGCCCTTGCATGGTAGGTTGGCACAGCTCCTCCATAGTTCGGAGATCGGGAGCTGGCTCATCCCTAGGAGGGTCAGGGGGTGGCAATAGTGGTGGTGGTGGCCCAGCGGCCATTTCGGTTTCTGTGTTAGAACGTAGCTCGGGTACGTCTTTCTGTTTTTTATTCTTTGTTTGAGACCGAGTGCGCATGCACTAAAAACAATTTTTCAACACAAGTTCGAGGCAAAGCTACAGTGAACTTAAACCAATAATCACAAGTGAGCAGCTTCTTTGAAAAAGGTACACTACTCACAGGGATACAAAGGCAAGTTTTAATCTTAAGTTTGGGAACTTATTATGGGTTTATTAATTGATTTTTTGAAAAACTGATTTAGGCTTATGGGTGTGTGTGCAGAAAACTTGGGAAATATTTTTGGAACTGATTCGTTAACCGAAATCGTCCCTTTAAGATTACTCGCAGGCTGGCGGGAGGAAGTAAATAGGTTTCCTCTTCAGTTCGCAATTTAATGTCAGAACTTACCTTAAACCAACTGTTTCAGGTTGTAATCTTAAAGAACACGAAGTAATTTAACTTCACAGTTTGTTTTTGATTGTTTTTAATTTTTTTGGTGTTTTTCAACACTTCAGGAGAAGTGTTAATGAACGTTTTTGATATGATTATGTTTTAAAAACTTTTTACAGGGAGGGTTTTAAAACCACTAAACTTAAAACGATTTTATAAAACACGCAACAACCTCCCCGGCAGCGGCGCCAAATTTTGATTGGTCCTGAACCGTCTTATTATTATTGACCAAAGTCAACAAGTCAAAGATAGCCTAGAATCAATACTCCGGTGATAGTGTAGTGTTTCCCCGGGTCGTGAAAGTCCCAGCGAGATTGAAATGATGCTTTTGGAATCGTTTATGAGAAAGTGGCACTGAGGACAGTAGCCAGATGATGTAGGAATGATGTTGCTACTGTTATTTTGGTATTGACAAACAAATATATTATTCACAATAATCAGATACCAGATATATGCACAAATTGATAATTAAGATCACGTATCGGACTGGAAAAGTGGGTTTTGGTATTTAACAAACTACAGGGGGTGCTTTTGACACTTTTCAAAACTTAAAATTAAAAATGAAAAAGAAATTATAAAAGTGATTAAAATAATATTAAACTATTATTTAATTAATTAAACTATTTAAAATCTAAATTAAAATCTAATTTAATTAAACTAAAAATGACAAATGATGTAAATTAAACTAAAAATTTATAAAAATATTTTCTAAACCTAAATTGGAACTTAAAGAAAATATAAAAAATTAAAAATAATATTTTTGTCTTTTTGTGGTTTTGTTATTAATTAAAAACTATTTAACTTAATTTAACTAATTAAACTACTTTTAATTTATATTAATACTAAATTAACTTGGAAAATTAAGATAAAATTTATAAAATTACTTAACCATTACAGGAATCCTAAAAAATTATAAAAACTATAAAAATTATATTTTAAGATTAATCTACTAATTAATTACCTTTTAATTAACTTAAGTTTATTTTAAACAAATAAAATAAGAAAACTAGAAAATGAACAGTAGAATCTCAAAATTTATTTTCTAAAAACTTATTAGACTATATTAGAACTAGAAAAATTATAAAAACTAGATTTAACCTTATAAAAACTAATTAAGCTATTTAATATTTGATATTAAGTAATAATAAAGAAAATTAAAATTAAATCTAATTAACACTAAATGACAAAATAAAAATCTGAAAAAATTATCAAAATTACTTTACTATATAAGGTATTTAATAAAAATATAAAAATACTAGTTACTTAATTAAAATTTAAAAATGAAAATTAAACTTAAATGGAATTAAATAGAAACTATCACTTATTTAAAACTTGACTTTTTTTGATTTTTATTTTTCAGAACTACTAAACACCTTAAAAAGACAAACTTTTGTAAAAACACTTTTTAAGATAGCTTATAAATAAGCTATAACACCCCCTTGTCTCAAACAGTTGACTTTGGTTGACTGTTTGGTCAATCTGGGTCAAATGGCCTTGGGTGGGGTCCACAATGGTAAAAACAGATACAAACAAGTTTAACAAACCTAATTAAGCTAGGAACAACAAACAATAAGCATAAATAAGCTGTTTAAGGCCAGATAAGCACTTTACAAATCCAAAGTTTACTCAGATTAGGGACAAACTTGGTGAGCAATTGCAGGTGGGGTCCACTTGTCCTAAGGTCAAACCAATGGTCAAAGGTGAGACTCTGGTAGGAGGGGGGTTGGAAAAACTTACTTATGGGGTCTGGGGTCCACAATGGTGGTCACAAAACACCACCCAAGTGATGGTGGTGAGGTGATGACTGGGTGAGCAGGGCACAAGCTTGCCCTGCAGGTTACTTTGTTGGTCTGTGGGACCCACTTACACTCCTAAACAAATTAAGCAAAAAATTAAGCTGATAGATTAGCTGATAGACTTTTATCACACAAAATTTCAAAACCTAATATCCATTCCACAGTTCACAATAAAAATTGGAAATTTGGTAAAAATCTGAAAAGGTGACTTTTGACTTTTGACAAGAACTTGAACTTTTGACTTTATTGAGATTCTAAGTGATCTAAGCTACTGATTATGATACTTTAAGCTAAAATAAGATGACTAAAAGCTAGATTAACCAATTCTTATCAGATTATGAGCTTATGGGATCCTAATTTCTACACAGTTGATTGTGTGGGGAATTAGAGTGAGATTTTGACTTTTTGCTCTATACTAAACCAATTTTATGACTTATTAAACTAACTTAGAACTAATGTGACTAGACTGAACCAGAAACAACCAATAAAACAACCTCAAGATCTGTGGATCCTACTGATCCAAACACACCTATTGTTTGACTGATTTGAGTTTTTCAAGACAGATGGTCACTTAGGTTCAAATTATTGATTCCAACCTCTTAATTTTGACTGAGTAAGCTTGTTTAAGTTCTAGAAAACAGATTAACACTACAATGGCACCAGTTTTACTCTAAAGCAAAGTTTGACAGTTGAAATTAAAGCATTAAGTAATTATGAATTCTAACAAACAAACTATGATTATCAAACTAAAAATTACTTAAATAACAATTAAGAAACACAATGCAAGCACAAAGTATCAGATACAAGCTAGGAATTTAGAAACTAAATTTTTGAGGAAAAATGGAAATGAGTAAAAAACTTACTGAATACTTCTAGCAAGAACAAGAAGTTTTCCTATGTAGCCTATCTTTAAATAGGCTATTTCCAACTCAATCCAGTTCCTTGATGATCCTCCATACCTGAAACAAACAACAAAGACATACACAGTTGACTTATGTTGACTTTTTTTAACTTTTGTTTTTCTTCTACTAGTACTGAGTTTTAGGAGTCTCTAAAGCTTGAACAAGCTTAGGGGAGCTTATATGAGCTAAGAGTCCAATACATAAGACTTACAACAACAACAACTGAACAATATGAAAAATTGAAATATAATTAAAATTGCATAAGATGTAATAATAAAGGAAACTTAAAATTAATAACTGAAAGCAAGTTACAATACAATAAAAACAAGGTTACCACTGCTTAAGAGCTTGGGTGTACCCTAGAATTGACAATTGAATTTAAACGACATTAACTAAACTAAATTAACTACTCTTTCTTCTTCTTGCACTCTCTTCTATTTATAAGCATCCATTAGGGTTACCCTCTGCTTCTTGATCAAATCCCACCATCTTTTGCTAATTTTGGTCCACTAATGAGCTTACACGTAATTTTGGCGCCAAAACTTGCTTCTTCAAATTGCCTCTGACAACGTGTATTTGGGAGGAGCATTAAATGCTGAGGTGAGGGGTAGGTGTAGGGAGGTGGGAAGGTAATGATTGTGAAGGCTTGGCTTGTGATTGGAGGAGAGGGGAGGTTGCAAGTGGTGGTGTTGAGGAGGGAAGGGGACGGGTCAACTGAGGGTTGACCGTTTGGTTATTTAAAACGATTTAGGGGATTGGGTGGGCTCAGGTGGTGGACTGGGTAATTTCTTTGGGCCCAAGTTGGATTTATTTGGTGGATTGGACTTAGGTTAGGCTTAGGGGTTTGGATTGGTTTAGCTTATTTTGGATCCGGTTGGGATTTTGTTAACACAAGGACCTTTTTTGCAATTTTAGGAAAGTTGAGGGTGTAAACTTGGCATCCTTTTAATTTGTTTTCAAGGGTGTGTAATGCCATATGATGAATAGTAGAAGGTCCTTTGGTGATTTTTCAATTTATTTTTCACCAGGGACTGAAACCGTCAAACTTTCAAACTTCAGGGACCAATTGTGTAAATATCACCAAACTTTCCACCAAGGACCAAACCTGCCATAAGAGATTAGTGCAAGGACAAAATTTGTTTTTCTCAAAGTTTTCATATCCCAGGGACTATTTTTGACAATTTCCAGGTTTCAGGGACTAAACTTGACATTTTGTGAAACTTTTCACCAAAGGACTAATTATGTAACTTTTTGATTTTTAAGGGCCTTTGGTGATTTTTTCAAGTTTTTGGAATGACCAGGGACTAGATTTGACAACTTTTGAAAGTTGGGGGACTGAAACTGCCAATTATGCAAACTTTGTGCGTTTTTCATCTGTTTTTTGGTATTTTTGCATTTGAAACATGTAAAACACTTTCCTGGGATATTTTCACTATTTTGATTCATTATTGAGTGTTTTTGGATGTTTTGGCAGTTCAGAATTGGTAAAAATGATGAGTATTTACACACTCATCAACCCTTTTTGCAAAATTCTATAACCTTAGGATAAAAAGATAAATAGTTATAAACTTATAAGGACTAGTTTTGCAAAAGCTATAAAGTTAAGGGTATAAATGGTAAATTTTAAAAACTTATAATTCCAAGGATCATTTATGTCATTTTCCTATAATATAGAAATATAGGGACTAATTGTGTAAAATCTAGATAGTTAAAAGTCTAAATAGTATAAGTATTATAAGTCTAGGGTAGATTTTGTAAATATATAAATTATAAGGGTATAAAGTGAAAGTATTTTCATATAAATATAGGGATAATTGTTTCTAAATGTATCGAACTTGCCACATTTTACTATTTTGTGTAATGAACTTTTTTTATTTTTTTATTTTTATTTTTGCTAATGTGTGTATCAAACTGCCTAATCCGTTCTATTCACTGAATGCTAACGTGATTAAGGTTTTTCCGTTAGAGTAAATTACATAAATCGTCCTTGTGGTTAGGCTCAAATTGTAAGTTTTGACCTTTTCTCTAAAAAATTGCTAACGGCCATTTAACAAAGGCAATGTTAGTCCATTTACCAATCATCATTTGCAATGTTAGTCCTTTAACAAAGGCAACGTTAGTCAATATACCATCGCCACCACCACCCACCATCGCCACCACCGCCGCCGCCGTCACCACCACCTACCGCCACCACTAGCACCACCATCGCCGTCGCCACCACCACCACCGCCGCTACCACTACCCACCACCGCCATCACCATTACCGCCACCGCCACCGCCATCGCTGCAACCACCACCACCACTATCGCCACCACCCACCGCCGGCGGTGGCAGTAGGTGGTGGCGACGACGGCGACAGTGGTGGCAGTGGGTGGCGGTGTGTGGTGGTGGCGGTGGTGGTGGGTGGAGTTGGTGGGTGGCGGTGGTGGTGGCGATGGTAAATAGACTAACGTTGCCTTTGATAAAGGACTAACGTTGCAAATGATCTTTGGTAAATGGACTAATATTGCCTTTGTTAAACGGCCGTTAGCAATTTTTTAGAGAAAATGACGAAACTTACAATTTAGGCCTAAGCACAAGGACGATTTATGTAATTACTCTAACGGAAAAACCTTAATCATGTTAGCATTCACTGAATAGAACGGATTAGGCAGTTTGATACACACATTAGCGGAAAAAAAATTCATTACACAACATTGTAAAAGGTGGCAAGTTCGATACATTTAGAAACAATTATCCCATAAATATACAAACCTATTTTAAGTTAGAAGCATAACACAATACTAGGGTGCTTCATGTGAGGGGTATCATGTGGATATTTCATTTTGACGAGTTTTTTGGGTTTACGAATTAAAGTGCCCTGGCTCCTCAAACAATTATTGCATGACCTCTGAATTATGATGGCCCGAACGGTGTTATGTTATAACTGAACTCTAAAAACAACAGTAGGGAACTTCATGTGAGGAGTATTAACTTCTGAATTATGATGGCCTGAAAGGTATTATGTTGATAACATAATACAATAGTAGGGAGCTTCATGTGAGGAGTCTTATACTTCTGGATTGTGATGGCCCGAACGGTGTTATGTTATATCTAAAACACTAAAAATCCTAAGAATGATTACTTAAGAAACTTAAACAAGATAACTAAAGCTTGACATACATCCACACCTAGAATACCACTAGGATACGTGAGTAGGCAGTCTAGTCTCCGAGTCACTTTTTACATCAATCAGATTTCCCTAAGTCCAGGTGAGTTTTCATAGCTTCACTTTTAAATGCTTTACAACCCTGTGAGGGGGATACATGCTTTAAATCGAATACAAGTCTTTTTCTTTGATTGTTGCACGAGTAAACTATCTGCCACCCCTACATAACAAAATTCATGAATCTAATCGCTTGTGATAGTTTACACAAGTGAACGCGAATATATTGATAGATCTATTAGAGTTTGACAACTTCCGTTGGTACTACCTCTCTCTGGAGGGTACCAATAAGTATTATATTTGAACCCTCTAAAGGATTAACTTTGGCAAGTTATCCTTTCTCTCTGTCCCATCATGGTATGGTCTGCAGATCCCATGATCTGGACCGTTAATGTGTGATTCATGAGCTTAGTGCAATAACCAATTCTTGATAATTGTACATGCATTATAATCACACACACTACATTTTCCTTGAAGGGTCTAACAACTGAACCCTGTGGAACTTGTATTCACTATCATTTAAACCTATGACTCTCACGCAACACCTAGTGTTGGCTCTTTAAGCATGTATCTTAGGTAACAGAGCTCTGTGGAAATTATGGCATGGAGTGGCACGAGACTTGAAGGACTTTTCATTTGGTTATCATTCAAGCTTCATAACACACTTAGATTTTGGGGACCTCCTTTTATAAAAATCTGATAATTTTAATGAATGATAACTCATTTTTATAAAACGTCTCTTTTCGAGTCGTTTTCTATTACTGTATCTGTGATCCATGAAGTAATACCTTAGATCCAAATTCCGCTGTGATCTGTGAAAATGAGGGTGTTACACATGTTTGATTTTAAAAAAAATTTGAAATTAAAAAGTGAAGAAGGATACACACTTTTGCTCATAACTTGTTGTTTCAACATTGCTTTACCATATACATCTACTCATCTAACATTTGTTATAGATGATAAAGTTAACTTTAGGAAATAAGTTGTCAGAGAGCTAGGTGTGGTATTCGTATGTCATCTTAAGTTCTCAACGTCAATTCATCACTCTCACAATAATACACTAATAACTATACACCATCTTTAACAAAAAAACCAATAACGCTTATTGGGTCTCACAAAATACCCACTCACTAAAAAAATGACAAATTGCATAAGCTAATCCGCCCACTATTTTACCTATGGCGGACGAAGGGAGGGTGTCTCAGTGTGAGAATGGCTCCGTTGTTGGAGCTTAAAGGGACGAACAACACGATGTTGGATTACCATACCGAGCATTCTCATGGTCAATTTGGAGATACAAATCGTACAAATTAGATGTTTCATCTATGGCTATGATATGATTAATGCATGTAGGTGGTCCATTCAATTAAATAACCCCATGTTAACAACACATTGCTTTCAACCTTGCTAATATTCATATTATTTTTTCAAATCTTGAAAGCATCAACCGTTGATAACAATAAAGAAAAGGTTCAATTCTTTATATGGTATTATTCTTCTTTTAATAAATAACATGTGTATTAGCAGTTATTTTAAATAAAGTTATAATGTCAAACAGTTGGTGCGCTAGTAGAATATGTTCGTGTATGCCATGTTATGTTCTTGTATTCTTTAAAAATACAGTATAAATTAGGTAATACAACATGATTTTAAAAGCCCAAGTTAGCTAACAAATTTATTTGGAATGATATTGGATTTATGACATTGAAAATCTGTGTTTTTTTCATACATTTGAGTAGTCACTTTATAGGTGAAAAAGACCCTTCACGAAAGAATCATGGCCAGGATATCTTCCATAAATAAGCACAAGTTGCAAATAGATAAGATAAATCTAGTCATCGAGACTGTGATTTGGTGTCCAATTGTAGTCACAAACTTACTACTCAAGTACTCATCCAATTCGTCTAATAAGTACATCGTTTTTATTATTATTTACCTTTTGTTATATTCGACAAGGCATTTATCATATTAGTATCCAAATCTTACTTGAAAGCTACATAACAGGAGTGAATCGCAAGCCTGTCCGCATTTAAAATGCTCGTAGAAGACACACAACACACACCCCACCCTCCCTCCCCGCTATCCTGTTGGCGTTTAAAAGCTACATAACATGAGTGAGACAATTTTATCGCGTGAGTACTACTAACCTCCAGCCTCACATGCCTGCATCATGTGAAGTCGTGAACTCTCGGTCCACACGTATTTCCTCTCTGCCAACTCCAACCAACGATTTTACAAACCACTCTAGGATTACATTCTGCATACTTAAGTTGAGACATTGAACATGCCACCCGACTTTCTATTAGTGCTATACTGCCACTATACCACAATTTGCTAAATGGTTATTAAACCTTAGTTTTATTAATGTTTTAACCTGAAACATACTTTGCGAATTACACCATAATCAGTCGTTTATAGGATGTTTTAGATGTTTCTATACTGGTATAGACTTATTCTCCTTATTACGCGCTCTGATTTCCGTATCTACTAATCATCACGTTACCAGTCATAAAGAGGTTAGCCATAGTTCGGAGACCATACTACTACAGTTTTGTGTCGAAAACTATGAAAAGGTCATCACATTCCATAAACATGAGAAGTTTAGCTAAAGTTTTATAATAATCGATGATAGACTATAATCTTAAATTTATGCTTACGAAGTTATGATACTTTACCTACACTTTGTGGACACGTTTGCTTATTGACATGCCAAAAGATCACAGCAAAAGTTCAACATCAGTTTGTTGCAGCAATAGTTATATGAAAGTCTGTCCAGTCTAGTATACTTTAGATTCAAGTCAAACAAACAAGACACTAGACTCAAAGGAACCAAAAGTGTATTTGCTTTTCTTAGTAAAGCAAGCATGATTTACTTGATCTGCTCTTAAATGACAGCACCAAGAAGGAGAGAACTCAAAAAGAACAAAAATATGCAATATACCAACCAATGATGATGGAATGTCAACAAGCACAACCTACAAACAATATTTATTTATTTCAATGGTATTCAAGACAAGTATATGTCAAATGTGAGCATTTGCAACATAAATTAATTCC
The DNA here is from genome assembly GCA_030686995.1 of Artemisia argyi. Lineage (NCBI taxonomy): Eukaryota > Viridiplantae > Streptophyta > Magnoliopsida > Asterales > Asteraceae > Artemisia > Artemisia argyi. Next base: position 69,238,604 of record CM060697.1, read on the forward strand.
ATGGTCAAACTGTTATCTTGGTGCAACTGCTGTATCAGAAACAAAAGGTTCCATGATTTCTAGAAGCTCGTTGCATAGACCTGTAAAAACGATCGAATCCGTTTCTCTAGGTCTAAATTTTATTAGAGCGGATGGGACTAAATCCTCTTCTTCAAGTGTTATAGTTTTCTCTCCAAAGCTTGGGATCACACGGCGTTTGATAAGAACAGGATGCAATAGCTCGAATTCCAAGCTGGGGTCTTTCAATGATGAGCTCACAAACTATATTCAAAATGAACAAAAGTAAATTCAGAAAAACGTTGTCATAAGAATTCAATTTGCATATTGTGGGTCTTAGTGTAATCAGGGGCCCAGATTGGTATTCAGGGACTGTTTGGCATTGCGTTTTGTAAATGACTATGGGGATCAGATATTAAGTTTAGGAGTAACTGCAACAAATGATCCTAGCTATTAGATTAGTTTATGGCCATTTTACATGCAATTCTTCAAATAATTAGTCTGCCTAATGACAACATTAATAGCAGAAACAAATCCAAACACTGCTTTCTACAGCTTGTTTTCGTTACTGTTGATTATCTGATTCTACTTATTCTATATCACATCATTAGTTTCAAAGTGCAATGCGAAGCACGCCTTATCATAAATGTATATAAAGTCGATATTTTTATAAGAAACTAACCTCATAAAGGGCGGTAGTTGGCTCCCGAGGATTAAAAAAAGCTTGGAGCAAAACCCCATCTGGAAATTGTATTCTGATGACAGTTTTTTCGTATCTTTTTCTTGCAGCCTTGGCTTGTTTTTCCTTAAATGATTTTGGGACTAACAGTTGAGACTCTGCAAGCTTTTTTCTCCTCATTTCAGCTTCTCTTTTAATTTCATCAACGGAGAGGTTGTAGAAAGAATCTGGAAGTTCTATCTTTGCAGCCGCAGTTTCCGACACAGAAAAGAATACCCTAATCTGTTATCGAAGATGTATGATTAATACAAAGATTAGTAATATTGATTTGGGTAACACAATGCTTTAATATAATAATAGAATTTACCCAAAAACATATACATAATAGAAGGGTGATTTAGATATTAAACGAACAGTCTAAGATTCAGCCAAGACTACATGCCTAGTAAGTGTAAACATGACAATTTCCATGGGATTGAAGGAGCAGCAGAATTATAGTAGCTATCTCGGGATTGGTTGACTACGGTCAATAGTGAGCGTAGAATTTGGTTGCTACACAGACCTAACAATCTTAAATTCATTCATCATAGATGGCCTTTTTAATGATTCTACAAACAAATCTGACTTCTCAAAATCGAAACCAGGTTGTTCTGCAATTGGATTATTGCACTTACTTTTGATATTCCGTAAAATTATCCAACAAAAATTCAACCATGGCCCCGATTTTGGGTTCTTAATAAGGAAATATTCTAGTATCTGTTGCAATAGACTATACAATCCTTACAAGTATAAATGCAACACTAATTGAGAAGTGTGTATAAACATGTTTCTTTAATTATTTAATTATCAATCTTGAGCTTCACAAGTAAACATGTTGCACACAGTTCACATCTCAGGGAAAGAGTATTGTTTTAAGCACAAACACCTGTTATGGTATTTTACCGGGGTAAGAAGCCCTTTTACCCAAAAAAAAAAAACACCTGTTATGACTTATGATGCATAAAAGGGAGAAAAACAGGTTCTGATCACAAAGTAGCATCTTTAAGGTAGAGAGTAATATTAACATGATAAATATAGTACATTAAACCTAAAGCAACTTATATTTTCCTTAAAGTGTGCCATAGCTCATACCGACTGGCCATAATATTAAGAATTGTGAAATAGTTATTGGTTGTATCGAAAGACATTTCCTTAGCATGAGCACATGTCAAATGTGGTTTGTGTAACCCGCTCAAAGAATAAGCCCAAACTGCAAGTGTGTAACAAGCTATCGTTCAATCACCAGAACACTTTATATTATCAGTTCAAGAGCAAATTCAGACTGCTCAGAGAGAATCAAAAGCTCTATTTCTTTATCTTATTTAATCAGAATTTTATTCTAAAGGATTCATATGAAGTAAGAAAGACCTGTCATCATCATCAAAAACAACACCCAATCCCGCTGGAGTAGGGTATGCCAGAATTTGATAAAAACAATAGCCATAAACCGGAGATATATGCTTATGAGGGTGTTTGCTTAAGCTTATTTTTAGGCTTATGAGATTATTTGACTCGGCTTATATTTCATAAGCCAATTTTTTTCTAGCTTATATTCCATAATTAAGCCATAGTAAGCTCTTAAGTACAAAAAATAAGCCGGAAATAATGGGCTTTATGAAATATGAACCGAGCGAAATAAGATCATAAGCCCAAAAAAAACTTAAACAACCTCAAAAAGAGTATTTTTGTGCACTACCAAGATAAGCCAAAAAGATTTTATACATAAGCAAGTAAACAAACATATGATAATTTTGTCAAGCCTCTAACAATACGCAGCAGCAACTAGTAATATGTCATTATATATACCTCGAATGTTTCAAATTTTCACCTACTCAAGTCCTAGGGCGGAACCAAAAAGTTATAGTCGAGGGGGCAAACTTTGATAATTTTTAGAAACTGCACTACAAATCGGTTCGTTAGGGGGCAAATTACAAAAAATAGGCAGATATTTTAAAAAATTTACACTACAATTTTTTTCGCTACGCTTTCTCAACCAATACTAAATATAACGATGGCATTTCGAAAGACAATCTCCAACTCATACATACATTCAAACACTAATCTTACAAACAGGCAATTAACTTAACATAGTATTTATATACTTTAACCTAGTAAAAGTACATACAACTTTTTCAATAAGAAATTCAATGATTATTATAACAACAAAAACTGATAATAAAAAAAGAGAATAATAATTGTCGGAACATACGGCGGCAGTGGCGGCAGCCGGCGAGTGTAGATTTTTTTTTTAAATAAAAATAAAAAATGAAATGAAATGATATGTTGGGTCACTACTTAAAATGTGACACTCACTCAGTAGGATATGCTAGCAGGGCTATAACCCAGAACCCGACACGGGGGGGGGGGGGGGGGGGGGGGGGGGGGGGATCATAAGGGTTAAGGCATATAAGATTAAAAGCATACAAGCGTGTACAGACATAAAAAAATACGAGTATAGGAAAGTGCAAACATATAAGGAAAAAATAAGGGTAAAAGCATAACAGAGCGTATAGACATAAACGGTAAAGACGTAATGACAAATGATAGCTGGTAGCATGGTATAAAGCAACAAAATTTAGATATGGATGCGTTACTAACAAAAACTAATACCCTTAGCCGTGTATATAACTTCTGTCAATCAAAATTCGTATTACTAGCACGTTACCATAATCACTTCCATATTCAAATGTGTATCCTTGATTCCTTTCACCACATGGCAATGCAACAAGAACTTGATACCCGATCATCATGAATTCCATACGATTTTATTTTCTATGAACCTGTCTAATTAGCCTAACTATTCTCAAATCATAGTTCAAGAAACCCCACACAAACACTTGCAACATGAAAATACGACATACCAACAAGAGCACAAAACCATAAGAATTCAATACAACATACCTGTCTCTCGACTTCCTTCACCACCACCGGCTCCTTCTTCACCTCCACCGGTTCAGCCACTTTAGCCTGCACTACACTAGGCTGCACGCTCTCAACCTTTGTCGGTTCCAACAATTTAACCGCTTGCTTAATCAACTCAACTTTCTCACTACTCGCGTCCTCCATCACCGCCCACATCTCCCCACTTTCCTCTTTCAGCTCAAACCCAACACACTCCAACAAATCCAAACCACCTGCCACATCCGCAATCGCCTCCTTAATCTTCGGATTCCCTAACCTTATCCTCCTAAACTTAACATTCTCAGGCTCCTTAACAACATTCCTCAACAACTTAAGCACAATATCAACCGACCCATCAGACGGTTTCCCAGAAACATAACTCCCAACACAACCCTCTAACTCACTCCTTACATTATCACCATCACCGTTTATATCCGTTTTCGACACGTTTTCACTCAAACATGTCTCAACATGATCAGACACCTCTTCTTCCGAGCCGAAAACTCGACTACAAACAGGACACTCAAACACTTTCAAATCATATCCATTCTTATTCCTTTTACCAGTAGTAATCAATGCATCAAATGGGTCAAACCCATCCGTTGACTTTTCAGTCTTTTGACTTTTTTCAGTTTTTTTAGGTGAGATTGGTTTTGGGTCGGGTTTTTGGGATATGGGTCGAACTGGGTTGGGGTTATTATTAACTAAAGGTGCTGAATTTGAAGGATTTGATGAAGATGAGGAGCCTAAAACCCTACCTTGACCTTTAAATTTACCTGATGAAGAAGAAGAAGATGTGTTGAATTTTTTGATGAAGCCTTTCATTTTATCTTTCATATCACTCATTTTGTGAGATACCCAGATGGGAAAAGAGATGATTTTGAGAATTTGATGTTTTTTTTGGTATGTGACAGCGAATAGGGATGAAGAAGAATATGATTGTGGAGTGGTTATCAATGGCGCGTTTTGTTTGTTGCCTTGTCTAGGGGGTTAATAAGGTCAGGCTCTACCGTCATATCAACAGCTTTTAAATGTATTTAAAGCAATCGTGTAATATATTTAAAAAAGATAATTACAAGTTTATATACCCAAGAGCCTGAAGAATTTTGGTCTAGTGGTATCTGAGTTGTCCACCAACTAAGAAGTTGTTAGTTCAAGTCTCTTTGGCACAAAAAAAAAAACCTTCAAACATTTCTTGCTCTTGACAATTGAAATAACCACGCAAACCGAAACAAGGAATTGTCTTCGGTAATTTGCATGTAACGGGAAATCATGTATACAATAAAAATAAAAGAAAAAAAAAATGTTTGTGTGGATTCATCGTACGCAATCAAGATCAAAGTAGCAGAAGCATGGTCATACTAATAAGATCACACGAGCCATACACATAATCAAACATGGATCTTACATGCAATATGTTAACTAATCTTAATAAAAAATTACATCATAATTTTCGGATCATAACATGAACATCTACCTATATTAGGCCTTGTTTGGATAAGCTTATTTAGTGGGCTTAGGCTTATTGGCTTATGGCTTATATAAGCTAAGCTTATAAGCCCATGTTAGTGTTTGGATTAGCTCATCGTTAATAAGCTTATAAGCTCAAAAGTGTTTGGTTTGGCTTATGTTAATTTATGTTGGCAAATGACTAAAAAGGACATGATTTGGCTTATGTTGGCTTCGTTTAGCTCGTTCTCATCCCAAATCTCTATCATCCACATTTTTTTCTTCCCACCCAAAAAACCCACTGCTCCTTTCTTTCATCTCAAAAAACCCAAAAAAACCCACCGCCTCCATCCATTATTTATCACTGCCACAAGCTGCTACCGTGAACGACCACCCACCAAACGCCGCTGTACCACCGCGCCACCTATATGTTGAGAAAAGGGATAGTACTATGGAAGAAGAGAAAAAGGTTGAGACATTGGAAAATGAGCTGGTTGACATGAAGAAAGATCAAAATGAGGAATTGAAGGCAGAAGATGATTGACAAGAACGTTTATGAAAAAGATAAGGATATGGATGAGGATGAGTTCACAGATGAAAAGAGGGAAGAACATGGTGTGTTCCAAGAGGAACATGAAGATATTACAGCAGCAGCAAAGGTGCGTAGGAGAAGGAAAGAATTTGAGATATTTGTTGGTGGATTGGATGGTGGAGAGAATGAGGGTAAAAGTGTAAATTGTATTGGTGGTGAGTTTATATAAGTCGGACCTTCATAAAAAAGCCCCATATTTTTAACTTATCAAAACACCCATAAATAAGCTCATAAGCCCGCTCAAATAAGCTTAGCCAAACACTTGGTTTGGGCTTATGAGCTTATGAGCTAAGCTTAGCCAAAAAAAGAGATGCAAATTTACCGTAATAAGCCTGCAAAAATTACACCTCAGCTTCCAACAGTTTGATATTGTTAATACCAAAATCAAAGAGGCCAAGAATAAACACCCTTTCCTAGGGGTGTTGATCGGTTCGGTTTTCGGGTTATTCGGTTAATTCGGTTAAAAGTTTTTTTAGAGTCAAACCGTGAACCAAACCAAACCGAATTCAAATTCGGTTTTCGGTTCAGTTTGGTTGAATTCTAGTTCGGTTTGGTCCGGTTTGGTTTTCGGTTTAACCGAATTACACACTTTATTTAAAAAAAAAGAAAAATATACAAATATATTTAGCCAAAAAAGTTATTTCAAAGATAAAAAGTAGTTTTTAATATTAGGATAAAATTTATATATATTATAACGTTTTATTGATTTTTTTATATATATAAATATATAAAAAATATGTAAATTTATATGAATTCGGTTTTTGGTTCGGTTTTCGGTTTTGATTACCAAAACCATATCCAAACCGAGAACCGAATTGAAAGTTCGGTTTGGTTCGGTTTTGGCAAATTCGGTTCGGTTATTAGTTCGATTCGATTATTTTCGGTTCGATTCGGTTTCGATTTTCGATTTATTCGGATATTTTGATTTTTCTGCTCACCCCTACCCTTTCCATAATTTAAGAGACCATATTCCCACCCATCTCACATACTACACTCATTTAGTTTAGACTTTTATTTTCTCTAGCAACTTGACCTCATCTTTCATTTTTTTTCTTTCACTTTTCTAGATTGTGTTTAATTGTTTACTAATGATGTTTTTTATTTATTTATATTTTTTTCGTTACTTTTTTTTTTCTTTTGCGATGTATATACGTTTGGATAGTTTTTTATGTGATCTTTAATCGTAATAATGGTGGTGATGACATGAATTCAGAAAGGAAACATAGTAGACGATGTTAAGTAGCTTTAGATTTTGTCTCCAACTATATATGTTTGGGAGGTGATTTGCACACTCTCCACTCTAAATTATAGTGTCTTGACATTTATACCCTCACTGAGTGAAAATGAATAAAAGTAATATGAGGTTATATATGTCAAGACACTCTAATTTAGAGTGTGCCAATCAATTTGGAGAGTGTGCAAATCACCTCCCTATATCTTTGGGTTTGTTATTTTTTTCTTTGTTTATACTTTATAGAGTAAAACGAGCCGATTTGCCCGCGCGTTGCCGTGTTTTTTTTTATTATTTGTTTTTTATTTTTATTTTTTTGGTAATACTGTATGTAGTATAGTTATTTTCATAACATTGTATTTTGTAAGTTAAGGGGGCGTTTGGTTCGCTGGAATTCGGTGTAATTCGTTATAATTGTAATCTGAATTACATTACAATCCTGTTTGGTTGGCAGGATGATGTAATTGTAATTCAGATTACATTACATTGCTTGTTTGGTTTGCAACGAAATGTAATTAGATTACAATAAATTACGTCCAGTGATGCAATTCAGATTACATAGCAAACTTGATGGAATGTGTTAATTACGTTGGAATTCAGATTTTTAAAAATTAAATATTATTATTTATCTTTAATCGTTATTATTAATATATTATTTAATTAAAATAATAATAATAATAATAATAATAATAATAATAATAATAATTATTTAATAAAATATTATTATTTATTATATTATTATTTAATAAATAATATTATTTATATTATTATATTATTATTTAATTATTATTATTATTATTATTTAATAAAATATTATTATTTATTATATTATTATTTAGTAAATAATATTATTTATATTATTATATTATTATTATTATTATTATTATTATTATGATTATTATTATTATATTAAATTATTATTATTATTATTATTATTATATTATTATTATTATTATTATTATTATTATATTATTATTATTATTATTATTATTAATGTTTTTCATAATTACATTACGTAGCGAGTCAACCAAACACTTAAATTCAATAATAATAATAATAATAATAATAATAATAATAATAATAATAATAATATAATAATAATTTAATATAATAATAATAATAATAATAATAATAATAATAATAATAATAATTAAATAATAATATAATAATATAAATAATATTATTATTATTATTAATGTAATTATGAAAAACATTAATAATAATAATAATAATATCTTAAGCAAAATATGAAAATCTGAATAATAATAATAATAATATCTTAACCAAACCCTATTATTATTATTATTATTATTATTATTATTATTATTATGAAAATCTGCCACCATTTTCATATCTTAAGCAAAATCTACTACCACCCCACAAACCCTTAAGAACCCTAATTGTGTGATTAGAAATTGAATAAACCTAATCCCACAAATAAATCACTTTCACCCAAAACAATATTTTTGCAGCTTCAAGAAACCCTAATTTTGTAAAGTATTGAATTTATTAAAATCATTGTCGTGTAGCCCGATTTAGCCAAGAAAATAGGTTTGATTATGTTTGCCCTAACTTTTTTTACCCCATTTGGCATAAAATAATAATTGTTTTATATATTTTTTTATTGTTTTATATTCCATCTTAGGGTTGTATTTGCGTTTGTTATTTGGTGCAGTTCTAATAGATAGTAAAAAACGTGTGGTATTCAAAATAAAAATAGATGGTTTATTTTTATTTGCTCCGCTAAGGTATGAACAAGGCAAAGTTGTACATTCATTATAAAAGGTTTGAAGTTAATTGTTAGTGATCATGATGTTCAAACGATGTTTGACATGGTTTAGTTGATTTGTTTGTTGCTCATGAGTCACAAAAGTCAGCAGATTATTAATTTAAGAACTTATAGTTAGAAGAGTATGATGACGAAGTTGTGGGTTGGGGCTGAGGAAGATGATAGGTTACCTTACTTAAAGTCACCACCTCTTAAGACTATTTGTGAAAGAAATGTATGTGATCAAATAGTGAAAGAGAATGTGGGTGATACAAATGTGGTTAAACAGAACACTCTTGATAAGGGAAAAAGGATAATCATTCAAGATGAGACTGTTCTAACCAATAAAAGGAAAGGAGTTTCAATGGGTAGTGGTGTAGTTATTAGAGAGGCTGTTAAAGGAAGAGCTTGTGCATTAGGACTTAGAGCATATAAAGACAATGTAAACAAATCTAAAAGTAGAGTTTCATCAAATGTTTAGAAACCTAGACACAATATTAAAGTAAGAGGATGCATACTTGCACTAAGAGCAATAAGAGTTGAGGGATCGGCATGATGTTCTTGCAACATTTGGTTAAATGTTCATGGTTAGGTAACATATACATCATCTTTCCATTTGGTTACTGCATTGCACATATCAAATTCTGCATACCATTGCCTTTTGCCTTTAGGTTAATTTATTCCACATCTCTTGTTTAGGGCTGAGCATCGGTTTAAAACCGACCCGACCGGACCCGAATAGACAAAACCGAAAATCAAAATTCATGAAAAACCTAAACCGAAACCGAACCGACGGGCCGTCGGTTCGGTTCGGTTCGGTTTTGTGTCGAGTCGTCGCTTCAGTTCGGTTTAGCTGTATTTAGGTATGTTTTTGTCGGTTTTGGGCCGAACCGAACCGACCAGAAACCGAAAACATGTAAAACATGAAACCGAAACCGAACCGACGAGCTGTTGGGTCGGCTCATTTTTTGTCGGTTCGGTCGGTTTTTTCGGTCCGGTTCGGTTTTGGACCTTTGATGCTCAGCCCTACTCTTGTTTTGTAGGTATTGGCATCTGATTACATTTGGTGGGTAATGTTTTGCAGGTTTTTGCATCTGTACATTTTCAGTATACATTGCCAATGACTGTGTATGATGATTTAGTTTAGTTGCACATATTTTGAGGAAACGTTAGTTGTGCACAAATCATTAACTAGTTGGTTTATGGTTGTAAAAATGTTTAAATAATTTGGAAAGTGCTGCACTTTGTGCTACTTTCATGCCCATCTTTTGTTCATGTAATGGGCAGTTTAATTGTAGATATAGTAGTTAATGTTTTCTTTGCATGATTAATGTGTTCTTTGCACACAATTGTTGTTAAATTGTTGTGTATGATGTAATATGTGCAAGCACATTCTTAGGTTCTAAGATTTTAATGTAAGAGTGTAGGAAAATGTGAAAGCACATATTTAGGACCACCAACTGGACCATACAAAACCAAAAAAATATTGTTTGTTAATACATGCTAGGACCACCACCATGGTGTCCAACCTGCCCAATTGGTAAAACCTACTGAAAGAAATTAAACATTTTTTCTTGCAACATCCATTGAGTCATCTAAATTCACCCCAAAGCAGCCCCAATAATCTGCCTCTGCCCTAGCTTCCATTCAGCTTCTTTTCTTTCTTTTTCCTCATCAAGCTTTTGTAGTAACCTCTTCTCTTCTAAACATTGCTGGAATGCTTCTTCATCCAACCTTTTTTGTTCTTATTCTTGATCACCCTTCTCTGTTCTTCTCCTTGATCCAAAAGATCTTGAAGATACTAATGTTCCATATTCTTCATTATCTCATCTTCATCCAACAACTGCAAAAGAAATAAATTCATACATCAACTTCAATGTAAACACACAAGAATCTCTAGCATACTTGCAATCAACTTAAAAGAAATATATGCATACCTGTTGCCATCTGCCACTACCATTTTAAGATCCACCGCTGCCACCACTATGCCTTTTTCTTCCTGGTTGCTTTCATTCCTTTGGTGTTTTTGGTACATAGTCCTTGTCACAGCTAGCCTTATTATATCCAATATTCTAACAGTTAGAGCATCTCATCTGCGTACCGACTGTACATTTACCCACCTTCAAGTTTAGTTAAAGCAATTTCAATGATTTAAGAAATGAGAGTTTTGACATTGAATTTAGGAAGAATTTGTTTAAGCGACCAAAGTCAATTTGTTGGAATGAATGAGTTAACCTACTTTTATAATATGGGGACCAAATGTAATGGAATATTTATGGGACCAAATGTATATTTTGGGATATTTTTAATATGTGCCACAATGGCATATGTTATATGTATTTATTGAACATAATAGTTTCCTAGATTATGTAGAACGATACTAAACATGATAAATGAAAGCAAATTAGGAAATTATGAAATATCTGTTGGAAAATATGGTCAAAAATATTGAATGACAATTGATGGTCATAAAATAGGCTAATGGGAATTAATTTGAGTAGTCAATTCATGGTCAAATGTAACCACATAATTGATTGTATGTTCATGAGCCATTAGTGCGAGTCATTATACGACCGTTATTTTCTTAATCTCCATTCCCTATTAATGAAAGCTATACTCTCATTCCCATCAAACCAAAATATAGAACTCATACATTCCTCCTCTCCTTTCCGTTATCATATGGGTTTCTTGTGTATCCGTTTCGTAATAGAGGGAAGACACGTTTTGGTTCACCTAGATAACTCGTTTGTGCTAACGGGGTTATCTGTTGTTGTTGTATCCTGGGAGATAGACGTCAATGTTCTCAAGCACCGTGGAGAGGATGAATCTGTCTTAAGGAAAGTGTGAGCATCACACGCCTCAACATTTTTTTCCTTCGTATTTTTGAGTCTCAACAATTAAACGTAAGGTAAAGTTTTCTATACTTTATGCTTATCATTTTATTATTCATTTGTCTCTAATAGCAATATACACTAAATATAACAATATCAACATACATTTAAACATGGTAACTTGTAAGTAATAAATCCTAAAGGTTAAGTAACAAATTAATCATATTTAAAATCATATTCAGAGCCGTCTTGTACTTTTCAATTGCCCTAGGCAATAATGATAAGGAGTCCTTATTACACTTTTAAATTAAAGAAAAATTGCATATAAACTTGAACAATATGAATAATATATGTGATTGGCTCCAAACGGCCAACCTAAATTGACCAGGGAATGGTCAACAAGGTCAAACTGCCTAAAGTCAATGCTCCGCGGAATATAGTGTTTCCCCGGGTCGTTATGTCCCGACGAGGTGTGGATGGTTAACAAACGGTTATGTGATCGGGTGAATTTGGACAGAGAAAGGTTTGTAAGTGATTAAACTAAGGAATATACGAAGAAATAGCTTAAACAAGCTATATGAATAAGACGGGAAAGTAGAAAAAAAACAGAAACGTTTAAAACTTAAAAACGCGTACGTTCACGTTTAAATAAAACGTAAACATACGAAATAAAACGTGAAAACGGAAATCTGAAAACCCCCAGGGGGTGAAAATGACTTTTTTACAAACTAAAAGGTAAAAGAAAATTTTTAGAAAAAGAAAATTAATTTTTAACACTAATTAATTATTTAATATTAATTAAATACTAATTATTACTAATTATTAATATTTAAACAACTTAAATATAATACAATATTAATTAATTACTAAAAAGGTGAAAATAAAATTTCTAAAATTATAAAATAACTAAAAATAAGTTTTAAAATTAAAAATAAGTATTTTTGTCCTTTTGTGATTTTTCTATTAATTAATTACTAATTAATTATTAATTATCTAATTAAACTATTTTAAACTAAGAAAAATAGAAAATGAACAGTAAAAATTCTAATAAAATTTATAAAATTATTTTATAACATATAAAAGCTATAAAAAATATAAAAACTAGGTTTTTCTTAATAAAAACTAATTATGCTATTTAAAACTAATTATTAATTAATTATAAATAAAACTAAGATTAAATCTAATAAATACTTAATGACAAAATAAAAATCTGAAAAAATTATTATAAATACTTTAATATAAGAGGTAATTAATAAAAATATAAAAATGACAAGTACTTAATAAAAATTTAAAAATGAAAATTAAAATTAAATTACATTAAATAGAAACTATCACTTAAAAATTAAGTTAACTTTTCTGGATTTTTTCTTTTGAAACTTGTTTTATACCTAAAAATGAAAACTTTTTGTAAAAACAAACTTTTTATAAACTGAAAATAAGCAAATTACAAGCTTATAGGGTCAACAGTTGACTTTTGTTGACCAACAAGGGAAATAAGCTGAATTGGGCACAAATGGGACCCACAATGGTTGATTCAGGTCCAAACAAGTTAATAGAACATGAATAAGCTAGAAAAATCCTTTGGGGACCACATAATAAGCTATAAGCTAACAATAAGCCCTTTGAAACTTAAGTGGGGACTGAAAATGGGGACAGACTTCAGGGGTATCTAGGGGGCACACCAGGTTGATTGGGGGCACAAGCATGGGTGCTATGGACAACCACCCACCTAGAGAATTGAAGGAACCAACAAGTTAACCATGGGGCTCACTAAGGAAGGCATCAGCCACCACTAAAGTTGGTGGCGTGGGCTGAGATCTGTGGTGCAGGGGAGGTAACTCTCCCTGCAGGTGTGTTTGGGATGGTGTAGGGCCCACTATAAAATTTGTAAAAATGTAATGACAATGGGACCTTAATGTTCAGCTGGGGTATATTGTACTCAAGAACTTTCAAATCCTGAGCTTGAACAAAAAATTCACAAAAATTCATGCAACATTTGGTTTTCTGCCAAAGGGTGCAAGTTTGACTTTTTTTAAAATAAACTTGGAATTTGACTTTGATGAACTTTGAAAGCTTCTAACTGACTCAGATGATTTTAATAAGTTAAAATAAGTTCAGAAATAGCTAAGTAAACAAGTTCTACAACTAAATGATGATCACACTAATCCTAATCCTAAACAGTTAACAAATGAAAGGCATCAAAGGTTGATTTTGACTTTTACTCACATGAACACAGGATTTTAAGCTTAGAATGACCTAATGTGACCTATTTGAGTATGCCTGAACCAAGAACCACTATACAAAAAGACCTGAGCATATCAAAACAACTTGAACCAAACACTCCTTAAAACTAATTTGTTTTTGGATTTTCAAAGCAAATGAGTAAATTAGACTATGAAACTGATTCCTAACAATTAATTATGACTAAAGAAACTTAAATAAGCACAGAAACTTAAGCTAAAACCTACAAGCTCCTAGGATCTTACACTAAGCTAATTTGGCAGTTAACTAAGAAGTTTGGAGCACAAATGATTCTAATGAACAAGGACCAAGTTTTAAGCAATAATATGACTGAATAACACCCAGTAAACATAAAAGAACAGAAATGATCAAGCAATGAGTGTGTCTACAGTGAATTGCCAAAAAAAAATAGAATAAAGCTCACAATGTAATTTTGTGTGATCCAAACCAAGAACCAAGAATACCACTGACCTAACACCTCCCTTGAGGTACTAAAACCATGAAATTCCAAAATGACCAGGCTTCTTTGCTTCTTCTATCTTCAATTGTAATTTTTGATTTTTCATTATATTTACTCCTATTTTTGAGATTTTTGAGAATTTAAAGCTGAAATGGATTTTAATGCTTAAAATACTTATGAAAGCTTGTATTTGACTTATGTGAGCTTAAAGAACCATTAATCAACAACTTTTAACACTTTAAAGCTAAATTGATATTTTATCTAAAAATTTGGCACACACTAAATTTGTATTTAAAAACTGATATTGATACTTGAAACAAGTTTAAACTACATTACAATCACTAGAAATACATTTGGAAATTAACAAGTAAACTTGGAATTCACTAACACGATTTGCTAATCTACACTATGACTACTGCTACACTACTACTACTCCTACTCTAATTACTACTCTCTCTTCATTTTTCTTGAGTTATATAGGCCCTGGCACATTCCTTTCTCTTTCCCACTTCAATCCCAACCGTAGGATCCTTTGATTTAATCTCAGCCTTTAAATCTCTTTTTGGCGGGAAAAGGGTAAAGGGCAGGGTGAGTGGGTTTGGTGAAACAGGGGTAGCATTTAATGAAGGGGAGGATTTTGGTGAAGGTATTAATTGGGTTTGGTGAGGTTGGTGAAGACTTTGGAGGAAGGGGGGGAACACAGTGCAGAAAAACGGGGGAAAGGGGGTGGGTGAACAGTGTTTTGATTGGAACTTTGACCTGGGTTGACTCGTTGACCCTGGGGTTTGACCGGGTTATATTATTAAAGGGTTGTGGGCTTTAAGGTGGGCTGGGGTGGATTTTTAATGGATTAGGGGTGGATTGGGTATTGGTTTTGGACTAAGTAAATAACAAAAGGGTGGTTTGGCTTATTTAGTGAAAACAAGGACCAAATGTGTAATTTAGTGAAACATTAGGGACTGAAAATGTAAAACTTCCCAAGCACTCACAAGGACCACTTTTGCCAAACTTTAATAATACAAGGACCCAAGATGCCATAAATGAACATTTTCCACTTTTTAAAATTCCCGGTGACCATTTATGTAATTTTCCAAACATGAGGGACCAAACTTGTAATTTCCTCAAACTTTCCTCCCAAGGTCCATTTTTGATAATTTATGATTTTCAAAGACCAAACTTGATTTTTCTTTCAAAAATATCCCACCAGGGACCAAATCTGCCAAAATCTGAAACTTCAGGGGCTAAATTGTAAATTTCCTAAACTTTTCCAATTTTTCACCAAAGGACTAAATATGACAACTTATGATTTCAAAATGACTTTTGGTGATAATTTTCTATATTTTGAATATCCAGGGACTAGTTTTGTAATTTTATGAAAGTTGGGGGACTGAAACTGCCAATTTTGCAAACTTTATACGTTTTTCATCTGTTTTTGCTCATTTCGCATCTAAAACATATAAAACACAATTTTGAAATATTTTCAGTATTTTGATGCATTACTGAGTGTTTTTGTATGTTTTGCAGTTCAGATTAGACAAAAAATGATGAGTGTTTGAGCACTCATCAATCCCCCACACTAAACTATTGCTAGTCCCTAGCAATACTGTTTTGAAAACTTGATGGATTTTAAACTCTTTACCAAAAGCCATCACTTCTGGAGTAGCCAGGTGTGAGAACTGTGGCACACCTGATAACCGTGTGATTTTGAGCAAACCACCAGCTGTCAACGGATTTGATTAGTCTTTACCTGAAGCCGTTTGCTTCTGGACTAGCCAGCTCTTGATGGAATAGTCAACATCATGGTGAGCTGATTACCAATTATGGATTTTCCACGGCCTTTACCACAAGCCATAATCTTGCGGGCTAGCCAACTCATTTGCTTTTGGGGAGTTGAGGAACCATACAATTTTGGGCAAATTGCAAGCCGTAAACGGATTTGATATGTCTTTACCAAGAGTCGTTTGCTCCTGGACTAGCCAATCCCTTTTATCGGTTAGACAAGGCGGACTGATTACCACAAAAATTTTGAAGCACCAGTGAAAAATTTTTAAAATTTTTGAAATTTTGGCTAAAACGGGGGTATTATATAGTAAAATGTGATAAAATTCGCTAGAATAGCGAAATACCCCCCCCTCCCCCCACACTTAGCATGAATATTGTCCTCAATATTCAAAGTCCCGGCTATTATGCCGACATTTTGAACGTAAAAGGGCAACATTACAAGCTAAGCGTGGAAAACACCATTTTGTATTTTTCACTCTATAAGTAACCATAACATGGGGGACTCCCCCACACTTAGGGTGAAAACCCTATAAGCATGCTACTGTTTTTGTTTGCCGAGTCGCTAGCTTGACTCGACCCCGAATTCATTTGTCCTTGGGGAAGCATGATGTGGAAGAGACAATCTCAGTCGGACTTTCATTCAAGATGTTTTGACAAACATTTGAAGCACGTGAAAGTTCCACACCGATGAGATAAGTATCCGGCTCAAGATAATGATACATGAAAATGCCGGGATCAAAGATGGTGTCTTCATTCCCGAAGGAGTGAAGAAGAGAAGAAGTCACCTTATAGGTGAAGAAAAGAAAGAAAACCATGATGAAAATCATGATTTGATCTTCTTCCTCAAGAGGAGGCTCAATAGCCTGAGTTTGGATTTCAAAGGGTAAGCTCGTAAACAACCCGGGAGGGTGGGTGGGAATTTGAAAATTCTCATGATTAAGTGCATCTCCCCCCGGGCTATCAAACTCCGGAGGAGTCATAATATGATGAGTGAGTTCACCAGAGAACTCCTCATGAAGAGAATTATTCACAAGATGTGAATCTGTGAACTCATGTTCCATTGTGGACTCATCACAATCCTCGTCAAAGATTGGATTGTTAGAAATCATAGTGAATTCAGATTCGAATTCAAATAGAGGATTGGTGAGAGTCGTATTGAATGTTTCGGGAACAAAGAGATTAACATTCTTTATTGGACTGCTGGGATCAGAAGTGAGTGACGGATCATGATATAGGAGACTTTCAATTTCTCCCAGATCGGCTTGGAAATCGAGGAGACCATCATAACTTTCCAAGGAAAGTGGATTGATGTGAGCAAGTTCATCAGCGAACTCCTCAAGAAGAGGATCAACATCAGACTGAGGGAGTGATGCCTCGATATACTCAATGTCTCCATGAGATGTACAATCATCATTAAAATCTGAGAAAGTCTCAAAATGATCGTTTGAACACTCAAGAGGGGAAGAAATATCACACATATCATCCAAAGTTCCCTGTGACTCTCCTGGGATTGAGACAAGGATCTCAACACTAGACTTTATTAATTCATCCGATTCCTTATTAGGAACAGTGTCAAGATGCTCATCCCCCATGTTTAGAGAGTGAGTGTGAACTTCGGGTGTGATAGCAGACTGATGGAGTGGAGAGGAGCTAGCATTCATGGATTGTACGAGTTCCATTTGATCTTCTGCTAGTAATTTCTCTGTCTCATCATTTCCTCCCTGATTATCCATGGAAGGAATCACAACTGACGAATCTGATGAATCGTTTTGAATAATGACAGTGTTATCTTCATCATCATCACTGTCATCATCGTCATCATAAAGAGCAGCATAGCGAAGATTGGCACGTATTTTAGCCGATCTTTGCTCAGCAAGTAATTCTTCCATGCTCTTTTCGTTTCTAGCTTCTCGTTCTTCGGCAAATAATTCTGCCACGGATTTTTGACGAGAATATTGAAATGATGTAGTAGCCAACCCCTCCTTAAAATTTTCAAATTCTTCAAGAACCTCCTGACAAAGGTCTTGCGGGAATTGAGGGGTTGCTTGGGTCAACTGGTATTGTGGAGGTGGGTCTTGAAACGAATAGTCGTAATTGTTACAAGGAAATGGATTCCCTGTTTGACAATCAGAGCTAGTGTGTGGACCTCCACAATACTCACAACAGTAAAACTGATGTGGCTGTGAGTCATATGTGCTTAAGTCATAATTGTTATCAGGAAACTGCTCATAGACAAGCGTGTTTCCTGATTGACAATCAGAACTTTAGTGTGGACCACCACAGTACTCACAACAGTAAAACTGTTGAGTCTGGCTTGGTGTATCTTGATATGAAGCATCATTGAAGTTTGGATAATATGATTCTTGCTCGTATGAATGTGTTGGGTAATTGGAAAAATTTGAAGAGTCGTTGAATGAGTTTTGATTAGGATCATAAGCAAATGAATTACTCGACCCACAAAACAAACAACTCCCGTTTTGGATATCATTACCACATTGTACACATGTACACCAACGACATGGCAAACCAAAAAGTGGCTCACCACAACCAACACAAGGAATACAAGCCGGAGGTGTGACAAGTGGTGTGCTCTTAGAGCTAGCAATTTCCACCACTTCCGTTATGGTCTCGGGTTTTGGTTCTTGATAAACGTGAAGGTTAGGTAAGTCGTTCTTTTCAGTCACTGCTCTAAGCTCTGTACGTTTGCTTGACAAAATTTTAACCATAAACCGTGAAAGGTTAGGATCAATTTTTGACGGTTTAGGAGCAATTGTGAGCTTAGGTTTTTGGACAACCGTAGGTTGGACGTATTTAGTACTTTCATCGTCAGAGGAAAGTACCGGGTCCTTTGTCACCTTGGTTTCTCGTTTCATTTCCCTCACCGGAGAGGGAATATGAATCGATGGTCCATCATAATCACTACGACATCTCGATATTTTTGACAAGGCCATAAGTTTTTCAATTTTGCTCTCAAAGGCCCATTGTTCAAAGAAATCGTCATCGAGAGATGTCATTTAGAATTATACATGAGAGGGGTATAAGAAGGTAGAATCAAACGGATAGAGGGTAAGGAAAAATATTTTTGGGTTTTTTTATGAAAAGATATGAACAAGGGTGGATAAATATACAGCGAGGTGAATTCCAAAATCACTAATTAGAAAAACCGTTTAGATACGCACACAACCTCCCCGGCAGCGACGCCAAAATTTGATTGGCTCCAAACGGCCAACCTAAATTGACCAGGGAATGGTCAACAAGGTCAAACTGCCTAAAGTCAATGCTTCGCGGAATATAGTGTTTCCCCGGGTCGTTATGTCCCGACGAGGTGTGGATGGTTAACAAACGGTTTTGTGATCGGGTGAATTTGGACAGAGAAAGGTTTGTGAGTGATTAAACTAAGGAATATATGAAGAAATAGCTTAAACAAGCTATATGAATAAGACGGGAAAGTAGAAAAAAACAGAAACGTTTAAAACTTAAAAACGCGTACGTTCACGTTTAAATAAAACGTAAACGTACGAAATAAAACGTGAAAACGGAAATCTGAAAACCCCCAGGGGGTGAAAATGACTTTTTTACAAACTAAAAGGGAAAAGAAAATTTTTAGAAAAAGAAAATTAATTTTAACACTAATTAATTATTTAATATTAATTAAATACTAATTATTAATATTTAAACAACTTAAATATAATACAATATTAATTAATTACTAAAAAGGTGAAAATAAAATTTCTAAAATTATTAAATAACTAAAAATAAGTTTTAAAATTAAAAATAAGTATTTTTGTCTTTTTGTAATTTTTCTATTAATTAATTACTAATTAATTATTAATTATCTAATTAAACTATTTTAAACTAAGAAAAATAGAAAATGAACAGTAAAAATTCTAATAAAATTTATAAAATTATTTTATAACATATAAAAGCTATAAAAAATATAAAAACTAGGTTTTATTTAATAAAAACTAATTATGCTATTTAAAACTAATTATTAATTAATTATAAATAAAACTAAGATTAAATCTAATAAATACTTAATGACAAAATAAAAATTTGAAAAAATTATTATAAATACTTTAATATAAGAGGTAATTAATAAAAATATAAAAATGACAAGTACTTAATAAAAATTTAAAAATGAAAATTAAAATTAAATTACATTAAATAGAAACTATCACTTAAAAATTAAGTTAACTTTTCTGGATTTTTTCTTTTGAAACTTGTTATATACCTAAAAATGAAAACTTTTTGTAAAAACAAACTTTTTATAAACTGAAAATAAGCAAATTACAAGCTTATAGGGTCAACAGTTGACTTTTGTTGACCAACAAGGGAAATAAGCTGAATTGGGCACAAGTGGGACCCACAATGGTTGATTCAGGTCCAAACAAGTTAATAGAACATGAATAAGCTAGAAAAATCCTTTGGGGACCACAGAATAAGCTATAAGCTAACAATAAGCCCTTTGAAACTTAAGTGGGGACTGAAAATGGGGACAGACTTCAGGGGTATCTAGGGGGCACACCAGGTTGATTGGGGGCACAAGCATGGGTGCTATGGACAGCCACCCACCTAGAGAATTGAAGGAACCAACAAGTTAACCATGGGGCTCACTAAGGAAGGCAGCAGCCACCACCAAAGTTGGTGGTGTGGGCTGAGATCTGTGGTGCAGGGGAGGTAACTCTCCCTGCAGGTGTGTTTGGGATGGTGTAGGGCCCACTATAAAATTTGTAAAAATGTAATGACAATGGGACCTTAAAGTTCAGCTGGGGTATATTGTACTCAAGAACTTTCAAATCCCGAGCTTGAACAAAAAATTCACAAAAATTCATGCAACATTTGGTTTTCTGCCAAAGGGTGCAAGTTTGACTTTTTTTTAAAATAAACTTGGAATTTGACTTTGATGAACTTTGAAAGCTTCTAACTGACTCAGATGATTTTAATAAGTTAAAATAAGTTCAGAAATAGCTAAGTAAACAAGTTCTACAACTAAATGATGATCACACTAATCCTAATCCTAAACAGTTAACAAATGAAAGGCATCAAAGGTTGATTTTGACTTTTACTCACATGAACACTGGATTTTAAGCTTAGAATGACCTAATGTGACCTAGTTGAGTATGCCTGAACCAAGAACCACTTTACAAACAGACCTAAGCACATCAAAACAACTTGAACCAAACACTCCTTAAAACTAATTTGTTTTTGGATTTTCAAAGCAAATGAGTAAATTAGACTATGAAACTGATTCTTAAAAATTAATTATGACTAAAGAAACTTAAATAAGCACAGAAACTTAAGCTAAAACCTACAAGCACCTAGGATCTTACACTAAGCTAATTTGGCAGTTAACCAAGAAGTTTGGAGCATAAATGATTCTAATGAACAAGGACCAAGTTTTAAGCAATAATATGACTGAATAACACCCAGTAAACATAAAAGAACAGAAATGATCAAGCAATGAGTGTGTCTACAGTGAATTGCCAAAAAAAAATTAGAATAAAGCTCACAATGTAATTTTGTGTGATCCAAACCAAGAACCAAGAATACCACTGACCTAACACCTCCCTTGAGGTACTAAAACCATGAAATTCCAGAATGACCAGGCTTCTTTGCTTCTTCTATCTTCAATTGTAATTTTTGATTTTTCATTATATTTACTCCTATTTTTGAGATTTTTGAGAATTTAAAGCTGAAATGGATTTTAATGCTTAAAATACTTATGAAAGCTTGTATTTGACTTATGTGAGCTTAAAGAACCATTAATCAACAACTTTTAACACTTTAAAGCTAAATTGAGATTTTATCTAAAAATTTGGCACACACTGAATTTGTATTTAAAAACTGATATTGATACTTGAAACAAGTTTAAACTACATTACAATCACTAGAAATACATTTGGAAATTAACAAGTAAACTTGGAATTCACTAACACGATTTGCTAATCTACACTATGACTACTGCTACACTACTACTACTCCTACTCTAATTACTACTCTCTCTTCATTTTTCTTGAGTTATATAGGCCCTGGCACATTCCTTTCTCTTTCCCACTTCAATCCCAACCGTAGGATCCTTTGATTTAATCTCAGCCTTTAAATCTCTTTTTGGCGGGAAAAGGGTAAAGGGCAGGGTGAGTGGGTTTGGTGAAACAGGGGTAGCATTTAATGAAGGGGAGGGTTTTGGTGAAGGTATTAATTGGGTTTGGTGAGGTTGGTGAAGACTTTGGAGGAGGGGGGGGGGGGGGGGGAACACAGTGCAGAAAAACGGGGGAAAGGAGGTGGGTGAACAGTGTTTTGATTGGAACTTTGACCTGGGTTGACTCGTTGACCCTGGGGTTTGACCGGGTTATATTATTAAAGGGTTGTGGGCTTTAAGGTGGGCTGGGGTGGATTTTTAATGGATTAGGGGTGGATTGGGTATTGGTTTTGGACTAAGTAAATAACAAAAGGGTGGTTTGGTTTATTTAGTGAAAACAAGGACCAAATGTGTAATTTAGTGAAACATTAGGGACTAAAAATGTAAAACTTCCCAAGCACTCACAAGGACCACTTTTGCCAAACTTTAATAATACAAGGACCCAAGATGCCATAAATGAACATTTTCCACTTTTTAAAATTCCCGGGGACCATTTATGTAATTTTCCAAACATGAGAGACCAAACTTGTAATTTCCTCAAACTTTCCTCCCAAGGTCCATTTTTGATAATTTATGATTTTCAAAGACCAAACTTGATTTTTCTTTCAAAAATATCCCACCAGGGACCAAATCTGCCAAAATCTGAAACTTCAGGGGCTAAATTGTAAATTTCCAAAACTTTTACAATTTTTCACCAAAGGACTAAATATGACAACTTATGATTTCAAAATGACCTTTGGTGATAATTTTCTATATTTTGAATATCCAGGGACTAGTTTTGTAATTTTATGAAAGTTGGGGGGCTGAAACTGCCAATTTTGCAAACTTTATACGTTTTTCATCTGTTTTTGCTCATTTTGCATCTAAAACATATAAAACACAATTTTGAAATATTTTCAGTATTTTGATGCATTACTGAGTGTTTTTGTATGTTTTGCAGTTCAGATTAGACCAAAAATGATGAGTGTTTGAGCACTCATCAATATGTTTAATATTATTTGTACTTAAATGCAAAACTAATAAAAATGTGGCCCTTTTTAAGTGGAGGCCCTGTGCGACGGCACATATTGCACACACCCATCCGAGACCCCTCTGATCATATTACAAGTCAAATTCCAAAATCAACCTCTCCTCCCATAACCACCTGCACCACTAACATTAGTAACAATATCCTTGTAGAAAACCTTAACCAAATTCCTCATTGTAATGTTAAGATAATGGGCTGATGGTTTTGGAAAAAACACGGAAACATTATGAAGCATCAAAACAGCTCCTTCGGTAATAGTCTTTCCATAACCACCTCTGTAAGGACTTTGTGATGAATTGTACTAGAAATTGTACCCCAAAGGTCTTCGAGTGTTATTGTGAGATCACCTAACTCATTCAAAGTACAAGGACTTGATTATCAAAACTTTCCTAAACACCCATTCACGATCCCCCATTAACATTTACAAACTCAGCCGAGCTAACCTACGACCTACGCGTAAAATCCTCATCCTCTCCCACATTCTCAAAAACTTTCCTAATATACTCTTGTGTTGACATTACACACTCTTCCCCAAGTTCCTGAATATCCGCCATTTCACGGAGCTTCGCCGCTTGAACAATACCCGCGGGACCCGGTATTATCCTAACCAAAGTTTGAGCATAATCATCAAATTTAGTTTGGGGATGGCTCTTTTGTAGGATCTACCCTTGATAGATCTTGAGCCAATGGATCGATAGCTTACTAGTGTAATCACTAGCAAGACTATATGGACAATCTCTGTGAGCTTGTATCTATTGCGGAATATAAATACAAACAGTAAACTAAATACTTTGATCCTCTATGGATCGTTTTATTATTCACTAAGAATATGTTTGACACGTACAGAATACAATGACCTTGGGTTCCTTTTATACTATAAGAAACCCTAACCTTTTTTACAAGAAACGTATATTCATAAAACTCTAGAAGATATTCTACATATCTTATCCTAAAATAACTAACTCTTATCTAAGGATTAACTATATCCGCAGAAACTAATGCATCAGCAGAATCCATATCATCAGCAGAATCTATATAAGCTTCAGCAGAATCCTGTCAGCAGTATCCATCAGCAGTATCTATATGCTGACTTCAATAATTCCTTACATCTTTCTTAATGAGAAATCCTCTACTTTGTCATCCTCGTATTCTTTAGCATATCAACAAGCTTTTGTGCGGATGATGATTGGAAAGTCCACAAATAAATATGTTACATCGGTCTAATTAATAATATCATTACAATTTAGAGGTGAGAAAATAGGTGGGCATGCGGGTCATTGTAACGGGTCAAAATAAGTTCAGATCAAAACATTTTATTTTATATTATTATTATTATTATTATTATTATTATTATTATTATTATTATTATTATTATTATTATTATTATTATTATTAAATATATTGTTTGGGTCATGTTCCTTCAAAGCAGTTTCTTTATTAAAAAAAAAGAAAAAAAAAAACTTTAGTTTCTTTAGATATAAATCCAAAGATTAAGGAGCTGTTTGACAAAACAATATGATTTAGCGTTGGGTGAATAATGATGTTGAATGAATCAAAGACGTTGAAAGAAACGTGATTCAAAATGAAATGACTGTTTGATTAGCATCTTGAATACGAAAAATATATTAAGATTTAAGATATTATTAGCTATCAAAAAAGAATATTTTTTTGATCAAACTATCTTGATCGATAAACATTTGTAGTAATATCAGTTTCAAAGTTTTAAAATTATACGATAAAATCAAGAAACACATAACGAAACAATGAAGAGGATTGTAGTCTAATTGCAACAAAATAACGTAAGCTACGTAAATTTAGTTTGAGATAATACAATATAACAAAATATTACGAGTAGCATAAGCTGAAGAAGGTAGAAAAGTGAAATGTGCACAAAGGTAAAAAAGCACCATAATTAAAAATTAATATAAAGTACAAAGGTCAAAATGCAAAATTTCTGTATAACAAAATATTACGAGTAGCACCAAAATTAAAAATATAACAAAATATTACGAGTAGCACCATAATTAAATATTAATATAAAGTACAAAGGTAAAAAAGCAAAATGTGACGTGAAAGGCCGGCTCATTCGGTAGCAAATTTACTCGTTCACCATTACCCATTTTTTCTACCAAACAATATTTCCTCTGACTGACTAGGAGTTCATTGTTGAGTTATTTCATTCAGCTGCTACTCTTTTACCTTTGTTTGAGCCTATAGAGTATCATTTGTTTGAGCCTATAGAGTATCATTACATCATCTGCATCTATAAAAATGTATGAAACACACATATTTGTAATTTAGATGGTTAGAATGTTACTACCATAAACCTTCGTTGTAATATGCCGTAGATGTTAGACTTTAATGTTATCTAGCTGAAGCAGGGTCAAACTTGATATTCATTATCTGCTTCATGCTACAGTTTGGAACAAGTCTTTGGATTCTATTTTAAGTGACTATTAGATGAGTCTGAGCTGTTAAGTTTCCAATAATATTATATTTTGAACAACGCGTAAGTTGTATGGAAGCTTAGATTCTTGTGCCAACAATCTGATTCAGGAACCCTGCCACTTTTCTTCATGCATATGCTTGTGTTCCCCTTCCTTATGCAACGAGGCAAGTTGCTGGTTCATTATTGCAGGATGTTGCTAATTCAGGTGTTCTCTTTGCGATGCTGATGTGTAGAAACAAGTTTTTTTTACAGCCATTACTCTTTTACCTCAAGTCATTAACTTTCCGCTTGGCAGTCTTGTTGAAACGTAAATAGTTTTCCTTACATATAGTTTATTGGTAGCAAATTTAAATTTGACTTCAAATTTTATGTTTGGTAATTGTTTCATGTTATCGATTTTGTTTGGTAATTGTAGATGCACATAAAATATCACTTCGATTTTGTTTGGTAATTGAAACGTAAATAGTTTTCCTTACATATAAAATTTAATTTCGGCTTATAATATAAGTCCTAGCCCCAGCCCCAGCTCCAGCTCCAGCTCCCCCTAGCTCCAGCCCCAGCTCCAGCCCATTTCGCCAAACATACCCGATATGCTGCTCCTTGCTAACTTTGTCATATATATATATATATATATATATATATATATATATATATATATATATATATATATATATATATATATATATATATATATATATATATATATATATATATCTTTTAGGCCAGTGAATTTTATCCATCTTTCAGAATTGTAGAAATAGCATATGTGAATTAGTGAAATATATTGGGTTTGACACTGCAATGTTACAGGAATCAGTTTTAGGTATCGGTGGTCCTTGTGGACATTGGCACTTTCTATTTCCCAGTATGTATTTTGATCAGTATGTATTTTCTGAGTTCGCATCTCCAGTTTGTGATCAGTATATAACGACACTATCTCAAGTAAGAGATGAAGGTCATATATCGAGATACAACATCAAAGCTACTCCAGGGGTGCAAGATTGTTTATATTGGTGCTTAACTGGCATTACTGATACATGGAATGAACTCCTTTTCACACAAGTCTGAACTCCCATAGAAGCTCTAGAGACCTGAAATCCTACCATGATACATTTGGCTAATGATAGCATTAAGGCAGGTATAGAAGCACATATTCCATCTATAATTGGAAAGATGTATATGGTATACCATGTAAGTTTGTACTCTACAACATTTGTTTTAATATTTCTGGTCTTCTGTTTCATGTTATCGATTTTTGTTTAGTAATTGTTAAATCATAAAAGTTATAGTGTTATGAATTAAACAAGCCATATCTAACATAATAGGAATGATTATATAGAACGAAAGATGCACCATTAACGCAATGGGAATACTCATTGCCTTTCCCTTTCCCATTACTCAATTTGAACAAAGCACGCCCCTATTTATAAGGAATAAATAGATCGTTTTTGAAAAGCGGGGAATAAATATATTAAACGGAAAATATGCAAGATACCCTATTATTATACGGGAGTATAAGTGATTGATTCAAAAATCAATTATATAGTATATAAGTATTTGTATCGAGGAGATCCGCAAGAAATACGGATCACCCGAGTCGTATCCGTACGAAGGTGAATGGAATCAAAGAATATTGATTCGTGCAAATCGTGTAGTGAAAAGTGAATAGAGTGAAAAATTATGATCAAGTAATTCAAATTATGACAAACAAACACAAACTATGCAAATTGTACAAGCTAGGTATGCACTAAAGTTAAAAATGTAAAAACGGAAATGCAAACGCGATTATTTAAAACATAACGTTCAAATTAAAACGTAACTTTAATTGAAAAATGATCCTACAAACGTGAAACAATTTTCTAAAAATATTAAACTAATAAAATGAATTTCCAGAAAAAGAAAAATATTTTTTTGACTTTTCTTTTATTTTCTATGAATTTATTTATATTTTTGTATATTAAAATGAATTAAAATAAAGGAAAATAGAAAAATTCAAGGGAAAAATGTAAAATAATTTCTGAAAAATCTAAAATATTATAAAAGAATTTCCTAAAATATTTTTGTATTTTTTATGGCTTTTTCTGAATTTTTATTTATTAAAAAATATTTAAAAATGATTAAACTCAAAGAAAAATTTGGAAAAATATCGAATCAATTCAGAAAAATCTAAAAAATTAACAGAAAATCAAAAATATAAAAATGAACTTAGAGAAATTTTTTGAAATCAAGTGCTTATTTAAGGCAAACTGCTTATCTCAAGTGCTTATTTTTAAGCACTTGTGACCCAAACTGGATAAATCTTTTTACACAGAAGTAAAATGCCCAAATGTACTCAAAAAACTCAAGTATGATCAATATGAATCACAGAAAACCACTGAATAGCTCAATAAGCAGTGAAATAAGCCAAAGATATAAGCAGATTCACAAACAGATTAAGCCAGATGAAATAGACCATTCACAACACCAATTTAACTTCAATAAGCTCAGAAACAATCGCAATAACACAGATACAAGCTCAAAATACAATAAGCAGGCCTCAATTTCTAAACAGATACTCTGTCTCAAATGTACCATTGCACAGAAGCAATAAGCTAACAGAAAAAGCTTAAAAG
Source organism: Artemisia argyi (assembly GCA_030686995.1). Taxonomy (NCBI): domain Eukaryota; kingdom Viridiplantae; phylum Streptophyta; class Magnoliopsida; order Asterales; family Asteraceae; genus Artemisia; species Artemisia argyi. The sequence continues at coordinate 69,266,801 of CM060697.1, forward strand.
TACAAGCTTACGGGGGCAAAAGCTAGATTGCTATACTGAGAGTCTAAAATTACCAAAAACTTCAACACAACTTATTATTTGATGCTCCAAAAAGTTCTATATTCAGCACCTAGTGAACCTATAAAATTGTAACAGTTGACTATTTAATAGACCTACTTTATTTGACTTAATCCAATTTTAGTGATTGGCCTGAAACAGTCAGAAAATATCAACCAAGTAATGGTCAACAAGTCAAACAGCCTAAACCAATGCTTCCGTGGAATACAGTGTTTCCCCGGGTCGTTATGTCCCAACGAGGTGTGCGAAGGTATTAAAAACGAATCTGTGATCGAGTGATTATGAACAGGAAAGGGTATAAGTGTGAGTGAGTGATTACACTAAGGTTTTATAAAACAAAATAGCTTAAATAAACTATTTGAATGATTACGTAAACCTAAATAACTTAGAAACGTTTAAAACCTAAAAACACGTACGTTTAATTTAAATCTACGTAAATGTATGAAACAAAAACGATTTTAACTATAGTTGGAATTTGCATGCCTTAGGGGCTTAAATGCAAATTAAATAAAATTAAAATATTTATATATAAATTACTAACTATTTAATTAATTATTATTTATTTAATAACTATTTTTAACTATTTAATAATACACTAATAAATAAGAAAATGTAAAATAAGCTTAGAAAAATAAAATTAAAATTTATAAAAGTTTAAAATATTATAAAACTTATTTTAAAACTAAAATTATATTTTTCACACTATTTATATATTTATTATTAATTAATTACTATTTAATTATTAATTAACTAATTATATTGATTTAAATTCTTAAATATACTAAAAAGACTTAGATAATTAAGAAGATTTTTACAAATCTAATTAACCATCACAGGAATCCTAAAAAATTATAAAAAGTTTGTTTTATGTATTTTTAAACTAATTTACTAATTATTAATTAATTACCAATTAAACTAATTAAATTATAAAAAAATAGAAAATGAACAGTAAAAATTATGGAAAAATTCCTAAAATTATTTTATAACATATAAAAGCTAGGAAAAATATAAAAACTAGGTGTTGCTTTATAAAAACTAATTATGCTATTTAATACTTAATTATTAATTAATTACTAATAAAACTAATATTAATTCTAATAAATACTAAATGACAAATTAAAAATCTGAAAAAATTACTAAAAATACTTTAATATAAAAGGAAATTAATAAAAATATAAAAATACCAAGTACTTAATAAAAATCTAAAAATGAAAATTAAAATTTAAATTATATTAAATAGAAACTATCACTTATTATTAATTTGTTTTTTCTGGAATTTTCTTTTACAAACCTATTTAACTTCTTAAAATAAGCAACTTTTGTAAAGGAACTTATGTTGTAGCTTATTAATAAGCTGTGTGCTATTCAAAATCCTTAACAGTGTAAGTTTTAGCTTATCAGGACTTATCAAGTTTTGAATAAGCTTATATTAAGCCACACAGATCAAAATAAGTAAACTACTAATAATCTTATATAAAAATAAGCACAAGGGCACCAAATAAGCAGACTTAATAAGCTGATATAACCAAATAAGCAAATACCAAATAAACTCAGACCAAACAGGCCAAACTAGGCACCTTTGGACCTCTGTGGGGTCCACAGAGGTGAGAGGGTGTCCAAATTGAACATTGACCTACCAAGTTGACCTGGTAAACTCTCAAATAAGCCAATAAGCTAGGCTTATGGCTTATTAATGAAGTCTTGGTGGGGCTTGGAAGTTGGGGTGTCAAACCTGAGTACTCAGCATACCAGGGAAATGGGACAACTTAGATAGGTAGTGCAGCCCTATTAGATAAGCTATAAACCTAAAAATAAGCTGTGATCTTTAAAGATGGGCTTATGGGGTTTCCAAAAAGTCCAAGCTCACCCTGTGGGATCCACAGGTGAGCTTTTGAGGAGCGTATGAAAAAGCTCAAGTATACTGAGAAAGATGGGACAAGGTTCAAGTTGATTGCAGGCTTATCATATAAGCTTGCAAACCAAAATAAATCTTGGAATCCTAGAGTTTGGTGGTTGGGCTTTCCAAAAATCCAAACCACACAAACTGAGGACCACAATTGAGCTCAGAATGAGCTTGTAAAAAAAAGCAGTTGCAACAAACTCCCCTGGTGCAGGGGAGGTTTTTGAAAAATTAGCTAAAAGAAAAGATCAAATAAGCAGTTTACTAAAATCCTAAAAATACACAAAAATCATGATCAAACAGATAAGCAACAGAATTCTAATATTCCAAAAGCACAAGACCTACAACTTTAAATTCAGATCATGAAAATTCACCCAAGTTTTGCCAAACTGACTTGCTTAGGCAATTTTGACTTTTGAAGTGAATGAACTAAGTTGACTATTTTGAGTTTTTATTGCTTATAATAGACTAAATATGCAATATCAAGCTAAGATGAAACTGATTTAATCTATTTTAACAACTACAACACTGATATGGGTGATTATGCTTCCAAAATTCTCAACAGTGACCACACAATGAATTTTAAAGAGAGATTTTGACTTTTCTAAAAAGGACTTGTGTATTTTGTGACTGATATGAGTTAATATGACCTAGCACAACATATCTTAACAAACAACAACAACAACAAACAGACCCTCTGAGTCCTTGAACTCAGTTGATCCAAACACACCTTTATTTCACTGATTTTGAGTATTTCAAAGCATATTACTGATTAAAACCATATTACACATCCACAAGGTTCTAATTTTATGAATTAAGTTTATTTAAGCACAAAGACGTCAACCAACCAGCAAATACTCATGAATAACTAACATTTAACTTTTTCAGTGAAAATATGATAAAGTGAGTACAATGGATTGTAATGAACAAGTATCTAATATTTAGCAATAATTTGACTAACAAACTTCAAATAAGCACAAAGCAATAAAATTAAACAATAATCTATCACTATAATAGTAAAAAGCAAAAATAGTTGTTAAGGCTTACAGATGAATCAAGACAGAGAACCAAGTTACCAAGGACCAATAACCAATCTAACACCTCTCTTGAGGTACTAAACCAAATTCCATCCAAGATACACCCTGCTTCAAACTTCTTCTTCCATTTTTCTTGATTTCTAATTTTTCATCTATTTATTTGTATTTTTGTGAGTTTTGCATTTTTTTTACTAAGAACTGAATAGAAAGCTTAGGAAACTTTTAAAAGCTTATCAATGACTTAATTTGAGCTTATGGAACCTGAAGTAACAACATTTAACAGTAGTGAGTGAATTTGTCAAATTCACTCAAAAATGCTAAATTCAAATTGAGATAATAAGACTTGATTTAAAGTTTTAAGAAAGATCATAATACATTAAATAAACTAAAAACAACTTGAGTTTCCTGAAAATTACAACTGAAAATGTAGATTATTCTACCTACGTCTAAGCTATTTTTAAAGCTACACTAATACTCCTTCTCCCTGGCTTCTTTCTGCTTTATAAAGACCTTTTAGGGTTCCCACTTGACCTCTGAGACTTTCCCATCAACTGTGGACCATTGGATTGGTCAAATGAATCCAAACCGTTCAAAACCACTTTTTCGCGCCAAAATATCTTAGGGTCCAGCTGGGGTTGCTTGTAAGGGATTCATGGGTTTAATTACATTTGGGGTGTTGTGGAGGTGGAGGAGAGTGGGTAGGCAAGTGGGGTTGAGCTGAGGTGGAGATACCATGGTGGTATTGGGGATGCAGTGGTGGATGAAGGAGATGAACAGTGGAGGCGGTTTGGGGTGTGGGTTTGACCGTTTGACCCCGTTTTATATTTTTATTTGGTTTGGGCTGGGTAGTGGGCTAGGGAATAATAAGGGAGGGTGGGCTTGGTTTGTTTGTTTGGTTTGGATTTGGTATTAATAATACTAAGGATCCGTTTGGTTTTAAGTAATAAATCACAAGGACCAAAGATGTAATTTTCTAAAAGTTTGGGGGGCTGAAGTATAATTTTTCCAAAGCTTAAATAAGGATCAAACTTGCCAAGATTGAATACCCCAAGGACCAATAATGATAATTTCCCATATTTTATATCTGGGGACCTTTTCTGCCAAACTTTCAAACTTCAGGGACCAAACATGTAATTTCACCAAACTTTCTAACCAAGGACCATTCCTGCCATATAAGATTAGTATAAGGACAAAAATTGATTTTCTTAAAGTTTTTTACATCCCAGGGACCATTTATGTCAATTTCCAAAGTAAAGGGACTAAACTTGTAATTTTGTGAAAATTTGCACCAAAGGACTAAATATGTAACTTTGTGATTTAAAAAGGACCTTTGGTGACTTTTTCATGTTTTTAGAATAACCAGGGACTAGTTTTGACAACTTTTGAAACTTGAGGGACTGAAACTGCCAATTATGCAAACTTTGTACGTTTTTCATTTGTTTTTACTCATTTTGCATTTGAAACATATAAAACACACTTCTAAGATATTTTCAGTATTATGATGCATATTTGAGTGTTTTTGGATGTTTTGGCAGTTCAGATTGGTATAAAATGATGAGTATTTAGACACTCATCAATCCCCCACACTAAAATATTGCTAGTCCCTAGCAATCTTTTGAGAAAAACTTAATGGATTTGAAAACTCTTTACCAAAAGCCATCACTTCTGGAGTATCCAGATGTATCGATTCAAGTAATAACTATGGTCCACCTGATAACCATGTGATTTTGAGCAAACCACCAGCTGTCAACGGATTTGATTTGTCTTTACCAAAAGCCGTTTGCTTCTGAACTAGCCAATTTTATGATATAAATTTCTATTTCTAGTCTAAATATACCTATGTGAGACAGAAAACCAGCAAATCAATCACAATTGTATATAGCAAATCTCAGTTCCACACACCCCTAAATGTGACAGCAACAACTAAGATTCCATGATTTACTCAACAAAACACTGTTCCACAGATCCAAATCAACTCCAAATCACTATCTAAAACTTATTCAACAATCAAAAACCACAGGATCAACATAAATGTAGCAACACAAATCCACACTAAGATAATTACTGAAATAAGCCAATCTAACACAGATACAATTCAAACAGATGTAGCAAATGATCAATTAAAACTAACTACACTATTTCAATCACTACAACAGTAAATCACTACAATGAAACAAAAACTACTATAGCAGTATAAAAATCCAAATCAATCACTACTAATGAACTTTTATAGAAATAGAATTTACCAAAGCATCTCCCTCAGCATGAACAGAGGGAGTTCCCTATGCTAGCCTATCTCTAGGATAGGCTGAGTACTTCCAGATCTTACTCAATCTACCACAACTTCACATGATTCATTGATCACCATTCCTTTGACTTTCATTGACTGAGTAGGTTCACTTATGAAACTTGAAGCAAACAGTTCTACAATAAGCTACAGAGCTTATATAGACTGTAAAGAAACTAAACAAGCTTATTTGTAAGCTTAACTAAATAAGATGAAAACATTTTTTATTTTTCTTTTTTATTTATTTTCTTATTTTTATGAATTTTCTGCAAATGAAAGAAACTAAATTGAAAATAGTATTTGTAAAAGCTAGATTAAAACTGAGATATAAGCTGAGAAATTAAGTGATAAAAGCTATTCTAAGAGAATTGAATCAGAAACTTAATAGAAGAGATAGATGAACAGCTGAAATTTTATTAAAACATTTAAATAATCAATACATTCACTAAACTAAATACAGATAAGAGTAAAATCCTGCAAAGCTTCGCTACACTATCACTAACTACTAATTGAGCTAAAAAGAGGTCCTATTTATAGGAGAGGTGAGAGTGTAAGGGGTCTTATACCACGCTGGTGATCCTGGTGCTTCTTTGTGTTTCTTCTAATCATCTCATCACCCTTGGATTGCTTTGTGCTTCTTCAATCTAACCACAGCCCTTGGATGAGATTATGAGACGTGGCTCATCCAGTAATATAATGCCATCTTTCCCAAACGTGCATTCTCTCTGACATGTGCTGACATTCTTCTAGAAGACGAATCCAAGGCTGAAAGAATGATGTGTCATACTCAATTGTTGCCTGCCAAGTGTCCACACAGCTTCATATACTCTCTCTGACACGCCCCTGTCACGTGGGGTATGTTTCTAGAACTACCAATGATTGGCTATTAATGGTTAATTGAGATGGCTTGACCAATTAAACCAAGTGATGCATTAGGGTTCATGTCAATTTGGGGGTTCTGGGTTTGTGGTAAAAAGAGGGGCGGGTAAAAGGGATAATATATTTTGTGTTTGACCGTTCTTGACCATTGACCGAGGGTATGAGGCTTTGACCAAGGGGTAATTGGGCTTGGGTTTTAACATTGGTATTGGGCTTCAGTTTTGTAATAAGAATGTTTTGGTTTTATTATGTGAGATTTCGGTTTTAAAAACCAAGGACCAAATGTGTATTTATGAAACTTTAAGGACCAAATCTGCCATGATTTCAAAGAGTAATCTACAAGGACTAATGATGCCATAATATGATTCCTGAAGGTTAACTCTGACTTTTCTTCAAATAATATCATGGGGGACCAAATGTGTCAACTTTCAAAGTGCAAGGACCATTCTTGACAATTTTCAAACTCTCACAACAAGGGTAATTCTTGCAATTCTTCTTTCCCTGAGGAATTTATTTGACTTAATGAGCTCAACTTGATTTCCAGCTTTGACATTTTGACTCGTTCTACTCTCGTGCTCGTTTTTGCTGGATTTCTGTTTGTTTTTTTGTCATTTTATGAAATATCCGTACCTGCACATTCACAATCACAAAAATATGTTTTCTTTGGCTTTTTAGGTTAGTTTTTGGATTATTAAGTCCTATTTTGACTCAGAAAAGGTGAGTGAATAAACACTCACCAATAAGTATCTTAAAACGTGTTGAAAGTGAGGATATTTTGGTAATACAGTATTATTTTACCCATAGTAAGGGAGCTTTGTTGCAACTTGTATGAAAGTTATCACTAAGAAGCAACGTTAAAGTATCTGAACCCCAAAAACTAAAACTTCAAGTTGCAATACTCTGTTCCAAAAACACATATCCAAACACCCCTATATGAGATAAGCAGTTTTGATTGCAAGTTGTATGCAAATGATTATCCAACACACCCTGTATGATCATATAATTAAAAGCATAATTTGTTTGTCTAAAACATTAGGTGATCGATGCTACCGCAGATAATTCATTCGAAAACACAAAACTATATACCCCTTAAAACTCAAGTATCTATTGGCAGATAAACTCATAAAATATACCTTGATGCGCGCTTTAATTGTGAGGCTTGAAGATATGACTCGACTAATTTGTATATCAAAATATCTGAATCAACTGCACAGTTCTTGTCTAATAGCCAAGGGGGAGCTGTAAATTGTCATTTATTAGTTATTGGAACATTATAACATCTGATAGGCTACCGATTTTAAAGAAATAGCAAGAGAATTTATGATAATAAAAATCTTACTCAAGGCTTGGAAGTGTGAACCTGCAACCATATACACTCAATGATTTGTGAAAAGATCCCAGGTCTCCACATTCTCAAGTTTAGACGTGAGATCAAAATAACTTTCGTGTCCTTGTTGGGGGCTTGCCATGTTGGGGATTCATCCTAGTTCCACTTGAGCAGATTTATAGGATCATCCACCACTAATGTAAGAGTCTAAAGATGACACTAAAACATAGACAAACATATTGGAATGAGTCTAAAGAACACAAAATCCAAATTTCAGTTAATTAGATGAGTCCAAACAAATCTAATAAAACCAAAATACCTACACTGGATTAACTCGGTTTCCATATGGTACTTCTTAAGTATCTTACTGTCTATCGATCACTCATCGGCTGTTTGAATCTTAATGAATCGAGTTTCAGTAGTTTCACCTCCCTTAAACGACTCTCAACCATTAATAACTATAACACAAAATTCAAAATCCGTTTCTTAAGACGATGGTATATGCTATAAGAAGTACCTTGTTTACCATTTTATGAACTATAAAGAAGGTGGGCGAAAACAGACCACCTTAAACAATAATATAATTTCCGATAGTAGTCATACTAAAAAAACAGACATTTTGGACAAAATAATTTCAGGTAGACCTGACCTGATTTGTTTGACCCACATACAAAGTTACCCGTTTTTAACTATTATTAAACCCAACCCACCCATCTTTACACATATACCCTTGGATGTATGAAAGATACTGACATATATTGAATTTAATCGTACTGTAAGTGTTCTTATAATTTTGGGATATCATTTGTGTTAGAATAGATTACAGCGAAACTTCATTCTCATGCTTCTTTAGTATCCGTAATTTTCACGTATCTATTCTTTGCAAGTCCCCAAAGAGCATGTGGAACTTTAGTTTTTATAAAAGCTTCTCATCTGCAAGTTTACATTCATGATTTTATTATATATCGATAGATTGTTGAGGCCACTTCCTTACTACGGAAAACCAAATGACTAATCGACTATATCGTTATCCACGATAATCGACACAGTTCTGCCCTGAATATCCTACTCTAGTACACATAAAACACCCCCTATATCCTATAAAATTTCAAATTATAGAGGACTTCTTCGTATACAAACTGTGGGTGAAGGACATTCCAGCACAAAAGTAAATGAACTGAAAACACCATTGCTAGTTAAAATGCAACGCCAAACATAATACCCCTTAGTGTTTTTTGAACCGCAAATATATGCCATATAAGAAAGTGCTATCATTAACAAAAAAGGTAAATTATGATATAAAAAAGGTTAACTTTCATTAATCTTGCTCCTAAGATGTTGTTTATACAAAAATGTCAGTTCATGACTCTAATTTTTTAGACCTAACAATTCCATCGATTCAACAGCTTTTATGTCTAATCAACTTAAAAGCCAATAAGAAGTTTCGAACTGGTTTCATCCTATAAACGAGCAGACTATAGTAACCAATCGAAAACCAAAAAACTTTCAAAACTAAAAACTGAAACTGAAATTATAACCACATACCTTCATAACCTTTCATGTGAATTTTGGTTTTGGTTGCATTATGGCTTTTGTCGATGCAATTATGGAGGAGAAGTAGGGATACATACTGTTTTGTTTTAATATTACAATTTGGTCTAAGAGCAGGCGGTAACATGCCTTCCTTGCCTGCGTTATGCCATGACTCGAACACGTTAAGCCTTACCGGGGGTTGAGGGCAATTGCACGTTAACGCAACAGGTCAAGGTTATAACGCAGCGTTAAAGTTGCGTGTAATAATAAAAAAAATTGCACTTTGCCCCCTAAAACGTTTATGTGACCGTTGGATTAAAAAAACAAAATTGCACTTTGCCCCCTAACGTTTATAAACGGCTATTTTTCTAAAAAAAAAAACGTTTTCAAAACCATTTTCTCACAACTATAAATACCCATTCACCCACACATTTTTTTTCACACTTCCACAACTCAATATAATCTACAATACACTACTATTAGCAACAAAAAAAATGTCGGACGGCAACAACAACAACAACGACTCGTTAACAAATCTCCTCGGAGGGTGGAATTACCCATACGCGGGTTCTTCCTAAAATCCGAATTGGAATAACCCAAACATGGGTTTGTCGTCAAATCCGAACTAGAATAACCCAAATGAATTGGGTATGTCGAGTCAAGAAGTTTTCCAACAACATCAAGAATATCAATATTGGCAAGAAAGCCAACAAAACACCCTAAACTCTAATTTTCAAAATCTTCAATTCACTCAACCATCACAACAATCCCAAACGGAAACAAATGATGTTCTCGAAACACCTACTTCTCCTATAAAACCGAAAAGCCGGGGTAAGAAAGGCAAAAAAATCCAAAGAACTCGTATAAGACGAGGTCAATGAAGAACAACCTGAAAAGTCGAAGAATCGTTGGACGCCAAGTGAGGAACAATTAATTGCCGAGTGGGGTGGCATGTTCAGAGGATCCGCGTGTCGGACGTTCCCAATCTCGTGATACGTTATGGCAACAGATGAAAGCTGAGTTCAATAGAAAAAATTCAAAACTCCGCAACAAAGATATGCTACAATCCAAGTGGAAAATGTTGAACCGTGATTGCACTAAGTTCAACGCTGCTTACAAATGGACGCAACGCGAACAAGAAAGTGGGGAATGTGACGTGGATATCCTAAAACGGGCTAACCAACTTTATCGTGATGAACACAACAACATGCCGTTCGCGAATGATGAGGCTTGGAACGTTTTGCGTAAACATTCCAAATGGAACTCGCCGGAGCTGGTTGATTTAACCGGCGGCGTCCCAAGCCAAACAAACGAGGCGTTGTTTGGTCATGATGAACAACCACGTCCTATTGGAAGAAAGCGGGATTCGAAGAAACAAAAATCCGAGACAACAACAAGCACCGGAGGCATGAGTGGCACCGGAGATTCCTTTTCTTCGTTCAATTTCAGGGATGTTATGCGCGAAGAGTATCGGGCAAAACGTGGAGATGTGGCCAGGGCGTATCAGGCGACCGCAGAAAACCAATACACACAACAGAGGTTGAGGGAGTTTGAATTTTTGTTGGTCGACACTACCGGCAAATATCCAAACTATGTGGCGTTGATCAATACGGAACATGACCGAATTATCAAGAAATATGGGTTGCCTCCTTGTCAAGAATGAATGATTGTGTGATATTGTGTTTTATTTATTTTGTACTATTTTTCTATTAGCGTTTTTTTTTTTTTTTTTTTTTTTTTTTTTTTTTTTTTTTTTTCGTATTGTAATGTGTTCCTCGAATTAATGTCATGGTTTTAAATAAATGAAGTATTTGTTAAAGTTTGGGGTTGAAATTGAAAATAATTGAGGTGAAGCTCAGTTAAGGTGAGTTATGGTACCATGATGTTTTTTGGTGAGTTAAATTAAAAAGGTTAAAGCTGATGTGGCGATAACGTGACACTGAGTTATAAGATAACTCATAGGCATGTTACCGCCTACTCTAAAAGTATTAAGAAGGAGCCCACAAGTACATGTGTATTGTAATTTTTTTTTCTCTACCAATTTATCGCACTAAAAGTGTGCTAATATTGACCAAATTAATTTAATTTTGACTTTTTTTATCAACCAATCACATTGGTCGATTTCACCTACGTGGCAAAGTTGAGCTCTCCTATTGGTCTATTTTTTTTTCAATAAAAATGTTTTGGCAAAATCACTCCGAAATGATGTAATTCTTTTATTATCGCATAAAAGATAGTTTTGTAATATTGTATACGTACACAACTCACGAGTAGTCATTCTCCTTATTATGCTCTCTGATTTCCGTGTCTACTTATCACATTACCAGTCATAAAGAGATTAAGCCATAGTTCGGAGTCCAGACTACTACAGTTTTGTGTCGAAAACTATGAAAAGGTCATATACTACAGTTTTGTGTCGAAAACTATGAAAAGGTCATCACGTTCCATAAACATGAAAAGTTTAGGTAAAGTTTTATAATAATGGATGATACACATACCAAAATTTATGCTTATGAAATTATGATACTTTACCTACACTTTGTGTAAATGTTTGCTTATTGACATACCAAAAGATCACAGCAAAAGCTCAACATCAGATTGTTGCAGCAATAATTATATGAAAGTTTGCCCAGTCTAGTATACTTTAGATTCAAGTCAAACAAACAAGACACTAGACTCAAAGGAACCAAAATTGTATTTACTTTTCTTTAATAAAGCAGGCATGACTTACTTGATCTGCTCTTAAATGACAGCATCAAGAACTCAAAAAGAACAAAAATATGCAATATACCAACCAATGATGATGGAATGTCAACAAGCACAACCTAAAAATAATATTTTGTATTTCAATGGTATTCAAGACAAGTATATGTCAAAAGTGAGAATTTGCAACATTAACAAACTGTATCAGAAACCAAAGGTTCCTTGATATCTAGAAGCTCATTGCATAGACCTGTAAAAACGACTGAATCTGTTTCTCTAGGTCTAAACTTTATTAGAGCTGATGGGACTAAATCCTCTTCTTCAAGTGTTATAGCTTTCTCTCCAAAGCTTGGGATCACACGGCGTTTGATAAGAACAGGATGCAATAACTCGAATTCCAAGCTCGGGTCTCTCAACGATGATCTCACAAACTATATTCAAAATGAACAAAAGCAAATTTAGAAAAGCGTTGTCATAATACTTCCATTTTTCATATTGTAGGTCTGATCTTCACTTCTTTTAGTGTAAACGGGGCCCAGATTGGAATCAGGGAGTGTTTGGCATTGCCTTTTTGAAAATGATTATGGGGATCAGATATTGAATTTAGGAGCAACTGCAACAAATGATCCTAGCTATTTGATTACTTTATGGCCATTTTACATAATAATTAGAGTTTGCCTAATGACAACATTAATAGCAGAAACAAATCCAAACACTGCCTCCTAGAGCTCGTTTTTGTTACTGTTGATTATCTGATTTTACTTATTCTATATCACATCATTAGTTTCAAAATGCAATGCAAACATGCCTTATCATAAAAGTATATAAAGTCGATATTTTTATAAGAAACTAACCTCATAAAGGGCGGTAGTTGGCTCCCGAGGATTAAAAAAAGCTTGGAGAACAACCCCATCTGGAAATTTTACTCTGATGACAGTTTTTTTATGTCTTTTTCTTGCTGCCTTGGCTTGTTTTTCCTTAAATGATTTTGGGACTAACATTTGAGACTCTGCAAGCTTTTTTCTCCTCATTTCAGCTTCTCTTTTAATTTCATCAATGGAGAGCTTGTAGAAAGAATCTGGAAGTTCTATGTTTGCAGCCGCAGTTTCCGACACAGAAAAGAATACCCTAATCTGCTATCAAAGATGTATGATTAATACAAAGATTAATAATATTGATTTAGATATTAAACAAACAGTCTGAGATTCAGTCAAGACTACATGCCTAGTAAGTGTAAACATGACAATTTTCAAGGCATCACGAATTCCATACAATTTTATTTTCTATAAACCTATCTAAGAACCTAACCGCTTGGTTCAGGAAATATGAAAACTTATAAAGATGTGACACAAGAAGAAACATATTGGTTTCTTTATGATGGTGAAGCATGGATGCCATGTATAAAGGGATTGCATCCTGCTTGGTTACTGCTGGCGTTTCTGATGTTGCCATTAATGGAACCGACTTATTTTTGTATTATACTCTGTAAGCTTTTTTATATAACTTTATACTAGATATGTTAGCCCATCCACGTACGATTATGTCAATTTGCATTGTGTTTTATCTTAAACGAGTCAAATCCCTTTTTTTTCTACTAAAACAATGAAATGGGTCAAACAGGTTGAAATTTGCCAAACATATAGTAGTACTTGTTATTCTTATTATGCATACAACATCCTAAAGTATTTATTCGAAGTTTTAGATTGCTATGTTTCAGCATTGTTTTATAATTATAATTAACACATTTATCATTATTTTCAAAAAAGGTGTTTGCGGGTCAAATAACCAACAGAGCTTGTTTTGACCCGTACTAAAAGCCCTTGTTTTTACCCGTTACTGTTGGCATCATCTGCAGGGTGCATATCTAGTAATAAACACTTGCAACATGAAAATACGACATACTAACAAGAGTGTATTCAATAAAATATACCTGTCGCTCGACTTCCTTCACCACCACCGGCTCCTTCTTCACCTCCACCGGTTCAATCACTTTAGCCTGCACTACACTAGGTTGCACACTCTCAACCTTCGTCGGTTCCAACAACCTAACCGCTTGCTTAATCAACTCAACTTTCTCACTACTCGCATCCTCCATCACCACCCACATCTCCCCATTCTCCTCTTTCAGCTCAAACCCGACACACTCCAACAAATCCAAACCACCTGCCATATCCGCAATAGCCTCCTTAATCTTCGGATTCCCTAACCGTATCCTCCTAAACTTAACATTCTCAGGCTCCTTAACTACATTCCTCAACAACTTAAGCACAATATCAACCGACCCATCTGATGGTTTCCCAGAAACATAAATCCCGACACAACCCTCTAACTCACTCCTTACATTGTCACGATCACCATTTATATCTGTCTTCGACACGTTTTCACTCAAACATCTCTCAACATGATCAGTCACTTCCTCTCCCGAGCCGAAAACTTGACTACAAACTGGACACTCAAACACATTCAAATCATAACCATTCTTATTCCTCTTACCAGTAGTAATCAATGCACAAAATGGGTCAAACCCAACCGTTGACTTTTCGCTCTTTTGACTTCTTTCAGTTTTTTGAGGTGGGATTGGTTTTGGGTCGGGTTTTTGGGATATGGGTCGAACTGGGGTTGTGTTAGTATTAACTAAAGGTACTGAATTTGAAGGATTTGAAGACGATGAGCCTAAAACCCTACCTTGACCTTTAAATGGGTCAAACCCAACCGTTAACTTTCCACTTTTTTGAGGTGAAACTGGTTTTTGGGATATGGGTCGAACTGTGCTATTAATAACTAAAGGTACTGAATTTGATGTAGACGATGAGCCTAAAACCCTAACTTGAACTTTAAATGGGTCAAACTCAACCGTTAACTTTTCACTTTTGTGAGGTGAAACTGGTCTTGGGTCGGGTTTTTGGGATATGGGTCGAACTGGGTTTGATGAAGATGAACCTAAAACCCTACCTTGACCTTCAAATATACCTGATGAAGAAGAAGAAGATGATGATGTGTTGCCTTTTTGCATGGAGCCTTTCTTTTTACCTTTCTTATTACCCATTATGAGAGACGTTTGGAAACCCTTGATCGAAGTCGAGTTAGGGGTTTCGACCCCTTAGGTTCTTGGTCGGTCGACTTATGGTTGTGTATTTGAATTGTTTGAAACGCCTTGTTTATATAGACAAGTACTTGGCCTCCAAGGAATACTCCATGTTTCACTTTACACCTTAATCTCCTTACATCTTTACACTTTCAAGTTATATACTTTATAACTTAAATTAACGTAGTTGATTTAATACTTTATGCACTTTCAAGTTATCTATATCTATATTGATTGTACAAAAAGATGCACATACCAGGCCGTCAATGGTGATTAACGGAATTCGGGGTGATGGTTGTTGAAGTAAAACTTTGTTTCTATTTCAGACAAGCGAGATGAATCCTTCGGACCCTGGATTGGTCCTCCGGATTCGGGGTGGTCCTTGTTGGTAGTGGGCTACTTCGGATATCTGCAAAACAGGTACGTCCGTTAGTCTCGCCCCGGGAGTGTATCCCAGGACCAACCTCCGGCGTAAGAGTAAGTATATGTTCTTAGAGAAAGAAAGTATATATGTAGTTAGAGAGTGAGAGAATTAGTTAACCTTTAAGTGGAGTTTTCCTCTCTATTTATAGGCTTTCAATATAGAGTGCCAGGCTGGTTTGTACTTAGTTCCTTAATGTTTGCTAATTTATGCTCCATTATCATATACTTGGTGTACTTGTTTGTACTTTGGTTCTGGTTTATCCGAATGGTTATGACCTCCGGAAGGTTGAGATCATGCGGACATTCTCAAGCCTTCGGATATTGGTCTGTCTTGCTTAAATACATTTGGGTACGTTCTGTTTGATATAGATCCGGAGGGTATTTAACTGTACGGCCTAAATCCGGAGGGTACATACGCCAACATGTCTCCCCAGTATCATAGTATTGGTTATGCCAATGGTGTGATACTTAAGTTTACTTTTGTAGTTTTTCGGAGGGTAAGTCATAGCTTCGTCGTTTGTTAGAGTTGTGTACAAAGTGCCAAAAGTAATTAATGTGTCGTTTAAGGTGCGCCGTCATTTTTTACTGCGCCCTCTGGATTGGAACACGTGTACGTTCTTCATGATATACGGTTTGGATGGAGACACGTTTGCCCTACGGGTGACGTGTCGTTTCGCGCCCAATTTTTACCGTCTATAAATAGTTCTCTTTTTCTCATTTACGCCACTGTAATTTTTCTTCTCCACACACACAGACTTCTGACACGTTCTATCTCTTCCGTATTCCGAACGATTATTCTCATCGTCTTTGAGGTACGTCCTAGTCCGTTTAGTTTTTTGTTGTTTTGGCTATACTCTTCTCCTTATCGGACTCATTATGTCGGAATCTACTGCATCGTTTGAGTATGAGGATGTATCCATGCCGGAGGGTTCCCACGTTAAGAAGGATATACATCTAAGGCAGTCTGCGATGGACGAAGGCGAAGTACTTGCCGTAGTGGAGACTTTTGGGATACCGAAGGATTTACATCCGAGGGTACCTCCGTCGGGTATGACGATTGATCGATTGCCTGGGGATGCCATTGGTTTATACGCGGAGTATTTCTTTGACGGAGGCCTCACTGTTCCTTTTTCTACTTTTCTTTTAGATGTTATCAAGTATTTTAAGGTCCATATTTCTCAGTTGGTTCCGCTGGGTATGCATCGTGCTACCCTTTTTGAGGTGTATTGCCGGAGCATGCACATTCCTCCTACCACTCCCTTGTTTCGCGTCTTTTATAAACTCAGTAAACAAGGTTGCTGGTTTTCTTTTGAAAAACGTGTGCACAAGGATAGGAAAATTTGCTTCGGGGAATTTCCTTCCTGTCTGATGGGTTGGAAGTATCACTTTTTCTTGATTGATAGGAGAGCTATTCCCTTTGCTATGCCTTGGAGGCATTCGGATTCGGATGTGTCTGATCCGTTTCCCAAGAGAAATGAGTATGATGCTTCTCATGCTGAAAGGCTGGCCGAGACGATTATTGAGCCATGCCAAGTTCCTCAGGCGTTCTTATATGCTTTGGGCCTATCGGATCATTGGGAATTTACCGGTTTCCGTCCGGCTTTGAGGGATGAGCAGGGGAGGGGTATAGCCTTTGTTATAAATATGAATTTTTAAGTTGTGTTTTTTTTTTTTTTTTTTTTTTTTTTTTTTTTTTTTTTTAATGATAGGTTTTGTTTATCCGCAGGTGTAACCATGTCGAGTTATTTGAAGAAACCACCTTTACGAAAGACCGTGAATGTGGTGAAAGGGGATCAACTCCCGGAGGGGCAGGCACGGGAGATGCACGTTACTCGCCCTCTGGCCTCCAACAGCGAAGTTCCGGAGAAGAGTGAGGAACTAAAGAGGGTCGAGGTTCCGGATGACAAGGTGCTGGCTGCTAAAGATAAAAAGAAATAGCAGGCCGCAAAGCTGGGTTCCAAGAAACCTCCGTCGAAGAGAGCCGGAGGGAGTATTTCTTCCAAACTTCACAAGAAGCATAAGCTGTCTGCTGACCATGTCATTGATTTGGACGCTGCTGAGGGGGTTGAGGAGTCGGAGCCAATCCGTTCGGTGCACCCAAAAGATATCCCATCTGGTATGTCTTTGTGAATAATCTTTTTGCCCATAATTATTTCTTTGATTTGTTTTTACCATTTATTGACGAAGGTTCTTTATTTTCAGGGGGTTCGAAGGGTGCCTCCCAACGTCCGGGGAAGGAGGTTTTGATGGAGGAGGAGGATATTGAGGTAGATATAAAGGGGGATGACGAGGATGATTCCACCTTCGTTCCTGCGTGGGTGGTGAAGAGGGGGACTCGCATGAATAATGCAAATGTCTGCCGGGATATGATGATCAACTTGGCCACCCCTGGTGAGGAGAAGTATTTGGATGGTCAAGACGACAGTGATGCTATCCGAAGGTCTTGGTTGCTACTGGGCAAAAATGCTACGGCTCAAGCGGATCTCATCTTCCGTTTTGAGTCTCTTCTTCGTGAGCACCAGAAACTATCCGAAACTCACAAGGTGTGTGACAAGACCTTTGATGATAATTGGAAGAGGTTTGGGGAGATAGCTGAGGAGCTGAAGAATCTGAAGGACAAACATGCAGAATGTGCTAAAGTGAATCCGGAGGGGATTCAGAAGTTGCGTGCTGAGAACGCTAGTCTGGAAGATAGGGTTTCTTGCTTGAGGTGGAGAAGGAGGAATGGAGGAAGGTTTCTGGAGAGCAGGCCGAAAGGATCAAGTTGCTGGAGGGTCAATTGTCTGATGCTAAGTTGAAGTTAACTGATGAAGAGAAAGCTTACAAAGAGCTCTATCAAGAGAAGCAAGACATTGCTATAGTCACCGGTAATGCTGAAATGGAGAGGAACCGTATAATCAATGAGTTCATTCCGGAGGTTATCCACCGTTTTCTTGGTAGTCAAGAATTCCGGACGGCATTGGCAGAACCCTTCAACTTGTATTATCAGTCTGGGTTAATAGATGGGGCTGGCCTATTTGATGAGCCGGAGAAGGCGGCCAAACTGTTGGGAGAGGTCGAAGGGATGGATATGGAGGCCGATGACAAATATCGTTCATTATATGATCAGGCCCTCTCCCAGGACTACCCCTTCATCCAAAAGATCCGTCAGACAATCTATCGAAAGTTTGATGAGTTGGTAGCCTTGGTTCCTGATCCTGCTCCTACTCCGGAAGTTGAAGAGCCGGTGGTTGAATCTCACACTGAGAATCCCTCCGGTAACCAATCTTCGGATCAGACTGCCTCGGCCTTTGTTTGAAGAAGTGTTTTAAAGGTTCGCATACCTCCATTTTGACTATGGATATAGGTATTGTGGATTCTTTGTGAAGCTGTTATTTTAAACTCTTTTCGTTAGGGACCGTATGTCGGAGTCCGGATACTTCCATTTTGACTATGGATCTAAGTATTCCGGATTCCTTGTGAAGCTTTCTACTCATTCTCCTTACCACAACTAATGTAATAGTGTAGGTTATTAGTGTTCCGTCTTTTGGTAGAATAGATCCTTCGGAACGATTGATGTATTTAGTGATATTATGTAATAGCGTAGATTATGAATGTTCCGTTATTTCAGAGCAATCGATGTAACAGATTTTGATCATATATAAATATATATCATTTCCCTTCTTTGCTATTTGTTCTATTTGTCTTAGTTATGTATGTGTACGTTCCGCAGGGTGTGATATAATTATCGTAGGGTGTTTTATTTTACCGGGCCACTTGTGCCTTTCGGCTTTTGGCCTTAGATTATGTCCACTTGGGTTTAATTCACCGGACAACTTGTGTCTTTCGGTTCTTGGTCTACCCACTTGGGGTTTTATTATCTTGGACAACTTGTGTCTTTCGGCTCTTGGCCTTAGATTATACCCACTTGGGGTTTTGTTTTACCGGACAACTTGTGTCATTCGGCTCTTGGCCTTAGATTATACCCACTTAGGGTTTTGTTATACCGGACAACTTGTGTCTTTCGGCTATTGGCCTTAGATTATACCCACTTGGGGTTTTGTTATATCGGACAACTTGTGTCTTTCGGCTCTTGGCCTTAGATTATACCCACTTGGGGTTTTGTTTTACCGGACAACTTGTGTCCTTCGGCTCTTAGCCTTAGATTATACCCACTTGGGGTTTTGTTATACCGGACAACTTGTGTCTTTCGGCTATTGGCCTTAGATTATACCCACTTGGGGTTTTGTTATATCGGACAACTTGTGTCTTTCGGCTCTTGGCCTTAGAT
This sequence comes from Artemisia argyi, assembly GCA_030686995.1. NCBI lineage: Eukaryota > Viridiplantae > Streptophyta > Magnoliopsida > Asterales > Asteraceae > Artemisia > Artemisia argyi. The sequence continues at coordinate 69,286,302 of CM060697.1, forward strand.
TATACCCACTTGGGGTTTTCCCTTACTAGGTAGTTTGACGTTAGATAAAAACAACCTTTCTTACGGCCCAACTGCATAGGATGTTTTATTGATGATAGGAAAATGGCTCATGCCTTACAATAAGTCTATCGGAACAATTGATTACATAAAACACTTTTTTAAATTGATTGCATGCCAGGTTCGAGGTACTTCTATGTCGTCCATGGTTTGCAGCTTGTACGTACCATGTTGGTAGGCTTCCGTTATCCGGTAGGGACCTTCCCAGTTTGGCCCTAATTTTCCTTGATCTTCCACCCTGCTGGCTTCATTCTTCAGATACACGAAGTCTCCCACCTTGAATGCTTCAGGTCTAACCCTTCGGTTGTAATATTGTTCCACCTTCTTTTTGTATTTGGCTTCCCTTATTGCTGCCATTTCTCGTCATTCTTCCAACAAGTTTAGGTTTAAGCCGATTTCATCGTTGTTGTCTTCTGCGTTTGCCATCATGGTGCGAAAGGTGGGCATACCGATTTCCGCTGGGATGACCGCCTTGCTTCCGTAGGTCAGACTAAAGGGAGTTTTTCCATTGCTAGTTTTTAGGGTGGTACGGAATGCCCATAGTATGTTTGGTAACTCATCTACCCATCCGGATATTTCCCTTCCGAGTCGTGACTTGAATCCTTTCATTAGGCTTTTGTTCGCTCTCTCCACCAATCCGTTGGCTTGAGGATGAGCTACGGCCGTGTTGATTTGTGTGATATTCAATCTTTCGCACCAACTTTTGAACGGATCTCCCACAAAATTGCTTCCATTGTTCGTGACGATTATCTTAGGTAATCCGAACCTGCAAACGATGTTGTCCCACACGAATTTTTTCACTTCTTTTCCGGTTGTCTTGGCTAGGGGCTTTGCTTCCATCCACTTGGTAAAGTAGTCAATGGCTACGATTACATACTTGACCTTCCCTGGAGCTTCGGGTAAAGGTCCTAACACGTCTATTGCCCATTGGAAGAATGGCCATGGAGCCATGACGGAAGTTAACATTGTTTTTGGTAACTTAGGAACTGGAGCATGTATTTGACATGAGTCACATTTCTGGATAACTTCCCTGGCGTGCCGGTGCATGGTTGGCCAGTAATAGCCTTGCCTCATAAGTTTAGCTACAACGGACCGTGGTTCGGAATGCATACCACATGCTCCTTCGTGTATCTCTCGGATGACGTAATTGGCTTGGAGAGGTCCCACACACTGTAGCATTGGTCCTAGGTAGGATTTTTTGAATAGCACGTCATCAATTAGTGTGTAATGGCTTATTTTCATGCGAAGGGTTCGAGCCTCGTTTTGATCCTCCGGCCATATCCCTTCTTTTAAGCATCGGAGTATGGGTGTCATCCAGTTTTCCTCCTCTTCTTCTACTATTGCGTTGGTCATCTCTTCCTCAGTGGATGGTCTCTCCAATACTTCCACTAGGATTTCCTTTGTTAAGTGGATGAATGCTACGGATGCTAGTTTGCTTAGTACGTCTGCTTTTTGGTTTTGTGCTCTTGGGATGTTCTTTATTTTGAAGTGTTTGAAGCAAGTGATATATTCCTTGGCTTTGGTGAGATATTTGGTCATACTTTCCGTGTACGCAGTAAACTCCCCGTTGATTTGGCTTGCCACCAGGTTTGAGTCCACTCGCACGTCCAGTGCTTCTATATGCATTTCCCTTGCGATTCTCAGTCCGGCCAGGAGTGCTTCGTACTCTGCTCCGTTATTAGTAGCTTCAAAGTTCAGTCTGAGAGCATAAGTGTATTCTTCTTTTTCTGGACTGATCAATACCAGCCCTGCTCTGGAACCTTTTTTGCTAGAAGATCCATCGGTGTACAAGATCCACTCTCCAGTTTGGGAGATGTTGCATATCTCCTTGCCCCTCCTTTTTGTGTCCAGATAAATGGTGCCGATGGGTACTTCATTGATGAAATCGGCCAGTACTTGTCCTTTGACGGCATTTCTGGGTACATAGGTGATGTTATAGGCTCCTAGTTCTACCGTGTATTTGGCTAACCGTCCGGAAGATTCAGCTTGGTTTAGTACTTGCTTGATAGGATGGTCCGTTATGACTTTGATGGGGTGAGCTTCGAAATACCGCCTTAGTCTTCTAGACAGATGTAGTAGTGCTAAAGCCAATTTTTCGACCGGAGCATACCTTTTTCCGGCCTCATGCAACGTTCGGCTTACATAATGAACTGGGATCTGCCGTCCTTCCCTTTCGACCAACATTACCCCACTTATTGCCTCCATTGCGGCTGATAGATATAGGTACATGTCTTCCTTTGGTTTCAGCGTCGTTAGGCATGGTAGCTCCAGGATCATCTTCTTCATTTCTTGAAAAGCTTTTTCAGCCGCCTCTGTCCATTGGTATTTCTCCTTATTGTCTTTGGTGATGTTCTTTAATGTTTCAAAAAAGGGGAGGGATCTTTCGGCAGATTTTGATAAGAAACGGTTTAGTGCCGCCAGCTTACCACTTAAACTTTGCATTTCCTTCAATGACTTTGGCGATTGCATATCGGCAATTGCTCTGGTTTTCTTGGGGTTTGCTCTGATCCCTTCGGAAGTCACCATATATCCGAGGAATTTACCTTCTTCCACTCCGAAGGAACACTTCTTAGGATTTAGTTTCATATTGATCCCTCGGAGATTGTCAAATGTTTATGCTATATCGGCTAAAAGCTCTTTCTCTGTTTGGCTTTTGATGACCATGTCATCCACATATACTTCCAAGTTTCGGCCAATTTGTATCCGAAAGGCGGAGTCTACTAGTTTCTGATAGGTCGCTCCGGCATTTTTCAATCCGAACGGCATTTTGACGTAACAGTATGTCCCATGATCGGTATAGAAGGCTGTTTTCTCCTCGTCTTCCTTTGCCATTTGTACTTGGTGATATCCTTTGTAAGCATCTAGGAAACATTTGTATCGGAACCCCATTACTGATTCGATCTTCCAATCTATTTCAGGCAACGGATAGTAGTCTTTGCGACATGATGAGTTGAGGTTCTTGAAATCAATGCACATCCTCCAACTCTCGTCCGGATTTTTTACTAACACAGGGTTAGATATCCAGGTTGGATATCGGATGGGTCTGATTATCCCGGCTTTTAACCATTCTTCTGCGTCCTTGTTTATAGCTTGATTCTTTTCTTCAGAAAAAACCTCTTCTTTTGTGCGATAGTTTTGTCTTGGACATTTACATTAAGTTTGTGCTCAGCCGCCCATCGGGGTACGCCAGTCATGTCCGAAGGTTCCCATGCGAAAACGTCCCGACTGTTCTTGAGTAACGTTATTAGCTGCCTTCTTCCTTCTTTTGAGAAATCTTTTCCTATTGTCACCAATTGCTCTGGATATGCCGGATGAACCAATATTTCTTCAGTTTCCGTTGTCCTTTCTTCTATCGTGGGCGTCAGAAGACTTTCAACCATAGTTTCTTTTTCCAGCAAGAATTTTTCTTCCAGCTTTCTGCATTCCGATATGATGACTGATCGGGTGACCAAAGTGGCGATACCTCTTGGTGTTGGGAACTTCATCATGGCGTGTATTGTTGAAGGGATAGCTCTTAACTTCTTGATTCCGGAACGTCCCAGTATTACGTTGTAGGGGGAGGGGGATCTTACTATTGCAAATTTCATAGTTGTCCGGCGATATAGTCCTTCGTTTCCGAAGCACACTTCTAGTTCAATTTTGCCCAACGGATTTATGGCTTCTCCAGCGAATCCGACTAGCGGTGTGTTTGTTTTTGTCAGTCGGGATTGTATGGAGGGATCAAGGTTTAAAAAGCAATGTTCATACATCACTTCTATTGAAGCGCCTTGGTCAACATATACCCTACGTACAGTATACCCCTCGATCTCTGCTTCAACTATTAGCGGTTCTTCGGAAGCATCTCCGGGAAGTATCGGAGGGAAACTTATAGGAGTATTCATCCATTCTTCTTCTTGGTCCATGATTTTACGTTTATGTTTCTTCTCCGGATATCGGATCATATTGATGATTCGACCTTGGTTAGTGTGGTTATTATTTCTTGGAGGCACCCTCTCCCTTTGCCGGACATCCCTGATAAGGTGGTCCAATTTGCCTGTCTCCATAGCTTTTTAAGCTGTTCCTTCAGGTTGTGACAGTCGTTGGTGAGGTGACCCTTTTCTCCATGGTAGTCGCAGTACTTATCCATGTTTTCTCTGGCAGGTCTTCCTCTCAATGGGGGTGGTGCCGGAAGTCTAAGATGGTGTTCAGTTGCTAGGATTTCTTTGGGAGCTTTGGAGAGTACAATTAAGTCTATGGGTCTGACATCCCTCCAATTTCCATCATTGTGGCGGTAGTCCGTTCTATAATCATTCTTGTTTGGGTTTTCATTTCTAGCTTGGTCGTAAGGTGCATAGTGATCATTCCGTCAGGGCCGGAACTCCTCTCGATGGATATCTCTCCTGCGATTCCCCTTGAAGGAGGATCGTGGTGTATTTTGATCATTTCGATTATACGAGCTAGGATGATAATCTCTTCGGTAACTATCCGTCCGTTCTCCCCTTGGCACTTCGGTAAATTCGATAAGCTCTTTCGGAACGGATGAAGTCGTCCACCCTTATCATCATTTCGGTTACTGTTCGGGGATTTTTTTCAGAGAACCTCTTTGCCAGCTCCGGACATTTACACCCGTCCATAAAAGAGGATATTTGCATTACCTCCGGGACCCCTGAAATACGACTAGCTTCGTCGGTCCATCGTTCCTTGAATTCCGAAAGGGCTTCATTGGCCTTCTAGACAATCTTAGTTATTTCCATGGGGTCTCTGATACATTTTCTGCGAAGAGCAAATCTTTGCACAAATTGTTCACATAGAGTGTCCCAGTTGTCGATACTTCCCCGTGAAAGGCTATCGAACCATCCTCTGGCTGCATCATCTAAAGTTTGTTGAAATATCATACACCATATGGGCATAGGCCAAGCGCCCTGGTTGGCAGCTTCTTCAAATCTTGTGACATGGTCTTCTGGATCTGTGGATCCGTCGTATAACTTTATGTGGGAAACCATCAGATATTTTGCGCTTTTGGGTCTGGAAAAATCAATTATCCTTCGGGTGAACGGACTTTTGGATGCTGCTTTGAATGGCTTGGAAACATCATCCGTTGTTTCCTCTTCAGCTTTCTGAGCCTCGGCCTCTTGAGGTCCTTCCTCTCTGAAGTCGAGCCGGATAGGTTGGATTGGTGTTTCCCCCGTAACATTGTATTGTTGGATGAGAGCTTTTAGGGTGGTGATGTGATGCTGTATTTGCTCTATGCTATTATGATTGGTGTTGGCATCTGAATTTCTTCCACTTCCTTCAGGTGTTGTAGGAGTAGGACCTGTCATCTCTTAGTTCAGGTAGAGTGAATGACGTGTCCCACGGATGGCGCCAATTTGTTGAAGTAAAACTTTGTTTCTACTTCAGACAAGCGAGATGAATCCTTCGGACCCTGGATTGGTCCTCCGGATTCGGGGTGGTCCTTGTTGGTAGTGGGCTACTTTGGATATCTGCAAAATAGGTACGCCCGTTAGTCTCGCCCCGGGAGTGTATCCCAGGACCAACCTCCGGCGTAAGAGTAAGTATATGTTCTTAGAGAAAGAAAGTATATATGTAGTTAGAGAGTGAGAGAATTAGTTAACCTTTAAGTGGAGATTTCCTATCTATTTATAGGCTTACAATATGGAGTGCCAGGCTGGTTTGTACTTAGTTCCTTAATGTTTGCTAATTTATGCTCCATTATCATATACTTGGTGTACTTGTTTGTACTTTGGTTCATGTACTTACTGGTTTATCCGAATGGTTATGACCTCCGGAAAGTTAAGGTCATGCGGACATTCCCAACCCTTCGGATATTGGTCTATCTTGCTTAAATACATTTGGGTACGTTCTGTTTGATATAGATCCGGAGGGTATTTAACTGTACGGCCTAAATCCGGAGGGTACATACGCCAACAATGGTGGTGATGCCGAGTGCAAGATAACCTGAAAATAAGAAATATAAGACACTACGTTAAGTGATTGCGCAGGGGTTGGGCCCTGCGAACCACCTCTGGCTTGTGAATTAGTATTTGGTATGATAATGTAGGTGAAATATAGTTAAGTAGAGTTGTTGAGATTGCATACCAGAATTATGACTCGTCCAAGACTATTTATAGGTGAAGAAACAGCCTTGGAGAGTGTTTGCACGTTTTTAGGAGATCATGGAGGCGTCCCATGATTTGTGGTAACCGCTAGGGCTTAATGCGCCACTCTTCCTGGATTAACAAGGGAGTTAAGGAGAAAGAGGGGACGTGGGTATGACCAGGTCATGAATTAGGCTCTTCCAAAGAGGGACAGAGGGCCCCTCCTAATCGTGACGGAGGGCCCCTCCGAACAGTGACGGAGGACCCCTTCGAACAGTGATGGAGGCCCCCTTCGAACAGTGATGAAGGCCCCTCTGAACTGTGACATAGGTTAGACACTATGAGTGCTTTGGGTGAAGGTTGGCGAATTCCCTTGCGGTAGCCATTATGAATGACTTTACGCCACCATTATGTGTAGGACGAAGGTGTAGGCTTCATCCTATAGGAGGGTACATCATTACCCTTTGTACAAATGGTAAGCTAAGTACCAAAGTGATGGTAACGCTCGTTAGCAGAGCGGAGGGTACGTTATCAAGCCCCCCAGTCTAATGTTATGCATGCGAAGAGTGCATGGCTTTAGACTTATCATTGTTTTGTTAAAAAAGACTTGGTAACAATTTCTACTACTTTTGTTTTATCAAATCCAATATAAAAGTAGCTATACTTGTTTTTAATAGCCTACTCTATTGTGGTGGATACCCCATTAAGCCCCCCAGTCTAATGTTACGACTTCGTAGGAGGCGTGAGATTAGACTTAAGTAGTCGTGCAATCCCTTGTTACATAAGGAGCGTGTGTATTAGGTTCTATCAGGTTCTGCACTTGATCTGAGAGTCATGGGTGTGTCCCATGATTTTAGGTAACCACTTGGTTAATGTCCCACGATCCCTATCTTGCCGGGAAATCCTCGATAGGGTTGTGAACGTGGGTTTGACTTGGTCTTAGTAGTATCCCGTCCTAATATCATCGGAGGCCATACCACGAACGGTTTAAGGCTTCGATTGGTGAATTCCCAATTGGTAACTAGATCAAAGGTGATTAGTTTTACGCCATTGAAGATTTTAGGAGGTTACCAAGTGTGTCAGAATGTAGTATCCGAAGTGAGTTTGAAGGGGTGACCTTCAAACTAAACGGAGGGTATATCATCAAGCCCCACTGTCGAAAGTGATGCATACACTTCAAATGTATTTATTTCGACTTAAAGTTAAAAAGAAATACTTCCTTATGAAAAAAATGAATAAGGATTAATCATTAAGTAATATAAACCTCGATGGTCGTATATTTTGTATGTATACGAAGCTTACGGCTTCATTTAAGCAAAGTAGTAGTCCTTGCACAATTTACTTACTTTCTTTGCTAGGCTATGGCCTTTATGCATTTTAAAATAATATCCCTTATTTAGGATTTTAAGTATCGTAGGTGGGAAGTGATTTCCCTCACCTTTTATGTTTATGCTCTCTGGGCTTCGTCCCTTCTATGAACAATTTTTGTTTGTCTTATGGGCTTCGGCCCTATGCTATGTATGTTAACATATCTACTAATGAGGGACGGTGTCCCGCTTTTGTTATCATGCTTCTCTTCTCTAACGTTAATATACAACCTAAGGCTATAGTAGATACATAACCTTATTGTGTGTACTTTGAACCAAGATTTTTAGCAATCGTATAATTTAACTGCTGACAGAGGCTTGCGACCCACTCCGTCTTTGTCCTTTCGGTACAAAGGGCTTGAAATAGCCTAAGACTCTTAGGAAAGTTAATGTGAATTGTAATGGATGTTGTTATTATACAAGACTTATGTGTCTTGAATCATCCTTCGAACATTGAAACTTGTACTTGGCTGGATAAATCTTTGTTGTATAGAACAAAACAAGAGATTTGAGGGAAATGCGTTATATCATTAATTGGGTAGGGAGGATTACATCATTTTAAGAAATGAAAACTAGGACGCCTACCATTAACGCTTCTTTCCCCAAATGAGAAGAATGTGATACATGAATTGAAGTAAGTTTTACCACTATGTAGATGGAATGAGGTTATGTAATTGTAACTACATAGACACATATAAATTATGTGAACAGAGGCGATGCTCTGTAATCTTGTCGACAGAGAAACCTATGAATCAGAGGCTACGCTCTGTACTTGTGTAGACAGAGGCTTATGTCAGCATATGTGATGCTCCGTAGCTATATCGACAGAGACTTATGTCAATACGTGTGATGCTCCGTCATTTCAAGGTATATGATAATAGTATATAAGTTCCATGAGAAAGTTTATTACTATCTAGTACGCGAATGTAAGTCTCTGTCATCTCAATAGAGCTTATGTGAAATGTCTTGTCAAAAGAGGCCTTGTCTACAATGGACTTATCATCACATGTGACATGGTAAGGCTTGGTAGAAAGTGGCCTAAGGCTTATTTACTAACAACATGTGTTTAATACACATGGATTGTATTTTATGCTAAAAGAAAAATTAAAGCTCTAACAGAGGTTCTAGGAACATAAAGTATCCTCTATCAATGTTGTACGATCTCTAATAATCATTGTGTCATATGTAGAGATTTATTAAAATATGGTTTATAGCATTCTTAATAAACATCAAAAGTTTCATATGTAGACAATATGCTTTGTAGTGAAATAGAGGCAATATAGCTTATTAGTTTCGTAGAAAACATACCAGATTGACAAAGGGTATCCTTTGTTATTGTTGCACGGTCTTTGTTGCCTACCTTGTGATAAGCTTTATGCGAAGGAAGGTTCCAACCCTACTTGAATGTCCCATTATGTGTTCCAATTCTTTAAATGAACCTTCACCAAGGTTTCAACATAAGCTGCCACAAATACCAGAACGAAGGACTATTGATTTCAAGCCTTCTCTTTCGAACAAAACCGAGCAGAGGTTGCACCAAAGGCTACGACAGAGGCTGTAATAGAGGTTGTAGGCTGCTGTGAGGGCTGCAACAGAGGTTGCAGGCGGCTACAAAAACTGCCACAGAGGTTGCAGGCGGCTACAAAGGCTGCCACCGAGGTTGTAGGCTACTGTGAGGGCTGCAACAGAGGCTACAATAAAGGTCACGAAGATTGCCACAGAGGTTGTTGAATTCGACCCTTCCTCTTAAAATGAACCCAAACAGAGGCTCCTTCTTCATAATATAAACCCAAACAGAGGCTCCTACGAAGATTATTGAAGCTGAACCTTCTTCATAAAATGAACCCAAACAAAGGTCCATATGAAGGTTGATGAATTTGAACCTTATTCATAAAACGAACCCCAAAACAGAGGCTCCTACGAAGGTTATTGAATTTGAACCTTCTCCGTAAAATGAACTCAAACAGAGGCTCCTACGAAGGTTATTGAATTTGAACCTTCTCTGTAAAATGAACCCAAGCAGAGGCTCCTACGAAGGTTATTGAATTTGAACCTTCTCCGTAAAATGAACCCAGAAGGAGGCCCCTATGAAGGTTACTGAATTTGAACCTTCCCAGAAGGAGGCCCCTACGAAGGTTATTGAATTTGAACCTTCTTCGTAAAATGAACCTAGAAGGAGGCTCCTACGAAGGTTATTGAATTTGAACCTTCTCCGTAAAATGAACCCAGAAGGAGGCCAGCATAAAGGTTATTGAATTTGAACCTTCTTCGTAAAATGAACCCAAAAGGAGGCCCCTACGAAGGTTGTTGAATTTGAACCTTCTTCATAAAATGAACCCAGAAGGAGGCCCCTATGAAGGTTGTTGAATTTGAACCTTTTTCATAAAATGAACCCAGAAGGAGGCCCCTACGAAGGTTGTTGAATTTAAACCTTCTTTGTAAAATGAACCCAGAAGCAGGCCCCTACGAAGGTTGTTGAATTTGAACCTTCTTCGTAAAATGAACCCAGGAGGAGGCCCCTATGAAGGTCATTGAAATTTGGGCCTTCTTTATAAAACGAACTGAAACAGAAGCCCATATGAAGGCTCTTGAATTTGGGCCTTCTTCATAAAACGAACTGAAATAGAGGCCCATATGAAGGTTCTTGAATTTGGGCCTTCTTCATAAAACGAACTGACACAGAGGCCCATATGAAGGCTCATGAATTTGGGCCTTCTTCAGAAAATGAACTAAAACAGAGGCCCATATGAAGGCTCATGAATTTGGGCCTTCTTCATAAAACGAACTGAAACAGAGGGCCCTTCTTTTCCAATTCGAAACATAACACAAACCGTAATCTTAGATCAAAGTGGAGATTTTAGTGGTGTTTCCATGTGGTAACAAGGATGTAGGGAATTGCGGTTGAATTCGACCATTATTTATGGAAAACGGTTATTTGACTCGGTAAAACGGGACTTGTTATTGCGTGTCCCACAGATGGCGCCACTGCTTGTACAAAAAGATGCACATACCAGGCCATCAATGGTGATTAACGGAATTAGGGGTGATGGTGGTGATGCCGAGTGCAAGATAACCTGAAAATAAGAAATAGAAGACACTACGTTAAGTGATTGCGTAGGGGTTGGGCCCTGCGAACCACCTCCGGCGTGTGAATTAGTATTTGGTATGATAATGTAGGTGAAATATAGTTAAGTAGAGTTGTTGAGATTGCATACCAGAATTATGACTCGTCCAAGACTATTTATAGGTAAAGAAACAGCCTTGGAGAGTGTTTGCACGTTTTTAGGAGATCATGGGGGCGTCCCATGATTTGTGGTAACCGCTAGGGCTTAATGCCCCACTCTTCCTGGATTAACGGGGGAGTTAAGGAGAAAGAGGGGACGTGGGTATGACCAGGTCATGAATTAGGCTCTTCCAAAAAGGGACGGAGGGCCCCTCCTAATCGTGACGGAGGGCCCCTCCGAACAGTGATGGAGGACCCCTTCGAACAGTGATGGAGGCCCCCTTCGAATAGTGATGAAGGCCCCTCTGAACTGTGACATAGGTTAGACACTATGAGTGCTTTGGGTGAAGGTTGGCGAATTCCCTTGCGGTAGCCATTATGAATGACTTTACACCACCATTATGTGTAGGACGAAGGTGTAGGCTTCATCCTATAGGAGGGTACATCATTACCCTTTGTACAAATGGTAAGCTAAGTACCAAAGTGACGGTAACGCTCGTTAGCAGAGCGGAAGGTACGTTATCATATATATATATATATATATATATATATATATATATATATATATATATATATATATAAGCTTAAGTAGCCTTATAAATGTAAAGGGGTTATAATAAATGTTCCAAGAATTGATTCTATCATATAAAGCTTTCAACATTGATTCAAAGCAACTCAAACATCTCAATTAGTATCATGGGGCTTGTGGTCTAGTGGTAAAGGCTTAAGTAGTTAAGCGATCCCAAGTGAGAGTAGTACCGGTTTGGGTGACCGACCGGGAAGTCCTCACTTGGGAACCACAAGCAATGATATCAGGCGAATCGGGATTAGGAGTGGGGTTATCCCCTAAGGAGAGGCTCGCGATTGGTATCTCTGCCCGAGGATGCGACACTAACTCGAGCCAACAACTAACAACTAACATCTAACAACTAACCCGCCGTTAAAAAAAAAAATCTCAATTAGTATATGTACATTGATTTCAAGCAACTCGAACATCTCAATTAATAGTGGTTGGTCTTTTTACATTCCCGTCCATGAGTTACAAATATTTTATCAACTATATAATGTGTAAAAAACCACACACAACAAAGCACAACTTCCTCCACACCGCGTGCACATTGGGCTACAACTTATTATGGTGGTAAAGTAAGCATCATATTGTGTTACTTATTTAGCATATTGATTTATATTGTTTTATGTAAATTTCACGTGTGTTTTGTGTATGTAGGAATGTAGGACATAAAGATGGTGCTTAGAAGGTTTGGTAGTAACATCATCTTCTCTAATTGTTTAAGATATCCTACACATCGTTGTCTTATCAATTAAGTGGAACATGCACGAATATTTTCAATTTGATCGAAAATGCAATATATTGATTAACTGTATTTAAGTTACTAACGATCAACTATATCTAATTGTTTTTTGTAGCGCGTCAAGAAGCATTAAAGAAAGAGATCGAGAAGTCACAAAATTTGTATCAAGAACAAAACATGCAAAAGGCCAATGAACAACAACGACAAAGATAAGAACAACAACAACAACAAGAACAACGCCACGGCCACCAGTGGAATGAATACTTAGCATTCATATTAATAGTACGTTACAAATTAAACATGCAATATTTTACTTCATGTAATACCGATAAACGGGCTAATACTATTGATTTGTTAGCAAGTAAGTTTATTGAAAATAATGTGACGAGGATTCAATTTTTAATCAATAATTATTACTACACTTTGTTGGTGCATTTTAATATTTTTGCTATTAATGTAGTTTTTTGTCTTGCGGTGTGTTAATGTCACTTTCTTAATTAAACATCTTGGAATATTGCGTGCCTTTGATATTTGATATGACTGTGTAAATTATGTCGATGTTACATATTGAAAATGGAAGTATATAATAAAAACATCTTCACACTATCATCTTAACAATGAGAATCTTCTAAATCGAAGAAGTATATAAAAGAGAAGAAAATTGTGTTTAGTTAAATGTCGGGTCTATTGATTGATTGGAGCGGGTTTATGATTCGGACTTGGGTCATTGGATCTGATTTTTATACGAGTTATAATTTATACTCTTGAATACACTAATTACTTTAATGTTTATGTTTTTATAATTTTGTTAAAAATTTTGAAATTTGTTTTATAGTTCGCTTTTAATAATGTTATTTATTTGAACAACGAAGTCCGTCTTTTACAAACAATGAGAGTTTCAAACATGAACCGAAATTAGTCCCGAACATTACGAATAAAACAATTAGATCCAACATGTGTGCATTGCATGGGTCCTGAGGCAGTCCAAACATGTGTGCATCGCACGAGGATGAATATAAAAGGTCTCCAACATTAATGTCATCGCTTCATATTTAAAATAATTTATGTAACTGATGAGTGTCTAAATACTCATCATTTTATACTATTTGAACCCACAAAAACGACCAAAAAATACACAAATGACTCTCAAAATGATACAAATTCAATGAAATGTGTTTTTATATGATTCAGGTACAAAAGATTGAAAAACAAGTGAAAACTGATCAATTTCACAACAATTGTCGTTTTCAGTCCCTGGAGTTACACAAAATGGCAAAACTAGTCCCTGAAGGTTTTAAATGATGAAAAGTTAACTTAAGTCCTTGGGAAGTCAAAAATATTCACAAATGATCCCTGGATAAAAGTTTACACAATCTGGCAACTTTTACCCCTCAAGTTACAAAACTGGCAAAAATGGTCCCTGGGTATTCAAACTTGGAATTTTACAAAATATACCCTTGTACTATGCATGAATTTATAATTTGGAACCCTTTTGATAACTTTGAGGAAATTACAATTTCACCCCTTTAACTTTGGAAAAATTACATAAATGGTCCCCGGGGTATTTTTAATTGTAATAAAATCAATAATGGTCCTTTGGTTTATCTAACTTGACATTATAAGTCCTTGTGATAACTTTTGAAATGTTGCAGGTTTAGTCCTCTAAGAATTCAGGAAATACAATTTGGTCCTTGGGCTCTAATAAATACACAACCAAACGGATCCTTTTTATTAATAAACCCACAAATCCAAATCCTTTAAATCCAAAACCCAACCCCTGGCCCAAAATATTACCCCAGCCCAACAACCCCTTTGTAAATTTAAATAAAACCGGGCAAAACTACCCACTGTTCACTCTCCCTCACCTTTCTCTCCCACACCACTGAGTCACCCAATACCACCATAGCCCATAGTTTTCTTCAACACCTCACCCCCTATGACTCCCCAGCTGTCTCTTACACCCCTAACACCCACCATGCCTCATTTAATGCAAGATTTCGGCTACAAGTTATCCAGAAGACTTTTTGGCGCGAAAAGTAATTTTAAAGGCTTAGATGACTTGCAGTAATCCAACAGCTGAGATTTAAAGTGGGATTTGACCACAAGGGTGAGGAGAACACAGAGGTGTATAAAGGAAGAAGAAAGATGAAGAGAAAACCACCTTTGGAATAGCCTAGGTCAAGTAGTATAATTAAATCTTTATTGCTTTTGTAGTGTAATCCAATTTACAATTTCAATGTTGTTTTGATATCCAAATTAGTGTAATGAAATTCTCTTTTAAGTTTAATGTCAAAGTTTCTTTTAAATTTATGTTGTCTCCAATTCGTACCAATGTTACAATTTCATATCATGTATGTTTCTGTTGGATTATAGTTGATATAATGGACGGACCTAGGCCTTAAAAGCTTTTAGACTCCATCTTATTAACTTTAATTTTTTAAATTTCAAAAATCATAAAAAAAAAGGGCAGAAAAGAGAAAATCAAGAAAAGAAGAAAGAAGAAAGCTGAGAAGGGTGTAATCTGTATTGTTCTGGTAGTAGAAACCTTGTGGAAGGTTGTTAGGATTGGTTACTTGTTCTTGGTTCCATCATCTCAGTCACAAATAATTTGTAAGTCACCAATTTGAGTTTTCTATATAGTTTTGTTATTGTTGTTATTTATGGTAATTTAGTAGTTGGTTAATCTCTATTTGATAATTTGAATCTGTTTTAGGCTTATAACCTTTAATTGCAATGATAATTTCACAAAATGTAGTGTATAAATAGTTTTAGGGAGTGTTTGGCACAGGGGAGTACCCTGTGCATTTGTGGTATTCAGTAGCCAAGTCTTATTTTGACATGTTTGCTTAGGTCTAATTAGGTCTTAACAGTCATAAAATAGGTATCTCTTTAGTTTAGAAAGTCAAAATCACACTCAAACATCATAAGCAGTTGACTGTGTGGACTTGACAACCCCATATCAGCCATATTTGCTTATTAGTTGTTATAATAGCTTAATTAAGTCTTAGTATAACTTATTACTTCATATTCAGTAAGTAGATTAAGTCAGAAGTTCATATAAGTCAAACTAGGTTAGTTTCTTAAAAAGTCAAAATGTCCATTCTTAGAAAATACCAAAAATAGAAAGATTTGTTTTGAATTTTGTAAAAGGATTCAAGCTTTGTGCTTTTGTGGACTTATAGTCTACCAGCTCTAAATTAAGATTCCACATAGCTTATATTTTTAGTAATTTTACCCTGGGTCCCACTCACCCTCAAAGTTACTTGCAGGGAAGATCCTTCCCCTGCTCCATTAGATTCAGTCCATCACCACCACTTTGGTGGTGATTTTTGACCATCACAGTGGGCCCCAGACCTCACATCTTAGCTTATTTTGTAGCTCAATAGTTTAGCTTCTCAGACCTAGTATTAGTTTGAACCTTAGCTTATTAGAACCTAGCTTAATTGACCTCCTTTTTACCTGTCTCAGAAGCTAAAACCTGAGCACTCAGGTTTTATACCCAAATTCCAAGACCCACCCAAGCCTCAGAAATAAGCCATAAGCCTAGCTTATTGGCTTATTTCAAAGCTGACCTGGTCACCTTTCAGGGTCAAGTTCCATTTTGGACTCCCTTTCACCTCTGTGGACCCCACAGAGGTCCAAAGGTACCTTATTTGGACCTGTTTGGAATGGCAGGGTACTTGAATAGCTTATTTGCTTTTAAGAGCTTATTGGCTTATTCCCAGTACACATGCTTGTGTATATATGACTAATATACTTGTACAAACTTATTTTTACTTTCTGTTTCCTGTGTGAGCTTATATCAAGCTCACTTGAGCTTCAACTCCATCCAAGTTGAGCTTTATAAGCTCAACTGTCTAAACCTTAAGCCCATACTCTTTTTGCACAAGTCCATGATGATTCATGGTTGTTTTCTGTCTATATACTTGTGCATAACTTCAATTTCCTTTGTTCCCCTTTCTTTTAGCCTTTTAAAGCTTGTTTCAAGCTTATGACCCAGTATATACTCAGTTAAATTGGGTGGTTTTTCATAAGCTCTCACAAGCTCCTATGTGGACCCCATAGATGGAGCTTGGGCTTTTTGAGAAGCCACCCAGCTTATCTTGCAGCCTCAACTCCATAATTGGTCCATAGAACTCATTTTGTAAGCTTAAATCACCAAGATAAAAGGCTGCAGGGGTGTTTGTTTAGCTGTTTATCTGAATTAACTTATAAGCTTGAAATGAGCTTATGGGTTGATTTCAGTGAACATGTTTGTTTATAGTTGTCCACAAATACTTGTATATATCTATTTTACTTCTGTTTAAATGTGTGTAGCTTATTATAAGCTTAACAAGCCTCAACTCAATCCAAGTTAAGCTATCAAAAGCTTAACTGACTAAACCATAAGCTAGCACCTATGTGACCTATTCCAGTGCATAACATTGTTTATAAGTATCATATGGAGTAGCTCATATGTTCCTTTTCTTTATTTGCTTTCTGTATAGCTTTTTCAAGCTATTTCTGAGCTTGTGACCCCACTATGGATGTCATGATCCCAATGTATGGCTCATAAGCTCTTGAATTAGCTTATTTCATGTTTGCACAGTTC
Organism: Artemisia argyi; assembly: GCA_030686995.1. Lineage (NCBI taxonomy): Eukaryota > Viridiplantae > Streptophyta > Magnoliopsida > Asterales > Asteraceae > Artemisia > Artemisia argyi. The sequence continues at coordinate 69,302,930 of CM060697.1, forward strand.
CAAATTCTTAATACTTGTATAATACTAGTATCTAAGTATTCTAGAAAATAGAAAAGCCAAAAAGAAAGCCCCTTATAAAGCTAAGTGATAGCTTCTATTTAGAAGCTTTATTACTTATTTGCTTTATTTAAGCTTTTTCAGAAGCTTCTCAGAAGCTCTATATTGGATCATATCTCTTGATCTTTAGCTTTTTGAAAAGCCCTCCAACTCAGCTTTCCATATCAGCCTTCATTTTGAGCTTATGAGCTTATTTCATGAGCTTATTTTGCCCATTAAGTTGACTATAAGAGTGTTGGGTTGACTGTGAGATTTGGAATTGCTTATTTGAGATTATAGGCTAGTCCTTTAGCTTATTTTAGTTGATCTAGCTTATTTTAGGTGTATATAACTTAGTTGTAGCTTTATTATCATTCTGTAGCTTATTTGTAGCTTTTAGCTTAGGAAAAATCCAAGTTTGGCTTAATAAGCCAACTGATCCACAAATAAGCTCACACAGAGCTTATTTGTGAATTATAAAAAGTTTTCCTTTGTTAAAGTTTCTTATAAATAGCTTATTATTAAGTTTGTAAAATAAAAAATTCAAAAAAATTAAATTTGGTAAAAAGGGGTGAGGCAGGGTCGAACCTGAGACCTCCCCCTTATGAGAGTGATAGTAATGTACCTGGATGCCAGTCGCCCTTGGGTCTTTTTTCATTCACTTCTTACCAAATTTAATACTTAATACAACTTTGGTCCATTTGGCTTAAATAAGTTGTTTAGCTTATAACAGCTTATTGGGATAAGCTGGTGGGTCCATCGTATTTTTCCTAGCACCTTTATACTAATTTACACTTTCTGTAATTTTTTTATATTTTTCACTGTTCATATACTATATATTATAATTAATTTAGTTTTATTTTCTTTTAAATAATAATTAGTTAGTAATTTTTAAAACAGTTAATTTATAATTTTTATAAACTTTTTATATTTTATATGGAGTCCTATGATGGATAAGTAGTCCTATAAAAAGTTTTATAATTTTATAAATAAGTTTAGTATGTATAATAATTAATTTAGTTCAATTTGTTTAATTAATAAATAATAGTTTTTAATTTAGTTTTCTTATTTCTGTATATATAAATATAGTTTTTATATTTTTCTTAGCTTCTTAATAGTATATTAGAATTTTGTAAAAAGATTTAGATTTTAGTTTGCTTATTTAGTATATATAATAATTATATAATAGTATTAGTAATTTAATAATAGTAAATCATTAATAATAAATAGAATAATTGTATAATAAATATATTTTTAGTTTCAAAAAATTATTTTATATTATTTTAAACTTTTCTAAGTTTTAATTTTATTTTTCTAAGCATTTTTTATATTTTTCTTATTTTTAGGTAATTATTAAATAGTTATAAATAGTTTTAATTAATAATAATTAAGTACATAGTATAAAAATAAGTTTTAATTTTCTAATAATTTTCTTATTCTTTTAGGATTCCAAAAATGTAATTTTCACATTTGTGAGAGTTATATTTGACGGTATTCACTTTTTATTTTGTACATAGACGTTTATTTAAACGTTTACGTACGCGTTTTAGTTTTCTAGGTTTTCTTATTAATATAATAATAATATTATAAATATAGTTAGATATTTTATTTTCTTTTAATTTGCATTTAAGCCGTTAAGGCATGCAAATTCCCTCTTTGGGAAATTTTTGTTTTATACGTTACGTTTATTTAAACTTAAACGTACGTTTGTATATACTTTATCATTTTAAGGTTTCTGATTGTACGTTTCTTAATTGAACTAGCTGTGACAGAGCTATTACTATTCACATTCAGTGTTAGTCAATCAGATTCCTGTTTTCCTATACTAATATTAATTTCAACAATTCACAAGTCATTGTATTTAGAATATCACGCCTCGCCAGGACATAAACGATCCAAGGATATTTAAACCCTTGGTAAACTTGCATTCCTCTCCCGGGCTGTCGCCCGTTTACTTTTATTATTAGGTTATCCATTTTATAAACAAGTGGGTGGCTTATAAATAAAAGATGTGTAGTCCGGGATGAATCAAATTTTGGCGCCGTTGCCGGGGAGGCTGTGCTGCGTATAACGAATCTGTATTTTGTTGAAATATCTATCCTTGTATGTATATTATACTATATCATTCAACTACCGGGCTGTCAGGACATATTTATTACAGTTAATCATTCACAAGTGATTAGCTTGCGTGGTAAACCTGACACAAGCCTGGGAGGTAGTGATTATATACTGTATCATATTTCTTTTCAATAAACAATATAAAATACAAAAATATTTTAATGGTTGAAATCTATTTGTGTTTTGATTTGCATTTGACTGTCAATTTTCCTAATCTTGATATTCCTAGGTCTAAATTTTGGCTAAACACCAGGTTTACACTAAAAAAGAGTTTACTGTGCTTAGTATTATCCCTGGAATGTGATAGATTAGGTTTAAATCAGTTTCATGTATTAAAAATCTCATTTAGGTTTCCTTTTTAGCCATTTCTTTGTACATATATATATAAATTTAAAAATACAAAAATATTTTTTCCTATGCACACAACTTGCACAATTTGATTAGTCCCTCAGTTACAACATTTGGTTGTTGGCTGTTTACAGTTACTGAGCTCTGTCAGACCAAGATTCCCTTTCGAGGGGCGGTTGTTAGGAATTTTTCTTTCTTTGTACATATATATATAAATCTAAAAATACAAAAACATTATAAAATTAAAAATCAAAAAGATTCTCCTAACCTTAATATTTATAATTCTGTGAGTGGCAATCCCACTCCAATTTCTCACCCAATCTTTGAGTGGCAATCCCACTCCACTTCCCCATGAACCATTTAATTCGGGGTCAAGTCAAGCTAGTGACTTGATTATCAAAAACAAGCCATACAATATGGGTTTTCACCCATATTTCTGTCTTTTTCCCCTTTCTATCACCTAAGTGTGGGGGTGATGCCCCACCTTTTGTATATATTTTGGAAAATGTAATAAAAAAATTGTATATAATAAAAATAAAATAAATTGTTGTATTACCCCACTTAGCTTTGAATATTGAGGACAATATTCATAATAAGTATGGGGGAGAATTCTGGCGAATTTCATCACTTTTATACCCTTGTATGCCCTTTTCCCCAAAAATGACCAAAAATTTAAAATTTTTTCATTTGGTATTAGTGTTTTACACTAAATACAACAAATGGTAATCAATCCACCATGTCTAACACACATAAGGATTGGCTAATCCAGGAGCAAACGGCTCTTGGTAAAGATATCTCAAATCCGTTTACGGCTTGCAATTTGCCCAAAATTGTATGGTTCATCAACTCCCCATCATCCTCAAAAGATAATGAGTTGGCTAGCCCGCAAGGTTATGGCTTGTGGTAAAGGCTGTGAAAAACCATAATTGGTAATTAACTCACCAAAGATAATATTTATAATTTATCTAAGAGTTGGCTAGTCCAGAAGCAAACGGCTTTTGGTAAAGACAAATCAAATCCGTTGACAGCTGGTGGTTTGCTCAAAATCACACGGTTATCAGGTGTGCCACAGTTCTTACACCTGGCTACTCCAGAAGTGATGGCTTTTGGTAAAGAGTTTTTCAAATCCATTAAGTTTTAAATAAAAGATTGCTAGGGACTAGCAATAGTTTAGTGTGGGGGATTGATGAGTGTCTAAATACTCATCATTTTATACTATTTGAACCCACAAAAACGACCAAAAAATACACAAATGACTCTCAAAATGATACAAATTCAATGAAATGTGTTTTTATATGATTCAGGTACAAAAGATTGAAAAACAAGTGAAAACTGATCAATTTCACAACAATTGTCGTTTTCAGTCCCTGGAGTTACACAAAATGGCAAAACTAGTCCCTGAAGGTTTTAAATGATGAAAAGTTAACTTAAGTCCTTGGGAAGTCAAAAATATTCACAAATGATCCCTGGATAAAAGTTTACACAATCTGGCAACTTTTACCCCTCAAGTTACAAAACTGGCAAAAATGGTCCCTGGGTATTCAAACTTGGAATTTTACAAAATATACCCTTGTACTATGCATGAATTTATAATTTGGAACCCTTTTGATAACTTTGAGGAAATTACAATTTCACCTCTTTAACTTTGGAAAAATTACATAAATGGTCCCCGGGGTATTTTTAATTGTAATAAAATCAATAATGGTCCTTTGGTTTATCTAACTTGACATTATAAGTCCTTGTGATAACTTTTGAAATGTTGCAGGTTTAGTCCTCTAAGAATTCAGGAAATACAATTTGGTCCTTGGGCTCTAATAAATACACAACCAAACGGATCCTTTTTATTAATAAACCCACAAATCCAAATCCTTTAAATCCAAAACCCAACCCCTGGCCCAAAATATTACCCCAGCCCAACAACCCCTTTGTAAATTTAAATAAAACCGGGCAAAACTACCCACTGTTCACTCTCCCTCACCTTTCTCTCCCACACCACTGAGTCACCCAATACCACCATAGCCCATAGTTTTCTTCAACACCTCACCCCCTATGACTCCCCAGCTGTCTCTTACACCCCTAACACCCACCATGCCTCATTTAATGCAAGATTTCGGCTACAAGTTATCCAGAAGACTTTTTGGCGCGAAAAGTAATTTTAAAGGCTTAGATGACTTGCAGTAATCCAACAGCTGAGATTTAAAGTGGGATTTGACCACAAGGGTGAGGAGAACACAGAGGTGTATAAAGGAAGAAGAAAGATGAAGAGAAAACCACCTTTGGAATAGCCTAGGTCAAGTAGTATAATTAAATCTTTATTGCTTTTGTAGTGTAATCCAATTTACAATTTCAATGTTGTTTTGATATCCAAATTAGTGTAATGAAATTCTCTTTTAAGTTTAATGTCAAAGTTTCTTTTAAATTTATGTTGTCTCCAATTCGTACCAATGTTACAATTTCATATCATGTATGTTTCTGTTGGATTATAGTTGATATAATGGACGGACCTAGGCCTTAAAAGCTTTTAGACTCCATCTTATTAACTTTAATTTTTTAAATTTCAAAAATCATAAAAAAAAGGGTAGAAAAGAGAAAATCAAGAAAAGAAGAAAGAAGAAAGCTGAGAAGGGTGTAATCTGTATTGTTCTGGTAGTAGAAACCTTGTGGAAGGTTGTTAGGATTGGTTACTTGTTCTTGGTTCCATCATCTCAGTCACAAATAATTTGTAAGTCACCAATTTGAGTTTTCTATATAGTTTTGTTATTGTTGTTATTTATGGTAATTTAGTAGTTGGTTAATCTCTATTTGATAATTTGAATCTGTTTTAGGCTTATAACCTTTAATTGCAATGATAATTTCACAAAATGTAGTGTATAAATAGTTTTAGGGAGTGTTTGGCACAGGGGAGTACCCTGTGCATTTGTGGTATTCAGTAGCCAAGTCTTATTTTGACATGTTTGCTTAGGTCTAATTAGGTCTTAACAGTCATAAAATAGGTATCTCTTTAGTTTAGAAAGTCAAAATCACACTCAAACATCATAAGCAGTTGACTGTGTGGACTTGACAACCCCATATCAGCCATATTTGCTTATTAGTTGTTATAATAGCTTAATTAAGTCTTAGTATAACTTATTACTTCATATTCAGTAAGTAGATTAAGTCAGAAGTTCATATAAGTCAAACTAGGTTAGTTTCTTAAAAAGTCAAAATGTCCATTCTTAGAAAATACCAAAAATAGAAAGATTTGTTTTGAATTTTGTAAAAGGATTCAAGCTTTGTGCTTTTGTGGACTTATAGTCTACCAGCTCTAAATTAAGATTCCACATAGCTTATATTTTTAGTAATTTTACCCTGGGTCCCACTCACCCTCAAAGTTACTTGCAGGGAAGACCCTTCCCCTGCTCCATTAGATTCAGTCCATCACCACCACTTTGGTGGTGATTTTTGACCATCACAGTGGGCCCCAGACCTCACATCTTAGCTTATTTTGTAGCTCAATAGTTTAGCTTCTCAGACCTAGTATTAGTTTGAACCTTAGCTTATTAGAACCTAGCTTAATTGACCTCCTTTTTACCTGTCTCAGAAGCTAAAACCTGAGCACTCAGGTTTTATACCCAAATTCCAAGACCCACCCAAGCCTCAGAAATAAGCCATAAGCCTAGCTTATTGGCTTATTTCAAAGCTGACCTGGTCACCTTTCAGGGTCAAGTTCCATTTTGGACTCCCTTTCACCTCTGTGGACCCCACAGAGGTCCAAAGGTACCTTATTTGGACCTGTTTGGAATGGCAGGGTACTTGAATAGCTTATTTGCTTTTAAGAGCTTATTGGCTTATTCCCAGTACACATGCTTGTGTATATATGACTAATATACTTGTACAAACTTATTTTTACTTTCTGTTTCCTGTGTGAGCTTATATCAAGCTCACTTGAGCTTCAACTCCATCCAAGTTGAGCTTTATAAGCTCAACTGTCTAAACCTTAAGCCCATACTCTTTTTGCACAAGTCCATGATGATTCATGGTTGTTTTCTGTCTATATACTTGTGCATAACTTCAATTTCCTTTGTTCCCCTTTCTTTTAGCCTTTTAAAGCTTGTTTCAAGCTTATGACCCAGTATATACTCAGTTAAATTGGGTGGTTTTTCATAAGCTCTCACAAGCTCCTATGTGGACCCCATAGATGGAGCTTGGGCTTTTTGAGAAGCCACCCAGCTTATCTTGCAGCCTCAACTCCATAATTGGTCCATAGAACTCATTTTGTAAGCTTAAATCACCAAGATAAAAGGCTGCAGGGGTGTTTGTTTAGCTGTTTATCTGAATTAACTTATAAGCTTGAAATGAGCTTATGGGTTGATTTCAGTGAACATGTTTGTTTATAGTTGTCCACAAATACTTGTATATATCTATTTTACTTCTGTTTAAATGTGTGTAGCTTATTATAAGCTTAACAAGCCTCAACTCAATCCAAGTTAAGCTATCAAAAGCTTAACTGACTAAACCATAAGCTAGCACCTATGTGACCTATTCCAGTGCATAACATTGTTTATAAGTATCATATGGAGTAGCTCATATGTTCCTTTTCTTTATTTGCTTTCTGTATAGCTTTTTCAAGCTATTTCTGAGCTTGTGACCCCACTATGGATGTCATGATCCCACTGTATGGCTCATAAGCTCTTGAATTAGCTTATTTCATGTTTGCACAGTTCCAAATTCTTAATACTTGTATAATACTAGTATCTAAGTATTCTAGAAAATAGAAAAGCCAAAAAGAAAGCCCCTTATAAAGCTAAGTGATAGCTTCTATTTAGAAGCTTTATTACTTATTTGCTTTATTTAAGCTTTTTCAGAAGCTCCTCAGAAGCTCTATATTGGATCATATCTCTTGATCTTTAGCTTTTTGAAAAGCCCTCCAACTCAGCTTTCCATATCAGCCTTCATTTTGAGCTTATGAGCTTATTTCATGAGCTTATTTTGCCCATTAAGTTGACTGTAAGAGTGTTGGGTTGACTGTGAGATTTGGAATTGCTTATTTGAGATTATAGGCTAGTCCTTTAGCTTATTTTAGTTGATCTAGCTTATTTTAGGTGTATATAACTTAGTTGTAGCTTTATTATCATTCTGTAGCTTATTTGTAGCTTTTAGCTTAGGAAAAATCCAAGTTTGGCTTAATAAGCCAACTGATCCACAAATAAGCTCACACAGAGCTTATTTGTGAATTATAAAAAGTTTTCCTTTGTTAAAGTTTCTTATAAATAGCTTATTATTAAGTTTGTAAAATAAAAAATTCAAAAAAAATAAATTTGGTAAAAAGGGGTGAGGCAGGGTCGAACCTGAGACCTCCCCCTTATGAGAGTGATAGTAATGTACCTGGATGCCAGTCGCCCTTGGGTCTTTTTTCATTCACTTCTTACCAAATTTAATACTTAATACAACTTTGGTCCATTTGGCTTAAATAAGCTGTTTAGCTTATAACAGCTTATTGGGATAAGCTGGTGGGTCCATCGTATTTTTCCTAGCACCTTTATACTAATTTACACTTTCTGTAATTTTTTTATATTTTTCACTGTTCATATACTATATATTATAATTAATTTAGTTTTATTTTCTTTTAAATAATAATTAGTTAGTAATTTTTAAAACAGTTAATTTATAATTTTTATAAACTTTTTATATTTTATATGGAGTCCTATGATGGATAAGTAGTCCTATAAAAAGTTTTATAATTTTATAAATAAGTTTAGTATGTATAATAATTAATTTAGTTCAATTTGTTTAATTAATAAATAATAGTTTTTAATTTAGTTTTCTTATTTCTGTATATATAAATATAGTTTTTATATTTTTCTTAGCTTCTTAATAGTATATTAGAATTTTGTAAAAAGATTTAGATTTTAGTTTGCTTATTTAGTATATATAATAATTATATAATAGTATTAGTAATTTAATAATAGTAAATCATTAATAATAAATAGAATAATTGTATAATAAATATATTTTTAGTTTCAAAAAATTATTTTATATTATTTTAAACTTTTCTAAGTTTTAATTTTATTTTTCTAAGCATTTTTTATATTTTTCTTATTTTTAGGTAATTATTAAATAGTTATAAATAGTTTTAATTAATAATAATTAAGTACATAGTATAAAAATAAGTTTTAATTTTCTAATAATTTTCTTATTCTTTTAGGATTCCAAAAATGTAATTTTCACATTTGTGAGAGTTATATTTGACGGTATTCACTTTTTATTTTGTACATAGACGTTTATTTAAACGTTTACGTACGCGTTTTAGTTTTCTAGGTTTTCTTATTAATATAATAATAATATTATAAATATAGTTAGATATTTTATTTTCTTTTAATTTGCATTTAAGCCGTTAAGGCATGCAAATTCCCTCTTTGGGAAATTTTTGTTTTATACGTTACGTTTATTTAAACTTAAACATACGTTTGTATATACTTTATCATTTTAAGGTTTCTGATTGTACGTTTCTTAATTGAACTAGCTGTGACAGAGCTATTACTATTCACATTCAGTGTTAGTCAATCAGATTCCTGTTTTCCTATACTAATATTAATTTCAACAATTCACAAGTCATTGTATTTAGAATATCACGCCTCGCCAGGACATAAACGATCCAAGGATATTTAAACCCTTGGTAAACTTGCATTCCTCTCCCGGGCTGTCGCCCGTTTACTTTTATTATTAGGTTATCCATTTTATAAACAAGTGGGTGGCTTATAAATAAAAGATGTGTAGTCCGGGAGGAATCAGTAACTTATACATATTAAAAAATTACATGTGAAGAGACTCTTTTTTCAATGTAACATCTTGAAAAAAGTCTATTCACATAAACTCTTTTAATGTCAATAAACTATTGTTGTATATTTGGGCCTCACCATCATACTAACAACCCGACAATTTACACAATCATTTTCGCACGGGTCCTGAGGTAGCCCAAGTTGTTTATGACGAAAATTAGTAACAAACATAGTTTTTGACTCGACACCAATTAAAACTGACAGAAATAAAGGCACCAACATTTTTCATGTCATGCTAACAAAAGTTGTGGTAACATCACAACGTACGAACTTATTGACCAACAAAAGTTGTGGTAACATCACAACTTAGGAACTTATTGTCAATAAACTATTTTGATTGTTTATCATGCTTAAAAAAGGTGTGATACCATCACGATTTAAATATATAATGATGAAAATAAGTGCCAAAGCATACAAGTCAATAAACTATTTTAAATGTGTGACATGCTTAGAAAAGGTGTAATACAATCACAACTTAGATATATAATGACGAAAATAAGTGCCGAAAATTACATATTAGTTTTATATCAAAATATAGGGATGTTACAATTTTGAGAATAAATACAAAATCTAAACTTTATAAATAACTACTAATATGTCATAAAAAGTTTAAATATAATGTTACAATCTTGAGAATAAATGCAAAATATAAACTTTATAAATACCTACTAATATGTCATAAAAAGTTTAAATATAAAATTTACTGATCAACTAAGGCCATACTTACAAAAGTCTAATAACGAAAAAAATTAATGCACATTACACTATGACCAATTAGATCATAAAAAAAGTTATAAATTAGCTTTAGTTTTATATCAAAATATAGGGATGTTACAATTTTGAGAATAAATACAAAATCTAAACTTTATAAATAACTATTAATATGTCATAAAAAGTTTAAATATAATGTTACAATCTTGAGAATAGATACAAAATATAAACTTTATAAATAACTACTAATATGTCATAAAAAGTTTAAACATAAAATTTACCGATCAACTAAGGCCATACTTACAAAAGTCTAATAACGAAAAAAATTACTGCACATTACACTATGACCAATTAGATAGAGCCCGTGTGCAACGCACGGGTCTGAATTACTCGTATATATAAAGAATGAGTTCCCCCTATTGAATGTGAGCATTAATGTCACAAACTAAGAAACTTAAATATGTAGTTTAAGCTAATGAATTTAGTACACGCGGAGCTTATTTTGAAGCTTTTAAGAGCTTTTAAGGATACATAAATATGCAAGGCTATGTACAACCTCATTCATTAAGCCTGGCTTTAAGACATAGGCAGCTTAAAAATCTCACATTAAAAAACCACCTTCATTCCATTTTCTTCGCATTAAATGAGACCAGGTATCTTAACCTTGTTGTGGTTGTATAAATAGGCCTTTGGGGCCATGCAAGGCATTCACACTTCTTTGTGGTTTTGGTTCTCACTGTTGATACTTTGTAACAGGTCATATGACACTTCAACTAAATTACAACGAAGACTGCCGATGATTCATGAGAATCACCTTCCAGTTGGCGGGCGTGTAAACAGTCACCGATGCATTGCAGTGTTTTAGCCACTGAACTTAATGTTTCAGAAACTTCCTCCACCTCTGTAAAGTAACCATTAACCTCCACAATGTGTTCTATATATTTACTCGAAATGTATTTCGCAGGAGATAATTGTGTCTGGAGTCCAGCCAACAGGGTCTATACATCTTGGGAATTATCTTGGTGCGATAAAAAAATTAGGTATCACTTCAGGTACGTGTGGAGTTATGACTTCTTTTAAATGGTGATACCAGCTTATGTGTATAGCATGATGTTTGGATGAAAAAGATTTTATTTAACATAAAAGATTTGTGAAACCTAGATGTTAATTATGGGTTGATTTTTTGTTTATAGTTGTTACGGATGATTGTATTCGATGTTAGGCTTAAGAAAACTGGCAGACTTCCATTGGTAACTTGCTTGAACGTCTTAAGAAACATGATTGGAGGTGTACTACGATATTTGGTTGTATTTAATGCGTAGGAGAATTCTAATGATCCCATGTTAGGAGCTTCTAACGGCTCGACATAGGCGTGAAGTAGGATCCTATAGAGTTAGGGAATATTGTACACGGCCCTACGACTAGTATTAAGGAATATGACCCGTCATCCATCCAATTGTCACAAGCTATCAACCTGTAAAAGATATCTAGGGAGTAATGAAACCTAAGTAAACACAACTTTCCCCATTATTGTTACACACCATTAGTATAATTAGCTTCATTTCATTTTTGTTATTTAATTTTGATTGCATTAGTAGTTAATTGGGTTAGTTGGCTAGCAACTAATTCCGCCCACTCTTCCAAAACCCGAGATTTTATTTGCTTTTATAAATATAAAAATACAAAAAGAATCATCCCTCACCTCTAGACTTAGTTTAGGAGACTTTCTAATATTAGCGACACAATTCCTGAGTTGAACGATCAATCCCCCGATACTTGTCACTATACTATACTACAACGATCAGGTACACTGCCTGGTGGGGGTTGTAAGCTTCTCGAGATCCCTCGAGAGGTAAAGCCTGGTGCGATTCCCACGTATCAAGTTTTTGGCGCCGCTGCCGGGGAATAGTTATTGTCTAGGTTAGGATTTCTCTTTATTAGGTCTACTTGCTAGATTCCTTTCTAGTAAGATTCTATTTTTTATTTTTAGGTTTTCTTTAGTCTATCTCATTTCTTTGTGTCTTTGTTCGTATAAGGTTTGTCTTTATGGATTTAGAGAATCGCCGTTTAGAAGTTAACAAGAGGCTTATAGCGCGTAAAAGAAGAAAGAGGGAAGTTGTCACATTTAAGGAATTTAATAAACCCCTCCAGATGAAAATTGAGTTTACCGACTTCTCTCCAACCCCTGAGGAATTGAGTTACCACAGATTCCTTTTACAACACCCCTGCCCCTCAAAATATAGAAAAATACCATGGATTAGGAGGCCTAACTTTAGGAACATAAAAATTCCCTGCATGATTGGGTACATGTCTATAGAGCACACATACATTGATTTAAAAGCACCTATGAATATTATGTCTAGGCTCTACTACAATTGGATAATGAGAGAAAGGTTAAGCCCTAGAAAAGACCCCTACAACCCTAATCGACTATGTAATTTTATCAAGAGAGTGAAAGGGGTACACATCTTTGTAGGAAATTTTACCTATCAATGCGACTTTGTAATCCTAGAAGATGTTAGAGGCATTATAGATCCACACTTAGGAGAAATGTTCCTAGGGCAACCTTTTTTTGAGACGACTAAGATGTATTGTGATCATGAGAAGGGAATAGTTCAGTTTACTGATGAGATAGAAAAGATCACTTTTATGATGCCTCAGATGAGGGAAGAATTAAAGGACATCAAGAATTTACCAATTGATGAGATTCAACCTTATGAGATTAAGGACGACGAAATTGATGATGAGGCTTATTATGAGAGGAGGCGAACATACTATTCGGGTTGCATGAATCTAGGCCCTAAGTACAAGCGTGATGAGAATTGGGTTAGATTTTTTGAATTAGCACAGAAGTGGGAAAGGAAAACGTAGCGCATGGCCTTGAGTCTAGCTACAAGACTCGTAAAATAAAGAAAAGCGCTTCTTGGGAGGCAACCCATGTTTTGTGTGATTTTTAATTGTTTGATTGCTATTTACTTCCGTATGCATGCTTTATTTTTATTGTTAGTAGATCATGTTTCAAACTAAAATTGTGAAAATGCTTTATTTTGTTGTTTAACTTCGTCTTAACTTCATATAAAGGTATTTTGCAAAAACTAAGTGTAAGGGGAAACCCCAAATTTGTTTATAAGAACGAAATTGATCTTGATTCTCCACAATATTAAATGAGCATATGTATTAGTACTTGTTAGAGTCAAATGCTTGTATCGAGTCATAATGATGTTTTGCAGGATTTTTCAGGAAGTAGGACATAAGTTTTTCCAGAAATTTTCCGGAAACTTAATGTAAAGATTTCTGCAGGTCACTTCTGACGGCATCAGGAATTAACACCTGACGGTGTCATGTGTAAAATTCTGGAAATTTTGTGAGTTTTGTTTTTCTAACGGAGTCTTAAAGTTTTTGTTAATTCTTTAGTTTTATAAACTCCAGGAAATCTGCAAACATTCATTCTACAAGCATTATATCTTACATTATTTTCTAGGACTTGTTAGTATATATAGATTGCCGCGATTTTACGCGAGGTTGCCTTGTTTGTTTTCTCAGGTTTAACATTCATTCCCTATGATGTATTATTTTTGATGGTAGGGTAAGAGTGTATGCAAAAAAAAAAAAAAAAAAAAAAAAAAAAAAAATCAAAAAAACAAAGAAAAAGAAAAAAAAAAAAATAGAAAAAGAAAAGAGAAAAAAAAAACATACGGACTACCATCCCGTTTCATTCTATGTTTGTTTTATGTTTTTGTTATTTTTGATTTAGTAGCTTAAGTCGAGTCTAGTCTTGGCTTAGCAACGCCATATTGTACATGTAATTAAACAAGATGATTAACTCGTCACCAGTAAATATTGCCTTTATCCAACAAAACCGTGTATTCCATATCCCTAAACCTAACGTTATAACCCTTTAAAAGACCTCTTTGATAGTTTATCCTAGGTGCTTACGCCATGTGGTGGAGGTTTGATCCTTTCCCAAGCCTATGGTAATCTATTTTGTTATGACAGGTAGTGTAATTTTAGCGCCAAATTTAAAATTTTTTACAATATTTAGGAGTGAAACTTTATCCTTAGCAAGCGTCTCATGGATAGGAGATCGTATGACTAGCACAAAACCGTATCATTCAAAAAAAAATTTCACCCAAATATGTGAGGTTCGCCTTTAGATTTGATAGGAAAAGCATTTACTATTAGTGCTTATGAGTGTACCGGTAGCATTTAGATTCTAGAACTTGCGTTAGTGATGCATCCGGAGACCGCTAGTGAGACTACATTCGTGTAGTAGGATTTACTACATGATAAGAGGCATTAGGATCACCCTTGTGTTAAACCCGTATCATAATTACTTGACCATTTAATTATATTACTTGGCTAGTTAAGTCAACTAATTTTTCCCACACCTTAGCGTTGTACTCATTTTTAGTACACGAAACCCCTAGTACACCCCTCCGAGCCTATCTTTTCGTTTCTAACTTTAAGAATCTTACTTAAAGGAAGAATTTGTTACACCCCATTTAAATGTACAGCCAAGTGGTGGAGGTTTGATCCTTTCCCAAGCCTATGGTAATCTATTTTGCTATGACAGATAGTGAGAGATGTTTTCCATTTTCTTATTGTGATATATACTTTATTACACCCAAGAGATGTGAGTATCTAAACACTATTTAGTGGAACGGTTATTTGTTGTAATTACTTTTATATTAGTGTTAAATGACCCCTAACTTGTATTTTGATTAGAATAAAAGCGTGTTTGCTTGAGGACAAGCAAATCTCAAGTGTAAGGGTATTTGATAAGGCGAAAAATGAACCGTAACTTGTATTTTCTCTTTTTTTATTTATTTATTTATTTTTTTCATACACTTTTACCCGACCATCCAAAATAATACATTATAGGGAATGTACATTCCCCTTACACTTGAATTTTTACATAATTTACAATAAACTACTCTAATGACTCGAATCAAGATAATCAAAACACTTAGTACTTTTTAAGATTAATGCACATACGGGGGTAATAATTGATGTTCTTCTCCATTACTCCAAAACACAAGTACTTTACCCATGAGTCCCAATCGTCCCAAAACAATATGTACAAGATATGACTCGACTTAGCAATCATGTAATCAATTAGACAATTAACTAAGGGTTTAAACATGTAACAATAATACACTAAATATGAGTGCATATACGGAAGGCTAAGGCGATTTGGTTGCACATTTGGGTGGGTTGTAACAAATTCTTCCTTTAAGTAATATGCTTAAAGTTAGAAACGAAAAGATAGGCTCGGAGGGGTGTACTATGGGTATCGTGTACTAAAAATGAGTACAACGCTAAGGTGTGGGAAAAATTAATTGACTTTAATAGTCAAGTAATATGACATAAATGGTCAAGTAATTATGATACGGGTTTAACACAAGGGTGATCCTAATGCCTCTTATCATGTAGTAAATCCTACTACACGAATGTAGTCTCACTAGCAGTCTCGGGATACATCACTAACGCAAGTTCTAGAATCTAAATGCTACCGGTACACTCATAAGCACTAATAGTGAATGCTTTTCCTATCAAATCTAAAGGCGAACCTCACATATTTGGGTGCAAAATTTTTCTGAATGGTACGGTTTTGTGCTAGTCATACGACTCCTATCCATGAGACGCTTGTTAAGGCTAAAGTTTCACTCCTAAATGTTGTAAAAAAATTTAAATTTGGCGCTAAAATTACACTAACAAGTATTTCTCTTAGTTTTATTACACACCTACCATCGAACAAACAAACTCAAGTGCAATAAGATCCTATAAGGTATCATAATTTACCCTCCCCTTACACTTAGGATGAACATTGTCCCCAATATTCAATTAAAGAATGTAAAAGTAAAATAGGTAAAAGAATGAAAACAAATACTCCCCTGATTCGTTCGGTGTGGATAGTGTGTTAACAAGGTTAGATCTTCCTCCAAGAAAATGAACGTTCAAAGCTTCCCTTCCAGAAATATAAATCATCTTCTTGTCATATATAACCTGTTAAACCTGTGAAAACAATCCAGACAACCTCGCGTAAAATCGGCGGCAATCTATATATACTAACAAATCCTAGAAAGCAATTTAAGATATAAGCTTGTGGAATGAATGTTTGCAGATTTCCTGGAGTTTATAAAACTAAAGAATTAACAAAAAAACTTTAAGATTCCGTTATAAAAACAAAACTCGCAAAATTTCCAGAATTTTACACGTGACGCTGTCAGGTGTTAAATCCTGACGCCGTCAGAAGTGACCTGCAGAAATCTTTATGTTAAGTTTCCGGAAAATTTTTGGAAAAACTTATGTCCTACTTCCTGGAAAATCCTGCAAAACATCATTATGACTCGATCCAAGCATTTGACTCTAACAAATACTAATATACATGTTCATTTAATATTCTGGCGAATCAAGATCATTTTCGTTCTTAGAAAAAAATTTGGGGTTTCCCCTTACACTTAGCTTTTGCAAAATACCTTTATATGGAGTTAAGACGAAGTTAAACAACAAAATAAAGCATTTTCACAATTTAATTTGAAACGTGATCTATCAACAATAAAAATAAAACATGCATACAGAAGCAAATAACATTAAACAAATAAAAATCAAACAAATAAAAACACACAAAATATGGGTTGCCTCCCAAGAAGTGCTTTTCTTTATTTATGAGTCTTGTAGCTAGACTCAAGGTTATGGGCTACTACGTGACCTCATCATTGGTCACATTCTCTAGGTCATCTACAATCTTAGTTTTGTATTCCGCACCTAGTTGCAAACATTCCTTATAGAAACCAAGTATTCTACTCATGACATAATCTACTCCTTTACGTCTATCCTCATCATTCCTATAGTAGACCGCTTGCTTGTGTTCCTTTTCTAGGTTTGATAGAAGACGGTATTGTTCAATTTTATAGGGACTTTGGTAAGCAATCTCATCGTTCTCATCCATGAATCTAACTATCCCTAGGGACGGGTCATAACTAATCTTAGAGGCCTCAACAAACGGTTTTCCGGACACTACTTGACTTAGGCAACCATCTATTACCGGACGAATATCCTCTACAATCACAAAGTCGGTAACATAAGTGAAGTTTCCTACAAAGACATGTAATCCTTCCACTCTTCCTACAAAGTTTCTGATCCAATTCATGTTAGGCATCATCGTATACTCAAGTTGCTTCTTCATTACCCAATTATAATAGGTCTGATGCATGGGAATTGCACCAGGCTTTACCTCTCGAGGGATCTCAAGAAGCTTACAACCCCTACCAGGCAGTGTACCTGATCGTTGTAGTATAGTATAGTGACAAGTACCGGGGGATTAATCGTTCAACTCAGGAATAGTGTCACTAGGATTAGAAAGCCTAAAAACTAGGTCTAGAGGTGAAGGATGATTCTTTTTGTATTTTTATATTTTTATGAAAGCAAGTAAAATCTCGGGTTTTGGAAGAGTGGGCGGAATTAGTTGCTAGTCAACTAACCCAATAACTAAGATGCAATCAAAATAAAATAACATAAATGTAAATAAAGCTAATTAAACTATTGTGGTGTGAACAGTAATTGGGAGAATTGTGTTTACTTAGATTTCACTACTCCCTAGATATCTTTTACAGGTTAATTGTTTGTTACAGTTGCGTGGATGACGGGTTATATTCCTTAATACCAATTGTGGGGTGGCGTACGTACTTCCCCAACTCTATAAGCTCCTACTTCACTCCTATGTCGAGCCTGCAAGAAGCTCCTAACATGGGATCACTAGAATTTGCTCATGCATTATATACAACCATAAAAACCTAGTACGCATTGGTTCATGTTTCTTAAGACGTTCAAGCAAGTTACACAATGGAGATCTGCCAGTTTTCTTAAGCCTAACATCGAAATCGTTCATCCATTACAACTATAAACAAGCAATCAACCTATAATCAACATCTAGGTTTCATTACATCTAAGCAAACACACAAAAGATCTAGCCTAGCATGTTAAAATCAAGGCAAGCGTAAGATATATTCAAACAACACATAGACATATTGAATGAATTGAAAGGAAACTTATCTCAATTGAACATGAAGGGTTTCAAGGGGTGAAAACCCTTGAAAATACTGTTACAAACGAGCTAGGGTTTATTAAGTTCGACCCTAAAATTCTCCTCTTTTGTTCCACCCTTAATGAATGAAAATTAGAAAAGTATATATAGATTTCATGAGGTGACGGCGTCAAGAAGAAAGTTCTGACGCCGTCATCTCACCGCCAATAAAATTCTCAGACCGCCTAGATCCAGATCTAACGCCGTCACGTGTATTGCTGCTCTGGGCCGTCACCACTTTTACTCTTGACGACCTTGCTCTGATGCCGTCACGTTTTCACTGGGCCGTCACCATTTTAACTCTTGACGCCGTCATCAAAATGTTCTTGACGCCGTCAGGTACTGTTCCCAGCAAGGAAAATTAAGACTTTGCCGTTTTCTTCACTTTTATGCTCCAAA
This sequence comes from Artemisia argyi, assembly GCA_030686995.1. Classification (NCBI taxonomy): domain Eukaryota; kingdom Viridiplantae; phylum Streptophyta; class Magnoliopsida; order Asterales; family Asteraceae; genus Artemisia; species Artemisia argyi. The sequence goes on from CM060697.1 coordinate 69,321,446, forward strand.
AACGTCCAAAATGCTTCCTTTTCCAGAATTCACTCCAAAAGTACCTAAAATCACAAAAGGAACGATTTAGGGCAATAATTGATCAAATAAATTCCAATTCCGGCTTAAATGACCCCCTAAAAACGGATCATTTTTCGACTCATCATATACCCTTACATTTGAGATTTGCTTGTCCTCAAGCAAATGCGCTTTTATTCTAGTCAAAATACAAGTTAACTAATATCAAAGTAATTACAACAAATGATCATTCCACTAAGGACCAAAGACAAGCACGGAGGTCATACACTAGCACCTCACAAATAGTGTTTAGATACTCACATCTCTCGGGTGTAATAAAGTATATATCACAATATGGAAATGGGAAACATCTCTCACTACGTGTCATAGCAAAATAGATTACCATAGGATTGGGAAAGGATCAAACCTCCACCACATGGCGTAAGCACCTAGGATAAACTATCAAAGAGGTCTTTTAAAGGGTTATAACATTAGGTGTAGGGATATGGAATACACGGTTTTGTTGGATATATGCAGTCTTTACTGGTGGCGAGTTAATAATCTTGGTTAATTACATGCACAATATGGCGTTGCTAAGCCAAGACTAGACTCGACTTAAGCTAATAAATTAAAAATAACAAAAACATAAATCAAACATAGAATGAAATGGGATGGTAGTCCGTATGTTTTTTTCTCTTTTTTTTTTTTTTCTTTTTCTTAATTTTTTCGAATTTTTTTTTTTTTTTTTTTTTTTTTTTTTTTTTTATTTTTTGCATAAACTTTTACCCTATCATCCAAAATAATACATCATAGGGAATGAACATTCCCCTTACACTTGAATTTTTACATACTTACAATAAACTAATCTAATGACTCGAATTAAGAAAATCAAAACACTTGGAGTACTTTTAAGATTAACGTACGAATGGGGGTAATAAAATGATTTTCTTCCCCATTACTACATAACAATAGTACTTTACCCATGAGTCCCAATCGTCCCAAAACAATATGTATAAGGATATGACTCGACTTAACAACCATGTAATCAATTAGATAATTTACTAAGGGTTTAAACAAATAACAATAATGCACTAAAGATGAGTGCATACACGGAAGGCTAAGACGATTTGGTTGTACATTTAAATGGGGTGTAACAAATTCTTCCTTTAAGTAAGATTCTTAAAGTTAGAAACGAAAAGATAGGCTCGGAGGGGTGTACTAGGGGTTTCGTGTACTAAAAATGAGTACAACGCTAAGGTGTGGGAAAAATTAGTTGACTTAACTAGCCAAGTAATATAATTAAATGGTCAAGTAATTATGATACGGGTTTAACACAAGGGTGATCCTAATGCCTCTTATCATGTAGTAAATCCTACTACACGAATGTAGTCTCGCTAGCGGTCTCCGGATGCATCACTAACGCAAGTTCTAGAATCTAAATGCTACCGGTACACTCATAAGCACTAATAGTAAATGCTTTTCCTATCAAATCTAAAGGCGAACCTCACATATTTGGGTGGAATTTTTTTTTGAATGATATGGTTTTGTGCTAGTCATACGATCTCCTATCCATGAGACGCTTGCTAAGGATAAAGTTTCACACCTAAATATTGTAAAAAATTTTAAATTTGGCGCTAAAATTACACTACCTGTCATAACAAAATAGATTACCATAGGCTTGGGAAAGGATCAAACCTCCACCACATTGCGTAAGCACCTAGGATAAACTATCAAAGAGGTCTTTTAAAGGGTTATAACGTTAGGTGTAGGGATATAGAATACACGATTTTGTTGGATAAATGCAATATTTACTGGTGGCGAGTTAATCATCTTGGTTAATTACATGCACAATATGGCGTTGCTAAGCCAAGACTAGACTCGACTTAAGCTAATGAATCAAAAATAACAAAAACATAAAACAAACATAGAATGAAACGGGATGGTAGTCTGTATGTTTTTTCTCTTTTCTTTTTCTATTTTTTTTCTTAATTTTTTCGATTTTTTTTTTTTTTTTTTTTTTTTTTTGTGCATACACTCTTACCCTACCATCCAAAATAATAAATCATAGGGAATGTACATTCTCCTTACACTTGAATTTTTACATACTTTACAATAAACTAGTCTAATGACTCGAATCAAGATAATCAAAACACTTGGAGTACTTTTTAAGATTAACACACATATGGGGGTAATATATGATGTTCTTCCCCATTACTCCAAAACACAAGTACTTTACCCATGAGTCCCAATCGCCCCAAAACAATATGTACAACATATGACTCGACTTAGCAACCATGTAATCAATTAGATAATTAACTAAGGGTTTAAACATATAACAATAATGCACTAAAGATGAGTGCATACACGGAAGACTAAGGCGATTTGGTTGCACATTTGGGTGGGTTGTAACAAATTCTTCCTTTAAATAAGATGCTTAAAGTTAGAAACGAAAAGATAGGCTCGGAGGGGTGTACTAGGGGTTTCGTGTACTAAAAATGAGTCCAACGCTAAGGTGTGTGTTGGGTCTGAAACTGCTGCTGAGTGAAACTGCTGCTATGAGTGAAACTGCTGCTAGTGGTAATGATTCTGCTGCTGATGTCAAAGTGCTGCTGAGGATAAATGCTGCTGACAGAATCTACTGCTAATGGGATAAGGATGTATACGGTTTAGATAAATATATAATAGATTGTGTAAATATTATATTTATCTAGAATATACTTATCGTGTAGAGAAAGGTATTGTAAACCTAGTAGGATTCCTTAGTCTATAAAAGGAGGATCCTAGGGTTAGTTTATGTACGTATCATTATTCACTTCATGGTTGTAAAACCCTAGCATTGTTGAGTGCTCATATTAATAATATTGAAGTGTTGAAAGAGAATCATTATTCTTCTTAAGTTAAGCTTTTACATTCCGCATATTAGCTTAAGTGTTTAATCAAGTTAACTTCTATACAAGATCGTTTAAGCTCAACTGGGATCAACAAGTGGTATCAGAGCTTGTGATCTAGAAGTTATTATCAAGAAGATTTTGTTTCTTTAAAAGTTTGCTGTTCCAAATCTTTTGCTAAGATGGGTGATGAAACTCATATGGTTACTGCTTCAAGGGTGCCCATGCTGAATCCTGCTGAGTATGAGCTATGGAAGAGAAGGATCAGACAGTACATTCGCATGATTGATTTTAACATGTGGAATGTGATTGTTAATGGTGATTCTGTACCTGAGAAGAGTGCTGATGGAAAGGAGATACCAATTAAGTCTGCTGAAGCCAACACAGTAAGGAAGATGGAAATCAAAGCACATAGTATTCTCTTAATGGGAATACCTAATGAATTCCAAATGGACTTTGATGACTGTGAATCTGGAAAAGAATTGATGGATGCTGTTGAATTCAGGTTTGGAGGTAATGATGCTACTAAGAAATCCAGGAAAAACATGCTGAAGCATCAGTTTGAGAATTTTACTTCTGAAAGTGGAGAGAAGATAATTGGTACATATAACAGGCTAAACCAACTTGTTAGTCATCTTAAGCTGGTTGGCTATGTGGTTCTACAAGAAGATGTAAACCTGAAGTTTCTTAGAAGTCTTGCACCTGAATGGAGTATGCACACAGTTGTGTGGAGGAATAAGCCTGATTTTGAAACTATGAAGTTGGAGAGTCTCTACAACAATTTAAGAGTGTATGAATCAGAACTATCTACCTCTTCTTCTTCATATTCTGGTACTCAAAATCTTGCCTTTGTATCCTCTAAAGGAAAAGGATCTCAAGAATCTCACTCTGCTGCTCATTCTACTGCTTATGGAGTATCTGCTGCTGATGGATCTGCTGCTAGTTCAAATGATAAGATTTCTACCAGTGATATTGCCTTGTGTGCATTCTTGGCTGAGCTCACAACTACTATAAGGTCACATGTTATTAATCAGGATTTGGATTACATTGATCCTGATGATCTTGAAGAAATTGATCTTAAATGGCAAATGGCTATGTTAACCTTGAGGGCAAGAAAGTTCTTGAAGAAGACTGGAAAAGAAGTCAAGTATAGAGCTAAGGACAGTCCAGGCTTTGACAAATCAAAGATAGAGTGCTACAATTGCAATAGGAAGGGACATTTTGCCAGAGAGTGTAGAGCTCCAAAGAAGAATGCTGATGCTGCAAAGAAGGTTACTGAAGAATCAAAGACTGCACTGGTATCTTGTGATGGATTGGGAGAATATGATTGGAGTGATATGGCTGAGGAAGAACCAAATTTCTCTTTGGTAGCTGTTACTCAACCCAAGGTTCAGAACTTTGCACTTATGGCCTATGGTTCATCATCAGGCTCTGACTCTGAGGTATCAAATGATTCAGACTTATCTGTGTGTTCTTTTAAATCTTGTGCTGACACTATAGAAGAACTTAAGTCTAGGAATGAGAGTTTAAATAGAGAAGTTGAACACCTAAAACTTGATAACTTAGGTTACAAAGTAGGTATTCAAAATGTTGAAAGAAGGTTAGAATATCTCAAAGAGTGTGAGAAGGAATATGTAGATCAACTTAATCTCAGAGATATAGAGATTTTTAAGAAAAACAGTGAAGTAGAAGTTCTTAAAAATAAGTTAGAAGAAGCTGAAAAAGAAAAAGAGCAAGCTCTTGCTGAAAAAGATAAACATGTAGTAAGAGTACAAAAACAACAATATGCTTCTGATTTAGTTCATAAATCTTTTGAGAATAATTTGATGAGAAAAGGTAGTGGAATTGGATATAATGATGTGGCTCCTCCAGTCAAAAGTGCTTTTGCTCCACCAGGAAAAGAACTATCCTTCATTAGTGAGCTGAATATTGAAAAACCTGTAGGTGAAAGTAGCACAAGTGTTAATGAGACACCTAAGGTTGAGGCTAGCAAATTTCTTGAAGCTCCTATTATAGAAGATTGGTATTCTGATAGTGATAGTGATGAGGAACAGGTTAAAGAGGATCAAAGTATGAAAAAGGAAGAAATTCCTACAAAGTTTAAACCTAAAATTGAACAGGTTAAGTTTGTCAAACCTGTATTAGGAAATAACTTCTCTAGGAAAATGGTAGAATACAATGAGGTACCTAGAGAACAGATGGAAAGGTTCAATAATAAGCCTAGGGGTAACCAAAGAAACTTCAATAACCTAGTTTCACACAGATTAGGTAATCAGTTTCAATTACAAAAGAAGGCTTGTTATAAGTGTGGTAGCTTTGACCACTTGATTGTTAGATGTCCTGAACACCAAAAGCCTGTTTGGAATCAATACACTAGGGTGAATCACAAATATGTAACTAAACAAACTCACCCACATCCTAACAGAAATATGGTTCCAAGAGCTGTTTTATTGAGATCTGGTGCAACTAGATCTATTTATGCTGCTAAAACAAATGGTGTTTTCAAAACCACAACTGGTTCTTCTACTGGCTCTACTGCTAGTAAGCATTCTGCTGCTAGTATGCATTCTGCTGCTAGAAAGCAACCTGCTGCTAGTACAAAACTTTCTACTTCTGGGCCAAAAGTTTTAACAAATACAGTTGTTGGTAATCACTTTTATGCTGTTAAGGCCTCAGCTTGCTGGACTTGGAAACCAAAAACAAATGTTTCAAATTCTGTTTCCAAGGATAGCAGTGCATCAAGTGATTTAAAGAAATTTGATTATGTTGATGCACAGGGTAGATCCAAGTCAGTAATGGCTTGGGTCGTCAAGAGGAACTAATGTCTCTAGTTTTCATGTGCAGGTCAATCTACTGGATGAGCTTAAGGATATGGTTATTATTGACAGTGGATGTTCTGGACACATGACAGGAGATGAGTCTCAACTTGAAGACTTTGAGGCTTTTGATGGTGGTTATGTTGCTTTTGGGAATGATCCAAAAGGTGGAAAGATTGTTGGAAGAGGAACTCTTAAAACTGGAAATTTGGACTTTGAGAAGGTGTTTCTTGTGAAAGGACTTAAGTTTAACCTTTTTAGTGTCTCACAAATGTGTGACAAAAAGAACTTTGTTCTTTTTACAGACACTGAGTGTATGATCCTTTCTCCTGACTATCAGTTGCCAGATGACAAATCTGTGCTTTTGAGGGTCCCTAGAAATGAAAATATATACAGTGACCATATTAAGAACATTGTTCCTAAGAGGACTTTGACTTGTCTAATTGCAAAGGCCACTGTTGATGAGTCCAAATTATGGCATAGGAGATTGGGACATCTGAACTACAAGACCATGAACAAATTGGTAAAAGGAAATCTGGTCAGAGGAATGCCTACAAAGACTTTTGAGAATTGTGAAACTTGTGTTGCCTGTCAAAAGGGTAAACAACACAGAGTTTCATTCAAGTCCAAAACTGTGAACACAAATACTGAGCCATTACACCTACTGCACATGGACTTATTTGGGCCTGTATTTGTCAAAAGCTTGAACAAGAAGTCATATTGTCTTGTTGTCACTGATGACTTTAGCAGATTTACTTGGGTATTCTTTCTAGCCACTAAAGATGAAACTCCAGAAATACTCAAGGCATTTATCACAAGAGTTGAAAATCTGTACAATCACAAGGTGAAGATAATAAGATGTGACAATGGTACTGAGTTCAAGAACAGTGTTATGAATCAATTCTGTGTGGGGAAAGGAATTCTTAGACAGTATAGTGTAGCAAGAACTCCACAACAGAATGGTGTTGCAGAAAGAAGAAACAGGACACTTATTGAGGCTGCAAGAACAATGTTATCTGATTCAAAACTACCTATTCCTTTTTGGGCTGAAGCTGTGAACACTGCATGCTTTGTGCAAAACAGAAGTAAGGTGGTCAAGCCTCATAATAAGACTCCATATGAATTATTTGATGGGAAGAAGCCACTGATTGATTTTCTCAAACCATTTGGATGTCCTGTTACAATTTTGAACACTAAGGATCAGCTAGGCAAATTTGATGAAAAAGCTGATGAAGGGAATTCGGTTGGTTACTCTGTGATTAGTAAAGCCTTCAGGGTATACAATAAGAGAACCAAACATGTAGAGGAGAATTTGCATATAAAGTTTTCTGAGAACACATCTAATTCTGAGGGAAAAGGACCTGAATGGCTGTTTAATGTTGATATGCTTACCAAAACAATGAACTATGTACCAGTTATTGCTAGTGTTGACAAACCACAAGAAGAATTTGTTGTGATTGAAAAGTTAAAAGTTGGTCCTACCTTTCAGTCAGCTCCAAGTCCTAAAGAAGATGTGGTCACTCAAGAGAAACCTAAGGAAACTGAAGAAGGTATTGAAATACCTATTGAAGCAGAAAAAGAAACTAATGAGCCTCTCAAAGTAGTTGTTGATGTCTCTCCTACAAAGCCAGAAGACTCTGCTGCTGACTCAGAAGACTCTACTGCTAGGCCAAAAGTTACAACTACTGCTCCACCACATTCTGCTTCCAAGCCTACTAACTCTACTGCTACTTCAATGTTTCCTAATTTGGACTCTCAGGGTAGACCTATTGCTGACTCTATCTATCCTGATGATCCAAATATGCCTCCTCTTGAGAATATTTATTATGACACAGATGATGATGCACTTGATGGTCAGTTATTTGGAGCTGCTGCAGATTTTACTAATTTGGAACTCAATATTCCTGTTAGTCCTACAACTACCACAAGAGTACACAAGGATCATCCAAAAGATCAAATTCTAAGTGATCCACAATCATCTATTCAAACTAGGCAGATGACTAAAGCACTGAAAGATCTTCACCATCAAAGTTTCTTTGCCAGATCTCTACATCAAAGAAATAGTCATAAAGATCTTCAAAATTGCCTGTTTGCATGTTTTCTTTCTCAAATTGAACCCAAAAACACTTACAAAGCCTTACAAGAAGCAAGTTGGGTGGAAGAAATGCAAGATGAGCTTCTACAATTTAAGCTGCAAGAAGTTTGGACTTTGGTTGAACTGCCAAATGGAAAAAGAGTGATTGGCACAAAATGGGTTTTCAGATGCAAAAGAGATGAGAGAGGAATTGTCATAAGGAATAAGGCAAGGTTAGTAGCACAGGGATACACACAATAAGAAGGCCTTGATTATGATGAGGTATTTGCTCCAGTGGCAAGAATAGAAGCAATTAGAATATTCTTGGCTTATGCTTCATACAAAGATTTTGTAGTGTATCAAATGGATGTGAAAAGTGCTTTTCTGTATGAGACCATTACAGAAGAGGTCTATGTGTCTCAACCACCAGGCTTTGAAGACCCTGATCATCCTGACAAAGTGTACAAAGTGAACAGAGCAATGTATGGCCTACATCAAGCTCCTAGAGCTTGGTATGCTACTTTGTCAACATACTTGCTAGGATCTGGGTTTAGCAGAGGAAAGATTGATAAAACTCTATTTCTCAAAAGACAAAAGAATGATATTTTGCTGGTTCAAATCTATGTTGATGACATCATCTTTGGGTCTACTAACAAAGCTATGTGTGTTAGTTTTGAGAAGCTTATGAAGGACAAGTTTGCTATGAGTTCAATGGGAGAACTCACCTTCTTCTTAGGTCTGCAAGTTACACAGAAAGAAAATGGTATATTTATCAGTCAGGATAAGTATGTCAATGATATTTTGAAGAAATTTGGTTTTGATGATGCTAAACCAGCCAAGACTACCATGGACACCAGTAAACCATTGCTGAAGGATGAATATGGAAAGGAAGTGGATATACACTTGTACAGGTCTATGATTGGCTCATTGATGTATCTTACAGCATCAAGGCCTGATATCATGTTTGCTGTGTGTGCCTGTGCAAGATTTCAAGTGTGTCCCAAAGAATCACATCTCAATGCAGTGAAGAGAATTTTTAGATATCTGAGGCATCAACCAAAATTGGGCCTTTGGTATCCTAAAGATTCACCATTTGATTTGGTCTCCTATTCAGATAGTGACTATGCTGGAGCTTCTTTGGATAGAAAGTCTACAACAGGGGGTTGTCAATTTCTAGGAAGCAGATTGGTGTCATGGCAATGCAAAAAGCAAACAGTGGTGGCTAATTCTACAACTGAAGTTGAGTATGTGGCTGCTTCAAGTTGTTGTGGACAAGTTCTATGGATGCAGAATCAATTATTGGATTATGGGTACAATTTCATGAATACCAAAATTCATATTGATAATAACAGCACACTTTGCATAATTAAAAATCCAGTTTTTCATTCTAAAACAAAACATATTGAGATAAGACATCACTTTATCAGGGATTGCTATGAAAAGAAGTTGATCCAAATTGTTAAAATTCATACTGATAATAATGTTGCTGATCTTCTCACAAAACATTTTGATGTGGGGAGGTTTCAATTTTTAATTGCAAACATTGGTATGATAAATCTTTGAAAAACTTATCTCTTTGTTTTTGTATTAGTGTGTAAAGGAATTGTGCTGCTTATTACTCTGCTGCTTATCTTAAAGCATATGTTTGTGCTGGAATGTACTATGCTGCTATTTCTAACTCTACTGCTAGTACATGTATTTGTTTGTTTCGTGGTGTTTTGTCTAATATTGTGCAGGAATAAGTCTAAATGATGATTTGTAATAACAATATTCAGACAACAAAAGAAGCACATTTATCATTCATCAGATTCAGAAGTTCATACATCACAAGAGAAATTACAAAAACTACTTCTGAAATTCTTAAAGAGTGCTAAAATCTATGATGAATATAAGCATTACTTCCTAGGGCATGGAAGTCCAAGAACAATTTTCCTTTCTCTAGGGAGAGGAGAGTTTGTCTTTCTTGTCTTCTTTGTCTTGGTGGACTTTCTTGGTCGTGGCCTTGATGACTGAGGCCTCTCTGGAGTTGAAGGAGGTTCATTTGGAGGTTCATCTTCATCTGATGATGTGTAGATGAAAGGGGATACAAGCTCTTTTGGGGATGGTTGCCTGATAGGGATCCAAGCTGTGTCGTCTGATGATTCTGAAGAAGTTGGAGATCTTGGGGACATTACAGCTTTACCCCTGGATGTGCTTGGGGTTTGATTTAAATGCAGAAGATCTTTAAACACAGGGAGATCATGCTTTCTCTTCTTCGCTTGTTCTTTGGTTCTACAACCACCATGAGGAGGACGGAAGGGAGGCACATATGTTTCAAAGGGTGTTTCCTCCTCAGATGATGAATCAGAAGAGATATTGATGATTTCGGGTGTTGATTTCATGATTGATTGATTTGATTTGGGTTAATTGAAGTTTTGATTTGGTCGATTGGCGTTTTGATTGCGATTAGGGTTTGATTGTGATAAATTAGGGAAAAGATTTAGTCCGTTTTTATAGGGATTACGGATATCATCTCATTAATTTCTGAGGATTCTTGACTTTTTGACCAAGCTTATTTAGTCAACTCTGCTGCTGGAATATTTCACTCTGCTGCTAGTTATACAACTCTGCTGCTAGTGTTATTGTGCTGCTACGGTTGAAAGTGTGAGGGTGGGATGTGTAACTTCTTCAATCAGTTTAAAATCTAATTGATCTTCATAATTGGTTTTCTCATATTTCAAATTGAAGTTCTCACAAACCCTAACACTCTAATTTTCTCAAAGTCAATTATTCCCAATTTCCCTAAACCCTAATTTATGGATTGCGTTCGTACCTGGGCAAAGCAACACAATAGTGTGGTCGTTTTGGATGCTGAATCAGTTAATGAAGAATTCACAGACATGGTAAAGTTTTTGAATGCTACTTCTCTTAGGTATGCACTCACTGTGAATCCTACTATATTTGTTTCCCACATCAAACAGTTTTGGCTTACCGCTAAAATCAAAACTATGAATGGGGAAAAATATGTTAGTGCCTTAGTAGATGGGCAAAAGATTCGTGTAACTGAATCATTCATAAGAGAAACTCTTCTTTTAAATGATGAAACAGAGACCACTTGTCTTGCCAATTCTGCTATTTTTGCTGGGTTAAAAAAATTAGGATATGAGGGGAATCATACAAATTTAAAATTTCAAAAATCTCTCCTCTGTCCTCAATACAAGTTTTTGATACATCTTCTTCTTCGTTGTTTGAGTCCTAAAACTTCTGGATGGCATGAGTTTAGTACTACTATTGCTTCTGCAATGGTATGCCTAAGCAAAGGTAACCCATTCAATTTTTCAAAAATGATTTTGGAAGGAATGTTTCAAACTATCAAAGAGTCTGGTTCATATTTGCTTTATCCAAGGTTTATACAACTCTTTGTTCGAAATCAACTTACAAAGTTTAGAGGCCATGCTGCTACTTATGATGCTCCAAAATTGATTTCTAAAACTTTTACTTTCTTGGTTAAACATGGCAAAGGTTTTTCAGGCACACTTACAAATCTTACACCTCAAATGGTGCAACTTGTGCAAAACAATCAGGGTGAAGGATCAGGAAATCCCACTGACTCCCATCACACACCCAATTTTAGTGCATCTGCTACACAACCTAAAATACTCTATACCCGTAGGAACACTAAAAAGAACACTGATCTTCCTCAGGATAGTGTTAGTATGGCTGTACCAGATGAGGCTGTCCTAGGTGATGATGAGGACATGTTGGCAAGGGCTGTCACTACTGCTTCTAGCTTAGCAACAGAGCAGGATAGTGATAACATGATTAAGACCCAAACCAAGGCAACATCTAGAGATGATGATTCTTCTGAATCAAATTCTCAGGATGGTAACCCTAGCCAAATGGCAAATATAGGGGGCTCAGATGATCAAACTAGGTTTGATACTGAGTTTATGTCCCAAGATTCACCTCTCGGACCAGGTTACACAGGTCGAAGTGATGAGGACAGACCAGTGACCAATGAATTGACGGAAACTCTTGTACATGATGACAATGTCCATGATTCACCTCTCGGACCAGGTAATACAGGTCGAAGTGATGAGACTATTATGAAACTTATTCAGGATTTGACGGTTACTTGTACCAAGTTGGGGTTGAAATGTACTACATTGGAGGACAAGGTTATTAATCTTTCATCTGTTGTTGCTGATCAGGACAAGACAATCATAAAATTGCAAAAACAGATTAAGACCTTTTAGAAATCAAGATCTTCAACCTCTCTGAAAAGATTGAAGAAAGTGGGCACTTCTCAGAGTGTCAGTTCTCCTGATGTCTCTACTCACTTGGAAGATGATGCTTCCAAACAGGGGAGGAATGAAGAGGTAATGGGTTCAGGGGAGGCAAATTTGGAAAAGGCTGATAGTGCTCTGGGTTTGAATGAAGGAATGGTTTCAGGGGAGGCTCCAGTGGTTGGAGATATGGATGTTGAAAGTCCTCAGGATGCTGGAGATTTTGTGGTTGCTGATAAATCAGGGAATGAGGTTGTTATGGAAGAGGTGATTGCTACACAAGAGAAGGTGGTAGAACAACTTACAACTTTGGAGCCTGAGCAATTAGTAAAGGCAACAGGGTTGATGGGTGAAACTTTGATGAAGTTGGGAGATTTGGTGAAAGATAAAAGTCTTGACTCTGCTGCTCAAGAATCTGCTGCTAAAGAAATTACTAACTCTGCTGCTAGTGGATCTGCTGATGCACAAGACTCTGCTGCTGGGTCTGGTGACAATGCTGCTGCTGAAGCTATGGTATTATTGAGCAAGAAAACTTCACTAGTATCAACTCCTTCACTACCACAACAAACTTCAACAACAATCAAATCATCAGCACCTAGAAAACCTGAAAAAGGAATTGTTATTAAAGAACCTGCTGCTCAACAAAAGAAGGTTATTTCTTCATCTTCTACTGATAAAGGAAAGGGTAAGCAAGTTGAAAAGGAAAGGATTATGTATAAAGGGATTGATTTCACTGATGTACCTTTTGATTCTTGGCCTAAGCCATTGCAAGTTGAACATGATACAGCTGCTGCAGTTAGAGAACAAGAGTTGATTAATATGGAAGAACAACAGTTAGCTGAGAAAGAGGCTGAAGGCTTAAAGAATTATGATGAATGGGCAAATGAGAAAATCAGGATGGCTGCTGATATTGAACTCAATAAACTGATCAAGATTGAAGAAAATGAAGTTTCAACTTTTGATGTGCAATCTTGGTACAGAGAGTTTACTACAAAGAAGAGAAATGAGAATGCTACTGCTAGAAGAAAGATAAAGATATTTAAGGGTCCAACTGTTAAACAACAAAGGAAAGAATATGAAAGGTATCTTAAGAATATGGGTGGATGGACATTGGTACAGTTGAAAGCTTATTCTGATAAAGAAGTTTTTGACTTGTATCAACAAACTAAGAAAAGAACAGATACTTTTTATGCTATGGGATGTGCTGAGGATTTGGAACAAATTGCTCAGATGAACAAGAAGTTGGTACCTGAAAAGACAGCTGAAGCAGAGCATATTCAAGAAGCTGATGTTGTTAAACAGCTTGATATTGATGCAGCAAATACTATTTCTTCTGTGCAAGGTGATAAAAGAAAAGGTTTTGTTCAAAAATCAATTGCAAAGAAGAAGAGAAAGATTGGGGAAGGAAGCAGTTCTATGCCTGAAGGTAATGAATTTAAACATGATTTTGATCATATTCCTCCAGAGCATTTGAAAGAACAATTGAAGGTTTACACTATGGTTGGCAAGATGGAAGATCCTGAAGTGGTTGATGCTAAGCCAATTGGTGTCAAATATCCTATTATCAAAGTAACTATAGGTTATGATACTAATATTGGAGCATATCATGATGTCCAGAGATCTGATGGTAAGATTCACAGGTTTCTTAGATTTCAACAGATGCTACATTACTTTGATAGAGAGGATGTTGAAGATTTATGGAAGTTATACAAGGCAAAGTTTGGAGCTAAGAAGTTTGATGGTAAAAAGTATGAGATAGAGCAAATTGATCACATCATAACTTCTTCTGATAATGTTATGTGGAGAGCTCTTAAACTTATGTTTGAACCTTCAATGGATGATTCTGAATGGACAGAGATAGTAGATTACAAAGTAAGAAGATGGAGACTTTTTCAAGACTCTGGAGTTCATGTGTTGGATATTGGACCAATTACTTTGTATATGCTAGCTGAAGTAGATTATCCAGTGGTAAGATACTGGAATATTGTCAATCAGATGGTTAATGGTGATAAATCACTTAAGCTGCAGAAAGACTATGATTCTGATGATCAAGCATTCAATTTGCAGTTCAAGTATAAGAAGATATTTGATCAACTGAATTCTCAAGAGTTGAAGTGTTTGGAAGCATCCTCCAAGTGATGATTATGCTTAGAAGAAACTTACTTATTTAGAAATAAATAATAAGTTTAGGGGAGGATTGTTGGGTCTGAAACTGCTGCTGAGTGAAACTGCTGCTATGAGTGAAACTGCTGCTAGTGGTAATGATTCTGCTGCTGATGTCAAAGTGCTGCTGAGGATAAATGCTGCTGACAGAATCTACTGCTAATGGGATAAGGATGTATACGGTTTAGATAAATATAGAATAGATTGTGTAAATATTATATTTATCTAGAATATACTTATCGTGTAGAGAAAGGTATTGTAAACCTAGTAGGATTCTTTAGTCTATAAAAGGAGGACCTAGGGTTAGTTTATGTACGTATCATTATTCACTTCAAGGTTGTAAAACCCTAGCATTGTTGAGTGCTCGTATTAATAATATTGAAGTGTTGAAAGAGAATCATTATTCTTCTTAAGTTAAGCTTTTACATTCCGCATATTAACTTAAGTGTTTAATCAAGTTAACTTCTATACAAGATCGTTTAAGCTCAACTGGGATCAACAGTGTGAGAAAAATTAGTTTACTTTACTAGCCAAGTAATATGACTTAAATGGTCAAGTAATTATGATACGGGTTTAACACAAGGGTGATCCTAATGCCTCTTATCATGTAGTAAATCCTACTACACGAATGTAGTCTCACTAGAGGTCTCAGGATGCATCACTAATGCAAGTTCTAGAATCTAAATGCTATCAGTACACTCATAAGCACTAATAGTAAATGCTTTTCCTATCAAATCTAAAGGCGAACCTCACATATTTGGGTGGAATTTTTTTTTGAATGGTACGGTTTTGTGAGCTAGTCATACAACTCCTATCAATGAGACGCTTGCTAAGGCTAAAGTTTCACTCCTAAATGTTGTAAAAATTTTTAAATTTGGCGCTAAAATTACACTAACAAGTATTTCTCTTAGTTTTATTACACACCTACCATCAAACAAACAAACTCAAGTGCAAGTTTATCTATAAGGTATCATCATTTACCCTCCCCTTACACTTAGGATGAACATTGTCCCCAATGTTCAATTAAAGAATGTAAAAGTGCAATAGGTAAAAGAATGAAATCAAATACTCCCCTGATTCGCTCGGTATGGATAGTGTGGTAACAAGGTTAGATCTTCCTCCAAGAAAATGAACAATCAAAGCTTCCCTTCCAGAATATAAACCATCTTCTTGTCATAAATAACCTGAGAAAACAAACAAGACAACCTCGCGTAAAATCGGCGGCAATCTATATATGCTAACAAATCCTAAAAAGCAAAGTAAGATATAATGCTTGTGGAATGAATGTTTGCAGATTTCCTGGAGATTATAAAACTAAAGATTCAACAAAAACTTTAAAACTCCGTTAGAAAAACAAAACTGGTAAAATTTCCAGATTTTTACACGTGACGCCGTCAGAAGTGACCTGCAGAAATCTTTATGTTAAGTTTCCGGAAAATTTCTAGAAAAACTTTGTCCTACTTCTTGGAAAATCCTGCAAAACATCATTATGACTCGATACAAGCATTTGACTGTAACAAATACGAATATACATGTCCATTTAATATTGTGGAGAATCATGATCGGTTTTGTTTCTTAAAAAAAACATATTTGGGGTTTCCCCTTACACTTATCTTTTGCTAAATACCTTTGGATGAAGTTAAGACAAAGCCAAACAATGAAATAAAGTATTTTCACCATTTAGTTTGAAACATGATCTACCAACAGTAAAAATAAAACATGCATATGGAAACAAATAACAATCAAATAAAATAAAAATCACACAAAGCATGGGTTGCCTCCCAAGAAGCGCTTTTCTTTATTTACGAGTCTTGTAGCTAGACTCAAGGTCATGGGCTATTACGTGACCTCATCGTTGGTTTCACTCTCTAGGTCATCTCCTATATTAGTTTTGTATTCCGGACCTAGTTGCAAACATTCTTTGTAGAAACCAAGTATCCTATTCATAACATATTCAACTCCTCTACGTCTATCCTCATCATTCCTATAGTAAACCGCTTGTTTGTGTTCCTTTTCTATGTTTGATAAGAGGCGGTATTGTTCAATCTTATAAGGCATTTGGTAGGCAATCTCATCATTCTCTTTCTTGAACCTAACTATCCCTAGAGTCGGATCATAACTCATCTTAGAGGTCTCAACGAATGGTTTTCCGAACACTACTTGACTTAGGCAATCATCTATCACCGGACGAGTATCCTCCACTATCACAAAGTCGGTCTCATAAGTGAAGTTTTCCAAGAATCACATGCAATCCTTTCACTCTTCCTACAAAATTGCTTATCAGATTCTTATTGGGCATCATCCTATAACCAAGTTGCTTCTTCATTACCCAATTATAATAAGTCCTAGTCATGATGTTTATAGGAGACCTAGGATCGATATAAGCTTTCCATACAAGCATATGCCCAATGTTGCATGGTATGTTGATGTTTGAGGGATCACCTACTTTAATAAGGGGTGAACCAAGGATATATGGTGTCTCGGGATCATCAAATAAATCCTTGTGATATTCCCATTCTTCCTTGGTGGGCAACTTATCAAAGTATTTTTCTATGTTTTCTACTTCCTCTAACTTCTCTCCCTTATCAACCTCAACTTCCTTAATTTCATCCCTAGTCTCGGTTTCTACTCCAACTTCATCCTTGTCACTTTCTTCTATATCCTTATCCATTGGCTTAATGGTGACAACATTGACAAAGTGTACGTGTTTGGATGACGAGGGGTCCTTAGTTTGGATTCCGCTATTGGCGTCCCTAGTGTCCTTCCTAGGTGTAGTTAACGCTTGGTTGTTGAGGGCTTTCAACAAGTTGTCAATCTTATTAGTCATCACCGTTTGTTGTTGATTGAAGTCGGTTTCAAACTTAGCTATGCGAGCTTCTTGAGATGCCATAAACTTGGACATCAATCCTTCAAGATTGTTGGTACTACCATAGTTGATAGAAGGATTGTTGTTGAAAGTACGGTTGGAGGGTGGACCGTTTGGTTGGTAACGATTAGGCGGATTGAAAGAATTGTTTTGGTTTTGTTTCCACCTAAGGTTCGGGTGATTTTTCCAAGAGGGGTTGTAGGAATCACCGTAAGGGTTTGGCTCGGGTTTGAAAGTGTACCACTTATCTCCCGCTTCGTCGGTACGCGAAGATGCGTAGTCCGCAAAAGCTGTTCCGGGGAGTTCCACGCAATCACGAGTGTCATGGGGACCACTACATAATTCGCATGAAAAAGTGATTTTATTCACTTGGCTTGAAGGCTTAGGAGCTTCGTAATATTTCATGAGAAACTTGACTTGGTCTTCAAGTTCCATGATCCTACAGTTGGGAGTGCTAGAATTGTTTGAAGGCAAAGATATTGCCTTGACCGTTTTGTTCAAATCACGGGGATCATTCCAAGTTTCTTTGTCATAGAGAGAAAGATCTTCTATGAGTTCCCATGATTCTTCCGCACTTAGATCACGTAGCTTACCACCGGCTGATTGCTCAATGGTTCGCCTTGTAGAGAAATCGATATGGTCATAGAAGATTTGGACTTGGAGCCAAAGATCTATGCCATGATGAGGGACTTTTTGGAGTAAGTCCTTGAAAAGAGTCCATGCTTCATATAGAGTTTCACCTTGACGTTGTTGGAACATCAAGATATCATTTCTAAGCTTGGTAGTTCTCCCCGGTGGGAAAAATTGAGCAAGGAAACGAGTGGTGAGATCATCCCATAAGGTGATGGATCCCGCGGGTAAACGTTCAAGCCATTGACTAGCTTGATCACGTAGAGAAATTGTGTAACAATTCGCAATTTCAGGTTAATTACCATTCCCGGAAAATTTCACTATTCACTTTTACTATTCATTTTTCCCGAAACTTTCCCGAAAGTTGATTTTTATCTGATATTCTTGAGTGATAAATCATTTCCATGGCAAATTAAATGTTTGACATTCGTCAGATCATTTTCGTGAAAGTTATTAAGGAATTACACGTTTTAGGGTAAAACGTCATTCAGAAATTCTACGTACAACGAAACTCGACCGCGTTAAGTGACCCCGCATCAGAAAAATGTTTGACACACTCATGATTTATTTGAGAATTAATCGTGACTGAGAAAAACATGACCAAAGACTTCCCAGCAGGTCACCCATGTCGGTACTACTCTCACATGAGCACGCTTAACCGAATGGGCGATTAACCGTTAGACCACGAAACGAGTTTCTAAGACATTTTGAGTTTTCAAAATTATTAGAATAAGTCAACATATTTTTCCCTCCTCCATTGACCAAAAATCATCACTTGATGTTACAAGTCATTTCGTGATTTTTAGGCTTACGGTTTGATGTCTAAAAGACATTTAACACCAACCGACACTAGACTGAGCCCAGTCTAGACATTATAAGTCATTTTAAATCATTTATAACATATTAGAAAAGTAACATTTTACTTTTCTCAGTTTTACGCAAAATTCGTACATTTTACGTATTACGCGTTTTAGACCCGTGTTTCCAGTTTTTAGCAGGGTTTACCACCCAAACGGAACCTACCACTCATTTTATATTTTATTATGGGACATATGGACATGTCTAACAATACTTTGAAGTTTCATAATTTTATGACACCCGGTTTCACGTTTTAAGGCCTAATCATTTACGACTGGCATTTCCCGGAGTCAAGTTTCATCCAAATAACCAAGGATAATACCAAGCCAAGCCACCTCCCCCTCTTATCCATGTTGAACCGCCATAGGGGGGGGGGAGTCACCCCTTGTGTGGCTTAATCTCCTAACTTGTGCTCTAGGATCATTACATGTGTTCACCTTGGTCTCCAAGGTGTTGACTAGTCATGTTTTGTAACCTCCTCAAGACCCTATAAAAGCCCTTTCCCCCCTTCCTTGGCTGGCCATCACAACCCACCACAACACTTCACACTTAGCTTTATTTCTTCCTAGTTATAGCAAGGATCAAGTGCAAGTTCAAGATAGAAACCCTAGTTAGCTTATTTTCACCAAAACTCTTCCAAACCCTAACATACTTGGTGTTTTCTCTTGAGTTTAAATCCACTCAATACACCTCAACTTTCATTACATATCTTTCAAGAATACCAAGGGTAGAAAGGTTGCTTGAAGTGAAAAAGGGTTGAAGCTAGTCTATCAAAGTCCATTTCCTTACTTGTTACTCCTTTCTTTAATTAGAAAGCCAAAAGTTGTAAGACTAAACCTAACATGCTTCTTGTTAATTTATCATGTTCATACCATTTACATGTTATTCTTGCTATATTATGTGTTGTAATTATGTCCATGATGTATCATGATGTGTAAAAGATGTTGTTGTAATGAATTATTGAAACAAGTTACTAAAACAAGCAAACTAATGAATTTCTTGGTAAGACCTGATCAAAATGGTAAAAATATGATATTTGATTATTACATATTACAGTAGAGGACTTAACAAGGAAACCATAGCAATTTGAACCACCCAAAACGAGTATACGAGTCAAAAGTTATGGCGATTTGAAATTACCAAAGATTTCCGGCAAAACTGCCAAATAGCTTCCTGATCAAATTTAAGTTTTGAAAGTCCCACTTCTGCTCCGATTCATCAAAAAGTTAAAACACGAAAGTTGTCCGAAACGACGTTTTCATTCAGGAACAAAGAAGATCGAGACCTAAAAATGCTTTCCGAGTGATAAAATTCTTCAAATTCTAAACAGCCCATTTTTAGGCGAAAGTCACTAGATTATGGTTATACTTTGAAAGGAACAAGAGGTCTTATGACCTATAATCAAGACCACAACCATGGCTAGAGCCAAGGTTGTGTCTCATGACCTTGGAACAAGGACCAAAGGTCATGGCTAGGCCATGACGAAATGACCATAACAACTTACATAGGCGTAAACATGAAACAATGAATTAGGCGATAACATGAACAAGCAATTTGGATCTACTTCACTTAAAAAGGAACCATGAGATATTACCAAGAGAAAATGGTCATACAAGACTTATGAAACTACCCCTAATAACAATCTTCATGTACAAATAAACTTTCCTAAGTTTATACAAATATCGGACATGTAACTTTCGGATCAAAACTTATATCTATATATTTCATCAACTACTACAATAGTAGGGAGCCTCATGTGAGGAGTTCATTATGTAAGCCGTCGAGTTGAGTTGTGGATTTACGAGTTAAAGTGTCCTGGCTCCTCGAACGCTTACTAACATGGCTTCTGAAATATGTCAGCCCGAACGGTAGTAAACGATATACCAAACATACATGTTCATGAATCTTTTCTTTCAAAGACATACAATATACATCATACCACATCATGGACTAAATGCAAGATATATATATAGGCACTACTTCATATTCTTTACTCCGATCCTAAGTCGCGACATTCTATATTAGGTTGCTCGTATAAACCTACACGATCCAACCATCACCTTCATTACTTGCTATTCTACTTAAGGTGAGTTCGTAGCCCCACTTTCTATTGTTTAACTATTTTACAAACCCATGGGGGGAATACATGCTATTATTTTTCTACTCGAACACGATGCTTTCTACTGTATGCTACCCGACGATGTTTTATTATCACTAAGTAACGATTGCCATGTTCGAAGTCCCTATATCATGAACCATTAGTCACTACCTTTAGTGAGCGCGAATATTGTGAATAGATCTATTGGGATTGACGAATCCCATTTGTGTTGAACAACGATGAGTTCACACAAATGCACTATATTTGAGATTTAGCGGTATAACGGCAAAAGTACCTTGATAGGGCTTCTATAATGCCAATTTTGTTGGTTCGATGTTAATGTTTTGGTTGCATGAGCTTAGTGAAATAAATAACGATTTTGTTTTCTAACTATGAGTGTGAGTCTATAGCTCACACTACGATTATTGTGTTCAAACGATTTAACTAAACTCTACGAATTCCACTCAACCTTTGTGTTGACCTCTCAAGCATGTATTTCAGGTTCATGACGATCAAGGATGGCACGGAAGGACACGGATACTCAAGAGGGCTATAAATTTACTTATCATTCAAAATCTCACTTAATGTGATTTGTAAACATGGAACCAATTGGGACCTCATTTTGTATCTCTGATATTTATACAATTTGAATGATAAATCTTTTAAAACGACTCAATTGGAGTTCGTTTTCTATTATTGTGTCTATTGTGCCGTCAAGTAACACCCAGTTCGAATTCCGCTGCGTCCATGAATTGGGGGTGTTACAGATTGGTACCAAAGCCATGGTTATAGAGAAACGGGTCTAATTGAGACCTAAACTATAACCACACTACAAGCAAAAACATTTTATAGCCTTCCGATCTTCGTGTCTTCCATCCTCCAGACGATTATGGACTTATTAAGCATTTTATGCTACATGAACATATATGTATATTCATATATACACACTAGGCATTTTACACTACACGAACAAATACTAGTATATTTATATATACATTCGAGTTATTTTCAATCATTTTATCTAAACATATCTACACATACCTATTCTATGGTATTTCGACACAACCACATTCTCCCAACCATGTTCCTACTCCAACATTTTATATCAAGACATTGTAACTAATTACAAATGGTCTTTTCTATTTCCCGGACATTGTATGACACAATGGTCTTAATCATTTCTCAAATGTTTTGAGTCACACAATGGTCTAATCTACTTCCGAGACATTGTGATTTGTGCAATGGTCTCTGGAATTATTCCACCACCTCATCAACATCATTTCATATGATATCAAAAACCCATCACAATCTATCGATTTCCAAACAAGAAATATGAGATTTCTAAAGGATAACGAATACGAATATGTACTAGAGCCATTAACGAATACGAATATGTACTAGAGCCATTACCACCACCACTATCACTTCCCTTTGATATCCCTACATGTGATGAATTGGATCACTCACTATGGATTGCACCTCGACCACCATTGATCCAACAAGAAAACATGAAAACTACAGCTTCTCAAACTTCATCGACTCGTACCTCTATGACACACTAAACCAAGAAGTTGCCGATCAATCAGAACTGCTCGGACCTTCTAATCCACAATAAACTAGTGTGATGATACTAGTTAACTTTTGTACTACTAAACTGAAAGTATCAGTTAGTAAGTTTTGATGAAGCTATGCGGATGTCCCGCAGCCTCATGGACCAAGTGGTACGAATGACAGAAACCCGAAAGCAAACCAACAACAACACCAACAACACCAACAATACCAATAACCTCAACAACTCCAACTACAGTAACAACAATAACAATAGGAACAACAACAAGCGACCATGGGATGGTAACCATGGAAGTAACAACAATAACAACAACAACCAAACTCAAAACAACAACCAGCAAAACAAAAGACAAGAGACCGCAAGGGCTTATGTGGCTGCACCAACTAGAGGCGCAGGATATACCGGGAATGCTCCACTATGCAATAAGTGTAACTTCCACCACTCAGGTCCTTGCCCGGCTAAGTGTCGCAACTGTCAGAACACTGGACACCTTGCCAGAGATTGTAGAGTCAAGGATGTAGCTACCGGTAGCAACACACAGCCGATAGTTATATGCTTCGGTTGTGGAGAAAGTGGACATTACAAGAACCAATGTCCCCAAAACCAAGGTCAACAAGTTGAAGACAACCAAGGGTGAGCATACATGATAAGAGGAGAAGGAGCTTATCAGAATCTCAACAACACTGCAGAACAATGAAGTTTAGAACTTAGCAGTCATATTTATTTATGCACTTTGTTGTACTATGTGTATGTCATCCCTAGTAATGGGAGTTTTATGACTTAAGAATATTTATTGTTCAATAAACGACTCTTTGTGATAATTCTCATCTATTGTACTTTCTATCTCCAAACCAAATTGATTGTTTAGCAGACTATTACCATTCTATGAGACTTACTCAGTTATCTTTTAAATCATTCAACAAATTTTACTTCAAGCTAATTTGTTATCACTTTATTGTTTCACATCATTTTACTCCAAGATATTCTACCACCATCCTAGAGAAATCATTTCGATGATACCACCCTAAAAATCAATATCATGCCTTCATTTCCAACTTTCATCACAAACCACTAAATCTCAACATACCAAAATGAAGAACACAAACCTTCTTAACCTTCTCACCATCATCATCTTCACAACCCTTAAATCTCACAAGTTCACTTTCTGATATTGATGCACTTTTAAAGCTCAAATCATCCTTAGTTACACCACAAGCAAACTCATCAGCCTTACAAGATTGAATACTACGTGACTAAACCGAACATCACATTATCGGTCCTAAATTATACATAGCCTGATCACCTATGTCTAATTCAGGAGGGATCATGTTATGCTGGGAGCAGTCACCTGTATGTTTTCTTAGGAACAAACTTCTCATAAGTAAACTCATTCTACGCCACACACTGAAACGACAAATCAAACTACATCACTCTAATCCTCATAAGTAACCACACATCTTTATCGACACCACTCCAACATATAACGCACACAGAACTTCGGGACGAAGTTCCCCGTAAGGGGTGGAGACTGTAACAATTCGCAATTTCAGGTTAATTACCATTCCCGGAAAATTTCACTATTCACTTTTACTATTCATTTTTCCCGAAACTTTCCCGAAAGTTGATTTTTATCTGATATTCTTGAGTGATAAATCATTTCCATGGCAAATTAAATGTTTGACATTCGTCAGATCATTTTCGTGAAAGTTATTAAGGAATTACACGTTTTAGGGTAAAACGTCATTCAGAAATTCTACGTACAACGAAACTCGACCGCGTTAAGTGACCCCGCATCAGAAAAATGTTTGACACACTCATGATTTATTTGAGAATTAATCGTGACTGAGAAAAACATGACCAAAGACTTCCCAGCAGGTCACCCATGTCGGTACTACTCTCACATGAGCACGCTTAACCGAATGGGCGATTAACCGTTAGACCACGAAACGAGTTTCTAAGACATTTTGAGTTTTCAAAATTATTAGAATAAGTCAACATATTTTTCCCTCCTCCATTGACCAAAAATCATCACTTGATGTTACAAGTCATTTCGTGATTTTTAGGCTTACGGTTTGATGTCTAAAAGACATTTAACACCAACCGACACTAGACTGAGCCCAGTCTAGACATTATAAGTCATTTTAAATCATTTATAACATATTAGAAAAGTAACATTTTACTTTTCTCAGTTTTACGCAAAATTCGTACATTTTACGTATTACGCGTTTTAGACCCGTGTTTCCAATTTTTAGCAGGGTTTACCACCCAAACGGAACCTACCACTCATTTTATATTTTATTATGGGACATATGGACATGTCTAACAATACTTTGAAGTTTCATAATTTTATGACACCTGGTTTCACGTTTTAAGGCCTAATCATTTACGACTGGCATTTCCCGGAGTCAAGTTTCATCCAAATAACCAAGGATAATACCAAGCCAAGCCACCTCCCCCTCTTATCCATGTTGAACCGCCATAGGGGGGGGGGGAGTCACCCCTTGTGTGGCTTAATCTCCTAACTTGTGCTCTAGGATCATTACATGTGTTCACCTTGGTCTCCAAGGTGTTGACTAGTCATGTTTTGTAACCTCCTCAAGACCCTATAAAAGCCCTTTCCCCCCTTCCTTGGCCGGCCATCACAACCCACCACAACACTTCACACTTAGCTTTATTTCTTCCTAGTTATAGCAAGGATCAAGTGCAAGTTCAAGATAGAAACCCTAGTTAGCTTATTTTCACCAAAACCCTTCCAAACCCTAACATACTTGGTGTTTTCTCTTGAGTTTAAATCCACTCAATACACCTCAACTTTCATTACATATCTTTCAAGAATACCAAGGGTAGAAAGGTTGCTTGAAGTGAAAAAGGGTTGAAGCTAGTCTATCAAAGTCCATTTCCTTACTTGTTACTCCTTTCTTTAATTAGAAAGCCAAAAGTTGTAAGACTAAACCTAACATGCTTCTTGTTAATTTATCATGTTCATACCATTTACATGTTATTCTTGCTATATTATGTGTTGTAATTATGTCCATGATGTATCATGATGTGTAAAAGATGTTGTTGTAATGAATTATTGAAACAAGTTACTAAAACAAGCAAACTAATGAATTTCTTGGTAAGACCTGATCAAAATGGTAAAAATATGATATTTGATTATTACATATTACATTAGAGGACTTAACAAGGAAACCATAGCAATTTGAACCACCCAAAACGAGTATACGAGTCAAAAGTTATGGCGATTTGAAATTACCAAAGATTTCCGGCAAAACTGCCAAATAGCTTCCTGATCAAATTTAAGTTTTGAAAGTCCCACTTCTGGTCCGATTCATCAAAAAGTTAAAACACGAAAGTTGTCCGAAACGACGTTTTCGTTCAGGAACAAAGAAGCTCGAGACCTAAAAATGCTTTCCGAGTGATAAAATTCTTCAAATTCTAAACAGCCCATTTTTAGGCGAAAGTCACTAGATTATGGTTATACTTTGAAAGGAACAAGAGGTCTTATGACCTATAATCAAGACCACAACCATGGCTAGAGCCAAGGTTGTGTCTCATGACCTTGGAACAAGGACCAAAGGTCATGGCTAGGCCATGACGAAATGACCATAACAACTTACATAGGCGTAAACATGAAACAATGAATTAGGCGATAACATGAACAAGCAATTTGGATCTACTTCACTTAAAAAGGAACCATGAGATATTACCAAGAGAAAATGGTCATACAAGACTTATGAAACTACCCCTAATAACAATCTTCATGTACAAATAAACTTTCCTAAGTTTATACAAATATCGGACATGTAACTTTCGGATCAAAACTTATATCTATATATTTCATCAACTACTACAATAGTAGGGAGCCTCATGTGAGGAGTTCATTATGTAAGCCGTCGAGTTGAGTTGTGGATTTACGAGTTAAAGTGTCCTGGCTCCTCGAACGCTTACTAACATGGCTTCTGAAATATGTCAGCCCGAACGGTAGTAAACGATATACCAAACATACATGTTCATGAATCTTTTCTTTCAAAGACATACAATATACATCATACCACATCATGGACTAAATGCAAGATATATATATAGGCACTACTTCATATTCTTTACTCCGATCCTAAGTCGCGACATTCTATATTAGGTTGCTCGTATAAACCTACACGATCCAACCATCACCTTCATTACTTGCTATTCTACTTAAGGTGAGTTCGTAGCCCCACTTTCTATTGTTTAACTATTTTACAAACCCATGGGGGGAATACATGCTATTATTTTTCTACTCGAACACGATGCTTTCTACTGTATGCTACCCGACGATGTTTTATTATCACTAAGTAACGATTGCCATGTTCGAAGTCCCTATATCATGAACCATTAGTCACTACCTTTAGTGAGCGCGAATATTGTGAATAGATCTATTGGGATTGACGAATCCCATTTGTGTTGAACAACGATGAGTTCACATAAATGCACTATATTTGAGATTTAGCGGTATAACGGCAAAAGTACCTTGATAGGGCTTCTATAATGCCAATTTTGTTGGTTCGATGTTAATGTTTTGGTTGCATGAGCTTAGTGAAATAAATAACGATTTTGTTTTCTAACTATGAGTGTGAGTCTATAGCTCACACTACGATTATTGTGTTCAAACGATTTAACTAAACTCTACGAATTCCACTCAACCTTTGTGTTGACCTCTCAAGCATGTATTTCAGGTTCATGACGATCAAGGATGGCACGGAAGGACACGGATACTCAAGAGGGCTATAAATTTACTTATCATTCAAAATCTAACTTAATGTGATTTGTAAACATGGAACCAATTGGGACCTCATTTTGTATCTCTGATATTTATACAATTTGAATGATAAATCTTTTAAAACGACTCAATTGGAGTTCGTTTTCTATTATTGTGTCTATTGTGCCGTCAAGTAACACCCAGTTCGAATTCCGCTGCGTCCATGAATTGGGGGTGTTACAAATTGGAATAGGTGTAATCGGGTTGTCTCTCTAGTTGTAACATCAAGGTCTATGGAATCTACGATTTTAAGGAAGTCCTTGAGATGTTGATTAGGATCTTCGGAATGAAGTCCATGGAATGCACATCCGCTTTGCACCAACCGGATGGTGTCGGATCGCAAGGGAGACACATTGGCTCCTTGGGTGAGCTCAATAGTGTTTCGATAGCCTTGGTGGCTAGGTCGGGAATACTCTCCTAGGGTTCGGGGCCTAAGAGGTTGGTTAGCTAGTGGTGGGTTTTGTGGGTGGTCTTGTTGTGGTGGGTTGATGGGTTCAAAGATGTTACCACCTTCCATGATGTCGGATGGTAAATATTACGAGCAAAGGCACGAAGAAATAAGATAGACTAAAGAAAACCTAAAAATAAAAAATAAAATCTTACTAGAAAGGAATCTAGCAAGTAGACTTAATAAAAAGAAATCCTAACCTAGACAATAAATATTCCCCGGGCTGCGGCGCCAAAAACTTGATGTGTGGGAATTGCACCAGGCTTTACCTCTCGAGGGATCTCGAGAAGCTTACAACCCCCACCAGTCAGTGTACCTGATCGTTGTAGTATAGTATAGTGACAAGTACCGGGGGATTGATCATTCAACTCAGGAATAGTGTCGCTAGGATTAGAAAGCCTAAAAACTAGGTCTAGAGGTGAGGGATGATTCTTTTTGTATTTTTATATTTTTATGAAAGCAAGTAAAATCTCGGGTTTTGGAAGAGTGGGCGGAATTAGTTGCTAGTCAACTAACTCAATAACTAAGATGCAATCAAAATAAAATAACAGAAATGTAAATAAAGCTAATTAAACTAATGTGGTGTGAACAGTAATTGGGAGAATTATGTTTACTTAGATTTCACTACTCCCTAGATATCTTTTACAGGTTAATTGTTTGTTAAAGTTGCGTAGATGACGGGTTATATTCCTTAATACCAATTGTGGGGTGGCGTACGTACTTCCCCAACTCAATAAGCTCCTACTTCACTCCTATGTCGAGCCTGCAAGAAGCTCCTAACATGGGATCACTAGAATTCGCTCATGCATTAAATACAACCATAAAAACCTAGTACGCATTGGTTCATATTTCTTAAGACGTTCAAGCAAGTTGCACAATGGAGATCTGCCAGCTTTCTTAAGCCTAACATCGAAATCATTCATCTATTACAACTATAAACAAGCAATCAACCTATAATCAACATCTAGGTTTCATTACATCTAAGCAAACACACAAAAGATCTAGCCTAGAATGTTAAAATCAAGACAAGCGTAAGATATATTCAAACAACACATACACATATTGAATGAATTGAATGGAAACTTATCTCAATTGAACTTGAAGGGTTTCAAGGGGTGAAAACCTTTGAAAATACTATTACAAACGAGCTAGGGTTTATTAAGTTCGACCCTAAAATTCTCCTCTTTTGTTCCACCCTTAATGAATGAAAATTAGAAAAGTATATATAGATTTCATGAGGTGACGGCGTCAAGAAGAAAGTTCTGACGCCATCATCTCGCCGCCAATAAAATTCTCGGACTGCCTAGATCCAGATCTAATGCCGTCACGTGTATTGCTGCTCTGGGCCATCACCACTTTTACTCTTGACGGCCTTGCTCTGACGCCGTCACGTTTTCACTGGGCCGTCACCATTTTAACTCTTGACGTCGTCATCAAAATGTTCTTGACGCCGTCAGGTACTGTTCCCAGCAAGGAAAATTAAGACTTTGCCGTTTTCTTCACTTTTATGCTCCAAAAACGTCCAAAATGCTTCCTTTTCCTGAATTCACTCCAAAAGTACCTAAAATCACAAAAGGAATGATTTAGGGCAATAATTGATCAAATAAATTCCAATTCCGGCTTAAATGACCCCCTAAAAACGAATCATTTTTCGCCTCATCAAGGTCCTAGTCATGATGTTTATAGGAGACCTAAGATCGATATAAGCTTTCCACATATGCATATGCCTAATGTTGCACGGTATGTTGATGTTAGAGGGATCACCTACTTTAATAAGGGGTGAACCAAGGACGTATGGTGTCTCGGGATCATCGAATAGATCCTTGTGATATTCATGTTCTTCCTTGGTGGGTAACTTATCAAAGTATTCTTCTACGTTTTCTACTTCCTCTAACTTTTCGTCCTTAATATCCTCAACTTCCTTAACCTCATCCTTAGTCCCGGTTTCTATTCCAACTTCATCCTTGTCACTTTCTTCTATATTCTTATCTATTGGCTTAATGGTGACAACGTTGAAAAAGTGAACGTGTTTGGATGATGAGGGGTCCTTAATTTGGATTCCGCTATTAGTGTCCCTAGTGTCCTTCCTAGGTGTAGTTAGCACTTGGTTGTTGAGGGCTTTCAATAAGTTGTCAATCTTATTGGTCATCTCCGTTTGTTGTTGATTGAATTCGGTTTCAATCTTAGCTATGCGAGCTCCTTGAGATGCCATAAACTTGGACATCAACCCTTCAAGATTATTTGTACTACCATAGTTATTGGAAGGATTGTTGTTCAAAGCACGGTTAGAGGGTGGACCATTTGATTGGTAACGATTAGGTGGATTGGAAGAATTGTTTTTGGGCATGTTTTTGTTTTGTTTCCACCTAAGGTTCGGGTGATTTTTCCAAGAAGGGTTGTAGGAATCACCGTAAGGGTTTGGCTCGGGTTTGAAAGTGTATCACTTGTCTCCCGCTTCGTCAGTACGCGAGGATGCGTAATCCGCAAAAGCTTGTCCGGGGAGTCCCACACAATCACGAGTGTCATGGGGACCACTACATAATTCGCATGAAGAAGTGATTTTGTTCACTTGGCTTGAAGGCTTAGGAGCTTCGTAGGATTTCATGAGAAACTTGACTTGGTCCTCAAGTTCCATGATCCTACTGTCGGGAGTGCTAGAATTGTTCGAAGGCAAAGATATTGCCTTGACCGTTTTGTTCAAATCACGTGGATCATTCCAACTTTCGTTGTCATAGAGAGCAAGATCTTCTATGAGTTCCCATGATTCTTCCGCACTTAGATCACGTAGCTTGCCATCGGCCGATTGGTCAATGGTTCGCCTTGTGGAGAGATCGATATGGTCATAGAAGATTTGGACTTGGAGCCAAAGATCTATGCCATGATGAGTGACTTTTTGGAGTAAGTCCTTGAAACGAGTCCATGCTTCATATAGAGTTTCACTTTGACGTTGTTGGAACATCAAGATATCATTTCAAAGCTTGGTAATTCTCTCCGGTGGGAAAAATTGAGCAAGGAAACGAGTGGTGAGATCATCCCATGAGGTGATGAATCCCGCGGGTAAACGTTCAAGCCATTGACTAGCTTGATCACGTAGAGAGAATTGGAATTGACGTAATTGGGTCGACTCTCTAGTTGCAACATCAAGGTCTATGGAATCTACGATTTTAAGGAAATCCTTGAGATGTTGATTAGGATCTTCGGAACGAAGTCCATGGAATGCACATCCGCTTTGCACCAACCGGATGGTGTCGGATCGCAAGGGGGACATATTAGCTCCTTGAGTGAGCTCAATAGTGTTTCGATAGCCTTGGTGGCTAGGACGGGAATACTCTCCTAAATTTCGGGGCCTAGGAGGTTGGTTTGCAAGTGGTGGGTTTTGTGGGTGGTTTTGTTGTGGTGGGTTGATGGGTTCAAAGATGTTACCACCTTCCATGATGTCGGATGGTAAAGGTTACGAACAACGAAACGAAGAAATGAGATTGACTAAAAAAGTCCTAAAAATAAAAATAAAACCTTACTAGAAAGGAATCTAGCAAGTAGACCTAATAAAAAGAAATCCTAACCTAGACAATAACTATTCCCCGGGCTGCGGCGCCAAAAACTTGATACGTGGGAATTGCGCCCTCGCAACAGGTTTTACCTCTCAAGGGATCTCGAGAAGCTTACAACCCCCACCAGGCAGTGTACCTGATCGTTGTAGTATAGTATAGTGACAAGTACCAGGGGATTGATCGTTCAACTCAGGAATAGTGTCGCTAGGATTAGAAAGCCTACTAAACTAGGTCTAGAGGTGAGGGATGATGCTTTTTGTATTTTTATATTTTATGGAAAGCAAGTAAAATCTCGGGTTTTGAAGGAGTGGGTGGAATTAGTTGCTAGCCAACTAACCCAATTAACTAAAAATGCAATTAAAATAAAATAAAATAAATGAAAATGAAACTATTATACTAATGTGGTGGAAACAATAATGAGGAAAGGTGTGTTTACTTAGATTTCATTACTCCCTAGATATCTTTTACAGGTTGATTAGCTTGTTACAATTGCATGGATGACGGGCCATATTCCTTAATACTAGTCGTAGGGCCGTGTACAATATTCCCTAACTCTATAAGATCCTACTTCACTCCTATGTCGAGCCGTTAGACGCTCCTAACATGGGATCATTAGAATTCTCTTACGCATTAAATACAACCAAAAATCGTAGTACACCTCCGATCATGTTTCTTAAAACGTTCAAGCAAGTTACCAATGGAAGTCTGCCAGTTTTTTTAAGCCTAACATCGAATACAATCATCCGTAACAATTATAAATAAACAATCAACCCATAATCAACATCTAGGTTTCACTACATCTAAGCAAACACAATAAAGATCTAGCCTAGCATGTTAAAGAGAAGACAAGCGTAAGATATAATCAAACAACACATAGACATATTGAACGATTTGAATAAGTACTTATCTTCAATTGAACATGGAAGAATCAAGGGGTTGAAACCCTTGAAAAAGCTGTAAATTCGTCTAGGGTTTATTCCCTCAAAGTTGCACACTAATGAATGAAAATTGGAAAACTATATATAGACTTTACACTTTGACAGCGTCATGTATTAACTTGTGACACCGTCAACTCGCCGCCATGATAAAATTTGTATTGCCTAGATCCAATTGTGGCGCCGTCATGTAGGAAATTAAGCTTGAAAACTCTCTAGGCCGTCACGTTATAAGTTCCACATCCACCTCTTTTGTAACTCTTGACGCCGTCACTTGTAATACCTTGACGCCGTCAGGTACTGTTCCAGCAAGGAATTTTGAGACTTTGCCGTTTTCTTCACTTTTATGCTCCAAAAACGTCCAAAATGCTTTCTTTTCCAGATTTATCTTCAAAAGTACCTAAAATTACAAAAGGAACGATTTAGGGCAATAATTGATCAAATAATCTCGAATTCGAGCTTAAATGACCCCTTAAAAGCGGTACACTTTTCGCCTCATCAGTGATGTGTTTGGCATTTTTCATGAAAGGGTAAAAAAATGTAGTACCTATTTTCCTATTGTATCAATGTCAAATTTATGTATCCGATTTATCAAATGCTATCACGCTCCATTGAACAACAATAAGCAATATAGTACTCCGTATGTTATTTCATTCATAAGTTGCAAACAAGTTTGTTTTTCCATGTGAAAGTTGAAACTATGTTGTTGAACAATTATAAAAACATACAAACTAACCGTAGCGTAAATTGAGTGACAATGGTCAATTTATGTGACCAGTCATGCAAGCAATGTGAATGCTTTACGTATTGGAGATTCATTTTCTTTTTTCAATTTAGTAGTTATTTATTGAATTTCTAATCTACGTGAAAGATTGTTTTGTTCAACACATCACATATACTCTTGCAAAGAGTTTTAATAATGTTTAAATTGTAAGCCTATTTTAGTGAAGCGTGACTGATGGGTTTCAAAAGCTTTAAATTTAGAGTACTAGTTTTACCGAATTCTTAATTCACAAAACACACGGGTAAAGTATAACCCCCGTTTATAGTAAAGGTTTTAGGTAAGACTAGGTCGTTCCAAGAGATTGTTGAAAAGCCAAGTTAACAGTTGTTTAAAAGTAATAGTCTAAATATTGTCACTTATCAAAAGACTAGCAATTTTGTTGATTAGATTGTGTAACAATATAATTAAAAGTAATAAGCAAAATCCCTATATAAGCAATTCTAACTTATCATTTCTTAACTTAATGATCATGGCATAACTTCTTCATCTCATAATTATATCTTCATTTACGTTTTAATCATTCTTTCTTACTCTCTTAAATCACATAGGCATTTCCAGTTTCTCTTATTTCACAAAATAGCGATTAAGACCAAACCCTAACCCTAAAATTGATTTTAAACCTAAACGAAATCATAACTAATGCACAAGATAGTTCTAATGTATTAATATCTAATAACTAACAGAATTATCAAAACTAAAAATTTTAAAACATTATACGAAATATCTAACCCTAAAATAATCTAAAAATTGAAATTGCAAGAAAATTAAATGAAAATGAACAAACATACCAAAGACATGATAATGTGGATTGGATTTTCAATATCTTCAAAGTTTTTTGGAAAAAAAATTTTTCGAGTAAGGTACGGCGGTTCACAAGTGTGTGCTATTAAATTGTGACTAATGACAGATTTTTTGTCATATATATATATATATATATATATATATATATATATATATATATATATATATTGAAGCGTGCAAATGAGAAGCCTAAATTTTGTGAGAACGCGAGAAGCAATCCTAGCTACTCATTTTATCTTCCTTTAACTTTAATCTAATGGCTAATATTAGTTAATCAACTTTTTGATAATTTCTTACAAAATTTTGAAAAATTTTAAAAAAAATTTCGAAAATTTTCAAAAAAATTTCGAAAATTTTCAAAAAAATTTCGAAAAAAAAAATTTTCGAAAATTTTTTCTTCGAAATTTTTTTTTTGAAATTTTTTTTTAGAAAAAATTTTTTTCTAAAATTTTTTTTTTCGAAAAAAAAAATTCGAATTTTTTTTTTTGAAAATTTTTTTTTCCGAAAATTTTTTTTTCGAAAAAAAAAATTCTGAATTTTTTTTCCGAAATTTTTTTTTCTAAATTTTTTTTCCGGAATTTTTTTTTCGTCACATGTGAAAAAAAATTTGGAAATTTTCACGAATTTTTTTTTGTCACGTGTGAAAAAAATTCGTCACATGTGAAAAAAAAATTTCGTCGCATGTAAAAATTTTTTTTCGTTACATGTGAAAAAAAATTTCCGTCACATGTGAAAAAAATTTCGTCACATGTGAAACAAAATTCGTCACATGTGAAAAAAAAATTCCGTCAAATGTGAAAAAAAAATTTCGTCACATGTGAAAAAAAATTTTGAAATTTTCACGAAATTTTTTTTGTCACGTGTGAAAAAAAAATTCGTCACATGTGAAAAAAAATTTCGTCGCATGTAAAATTTTTTTTTCGTCACATTAAAAAAAAAATTCCGTCACATGTGAAAAAAAAAATTCGTCACATGTGAAAAAAAAAATTCAAAAAAATTTTTAAAATTTTTTGAAAATTTTTTGAAAATTTTTCAAAAACTTTTTTGAAAATCTTTTGAAAATTTTTAAAAAAAATTTTCGAAATTTTTTTGAAATTTTTCAAAAAAAAAAGTTAGCTAATAATAGCCATTAGATCAAAGTTTAAGGAGGATAAAATGAGTGGCTAGGATTAGTTCTCACGTTCTCACAAAAATTAGATTTCTCACATGAATGACCCCATATATATATATATATATATATATATATATATATATATATATATATATCTCAACCTATATATAGAACAAGTGTGATTGCTATTTTTAGCATAAAAAACTCTCCCAAAATTCTAAGAAAACTACACGTGTAAACCTCCCCATTAATAGAAAGATTTCAAATATTTTTTGAAACAAATTCGGGAGAAAAATAAGGGGAAGTTAATTACTTTTTGATATCCCATTGAAATCATGTATGTTAAAGGAAAATCCCTAGAAGTAAGGATTACTTTTTGGTATCCGATTTTCAAAATCAATGAGATCAAATATTGTAAGTTGGCCAAAAACAATGCCAGTTTACATATTTTGATTGTTGATTTGGGGTTGCAGGCACACACTTTGTTTCCATTTTACATAAACAATGCCAAATCTGATTTCATGCTCCGGTTAAACCCCGTCCCCTTTCCACACTGTATTAGATAAACTTTCATAAATGAAACACAATCTCAATCACATCCTATCCCTTAAAAAAAAACCCCGAATTCAAAGTGATATGATGCATGCCCAATCGCTCACAATCAGAATTTGGAAGAAGGTATTTCAAATTAGGAATTTCATCATCTTGAATAAATCGACAGAGCTATGATTTGTTGAAGGTAAACACTTAATTAATTTTGTTATAAACCTATTAATTGATTTCCAGTGTTATCTATAATTTTTGTTTTGAAATCACAATTAATTTCTTAGTGGATGAAGCTTAATTGAGTGAGTGATAAGATATTAGCAATTGATGATTTTGTTTATAGATTAGAAACTGAAAATATTTAAATTCATGCTTTTAAATGTCCTGAGTGTAGACCAAGTGTTTGACAAAATGCTTAACTACGTTGTGTGTGTTATTTGTTAAAACTGTTGTGGATTGTTTGTGTAGATCAAGTGTTTGATGAAATGCGTGACTCACTTAAAAACACATCATCACAACACATTGAATATGATCTTCTAAAAGCATGGCTATAGCCTATAAGTCCAACAGCATAAGCTCCTTAAATTTTACAATATTGAATTAACACCAAAAGGATTAAGTCCAACATCATAAGATCCTATGTGAAAGATACAATATACTGCTATGATAGTGATATACATTGGGAAATTTTCTTTGCATATCATAAGCATCATAAGCATATCATATAGACTACAACAAGGTTAACTATATAAAGAATTGAGAAGCAGACGTAGATATTGCTAATATTTATATTGGAGCAGTCTATAACACCAATTGTAACAACCCGATATTTTCCACGTCTACGTTTACTCCCAAACTTTGGAAATTCCACTATTCACGTGCATTATCAGTAAGGACCTCTCATACGGACTAGAAATAGTCGGCATATCATCATTTGGTCATTCACATGTTATACCACTCTTAGGATTTTCAAATATATATATTTAGTATATTTAATGTTTTACGTATAACTATTTCTATATAAACGTTAACAAACGATTAATAATGTGGCTAACACGTCCGACACTCCCGACTATGATCCTAATATATTGTTATATTCATTTTAATAATATAAAAATTATAATATTAATTTACCCGGTATTTTGGAAATTTATTTATTACGTATTGTACGTCTAACTTAATAACGACGGTTTTCATAAAAATTGAACGATAATCACCCGAACTCTCCGTACTTGTACCCGACATATTTTTACAATTTTTACGACTTTATTATGTCCCGAATAACTTCAATAAAATTTATTTCTAACAAACCCGGTACCCGATTAAACCTAAAACTAACACAACTACACTTTACCACTAACTTTCCCTAAATACTTACCCAACATAAACCCCCCTTTCCCTCCTATCATAACCGCCCCCCCCCCCCCCCCTCCAAGACTTTCTAGACAAGACTCACCAACCTAATTAAATGCCCACCAAACTTTTGTCCCTAAATATATATTAAACTTTTTCACCATCTTTAACACAAAATCATTTTTACTTGCACAAGCAAAACTTTTCTCTCATTTTCTCTTGAGGTAGGATCGAACTAGGGTGTTCAAGGAGCAAGGAGAACAAATTTTACAAGATCTTGGTATAAACTTGATCATATAGTCATCCTTG
Source organism: Artemisia argyi (assembly GCA_030686995.1). NCBI lineage: Eukaryota > Viridiplantae > Streptophyta > Magnoliopsida > Asterales > Asteraceae > Artemisia > Artemisia argyi. Next base: position 69,358,307 of record CM060697.1, read on the forward strand.
TTGGAGTTTTGAAATAAAAACTCAAGGATTAGTAGGTTTTTATCATCCAAACTCCCTAAACCTTCAAGTAAGTTAACAAACTCATTTTTATGATTTTTACAAGTTATTACCATGTTTATATATATTTCTTACAAGAACTCATGCATATAATGACTTATACCACTCCATTTTTGTATATATTTAACTTTGAGCTCTAGAAATGGACACATAAGAAACCCTTGTTAGACCTAGTGGATTGGTGATGTTTAAGGACCCATGACACCCTAAGAAGGTGTATGGTAGGATTAGATTAGCTTTGTGGTGTTTGAAAGTGGTTTGATTGAAGATGGAACTAGATTTAAACCTTGAAAATGGTTTTTGAACAAGAAAAAATACATGCTGTCCCATTTTGGTTTACCCAGAAAAATACGAATTTACACAGTAACCTTTGACAATTTTTCTAGAAAATACTTTCAAAAACGAAACTTTAGGCGAAAGAACGGATTAAAAAGAGCTTATAACGAAGAAGTTATGATTTTTGCAAATTAATTGACGAAAACTATTTCTGAAAAACTGCTTGCTGATGAACAGTACTCACGGGCAAATTCGAGGCGTAAAACTAAATCTAGCCATCCCGACTTATCAAAAATATGTTAGTATTTTGTCTCACGATTCCGTGGATATAAAGAACGAGTAAAACGTACTTATAACGACGAAGATATTCACGTTTCAGTAACGGCAAAATATATATTATTTTGACAGCTTTTACCAAAAATAATATACAACTACGTAGTAACTTTATATTTCTAGAAATATTAACCAAGTACCCAAATTCATAACTAATAAAGTATTAGTAATTTCAAGTATATTTTTGTGGTTTTAAGCCGTTATTTCAAGGATTTCAAATCGAGGATTTCAACACTAAGACTTATATATACGATATATATATTTCGGTTAGTTTTTATTCTCTAGTTTGCCTTATTTTCTCAAGTCTTGGAAAATGTTTATTTTGACATCAACTAGTATTTTCTTCAAGTAAGAGTGGTATAGGGAAACATGTGCATGTACATTCCTTCATCATTTCATGATCTAAAGTAGATCATATCATTCATTTAGGTTGCGGTTAGAGTGCGCGTCTTACTTCAGTTCGTACCCTTTGTTATTATATCGCTTATATCAGGTGAGTATTCACGAACCCCTTTTTCTAACTATTTTAATCGCTTTGGGGTGGATGCATGAATTATTAATTGAACTCTTTTAACTTGTTTTGACCTTACAACTTGTTTGAACTCTTGAACTTTATTGCAACTTATGACTTGTTTTGAACTTAATGAACTGTACGTACTATGACCTAAAGTCTCACCTTATTGGTGGAGCGTTCTTAACCCTAAAGTCTCGCCTTATTGGTGGAGCATGCTAAGTCTCCCATGTTCGGAGCGTTCTTAATCTTATATAATAGTTGTATGATGTACTGTTCGTACATTCGCATTGTTCGACGCCTATTAGTAGTATGGATAGCGTTATTAGAGGTCGGCCAACCTCTCGTCCACTATGTTACGGGACGCATATTATTTAATTAGGGGCTTTGCATGGCATACATTATTATATAGGTGGTGCTTATATTGTGACTTATTATGACCGCGAACACTTGACTACCAGACATAATACTTGTCAACGCCTTTGGCTTGTGGACTTTTTCAAATGGTATTCTTATTATATAAAACGTTTATACTCACCAACTATTTTTATAGTTGACCGTTTTTTTTCTCATGCATTTCAGGTGATCGTCAGTAAGCTTGTCATCAAGGTCTTGCATAATGAAGTTTTCACATGTCACTTCTTTTCATTATGTACTAAAATACCATCTTTTGGGAATCAAACTTATGTATTATATTTGCCAAAGTCGGCAATAACAACGTTGTAAGGTTATACTTTTCCTTAATGTAAATTATGGTATTGTCTTATTTATCTTTGGTGATGTATGTCGATTTCGTTACACCTCGTGTTTCCGCCTTCGGCGAGGGTGTGACAGATTGGTACCAGAGCCAGAGGTTATAGAGAATGCCGATTTTTCTAAAATAAAAATCGCAACTATAACCAAAGTAACATTTTTCTTTAAAATAAAATAAAATAAAATGATACGAGTCGACTAGTCCTAGCATTGCATTATTAATCCTCAAGTATGCATAGCCTGATCACCTATGTATAATTCAGGAAGAATCATGCGATGAAGGGAGTAGTGGTCAAAGATCATGTTTGATCGAGTCTAGAGAGTCTGGTCACCTGAAGTTGCATTGGTCGGGTGGGTATGTATAACCTGTTTATATGTTCGCGATTATGTTACCGTACCTTATATATGCATTTATGTATATGCTTTCTCTTTGCCACCTTACGCCTTGTTAGATTAGGCATGGCTTTGTTCCCATCATTCTGCGATCTCTATGTCACGACTATCATTATACCGTACATCATCCGTCATCATTCATGTATCGTTCACTCAACCCATTATTTTTGGTCTATTGCAGAGCCATGGCCGCAATGAACACTCGCTCAGGACGTAACAACAATGAAAACCCGAATGACGATGCTGCTGGACGTAACAACAATGAAAACCCGAATGACAGTGCTGCTGGATTAGCTGACCTTCTCACTCAGATTGTTGCGCACATTGATGCCAACCGATCCAATAATGGTGCGGGTCCTTCGAACAACGGTCAGGGATGCAACTATAAGACTTTCATGACATGCAAACCAATGGAATTTTATGGCACTGAGGGTGCCATTGGACTGCTATCATGGTTTGAGAATGTTGAGTCGAAACTCAGCATCACTAAATGTGCCGAAGGAGATAAGGTTGAGTTCTCTGCGGGTCTGCTTCAAGGTCGAGCATTGACTTGGTGGAACAACCAGCTACAGACTCGAGGAAGAGAGGCTGCAAATGGATTATCTTGGGAAGCATTTAAGAAACTACTAACTGACGAGTACTGCAGAAAAGATGAAGTGGAGAAGCTGGAAGTGGAATTTTGGAACCACTTGATGGTAGGAGTAGAGATTGACAAGTACACGGCCCGTTTCCATGAGCTAACTAAGATGGTTCCTCATATGGTCTCCACTAAGGAAAAGTTGATCGATCGATATATTTGGGGATTGATTCCTGAAATCAGGAGGGATGTCACTTCATCGAACCCAACCACTCTACAGGCCGCTGTGGGCATGGCATACCGCTTGACAAATGATGTGATCAGGTCTGGTGAACTAACAAAGGGAAATAATGAAGGACGAAAGAGACAGGAAAATCAGCAAAGAAGCCGTGATCAAGACCAACAGGACAAGAGACAACGAGTAATGGGAAACTACGGAGCAACAACTCAAGGGCCCAGAAGATATGCCGGTCCACATCCTATGTGCACTCGATGTAACTACCACCACTCGGGAGACTGCCCAAGATGCACCAAATGCGGACAGTCGGGCCACTTCATGCGAAATTGCTCAAACAAGACTGTGAATCAAGGACCAAGGCCAGCATGTTACGAGTGTGGAAGCTTGGATCATCTCAGGAATACCTGTCCAAAGTTGAAAAGGACTCCCAACCAAGGACCGAATCGTCCAAACCTGGCGGCGGCAATTGAAGGGCCACAAGATGAGGCCGTTGAGATTCCACCCGCGCGTGGCAGAGCTTACTTCCTAGGAAATCCTATCACCCAACATGTCCACGATAGCATAACGGGTACATTCTCTTGAACAACTATATTATTTTCCTAGCACTTAAGTCTTAGTATAGAACTTATACACAACACCGACTAATCCGAGACCTAGCGTTTTCAACCTTAGTTGCTTCATCAAATTTAACCGCGATCACATACACCAATAGAATAGACGATTTGAATCTCGAGGACGAGATTCCTTTTAAGGTTGGTAGAATGTAACAACCCGATATTTTCCACGTCTACGTTTACTCCCAAACTTTGGAAATTCCACTATTCACGTGCATTATCAGTAAGGACCTCTCATACGGACTAGAAATAGTCGGCATATCATCATTTGGTCATTCACATGTTATACCACTCTTAGGATTTTCAAATATATATATTTAGTATATTTAATGTTTTACGTATAACTATTTCTATATAAACGTTAACAAACGATTAATAATGTGGCTAACACGTCCGACACTCCCGACTATGATCCTAATATATTGTTATATTCATTTTAATAATATAAAAATTATAATATTAATTTACCCGGTATTTTGGAAATTTATTTATTACGTATTGTACGTCTAACTTAATAACGACGGTTTTCATAAAAATTGAACGATAATCACCCGAACTCTCCGTACTTGTACCCGACATATTTTTACAATTTTTACGACTTTATTATGTCCCGAATAACTTCAATAAAATTTATTTCTAACAAACCCGGTACCCGATTAAACCTAAAACTAACACAACTACACTTTACCACTAACTTTCCCTAAATAATTACCCAACATAAACCCCCCTTTCCCTCCTATCATAACCGCCCCCCCCCCCTCCAAGACTTTCTAGACAAGACTCACCAACCTAATTAAATGCCCACCAAACTTTTGTCCCTAAATATATATTAAACTTTTTCACCATCTTTAACACAAAATCATTTTTACTTGCACAAGCAAAACTTTTCTCTCATTTTCTCTTGAGGTAGGATCGAACTAGGGTGTTCAAGGAGCAAGGAGAACAAATTTTACAAGATCTTGGTATAAACTTGATCATATAGTCATCCTTGTTGGAGTTTTGAAATAAAAACTCAAGGATTAGTAGGTTTTTATCATCCAAACTCCCTAAACCTTCAAGTAAGTTAACAAACTCATTTTTATGATTTTTACAAGTTATTACCATGTTTATATATATTTCTTACAAGAACTCATGCATATAATGACTTATACCACTCCATTTTTGTATATATTTAACTTTGAGCTCTAGAAATGGACACATAAGAAACCCTTGTTAGACCTAGTGGATTGGTGATGTTTAAGGACCCATGACACCCTAAGAAGGTGTATGGTAGGATTAGATTAGCTTTGTGGTGTTTGAAAGTGGTTTGATTGAAGATGGAACTAGATTTAAACCTTGAAAATGGTTTTTGAACAAGAAAAAATACATGCTGTCCCATTTTGGTTTACCCAGAAAAATACAAATTTACACAGTAACCTTTGACAATTTTTCTAGAAAATACTTTCAAAAACGAAACTTTAGGCGAAAGAACGGATTAAAAAGAGCTTATAACGAAGAAGTTATGATTTTTGCAAATTAATTGACGAAAACTATTTCTGAAAAACTGCTTGCTGATGAACAGTACTCACGGGCAAATTCAAGGCGTAAAACTAAATCTAGCCATCCCGACTTATCAAAAATATGTTAGTATTTTGTCTCACGATTCCGTGGATATAAAGAACGAGTAAAACGGACTTATAACGACGAAGATATTCACGTTTCAGTAACGGCAAAATATAAATTATTTTGACAGCTTTTACCAAAAATAATATACAACTACGTAGTAACTTTATATTTCTAGAAATATTAACCAAGTACCCAAATTCATAACTAATAAAGTATTAGTAATTTCAAGTATATTTTTGTGGTTTTAAGCCGTTATTTCAAGGATTTCAAATCGAGGATTTCAACACTAAGACTTATATATACGATATATATATTTCGGTTAGTTTTTATTCTCTAGTTTGCCTTATTTTCTCAAGTCTTGGAAAATGTTTATTTTGACATCAACTAGTATTTTCTTCAAGTAAGAGTGGTATAGGGAAACATGTGCATGTACATTCCTTCATCATTTCATGATCTAAAGTAGATCATATCATTCATTTAGGTTGCGGTTAGAGTGCGCGTCTTACTTCAGTTCGTACCCTTTGTTATCATATCGCTTATATCAGGTGAGTATTCACGAACCCCTTTTTCTAACTATTTTAATCGCTTTGGGGTGGATGCATGAATTATTAATTGAACTCTTTTAACTTGTTTTGACCTTACAACTTGTTTGAACTCTTGAACTTTATTGCAACTTATGACTTGTTTTGAACTTAATGAACTATACGTACTATGACCTAAAGTCTCACCTTATTGGTGGAGCGTTCTTAACCCTAAAGTCTCGCCTTATTGGTGGAGCGTGCTAAGTCTCCCATGTTCGGAGCGTTCTTAATCTTATATAATAGTTGTATGATGTACTGTTCGTACATTCGCATTGTTCGACGCCTATTAGTAGTATGGATAGCGCTATTAGAGGTCGGCCAACCTCTCGTCCACTATGTTACGGGACGCATATTATTTAATTAGGGGCTTTGCATGGCATACATTATTATATAGGTGGTGCTTATATTGTGACTTATTATGACCGCGAACACTTGACTACCAGACATAATACTTGTCAACGCCTTTGGCTTGTGGACTTTTTCAAATGGTATTCTTATTATATAAAACGTTTATACTCACCAACTATTTTTATAGTTGACCGTTTTTTTTCTCATGCATTTCAGGTGATCGTCAGTAAGCTTGTCATCAAGGTCTTGCATAATGAAGTTTTCACATGTCACTTCTTTTCATTATGTACTAAAATACCATCTTTTGGGAATCAAACTTATGTATTATATTTGCCAAAGTCGGCAATAACAACGTTGTAAGGTTATACTTTTCCTTAATGTAAATTATGGTATTGTCTTATTTCTCTTTGGTTATGTATGTCGATTTCGTTACACCTCGTGTTTCCGCCTTCGGCGAGGGTGTGACACCAATACTGATTATATAAATTCAAATAAGGTCATAAGCCGACTACCGATAAGTAAGCTGAAATAAGCAGGTTAAGGGGGTGTTTGTTTAAGCTTATGAGCTTATCTGCTTCCGGCTTATATAAGCTTATTATGACATAATAAGCTTATATAAGCTCATAAGTCTCAAAATAAGCCAGCTAAGCTTATAAATAAGTTTAAACAAACACCCCCTTTTAAGGACTTATTTGAGATGAAATTAAAGTCGCATTTTACCAATATAGCTAAGCTAATTTTTTTAATAAATGGATTTAAACTGAAAGTTTCAACAATTTCCTTTTTTTTAATAGCATTATTACATGTTTTACATAATAAGCAAGTTTCAACAGAGTCTCGAATTCTTTAGTTAGTTGGTTGCAATTATTATTATTGTATGTTTGTGTAGTAGTTCATCTTTATTTTGAACTCATATGCTAACTAAGTGTCGTTCAAACTCTTTGTAGAAGAAGCTCTGCATAGAATTTGCTGTTTAACGGAAGATGAGGATAAAAAATAAAAACAAAACTTTGATACTGTTGCCTGAGAAAGTCTCTACCGATCAGATTCCTCAACAGCCAAAGAACATTTCCATTTCTTTTGTAGTGGTGTCTGATTTTTTTTGTTAATTTATGTGATCGTTTGGCTAACAGTGGTTATAATTCTTATGTATATATTTAATTCTTATGAAGGTGAACTCAATTCAAAGGTAACAAATACGTTGCAATACAGTGAATTTGAAATACCTTTTCTACATTCCCGTAAACTAAAAGATGCAATTATCGTGTTTGGACAGGGAAATTAAGTTAGCGAGACTAAAAGATGAATCTTTACCTCATAAAATTCAGCTAAAGGTTATTTCATTTCTCTCTTTCTTATATTTAACTTGATCAGTAGCTTGACTTTGTATAATGAGAATTTTATTGTGTTTGTTATCAGCAACAATTTTCAATTGGCGTAAATGAGGTGACCTGTGTACTTGAACGGATGCCACCAGTTATCGGATCTGTAATCGCGACTCCACAAAATGCTACTTTTTCCAGTCGTAATTCTGAATCCCCTTCACTCCAACTTCAGGTTATTTACTGTGTTTATTACTATTGTTTAAGTTGTATGTGTTTATTACTATTGTTTTTATTTGTATCTATGTTAGTCACGCGCAGATTTTTGAGGCACCTTCATTACTCTAACAGAGAAGCACCACTCCCTAATTATCTCTTTAATGATTATAAAAGGCATTAGAAGGTGAAATTTAGTTGTCCCTTGGTTTATTATTATTTAATTGAAGTGGTTATGTTGATTTAAAGTGTTACCGATATATATCATAGATGAGGATGACACTTGCTTGGTGTCGGCATATAAAAACACAAGATCGGTTCATTGGTGTGCCCAATTAGTAAACTTATTCAGATAATCGAATGATTTTGGTTCATAATGCCATATTATATTCTTTCATTTCTTTGGTATTTGCAGATGAAGAGGAAACTCAAGTTTATCTAGGAGTAAAGAGGTTTTCTTTGTGTGAACTACAAGTTGCAACTGATTATTTTTGTGTTAAAAATATATACCGACGAGGTGGATTTGGTAAGTTCTATAATGGACCGTTAGTGATAGTTTAGTAGTGGCTGTAAAAAGACTAAAAACGACTGTTGTCAAGGAGGTGAATTGTGGTTTCAAATGGTGGTTAAGATGATTAGTATGGCTACACATCAGAATTTACTTCTTCTGCGAGTATCTTGCATGGCTTAGTCTGATCTATTGCTTATATCCCTACATGGTTAATGGTAGTGTTGCATCATACTGACAAGGTATCTATGCATTTTGGGCATTTTTAGGTCAAATGGATGAATTTTTTATTAGTAAAAGTAGAATAATCATTTACATATTAGATATCCCATATGTATGATGTTTAAACAAATAATAGAATTAGTTGATACAAATGAGTTAATTTTGTGACTGATAAATTAATGTAGATGGACGTGATACATAAGTTGTACATGATTGGCCTGCAATAAAACGAATCGCCTCGGGTTTCGCAAGAGGTCAATATATTTTATGAAACTTTCTGCACACTTTGCACATGAATGCCACTATAATATCAAACTACGCAAGAGGTCAAGTACAACTTATATGATCTCTTACAGTTGGGTTTCGCAAGTGGTCACTATAAGTTGTACTTGAATGACACTTTCTGCACACTTTGATGACCTCTATGTGTATTCCCATTCAGGGGCATAAGGAGTTCAGCTGCTCTTTCCAGCCTTTTGGATTTGCTAGGTATTATATCAGAAAGCTTGAATAAGGCATGATTTTTGGCTCCCCTTATCGATTAGTGGGCTTTGTTTTGTTTTTAAAAAAAATAGAATGAGAATTCCGTGATAGCTTGAATTTGCTGCTTATTTTCAATGGTGACAGTAAATAAGCTTAGCGAGGGACAGAGCCAGCTATAGTCAAGTGAAGTCAGTTGACTCTAATGACTGTTTATTTATTTGATTTTAGCATAGTTATACAGACTATTTCTTTAGTATATAAATAATAATATGTTATAATTAAGAGGTATAGTCAAGAGGTCACTATACGTAACTCTTTCAATGATTGACGCACATGAAGCAAAACAATTATTATGTCATATGAGATAATAGTCCATTAGTTTTGTCTAATGACTAATTATCACAAAAAGATGTTACGTACATACATTAATTAAAAAAAGGAGACAAACGACTATAAATATGAAACCACTATATTGTATACAAGGAACTGTATCGTAGCCTTTAAAGATTTATAATTTTTTTTTTTTGAGTATCGATATAAAATTTTTCTTATTTATTAAACACTTTTTTATGGTTATGTATTTGTGTAATTCATTACATATTATCGTCTTTTGAGATGATCAAATTTAAAAGTTAGACGTCTAATATTCATTAAAACAAAATTAGAGAGCTAGCCCGCCCATCGGGCGGGTCTTGAAGCTAGTGTATATATATATATATATATATATATATATATATATATATATATATATATATATATATATATATACAGGGGCGGAACTAGGAGCCAAGTTTAGGGGTAGCGAAATACGAAAATTTGTTTAGGGGTAGCGAAAATTTGTTTCAGGGGTCGCGAAATCGCCAAAAAATGCCCAAAAATGGCCAAAAATCGCCAAAAATTCCACTACCGGGTAAAAGTTCAGGGGTAGCGACCGCTACCCCTGAACTACATGTACATCCGCCCCTGTATATATATATAGTCCCGCTCAGAAGTGCGGCGTACTTGACATCAAGTACGACGTACTTCCTGTGATTTTTCCAACAGTTAACAATTTTAACTAGCATGCAAATGTAAAAACGTTCAATCAACATATAATCAAACTTCATAATATTCATTCATTCATCAAAACAATCCTTAACTTTCCAGGATTACAATGTTTTGATACGTTTTATTCAAATCATGAAAGATAACATATAAATAAAATAAAATAAAACAAACTAGGAGCGTAAGTTGCCACTCCTATCCATCATTCAGTGTTTTAGAAGCCCGAAAATATCCAGGTGACATGATGTCACTCAGTTTATACTCTGGTATGGTAATAGGTTGTTTCTCAGAAGTGGGTGCATTACTTCCTAATGGTGTTTCATTATCCCCACTTATTTCTGCATAAAGAGTTAATTCTCCCAGATGATAATTAATAACGCTTCTAGTATGCTCTATGAATGTCCTTCCTAAGATTACACATGTCTTCACATCATCTTCTACATAGGATTCTAAGTAATGCCCCTTAGTTTTTTTCAATAGAATCATCCTTAGTTTCTCCAACTAGGTTCATAAGCAATTTCTTATCAATTTTCTTATCACCATTCTCTAAAACCTCATATTTTAGACCTAGTTGACTCACAAGTTCTTGAGAAATCAGATTTTTTTCAATATCAAGATCCAAGATACCATCGGAGGCATATAATCCCTCCACATAGCATGGTGTGATATATTTCTCTCCAACTTCTTCTTCATCTCCCATCCTATGGATCAAAAAATACCTTAGTCTCCTCACGTATTTTAGAAGCCAACACATCTAGTTTTCCAAAATTCTTTTCAATCCCAGTGATGTCTTGGTAAATCGTTAGTATACCATTAGCAAAGTTCACAATTCCATTTGCTAGTAGCATGAAAGGTGTTCCAAGTATCACACTTGGTTCCCATTCATTCTCACTAGGGTTAACATAAATTCTACCAAGGATACGTCCTCATTCATCTGAACCAATAGTTTTCTATTGATCATTTTACTTCCATCTTCCCTTTCCTCAAAGCTAAAACCAAGTCTTTTCATTAGTTCCTTTGACAACAAGTTCCTGCTATAATCTAAGTCAGCTACAACATCATTTGTGTAGATATTTTCCACATGGCAAGGAGTAATGAATTTCATGTAACATTCTTCTGTCTCCATCCTGTTAAAAATATGAATCCTTTGTTCATTCTTTTTACCAATGTCTGTTATATCAAAAGTAACCGCCCCTTGCCAAGTTCCTTCAGTTTGCACTTGGTCCTTTTTAATAAGAGTATTTCTATCATCGAGACACATTCGTCCAATACTTTATTTTGGGCCCATTTCTAATATTTGACAACATAACATCAAACAAATCATTAGTATGTTAGTATGAATAAAAGTAAATGATATTTTGCACTCCAATAGCATCAGTAAGTATTTAGAAATCAAAAGACGGATCGGTTTAATCATAACAAATAAGATATTAGTCTTTTGTGAAGTTTTTGTCATAAAAGTGCGCGTACTTGAAAACAAGTACGGCGTACTTCCTGTTTAGTCTTAGTATTATTTCATAAATTTCCAGGAAAGACCGACGTACTTGAAAACAAGCGCGGCGTACTTCCCCTGTTTTCAGTCTCAAATTTTTTATTTTCTTTAAAATATCTCAGAATTCCATTTAAGCAAATAGTCCATATAATTATTATGCATAAACAATTAAAAGCAAGAAAGTATCTAATTAACCAAATAAACAAATATTTTTGTTATTTTGATGAATCATAACATATAAACAAATGCATCAATCCAATTACCAAAATCACATAAAAAGCAATTCTCATGTTTTCAGCCTTGAACTTAAGCATTAAAAAGTTTTTGTGTTTGTTTGTTTTTGTCTCTGAAAACATTATGTAATTTTCCAGAAAGTACGACGGTTTCGACAAGAAAACGGGCGTAGTTTGAATTTTTTTCAGAAAATACGGCGCACAGAGTTGCAAATGCGGTGTACTCTCCGTCTCAGAAAACAAATTTTGATTCAGTTTGCCAGAAAACTATACAACTATGATTGTAAAAAGGTTTCAAACACTTATCCAACTTGATTTTATCAATACCAATCCCCGGCAACGGCGCCAAAAACTTTGACGTGTTTCAAAAGCTTTAAATTTATAGTAATATTTTTACCGAATTCTTAATACACAAAACACATAGTTAAAGTATAACCCCCGTTTATAGTAAAGGTTTTAGGTAAGACCAGGTCGTCCCAAGAGATTGTTGAAAAGCCAAGTTAACCGTTGTTTAAAAGTAATAGTCTAAAGATTGTCACTTATCAAAAGACTAGCAATTTGGTTGATTAGATTGTGTAACAATATGATTAAAAGGTATGTTTATTTAGGCTGAGAAACATGAAAGTAAACACTCATAAGATTAGCTAGCAATCATGAACTAGGTATATAAGCATGAGATGACTGGTGATCACTCTTACATATAACTATCCAACATATTCAGAATCCCTTTCGACCTATAATTCTCAATATATCAAATGCATTAAGATAGGTTCATAACAGAAGTATAAATAAGCCAATTTCCTAATCAAGTTCGTTAGACATGAGATCAGGCATTAAACAAGACTATGGTTGGGTTGATGGATGTTTTGTTGGCCAATTTCTACAAGGCGAACACCAAGTTGCCATAGACAAACAACTTGAAATAATATCAAGGCAATAGACCCTTTCGACCTACTTCTATCACATAGATACATCAAACACTCAACAATGATCCAAACATCATCTAATCAATTAAACTTATGAATAGTATCAATAGCAAGCAATCATGTAAATGTAAATAATCATATAACTACATCACCCAAATAAACATAAGATGACTACTCCATTATCTCAGTAACAAAATACATATAATTCGACATATATTTCATAAACTTCATAATGCAAATTATATTAAACTTAGAATTGTACCAAATAATTACACGAATGACCAAATAGTTTCCACAGAGAAAACTCTACTTGACTCCTCTCCTAGACTCTAACACAGCTCTCGGATCACAAGTACATCACTGATATGGTGAACTTGGTATGAGTTCACCAATATCAAACTAGTAACCTTGCACAAATTCTAACTGTCCTTTTCTTGTTGTTACCCATTTTTCTTGACTTCGTACTTCTCTAATTATAGGTCCACTTGACCTAGTTTAACTCCAGAGTATGGTTAATGAATGCAAATGATCGGCCTCTCAATGAATGCAAGTAATGACTCTGCTTTGTAACTAATAAGATAAGTGCGCCGTACTTCATAGAAAGTACGCCATACTTCGTGTAGAATCAAACTCTTTTACCCGCCAAGCAAGTACGCCGCACACAGTCCTAAAACCGGTGTACTTGGGTCTTTTAGTAATGTATTTTTATTCCAAGTCCTTCCTTTAACTATTATTGTTACTTTAATGTCCTTTTAAGCAATATTCTTAGTTTCTTCTCTCGATCACTCCTGCAACCAGATTTATACCAAATCTACACAAATAGCATAATAATCTATATAATATAATAGATAAATAACATATAATCGAGGGAATAAATATGTATAATTAGAGCGTTATCAGTGACTCAAACCTTTAATTGTATATTTATTGTTTGAAATTTAGAGGTATAGCTCTCATTTGTACCAAGAATTCAATATTTTGGACTTTATAGTAAAGACGTGTATTGTTTTGGGAGAAGTTTGTTGCATGTATAATAATTGAAATGCTAACTATAAAAAATATAAGCACTTTTTTTTTCACTCAACAAAACAATCTTTCACGTAGATTAGAAATCAATAAATAACTGCTAGAATGTCATGTTATTCATACATTTTTAGATCTTACTGAATCAGGTATGACAAAATCAAATAATAGTTGAACTAAAAAATTATACAAGAGCTTGAAGATTTAATTAGAATTATTACAAAGTAAGGATCACTCATATTTAAATACTACAAGAGAATCACAATTCGTGGGATACAATGTCGTGTTAAATATACTTTTTTAGATCTTAATGAATTAGGTAATTTGAAGTCACATAATAGCTGAGGACCGAGAGATTATACAAGAGGTTGAAGATATATGTACAATTATTACGAAACAAGGATAAATCATATTATGCGTATTGTGGGTGATTGTTAGGCAACAATGATAACTCATATTCGAGCGAATTGTATACTTTTACTAAGTAAAAAGTTATATAGCTATTAGTTGTGTATTAGGGGTGATTATTATGAAACAATGACAACAGATATTCGAGCAATATTGTATACTTTTTCTAAGTGAAAAGTTATATAGCTATTAATTTTGCCTAGGTTTGTGGCACTCATGTATTTGATACCCTTTCTCTTGAAATAATTATATTCACGAAACTTACTTAAACAAACTTCAGTCAAGTACCCTTGATCGAAACTAAACATAATAACTAAATACGCACAAGCCTTGCAAAACCAATGATTCTTTACAGTGAACAAAGCCCATGCATCGCAATCTTGCTTGAGTATTTTATTGTACAACTTGGTACTAGAGTGACGGCCTCTATAAGCCTTATATAAAAAGGTGTACGCAAGTTACATAATAATACACGTACCATTCGGCATTTTACTTTCATTATTATTAAAAGGTGATGATGTCGAAGATAAGCTTAAAGCCTATATATATATATATATATATATATATATATATATATATATATATATATATATATATATATATATATATATATATATATATATATATATATTATTTCTAGAAAGGCATGGCAAAAAAATATATTGAAACAATATCATGCAAATTAGAGGGAATGGAAACCTGTGTCATCTTGCATTCAGTTTAAATAAAATGTCAGCTCCTTTCATTCTCTTCGTGCGTTTTGTATATTTGCTTAGGAGCGAATGGGCTTTTGAATTATGTTTAACGATAATCAATTAATTAATGAGTATATCTTATATCTTATTGATAGTTCAGATTTTTTTCCCTTTATGAAAAGGTACACACATAATATATTATTGCAAATACCAACAAAATATGTGTGGCATGAGAAAGAAAGTTTGAAAGCCTCGGAAACAAAGAGAATGCATTTGGCGTATCATTATTGTAACCTCTCATCAGTTGTTATCTCAAGATGTTATTAAACATTGTTAAAGGGGCTAGATCGTTCAAAGAAATAAAGACACATTGTAGTTTTGATTACCTAATCGCTAAAACAACTTACAGTGAGTTGCATTTATTCCATGCAAAACTCTATATTGTAACCCAAGAAAGATGGATAATGAATTATTGTGAAAACTCACTTTCACGTTTGAGCTACTGTTATGCCATGAGCTTATTCTAATAAGAATTTACAAAGAGTTGCAAAACCAATTGCAAAACTATGCTGCTAATACGTATTTTTGACCCAATATCTCACTTATTGAGATCATTTGCTTACTTATTTAGTTATTTGATTGTATAATTGATATGTGGTTTATGAGTATCTTGATATATGATTCTTGAGTATTTGGATCTGTTACTTGGTATGTCCTTTTAATAACTAATGAATTTTATCAATTTAATTAGAATTTTTTAAGAGCCATATAATCCCTTGGGTTTTTTTCATTAAACCACTCATTAGTTTTATTTGCTACATAACGTCTCTACATATGCACGGTAGAATTGAATGCGTCACATGCATTTCATTATATACCCTTAACAAAACATAGATTTAATTTAGAGCCTTTTTATTTTGTGTTTATAAACTTGCCTTACACAGTTCATGGCAACGGGAATGCGAATTAGGGTAAATGGGAGAGCAACATCAACGATTTGATGGTACACATGATGAGTGAAGATTAAGAGGAGTATATACAAAAGAAATCAACGTGTCAACATAACCCGAACATTTTTTACCCGAAATACAAGTATGATTTAATCATGGTCAACAAAGCCCGTGCATCGCACGGGCCATGTTGTCTCGTAAAGTAAATATATAACCGTATAAATTAACGTAGTTGATTTAATTCTCTCGACATTTAATATTTATTACTACCATAATAAATATTATTTCCACTTGTGATGCACTGATGTGACCCTTTAGGCCTTAGTCACCTGACATGATTCACTTATATATATACTAGTAATTAGGGAAGGGATCCAGTTAAAAAATAAAATAAGAAGAATAAGAAGAATTTCTAGCCACACATTTCAAATATGATGAAGAATTTTAAGGGGAGATGCATATATTTTAAGAAGGAGAATTTTAAGAGAAGATACATATATTTTTGTAGCTGCATCTGAAATGAGTGGTTGTAATTTATTCTTATTATCTTTATTTTAATTTTTATTTGATCCTGACTCTAGTAATTAATATATAACCGTATATATTATCTACGCAGCCCTGAGAAGATAGGTTTTTAAGTTCCAAGATTTTATCAAACACCTGTACAAGTCCACCTGGTCAACCCCTTCTTGAGTTTTGTACTACCTCTCCAAGTGGATTTTTATATGAATAAAATGATTTCATGTACTCTTATTTTGAGTTTCATAATAAGTTGTTGACCAAAATAGGTGGAAAAAGGTTATATGGATGCTCTAACAGGGTTATTGTAACTACATAAACAGTATTGAACATTGGAGATGTGCTTAAAGATTTGGCACATCTCTTCCTTCGCATTCACATTCTGAAATAAAATGCAACTAAATAGATAGCCCAGTGCATCACGAATTTCAAGTGATATTAAGAATATTGTATGGTCTCACTAACGGATAGTTGATTTCACGTAATATATGTATATGCCATAGTTGGAGTGTTGAATGAAGCAAATAGAATTGCAAGACTAGTTTATAGATCCTACTATGAGTCGCATGGGTTATTGTGTAACTCTAACATCTTCATAACCCTGATATACTCATCGACGCCTCGAATAGCTTCACGAACATCATCTATTGTCACATGGTCACCTCCTAGAACAATATAAATCATACACATTATTTTAATGTATTAATCGATATGTAAAAGAAGGTTAGTTTCTTGATATTTATAACAAACCTCTATACTCGGCGGCCAATCTAGATTCAACGACTATGTCTTCAAGATTAGCCCAACCTAAGCCCGAGGTTTGTGAAGCAACAAGGTTACAAATGGCTTCTTTATCTTCCGCCTTGATGTGATCTTTAAAACAAAAAGCAGCCTTTTTGTGCCTACAATCTTGATCTGGTTTAGTCACATGATATGTCTTGTAGAACCGGCTAGAACTAATGAAAGCTGGATCAAGTGTCTCAGGACTATCAGTAGCAGCTATAACCACCACCATTTCCCCATACTTATTGCACTTGTCCATCTCGGTGTGAAGCTATAGCATCACAAAAAACGATACAAAATAAATTACACATCGAGAACTACTATTTTTGTGTGCTAGAATGTTTAAGAGTATCGATTTAAAGGAAAAACGAGACAAGAACCAGCTGAATCTTCCCATCCACTCCCAATAGTTTTGGTTAGTGTTTTATAAAAACTCAGATAATAACAACTTTATATCATGTCGACAAACAAACTTTGCGTTTGACCTCTAAAGTCAAATTATTTTGTTTACCTGGATTAAAGTTGGGTAAGATTCACAGTTTCCTTCTACGCTTGCAATGAAATCTATATGATCGACGAAGACGATGGATGGTGAACATCTTCTCGCCTCCTTAAAAAGTCTTTTAATTTTAACATCTCCAGATGCAATATCATAAGCCGAAACGCGGAAAAATGGCACTCGAGCCTCCTGAGCCATAGCATGAACCAATGTAGTTTTTCCTGTTCGCGGAGGACCATATAGCAAAATCCCATTTGGTAACTTTGACATACGTTTCTTAAATTCACTCTTTCCGTGTAGTATTGATATAATCTACAAAATTTAAATGCAGAATTAATCAATTTCTAAACATAATATACCCGAGGCCATAAGAAAGTAATGTTTGAAACAAAAGACTAAACTTACATCTTGAAATTCAAGTATGATATCATCAACACCAAATAATTCATTAAATGATATATTTTTTGGTTCTTTCTTATACGATTTGAGATGCAGTAATGATACAAATCCCAAGGCTACCCACTTTAAAATGGCAGACAAGGCCTCTTTCTTCATTTGCAACTCGGAAACAAATTGTTTCCATAGTTCTAAATCACCCCCTGTTTAAAAGACAAATAAAACAATAATGAGTTACAAACTCTGTTCAAAAAAAAAAAAAAAAAAAAAAAATTTACCAACGAATACAAGCTTGTATGAGTTAAAAAGAACTAAAGGAAACAATATATTGTGAAAAGCATGAGACAAAGATATGTTTTTAGCTGGGTTTAAAATAGCGTGAGGAACTCCGGTGCGATAAGGGTCAAAAATCAGAGCATGAGGCAATAGTACACGCATCACGTACGTGAGGCGCCTATCTTTTACAAAAAAAAATCAAATTTTTAATTTTTATTTGATTCACAAAACAACAGGGGCGCACCCCGGATATAAGTCGTCAGGTCAGGTGCACAACTTTTTTATATGAATATATAATAAAAATGAACTAAAAGGTGCGATTTTATTAAAACTAGTAAACAAATTAAAAAGGCATGTATTTTTTTGACATATTAGTTGACTAACTAAACAAGACATGTATTTGTATGACACAAAACTTCGGACCAGGTTCATTTCGGAGAAAATAGGATTCTTAAGGAAAATTCACACTAGGTGGTAAACATCCATCGGCTTCCCGTGAACCCCCGGGAACCCCTATGTCCGCCCCTACAAAACTAACTCATACCACATTTAACAACTAAAATTCATCAGAATGCTATATAATTGCTTCTGTTTGTTAGGAGAGATGTCCAAATTTTCAGAGTTTAAGGTCGTATGTGTTTATTCATTAGAAATTTGTCAAATCGGACTCACGTGTCACCAGACTCAAATTCTAAAGCCTATCAGAAGAAGCCAAATATACATAAAAATGATATTAAAAAAAAGGGTCCAAATTTATGTTATAAGGTCCTCTATACATGATGCACCTAAAAGCGGTTAAACTGCACCTTGGCTGATGTGTCTATGAGGTGTCGCATCACTATGCATCCGTTTATAGCAACGCATTGGGTGGCTGATGCGATAATGCCTGCATCGCCTCGCCTCAGACGCTCTTTGGTGCGCAGGTTTTAAAAGAAAAGAACTAGTAAAAAAATGCATACCTAAAGCTTTACTCTCTCCAAGATTCTCCTTGTTTGTGCATCGACATTGGAAGCTAATAGATGTAATACTTTGCTAAAAAAGCCATCCCCAATAGAGCAACATAATAAGTAATGTGGGTTACTGAATTACAAACAACTGAACTACATGATGATTGTACATCACATATCACACATTTTACCCTTCTCGCCAAAACATAAAATTAGACAATACCTTTTATCCTAAAATTTTGTTTAGCAGTCTCAATAGACAATAATTATTAATGATTGCAATTAAAAAAAAAACAAACACTAATCCTGCTGCTGGCATTTTGGTTGAGTCCGGATACTGGAAAATATAGCAACCTTGATTTCTGCTGAATAATTTTAATACAAAAGGGGGACAGGACAGGTACCTTAAAATTAGAGGAACGATGTAACAAGTTGTTTCTCGGAATGGAAACCGAAGGCTTTATTGTCATACTACATTGACCAGACATTCGAGATCGATCAATGATTTCACTTGATCACAAAATCCCAAATTTTGCATACTCACGAGTTCCATTCCCCCCAAACCTGATTTTATATTTTAGAGTAAATTGCATTTTTGTCCTTGTGGTTTGGTCAAACTGCATGCTGGGTCCCCATCCTTTCGAAAATGCAGCGAACTATTTTGAACTTTGGATTGCAATTTGCAAATACAGTTCCCGACCGATGTGAAATAACAAAATTACCCTTGTCTTCTTCCCTTTTTTTTTTTTTTTTTTTTTTTTTTTTTTTTTTTTTTTTTTAATTATCAACAAATTACCGATCTTAGCATTACTTTATATTTTCTTGTTAATGTACTTTGTTTTTGAAAACAAATTCATCATTCTCTTGAGAAGTATGTAACGAGTAGATTCCAAAACACATGAATGATCATCAACAACAATAAACCATTAAACACCAAAACACCAAACATGAACGGTCATCGTCACTTGGTAGCGACAGCCGTCATTCGACTGCCTCCACCGCGTTCTGCCGCCGCAGCCATCTAAGATCCGACTAGTTGGACTAGATCTGTCGCATGGCTTAAGATCTGACGGGTTGTGTATGTTTGTTCCATATTTTGGATATATATATATATATATATAGGTGAGATCATGAAAAAAGTCCACTTTGGTAAAAAAGTGATAAAAGTGTACAAATCACCTCATCCTTTTTCCCTTCCCTTTTTTTCCCAACTCAAGGGGCCTTATTGTAACTTCTTTTATTTTATAAGGTTTATTTTGTAACTTTTCATCTTTTCCCTAATATAATACTCAATTCTATCTGTTATAGTCGCGACCGAATTTTTGATTTTACAAATGGTTTGTATCTACATTTTTTGAAGGTCCGACAGTAAAGTTCTTTTATTTAAAAGCCTTAACTTTGTACGCCACATCATTAATTCATACCAACACTTAAAATATGATTCTACAGCCTAGTACTTGTATACATAAAGATAAAATAATTGCATATAAATAAAATTTAATATGAGAAGTAAAAAAAATACACTTGAATTTCATCACCCACTACGTGGATTGTTGATACAAAAATTTGACTACTATTGTCTAAAAAATCATGATCAGGTCACTACAGCTTTTCTAAGGAAACATGAAAATGGGGGAAAAAACTAAATACAGGTTAACGTCACTCCGAGCGGCCCATCATGACGTGCTCCTACCGTTCCTTACTCGCTCATCGTGCCACATCTATACTTCAAGATACCTGATCTTTCATTGAACATGGACCGGATAGCAGCAGCCAACACATAACGAAGATGTAGAGCTCTTGTCACATTAGAAAGCAGAAGAATGTACATTACTTACACATAACCGCGATATCATTATCTGTTGATCCATTTATATTAACAAATCATTAAAAGCCTTACCATTGTGAACGTAGGCTTATCATTGCAGGCATCAACCTTAAAGAAACCTAATTGCTCCCACCATTCATACCAACAAAATGATACATTTAAATTGATACATAAAATTTTGTTGGGCTAGTGGGCTTAAACTAATGATTTTTAAAGGCCTTTGGTTAAAGTTGTACTAATCACAAAATGGCTATTTCAGCGTTTGACACTACCTGTTGAAGTGACTAACTGGTCGACGTCGAGGCCGCGCATCAGGAACTTATCAATGCATAAATTCATGTGTTTTTATCGTGAAATATGGCATAGTTACGACCTTTATTACCTGCAAAAAAGGTTTATTAAACCCGTCATTACCACAGTACCAACAAAATGGAAAAGTTACAAAACTATAAACAATCAAATAATTGAGGCTTAACATCTCTAGTCTTATCCAATATAATAGTTGAACAGTTCCATACAATCCAGGCATTACATCACTTCGTCATGCAAATATATGAAATAAATAACTACCTGGAAAGGCTTAATATATCTGACGCACTAAGCAAATGCAATCAGGACTAATATATAGATGATGAAAATGAATACTAACATATTTCACTTCAATTATCAGATAGGTTGTTTAGATAACCAATCCCAAACACCCTTATTGTTTGTCTAGTGTCTAATGTATCCAAACGCGAAGTAGATAGATAATTTTCATACATAATGTAACTACCTATCATTATAGTAGGCACGCGTAACCAAAATTCACCAGTCTTTCTAGGAGGGTGATACAAACCAGTAACCAAATCCACTACTTTAGATTCCATATTCGGAGCCAATAGTCCAGCAGAAGCATAATTATGAACATCTCAAGTATTAACTCCATGTATTCCCACATCATTTGATTAACTCATGCCATAACTCTAATATCTACCATTTTGATGCCCTAATATCTACCTTTTTGATGCACTAATATCTACCTTCCCGATGCACTAATCATACTCATAGATGCCTTAATATCTACCATTTCGATGCACTAATCATAATCATAGATGCACTAATCATACTTATAGATGCACTAATCATACTCATAGATGCCCTAATATCTACCATTTTGATGCACTAATCATACTCGTAGATGCACTAATCAAATAGATGTATCTGGAAATTGTTTTCCTGATATGGTCATATGGGCAATGTACGCCACATATGGTTCTTCTAAAAGAGCATCTTAGTGATACATACAACTCAAATACAGAATCTTAGTGATATATACAGCTTAAATACGGGAATAATAAAAAAGCTTCACAAGGAAAAAAATGCAAGATTAATGTGACCCACTAACCTCTTTCTTTCTTTGAGCAAGTGACATGATGTCGGTTTTATAGACAAGAATAATAATAATTCATTAAAATATGTACACTAACCTGATCAAGTAATAGAGTCTCAATGTCATTCTTCTTCTTCCTCAGTGCTTTAAAAAGCTCATCTTCTGTCATCAGCTCCAATAACGCATCTGGACCAAGCTCTGATATTGGGGGAGAGAAGCCGGTTGTGATAAAAATATCCTCACTAGTTGTGGAAGTTGATCAAATTAAGGACAAGTAGGAACTTACGCACGTCGAGTCTAAGCATCAAAATAATAAATCTATATACTAGTTGTGGAATATTTATCAGCAACATTGTTTAGTGATCCTTTCAATGCACCAGTTGCCGGAGAGTCTTGAACAGAGCTGAGGTCAATATTTCCATATATTAATAACAAGATAACACAATGTATTACAAAGTCAAAGAAATCGGTTCCAATACATAGTGACATGTAGAGTAAAAAGAAACAAATCCAAGTCGAGAAACATCTACATACCAAATCCATGATATTCTCATTTGCAACTGAACATAAATTCACAAACCACTTAATCTGAATCCTTCCAACATGAAGACCCGTGTAACTCGCAATTTCCTAAAAATGCAAAATGAAGTTATAAATTGATGACCTAGCTCAAAAATTTTAACAGCAGTCATCAATCACCAGATGACTTGGCACAGAACATTGCTTTGATGCACTAATCAAACAAACAGATGCCCTAACTTATAACATGATACTCTTATTACTAACAAATGCCGTAAAACATTTTTTGCTGCACTAATCAAACAAACAGATGCCCTAACTTATAACCTGAAGCCCTAATTTGTTCATTGATGCACTAAACATACAAACAAATGCCCAAGTATTTCCAACGATGCACTAAACATAGAAATGGATGCCCTACTATGACCAATGATGCACTAAACATACAAACAGATTCCTCAAGTATTTCCAACGATATACTAAACATACAAATGGATGCCCTACTCGAAATTATAATATAAGTTATGATTTGTTTACACATTGATGCACTAAAATGTCAAATAATTCAAAAATACTCGAAATTATCATCTCTTTACACAATAATGCCCTAACTAATTCAACAAAATTACAATTAGCATTTGTTTACACATTAACGCCCTAAAATAAGTTTTTTTCTTAATGTTATTTGAGTTATTATATATTAATTTAAATGATTAATCAATCAACAAAATTACTGAACTTACTGTTGTATGTATTTCCGACGGGTAATTGATATCATTGATTTGACTTTCGTTGGTGGCGGCCAGTGGTTGTAATAACGGTGGCGTTTCGATGGTGGCGGTGCCCGCGGTGGTTGTAATGGTGGTTCCCGATGATAATTAGTTATGAAAATCGTGGTTGTAATGGTGGTTGTAATGTCGGTCCAGTGGTGTGGGGAAAGAGAGAATGATGGATTTTTTTTGTATGAAAATGATCGTATCTGGTTAATCCCTCTCTTTGTTTGTTTTTATTTTTAACTTTTACCCTAAACTTTCAAGTGTTTTCAATATCTACCCTATAATTTTTTTTCTCACTTTTCTATCCAAATACACTTTTCTCTAGAACCCTACCCTATATATATATATATATATATATATATATATATATATATATATATATATATATATATATATATATATATATATATATATATAGGGTAGGGATCCAGTAAGAAGTAAATTAAAATAAGAAGTGGTAAGAAGTGACCAAAACCACACATTTGAGATGCAACGACTTGCATTAGATGCATTTCTATTCATATAGATGCAACATCTTGAGTTTCGAAAGTTAGTTTGATGTATAGATGGTGCAAATTGATTTTCATTATTTTAGCACGTGCACAGGAACAAAAAATAAGTGAAATCAAGAAATGCATATAATATACGTATATGCATCTGATTAAAAGCTAGAAAATACACTATGGTGCGTTATAATGCATCTAAGATTATAGGGATGCATCTAATTTAGGTCGGTGCATCTCAGATTTGTAGTTATAGTTCTTCTTATTCCTTCTTATTTTAAGTAATCTTCTTATTTGATCCCAGCTCTCTCTCTCTCTCTCTCTCTATATATATATATATATATATATATATATATATATATATATATATATATATATATATATATATATATATATATATATATATATATTTATTTATTTATTTATTTATTTTTTAATTTTTTTTTTATCTATGTGAGTGTTTGATACCATATTTAATATTCTAGATCTATGTGTCTTTGATTTGATTTTTGGGAGTTTGGTATTTAAGTATTATGTGTTTGAAAAAGAAAGAGAAAGATAACTTTTTAATTAGATTTAGTGAGTGAAAAAGATACGTTGGTTTTAAAGATGATAACAATTATTCTAGTGGGTAATGATATGTGTTTGTGTTGTTTTTATAAATCTAGGTTCAAATTAAAGATGAGAAATATTCATGTAAATACTCAAAGGGAAGAAGACAAAGGGTATTTTAGTCATTCAACTTTCACCAAAGATCGAATATGCAGGCCCGAGTTCAAAGTAGAGACGTTTGATGCTCTTTCGAAAGGATGAAGACAAAATATGCAATTTGGCCAAACCATAAGGACCAAAATTGAAATTTACTCTATGCTTTATTTCCGGTTCCAATTTTTTGATCTTTAGTGTAAACGAGTGTTGGTACCCGCGCGTTGCTGCGGAATTTTTTTGTTGCCGTTAGCTATTTAACGTGAAGTTAGTTACCTAGGATTGACTTTGCAATTGATGTATAACATGAAGGACCATTATGTGAGGATTAAATTTGCAATGAACCGCTGAGATGAAGGACAAAGTGCGTACAATTTTCTTTTAAAGGTTAAAGATAACGGTCGTTAGTTAACAGCCGTTAAATAACTAACGATCGTTAGTACTGTAAAAAAAAAAAAAAAAAAAAAAAAAAAAAAAAAAAAAAACTGTAGAAACCACTGTAGCAGCTACAGTGGTTGTTCCCATCATCATCCCCTCTTTTAGTATATATATATATATATATATATATATATATATATATATATATATATATATATATATATATATATATATATATATATATATATATATATATATATATATATATAATTGCATATATTCCTCTTTGATTTAGTTGGGGGTGTCAAACGAGTAATCAGGTTGGGTATATCGGGTTTTGAAAAAATAAAACTAACCCCAACCCGACCCTATAAGGTATCGTGTTTATCGGGATGCAAGTTGTTGGGTTGGTTCTATCAGGTTATCGGGGTTACATGCTAATCTCATCCCACAATTTGCTTTATTTATTAAACTACCACCTAATATGAAATTAACTTAAATATTGAACCAAGATGACACCAATATTTCATTTTTCCCAATATATAACGAAAGAAACAAGAAGGGTGTTTATTCAATTAAGTGCTTTGGAGTGATGTCTAGTTTAGGCACTTATTTGAGAGAAAGAGGGGTTTTTATGCGTCTATGCACTAAGATGAAACAAGAGTTTGGGCCCACTCAATAAGTGGAAAAGAAACATCCTTAAGTATATTACAAGTTGGCATTGAAATTTTTGGGCAGTAGGTATCTTATTTTGCCTCAAGTAGCAACATAAACTTTGCAAACCAGAATAGTAAGCTACTTATGCAAACCACAATGCACTAGAACCAAACATTTGAAGATGCAATTTATCATCTCTTATGTGGCAAGCTTTACTTATTAAGAATTGTGACTAATATAGACTGTGACAAAAAGTGATTCAATTAAAAAAATTATAGACTTTTAATGGGTTTTAATAGTTCATGGGGTTTATCGCGTCAACAAGATAACAAATTAATTAAGATCCTAACCCAAATCTATTAGGCTATCGGGTTTAGTGGGTTGACCCGATAAGCTAAGTTGGAACCGAATCAATCCGACCCTATAAGGTGTTTTCGGGTTGACCCATTTGACGCCCCTTTTGGCAGGTGATTTATGGGCGGGGTTGTTATTAGGTAGAGTTTTCGGTTTATCCATGAAGTTCTAAATACTTTTTTATGAGATATGATGTCATGTAGGGACTTTCTTAAAAATATATATATATATCAACGGATAACATTTTCTTTTCTAAAACAATCTACAATTACTTTCTCAAAAACATTATTACAAGCTAAAATTTTAATTTTTCACGAGATATGCGTTTTGTTTAAACTTTAAAACCAAAAATCTATGCTTCACATAAGGATAGAGTTTAAAATCATAAAAATAAAAGACAAAGGGATTAAAGTGGAACTTTCAAAAGAAGTATGGTTAAAGAGAAAACCACAACTTATAAGCCTCATACACTTTCTTACGTCTTTGGGTTTGTGTTTCCCACAAAACTCCTGTACTCAATTTCCACTATTAAAGTACAAACTTAAGCTCTTTTTTCCTTTGAAAACTCTAAAATTTTGATTCTTGTCGTGACAAAATTACATTCTTCTTTCTAAGTCCTGGTGTCCTTCAAAAGTGAGTTTATACCTATATAAAAGTTTAAAATAACCAAGGCCCCAAAAAATGGATTCCCTATGCGATTGATCACCCCGCACATGCATAAATTCGGCCCTACTGTTGCCCATTGTTACACCGTTCGTCCTTGTGGATTGTGTTACCCAGCAAGTAACGTGACCGACAAGTATCGTGACGATACTTGTCAGCCAACAAAAACCACAATAGACCAACCATGGGATGTGATGTTGAATAACGAAGTCTTGGCGCCTTTATTTTATTTTTTTTTATTTTTTTTGAAAGGCTATATTATATTTAAAGAAGGTTCAAAGTAGGAGACAAAACAACAACGATAAGGAAGAAAAAGGAACAAAAACAAACTACCAAAAGAAACCACAATCCCTAAAACTAACTGCAAGTAGCAAAAACAAAACCCAAATCCTATGTCCAAACACCCTAAACAATCAAGAAAAGAAAAAAAACTTACATTAGACCAAAGAGATCAATAACCTTGGACTACGAATTCACAGCTCCAATCAAGAGTGTTAATACAAAAATCGCCTAAAAATGTTATTTATATTTTACGATCTTTGCTAAGTTTTGTTAATGACAAAATATGAACTTTAGCTAATAGTAAATCATCACTTTAGTGTTTAAGTCTTGTTTAACTAAGATTTACATTTCCTTTTAAACAAAACATTGTTTTTATTTCTTAAATTAGAAAGTGTCTTGTCACATCACATTTATTTCTTTAAATAGAAATATCACATCACATTTATGGTAAGTTTGTCATTATACATTTATGGAAAGAAAGTGTGTTTGACTAACCATAAGTTTTCTTGTGCAAGTTGTGTTTGACTAGTGTTTATGTGATGTGACCTTGTTTGGTTTGGAAGATTTATTGCAAAACCAACTGCAGCCCTGACGGACCCCTGGGGATACACGGGCGGAACCCTTCTGAGGGGTCTGCCGTATCCGCCAGACCTGCAGAATGTTTTGCTATAAATACCAAACCACTTGTTAGTTTTGAGTCACCCCTTTAGGACATATTTTCACATACTCTCTCAACTAACTCAGTAACATTTTGACTTGTGTGATTCTCTTATGTAGCAAGGGACTTCACAAGATCATTCAAGAAGTTACAAGCTTCAACTCTAAAGTTGCAAGTCTTGGTAGATTGGTCATGTATAAGCTTTGGTAGTTTATACTTCATTTGTGTCATGTATGTTGAAGTGATTGGTTAGTATTTTAGGCCTCAAAATACGTAGTGTGTCGGGAGTTGTTGTACCCTTGTAAGAGAACTAACGGGAGTGGTTGTACCCTTGGTAAAGAACTCGACATCTAGCTTAGTGTCAGTAAAAGTGTAAGCGACGATGGGAGTGGTTGTACCCGTGTAAAAGAACTCGACATCTAGCTTAGTGTCGGTAAAAAGTGTAAGCGACGTTGTAAAGGTTTTCTCCGCCGGTGAAAGGAGCTTGTTGATTAGTGCTTATAACTCTCGAGTTGGAAACTCGGGGCGTGGATGTATGGCAAGAAAAAAGAGTCCTTGTAGCCGAACCATGATAAACAATCGTGTTGTGGTTTGATCGTTTCTTTCTTTATCTTTGCTTATTACATGTTGTCTTTTAGGTAGAATTGCTAGTCACACATAAAGCTTTTCAAAGAATTAAAACAAGCAAAGTTGTGCTTATATCTTCAAACAAATGTAAAGCTTTTCAAAGAACTAAACAAGCAAAGTTAGGATCATCACAAGTAAAGCTTTTCAAAGTATGAAACAAGTAAAGTTAGAATTGTTATTCACATGAAAAGCTTTTCAAAGAATCAACATATAACGTTGTGTTTATATCTTTAAGCAAACGTAAAAGTTTTTAAAAGAATATTCAAGCTAAAAAGGATACAAAAAGCGGTAAACTATTCAACCCCCCTTCTAGTTTTCCACAAAGAGGAATGGATGAGCAATAGACATAAATCCATAATTCCAACGTAGTTAAAGAGAAACAACTACATAAGATTTCAATGATAATATAGAAATATTGTACAGTAGTAATTTAGAAACAACTACATATGAATCTGAGTATATATTGTAATCATAATTAAAATCCATGTTAAATGCAGGGCAAGCACACATATAAATCCAAATCTAATATCAAATTCTAGTTATACTCTCTAACTCAGGGTTATCCACTTAAATGGGTTCACGGATGACATGTTTAACACTTTTTCAAAGTAAATCTTTGATAAGATTCTATGGTGGTGCTTTCATTCAATTGAGCCAATATTCTACAAGTGCAAGGAAACCAAAAATCTCAAACATGAAAGGAATAGAAATATGTTAATTTTCAATGTATGCTTTCTCGTGTTTTGTCACTTTGTACGAGGCAGCTTTCAAAGCAGCCTGCCCCACTGTAAAACCGTGGCTACTGAAACCCACGAGAGGAGAAACCCCGATTAGATCCAACATGCATGTTTCCATCCAAAAACCAAAATGTTTGCCGGTCTGAGTGTGGATCTTTTAGTTGTATTGATGGATATGTTTGGAATGTTGTTAAATGGATAGTGTCAGTTAAAGTATCTGATTTTCAAAATAAGTTGTTAAATGTGGTAGATATAAGTTATAACTTAAAAATAGCGCGTGTTTGGGATCGCTTGCATATTGCAAGGCTTTAGCGGCTTATTAAATATATGAAATAAGCTAATTAGAAGTGTTTGGATGGATATTTATTTTGTTTGCTTATGTTTGGAGTAAACAAGCACATGGAGATGTGGTTAGGGGCGTTTGGGATTGACTATGCATGTTGAAAGAAATAAACACTTTTAATTATTTGGATGGCTATTAGTAGGTTTTTTAATTTTTATTTTTATTTATTATTTTCTTTATTTTTTTCGAGTAATTAGCACATGGGGACATGGTTAATTAGGATTTGTTTAGGATTGTGTATTTTAAGTGCTTATTGCATATATTAAACAAGTATTAAACTTAAGTGTTTGGATGGATATGTTCGATAGTAAATAAGCACATTGGTGTGTTTATTATGAAGCAAGAGGCATTTTCCGAGTTACATATAAGTTGTATCTAAAGATAAAGATAAAGGAAACTAAAAACACTTCTCAAATATACGCAATCTCAAACACTCCCATAGGATTATGTAAGTTACTCATTAACTTCTCTCTTTCAATTGAAAATGGGATTTGTATTCGTATTGTTGTTTCAGTTTTGAACTTGTTAATTCTATTTAACGACAACATTTTGCTTTGCTTGAACGCGAAGCAACATAAACGAATGATTACCTATATTCATGTTACTTATCATGTTTTATGTTTGAATGACGACGTCATATTCATGTTACTTATCATATTTTCTATGTGTAGCATTATTGATTCTGTTGCTTAAACGAGAAATTACTTTTGTAGAGTAACACTAGAATCGTAAGCCTTCGCTGCTTGACCGGGGAAGATATGTATGGAGATATGGAGATGAAGTCGATTGTAAGAAATAACATATTTCTTTATTAGCTATTCTTACTACGAAAGTGTATATAAAAATTACATAGTTCCGGGTAGTTGGGATTTAGGTTCGATAAGAAAGATGATATGGAGTACAGTCTTATTTTATTGATGAGATCATTGGGATTTTGGGAATTGACTGCATTAAATTAATGCATGAGATTGAAAGGGACCAATAAATTTACAATAGTAGGTTTGTATTTAAGACTGTCAAAGTACATAGAATATAACAACTCCAAATCATATAATCACAGTGTTGATAGAAGAACATCTAATTCATTATTTTGTTTGTGGATAGATGACTCAGATTCTTATTGTTTTAGAGGTTTAGAAGGTTTGGAAGAATTTGACGAAGGAGCACCAAAAAAGCCCAACTTTCTTTAAAGCTGCTAGAAAGCAATAGTGAATTCTCCAGCAAGTTTCTTGGTGCCATTAACTAACATAAAACATATTCTCCCATCTCCCACATTTCATCTTTTTAAATGTATAATTAGATCAACTCTAACTACACGGTGACCACCCAATCCCAACTTTGTAAATTCTTACCTTCTTTTGCATTTCCAGCTTTGTCCAATTCCAGGCAACGACATAAGACTGCAACTTTTATCTGCTAAAAAGTAATTTCATGTTTAATCAACACAATAAATAAGCCTCCACTAAGAATGTATTACAAGTTTCATTCACATTTGTAGCTAAAACCAAATACACCAAAATATAACTAAATGTACATTCAAAAAACATCTACTACTTAAAAATAAGCACCTCCATGTGCTTATTTATTCAAAAAAGAAAAAGAAGCCGATTAATATTTAATATGCAATCCCAAACCCCCCCCCCCCCCCCCCCCCCCCCCTTAGCACCACCCAATGCGCTTATTGAAACGTGCTTATTTACTCCAAAATTGAGCACACAATCGATAGCAAATAGTTATAGAAAGACATGTAAGTAGCTTATCACATGTCAAATATATTAGCATGTCAAATATCCACTCCCAACACCCTCTTTTTTCATGCAAAGCCAAACACCTCCTTTATTTACAAATCCAAACACCCTCTTATCTTTGCAAATCCAAACACCCCATTTATTTTTCAAAGCCAACCCCTCCCCTACAAAGCCAAACACCCCATTTTTTGCATGACCAAACATCCCTATTCACATTATTTACTTATTTCTATAAAAACAACCATTTTATGAATATATAAATAAGGTATAACACAACATTCCGAAAACATATCCATCCATCATATTAACGACGCACCTACACATGTGCCAATTAAAATGTGCTTATGTATTCCAACAATAAGAGAATAACAAATAACAAATATCTATCTAAACACCTTATTAAGCGTAATAACACCAAGAATCCGAAACAGAGGCATCCATGCTAATAATTACTACTCAATAATAATAATAATAATAATAATAATAATAATAATAATAATAATAATAATAATAATAATAATAATAATAATAATAATAATAATAATAATAATAAGAAGAAGAAGAAGAAGAAGAAGAAGAAGAAGAAGAAGAAGAAGAAGAAGATATACCTTTAGCGTATTAGTTAAAGTAAGAGCACAGTCCATGACAGTTTTCAATCCCATACTAACAATTGATTGTTGTTGCTGAAATACAACAATGTATCAAGTTAAAAGACTTAAAATTACAAAATAAATCAAACCTTTGTTTAAGGACTCCGAAAACTGACAAAACTGCAAAAATAAGTAATAGTTGATATAAAGAACTTAAACCTTGAACTTCTTATAAAAAGAGTTGGTGGTTGCTTTTCGATATAGGTTCGCAAGGACTAAATCCGGTGATGATGAAAAGTTATTTTTAGCCATTGCAATAGAAAATGTGAATCAAGATTTTAATAAATTTGGAAATTTGTTATCGTATTATGGCTAGAAGATGGTTTTAGCACTAGTGAAATAGTAATGGTATCTCCATGCAGTTTGTATGGATGGGACTGACTCCACGTAGCAAATGGTGATGTGGAAAAAGCAAAGCGGATGCGTAAAAATATCTGTTGAGTAGTAAATGCGGGTCAATAGGAACACATTGTATAGTTTTGGTAATTTGTAGCCCCATTAATTTTAAATGGAGTGTATATGTAGAGATACTTGCTATATTTGATGTTATGGGGTGTTTGCCAAAGCTTTTTTGAGCTTAAGCTTAAGTCTAATAAGCGGTTTATGTCTAATAAACAGTTTATGACTTATGGTATATGAGCTTATAATCTAAGATTGGGGGTCTTTATATTATCATATGATAAAAAAAGGTGAAAAATGATTTGAAAAAGTTATATAAACTAATAAGCCACAACTTGAAGCTCATTAGCCTATACTTTATAAGTTTATTCTTGTTGTATAAGCTAGTAAGATTATAAGCCATATATAAAATCTAAAAATACCCTCTAAGTATATGCTTAAATAGACAAAATCTACTATATAATTTGGTTTATGTAATTTAAAAATTATTAATGTATTTAATTGTAATTTTTGGGATTTGCTAACCATTGCGTATGAGTTATGGTTAGCCATTTATGTATTTGTAAAATTAAGAAGAACATCAACCATCTTATTTAACATTAAATTTCATGTTTGAAATAATTGAATGAGGACGCGTCAGCTTTGAGGACGCCTTTTCCTTAAGCATTTAATTCTCCATCTAAGGTTCGTATCTGCCCAACTTCTCGAACAGCTAGGTGTGACAAAATTTCATAATTATTATTAAATTTTCAATTATATTATGCTTGATCGTAACTGACAGGGCATAGTTAGTATAAGTTTTTTTTTTTTTTTTTTTTTTTTTTTTTTTTTTTTAATGTAAGTATTTTTTTTTATCTCTTTAGAGTTAATTTTATCGCATAAACGTATTTTCTATGTTTAAACGTTTCCGTATATTTTTATTACTCATGGGTGTTTGGCACATGGCATACATGTGCATTTAGGAGTGGTGAGTGGTGTAATTTTATTTGGCAAGAAGCAAGTAGATTTATCCTCTTTTTTTGGAATTCTACTTTTCAACGCATCAGGAAGTAGTATTTAGGAGCGTTGAGCATTTAGGAGTTGCAATGATGCAAAAATAAATCATTTTACACATTATAATTACAACTACACTACATCTACTTTATCAAGCATTTTTTTTTTTTTTTTTTTTTTTTTTTTTTTTTTTTTTTATAGAAAACCAACATGTATTGCTCACAACATAGCTCACTGTTACTATTGCCTAGGGCTGTCTAGTGAAATCTGAAGGCCATGTGCTAGATTTTTGAAACATGCCCTTTCACATCGGAATTGAAGTATATATAAAAATAGTGAACTGTAACTAGATTATTTTTTTGTTTTTATATCGATCAAACAACACATCAAATCTTCTTCAAGTTTAAATAAATTTTCTATACTTCTAAGTATAACTGTTGAGTTTTTAAGACACTTTATGATGATCCATGAAGTTCTAAATACTTTTAATGAGATATGATGTCATGTAGGACTTTCTTAAAAAGTATATATATAGCTGATAACATTTGCTTTTCTAAAAACAATCTGCAATGTTTACTTTCTATAAAACATTATTACAAGCTAAAAATTTAATTTATCATGAGATATGCGTAAAAACCATGATTTATACTTATCTATACTTTCTTTTGCACGATTTACTTTTCTAAATGAAAAATGAAGTAATATTTAAGCACGTTTGTTAAAAATTTCTATCACTCTCATTGAGACAAAACCCCTCTCGTTTACTAGGAAAATCAAGGTGGGAAGTTGAAGCAAATTCTTCGCAACCGCGTTAGATTTTCAAGAGAATATAGATAAGGTGTAAAAATTAAAAATAAACAAATAATTTGTGTTAACTAGGTTTTTTTTAGAAAAAAAAAAAATAATAATAATAATATGAGAGCTGCCAAAGATCAAAATGATCACTAAACTGGCCAATTCTAAACTATGACAAGGGTATATAGTTTTAAAATAACATATTTACCCAAACTCAAACACGGACATATTTACCAAAACATGTTTTAACTATATTCTACATCATATATTCAAGACTTGTATTTTAGGTATATATGACATTTTAATATTTAGAATGGGTATATATATAGAATTATCCCTTAAAATAATATCGAAAAAATTTATATTTGTCTCTCCAACTGAGGAATACAATATACTTTTTTTTTTTTTTTTTTTCACTTTTGTCTAATTATATGGCTTTATTTTCTTTTCTTTCGTTTCAGTACTCAGGCTTAGGAAAAACACTAGTGTTGCTCAACCAGTTGAAATGTTGTATAGTGAGAATGGGTTAAAAGGAAACGGGTTAAGAATAGATTGATTCATTAAAGATGAAATGTTCAAAATAAGTTAGCCAAAATAGGTGAAATAATTAAAGGTTATGCATCATGTTTTTTTTTTTTTTTTTTTTTTTTTTTTTTTTTTTTTTTTTTTTTTTATTATTATTATTATTATTTTATTATTTTTTTTAAACGGCATATGCTCTAATAGTGTTGCTGTAAATACATAAACGATATTGAACATTGGAGACATGCTTAAAGATTTGGCACATCTCTTCCTTTGCCTTCAAACTATGAGAACTGCTTGCACTTGATATTTGCTATTTAAAACGGAATGCAACTAAATAGACTGCCCAGCACATCGCTAATTTGAAGTGATATGAACATTGTTGTACGGCCTCACTAACAGATAGTTGATTTTTCACGCATACTAATACTAATATATGTATAAACCATAGTTGGAATGTTGGATGAACCAAATGGAATTGAAAGACTAGTTTTGAGATCCAACTATGAGTCGCAGGGGTTATTGTGTAATTCTATCATCTTCATTATCTTGATATACTCATCGTAACCTCGAATAGCTTCACGAACATCATCTATTGTCACATGGCCACCTCCTAGAACAATATAGATCAGAAACATCATCAGGATGTATGTATTAATTAATATGTAAAAGAAAGCTAGCTTCTTAATATTTATAACAAACCTCGATACTTGGCGGCTACTCTAGATTCAACGGCTATGTTTTCAAGATTAGCCCAACCTAAGCCCGCCGTTTGAGAAGCAACAAGGTTACAAATGGCTTCTTTGTCTTCCTCCATAATGAGATCTTTAAAACAAAAACCAGCCTTTTTTCGTCTAGAATCTTCGTCTGGTTTAGCCACATGAAATGTCTTGTAGAATTGGCAAGAACTCATAAAAGTTGAATCAAGTGTCTCATGACTATCAGTAGCAGCTATAACCACCACCATGCTTCCATCCTTATTGCACTTATCCATCTCGGTGTGAAGCTATAATATCACGAAAAACAGAAACTAAATTGCAGATCAATATAGTAATATACCATAGATTTTGAGTGCTAAAATGATTTAAGGTATGGGTTTAAGCGGGAAAGCAACAAGACAAAGAACCAAGGGGCTGAGTCTTCCTATTCACTCCCAATAGTTATGGCTAGTTTTATAATCATTATAGTTACAACAAATTTACATGATCATCGACAAACAAATTACCTGTTTAACCTCTAAGGCTGCATTTCTTATTATTTTTGTTTACCTTGATTAAATTAGGGTCAGATTCACAATTTTCTTGTTGGCTTGTAATCTCCTGTACATCATCAATGAAGATGATGGATGGCGAGCATCTTCTGGCCTCATTAAAAAGGCTGTTGATCATAACATCTCCCCTTCGAATATAACAGGCAGAAACGCAGAAAAAAGGTACTTTAGCTTCACGAGCCATAGCATGAGCCAATGTACCTTTTCCAGTTCCTGGAGGACCATAAAGCAAAACCCCAATTGGTAACTTTGCCATAAAGTTCTTGTATCCACTATTTCCGTGTAGTATAGATATAATCTACAAAGTTCAAATGCAAACAATTTCAAAGATTATATAACTAAGGTCATAAGCAAGTAATGTGCAACGAAAGACTAAACTTACATCTTGAAAGCTAAGTATGATATCATCAACATTTAATAATTCATTAAATGATACATTCATTGGTTCTGTCTTATGCGATTCGAGATGAAGTGATGAAACAAATCCCAAGGCCACCCTCTTTGAAATGGCACACAAGGCATGCTTTATTAGATCAAAAGGAAACAGCATGCAATTGAACCACACGGTCTGCAAATCGTGAAAAAACTGTTTTGGTAGTCCAAAATCACCCCCTGTCAAAATAATCAATGAGAACATCGGGTAAAGTACAAGACAAATATATGTTTGTAGGAGTGAAAAATGAACTAAAATAAATGCATACCAAATGAACTAGTCCCTGCCAGATTTTCATATTTTGTAGATCGACAATGGAAGCTGACAGAAGTAGAATTTTGCTACAAATCCATTCCCAATAGAGCATATAGCAGAATTATTAACTACTATACTACATTAGATAATTAGCAGCTAGGACATGCGGGAACATATATATGGAACTCATATTAGCATAAACTGTAATTATAAACATAACGAAACTAACCCCAGTTGTGACCCTGCCGCTAGCAGCGTTATTAAGGCCCGATAACGGAAAAGATAACAACCTTGATTGCTGAATGAATTAAACATAATTGCGTACAATGAGATTTTAAACCATCATCAGTAAAAACAAAGGGGGGAAAAGTGGTTACCTTAAAACTAATCAGATTATTAGAACGATGCAACAAGGGTAATGTTGGAATGCAAACAGGAGATTTAATTGCCATACATTGAAAAGCCATTGTATTTTCGCAAAGCTGAATGTGTTGTATTTTAATTATAATTTCTAATAGACTAATAGTGTTATCATTATCATAACAACAAGAATTGCAACCAAAGAAATACATCAACCCAGGGTTAATTAACTAGCTGTGTATGGGCTTGAAATTAGTGTGTGGGCCGGGCTAAGCAGAAGCTTGATACTTTGACTACCGTATAAAAAGTCAACTTTAAATAATTCAAAAAAAAAATAAAAAAAATAGACCATTATTGATTGAGAAAGTTCCTTGTATATGAGAATTGATACAGAGATATATTTTCTGTTTCAAATTGTTAGAGTTTGGTTTATATATTTGTTCTAACAAAAACAGTAAAGTTATGTTGTAGTGGAGGGACGCGTTAGTAGACAAAGGCCTACGAGTCAGCAGGGAGAAGACACAATACCTACGGTGCAACTTCAACAGGAACATGAATGTGCAGATCGAGGATGCATAAATCTGCATAGGCGAACATATCCAACAACCGAGAGATATCTCGGATCTATGATTCACGAATCTGAAAGGATAGAGGATAACACACCCTATACAAGCAGGATGTTTGAAGTGGAGAGTGGTCACATGAATCCTTTGTGACAAGAACGTCCCTCTAAAGCTAAAAGGAAAATTTTATAGAGTGGTGATTCGACCAGCTATATTGTATGAAGACAACCAAATGGGATGGAAGCGGCGGAAATGAGGATGCTAATATGGACTTGTGATAAAATTATGTTAGATATGGTCTCGAATGGAGCTTTTTTTTTTTTTTTTTTTTTTTTTTTTTTTTTAAGAGTACTCCAAGTTGCGGCTATAATCAACAAGATGAGAGAATAACGATTGCGATGGTTTGGGTATGTCAAGAATAGACCACAACAACAACTGTACATGAGAGTAGAGTCTAACATTGTCGATGGCTTGAGGAAAAGGGGTAGACCAAAGTAGTCCTTTTACCCTCGGGCCTCGGGTAAGACTGTAAGAGTGTTATTGTCAATATCTCACCTCCTCTACAACTCGCTCCAGCTGGATTGGGTATTGTTGTTGTTGTTGAGTAAAGTTCTGTTGTACCAAATTTTGAATAATCAACCTTCGATAAATCAAGTTGTTGTCTATAAGAGTACTTTTAACAGGATGGTGAAAAAGGGTTAAAAAAAATTTTAAGAGAGAAAGAAAGATCGTTTTACCATTGGAGCAATTGTGTTGAAAAATAAAAATGGTTGAGATGTTTTAACTTCTAAGTTCTAAAGCGTGGCTCTATTTTTTCAAAAACTTTTTAAAAATGAATTTAGACACGTTTTCATATTATTAATACTTTTCTCGAAACAAAATCCCTTTACATTGTTTTTAGAAAAATCAAGATAAGAATATTTTCCAAAAGACGCACCCTCTCACCCTTGGTGTTGCTCAACCAGTTGAAAATATAAATATAATGTGAATGGTTGATAATAAAAAGATGCATTAGAGATGAGAGATTCATAACAAGTTTATATAAAAAACAAGGAATTGAAATAGGTCCAAGAAAAGGTTATGTATTAGGTTTTGCTACTTCTAGCGTCAAGGCTATATAAGAGCTATTTACATTCTCAAAAAGTCAAAAGTCTGCAAATACATAAATGAAATGGAATTGCAAGACTCAAGAGTACTTTTGAGAACCAGCTATGAGTCGCATGGGTTGTTGTGTAACTCTATCACCTTCATCACCCTGATATACTCATCGAGCCTACGAATAGCATGAAGAACATCATCCATTGTCACATGATCACCTCCTAGAACAACATAAATCAAACACATTATCAGGATATATGATTCATTATGTAATGGAAAGTTGGTTTTGTAAAATTTATAACAAACCTCTCCAATTAGCAGCTACTCTAGATTGAACAACAACACTTTTAAGATTAGCCCAAACTAAGCCCGAGGTTTTTGAAGCAACGAGATTACAAATGGCTTCTTTGTCTTCCTCCATAATATAATCTTTATAATATAAATGAACCTTTTTTCGCCTAGAATCTTCGTCGGGTTTAGCCAAATAAAATGTCTTGTAAAATTGGCGAGAACTCATAAAAGCTGGATCAAGTGTCTCGAGACTATCAGTCGCAGCTATAACCACCACCATGCTTCCATCCTTGTTGCACTTCTCCATCTCGGTGTGAAGCTAGAATACCAAAAAATATATAAATTATATTGCACGTCGATACTATAAAGTTTGTGTGCTAAAATGTTTTACGGTATGTGTTTTATGGGAAGGCAACAAGACAAGAGCCAATCGGCTGAATCTTCCCTATAGTACAACAATTTTACA
Organism: Artemisia argyi; assembly: GCA_030686995.1. Classification (NCBI taxonomy): domain Eukaryota; kingdom Viridiplantae; phylum Streptophyta; class Magnoliopsida; order Asterales; family Asteraceae; genus Artemisia; species Artemisia argyi. Next base: position 69,397,780 of record CM060697.1, read on the forward strand.
TGATAATCATCGATAAACAAATTACTCCTTACTTGTTTAATATCTAAGGCAGTATTTCATATTATGTTTACCTCGATTAAATATGGATCAGATTCACAATTTTCTCGTGGGCTTGCAATCTCGTCTACATCTTCAATGAAGACGATGGATGGTGAGCATCTTCTTGCCTCATTAAAAAGGCTTCTAATCCTAACATGTCCTGATGCAATATAACAAGCAGAAACGCTGAAAAATGGCACTTTAGCTTCCCTAGCCATAGCATGAACCACTGTACTTTTTCCAGTTCCTGGAGGACCATAAAGCAAAACCCCATTTGGTAAACTTTCCCTAGATTTCTTGCAGTCACCGGTGTAGCATAGATATAATCTACAAAGTTCAAACGCACAAGTAATCAATTTCAAAGATGATATAACCGAGGCCATAAACAAGTAATGTGCAAAACAAGAGACTAAACTTACATCTTGAAATTCACGTATGATATCATCAACACCCATTAATTCCTTAAATGATACATTTATTGGTTTTGTCCTGTGTGATTCAAAATAAAGTGATGAAATAAATCCTGATACCAGCCACGTGTGTGTAAGTTTTGAAAAGGCAGACAAGGCATCCTTTACTGCTCCTAAAAAAAACAACGGATTGAAACACTGAATTAACAACTTGGCCCAATTGTTTCACTAATTCAAAATCATCCAATTTCAAAAAATAATTAACCATAACTATCGTGAAAGTACGAGACAAATATACATTTGTAGGAGTGGAAAAAACAACTCAACGAAATGCATACCACATAAACTAGTCTCTGCATGATTTTCATCTTTTGTGGATCGACAATGGAAGCTTACAGATCTAGCATTTTGCTGCAAAACCATCCCCAATAAGCAACACAATCATTAAGCACAAAACATGTTTAGGGAAAGAAAACACCAAAATTATAAACTACAACTACATTAACCTATTAGCAGTTGGGATATGCAGGAGCAGATATATGGAATTCTAATCCTATTAGCATAAGAATCTACATTAGGGAGAAAAAAAAAAAAAAAAAAAAAAAAAAAGTCTAAGTGAAAAGCGTAACACAGAGACAGGGGCGAATGTATGTATTTAGTATAGAAGCATAGCCGGCAGTCTCTCGACAATTAGTCAGTCAGTTAGACCCTCAATTCATTAGCAAAAAACCAAAGTCAATCAATTTTTTTGTTAGGAGCTCTTGGACCTCCCTATTATATTTCTCTGTCAATGTTTTCTACACTAGAAATGAAGTGAGATATTATTCCAATATACAAAATCTCCTTTTCTGTATCCTGCTCTAATGTGTGAGTAAAATAAAGCCACATATATAGTACTGAACTGGATCACTTTCAAACGAAACATCAAGCACAGTCAAGCTATAAAATTTATACTCCCTCTGTCACTAAATAAATGTCCACTTTGACTTTTTACAGTCTTTCTTGTTTTTAACTTTGACCTTAAATATTTTTTTTTGTGTTATATAATATTTGAAGAAAATTATACCAATGAAAATACATTTAAAACTCAATCCATTAATCTATTTTGCATCAAGTGTTATATAACACAAACAAAAATATTTAAGGTTAAAGTTGAACAAGATAGACATCAAAAAGTCAAAGTGACATTTATTTAAGGATGGAGGGAGTAATAGCGAAGTCGCAAAATCAAACCTTGTGCGTACTCTGAAACTTCCAAAGATTATGAAAGAAAAATGTCCACTTGCTTGTTGAATAATTATACATATGTGCATGTCAATAAAAACTTTGTTGCATTAGTAACCTAACTATTGCAAGAGCTAAACAAAGGTGGAACATTGTGAGCCAACTACAGCTGCTTTGCCGCAAACTTGTTTTGACTGATTATTTTGCCTCTACTTCCTAGATAATATGTATAAGCAACAACAATACCTAAATACTGCACGAACGAGTAAGGGGAAGGTAAGATGTTGACGGTCGTGTCCCTAAAAACTTATTAATTACAATATTAAAAAATCAAGAAACTAACCCTGATGCTGGCAGTGCGATTGAAGCCGGATACTGGAAAATATAACGAGTTTGATTTCTGCTGAACATATTAAATTAAACATATCAGATAGCTTTTCATTCCAAAAAAAAAAAAAAAAAAAAAAAAAAAAAAAAAAAAAAAAAAAAAGATCCTACCTTGAAATTAATCTGATTATCGGAACTACGGAACAAGGATACTGTCGAATTGGAAACATAAGACTTGATTGTCATACTACATTGACCAGCCATTACAGATTTCGATTAATCTTAAAATTACCAAATTTTATAATTAATTCTATTGCAGTCCGTTTAGGGCTCAATTTCCCCCTAAATCTTGCTTTTTATATTATTATTATTATTATTATTATTATTATTATTATTATTTTAATTAATTTTAGGGTTAATCATCACTTTAAAATTCAAAATGTATTCAAATTTGTCACGTATATCACATTTAAGCATCGAACAAAAAGTTTTTTATTCTTGCCCTAAACTTTTGATTTCGGTCAATTTGGTGTATCATTTTACCAACCCAACCGGTTGCCTTTTTTTGAGTTTTTATTTTATTTCCACATAGAGTGTCTGTATCCACCTTGGTTATTCCCTCCGTCTCAATTCCCGCCCAAAAACTTTTCCACCTACAATCTTATCTCCCCAACCCCCCGCTTCACTTCTACAATTTCCATATATCACTTCTACCCGCACAACACTTTTCTCATGAAATCCCTAAATTTTTTAAAATCTTGAATAAATCAAACTGAATGTCGTGTTGCTCGATTTGGCCAAGTAAAAAGGTTTATTTATGTTTTCTTTAACTTTATTTACCCCATTTATCATAAAATATTAATTATGTTGAACTTTGTCCGTTTTAATTGTTTTATATTCAATTCTTGGGTTTTAAGTCGTGTTTGTAAATTTTTACAGGTCTAATGGATAGACCAAACGATATTATTTTTAAAATACACAATGATGGTGTATTTTACTTCGAACCATTAAGGTATGAAAATGGCTCGGTTATGTAAGTGATGGCGTGTACCACTTATAGGGGTATGTTTAGTCCACTCTTAGATATGTTAGTTGCCAAGCTTCAGCAAAATATATGGGCTTTGTTTATCTTCATGAATCTTTAGCTTTTTCGTCATCTGTCTTTGTCTTTTAGTATGAGTAAACAGTTTTGAAGATGTTGTCGTTGCTGGTGTATAGATGAAGTTGAATATGAAGTAGTTGCATCCTTCGGTACCTGTTCCGAATAATTAAGATTCGTTTGCAATCTTGTTGAAGATTGACTTGAGGTTATTGTTGTTATCCATAATTCATGATTTCCAGTTGATCATCGAGAAGTCCTATTATGTGGTTCTTTCTTTACAACTGTTTTGAACATGACCAATTGGTTCACACCTTAATTGGTACCAATAACCTTTGAATCCATGAAGATCGTTTTCAACTCTTAGAAGTTTCAAGAAGTTGACATGTTAAGTATAAGTACCGCTCTCTCAAGATTTCCACTTGATCATAGTGAGCATTCCTTACTTAGGTTTATTCACTACAAGTCTTAAATATGTAACCAATAGGTTATCATCACGAACTTTTTGAACCGTTATCATTTATTGAGTTATCTCAAGATAATAACCTGAGGTTAGTAGGAGTACCACATCATCAGGGTTTCCAATCGATCTTCGTGGACTTTCGTTGTGAGCTTGTTCCACTACGATTGTTAAGGATAAAATGTCTTGTCATTCCTCGATGTTAGGTAACTTTAATCACTAGTTATGTTAGGACCGTTATCAATACATTGGAAAATCCAAGTATAGACCTACACCATCATGATTCGATTTATTAAGGAATCTCCTTAGTAGGGTTTCTATCTCAAAGTGTTTGGAATATCCATAGAACATCCACACTTGTTGTTCCTAGATTGGATGCCTCATTTAAGCTTACGACATATTCAGGTGAATCGTTGAAGTAAGCATGAAATGTTTTCTCAATGATTAGGTCCTTAACCATGAATATACAACATATTGGATCACATATATTTCCACTAAACACTTGTCTAATCAATCAAGAATCAACTTAGTGACCTATTGTCAGTGTTGATTGATGTTAACACCGATAGGATTTTCATTCAATCATTATGAAATACTATGTGAGTACCAAGACTATGAATGTTCTGGCAAGATCTTTAAGGATTTTGCTTAGGAATTTGTACAATTTGTCTTCTTTGATGGTGAAGAACAAGTGTATTAATGTTAAGTGCATCCTATGCTGATTTTATATTTTATCTCTTTGGCTCTAGACTCGATAAGTGTATTTTGGTTTTAGTAAGCGGAGGCTAGAGCATATTGTCACCTGCTTCAATATTAACATTTCTCGTAGTGAGAATTCGATAGATAACGTTTGTAATCTCTGTGATAAATGAAACATTTTTTTTGAGAAGTACTTGAGTGGCCAGGAAGGGTTGTGCTTTGCATCACTTGGTCCATGATGTCAGTATTCAATATCATACCAGATATCATCTTTATGATATCTGATAAATTATGCATTGACTCGATTTTTGTCCTAGTGTACGGAGGGTTTTCATTCCTTTAACCTCTTCATAACTATTCTTTTTCATTCTTCAACCACTTCAATGCATACCCAGTTGTCCTTTTTATCATCATATCATAATTTTTCCGATGACAACTCATGACATAGATAGCATTTTTCCCTTTCTCATTCTTCTCCAAGAATTAGGGACTTCTAATTTGTCTAAGGAATGACCCTGGGTAAGTCCCTCCACCTCTAGTTGAACCATGCGATATAATTTCAAAGATTTTGCATACAGAGGGAAAAGTAAGCACTTTGAGTCAAAGACATTTCGAGCTCTTTTAATCACATTTTCTCCCTTAAAAAATAGCATATATTCGATATTTTTAATATCAATTTCATTAAAAGATATTTTGTTTTGAAAGCAAATGGGGAGAAAAGTAAAGCATGATTTCGATGGAACATTTTGTTACTCCCCTTCAAAAAAATCACATTTTTTTATATATAAATTTAAACTTTTCATAATTTGAGGGAGTAATGTCTTGAGCAAAATTTTAAAAAGTTTTGAAAAACCTTTCAAAAAATTTTGAATAAATTTTGCTCAAGATTAAGAGGCTTCTCTTCATATCTTTTAGGATTGTTGTATGGAATGTACAACATGTCCTTTCTTTAGAAGTGCGGGTTATAGACTGAAATGTGCATAAGCCACTATTTTAGCTTAAAACTTTGATTGTTTTGATGAAATAGCTCAAAACTGGGAAAATATTTCTTTTCTTGTTTTTAGGATAAGTGCACTGAAACGTAAACTCTCCTATCTTTGAACAACGAGTCCTAAGCTGAAATTCTTAGAAGTTATTATTTTGAAGCATGAGTCCTAAACTGAAGTGTTTAGAATTCATTTTGGCATCAAATTAGACAGCAACATTTGGAACCTATTTAAACACGGTGCTAATGGGTTTACCAAATTTCTAAAATCATTTGTATGTTGTGTCAATTTGAAGTAGAGAAGTTGAATTTCAACGAGGATAAAATTAAGTGTTTCGTTTTGAAATAAGACTCATGGAATCAATAGAGATTTAAAACTCGTTTTCTTTTGCTATTTGTTTGAGAAACTTGTTGTTTCTTTTGGACTTTTAAAACTTGAAGAGAAGATTTCCATCTATTGTTGAAACTCGGCATTTTATTTCAAAAATTTGTTTTTGAAATAAATGAAAATCCAGCATTCTTTGGAATTTTCAAGGTAGAGTCATTCTTGTGTTGCAGCAAAAGCATTTCAGATTTAGAATACATGAAAGGTTTGGAATGACTTTGCTTTGGTTTGCAAACTTGCTTTACCGGTGTAAAACGAAAGTGTTGAGTTTGAAAAAATTGAATTTTTTCACTTGAAGCATTTGACTTTGAAAATCTTTTTGGGAGTAAATGTTTCGAAAGAGTTTGATTTCCTTGAAAACTTCATTCCTTTTTGCAAAGAATATGTTATAAATTGAAAAATCTTTTTCAAAAATGGTTTTGAAGATTCACGAGTGTAAACCTTTTTCGAAACACTTACTTTTGGTATAGACTTGTTTGAAACTTTAGATTTGTGCTTTGATCGGTTAAGAGAATCAACCTTGGCTTTTAAAGCATTGTGTGAAGTACTCAAATCATTTTATACTTTTTGAATACTTTTGAATAGAAAGATGATTTTGTGATGGGAGGTGATTTGCATACTTTTTATTTTGATTGAGAGATTCAATGTACAAGTATACATAGCACACTGTAAACATTGTGCAACTATGGTATGCATAAAATAAGGGGTCCCAATCAAACCTTCGAGTATGCAAATCAGTTCCCTTTTTTATGTCAGTTATTTGGTGCAATGAAACATTTTGGTCTTAAGGTATGCAAAATAATTTTCAAATTTGTCCATTTTGATTGAAAATTTATTTTTGGCCTCATCAAAATCTTTGGCTTGTTGTGCTAAATTCTTTTCAAATTTAACAATTTTCTTTTAAAACACACATTTTTCCTTTTGAAAAAGATGATCTGCTGTGATTTGAGAGTCTGACTTGTTTGAAATTTAAGTCTGAACCCTTCAATGTATAATTGAATCAAACAAGTTTTGTAACTCAAGTTTAAATGCATATTTTCTTTTTGTAATAATGCAACATTGTGTTGCATCTCAATATTTTTCATTTCAAGCTCTTCAAAATCAAACTTGATTTTGGCATTATCACATTTTTCCTTCGAAAATTCTCATTATCATTAAGCACCGATGTCAAAGAGTTTTTATAAGACATTTTCTCAATTTATGCAGTTTGAGTTCAAAAGAAATACTTTTCTTGCTTCAAGTTTTGTAAAATCTTTCTCAAACTGTGGAGTTCTTTTTTATAATTATGCTTTAACATCAGCTGCTTCTTTTGAAATTTTGTTTAATGAGTTTTTGAGATTAAGATTTTCCAATTTTAAAGAAGAATTTGGTTCAAAATTCACATTCTCATACTTACGTCGAACATTGATTTGAATGATTCAATTTAATTTGTGAAAAATTCTTTTGCAATATTAGGAATTAAACATTTTTTATTAAATTCGTTTTCAGAGAAGTAACATATTTTGAATCACCTTTTATTTTTGTGACAAGACTTTTTTCAAAGTAAGTAACTTGAGAATTGATGTTCTTGTAGCATTTGGATGAGTTTTCTTTGATATACCATTGAATTGAAGCTGGGTAATTGCTGATTATAAACCCTAGTTATTACAAAACCACCTTGATGTGTGAGTTTAGCATATATTCCTTTTTCAATTATTTTTTTTATTTTTTATTTTTTTTCTTCTTGAAATCATCAAATGGCGTATTTTTCTTTTATCTTTTGGTTCACATCAATTTGGTCCTCATTTATGTCAATTTTTTTTCCATACAAAGAATAATTTCATATTTTATTTTATTAAACAACTTTTATTACAGTTATTCATTCTCTTTCATTATATTTCTTCTAAAGCACACACCCGATCTTAATCCCGATCCAAACTTATCAGCAATATAATGCACCCAAGGTTGTTGGTTACATCGGGCCAGCATACTTAGTATGTAGTGGGCCTACAGCAGTGCTGACATTGATTTAAATTACTTTGGAGTAGAGGTGAAAAAAAATCGGTTTTTTCGGTTTTCGGTTTCTTAATAACCAGTTATAAAATATAACCAGTTTCGGTTTGGTTTCGGTTTTTCGGAATCAGTTTTCTTCGGTTATAAATGTTCGGAATCAGTTTTTTTCGGTTATAAATTTTCGGAATCGGGTTTTTTCGGTTTTTTACCGGTTCGCTTTTTTCGGTTAAAAATATTCGGATTCGGATTTTTTATCGGTTATTTACCGGTTCGTTTTTTTCCGGAATTTGACTAAAAACTTCGAACATTTATTTAATAAAATTGTTAATTATCAAACATATAATTAAACAAGATTCTCATAACTTTTATTTAAACAATACAATTATACAATCATAACTTTTATTTAAACAATACAATTATACAATCATCATTTGTGTAATGTTGTTTTCGGCTAGTAGCAACGGAGGAGGGAGTAGTGGAAGCTTGTTGTGATTGTGCGTTTTCCATTATAGCGAATTAGCGATATTAGAGCGTTTTTTAGAGATTAAAGAAAGAAATGAGATTATTTTTTATGTGTTTTCAACCCCAACTCATTACCTCTATTTATAGTGGCTTAAAACTCTCAAAAACATTCAAAAAAAACCAAAAAAACGGCTCTTTGGCTAACTAGCCGTAAGCCTCGGTAAAACCCAAAAAAACCCGAAAAAAACCGGGTAAAACCGGTTAAATCCGGTTAACGGCTATATTTATTTATTTATTTTTTAAAAAACGGCTCTAAATTTAAAAAAAAAAACGGACAAAACCGGGTAAAACCGGTTAAATTTATAATGGTAACTTTTGATTTTTTTTTAAACGGGCCACGTGTATATATATATATATAAAAATAATAATAATAATAAATAAATATAACTGGTTTTAACCGGTTTTATTTAAAAACCGGGTATACCCGGTTATATAACCGGTAAAAAATCGATTGGGTATAAAAACCCATAACCGGTCTAACCGGTTCGGTTAAAAAAAACCGGACCAGTTTTATTATAACCGGTTATGAGAAAAACCGGGTTCGGTTTAACCGCCGGTTAAAAAAAAAACCGGGTATACGTTTGCACCTCTACTTTGGAGCGCATCATTTCACATATTGGGACAAGAGTTGGAATGCTTTTAATCTAATTTATGGCAAAAGTTTTTTGTAAATCTTTTACCTAATAAAATAAAACCTCTAGTGGGAACTTTTGCATTTCAAAAAAATCAAATCATTCCTTATTAAGAAATAATTGAATTATTTTAAATTTTTTAGAAAAAATTATTGAATTAAAAAAAGCTAAATATATCCCGATTTAGCAAAAATATATAAAAAATCGTTTTTCAATTCTGATGAAAGAAAATTTAACAAATACACATGTACTTACTTGCTATTTATTGATACTTATGGACTAAAAATTAAAAGAAAAAGAAAGCGGCATTAACACGTACCACAAACAAAAGCTTTAGGAAAACAAATCGTGTACCCACTTTCCCTCAAACACAAAACCCTACACTCGAAGCCTCATTCCTCCATCTTTTTTAATCGATTTTGTGTTATCAGATTAAATCCAACAATCGTGGTACGATTTTTCTTTCCATGTGTTTATTCAGTTTCAACAACTGTAATACTTTGTATCGAATCAATGTAAACTCTAAGTCGATTTTCTGTTTTCAGTTAATTAATTGAATTAATCTGCTTATTTGATTTGCCTATTGTTTGTTTTTATTCCAGTTAAGTGATTAATTCGAATTCGGTTTGTATATCCGTTGGTTGTATGGCTGTTTTGCAGTTAATTGAAGATTGTCTAAATTAAACTAATTTAGACAATCTTTGGTTTTTTATTCAATCAAGTTATATACTCCATTTATTTGGATAAACATCGTTCAGAATTTTAGAGAAGCTATGGCTCTTCGGCATGTGTCAAGTGAACAAGTAAACTTTTGTATAAGACTCCTTTAAATTCAGGTTCAATTTGAGAATACATGTTATAGGTAGGCGTTTAATGTCTCTTACAAACTCCAATAAGCAGGATGTTGTGTTCGCGGTAAGCTAAAGATGTTTATTAGTATCTGATTAGCTTCATTAATTAGTTAAACAAATCAATCATCAAATCAATCATTGTTCATGACTCTGGATGAACTTTTTACTTGAGATATTAATGTTGATCTATGGACATGTATAAGGTACTTATTGTGATAATTCAATATTATGAGTAGTAATTTTTTTACATAAGCAAGGTGATGATAATATGATTTATGCAGGTGCCTTAAATTGGTGACTAGATATCCAATATCATAACAAGTTGGGTAACATATCACTATATAAACAATTCGAACTTGGATGAGCTGGGACGGGTTGGCTAGGAAACATCGAATATCATAACAAAGAAAAGGAAAAAGGACACTCAAAGATCAGGTCCATCTTCTTCTTTGCTTAACGTTTTCGATTCATGTGATTGGTGTATTGAGCATTCACGCATTGAGTTAATTTTACCATTCATTTGTATAATCAGTTTAGTTATATTAGCTAGGGGCTGCCTGGATGTTGTTAATATAAAAATTGAACTCACTTTTTCACAATTGCTTGCCAGCATTGATTTATGCTACATTTTTTTTTAATTGTAAGCTGATTAAGGATATTTTTGATTAACGGGTATGTAATTTTCATATTCAGGTTAACCCGAATTAAGGGTGAACGTTTTTTTTTGCACCACGTCTGTTTGTTTTATTGATTATGCTTCTTTAATTTGATAGATCATAAAAGGCGGCTTAAAATAAGCCATAATTTGGAATGAAGGCTAGAGGTATGAGTGTTACTTGCATATCTTATTTTGTTACTATTCTTTTATACAAAAACTCAAAACCCAAACCCTTCAAGCCTCAAACTAAACACCCCCCTTAAGTAACCTTTCTGGCTCTTGAGTTTATCCAAATAAATAGACCCATCAATACTTTTCAGTAATACAAAAAGTGACCACTGTTCATATAATCATAAATGTGCTTAAGATGTTAATAAAACTATTTACTACTGACATTTGAAGTTTTATGTGGTTCTGGTTTTATTTTACCTCAGGGAACAAAGGGGCATTGATGCCTCCTTCTGTAAGATACGAACGATAATGAGAAATTGGGACCAATTCCAAATGAGGTTTGTTCAAAACAAGTGCATCTTATGATAGGAGTCATAAATTCAAAACAAGTTGTTGTAATATTGACTTAATTAGTTATAAATGGGTTTGGTTTGGTTGTTTATTTCAAACGACTTGATAGTTCTAACAAGTTGGAAGTCCACTAAGTTTATTTTTTATACACATTATCAACTATTAGAAAATACTTTCTATATTCATTTTAGCTTTTAGAGTAATACTTAGTCTACTAATTATTCTATCCATTGTCAATATGTAGATTAGGCAAATGGTGGTAGCTATCCTTGCTGGAGTCTGGCATGAATCTTTCCGACAACATCATAGAGAGCGTTGTTGACATGTTACTTTAGCTTATCCTGATTTTTTGTTCCAAATTATTACCCAAACTGACCCATTTGATATAAATGAGATGAATATGGGTTAAGTAGTTTAGAGGAAGCATAGGAAAAGGGTTGAAAGTCACTGAAGCTTACTTAAATGACATATAACTTCCTAGATCTTTCTATCCCAAAGACTAAGATTATTAATAATTTAGTTTCATGCTATAGTTTTCGTAATCATACTTGATAGACATAAAACTGAAAATATCAGGTATGAGTACGAAACATACAGAAGTTTTTAAAGTTGCCGATTTCAATACATTCAACTTGCTCCTGTAGAAGTGTGCAAAAGTGTATACAAGAGGAAATCTCGAAAACAATGAATACATTATTCTCAATCTATATAATCAGCAAATCCATTTTGAGGGAGTTTAGCAAGTAAAACTATATGTCTTTTCATACCTTATTTAGTAATAATTTTATTTAAAAAATTATTTTCTTATTAGGTAACATTTTATATTTATCACACAAGTAGAAGATAAATACAAAAAATATAGATGAGATGCAATTAATAATAGGATTAAAATTTTTAAATGATTATCTTCAATAATAAAAAACTATAATTAAACATCATAAATCAAACAAGACAAAGATTAAATTAATTGTTTTTTAATAAATAAAAATATATGATTCAAAAAAATTTTAAAAACCCGCACGTGCGCGGGCATTATAACTAGTCTAACTTTTACCATATAACTTATCAAACAATATTAGTCACTCATTTTTTTTATCAAAAAAAAAAAAAATAAACTTTCACCCTTTTATTAAAACTTAAATATCTCGCAAACCGTAAATCGTCAAGCTACAAAAAAAAAATACAATCACGACGAGAATTAAATTATCTTTCTATAGACATGCATTGTTATATACTTTCGACGAACTTTTTTTTTCAAATTTTCCGCCCAGAAAAATCATATGTGATTTGTAAAAATCATATATGATTCGTTAAAATCAAATCATATATGATTCTTACGAATCATATATGATTTTTATATGATTTTTAAAAAATCATATATGATTCGTAAGAATCATATATGATTTGATTTTAACAAATCATATATGATTTTTACAAATCATATATGATTTTTCTGGGCGGAAATTTTTTTTAAGAAAAAGTTCGTCGAAAGTATATAACAATGCATATCTATAGAAAGATGATTTAATTCTCGTCACGATGGTATTTTTTTGTAGCTTGACAATTTACCGTTTGCAAGATATTTTGTTTTAAAAGAAAGGTGGAAAATAAAAATTGATGGCTATGATTGGTTCATTGGTTCTATGGCAAATATGTATATATTGATCTCATCTCTGATTTATAAACCAGTTCACTCCGCGGTTGGAATTGGGTGTGGGTGTGTGAGACTGTGAGGTAGCGAGGTTCCAAGAAAGATAAAAAAATAAAAAGTATATATATAAGGATGCAAAATACCATTTCTCTAGGCATGTGAATCTTTTTGACAGCTTCTACAAACTAATTAATTGAATGACCTCGCTAGCGAGACACTAGAAGACATCTAAGGTTCTATGCATATGCCATGGTTGAATGAGCCAAATGGAATTGCAAGACCTGTTTTGTAATCCAACTACGAGTCACATGAGTTCTTGTTTATCCTCTTCATCAGGCTGATATAGTCATCGAGATTTTTAATAGCATGAAGGACATCATCCATTGTCACATGATCACCTCCTAGAGCAAAATATATCAGAGACATTACTAGGATGTATCAATCAATATGCAAAAGAAAGTTAGTTTTGTTAAATTTATAACAAACCTCTCATAACAGCGGATGCTCTAGAATCAGCTATTACGTTTACAATATTAGCCCAGCTCAAACCTGAGGTTTTTGAAGCAACAAGGTTGCAAATTTCTTCTTTATCTTCCTTCATGATGTAATCTTTCAGATGGAAATGGACCATCTTTTGCCTACAATCTTTGTCTGGTTTAGCCACATGAACTGTCTTGTAGAACCAACCAGAACTCATCAAAGCTGGATCAAGTGTCTCAGGACTAGTAGTACAAGCTATAACCATCACCATTTTCCCATCCTTATTGCACTTCTCCATCTCGGTGTGAAGCTATAACATCACAGATAAGAAATAGATACTAATAAATTGCACATCGGTATACTTATAGATTTTGTGCTGGCATATTTTAAGGTATCGTTTCAAGGGAAAACAAAAATATGCAACACCAATGGGCTGAATCTTCTATCCACTCCAAATAGTTTTCATGCTAGTGTTTCCTAAACACTCGAATTATAACAATTTTGCATCATCTTTGACAAACAAATAATTACTTGTTTAACCTCTCAATTCGAATCATATGGTTTACCTGGAGTAAAGCTGGGTAAGATTCACAATTTCCCTGTTGTGCAATAGCATCTACACGTCTGATGTAGACGATGCACGGTGAACATCTTCTGGCCTCATTAAAAAGGTTTTCAACTCTAACATCTCCATTTAGAATATCATCAGCATAAACGGGGAAAAATGGCAACTTAGCTTCCCGCGCTATAGCATGAACCAATGTACCTTTTCCAGTCCCTGGAGGACCATAAAGCAAAACCCCATCTGGTAACTTTGCCCTAAACTTTTTGTACCCCTTTTTTCCGTGTAGTATAGATATAATCTGCTAAGTGCAAATGCGGAATTAATCAGTTACGAAAGATGATATAGATATGGCCATAAACAAGTACGTAATGTGCAAAACAAGAGACTGAACTTACATCTTGAAATTCAAGTATGATATCATCAACACCTATTAATCTATCAAATTTTACATTCATTGGTTCTTTCTTAAGCGACTTGAGATAATGAAGTAATGAAACAAATCCGAATGTCACCCACTTTGAAATGGCATACAAGGCATCCTTAATTGGTCCAGAGAAAAGTAACATCCAAATTAACCACTGAAACTTCGACTTAGGAACAAAGTATTTCCATACTCCTAAATCACCACCTGCCAACCAAAAAAAAAGAGAAATCGTCTAGTATATGTTTGTATGATTGAGAAAATGAATTAAAAGAAATGCAATACCTATTGTGAATCGACATTGGAAGCTGACAGGTGTAACACTTTGCTAAAAAAACATCCAAATAGAGAAACACAATCAGTAACGCACAAAGTATCAATAAAAATCTTCCATTGCATATAAATTTGAACATTACCCAAACATAATAATAAAAAAAAAAATAAAAAATAAATAAATAAATAAAATAATAATAATAATAATAATAATAATAATAATAATAATAATAATAATAATAATAATATGAGTTTCTAATAAAGTGATGATTAAAAATAATAATAATAATAATAATAATAATAATAATAATAATAATAATAATAATAATAATAATAATAATATGAGTTTCTAATAAAGTGATGATTAAAAAAATAATAATAATAATAATAATAATAAAAGTGATGGTTTATAATAATAATAATAATAATAATAATAATAATAATAATAATAATAATAATAATAATAATAATAAGGCCCAAATTATACGTTATACTAACTCACTCAGAAAGTCAGAATCATATAACTAAACGAAAAACAGTACTAAATTATTGTATCCTACAATTTGTTTAGAAGTGATCTCCAAAACGTAACCTAAGGAGCACTAGACAATATATTTATATAAGTATCTATTGTTATTCTTATTCTTGATCAGGAACATATATATAAATACTTAATTATAATAAAAAAGATCGTAATACTAACCCGGGTCATAAGAAGCGCCCTACTGCTGGCATTGTGATGGAGGCCGGATAACGGAAACGATAACAACCTTGATGGCTGTATATGTATTAAACATTAACCTTAATGATAATTTAAAAAAAAAAATAATAATAATAATAATAATAATAATAATAATAATAATAATAATAATAATAATAATAATAATAATAATAATAATAAAGGAGGAAGGACTAAGTACCTTAAAGTTGATCGGATTATTAGAACGTGGGAACAAGGAGACTGTTGGAATCGAAACACAATACTTTAATGTCATGCACTGGCCAGCCATTGAAGATCGTTGGATTTCAGGTATTTAATCTCAAAAACCCTAATGCACCTGCATTCTTTATAATTATATATTTGATTATAGTTACTTAGTTGGTCCATGTAGTTAAGGGTGTTTTCGAATTTGATCCTATATACTGAGAAATTACACAAGATGTCCTTCACGTCTAACGTCTCTCATGATCCTATTAAAGTTAACTCTAGTCTGTTAGTTTTAAAATTTAAGGTTTTACGCCTTAAACTAAACTCAACTGAGTTATCCGATAGCAATGTCTTTTTGTTTTGTTTTGTCATAATTACTAGTTATAATACCCGTGCACGCACGAGTTTTTTAAATTTTTTTTTGAATAACATATTTTTATTTCTTATAAAACAAATAATTTAATATTTGTTTTGTTTGATTTATAACTAGTTATAATGCCCGTGTACGCACGAGTTTTTTTCTAAAATTTTTAATAACATTTTTTTTATCTATTAAAAATTAAATAGGTTACTTTTAATAATATTTTATTATTTAATAAAGTTTTTTACTATTCGTCATTAATGTTGTGATAAGGTATGATATAAGTGTCATTGTCATATTTGAGACACCAAGTGATTATAAACAACATTACCTTTTGGACAAAGCGATATTTATCACGTGAACCTTACTCGTACAAAAAGTTATCCATTCAACCCGCGCCCATTTTGACCCGTTACCCATCCGATAACTCCAGAAAATCTCACCAAAACTGATGTAATAATGCAACACTAATAGATTCTAAATTAATGAATTTATATAAAAACAATACACAATCCAACATATTAAGTGTATGTTTCATTTGTATTGTAAGTTTCCAAAGCTAAGAAGCTGACTTACATGACCAAAAACCTCAGAGGATTTAAGTGACTGATTCACTATAAAAGAAGTACTTAATAGGATTTAATCATTGAACTTCAAAGAAGTGAGATGGTTCAAAACTGTAGATAGAAATTGCATTTCTTACCTGCAAGACCAACAAACTTGTTATCTTAAAGTTGTTAGATATTTGTGAATTATTATACCAAAAATCACAAAACATAAAATTTAGTTGTTACCAGAGGTTAGAATGGGCACAAAAATAATAAGGCAATCAAAGTTTATCCATACGTGCGGGGCAATGTATCATTCGGCACTCAAATTGACATTATTTGAGGGTGTTTGAGCTAGCTTATTTAGAGATTTTTATCAACTTTAAATTTGAGCTGCTTAGTTTAAAATGATTACTTGAAATTATCTGCCAAATCTGACTATTTGCTATGAAGATTAGAAAATGAGCACTTTAATAAGCAATCACAAACAATCTCTTAGTAAAACGAGTGGTCATGAATGAATTTATCATGATCACTTGCATCTAAATTGACAACATCAGAAGAAAAAGTAGCAAAAGAAAAGAGACATAAAAAAAGAATGTGAAATTGTAAAGACGGACCTGCAGAAATGGCAACAATTCCCAAAAGGGGTGATAAATGTTTCCTTGCTCTTGGTCTTGGCCATTGGTTCCTGTATTTACCCAAACAAATATGCGAGGCACAGGGACGTGAAGTAGATTTTACGATGTTATTAGGCATTGTTAATCCATAAGGTGTTCGGACATTTAAGTTATTATAGAGTATCTTATAATAACGCATAAGCTAATAAGTTGCTTCAATAAGCTTACCCAAACACCCCTTATGGCCCCTAATAAGCAATCCCAAACACACCATTCCCTTTAAAGTAGTTGGCGTCCTATTTAAGTCACAACTAAAAGTATGTTACCCAAAGTTATTAACCATAGATTTCAATAACACACCTCAATCTAGAACTCATTTCGAAACGATTACGTTTTGGTTAAGAGTGATAAAAAACAATAACCATACCAAATATATTCTTTAGCTATTAGCTTCTTCCTCTAAATGTTTGTGAAAATCACCAAACACATGTCTCCCCTTCTATAGAAATGGGCCTTTAGCAAGTTGGAATGAGGTGAGTTAACATTAAAACCTATACCTATATATGCGAACTAATAAATACTTTCCTAATCATTTGTAGTAATGAGTGCTACATCGAGGTGCATGCTTACATTTGCATAAGCATGGCAACGGTAAGCCATGCTAGCCCATCAAAAGTGTTCGAACACATTTTTGACACATCTGGAACACATCTAAATATGGTTCAATACTTAACATTGTTTCAGGGTAGGCATAATGTATGCAAACTACATCAACTGAAACAATTAATGTTAACCGCTCCATTGACAAATATTATGGGACACATAAACTATCTATGAGAAGAAAAAAATAGGTAAACGTTTATAAGAATACTAATACACTCCGAATTATTTAAAAAAGAAAAAGAAAAAGAAAAAAGTTCCCAACAACTAAGTCAACATAACAGATATATAAGTACCTAAAAAAAGTCTGGAATAGAGATTAACCATGTTTTATCTCTTCTGCATCTTTCTCTTCCTGAACAACGGCAACTACTGATTTCTTCAAGATGGCTTCTATTGGCTTATGTGAATTCTCTACTGCCTTTGATATCGGCTGTCATTTCTCGCCATATTTAGGCTCTGCAACAGCACATGTACGCAAGATTTCCTTCTGATGGTGTTCGGTTCCACACTGCAGTTCAAATTTGTAGAGAATGGACCAAAAATACCCAACATCTGGGCGAAATCAACTACAAGTTTAGCAAATTCGATGCTTGGTCCAATTTCCAAAAGCATTATCAAATAATTAAAAAATCGAATCACGAATTGAGCTAATTAAAAATCAATAAACAAAACCATACCTCCACTTGATCTAGATGAGATCTTCAAAGATATGTTGTATTACATTGATGTTACAAAATTAATGAATGGCAGAATTTGAAAACTCAGAAATCTACTTACCAAGGTATTGTTTCATAAAGCACCACCAGGAATTTTGCAAGAAGCAACTATATCCTCAAGGTGTTTTTATTGATCATGAACTGCTTCCCATGATAAACATGTTTGAGCTACATACACCATCTCGAACACTGTTTTTTTGTTAGAAGCGCATCTGCAACATTAGATACCATGGGTTAATAGCAAAAATTTGGATATCTTCTTCCCCATGTTTCCAAAAAAATCAAAAAAATAAATAGGCGAATGAATTGAGTATATATAACTGTAGGACCTTAGATAACACAACTTTATCACAACAATAGAAGCAAAGATGAAGTAGAGATGGTGACATGATTTTGTATATATGTCGTGTATGTATATAGAGAGAGATAAGAAATATGGAACTTTTATTCAAGAGAACACACACAAATACACACACAAGCACACTCCTCAAATGAGCCTTTGATGAGTTTATATAGTTCTTAACATGAGATGCCCTAAGGCTTTCTATGGGCTTGGGCTTGGACTTGGTTACATGATTAGATAACAAGGCTTATGAAACATAGCACATAACATATTAGCTTTCCAAGTCCAAAGCCCAATGACTAAACTATTACTAATCTTAACAAACGACACAAAGTTACAATATGAGAATGACCATCATTTCTATATATATATTTTTAATGCTAACAATCTCCCCCTAAGGGGTGGTCATTCGAATGATGCTCCACGTGATTAGGTTTTGTAAAATTTATAACAAACCTCTCCAATTAGCAGCTACTCTAGATTGAACAACAACACTTTTAAGATTAGCCCAAACTAAGCCCGAGGTTTTTGAAGCAACGAGATTACAAATGGCTTCTTTGTCTTCCTCCATAATATAATCTTTATAATATAAATGAACCTTTTTTCGCCTAGAATCTTCGTCGGGTTTAGCCAAATAAAATGTCTTGTAAAATTGGCGAGAACTCATAAAAGCTGGATCAAGTGTCTCGAGACTATCAGTCGCAGCTATAACCACCACCATGCTTCCATCCTTGTTGCACTTCTCCATCTCGGTGTGAAGCTAGAATACCAAAAAATATATAGATTATATTGCACGTCGATACTATAAAGTTTGTGTGCTAAAATGTTTTACGGTATGTGTTTTATGGGAAGGCAACAAGACAAGAGCCAATCGGCTGAATCTTCCCTATAGTACAACAATTTTACATGATAATCATCGATAAACAAATTACTCCTTACTTGTTTAATATCTAAGGCAGTATTTCATATTATGTTTACCTCGATTAAATATGGATCAGATTCACAATTTTCTCGTGGGCTTGCAATCTCGTCTACATCTTCAATGAAGACGATGGATGGTGAGCATCTTCTTGCCTCATTAAAAAGGCTTCTAATCCTAACATGTCCTGATGCAATATAACAAGCAGAAACGCTGAAAAATGGCACTTTAGCTTCCCTAGCCATAGCATGAACCATTGTACTTTTTCCAGTTCCTGGAGGACCATAAAGCAAAACCCCATTTGGTAAACTTTCCCTAGATTTCTTGCAGTCACCGGTGTAGCATAGATATAATCTACAAAGTTCAAACGCACAAGTAATCAATTTCAAAGATGATATAACCGAGGCCATAAACAAGTAATGTGCAAAACAAGAGACTAAACTTACATCTTGAAATTCACGTATGATATCATCAACACCCATTAATTCGTTAAATGATACATTTATTGGTTTTGTCCTGTGTGATTCAAAATAAAGTGATGAAATAAATCCTGATACCAGCCACGTGTGTGTAAGTTTTGAAAAGGCAGACAAGGCATCCTTTACTACTCCTAAAAAAACAACGGATTGAAACACTGAATTAACAACTTGGCCCAATTGTTTCACTAATTCAAAATCATCCAATTTCAAAAAATAATTAACCATAACTATCGTGAAAAGTACGAGACAAATATACATTTGTAGGAGTGGAAAAAACAACTCAACGAAATGCATACCACATAAACTAGTCTCTGCATGATTTTCATCTTTTGTGGATCGACAATGGAAGCTTACAGATGTAGCATTTTGCTGCATAACCATCCCCAATAAGCAACACAATCATTAAGCACAAAACATGTTTAGGGAAAGAAAACACCAAAATTATAAACTACAACTACATTAACCTATTAGCAGTTGGGATATGCAGGAGCAGATATATGGAATTCTAATCCTATTAGCATAAGAACCTACATTAGGGAGAGAAAAAAAAAAAAAAAAAAAAAAAAAAAAAAAGTTTAAGTGAAAAGCGTAACACAGAGACAGGGGCGAATGTATGTATTTAGTATAGAAGCATAGCTGTTGGGAACACTTGAAGTGACGATCATTATCGAGTCAGTGAGTCTTGTAATAGGTTGCAATATAATATTAGTACGTTAAAGTTTTAATATGTTTAGAATATATGTTTTGTTAAAGTCTAAGGGCCATTAGAGATATTATGTGAAACATGTAAGATGCCCTAGACAATGAGTATAAATACTCTTATAAACCCTCCAAGGAGGGTGTTGGTTCATTATGGAATAAGAAACTTTCTCTTATTTTCCTCTCTTATACTCTCTCTCTCTAAAATACATCTTCATCTCTCTAAACATATCTTATGTGTGAAATGATATAAACTTGGGTCCTAACAATTGGTATTAAGAGCTAGAAGATGATATATAAGTTATTTGTGTTTTTTTTCAAAAGTTTTTGTTTTTGCTTATTTTGAGCTTATTGTCTTATCCATAGCTTATTTAAGCTTAATTTCGTGCTTATTGAGTTTTTTTTTCAAAATCTTATCATACTGTTTTTTTTTTGTTTTTTTTTTTTTTTTTTTTTTTTTTTTTTTTTTTTTTTTTTTAAGCTTATTTTCAAAAATCAGAAAAAGTTTATTGTTGAGCTTATTAATGTCCAAACTGTTTTTACGTGCTAAAATAGTACTTATTTTCTGATTATTCAGTGAAACAGTCAATCTTTAAGTTTTTTTTTTCTCTAAATCTTTTATTGTCTTATAGCAATTTGAGTCTCAAAAGGTCCGGTCTTTCACAAAAGTCAATACCATTTTTTTTCTTTTACTTTTCTAGCAGGAATTCTTGTGGTCAAAACATGGTCTGAAAGCTCTCAGAAAAAAGGTAACCGGAAAGTCATCAGAAAAGGTTGTCGGAAAAGTTATCGGAAACATCATCGGAAAAGTGGTCATACAGTCAAAACCCGATTCCTACGCGAAATCTTCATTTTTCTACGCATAACTTGGACAAGTTATGCGTAAGGTTCTACTAAGGCAAGAAACCCTTATCTTACGCGTAAGTTTTACGCAAAAGACACGGGTTACGCAAAAAGACCAACTTTACGCGTAAGTTGTCTACGCGTAAGATTTCTACGCGTAAGTTTTTCTACAAATCTACGCATAAAGTTTACGCGTAAAGTGACCATAAAAGAAAAAGAAATCAAGATGAAGCAGAAAATTGACCAAACCTTAATACCAACGACTCAGTGTTAACTTTTGTTTCATAACCATCTTTAGTCCTTAACCAAAACTGAAAGTGAAAATAAAATCATAGAAGGACTGATTTAAGCGTAAGTTACCACTGCCTACACAACTCCATAAACCAACACCAAATCCATATCTACCTATCCTATCCATCTCATCCACTTAAACAAGACTCGAAGTTAAAAAGAAAACAATTATTAAGATCTCAGTTTTGTTCTTTACTTGTCTCCAAATCTTTTAAGATTCAACAAGCTTCAACAATAACCATCATAGATCTCTTCCGAAGCAATAACTTCTTTCAATTTTTGAACCATATTAAAGAAAGAACAAACCCATAAGTTTCATTCTTCCTTTAGTTCGATTTAAATGAAAAGGAAAACAAGATTACAACCTACCGGTGACCCTTGTTCAAGATCTTGATGCTGATTTCGTCCTTGTTCGAAACACATACTTAGGTTGTGAATTCGTTTTCTTGTGTTCGATTATAACAAGAAAAGAAAGGAACTAGATTTCCTGTTGTTGCTGTGTTGTACAAGTAAAAAGAGTTTGTGGCTGCGGGATTATTAACAACAAGAAAGAACAGGTTGTTTGGTATTCGGATTTTTTTTACATATGAAGAAAGGGACGAATTTCTGTCACTGATTTGTGTGGAGCAGTAAGCAAGCAAGAAACAAAGATATATTTTTTGGAGATAAGAAGTTGGGTGAGAGAAATAGTGTGAGGCTGCGTTTTTTTTAAGTTATAAGATTAGGTTTAGTGTGTGAGGAATATTAGGGTTAGTGAGAGATTAGTAGTATTTTATAGTCCGAAAATATCAGGATAATCTTTATTGGGTTCAGTTTTAATGGGCTGTCACTGGGCGTGAGTCGATAAGGGGTCAAGTTGGGCTTCAATTGTCTTATTAAACGAAAATTGGTTAACAGTCATTGGTTTTGCGTGGGTGATTATTACAAGGACGAATTTTTCTTATTGATTTTTGGTATTGCACTTGATTGTTATTGAGGTTAATTTTTGAGTATTATTTTTGGACATCGGTTTGGATTGAGCTTCAAGAATTCGAGGTTGATGTTATTTGGGTTCGTTTGAAAATAACTACCGTGCTAGTTATTTTGAAGAAGCGTGAACGATTGACAAAAGATCCATTTGAAAACACAATCTTACTTCTTTATCGTCTACAAGATCCACTTTCATTTCACACATACAAAACCAGTTTTGTATCTCTTATTTCAAAAAAAAAAAAAAAAAAAAAAAAAAAAAAAAAAAAAGTTTTTTGGCGGGAAAATTTGAATAAAATTTATATTTTACAGGAGACTAAACGTTCAATTTTTACGCGAAATTTAAATTTTGGCTTAACGGTGAAATTTTTGGCCCAAAATTCAAATTTTTTAGGTCAAAATTCAAATTTTTTCGGTAAAATTTGGTGGAAAATTTTTGAAACTCAAATTTTTCTTGCAACCTTTAAATTGTATTTCATAGTGATTTTAAAAAATTTTGGGAGAGAAAATTTTAAAATTAAATTTTGGAGGGAAAATCAGAAATCACTTTATCGACCTTGTGTGTGACATTTTTGGTTGATTATTTCGATTACGTCGCAACAATCACGGGGGAGAGAAAATGTATCAATCAAGTTCACAAGAGAGAAAGATGACTGAAGTTGATAAAAGAGCATCAATTCTACAGAAAATTGTTTAGCACATTTTGAATCAGTTAAGATTCAATGCAAGATTCTCTCAGATGCAAGGTTTCCTTCGTGGAGTACCTTTACTGCATTCTTCGGAACTGAAATGGACCGTCTAACCTTCCAAAGGAAACTCCAAGAAAACATCGTTCAATTAGGAAAGCAAATTGAACAGGGAAGTGATTGTATGGTTGTATTTAGAGCGCTCAAGACACAGCTCAAATGGTTCATGACCATGGATTTTAAAGCTTCTCTTATACACTATAAATATGAAAGCAATTTATGGAGAGAGAACATCACTAGTATGGAGGTTGAAGCTTTTAGAGATCAACTGGTTTCACGACTGAGACGCTTAGAATATGAGCTTAATGAAAGATCACTTCATCTGAGTGTTGTCAAAGAACTGGAGATGCAGAAACGAGGAAGAGAATTGAATGTACAGGAAAATGGAAGTAAAAGGCAGACACATGAAGGAACTGTCAACAATAAAGGGACGTTGGATGATAGTTTGGTACTCACGGGTAACAATGCATTATCAGAACTACAGACAGAAAGCAGCACGTCAAGGAATGATTCAGATGCTGACGGGAAACACAAATGTAAGGATGGTTTGAATAATGCAGCTGCTATCAGTCCTTCACAAAGTTCAGTCGCACTCGTTCAGGTTCATCAATCGAATAATGATGAAATATTTGAAAATGTGTTTGCTTATGAGACACAAAGTCATGGACAACCTGAGTACATTAACGACACATATGTAGTGAATCAGGAAGATAGAAATATTACTCCTGAATCTCCACATGTGGATCTTAATGGAGGTAAGGTTGAACATAACAATGTGACTCATGATCAAGAATGTGCTTCAACTGCTTTAATGATTAAGAATATGGAAAACGAATTTGATCGATATAACAGGCTCAACTGTGAACTAAAAGCAAAAAATGTGTCATTAACAAGTGACATTGAGTGCTATAAAATACAACTTTCAAATCATGAAAACAAAGCCAAACGTGGAAAAAGTTTTGAAGTGGGATTTCAAGAATATTACAATAAAGAACAAGATCTTCAACACAAAATACGCGAATTAATTGAGTCGAACGGAAAATTGGTTTCAAAACTCGAAAATGAAAAATGTAAACTCAAACAACAAGTTGAACAACTTCAAAAAGAGCTTTCAAAAACACAAACAGAGTTGTCAACTTGCAAAAAGGAATTTTGTGAACATAAAGTGAGAAAAAGGAAAAAGGAAGACTCGTATCTTAATGACATTGTTCATTTAGAAGCTAAATTGAAAGTTTTTGAAAAAACAGCTTGTGATAAATCATTGAATGTTGAGTCTGAAAACTTAAGAGTGGAAAATGGGATGTTGAGACACGAAAATGAGAAGATTTTAAAAGAGTCAAGCGACATCCAAGAGAAACTTAAACGTCAAATATTTTCTCTTGAACAAAATTTTCAAAGATGTCAAGCACAAAGCATTAACTTTGAGCTAGCTTTACAACACAATCTTGAAAAGCAGTCTTTTGAAAACCCCTGGATGTCACAGCTTGAACAAGTTGAAAATGAAAACGTGTCAATGAAATGTCAAATTTCAAAATACGAAAAAGAAACTGAGCGTTTGAAACAGATTTACAAAAACCTGTTTGATTCAATCAAAAGTTCACGAGTTCAGAAACAAAACTCAAACTTGAAACAAAAAGAGACTGAAGATTTGAAGTCTCAATTGAATGAATTTGTAGATAAAAAGTTTGAAAATGTTTTGCAAAAGATTGAATCAATGAAAAGAAAAATGTTGATTTTCAAATCACAAAAGTTTCCTTCCCAAAACCTGTGTTCGATTCTAATACTCCAGATTTTGAAAAGGAAACGGGGGAGAAAATGTATCTTTTTGAAAATGAAAATCATGTGCTTCAAACGAAAGTGGTTGAGCTTGAAATGGTTTTAGCTCAACAAACAAACGATTTTGAGGATGCCAAAACCGACTTTTTCAACAAAGTAACCAAATTTGAAAATTATTTTGAAAGACTTGAAAAAGAAAATGTTGAGTTCGAACGGAAATTAGCTCGTAAAACGGATGATTCTAAAGCCGAAAAGGAGCAACTTTTGAAACAAATTGCTTCTTTAGAATCAAAGTTGGCATCCCAAGATCATCTTTCTCTTCAAAAAGAATACAATGATTTGAGAATTTCATACAATGCTTTAAAAGTGAAGTTTGATACTCTTAACCGATCAAAGGGTAAAGCTCCAATTTCAAATGTTTCAACACCAGAAGTGAGTGTTTCAAAGAAGGTTTACACGGGTGAATCTTCAAAACCATTTTCGAAAAAGGTTTCTCAGTTTACAACCTATTCTTTGCAAAAAGGAAGAAAGTTTACAAAGAGACCAAGTTTTTCCGAAACATTTACTTCCAAAAGGTTTTCAAATCCCAATGCTTCAAGTAAAATGAAACAAGTTCTTCAAACTCCACACTCTCATTTTACACCGGTAAAGCAAGTGTGGAGACCAAAACAAGGTTTTTCAAAACCCCCAAATACTTCAAAAGAAAAGAATCATGTTTTTCAAACTCCACACACTCGTTTTACACCAGTAAAGCAAGTGTGGAGACCAAAGCAAAGTCGTTCTAAACCTTTCAAACATTCTATATCAGAATTGCTTTCGCTGCAACATGAAAATGACTCTGCTTTGAACATTCCAAATACCGGAAGGTTTCCATTTATCACAGAAACAAATCTTCAAAAAGAACCCATGAGGTTCAACTCTAGATGGAAATCTTCTTCTTCATATTTTAAAACTCCAAGAGAAACGCCGGGTTTCTCAAACAATTTTCAACAGAAAATGAGTTTTAAATCTCCAATGATTCCACGAGTGTTATTTCAAAATGAAACACCGGTTTTCAGTCCTCGTTGGAATTCAACATCTTTAAATCAGATTGACACAACTTACAAATGGATTTCAAAATTTGGTAAACCCGTTGGCGCCGTGCTTAAATGGGTTCCCAAGGTTGTTGTCTAATCTATCATTTCTTGATGGCTTGTAAGTACTTCTGCTTACAACCCGGGCTTAAACATTACGACTTGTGCACAAATTTCAGTGTACAACTCGGGTTTCAAATAAAGGAAAGTGCCTTGCTAAACCATTCTTTAAAACCAAATGTGCACTTATCCTTGAAAAACAAGAAGAAGTTCTCATGCAAAGCTTATCTAAAACTTCTTAATCTTGAGCAAAATTTATTCAAAATTTTTCAAAAGGTTTTTCAAAACTTTTCAAAATTTCGCTCAAGATTTTTTCAAATATTTACTCCCCAATTCGCTCCAAAGTTTAAAAATGTCAAAACATATGCTAGTTTTGAGGGGGAGTATTTCTGTGTATAAAGTTTTAGTTACCTTGAAGCAAAATTTATTCAAGAATTTTTCAAACTGAAATTTCTAAATCTTTCAGAATTTTGCTTCAAGAAGACTCCTTCCCTCAAACTTTAAAAAGTTTAAAATTCTCAAAACAAATGCGAGTTTTGAGGGGGAGTATTTTCAAAACAAAATGTTCCATCAAAATCATGCTTAAAATTAAAGGACCCCGAGGTACGCGTCAGTGCCTCAATCCTAACATAAGGAGCGAAAGCTTCTTACTTTTGAGTAGAATTACTCAAATTTTCAAAGTTTTTTTTTAAATTCTACTCAAAAGGACAAGTATTCTCTCTCGTAATCAAAACCTCAAAAAGTTATTTCACTTATTGAGGGGGAGTATTTGAAATGATCTTTGTTCAAAATGATAAGTTCTTGGTGAATCTCCCCATAAGACTCAAAAAGCATATTTTAATCAAAAGTTCATCAAAAACAACATCTTATATGCTATTTTTGAGGGGGAGAAAAGAAAAAGTGATTAAAATATGAATGTTTAAGGATGCTTTAAGATTGAATGTCGTGCGAGCTAGACTCAGAATTGACCCAGGAATTGACGAGACAATAAAAGTTAGTAAAATCGAAAGGACTTATCCTCAACGGGTAATAACATCAAGTTAGTTACTAGAGCTAGTTGTCACCTAAAAGCTGACAATGTATCTCTTTAACTAACCACGTAAGCGTGTCTCGAAAAAGATTAGTCTTAGTAGAAATGTACCGTCTCGAGAAACTTTCTGTGGACTTGACCAGGCCGGGTAATAACTTCAAGCTAGTTTAACTAGTGATGTAAGCGTATCTCGAATCGGTCTTGTTCACGGAAAGTGGATCAATTCAAAATGCTTGCTCCTCCCGCATGTGCAAATTTATTAAATACTTATGAGCGCATGTGCAGGGGGAGCCCTTCAAAAGTGTACACAAAACTCTCAAAGTGTTAACCAAAAGTTTGATTATCACAAACACTTTGAGAGATTTTCAATCAAATGTTTCTTGGCTACTGTCGGTTAATCAAGGAGTTATAAGGTGATTAAGATAGGATAATTCGTCCTATGATCCGCCAGAGCCGGAGGGATCTACCCAAGGACATCTCCTATAGTTAGAACTAGAACTCCTTAGGTATGATACGAAAAAAAAGAGAAAAAAATGAAAGGGAAAGAAGGAGTTGAAGAATTAAAAAGAAATGTAAAAGAAAAGGGTGAAAAGAAATAGCCCTCCATATGTTCAACCTTAGGGCAGACACCGGGTTCAATTCATATGCTACTGGTTGTTGCTAAGGCGACACCGGTATTGAAGATAAAGTCGTCATGACCCAGTGACGCAATGCACCAAACCTTCTTAACCACTCAAGTTCTCTTAAAAGAGCTTGTTTCATTCTCACGGGGAACATGTGTAATCTATCGACTTGTCTCTTAGAGATGGTTGATATTGAAGCAGGAGACCCCTCCCTAGTCTCCGCATAGGAAACCTAAGTGTGCACTTATCGAGTCTAGAGCCATGAGATACATCAAAGATCTCTTAGGGACACTTAGTATTTCTACAACTGGTGTTCTACATCAATGGACACCTGCTGTAAATTATCGAGTCCTTCGCAGATCTTAGCAATCTGCCAAGAACGTTTATGAGAGAATTACAAACGTATTTCTCAGTGATTGAACGGAAATCCTGCCAGGGTCAACATCAAACAGCCCTGACAGCAGGTCACTTCGGTAACCCCACAAGGGTTATGCTTAGTGTTTGCGGTGGTTCCATAGCGGTCTACAGTCGTGGAGTGATCCCCAGCGACTCACCCAGTCATTGAGCTACTTAGTAGGTCTCGTAAGCTCCTTCGGGAGTATCTGATATGGGAACGGCCTGGATAAGGATTAGAGGGAGTCTTCACAATATGCTGTTGATGAACTCTAATTCCTTATCTGTAAGTACCGGGTATTTATTGCTAACTGTTTACTTGCAGGTACCTCACTTCCATGATGATAGATTCCGCATGCTCATACATACATCTTGAAGTCAAAGAAAGCTCCCTCAAAGATCTAAGCAACACAAAGTTCAAAGAAAGATTCTACGCCAAAAAGAAGAATCTACAAAGTAAAGAGACTAAAGATCAAAGTGATAGAAAGGGAACTATGTGCATGTGAAAGTCAAAGTCCAAAGATGTATGAGCATGTTGGAATGGCGGACAACCACCACAGACGCAGAAGTGACGAATGGCAGATTACACCATCATTTGAGCACAACAACAAGAACGAAGAACAAAGATCACAAAGCATGATTGGAACAAAGAATCTTGCAAAGCCATTACACAAAGATTCAAAGTTCAAAACAACAAGCATCAAAGAAGTCAAAAGACCAGTCATTTCTATTGGTGGACCCATAACCCACAGGTCGCCAAAGAGATCTCAATGATCACCCCTTTAGGGGGAGATTGTTGGAAACGCAAAAGTGATGATCATAAATGCAATCAAAAGAGATCTCAATGATCGTCCATTAGGGGGAGATTGTTGGGAACACTTGAAGTGACGATCATTATCGAGTCAATGAGTCTTGTAATAGGTTGCAATATAATATTAGTACGTTAAAGTTTTAATATGTTTAGAATATATGTTTTGTTAAAGTCTAAGGGCCATTAGAGATATTATGTGAAACATGTAAGATGCCCTAGACAATGAGTATAAATACTCTTGTAAACCCTCCAAGGAGAGTGTTGGTTCATTATGGAATAAGAAACTTTCTCTTATTTTCCTCTCTTGTACTCTCTCTCTCTAAAATACATCTTCATCTCTCTAAACATATCTTATGTGTGAAATGATATAAACTTGGGTCCTAACAATAGCCGGCAGTCCCTCGACAATTAGTCAGTCAGTTAGACCCTCAATTCATTAGCAAAAAACCAAAGTCAATCAATTTTTTTGTTAGGAGCTCTTGGACCTCCCTATTATATTTCTCTGTCAATGTTTTCTACACTAGAAATGAAGTGAGATATTATTCCAATATACAAAATCTCCTTTTCTGTATCCTGCTCTAATGTGTGAGTAAAATAAAGCCACATATATAGTACTGAACTGGATCACTTTCAAACGAAACATCAAGCACAGTCAAGCTATAAAATTTATACTCCCTCGGTCACTAAATAAATGTCCACTTTAACTTTTTACAGTATTTCTTGTTTTTAACTTTGACCTTAAATATTTTTGTTTGTCTTATATAATATTTGAAGAAAATTATACCAATGAAAATACATTTAAAACTCAATCCATTAATCTATTTTGCATCAAGTGTCATATAACACAAACAAAAATATTTAAGGTTAAAGTTGAACAAGAAAGACATCAAAAAGTCAAAGTGACATTTATTTAAGGATGGAGGGAGTAATAGCGAAGTCGCAAAATCAAACCTTGTGCGTACTCTGAAACTTCCAAAGATTATGAAAGAAAAATGTCCACTTGCTTGTTGAATAATTATACATATGTGCATGTCAATAAAAACTTTGTTGCATTAGTAACCTAACTATTGCAAGAGCTAAACAAAGTTGGAACATTGTGAGCCAACTACAGCTGCTTTGCCGCAAACTTGTTTTGACTGATTATTTTGCCTCTACTTCCTAGATAATATGTATAAGCAACAACAATACCTAAATACTGCACGAACGAGTAAGGGGAAGGTAAGATGTTGACGGTCGTGTCCCTAAAAACTTATTAATTACAATATTAAAAAATCAAGAAACTAACCCTGATGCTGGCAGTGCGATTGAAGCCGGATACTGGAAAATATAACGAGTTTGATTTCTGCGGAACATATTAAATTAAACATATCAGATAGCTTTTCAATCAAAAAAAAAAAAAAAAAAAAAAAGATCCTACCTTGAAATTAATCTGATTATCGGAACTACGGAACAAGGATACTGTCGAATTGGAAACATAAGACTTGATTGTCATACTACATTGACCAGCCATTACAGATTTCGATTAATCTTAAAATTACCAAATTTTATAATTAATTCTATTGCAGTCCGTTTAGGGCTCAATTTCCCCCTAAATCTTGCTTTTTATATTATTATTATTATTATTATTATTATTATTATTATTATTATTATTATTATTATTATTATTTTAATTAATTTTAGGGTTAATCATCACTTTAAAATTCAAAATGTATTCAAATTTGTCACGTATATCACATTTAATCATCGAACAAAAAGTTTTTTATTCTTGCCCTAAACTTTTGATTTCGGTCAATTTGGTGTATCATTTTACCAACCCAACCGGTTGCCTTTTTTTGAGTTTTTATTTTATTTCCACATAGAGTGTCTGTATCCACCTTGGTTATTCCCTCCGTCTCAATTCCCGCCCAAAAACTTTTCCACCTACAATCTTATCTCCCCAACCCCCCGCTTCACTTCTACAATTTCCATATATCACTTCCACCCGCACAACACTTTTCTCATGAAATCCCTAAATTTTTTAAAATCTTGAATAAATCAAACTGAATGTCGTTTTGCTCGATTTGGCCAAGTAAAAAGGTTTATTTATGTTTTCTTTAACTTTATTTACCCCATTTATCATAAAATATTAATTATGTTGAACTTTGTCCGTTTTAATTGTTTTATATTCAATTCTTGGGTTTTAAGTCGTGTTTGTAAATTTTTACAGGTCTAATGGATAGACCAAACGATATTATTTTTAAAATACACAATGATGGTGTATTTTACTTCGAACCATTAAGGTATGAAAATGGCTCGGTTATGTAAGTGATGGCGTGTACCACTTATAGGGGTATGTTTAGTCCACTCTTAGATATATTAGTTGCCAAGCTTCAGCAAAATATATGGGCTTTGTTTATCTTCATGAATCTTTAGCTTTTTCGTCATCTGTCTTTGTCTTTTAGTATGAGTAAACAGTTTTGAAGATGTTGTCGTTGCTGGTGTATAGATGAAGTTGAATATGAAGTAGTTGCATCCTTCGGTACCTGTTCCGAATAATTAAGATTCGTTTGCAATCTTGTTGAAGATTGACTTGAGGTTATTGTTGTTATCCATAATTCATGATTTCCAGTTGATCATCGAGAAGTCCTATTATGTGGTTCTTTCTTTACAACTGTTTTGAACATGACCAATTGGTTCACACCTTAATTGGTACCAATAACCTTTGAATCCCTGAAGATCGTTTTCAACTCTTAGAAGTTTCAAGAAGTTGACATGTTAAGTATAAGTACCGCTCTCTCAAGATTTCCACTTGATCATAGTGAGCATTCTTTATTTAGGTTTATTCACTACAAGTCTTAAATATGTAACCAATAGGTTATCATCACGAACTTTTTGAACCGTTATCATTTATTGAGTTATCTCAAGATAATAACCTGAGGTTAGTAGGAGTACCACATCATCAGGGTTTCCAATCGATCTTCGTGGACTTTCGTTGAGAGCTTGTTCCACTACGATTGTTAAGGATAAAATGTCTTGTCATTCCTCGATGTTAGGTAACTTTAATCACTAGTTATGTTAGGACCGTTATCAATACATTGGAAAATCCAAGTATAGACCTACACCATCATGATTCGATTTATTAAGGAATCTCCTTAGTAGGGTTTCTATCTCAAAGTGTTTGGAATATCCATAGAACATCCACTCTTGTTGTTCCTAGATCGGATGCCTCATTTAAGCTTACGACATATTCAGGTGAATCGTTGAAGTAAGCATGAAATGTTTTCTCAATGATTAGGTCCTTAACCATGAATATACAACATATTGGATCACATAGATTTCCACTAAACACTAGTCTAATCAATTAAGAATCAACTTAGTGACCTATTGTCAGTGTTGATTGATGTTAACACCGATAGGATTTTCATTCAATCATTATGAAATACTATGTGAGTACCAAGACTATGAATGTTCTGGCAAGATCTTTAAGGATTTTGCTTAGGAATTTGTACAATTTGTCTTCTTTGATTGTGAAGAACAAGTGTATTAATGTTAAGTTCGTCCTATGCTGATTTTATATTTTATCTCTTTGGCTCTAGACTCGATAAGTGTATTTTGGTTTTAGTAAGCGGAGGCTAGAGCATATTGTCACCTGCTTCAATATTAACATTTCTCGTAGTGAGAAGTCGATAGATAACGTGTGTAATCTCTGTGATAAATGAAACATTTTTTTTGAGAAGTACTTGAGTGGCCAGGAGCGGTTGTGCTTTGCATCACTTGGTCCATGATGTCAGTATTCAATATCATACCAGATATCATCTTTATGATATCTGATAGATTATGCATTGACTCGATTTTGTCCTAGTGTACGGAGGGTTTTCATTCCTTTAACCTCTTCATAACTATTCTTTTTCATTCTTCAACCACTTCACTGCATACCCAGTTGTCCTTTTTATCATCATATCATATTTTTTCCGATGACAACTCATGACATAGATAGCATTTTTCCCTTTCTCATTCTTCTCCAAGAATTAGGGACTTCTAATTTGTCTAAGGAATGACCCTGGGTAAGTCCCTCCACTTCTAGTTGAACCATGCGATATAATTTCAAAGATTTTGCATACAGAGGGAAAAGTAAGCACTTTGAGACAAAGACATTTCAAGCTCTTTTAATCACATTTTCTCCCTTAAAAAATAGCATATATTCGATATTTTTAATATCAATTTCATTAAAAGATATTTTGTTTTGAAAGCAAATGGGGAGAAAAGTAAAGCATGATTTCGATGGAACATTTTGTTACTCCCCTTCAAAAAAATCACATTTTTTTATATATAAATTTAAACTTTTCATAATTTGAGGGAGTAATGTCTTGAGCAAAATTTTAAAAAGTTTTGAAAAACCTTTCAAAAAATTTTGAATAAATTTTGCTCAAGATTAAGAGGCTTCTCTTCATATCTTTTAGGATTGTTGTATGGAATGTACAACATGTCCTTTCTTTAGAAGTGCGGGTTATAGACTGAAATGTGCATAAGCCACTATTTTAGCTTAAAACTTTGATTGTTTTGATGAAATAGCTCAAAACCGAGAAAACATTTCTTTTCTTGTTTTTAGGATAAGTGCACTGAAACGTAAACTCTCCTATCTTTGAACAACGAGTCCTAAGCTGAAATTCTTAGAAGTTATTATTTTGAAGCATGAGTCCTAAACTGAAGTGTTTAGAATTCATTTTGGCATCAAATTAGACAGCAACATTTGGAACCTATTTAAGCACGGTGCTAATGGGTTTACCAAATTTCTAAAATCATTTGTACGTTGTGTCAATTTGAAGTAGAGAAGTTGAATTTCAACGAGGATAATTAAGTGTTTCGTTTTGAAATAAGACTCATGGAATCAATAGAGATTTAAAACTTGTTTTCTTTTGCTATTTGTTTGAGAAACTTGTTGTTTCTTTTGGACTTTTAAAACTTGAAGAGAAGATTTCCATCTATTGTTGAAACTCGGCATTTTATTTCAAAATTTTGTTTTTGAAATAAATGAAAATCCAGCATTCTTTGGAATTTTCAAGGTAGAGTCATTCTTGTGTTGCAGCAAAAGCATTTCAGATTTAGAATACATGAAAGGTTTGGAATGACTTTGCTTTGGTTTGCAAACTTGCTTTACCGGTGTAAAACGAAAGTGTTGAGTTTGAAAAAATTGAATTTTTTCACTTGAAGCATTTGACTTTGAAAATCTTTCTGGGAGTAAATGTTTCGAAAGAGTTTGATTTCCTTGAAAACTTCATTCCTTTTTGCAAAGAATAGGTTATAAATTGAAAAATCTTTTTCAAAAATGGTTTTGAAGATTCAAGAGTGTAAACCTTTTTCGAAACACTTACTTTTGGTATAGACTTGTTTGAAACTTTAGATTTGTGCTTTGATCGGTTAAGAGAATCAACCTTGGCTTTTAAAGCATTGTGTGAAGTACTCAAATCATTTTATACTTTTTGAATACTTTTGAATAGAAAGATGATTTTGTGATGGGAGGTGATTTGCATACTCTTTATTTTGATTGAGAGATTCAATGTACAAGTATACATATCACACTGTAAACATTGTGCAACTATGGTATGCATAAAATAAGGGGTCCCAATCAAACCTTCGAGTATGCAAATCAGTTCCCATTTTTTTATGTCAGTTATTTGGTGCAATGAAACATTTTGGTCTTAAGGTATGCAAAATAATTTTCAAATTTGTCCATTTTGATTGAAATTTTATTTTTGGCCTCATCAAAATCTTTGGCTTGTTGTGCTAAATTCTTTTCAAATTTAACAATTTTCTTTTAAAACACACATTTTTCCTTTTGAAAAAGATGATCTGATGTGATTTGAGAGTCTGACTTGTTTGAAATTTAAGTCTGAACCCTTCAATGTATAATTGAATCAAACAAGTTTTGTAACTCAATTTTAAATGCATATTTTCTTTTTGTAATAATGCAACATTGTGTTGCATCTCAATATTTTTCATTTCAAGCTCTTCAAAATCAAACTTGATTTTGGCATCATCACATTTTTCCTTCGAAAATTC
Organism: Artemisia argyi; assembly: GCA_030686995.1. Taxonomy (NCBI): domain Eukaryota; kingdom Viridiplantae; phylum Streptophyta; class Magnoliopsida; order Asterales; family Asteraceae; genus Artemisia; species Artemisia argyi. The sequence continues at coordinate 69,432,905 of CM060697.1, forward strand.
TCATTATCATTAAGCACCGATGTCAAAGAGTTTTTATAAGACATTTTCTCAATTTATGCAGTTTGAGTTCAAAAGAAATACTTTTCTTGCTTCAAGTTTTGTAAAATCTTTCTCAAACTGTGGAGTTCTTTTTGATAATTATGCTTTAACATCAGCTGCTTCTTTTGAAATTTTGTTTAATGAGTTTTTGAGATTAAGATTTTCCAATTTTAAAGAAGAATTTGGTTCAAAATTCACATTCTCATACTTACGTCGAACATTGATTTGAATGATTCAATTTAATTTGTGAAAAATTCTTTTGCAATATTAAGGATTAAACATTTTTTATCAAATTCGTTTTCAGAGAAGTAACATATTTTGAATCACCTTTTATTTCTGTGACAAGACTCTTTTCAAAGTAAGTAACTTGAGAATTGACGTTCTTGTAGTATTTGGATAAGTTTTCTTTGATATACCATTGAATTGAAGCTGGGTAATTGCTGATTATAAACCCTAGTTATTACAAAACCACCTTGATGTGTGAGTTTAGCATATATTCCTTTTTCAATTATTTTTTTTATTTTTTTTTCTTCTTGAAATCATCAAATGGTGTATTTTTCTTTTAACTTTTGGTTCACATCAATTTGGTCCTCATTTATGTCAATTTTTTTTCCATACAAAGAATAATTTCATATTTTATTTTATTAAACAACTTTTATTACAGTTATTCATTCTCTTTCATTATATTTCTTCTAAAGCATACACCCGATCTTAATCCCGATCCAAACTTATCAGCAATATAATGCACCCAAGGTTGTTGGTTACATCGGGCCAGCATACTTAGTATGTAGTGGGCCTACAGCAGTGCTGACATTGATTTAAATTACTTTGGAGTAGAGGTGAAAAAAAATCGGTTTTTTTTGGTTTTCGGTTTCTTAATAACCAGTTATAAAAAAACCAGTTTTTCTAATAACCAGTTTCGGTTTGGTTTCGGTTTTTCGGAATCGGTTTTCTTCGGTTATAAATATTCGGAATCAGTTTTTTTCGGTTATAAATTTTCGGAATCTGATTTTTTCGGTTTTTTACCGGTTCGCTTTTTCGGTTAAAAATATTCGGATTCGGATTTTTTATCGGTTATTTACCGGTTCGTTTTTTTCCGGAATTTGACTAAAAACTTCGAACATTTATTTAATAAAATTGTTAATTATCAAACATATAATTAAACAAGATTCTCATAACTTTTATTTAAACAATACAATTATACAATCATAACTTTTATTTAAACAATACAATTATACAATCATCATTTGTGTAATGTTGTTTTCGGCTAGTAGCAACGGAGGAGGGAGTAGTGGAAGCTTGTTGTGATTGTGCGTTTTCCATTATAACGAATTAGCGATATTAGAGCGTTTTTTAGAGATTAAAGAAAGAAATGAGATTGTTTTTTATGTGTTTTCAACCCCAACTCATTACCTCTATTTATAGTGGCTTAAAACTCTCAAAAACATTCAAAAAAAACCAAAAAAACGGCTCTTTGGCTAACTAGCCGTTAGCCTCGGTAAAACCCAAAAAAACCCGAAAAAAACCGGGTAAAACCGGTTAAATCCGGTTAACGGCTATATTTATTTGTTTATTTTTTAAAAAACGGCTCTAAATTTAAAAAAAAAAGGGACAAAACCGGGTAAAACCGGTTAAATTTATAATGGTAACTTTTGATTTTTTTTAAACGGGCCACGTGTATATATATATATAAAATAATAATAATAATAAATAAATAAATATAACCGGTTTTATTTAAAAACCGGGTATACCCGGTTATATAACCGGTAAAAAATACCAATAACCGGTCTAACCGGTTCGGTTAAAAAAAAACTGGACCGGTTTTATTATAACCGGTTATGAGAAAAACCGGGTCCGGTTTAACCGCCGGTTAAAAAAAAACCGGGTATACGTTTGCACCTCTACTTTGGAGCGCATCATTTCACATATTGGGACAAGAGTTGGAATGCTCTTAATCTAATTTATGGCAAAAGTTTTTTATAAATCTAACTTTTATCATATAACTTATCAAACAATATTCGTCACTCATTTTTTTTATCAAAATAAAAAAAATAAACTTTCACCCTTTTATTAAAACTTAAATATCTCGCAAACCATAAATTGTCAAGCTACAAAAAAAAAATACAATCTCGACGAGAATTAAATTATCTTTATATAGACATGCATTGTTATATACTTTCGACGAATTTTTTTTTTCAAATTTTCCGCCCAGAAAAATCATATGTGATTTGTAAAAATCATATATGATTCGTTAAAATCAAATCATATATGATTCTTACGAATCATATATGATTTTTATATGATTTTTAAAAAATCATATATGATTCGTAAGAATCATATATGATTTGATTTTAACAAATCATATATGATTTTTACAAATCATATATGATTTTTCTGGGCGGAAATTTTTTTTAAGAAAAAGTTCGTCGAAAGTATATAACAATGCATATCTATAGAAAGATGATTTAATTCTCGTCACGATGGTATTTTTTTATAGATTGACAATTTACCGTTTGCAAGACATTTTGTTTTAAAAGAAAGGTGGAAAAAATAAATTGATGGCTATGATTGGTTCATTGGTTCTATGACAAATATGTCTATATTGATCTCATCTCTGATTTATAAACCAGTTCACTCCGCGGTTGGAATTGGGTGTGGGTGTGTGAGACTGTGAGGTAGCGAGGTTCCAAGAAAGATAAAAAAATAAAAAGTATATATATAAGGATGCAAAATACCATTTCTCTAGGCATGTGAATCTTTTTGACAGCTTCTACAAACTAATTAATTGAATGACCTCGCTAGCGAGACACTAGAAGACATCTAAGGTTCTATGCATATGCCATGGTTGAATGAGCCAAATGGAATTGCAAGACCTGTTTTGTAATCCAACTACGAGTCACATGAGTTCTTGTTTATCCTCTTCATCAGGCTGATATAGTCATCGAGATTTTTAATAGCATGAAGGACATCATCCATTGTCACATGATCACCTCCTAGAGCAAAATATATCAGAGACATTACTAGGATGTATCAATCAATATGCAAAAGAAAGTTAGTTTTGTTAAATTTATAACAAACCTCTCATAACAGCGGATGCTCTAGAATCAGCTATTACGTTTGCAATATTAGCCCAGCTCAAACCTGAGGTTTTTGAAGCAACAAGGTTGCAAATTTCTTCTTTATCTTCCTTCATGATGTAATCTTTCAGATGGAAATGGACCATCTTTCGCCTACAATCTTTGTCTGGTTTAGCCACATGAACTGTCTTGTAGAACCAACCAGAACTCATCAAAGCTGGATCAAGTGTCTCAGGACTAGTAGTACAAGCTATAACCATCACCATTTTCCCATCCTTATTGCACTTCTCCATCTCGGTGTGAAGCTATAACATCACAGATAAGAAATAGATACTAATAAATTGCACATCGGTATACTTATAGATTTTGTGCTGGCATATTTTAAGGTATCTTTTCAAGGGAAAACAAAAATATGCAACACCAATGGGCTGAATCTTCTATCCACTCCAAATAGTTTTCATGCTAGTGTTTCCTAAACACTCGAATTATAACAATTTTGCATCATCTTTGACAAACAAATAATTACTTGTTTAACCTCCCAATTCGAATCATATGGTGTACCTGGAGTAAAGCTGGGTAAGATTCACAATTTCCCTGTTGTGCAATAGCATCTACACGTCTGATGTAGACGATGCACGGTGAACATCTTCTGGCCTCATTAAAAAGGTTTTCAACTCTAACATCTCCATTTAGAATATCATCAGCATAAACGGGGAAAAATGGCAACTTAGCTTCCCGCGCTATAGCATGAACCAATGTACCTTTTCCAGTCCCTGGAGGACCATAAAGCAAAACCCCATCTGGTAACTTTGCCCTAAACTTTTTGTACCCCTTTTTTCCGTGTAGTATAGATATAATCTGCTAAGTGCAAATGCGGAATTAATCAGTTACGAAAGATGATATAGATATGGCCATAAACAAGTACGTAATGTGCAAAACAAGAGACTGAACTTACATCTTGAAATTCAAGTATGATATCATCAACACCTATTAATCTATCAAATTTTACATTCATTGGTTCTTTCTTAAGCGACTTGAGATAATGAAGTAATGAAACAAATCCGAATGTCACCCACTTTGAAATGGCATACAAGGCATCCTTAATTGGTCCAGAGAAAAGTAACATCCAAATTAACCACTGAAACTTCGACTTAGGAACAAAGTATTTCCATACTCCTAAATCACCACCTGCCAACCAAAAAAAAAGAGAAATCGTCTAGTATATGTTTGTATGATTGAGAAAATGAATTAAAAGAAATGCAATACCTATTGTGCATCGACATTGGAAGCTGACAGGCGTAACACTTTGCTAAAAAAACATCCAAATAGAGAAACACAATCAGTAACGCACAAAGTATCAATAAAAATCTTCCATTGCATATAAATTTGAACATTACCCAAAAATAATAATAATAATAATAATAATAATAATAATAATAATAATAATAATAATAATAAAAGTGATGGTTTATAATAAAAATATAATAATAATAATAATAATAATAATAATAATAATAATAATATAAAAAAAAGGCCCAAATTATACGTTATACTAACTCACTCAGAAAGTCAGAATCATATAACTAAACGAAAAACAGTACTAAATTATTGTATCCTACAATTTGTTTAGAAGTGATCTCCAAAACGTAACCTAAGGAGCACTAGACAATTGATGACGTATAGCCTATATTTGGGCCGCAAGCCCAAATGATAGACATTACTTACACTTAAGCCCATCACGAATGGGCTACCATGACAAATGGTATGGGCCGCAGTATTAATACTTTGGGCTCATGAAGCATAAAGGCCCAATCTAACCCACCGGGTATACGATAAGGATTATCTATTCAAGGAATAGATATCCTTACCTTGGATAAGCACCATGCGTGCGAAGAGTAAGGAGCAAGAAACACGGTTTCTTAGCCCCTATATATAGAATCACACGATTCTCATTAAAGGTACGATTCACATAATCCCTAAACTCTTCAACCAAAACCTAAATTCGATTACTTACTCTCACGCCGGAGTCTAATCGGGGGAGACAATCCCTCGATAAGCCTAACGGTGTTGTTTATTTTCTTAGTACGCAGGTAACAAAGTGCTAAGGAGCGAATTGATATAAGAGCAAAGCCCAACAATCAGGTACGCCCAACTTTTGTATCAACAAGTGGCGCCATCCGTGGGACCCTACTAAGAACTAGAATGACGAAACATAAGAATTAGAGCCAGCGGACTCCGCAGCCAGAAAAACGTGACCATCTGAGGAAGAATCAACAAGATCCAACCTCCAGACAAGTCGCTGGGACAACCAGCACACCTGGTCACCACGAGGCAGGGACAACCCAACCTCCCCCAGCGGTAGAACTACCCAGGATTACTTTAGAGGTCCCCAGCGTTGAGGAACTCCAACGCACCCTCTTCACCACTCCTCATCAGGCTACACCCGCAGTGAACAACACTGTGCCACCAGGCGCTCCTGAACGGAACAGGGCGCCTAACACTGAGGAAGAAATTCTTGCAACAACTGAGGACGCACCGGATCTGACTTTGGGAAACTTTGTATCCCAAAATTATGAAACATTAAATGCCCTCATGCAAGAAGAAGCGGCAAGAAGAGCAGGCGCGGATCCGCAAACCCGACTTAATCTTGGTCCAGAACGCGAACCATCACCACCGCGCCACCCGCGAGGAAGACGTACAGAACGTACCTCTGTCCATGATAGGTTAGGTGCGGTACCTGACTCACAAAACTCTGGAGACAGCGGTAGGCGCACCAATGTCCATTCCAGACTTGGCAGTCGGGGAATACACGATCGATTAGGGCCTCAGCATTCGCCAAGCCAAGGATCTTCCAAACCTGAAAGTAGGCGAATACAAGATAGATTGGGGAGGAGGAGATCCCCAAGCAGAAATCCCTCAGGCTCCTCTTCTGAAAGGAGCAGGCGCAAACGCCGAAGGAGAGATTATTCTTCCTCCAGCGATTCCTCGGACAACGAGGATAAAGAAACAGGGCACTGGAAATCAAAAGGAAGACGTCGCGAGGAAGAAAACGAGGATATGTCTCTCCCATGGCGACGCCATAAAATTGATGCGTTCACAGGTCGCATAAGTGATTACTCAGACGACAGGCGCAGGCGCATGCCCACTAATGTGAAGACATACGATGGAACAGGTGACCCAGACGACCACCTAAAAATTTTCGAGTCAGCCGCAACTATCAAAAATTGGCCACAGCCTGTGTGGTGTCACATGTTTAATTCCACATTGGTAGGGAACGCGCGCACATGGTTTAGCAAACTCCCACGTAGGAGTATAGGCGGCTTTGAGGAATTACGAAAAGCATTCTGCCACAACTTCACCCAGCGAAAGAAGTGCGCTAAAAATCCTGTAGAATTAGCAAGGGTGAAGCAACGGCAAGGGGAATCAACCAGCGCCTTTATGGAGCGCTTCAAGGATGAGTGCATACAAGTCAAAGCATGTCCCGAAATACTAAAAATTTTAGGATTCATGAATGGAAGTAATAATCCAGAACTCATCCGAAAGCTCAATGATAGAGTTCCACAGTCTTTCGATGAACTCACAAAACGCACCAGATCCTTTATACAAGGAGAAGCAGCTGCTGCGGATAGCAAAAAAGGATATTCAAACTATAGGCAACAAGAACAGCCGCGGAGACAATCCAACGATCAAAACAATAACCGCGGCAGGAACTACCGCAGTGGAAGAGACAACGACAAATATACTCCTCTCACTAAAACCCCAAGGGAGATATTTGCAACAGAAGGTGCGAACTTCCCAAGACCACCACCAATTAAAACGGCAGAAGAAAAACGCCAAGGTAGTGGATACTGCGAGTACCACGGCCAAAAGGGCCATACAACTAACGAGTGCGTCCAACTGAAACAACTAATCGAAAAATTAGTGAGAGAAGGAAGGATGGACCACCTCGTAAAAAACATCAAGGAAGGAAAAGAGAGACAGAGAAATGGGGGCAAGAAAGAACCCCCAAAGGAAAAGGCTGATACTATATACATGATACAATCATGGCAGCGCAAAATAAAGCAAAAAGTCAGCCAAAAATTCTCTCCAGAAAAAGAGATATCCTTCCCTACAATAGCTGCGGACAACGCAGTCGTGGAACCTCTAACCATTGAAATACATACAGGGGGACACGACATCCACCGCATGTATATTGATGGAGGAGCATCCGCAGACATTATGTATGATCACTGCTTCAAAAGGCTGCGACCTGAAATCCAAAGTCAGTTGACACCAGCTACAATGTCACTAACAGGATTCACAGGAGAAAAGATTTGGCCCATGGGGCAGTTACGCTTATTGGTGGTCGTAGGAGATGAACAACACTCCACCGCGACATGGATAAATTTTATGGTAATAAAGTCTCCTTCACCATACAATGGTATAATTGGAAGACCGGGAATATCATCCATGCGCGCAGTACCATCCACAGCACACGGAATGCTCAAATTCCCAGTTAAAGGAGGAGTGGTCACTCTCTACAACACAACGGTACCACCAAGAGAATGCATCGCAGTAACAACTGAAGCGGAGACTATTCCAGAACAGCGCACGGAAAAATCGCCAAATTTAAAGGTCGCTATTCACCCAGATTATCCGGAACAACAAGTTTCGATCGGAGGATCTTTATCTGACAAAGGTAAAGCAGCCGTATGCGCACTCTTGCAAAAGAATCTAGACATCTTTGCATGGGAACCAAAGCATATGACGGGAGTACCTCGCTCTATCACAGAGCACAAGTTACAAATCCGACAAGGATACCCTCCAATACGACAAAAGAAGCGCGGCCAGGCACCAGATCGTGCAAAGGCTATTTTGGAAGAAGTACACAAGTTAGTAGACGCGGGCATCATGCGCGAAGTATACTACCACGACTGGCTTTCAAACCCAGTTATGGTAAAGAAGAGCGATGGTAGTTGGAGGATGTGCGTGGACTTCACGGACCTCAACAAAGCATGCCCGCAGGACTGCTATCCACTGCCAGAGATAGACTGGAAGGTCGAGTCCTTATGTGGGTACCCCTTTAAGTGCTTCCTAGACGCATATAAAGGGTACCATCAGATCCAAATGGCAGTGGAGGATGAAGAAAAAACAGCTTTCCACACCAGTCAAGGGGTATACTGCTACACAAAAATGCCTTTTGGCTTAAAGAACGCAGGCGCGACATACCAACGGCTGGTGGACACAGCTTTCGAAAAACAAGTAGGCCGCAACTTGGAAGTCTACGTTGACGACCTTGTTATAAAAAGCCATACAGAGGACGAATTGGTGCGCGACATCGAAGAAACATTCCGAACGTTGGGTCGGATAAACATGAAATTGAATCCAAAAAAGTGCACCTTTGGCGCAACTGAAGGCATGTTCCTCGGATATTTGATAGAACCCGATGGAATCAAACCATGCCCAGAGAAGACAAAGGCTGTTATTGATCTCCCCTCTCCGCGCACACTCAAAGAAGTCCAGTCACTAAATGGAAAGTTAGCAGGGCTGAATCGCTTCTTATCTAAGTCAGCGGACAAATCCCTTCCCCTCTTTAAAACACTCACGAAGTGCACAAAAAAGGGAGACTTTCGCTGGACTAGCGAAGCAGAAGAAGCTTTTCAACAACTTAAACACCATCTGGCATCTCTTCCCAAACTCGTCGCACCGCGACCAGGGGAAGAACTAATCATGTACTTATCAGCAACCCATGGAGCAGTTAGCGCAGTACTATTGACAGACAGAGACTCCGTCCAGACACCCATATATTTTGTAAGCAAGGCCTTGAAGAAAACAGAGATTAACTATAGTGCTATGGAAAAGCTGGTCTTGGCTCTAGTGTTCGCATCCAAAAGACTGCGCAGATACTTTCAAGCGCATCCAATAGCTGTAATCACTGATCAGCCAATTAAACAAGTTATCTCCAAACCGGATGCATCAGGACGCTTACAAAAATGGAGTGTACTGCTAAGTGAGTACAACATCTCGTACAGGCCGCGCACTGCAATCAAAGGACAAGTCTTAGCTGATTTTATCGTGGAGAAGCCAGATAGCGACAGCCCAACATCTGCAGCTAAAATGGACCTACAAGAACCTTGGACACTGTTCACCGATGGATCCTCATGCGCAGATGGATCAGGCGCAGGCCTTATTCTTACAAATCCAGAAGGTATGGAATTCACCTATGCGCTACGCTTTGAATTCACAGCCACAAACAATGAGGCAGAATATGAAGCCCTACTAGCCGGACTACGCATAGCAATCCAACTAGGTGTACGCAACCTAGAAGCAAACGTAGATTCGCGCCTAGTGGCTAACCACGTGCTAGGTGAATACGAAGCCAAGGATGACCACATGATCCAATACCTGGATAAGACAAAATCTTTGATCAAAAACTTTGATAGGTTCACAATAAAACAAGTACCTAGAGGAGATAACAGGAAGGCGGACGCACTCAGCAAGATTGCATCCACAAGCTTCGCACACCTTTCAAAACAGGTACTGGTGGAAACCCTAAAGAACAAGTCAATCTTGGATATGGAGATATCAACGGTGATAGAAGAACAAAATCCTATGTGGATGACACCTATCATCGAATTTATTAGCAAGGGAATCCTACCCCAAGATAATAAAGACGCTCGAAGAATACGGCGCACAGCGCAACGATTCGAATTACGCGACAACGTACTCTACCGGCGATCTTTCTTACAACCATGGCTCAGATGTGTTGGACCCCTCCAAGCAGACTACGTACTCCGCGAAATTCACGCTGGGTCATGTAGTATGCACTCAGGGCCACGATCCGTGGTGGCAAGCGCTCTAAGGTCAGGATACTATTGGCCAACAATGCACCGCGACGCACGCGATCTAATAAGAAAGTGCAGCAACTGCCAAGTACATAGGCCTATTCCGCGCCGACCACAGCACGAGCTAACACCAATCACCTCACCATGGCCATTTTACAAATGGGGTATTGACATCGCAGGACCTTTTCCCGTCGCAGCTGGAGGAATAAAGTTCCTCATCGTAGCCATAGACTACTTTACAAAGTGGATCGAAGCAAAAGCAGTGGTGAACATTACAGGAAACCAAGTCAAGCGCTTTGTTTGGGACAATATTGTCTGTCGCTTCGGCCTACCAGGCGAGATCGTATCAGACAACGGAAAACAATTCTGTGATAACCCATTCAAAGATTGGTGCGCACAATTAAACATCACACAACATTTTGCTTCAGTCAAACACCCACAAACCAATGGCCTAGTTGAGCGCGCTAATCGCAGTCTAGGCGAAGGCATAAAAGCGCGCCTTGACAGACATAAAGGAAGATGGGTAGATGAGCTCTCGCACGTCTTGTGGGCGCATCGCACGACAATCAAAACCAGTACTGGCGACACGCCATTCTCCTTAGTCTATGGAACAGAAGCCGTCATACCAGCCGAGATAGGAATGCCAACTATACGCACGGCAGAGGTCAACGTCACAACAAATGACGAGGAACGGCGCATAGACTTAGATATACTGGAAGAAAGACGCGAACGCGCAGCTATACGTGAAGCAAAGGCTAAGGCAAAAATGAAGAAGTATTATGATGCAAAAGTCAAAAACACTTCATTCAGACCAGGAGACTTTGTTTACCGCGCCAATGACGCGAGCCACGTAGAAGACACAGGCAAGCTCGGACCCAAATGGGAAGGACCTTACGAGGTCACAGACGCGCTCGGCAACGGCGCATACAGGTTGCGCGATATGGAAGGTCACGACCTAGCGCGCACTTGGAACATCTGTAATCTCAAAAGATGTTACTTTTAGGCTACGACCCTTACACAAACACACTCACACCCTACGAGGTGCCCAATAAGTGTTTGTCTTTCTTTTCTTTTTTAGGAATTATGTTTTCCATTTTTTCAATAAACTTGCAAGTATTAATAAAATGTTATGGTTTCTAGCTAACTCCATAGCGCACTTTTACTTTATTGCGTATATGTCAATATTGTCTATCTTATATTTTTGCCTACATGGCGTGCATGCACCACTTAAAGACCCACGAAGGCATAAAGGATGAGTTAACCTACTAATTTACTCGTTGAATAAGAGGGTTGCAAACCCATCAACATTGGATCACGTATCCTTGCTAAGCGCCTTACTCTTGAGACGTCAAAGTAAGTTTCACATGCGCACCCCACGACGGATGCGCATATACCAAGTACACCGTACGAGCTTAGCAATATAACGAGCCAAGACACTTGGTCAAAAGATAAAACTTAGCAAACAATGCAAGTATACTTAAGTCACGCACTTAAAAGACTTAGTCGAAAATAAAACTTAGCAAACAATGCAAGTATACTTAAGTCACGCACTTAAAAGACTTAGTAAAATAATCAAATATAGCAAACAATGCAAGTGTATTTAAGTTACGAGCTTATAACAAAATGTATCTTATTCCATACTTATTAAATTACAAGGAAAAAATACATAAGTTCACAAACAACCTATATGCTATGGCGATGATCATGGCTCTCTTCTGGAGCGGCGGAACTCCCCGCCTCCTTCAGCTTACTCAAGGTTATAGCATCCTGGAGCGACACAGTTGGAACACTCACGGCAACGCCATCAGATCGAGGAAGGTGCGTAGCACCGATGCCGCACATCACAGCCTTGCCCTTAATACCCTTCTTTATGGCAACCCTTTGCTCGTGACGCTCTAGCACCTCCTTCAAAGGGACTTCCTTCTCCAGTGCAAAAGGCTTGAGGATATCACGGGGCCGCGCAAAAACTGGGACTTGAAGCTGCGAGACATCAGGTTTGAGATAATAATCTACCTCCTCTTCAGCATTCTCCCCAAGATGACGCTGCAACGTCAGACCCGCCATGAGCACATCTATGGGGTCATCTTAGTCGCGCTCCAACCTCCCTATATGCGGCAACTCAAGAACTTTCAGCCCCGCCATCGCCTGCACCAGCTCATCGTACGCCGTTGAGCTATAACCAGGAATCTCCGCCAAGTCTTTCTCCAACAACTTGGCCTCACGGAGCTCTTCCAGGACCTGCGAACGGCCACGCGCCATTGCGCAGTGAACAACCTTCCCGAAGGCTTCCACCACCTCCGCAGACTCCAAAGTACTCAGAGCTGCCAGACGAAGCCCATGGCTGATCAACCACCTGCATTCACAAAGTGATAATAAAGTAAGATACGCAATAGAGCGAACAAGCAAATCTAAAAGACAAGGACGTAAGAATACCTGCGCTCGGCTATTACAGACATAAGATGAGGATACAGCTCCTCGTCGTACTCGATGCTGAGGGCGCGCAGCTTCTCCTCATACATCACGAGCGTCTTCTCCATGCGCTCCTTGAACTCTTGCAGGCTAGCATAATGCTCAGACCTTTTTTCTTCAAGATACGCCCTCGACCACGATGCTTTTGCCTTCACCTGCTCAAGCTTCGACCTCGCATACAGCAGGTCCGCCAAAATGCTCATCTTATCTTGGGCGATTTTCTCAGCATGCGCCCTCGACTCCCCAAGCTCCACTTGCGCATCCGCCAATTGTGCGCGGAGGGCCACCAACTCCTCCTCCTTCTGGGCTAGAGCACGGCTCTCCCCAGCATACTTTCCCTTCAGCTGAGGAACAAGCTCAGCTTGGCGGGCAGTGGTCGCAGCCAGCTCATCCACCAGCTGCTGCGCCTCACTACCATCAACAGCCTCGGTATTCCCCTCCTTGTTTTCGTTCTGCGGAGAGGAAACCTCATCGTCCTTCGCGTCGTCATCCCTACGGAACAAAGACAGCCAACAAAAAATTACAACAAGTAATTGCAAAAAAAAAAAAAAAAAAAAAAAAAAAAAAAAGGAGAGAAGGAATGCACACTTACAGAAACGGAGAAGCATCAGCCTTCAACCGTGCGCCGGAGGTCGAAGTTTCTTCTGCGTTCGACTCTGCGTCTTTGATGACGTGTCGACGCCTCTTGCTGGTGCCACTGGTTCCAGCACCTCCCTTGCGCTTTAAGTTCTGCGCAACTTCTTCCCTCAACACCTCCTCAGGCTTTAGGATCCGAATGCTGTCAGATGACCCTGAGCGCGCCTCCTCGCGCGCCACTTCCACTTCAGGCACCGCCTCCACAGTGGGCTCCACCACTACCTCGGGCGCCACACTCTGGACGGGCGTCACCACAAGTGGTGGCGTGTCCTCGGGGACTGTCGCGGGCAGAACAGTCAAACGCCCCGCGGTCGCTTCCAGCAAAGGCAGCTCCCCCTCCTTCAGAGGACGCACCCCTATGGTCACCTGCTTTGGCTTGTCAAGCTTCACCACTGCGAACAGGTCCATCTCTGCACATACAAAATTGAAACAAGAAAACAACGAAAGATTAGTTGATAAATGCGCGAAGATACAGAATGAAAAACTTACAAACAATTACAAAGGATGAACACCCACCCCGGCCATCCTCACTCAGGAAAGTGGGAACCTCATCTGCTGCGCCAAAATACGCGCGACTCAATCCTACATGTACCAAAAACTCCTCCGGATAGGGGTTAATGGCCAATCGATTGGCATCTAACGCCTGCGCGTCAGCAATACTATAGGAACCGGGTGCGGGACGCCCATCCCTTGGTAAAGATGCCTGAGTATAAAACTCAAAATTAGAGGGAAAGACCACGTCGTCTACCCAAAAGAAATATTCCCTCCAATTCTTAAGGGAGTCAACCTTTTCCGTGTAACATTGAAACGCACGCGGGCGCTTCGCAAAGGACACCCAACCATTCGACCATGTTGAGTGGTAAAAGGAGCGGAACAAGTCCACGGTTGGTTCTATCGCTAGTAAACGGCAGTTTACCTCAAAATTCGACACCTTCGCCGCACCTATACAGTGCAGCTGAGAGATGTGGAGGCGATAGTAATTGAGCAAGTCGCTCAGAAATATAGATATAGGTACGCGGTAGTTAGCGTACTCGAAAAACTTCGTGTATAAACCTATCTTCCCTTCGGGGAAGTCGGCTATACACGCATCGACATCTGGAGCCTCGGGATGTACATCAAAAGGCACAAAATAGTCGGAAGAAAACTGCGTGACGTCCTCAACAGACAACGCAGAGCGAAACTCCTCTAACTGAGCGACCATGTTCATCTTAAAACTAAGTGGACGCACACAACGATTACCTACAGAAGCTCAAAGGTTTTCTAGCAAAAAACGCTCTCAAAATGAAGAAGATGAATAGTAGTTGTGTGTGTATTTTACTGTGTGGTGAAAATAAAGGGGGGCGGCACTCTTATATAGGGTGGTAAAAACCCTAATTCACGCCCACGTGGATCCCACTCACAGTAAACGTGTGGCTAGAAGATCAAAAGGTACACCACTTTTTCCCGAATCCCAAGTAATACGTGGACACCACCCCCGATTACCGAGGTGACTATTTTGAACCTGTTAGGTGCATTGCACCTCCAAAAAGGCGGTAACAATTTGTTCATTCTCCCGCCACGCTTACCGCTGCTTACATTAAGTCTACTACCCGCGGCTACGTGCCGCGCATACTAGACTGGGGGGACATGATGACGTATAGCCTATATTTGGGCCGCAAGCCCAAATGATAGACATTACTTACACTTAAGCCCATCACGAATGGGCTACCATGACAAATGGTATGGGCCGCAGTATTAATACTTTGGGCTCATGAAGCATAAAGGCCCAATCTAACCCACCGGGTATACGATAAGGATTATCTATTCAAGGAATAGATATCCTTACCTTGGATAAGCACCATGCGTGCGAAGAGTAAGGAGCAAGAAACACGGTTTCTTAGCCCCTATATATAGAATCACACGATTCTCATTAAAGGTACGATTCACATAATCCCTAAACTCTTCAACCAAAACCTAAATTCGATTACTTACTCTCACGCCGGAGTCTAATCGGGGGAGACAATCCCTCGATAAGCCTAACGGTGTTGTTTATTTTCTTAGTACGCAGGTAACAAAGTGCTAAGGAGCGAATTGATATAAGAGCAAAGCCCAACAATCAGGTACGCCCAACTTTTGTATCAACAACAATATATTTATATAAGTATCTATTGTTATTCTTATTCTTGATCAGGAACATATATATAAATACTTAATTATAATAAAAAAGATCGTAATACTAACCCGGGTCATAAGAAGCGCCCTACTGCTGGCATTGTGATGGAGGCCGGATAACGGAAACGATAACAACCTTGATGGCTGTATATGTATTAAACATTAACCTTAATAATAATAATAATAATAATAATAATAGTAATAATAATAATAATAATAATAATAAAGGAGGAAGGACTGAGTACCTTAAAGTTGATCGGATTATTAGAACGTGGGAACAAGGAGACTGTTGGAATCGAAACACAATACTTTAATGTCATGCACTGGCCAGCCATTGAAGATCGTTGGATTTCAGGTATTTAATCTCAAAAACCCTAATGCACCTGCATTCTTTATAATTATATATTTGATTATAGTTACTTAGTTGGTCCATCTAGTTAAGGGTGTTTTCGAATTTGATCCTATATACTGAGAAATTACACAAGATGTCCTTCACGTCTAACGTCTCTCATGATCCTATTAAAGTTAACTCTAGTCTGTTAGTTTTAAAATTTAAGGTTTTATGCCTTAAACTAAACTCAACTGAGTTATCCGATAGCAATGTCTTTTTGTTTTGTTTTGTCATAATTACTAGTTATAATACCCGTGCACGCACGAGTTTTTTAAATTTTTTTTTGAATAATATATTTTTATTTCTTATAAAACAAATAATTTAATATTTGTTTTGTTTGATTTATAACTAGTTATAATGCCCGTGTACGCACGAGTTTTTTTCTAAAATTTTTAATAACATTTTTTTTATCTATTAAAAATTAAATAGGTTACTTTTAATAATATTTTATCATTTAATAAAGTTTTTTACTAATCGTCATTAATGTTGTGATAAGGTATGATATAAGTGTCATTGTCATATTTGAGACACCAAGTGATTATAAACAACATTACCTTTTGGACAAAGCGATATTTATCACGTGAACCTTACTCGTACAAAAAGTTATCCATTCAACCCGCGCCCATTTTGACCCGTTACCCATCCGATAACTCCAGAAAATCTCACCAAAACTGATGTAATAATGCAACACTAATAGATTCTAAATTAATGAATTTATATAAAAACAATACACAATCCAACATATTAAGTGTATGTTTCATTTGTATTGTAAGTTTCCAAAGCTAAGAAGCTGACTTGCAAGACCAAAAACCTCAGAGGATTTAAGTGACTGATTCACTATAAAAGAAGTACTTAATAGGATTTAATCATTGAACTTCAAAGAAGTGAGATGGTTCAAAACTGTAGATAGAAATTGCATTTCTTACCTGCAAGACCAACAAACTTGTTATCTTAAAGTTGTTAGATATTTGTGAATTATTTTACCAAAAATCACAAAACATAAAATTTAGTTGTTACCAGAGGTTAGAATGGGCACAAAAATAATAAGGCAATCAAAGTTTATCCATACGTGCGGGGCAATGTATCATTCGGCACTCAAATTGACATTATTTGAGGGTGTTTGAGCTAGCTTATTTAGAGATTTTTATCAACTTTAAATTTGAGCTGCTTAGTTTAAAATGATTACTTGAAATTATCTGCCAAATCTGACTATTTGCTATGAAGATTAGAAAATGAGCACTTTAATAAGCAATCACAAACAATCTCTTAGTAAAACGAGTGGTCATGAATGAATTTATCATGATCACTTGCATCTAAATTGACAACATCGGAAGAAAAAGTAGCAAAAGAAAAGAGACATAAAAAAAAGAATGTGAAATTGTAAAGACGGACCTGCAGAAATGGCAACAATTCCCAAAAGGGGTGATAAATGTTTCCTTGCTTTTGGTCTTGGCCATTGGTTCCTGTATTTACCCAAACAAATATGCGAGGCACAGGGACGTGAAGTAGATTTTACGATGTTATTAGGCATTGTTAATCCATAAGGTGTTCGGACATTTAAGTTATTATAGAGTATCTTATAATAACGCACAAGCTAATAAGTTGCTTCAATAAGCTTACCCAAACACCCCTTATGGCCCCTAATAAGCAATCCCAAACACACCATTCCCTTTAAAGTAGTTGGCGTCCTATTTAAGTCACAACTAAAAGTATGTTACCCAAAGTTATTAACCATAGATTTCAATAACACACCTCAATCTAGAACTCATTTCGAAACGATTACGTTTTGGTTAAGAGTGATAAAAAACAATAACCATACCAAATATATTCTTTAGCTATTAGCTTCTTCATCTAAATGTTTGTGCAAATCACCAAACACATGTCTCCCCTTCCATAGAAATGGGCCTTTAGCAAGTTGGAATGAGGTGAGTTAACATTAAAACCTATACCTATATATGCGAACTAAAAAATACTTTCCTAATCATTTGTAGTAATGAGTGCTACATCGAGGTGCATGCTTACATTTGCATAAGCATGGCAACGGTAAGCCATGCTAGCCCATCAAAAGTGTTCGAACACATTTTTGACACATCTGGAACACATCTAAATATGGTTCATTACTTAACATTGTTTCAGGGTAGGCATAATGTATGCAAACTACATCAACTGAAACAATTAATGTTAACCGCTCCATTGACAAATATTATGGGACACATAAACTATCTATGAGAAGAAAAAAAATAGGTAAACGTTTATAAGAATACTAATACACTCCGAATTATTTAAAAAAGAAAAAGAAAAAGAAAAAAGTTCCCAACAACTAAGTCAACATAACAGATATATAAGTACCTAAAAAAAGTCTGGAATAGAGATTACCCATGTTTTATCTCTTCTGCATCTTTCTCTTCCTGAACAACGGCAACTACTGATTTCTTCAAGATGGCTTCTATTGGCTTATGTGAATTCTCTACTACCTTTGATATCGGCTGTCATTTCTTGCCATATTTAGGCTCTGCAACAGCACATGTACGCAAGATTTCCTTCTGATGGTGTTCGGTTCCACACTGCAGTTCAAATTTGTAGAGAATGGACCAAAAATACCCAACATCTGGGCGAAATCAACTACAAGTTTAGCAAATTCCATGCTTGGTCCAATTTCCAAAAGCATTATCAAATAATTAAAAAATCGAATCACGGATTGAGCTAATTAAAAATCAATAAACAAAACCATACCTCCACTTGACCTAGATGAGATCTTCAAAGATATGTTGTATTACATTGATGTTACAAAATTAATGAATGGCAGAATTTGAAAACTCTGAAATCTACTTACCAAGGTATTGTTTCATAAAGCACCACCAGGAATTTTGCAAGAAGCAACTATATCCTCAAGGTGTTTTTATTGATCATGAACTGCTTCCCATGATAAACATGTTTGAGCTACATACACCATCTCGAACACTGTTTTTTTGTTAGAAGTGCATCTGCAACATTAGATACCATGGGTTAATAGCAAAAATTTGGATATCTTCTTCCCCATGTTTCCAAAAAAATCAAAAAAATAAATAGGCGAATGAATTGAGTATATATAACTGTAGGACCTTAGATAACACAACTTTATCACAACAATAGAAGCAAAGATGAAGTAGAGATGGTGACTTGATGTTGTATATATGTCGTGTATGTATATAGAGAGAGATAAGAAATATGGAACTTTTATTCAAGAGAACACACACAAATACACACACAAGCACACTCCTCAAATGAGCCTTTGAGGAGTTTATATAGTTCTTAACATGAGATGCCCTAAGGCTTTCTATGGGCTTGGGCTTGGACTTGGTTACATGATTAGATAACAAGGCTTATGAAGCATAGCACATAACATATTAGCTTGCCAAGTCCAAAGCCCAATGACTAAACTATTACTAATCTTAACAAACGACACAAAGTTACAATATGAGAATGACCATCATTTCTATATATATATTTTTAATGCTAACAATCTCCCCCTAAGGGGTGGTCATTCGAATGATGCTCCACGTGATTAGGTCTTCCGTGTTCTTAGTCTTTAACTTTGTGTGTCGTTGTAGAATAGTCATTAGTCTTTTGTTCCTTCATGCTTTGTGATCTTTGATGACTGAATTTTCATCGTTCTTTGTTCTTTTGTGATGTGGAGCGATCTGCCTTTCATCACTTCTGCGTCTGTGGTGGTTGTTCGCCATACCAACATGCTCATACATCTTCAGTCTTTGTGATACATGCATTTGTAGTTCCCGTTCTTTCACACAGATCTTTGTCATTTTACTTCTGTAGATTCTTTCATATTGCGTAGAATCTATCTTTGAACCTTTCTTTGCTTTGATCTTTGTGAGAACTTTTCTTTGACTTCGAGATGCATGTATGAGCATGTGGAATCTGTCGCCATGGAGGTGATATGTAGCTGCAGGTAAACAGTTAGCAATAAAACAACCGGTACTTACAGATAAGGAATTAGAGCTTGTCAACAGCATAGTGTGAAGACTTCTTCTAATCCTTATCAAGGCTGTTCCCATGTCAGATACTCCCGAGGGAGCTTACAAGACCTACTTAGTAGCTCAATGACTGGGTGAGTCGCTGGGGATCACTCCACAACTGTAGACCGTTTGAAACCATCGCGAACACTAAGCGTAACCCATAAAGAATTACCAAAGTGACCTGCTGTCAGGGCTGTTTGATGTTGACCCTGGCAGGAGTTTCCATTCGATCATTGAGATTCACAAATGTGAATCCTCTCATAAATGTTCTCGGCAGATTGCTAAGATCTGCGTAGGACTCTAAAATTTACATCTGGCGTCCTTAATGATGAACAACCAGTGTAGAAATATCAAGTGTTCCTATGAGATCTTTTGATAAATCTCGGGGCTATAGACTTGATAAGTGCACATTAGGTTTCCTATGCGGAGAATAGGGAGAGGTCTCCTGCTTCAATATCAACCATCTCTAAGAGACAGATTGATAGATTACACCGGTTCCCCGTGAGAATGAAACAAGCTCTTTTAAGAGAACTTGAGTGGTTAAGAAGGTTTTAGTGCAGTGCGTCACTGGGTCCATGACGTCTTTGTCATCAATACCGGTGTCACCTTAGTAACAACCAATAGCATACGAATTGTATCCGATGTCTGCCCTAAGGTTGAACATTTGGAGGGTTATTTCTTTTCACCCTTTTTCATAACTTTTCTTTTTAATTCTTCAACCCCTTCTTTCTCCTTTCTCATTTTCTCCTATTTTCAATCATACCTACGGACTTCTAATTCTAATCTATTGGATTTGTCCTTGGGTAGATCCCTCCGGCTCTGGCGGATCATAGGACGGTTTTTACCTAACCTTAGTCACCTTATAACTCCATGACTATCCTATAATGATCACATGTCAAAAAACCTTTTTGTGAAAAAATCTCTCAAAGTGTTTATGATAATAAAACACATTGTTGTTACCACTTTGAGAGTTTTGCAATTTTGAAGGACTCCCCTTTCACATGTGCTCATGAATATTTAAGAAATTTGCACATGCGAGAGGAGTTTGCACTTTTTGAATTGATCCACTTTCAGTGAACATGACCGATTCGAGACACGCTTACATCACTAGTTAGACTAGCTTGAAGTTATTACCCATCCTGGTCAAGTCCAAAGAAAGTCTCTCGATATGGTACATTCTACTTAGACAAGTCCCATTCGAGACACGCTTACATCACTAGTTAGACTAGCTTGAAATTATTACCCGTCCAGGACAAGTCTTTTCATTTACTGACATTTTAAGCTTCGTCAATTCATTGGTAATATCTGAGTTGAGCTCTTTTGAGATTCTGTCACAAAGTTTAAACATTTTGATCACATTTTAATCATGTCTTCTCCCCCTCAAAAATAGCATATTGTAATATTTTTTGTATCAACTGATTAAGAAAAAGCTTTTGGAGAGAAAGACAGATTCTATTTTGCATGAATTTGGAACATTTTTTTTTTGTTATACTCCCCCTTAATGATAGCTCATTTAAAATCAATTAAGGGTTTTGAGGGAGTTATCTTGAGCACTCATTTTGAGAGATTTTGAGAAATCTTTTGAACAATCTTGAAAAAGTGCTCAAGAATTTTGTTGGAAAACGAGTTTTTGTTTGAAATTTTTTCGTTTGTTTAGACTCGAACTTTTTGAAAAAGATTTCATCATTGAACGTACAAGTCCTTGATTTGAAAATAATCAGAAGTCATCATTTAAGTACGGGTTTCGTACTGAAGTATACGAAAGCCATAGTGAAGAAACTTTTTGAGAAACGACATGTTTTGGAAAAACATTTTAAAGAACTCCCGTTCAAGCATCTGTACATGTCCGTATCATTGTTGAATGACATTTCTAGAAACGTATAGAATATCGAATATACAAGAGACATGTCGTGAGAAGAATATTTTTGGATTTTTTTTTTATTTTATATTGTTTTTGGATTTTTGAAATTTTATATTTTTGTATTTTGTTTTTGTTGGTTTTTCAATTTTTTTTTTTGTTTTTATAAAAGAAAATGAAAATAAAAAATAGAATATTGAAAGAATGATTTTAGAGAATTTACAGAATTTGAGCCCTCTGATGAACTGGGTTCTGAGATAGTTGAAGCACCTGCAACCGAAGACGAAGAGGTTTCACAAATAACAGTGTTAGAAGTACATGAATCATCACTCTGCGGGTGTTGACTATCAACGGTTGTAATGGTTTCTACTTCCTTAACTTGATGATTATCACTATTATTTGTCTTGGTGCAACTATCAAAAATCTTTCCTGTGGGAATCCATCTAAGACCAACTGTTTTAAAAACTTTTCCCGTAGGAATCCACCTAAGGTAAGATCTAGACGTAGTTTTCTTATCAGATGCAGCGGAAGTCTCAGTCTTGGAAAGACTACATCCTTTCGGTATCCACCTATTAGGTTTCTTAACCTCTTGCTTCTTATCAACGGGTTTGTTTCGATTTGGTGTCTTAGTGGATTGTGTCTTGACACTTGATTTTCCTTTCTTGAGAAATTGTGCAATACATGCATCGTGATTAGCTGAAAAAACATATTTTTGACATGTAGGACAGACAAATTCAACATTCTTGTTTAACACAGCAATTTTAATTTTGTCACTACATTCTTTTGGAAATTGTTTGTTGTTCGATGAGACTTTGGAATTCTTTGTGTTGCATTCTACGTTCCTAGCATTCTCTTTTGTGCCACTACTCTTAGATGCAAGCCAATCCCTAGTAGTTTGAAGATAGTTCCTAGGTAATGGTTTACTACTACTAACAGTGCTTTGGAATCTTGTAGAATTCATCACACTAGGTTTTGCGCCTAAAATTCTGTTTTTACGACGTTGTGCCTTTTTCCTAGCTTCTTCTAGATGGTGATTTTGGACCATGTCATTAGAACCAACAGATTCCTTTACAGATTTTGTAGTCACATTAGTTGTACTATTCCTAGAAGAGCCAGGTTCACTCACATTTTTGTTTCTTTCAACAACCAATTTTCGTTTTTCAACAATCTTTTCCATTTCCTTTTTCTTGAGCAAGGGTTGTGGAGTGACTGGTTTTGACAAATCCTTTTTCTCATCGACTTTTGGAGCAAACCGTGAAATTGACATTTTTGGTTTTTGAACCGTGTTTAAAACATTTGGTTTCTCCGAAGTCGATGGTTTTGCAAACTTAGTTTCCACACCCTTCCCTTTTATACTTACAAGATGAGCTCTCAAAAGATCATTTTGCTCTTTCATGTCCTTGTAGGCATGCTCATACGACAATTTGTCATACTTGCATTCCTCTGATTTTCGATCAAGTTGTTTGAAAAATGACATGTTTTCTTTTTCAAGTTTTACAAGAGCATTTTCATATTTGGAAACAATTTCAGATGTCTCAGCTCGCAGTCTTTCATCGTCTTGAACCGAATATGTTTGTAAAATGATGGACATTATATCAGTAGTCATGACAGCTTCAAAGAGAGAATCATTTAACCTTTCCAAAACATTCATGTTTTCATGAGTATCATTAGCTTCGTTTACTAGGGATTTATGGTCCTTGACAAAGTCGGCCGTTTCTTTTAAGAAAGCTTGTTCAAAATGGATTACCCTCGCACTGATGTTATACAGTGGGATAGTAATTTCGTTTTCAAACACCTTTTTCTGTTCGATATGAAAACTAGAATGCCAGTTGTTAATATTGATAATAGTTTTAGATTCAACAATATTTTGAAGTTCTTGAATTCTCTTTTTAACGTCATCGAGAATGTCTCTAGCCTCACTTGTATTAAAAGTGTTGTTAGAAGATATTTGTTCTATTTTTTAAAGAGACTTGGAAACAACCGTCTTTTTAGAAAAGAATTTCGCGAATGGTCGTTTTATGGAAAACACAGATGGTTCTGTTTGTGGAACAAAAGTAATTCCCGAAAGTTTGTTCAATTTGTTGTAATCAATGGGTTTCAAATCCTTTTGTTTCATTTTAGTAATGCTCTCTTCGACAAGTTCCATCGTTTCCACAGAATCCCGAATGACGGGAGGATCATGTTTGGTGTAAATCACGTTACCATTATACAAAACATTATGTTCTTTCTGAGCTTTCTTGAGATTACAAGGGGTGTTGTTACCAAGAGTCACTTTATGTTTCGTATGGTAAATCGGATTAGTTTGATTTGAAATCATTTTCATTGTTTGACTTGACTGACCCGACTTAACCACTAATTCTTCTAAATGTGCAATCATGTGTTCTGACTCTACGATTTCTTCCAAAAGTTTGTCTTCTTTCTTTGCAAAGTCCTTTTTCAACTCATCCCTTTCTTTTTCAAGATTGGTATAAGCTGTTTTTTGTTTAGAAAGTTGGTTTTGTAAATCAGAAATTTCCGCGTTTAAAGATTTTATCTTCTTGAAAGAATTAACATCAAGTGTATCAAACTTGAGTTGCAAATGTTTTTCCCTTGAAACGGAATTTTGATAACTAGTTTCTAATTCTAACAATCTTTCGTTATGAAACTCAAAAGCTTTAACGTTTTTCTTGTAACTCTCAAGCTTAGCGGTCAATTTAACATTCACAGCTTTAACATCGCGATTGACCTTTTGCACATTTTCAATTTCAATACGACAATTGTTCAATAATGATTCAAAGAAAGCACGGGTTTCCTCATCATTAGCACCATTTTGTGCAACTTGAACTCCATTAGGATTCATATATCACTACTACAAAAAATCTCACAGAAACCGGTCAAAATAGCCCATGAAAAGTGGTCTTGAGACCACTCTCTAAAGGGGGGTATCTCCATGGTTGAAACATACAGAAACCGGTTTGGCAACTTGTCTCTATTAGAAGCATAGACACCGGTTTGCTCCTTAAATCGGTCTCCATTATAGAGTAAACAAACATATTTTTATTGGACATTGACACCGGTTTTCCCACAACCTATCTTTATAAAAGCATACAACCTATCTTTATATAAAGTTCTCAAAACCAGTTTTTTTTTAAATCTATTTTATTTAATAAATAAATAAATAAATAATCATTTCTAAAATTTTCCTTTTTTTTTGAAATTCTATAATCTACAATTGACTCACAAAAATAAAAAAATATAAATGCAACAAATATATATAAAAACACCATAGATGTCGAAATCAACAAAGTAAATTAAGATAACACGTCAATTCAACAAAACATAAATCTTAGACAAAATCCAAACACTAGAATTCAACAAACTTTAAAGAAAAACACTAGAATTCAACATAACTAAACATAACTCTATGGGATTAATCATGCCACAATGAAAACCATGCACCAATGATTGTGTTCAACTCTTTGTTCTCTAATGGACGCTCGTCACTCCAAGATACCTACATGTAAATTAATGAAATAAATGGTTAGGTTGGCTATGCAGGGAAGGGTCGCCGGCAACAGCAACACCTCTCTGAGTTATCTGGAATTAATGGAAATTTAAAGTAGCATACATCAAGTATAACATACTGATTGTAACTTATACTAGACGAAAACGTGCAGTACCTTATTTGATGTCCACTTGGCAGGGATGGCATTATTCTTTTTATTTCTCTCAGCTCATTCCTAGAGTGTGCCACGTGGGTTTCAATTTTCAAGGACGATGATTCTGAGCTCTTCCTACTACCCGGAGTGGTGTTTGTCGTGTCTTTGAGGAACTTGAATGTACCCCCATGAGGCCTAACCACAACATTAAATAAATCTCAACTTACATTACAAACAGAAAAACGTGTCTGCTAAGAGTGTGGTAATTAGTACATTTGCTACTTACCATTCTTGCTTCATTCTTTTCCTAGAAATATCTAACGTTTACTGAGTGCGGTTCTTGGAAGATGATTAAAGAAATATATATATATGACGAGTAATGGAAAACACATTTTTGACTTCCAAATAAGAAATATAAAAATGTACCACTGTCTCCCCGGGCCAAGATGGTTTCAAAGCTTCGTACAGCTTGACAGGTCACACTTGATTTCTCCTATGGATTTGAAAATTAATATAAGCAACTCATAGAACTGTTATAAGAAGAAACAAATTTTGATTTACATAACTGAATGATACATGCTTTTGGTCTAATTCATTGAACGAGCAAAAAACCTCATGTAAGCTGATTTTAGCTTTTCAATTGGTTGAGCATTCCTATAACACATAAAAAGATTTGGTCAACTCATCTCAAAGACATACGCATGCACACTTCATAAGTATGTCGTAACTATGCTGCAACAATCGATCATGCCTTCTATACTTCAAACATTATATGTTAATTATATATGCTCTACAATTAGAACAAATACATACATTTAATTTCCTTGGGATAGAACCTATGCAAATCCATTGTGTTCAATCGATCCTTATCAATAGACTTCTTCAATGAGTCAACTAGTTAATGACCCGTGTATTACACGAGCTGTAAAAAGAATTAAGAGTAATGGTTGATCTGGAAAGCAGAAAGCTAAAATAAAAGATAGAGACTTTCTAAAAACAAACATACTTAGCATGAACAACCCAATAAAAATTTACCTGATCTGAAGCTTAAATACATCAAAAGCTGAATCCTATATTGTGTACATCAGCTAAAAGTAAATTGCTTAGCAATGTGAACAAACTTCTTTGGTAATTAACCTTCATAAATCTTTTACTACGTACTTTACTATTTGAATAAACTTGTAAAGAATTCTACAAATGATGCCATTGACCCAAATTACTAAGCCATAAATCTGATGTTGTCGACCGGTTGACTCACTTTAAAGCCTTCTGGGTATCAACACCGGGTTTACTAAGCTAAAAATCCCATGCACCCTCTTTTGCAACAAAATCGGCTAATAAAATCTTTTAATAGCGATAGACGGTCTTAAATTCAAAAATTATAAAACAAGCTATTAAAAGATGTTAATGGATTATGAAGTAGTTCTCACTTAAAGAGGGTTTGAGGTTCCATCGTTATATGTACACACACTTGCTCTTTGTCCTTTGGGTGACCAAATGAACCATAATCTTTACAAAAATCCACTTTTAAAATGTATAAACATGATGGGTAGCCTAATCTCTTACCCCCTGCACCTAATAAACACCATTTGCATAAAAGGAAAAAACATGTGAGTAAATGTTTACGTATAACCTATAGGTGAGAAATCTATTAAATAATGGTAGAAACCTAAAAATAGAGATAAAAAAGATGCATACGAAGGAAGTTGAGTCCCAAACTTCAATTACTTTTCTTGTGAATAGAGACAACAAAATAGAAACATGAGCAATAATCTCATACTTTCTGGCAAATAGTGTGATCATATTACTATAAAACATCCCCATACCCCGCCCCGCCAGGATTGTGTATGTTGTTGTTGTATATTACTATAAAAGATCAAGAAATGTAGGGGACAAGAAGAGCATTTTTCATTATATATAGACATCATAGTAGTAACATCATATAATCAAAAACGAACCAAAAACTAATTTGGAGAAGATCATACTGAATAGTAAGGAATGCTTATGAAATATATTCTAGATGGCATATATTAAACAAAGCTATATCAATGTTAGAGTAATTGGGTGTGCAAAATATGTTACCTCAGTATTAACCAATGAAATGAGCCAAAATGTGAAAGTGTCTTTCATTGTCAAATTCCCAGGACTGCTTTAAAATTTTTTGAATCTACGTATTTGAAAGTGTATAGGCTGTAATAAAGAAATTGAAATACAAAGTACAAACCATGACATCATAAATCTTTTCTATTATCCTATTATATCACCCAATATAGTATGCCTACATTTGCATGAAACTTCGGTAATCAACAAGATTATTAAAAAATCATATAGTTTGTTTATTTTTCAAGTTTAACAGATTTTGATGAAGTCTTGATACTTTTGTGACGTTTATAAGTTACAAATATTATAGTACTATGTTTACTTAGTTATCAGTTGCATTTTTTAAAAACGTTGTTGGTTAAAATTGCTCGAAACGTTCATTTTACCTAGAAAATGTTGCTGTCACAGTGGGTTAACATGTTAAAATTGTTTTTTTTTTTCATTTTTTTTAAGTTGACTGAAAAAAAGTCTTTAAAGTTGCTGTTACAGTAGGTAAACGGGTCTAAATTGTTGTTGTTACAGTTTGCCATACACCCCTTTAAGTGGCCGCAATTGGTCAACGGTTCAAAATTGTTGTTGTTAGAG
Organism: Artemisia argyi; assembly: GCA_030686995.1. Classification (NCBI taxonomy): domain Eukaryota; kingdom Viridiplantae; phylum Streptophyta; class Magnoliopsida; order Asterales; family Asteraceae; genus Artemisia; species Artemisia argyi. Next base: position 69,460,686 of record CM060697.1, read on the forward strand.
TTTTCCAAACACCCCTTTAAGTGGACACAGTTGGTTAACGGGTCAAAAATGATGTTGTTATAGTTTGCCAAACACCCCTGTACGTGGCCACAGTGGGTTAACGGGCCAAAGTAGAGTCTAGTTATGAATGTTTAAAGTCTAACCCTATCAGGTCTTAACTAAGTTGAAAGCAATTTGGACGAAGATCATCACGCTAAATAATCTAAACCGTACACATCAAAAGAGTGCTAAGAGACCTCATGACCAATTGATTCTGTTACAGTACCAATACTAGAACAAAATTATAATACTTTTGTTAGTCTCACTTGACTGTATTACACCGTGAAGCTACGGCCAAAGCATAGAGATGCAACTAAAATGTCCTGTTTATGTCTTAGAAGCTACGGACAAATAAGTTTCAAGCAATATTTGTGGATTTATATGTGTGCATTTGCAATCCAAACTAACAAGACAAGTTATAAAACAACTTTAAAGCTTTGGAAACATCTAGGACTCCTATACCAATATGTTTTCATTTAACATACATTAAAATTCAGGACACATGCTTAAAGATTAAATTGCATACAAAGTTAACAAGCTTATGCTTAAAGAACTACCATGAAACCTGGATGTCTCTCTTTTTATTTATTCCTTTTTTTTTTTTTTTTTTTTTTTTTTTTTGGTTCGACTAAAAATGGGAAAAAACGGTACGGTACCAATTTCCCGGTACGGTACCCGTACACCCCTTTCATCCTCGGCAAAAAACTGTACCACCAATTCGGTACGAGTTCGGCACGGGATTGGTATATTTTAAAACATTTTGATTTTCCAGCACCATTTATAGTTTCAATTCGAGTTCATGAAGAGTACCCCTGCACTCTACCAGTTAATAGTTATAACCAATGCTAAAGTTGTTTCAATTTTAGTACCTTTGAAGAGTTAAAGTTGTAAAATTAACCATGGCTATAACTAACTCGTCCCGAAAGATAAGTCTCAGTGGGATAAAACTAACCCAACACATACATAAAGCCTACAATTAAACCAAAAATTGAAACATACGCACACATACATGAAGAGTTTAGTTAACCCATAAATAAATATACATAAACACAGACAAACATTAAGCTTAAAATAAGCATAAGTTTTGATAAATATCGGAGAAGGGGGGAGATGACTCACCATTTTTTATGGCGGCTGGGTATGATGCAAACGAGAGAGAGAGACCATGAAAAAAATGACTAGCAGGTAGGGTTTTTTTTTTAATTTAAAAAAAAAAGACGAATAATTTGAATTTGTGAAATAGAAGGTTGAATTGGGGAAAACAAGAGGCGGGATAGAAAAAAAAAATGGGAAAAAAAAGAGGTAAATCAAAATTTTCGTTTATGAGAATAAAGACTTGTTATTTGCACAAAACCAATTTTAATATTATAGAGATTGATTTATTTTTGAAAACGGGTTTATATAGCTTCCACGCCTCCTTTTTTTTCGTTATAGAAACCGGCTTTTATCTAAACAGTCTCTATTAGAGGGTGTTTATAGCCTTTTGTGTAGTAGTTTATGGAGTATCATAGTTAACATTGCTATTAACTTGTTCCCCCACATATGTATCGTAATTAGGTTCATGTGGCACATAATGTGGCTTCTCTTGAGCAAACGGATTAGCATCATTACCATAATTTGGTACCTCATGGAATGGATCTGAATCATAAGTAGGAGGAAGATCAGAATCACTGCTAGATGTTGTTGCCTGCTGATTTGCCATAAAGTTGTAGGTTTTATTAAGATCTGCTGAATTGTCATTAATTCTTGTTGTAGCTCTAAACTCATGTTCCTCAGCAGTTAACGGTATTCCCGATTCTTCTTTATTGGCTAGCATCAACAAGTACTAGATCTTTTCTACCTTCGTCATAGCATTGACATTGTAATTATTACCAATATCACTGCTTGATGTTGTTGCTTGATGATTTGCCATAAAGATGAAGTTTCCATTGATAGGTTCCATGTCCATTGATGGAAAGAAAGTTTTGAGAGGTTCCATGAACGTGAAACTAAATTAAAACACTTTTTTTTTCTAAAGAAAGATAGGATAAAGTTGATTCTTGGATCGTTCCAACGAAATAGGAGTTGAATTTGGAAACTTTTCAGTGTTTTAGAAACTTTTAAGTGTTCTAGAAACTTTTTAGTGTTTTAGAAACTTTTCAGTGTTCTAGAAACTTTTCAGTGTTTTAGAAACTTTTCAGTGTTTTAGAAACTTTTTAGTGTTCTAGAAACTTTTCAATGTTTTAGAAACTTTTCAGTGTTCTAGAAACTTTTCAGTGTTCTAGAAACTTAGCACCAAAACTTTCTAAATTATACAATTTAGAGAGTATACCACGAGTCGAAGTGTTTTCTCACTTATACAAGCAAGGGAAACACCGAGTAAGCAACGGGAGCAAGTGTGTTCTCGAAACTTTGTGATTTAGAAACTTTGTGATTTAGAAAGATGGTACAAGTGTGTTCTAGAAAGTTTGCTAGAATTTTGTTTTTGCTAAAAGCTCACCCAAATCAAGTTTGTATTTCAAGATTCTTGTACTTCTAGTTATAAAAACACCAAAACTTAAAGAAAGTTGCAAACTTGATGATTTTTATGAAAAAATTTTGTGTTCTAGAAAGTTTGCTAGAATTTTGATTTTGCAAAAAGCACACCTAAATGAAGTTTGTATTCCAAGATTCTTATACTTCTAGTTATAAAAACACCAAAACTTGAAGAAAGTTGCAAACTTGATGATTTTTATAAAAATTTTTTGTGTTCAAGAAAGTTTGCTAGAATTTTGATTTTGCAAAAAGCACACCCAAATGAAGTTTGTATTCCAAGTTTCTTGTACTTCTAGTTATTAAACACCAAAACTTGAAGAAAGTTGCAAACTTGATGATTTTTATGGAAATTTTTTGTGTTCTAGAAAACAAGTACAAAAATAAAGTCAAAATTTCTAAGCTTTGAAACTTCAAAAAGATTGAAACTTTCTTGTTAGAAAAGGTTTATAACACTAGTTTGTAATCAAAAAAGTGTTAAAGACCAAGAAAAACAAGAAAAGTAATGAACTTTTTAAAAACAAAAACGTGTAGAAGCTTAAAAAATGCGAAACAAACAAACTCCCAACACTCCTAAATCATTGTTAGGCTCTTGATACCACGTGTAGGACCTTAGATAACACAACTTAATCACAACAATAGAAACAAATATGAAGTAGAGATGGTGACTTGATGTTGTATATATGTCGTGTATGTATATAGAGTGAGATAAGAAATATGGTACTTTTATTCAAGAGAACACACACAAATACACACACAAGCACACTCCTCAAATGAGCCTTTGAGGAGTTTATATAGTTCTTAACATGAGATGCCCTAAGGCTTTCTATGGGCTTGGGCTTGGGCTTGGGCTTGGACTTAGTTACATGATTAGATAACAAGGCTTATGAAACATAGCACATAACATATTAGCTTGACAAGACCAAAGCCCAATGGCTAAACTATTACTAATCTTAACAAACGACACAAAGTTACAATATGAGAATGACCATCACTTCTATATATATATATATATTTTTAATGCTAACAATAACTATATAAGGTTTAATGCCCTTTAAGGAATTGTAATACAATACAAATTCCTATTGTAAATAAGAACTCTGTAGCTTTATCTAAAAATTACATTCTAGTCCACGGATATGAAAAAAGCTAAAAAAACAGAAACTCATCCACATAAAAAATAGAAACTTATGCCTTCGCCTTTAGAAGCTTATTGATTTTCAGTAAGTTACAAAATCATAAGCTCGTAGTATGTATGAATTACTAACTTCATTTCTTGGTCATCGTCCATTTGGGGGCGAGCAAGGTCTAGTTTGGTATCAAAACGATGTAATAATCACCTTATAGGCAATGTTCTGAATATAGCAATGCTACACTTTAGCGCTGAAATTGCACTCTCCGTCTATAAAATGTGATTTTCAAGTGTTTTTTAATAAGGCTATAGCAATTACTGTTTCATTTAAACCTAAAGAAATAATCAAGAACACCGCCATTGATAAAGAATCCAATATAATAAACTATTACCATTCAACATTCATAAACCATTATAAAAACCATCAAACTTCGTCACCAGGTTACACTGTTTTTGTCAAAATCGCCAAAAAGAAAAATGGGTATTATGCCTTTTAATGTTAGTGCCAATAGTTCATCTTCTATTGTAAAAAGTCATATATAGAAGCTGAACCATAAACTACTAATCTACTAACTCAGAAACATACCTTAGTAATAAGATGGTTATATTCATAGCACTCAATTTTTGAAAGATATGGGTTTGAACCACGATCAAACACTTGATTTTTGAAGGAATAATCATCTCACCCCCTTGATTGCTCCAAAGTGCGGCAAGAGTGGACTTGAAACTACAGAAACAAAGACAATACTCAGCGTGTTATCGGGTGACTAACCAACTTACGGACCCGTGTAGTAAACAATATATAATATAAATGGAACATTTTATCCAACAGTTCATCTATTAGAATAGTACGTAAGTTTCTATCTTTAATAGATTAATTAATAACTAATGGTACCTCACCACCCATATGACAATAGAATCAGCTTATATACCATCTTAACACAATAGGTATTAGGTGCCAAAATAGGTATATGATGAGACCTGAATGCATAATGCAAGTCTCATAGTATTGTTAGGCAACCAATTCTTTTCCATAACATGCCACACAAAAAAAAAAAAAAATAAGGTCCCATGAATAGCATCAACATCTTGAGCCTTGTGATCTCAACATCCAAAGGTGCATAATAAGTTGTATACAAAATGTTTGAGCAAACAACACAATCTACTCAATCAAAATCATAAAGAAAACATAAATAACACGCTGAACTGAGTGATATTATAACCAAACAGTATTCACCATATTTGAATGCAAATGCAAAAGTATAATTTTAGATAATGGACTGCTTATATTTTCTACTTATGTGCTCATACCGTAACCACAACCGCTTATTGGCTTAATAGCTAGGCAGCTTTCAATAAGCAAGTTAGTTCAACATCAAATGCAAACAACCTATTCTTGGTCTTCATATATACCTGTTTATATGACAATGTAAATACCTAGTGGCTCACCCATTCTCAGCCTTGTAAGATTGTATATAGAACCTCCTAATCAGATAGTTATCTATCTAACTTGATTCCCCAAATTGCAGCAATCACTCTCAAATCAATCATGTAAACACATAAACTTTTCATCGTTATAACAATCATAGATAATCTAATATCATATTAACATTCTCGAACAACATTTGGGCAAAATCAGCTAAAAATCTAAGCCTACATTGAAGATTCACAATTTCTTTTATCTGGGTACCAACAAACTCTAACAAACAATTATTACAATATACATAAAAACCACAAATAAAACATTACCGATGATCCCACTCATCAGAAAAAATTGAGTTCTTGAACCCTCCCACTATCTATTGTGCCCATTAAAACAATACAATTTATAGATTCAAACCCCAATTATTAGAATTTAATAGTCGATTCTTTTTAAGAGAAGGACAATAAAAAAGTAAAACTAAATCATACCTTCGATTGGTTGTTCTGTAGACCCTGTTTTCCAATAGCCCGACAGCTTTGATATCCCTGGACTCAGAAATTGCACCCGCAAACAGGATTCCACGTCAGTAATTTGGACTTGAATGCTTTTGACTGGCTTCGGGTGACCTATTTCACCTTATAACAATCAGTAGCATAAAAGCCTTATATCAATTTTACACAAAATCAAAAAGTTAGATATTCAAGCATACCATTGTGAAGATTGATTTAGGGATTGAATCGGCACATTGGGTTCTAAGAGAATTTGTGTTGAAACTTGGAAGTGTGGCTCGATAGTCGAATGTTTGATGGTTTTGTTTTTATAAATTTTAACTTTAACCCCTTAATATTTTGTAAATTACTCCGCCTGTTTTAACTTTTAATTGTTTACACTTTTGACACATATAACTTTTTACCCAATTTACAAACCAAACGAATTCTGATTATTAACAAACGAATTTGATTACTTTTCTTGCCAAAATCAAGTAATATTTAGTTTTTTACTTAATTTTCTTTTAAATAAAAATAATAATAATAATTAAATTATTACTAAAAAAAAGTATAAATTGATTTTTTTGAAATGGAAAATTCTCAATAGGGGTTTTGCTTTATTATATAAAAGATTTTTAATTATATTTGTTTATTATTAAAGATAATCATTTAAAAAGTTAATCCTGTTGTTAGTTGCATCTTATCAGTTGCATCTTATCCATATTTTTCTGTATTTATCTTCTACTTGTGTAGTATTGCATCTTATCTATATTTTTTATTTAATTATCTTATACTTGTGTAGTATATCAACAAAACAAATTTTTAAAATTTTAAATTAAAAATAATAACTAAAATATTACCTAATAAGGAAATATTCTTTTTTTCGAAAACGAAAGTACCTACTAGATGTTTTGTTTTATTATATAAAAGATGTTGATTATAATCCCTATATATGGGTAATTTGGGTATATGTACAAGAACAAGTTATGTGTTGATGTGAACCCGCCTAGAAAATGTATTCTCTTTGAAAATATCAAAGGTTTTCACATTCTTGGATTGTTCATAAGCCTAGGATGTAGTCCCTCTATCCCAAATTAATAGTCCATCTTTCTATTTTAGGTTGTCCTAAATTTATTGTCCCCTTCCAAATATAGTTGTGAATAATGTAGCAAGTTTACCATATTGCACATAATGATACTAAAAATTACATACTTCATTAAAAGATTTAATTAATTACATAAGGGTAAAACTGTCAATTTGCAAAAAAAAGTAAGAAAGAGAATGCAATAATGATTATGTCTTCTTAAACTATGTGTTTTTTGTCAGGGGACAATAATTTTGGGACGGACATAGTACTATTTTGCTACTTTGACTTCATTTGATTAAGGGTCACTCGTATTAGCTCATTGTAATCTCATTACAGGATATTCAATTAACTAGGAGGACTTCTCGAATTTGATGTTGCCATTCAAAATAAGATAGTCTACAATATTGCTAACCCCGAATGGATTTTTTTCTTTCTTTTCTCTTCTTCTTGCCTAAAAAACAATTGTATGCATATATGAATAAGCACGACTATCAATTTTTCATGCCTTGTTTGGACTAGCTATTTTCAGTATTATAAAACCTCAAAGGGTTATTGTATTGAATTTTAATTCTAATCGTGTGTAGATACATAAGCTAGAACCTCTAATTATACTAGTAAGGTAGTTTTGATAATAAGCAACTAAATTCTAAACCCTAATGAGTATGACCCATCAATATAATATGGGCCTGCCCGTCTACCCTAATTTGGTAAAATACGCCCTGCAATTAAGCTAAGGACGGGGAAGGAATTATAGCTTGAATCTAAAAAAGAGAAATCGCGGAGTTAGCAATGGATTTGTAAAGATATTTGTAGTCTAATCATGTGTAGATATGTGTTGACCCGAAGACCTCCTTGAGCAACCTTTTCCCAAACAAAGTGAAAGTGTATTTTCCACGTGCTTTGTGCGCATATTATACACATGATTAGCTGAGAAGTATGTTGTACCTAGATTGTTGCACCATAGTATAGGAGTTGAATATGTATGTATTCCATGCTCATGAAGAAGAGTTTGAAGATATGTGAGTTCGACAATAGTGTGAGCAAGTGCTTTATTTTTAGTTTTTGTAATGGAACGAGATATTTTGCGTTGCTAACCAACAATCCACGATATAAGGTATGAGCCAAGGTAGATAGAAAATCCCCTCGTGGACCATCGATCATCTAAATTCCCAACTAAGTCATCATCGACGCTTCAAATATAAGCATCGGGGAAACCTTTATGTTAATACAAATATCGCCTAAAAACGTTATTTATATTTTACGATCTTTGCTAAGTTTTGTTAATGACAAAGTATGAACTTTAGCTAAGAGTAAATCATCACTTTGAATGTTTAAGTCTTGTTTAACTAATGTTTACATTTCCTTTTAAACTAAACATTGTTTTTTTTTTCTTAAATTAGAAAGTGTCTTGTCACATCACACTTATTTCTTAAAATAGAATTGTCACATCACATTTATGGCAAGTTTTGTCTATATGTATTTATGGTAAGAAATGTGTTTGACTTGCTTTGGTGTGGCTTACAAGTTTTGTGTTTGACTTGATTTAAGTGATGTAACATTGTTTGGTTGCTAGGATTTATGAGACAAACCTTGTTTGGTTTGAAGAGTTATTGCATAAACCTACTGCAGACCCGGCGGTACCCTGGGGGTACACGGGCGGAACCCATCTGAGGGTTCCGCCTGATCCGCCAAGCATGCAGTATGGTGTGCTATAAATACCAAGCCATAACTTGATTTTTGGCTAACCCTTTAGGACTTATTTCTCACATATTCTCTCAACTAACTCAGTAACCCTTGACTTGTGTGATTCTCTTATGTAGCAAGGAACTCCACAAGATCATTCAAGAAGTTGCAAGCTTCAACTCTAAAGTTGCAAGTCTTGGTAGCTTGGTCATGTATAAGCTTTGGTAGTTTATACTTCATGTGTGTCATGTATGTAGAAGTTATAGGTTAGTATTTTAGGCTTCAAAATACGTAGTGTGTTGGGAGTTGTTGTACCCTAGTAAAAGAACTAACGGGAGTGGTTGTACCCTTGGTAAAGAACTCGACATCTAGCTTTGTGTCGGTAAAAGTGTAAGCGACGAATGGGAGTGGTTGTACCCTTGTAAAAGAAATCGACATCTAGCTTTGTGTCGGTAAAAGTATAAGCGACGTGTAAGGTTTTCTCCGCCGGTGAAAGGAGCTTGTTGATTAGTGTTTATAACTCTCGAGTTGGAAACTCGGGGCGTGGATGTAGGGCAAGGAAAAAGAGTCCTTGTAGCCGAACCACGATAAACTATCGTGTTGTGGTTTGATTGTTTCTTTCTCTATCTTTGCTTATTATATGTTGTTGTTTAGTTAGAATTGTTGATCACATATAAAGCTTTTCAAAGAACCAAAACAAGTAAAGTTGTTCTTATATCTTTAAACATAAGTAAAGCTTTTCAAAGAACTAAACAAGCAAAGTTAGGATCATTACAAGTAAAACTTTTCAAAGTATGAAACAAGTTAAGTTAGAATTGTTATCCACATGAAAAGTCTTTTCAAAGAATCAAACATATTAAGTTGTGTTTATATCTTTAACCAAACGTCAAGTTCTCAAAGGTTATTTAAGCAAATAAGAATCGAAAAAGCGGTAAACTATTCAACCCCCCTTCTAGTTTTCCACAATTGGTATCAGAGCGCTACGTTACTCAAGATCTTTAAAATAGAATGTATTTTAAAACTTGGATCGATCCATGGATTTTGAAAATCTCAAAGAAGGGCAACCTATTCAAAACCAACCGCTATTTGAAAAAGAAAACTTACTTGAATGGAAAAGTAATTTTGAAAACTATGTAAAATCAATTGATCAAGATCTTTGGCATATTATTTGTTTTGGTAATTTCAAACCAAAGAAAACAAGTTTTTGAAAACCAAGATAACTATCTTAAACTTGATAAAAATACTAAAGCTAAAACAATGTTTTACAAAGCTTTAGTACCAAATATGAAAGAATGTATTTTTGTCAAAAGGCTAATGATGTTTGAAAAATATGGTAAACTTTCATCAAGGAATATGTCAAGTCAAAGATGATCAATTTAATCTTACATATGAATTAGAAGTTTTAGAAAAACTAATTGATAGACACTTAGTAGAAGTTAATACATGTGCTACTAGTTTAAATGTTTTAAATGAAGGTACAAGTGAAGATGTGTACGTGTGTTTTGTTGAACCTGCTTGCGTATCTTGGAATGTAATGGAAGTTGACGAAGACAATGATCCGGTAGTTTATTGTCAACTTATTGATACAACAAGCAAGGTGTAAGTAAAGGTGATTACTCGTGTCAAGCTCGTAGTTGTCTTGCTTGCGATTCATGGAATAACTCGGATGAAGATGAAGTCAATCATCCGGTTTGTGATTCTATTCTAGATAAAACATCAAGCAAGGTACATTTTGAAACCAAACTCTTTTGCTTTGATTAATTTATCCTAGAGTTTTCTAAACTAGAAAATGAGTCTAAACATTTGTGCAACATGGACCTAAAAGCTATCTTCAAGAATAAGTCTTCAAAATATCTTAAGAATATCTTTGAAAAGGAAATCTTATTAGAAGATAAAATGTCTAGAATTAAGAGTAATGTTGAAATTAATCTAGAATGTTAATTATGTCTAGATTACAAACATGAGATTAAAATGCAAAATGAGAAAGGAAAAATTATTAGTTAAATTTGATGAAAGCTCAAAATCTCTTGAAAGATTGTTGAGGAGTCAAAGGTTGTTTAAAGATAAAACCGGATTAGGATTTAACTCAAAAGCACCATTAACTAATAAAACAAAGCAAGTAAAATTTGTCTAACCTAGAAGAGAGATTTAGAGATAATTCTATCTCTAATAGAAACTCATGATAAAAGAATTAAGATTATCATACTCTATACTTTTATGTGATTGTCTAACCTTCTTGGATACATGAGTTATTGAGTTTCAAAGCATGTCGTCAAACCAAGTTTTTACGCTTAATGCTTATCCGCTTGATAGCATCTCTATGCAATTTAAAAGGTACGCATTACTTAAACTTGACTTTGGTTATATCTTGTCTCTAGCATTATGTGCTCAAATATGTGTTATTTGTAATACTCTAGAGTGTCTACCTGCTATTTGTAAATAACTAAGATTAGATTCTATGCAACAAGGAATTTAGTCTTTAGTACTAGTAGGAGATATAAGGTATTTTGGTTATTTAACCATCAAGAGATAAACACGAAAAACTCTTGAGTATGTCTCACTCAACTCTTGCTTACAAGTGAGCTAACTAAGAATTTCCTAAGTGTTAAAATGTCTAACACTTTTGTGATGCTTGCAAAACAAACCTTTGTTAAACAATTTTCTCAAACACCATACTTTGAGTCTTTAATTGTGTCTTTCTTCAATCACTCCTTTATGATAATCTCACATAAAACACACAAGGTAAAATAAATCACATTAGCATATATTAGGATGTGTAAAAGAAAATAAGTTTTCAACATCTAGGATTTACACATCAAATGTGACACATAGTCTAATGATGTTGTACCTCTTGGACTTTTTAAAAATAAATAGAGTTCATAGTGTCTTAAGTAAGAAAACCTAAAGAGTCGAGGAGTCGTTGAATATGACATTTAACGAGTGATCTCCTCCTTCTATGATATCATCTTTGGTAGATGATAACTTAGTCGAAAGTCCAATGATGGCAAGACAAGCATGGAGTAAAAGTACAAAACAACATCTTCTCACCTTGAGTTAAACATTAAATCAAGTAAAATTGACATAAGTTATAAAACTTGATTTATAGGTCATTAGTTGTGTCTAAACAAATTCAACAAAAACAATTTTTGAAATTTAGAATAAAACAAATAGTGAAACGAAGTTGATATTTCAAAGTAATCAAGTGAGTATAGTGTCAATATTTGAAAGACCTTTTGATAATAAAAGCAAGCCACAAAAGCAAGGGATTTTAACTTAAAGACATTCCTAGTTGCTCTCTTGTTCTCAATGGTTAAGTTATTGATGACCTATCAAGAATGAGATTAGTAAATCCGTAGGTAAAACTAAACGTAGAGAAATGTTTGGAAGACTACTTGTTCTCATAACATTTAGATTCAACATTATGTTTAGCTTTTGTCTATGTGCTCGTGTTAACGAAGATCCTTAAACAACTCGTTAGTTGAGCCTAGTTGGATACATCATAAGGTACTACACAACTAGGATTATGGTCTCCCAAAAGAACGGGAATAGAAACCATAGTGTATGCCAAATGGAATTATGTCGGTAAGAAGTTGATAAGAAAAGCACAAGTGGTACTTGCACTTGTATACTTACTTACCCAATGATTCTCCAAAACGCGTAAGATTCTCAAATTAGTATCGGATGGAGAAGCACATCAACAAGCTCCGCTTGAACAAGCAAACTCGCATCAACAACGGAATTCATCTTATCAACATTGTTATACCTTCAACAAAGGAAGCATCGACTTCAGCGACAATTCAATCCATTATGTTCTTAATTGAAATATTGTGATCCATCATCATCATCTTGGTAAAAATGTTCATTGAGGAACATCTTAACTAAGAAAGTCTTATACGTTAACCATTCTATCAACGTTTTCACAAAACCTCTTGAATGAGAAGCATTCATTATCCCTAGGCTTAGTCAAGGACTCATAAGACCTAAAACCTTAGTTTTGAACATTAGGATAAAACCACAAAAATCAAGACAATTCCTTTTGAGTTTTCCCTGCAGATCCCACGGCACCCTTAGACCATACGGGCGGAACCCACTTTTTGGTTCCGCCTGGTCCGCCAAAGCCACAGAATGTTTTATTTAAGTTCAAAACCAAACACCTCTTTACTCACAATTCCAACTTACCATCAGCCCATAAGATTCACAAAATGAGCAAAACTTCAATCATTTTCCTCATAACCTTTCATCACCCAAACCTCAAACAAGCAATGTGAAATGAGAAACCGAGTTATCCTTTGTCCTAACAATATCGAGTCATCCACCATTTCCATGTTCTCAAAGAAACCAAGAGTTAATATCATCTTCACCAATAACTCCACCTAGTCATCTTCACAAGAAGATTCCACAATGTAACCAAACAAGTGTGTCATCCCCACTATAACCTAACCTATTAAGATTAAACCACCTTTCATGATACATAAACCTATGTTCACCTTTGTGTCGCTCTTTGAAATAAATGGCAGTTGTCATATCCATACTCTCATTAACATATATGTCTATGTCGTCAAAAGTCAAGTGAATTTCATTATGAAATGCATCTCTTCCACTTTCTAGAAAGTGAAGAACACAAAGAAGATATCCAGGCTTTAAGTGTTGTCAAACAATCACCACCTCATTTCACATATCCACCCTCGGTCGTCACCCATACTTTACCGCCGTTCACCACATTGTTAAAACAAATGAAAAACGTCATTGAAACATCACTTACATTACGAAACATTTTTAAGCATCAAAATGAGTCAAGTCAACCGCACCTCCACATTGTGTTCATATAGGCACACACTAGAACATACACATTACAATAGTCATTTACTTAAATGTGAAATTTTGATTTTCTAGGAATCATCATGCCTCCTCTAACTCACTACGACCACAAGGACACCATCAAGTACCTACCCAAACACCACAAAACCAAAGGTCTTACTCAAACTCAAATCGTTGTCTTCAAAGCCTTAGAAAAACAACATGTCCATAAGGGTAGAACCATTGATCCATCCTTCTTAGAAGGTACAAACCTCTACACGGAATTTGCGACAATCAACTTTGAGTGTCTCTTAGAAATCGACGAGCCTATTTGTTCTAGGTTCACTTTAGAATTCTATGCATCCATCACCCTCTCCAAGGATGAGTATGGTCGCATGTCTATTAACTTTAGGGCTAGTAGCCATCAATACTCCTTCACCCTCGAGGAGTTTGCTCAAATCCTAGGTGTCCCAAACCTTGGTACTTGCATCTACTCCTACTTGAACTCCCTCTCAACTCTTGACACACTCTTTGACCGCATCTATCCCTATGATAACCCTCTTGTGTCCAAAGATGAACTTCGTGACCACCTCTTCATTAGAACCACCAACACTAGAAGAACTAGAACTGGAAATGAGGTCATCAAGAACCCATACGGAATGGAAATCCATGAACTCAAGCCCCAATTAAAGGAATGGGAAGAACTCCTTAGAACAAATGAAATTAGCACCATAGGAAACCGGGATCACATCAATGTTTGCCTTTGCTACATGCTCTACTCCTTGTCCGTTAGGCAACCCTTCAACCTTGCCTACTACTTGACCAAGAGAATGACCGACATTCCCGTGCAAGGCACAACGTCTATGCCATATGGAATGCTCTTGACCCGTCTCTTTAGGTTCATCTCTCTCATTCCATCAACTCCTATAGGTCTTCACCTAGACTACTTTCTTATTCCACACGCTTTTGCCCCACTAAGTGATAGGAGAATCTACAAAGCCCAAGGTAAACAATTTCCAACTCTAGGCTCCCAACTCTATATTACTTTTTCCAAACTTCGGATATTCCAAATGAGTCGGCGAAGTTCAAGCAAACAAAGGGGATGTTCAAAAACATCGAGAGATTTCTTGAAATGCTCAAGAAGAAGATTGACCGTCTATGAGAGCGGGTGTGTAGGAGTGTTTGGCACTAGGCGTCATTTGAAAGATTTGGTCATTTAAACATTACGTGTTATCTATTTGTGTGTTGGTAAGTTATTTGGTACTATTTGGAACTTGTAGGAACTAACAATGATGTAGGAAGACAACATTTGGCTAGTTGTCAAATTTTCATGTTTATGGCAATTCTTACTAAGTATAGTGAAATCCTCGACCTCAAGGTCAAAGTCCTATGATATGTATGTTTACGTGTCTAATTTTTGCATTGCCTAACCAGAAATGCATTATCTTTTTGATTTTAGGAGTTTTCAAAAATTTTGAAAATCGTCTCGCGGGTCAAAAACGCGGACTGCCAACTTTTTAGGGTCTGGCGGATCTGGCGGAACCCAAAATTGGGGTCCGCCAGTGTATTTTCTGGGAATTCCAGAAATAACCAAACGGACCAGGCGGTACCCTCAAATGGGTTCCGCCAGTGTCTTCTGAGGGTTCCGCCAGACACCTGCAGAAAATTCTTCCATTTTTCTTAAGTCCAAAACTTGTAATGTGTCAAAACCATTATCCTAAGTGAGAAACATCTTCCATTAACTCCAATAACCATATTAGAACAACTCTCACTCACTAAAACAATTAGGAAGCCACTTCCCTCCAAAAATTCAAATTCAAACATAACTAACCCAAGGAACCCTTTTAAAGAATCCTTCAAACCATTGAAACATTTTCAACCAAATCACATCCCATGATCACAAAGCATTGAGTGCATATGTTGATCTTTCACTCCATCCTATTCCATTGAATTAACATCAAATGATGTGACATGGTCATGAAAATCATTTGAAACCTCATTCTTTGAACGGTAGAACATCAAATCCAAACACCCATTTCAACACCTTTTCAACCTTATAAATTTGAAAGTTTTGCAACAATTCAAATCACACCATAACCATCAAAATCCTTCTCAAAAACCACTAGGATTAGTGTCAAACCTTGTTGCTTCAACAAAACCATCAAGTCAAGCTCATCATCTTCAAGTGATGCTTCGCTTAACATTTCTTCACCTATCCAAGATTTCCTTAACCTCACTACCTCAACACCATCCTCAACACATTTCAATACCAATGTGATCACTATTCAAGATTTGCTTAATCTTGCTACTTCAACACTTACACCAATGGAACTTTTCCATACACCACCAACATCACCACATCCACTATTGGAAACTTTTGAAAACCTATCACCTAAACCATCAAGCCCTCCATCATTGTCACTCTTTGACACCATTGCCTAAATGGAAACCCATCAACAACCAATATTTCAACCAAACGAGTCATTGGATGATGCACCTCATCCACCGTCATTGCTTGAGAGTTTGGCCTACCTTTAGGCTAAATCCTCAATTTTTCCAAATGATCAAGGTCATACACACCTACAATCATTTGTGTTTCACCCCATTCACAAAAACCTTCATGGTAACCATTTACAAACAACCAAGCCTACACCATTTTGTTCAAACAACAACCACCACAACAACAATAACTACCACCACCACAAGAACCTTCCCAACACTTTGAATCTCTATTTTCTTCATATAAGAAAATAAAAGCATCTAAATGATCTTCCACCAAGACCAACAACAACCACCACCTTTCACAAATGAAAAACCAAGGTCATTGCTAAACCAAAATGAGTCTTTCGACCACAACCAACCACCACAACAAGAGTATCATCACCCAAAACCATTTTTGTTTCACCCTATCCAAAAAAATGAGGTTTATCCTAAACCACATTGTGGAACGTCTCAAGTTTAGAGTCTCCAAAATGAAACAAAACCGTTTCTTTTGGAAAATGTTGCTCATTAAAACCAACAAACCAAGTTTAGAGTACCAACACCACCTCAAATTTAGAGTCTCCAAAATGAAACAAAACCGTTTCTTTTGGAAAATGTTTCCCATTTAAACCAACAAACCAAAACCCGTGTCACCCTCTCAACCTTCAAAATAAAGCCCGCTACAACCACAACCCGCATTTTCTTCCCTAAACAACCTTAGCCTTGTTTTTGGAAAATGTTTCTCACAAAGGAAAATGATGATTTCCTTGTAGCTTTTTATGGTCGTAGCTTATTTGTAGCTTTTTCTTTATTTCTAGAGGTAGGATAGTGTAACCAAAATTTCTTGTCTTTGACTTTTTAAGAAGTCTAAATTTTACATGAAATGAATTTCATTACACTACAAGGTTTTCTTTGTTGATCATTTAGGTATGATGTGTGAACAATACCTTGTTATGGTACCATACATAAATCTTGTGCTTTAGAAACTAACCTCTCTTTTTGTAGGTTCATTATCCATGTTTTCCTTCCTTGATACTCCATTTAGGGGAGTAATATTCAAGGGGGAGCATGAGTGTTGTACTATTTCACTTCACAACTCTTAGTTGTGTTTTAACACGAAACACTTTCATGACTTATCTTGTGCGGAAACTAACTTTTCTTTTGTAGGTTCAAAATCCATGTCTCCTCTCTTGGCACTCCATTTAGGGGGAGTATCGACCAAGGGGGAGCATGGCCATTATTCCGCTTCGCTTCTCTACTTTTTGTTTTGACAAAAAGGGGGAGAAATTATATTAAACTTGTTCAAATTTTGATATTTCCGCTTCGCTAACTCTTTGCAAAAACAAGTTTTAATACTAACTTTATAAGACTTAACACTAAATCTTATGGCTTACTTTTAAATAAAGTTTATGTTTTGTCATCAACAAAAAGGGGGAGATTGTTAATACAAATATCGCCTAAAAACGTTATTTATATTTTACGATCTTTACTAAGTTTTGTTAATGACAAAGTATGAACTTTAGCTAAGAGTAAATCATCACTTTGAATGTTTAAGTCTTGTTTAACTAATTTTTGCATTTCCTTTTAAACTAAACATTGTTTTTATTTCTTAAATTAGAAAGTGTCTTGTCACATCACACTTATTTCTTAAAATAGAATTGTCACATCACATTTATGGCAAGTTTTGTCAATATGTATTTATGGTAAGAAATGTGTTTGACTTGCTTTGGTGTGGCTTACAAGTTTTGTGTTTGACTTGATTTAAGTGATGTGACATTGTTTGGTTGCTAGGATTTATGAGACAATACCTTGTTTGGTTTGAAGAGTTATTGCATAAACCTACTGCAGACCCGGCGGTACCCTGGGGGTACACGGGCGGAACCCATCTGAGGGTTCCGCCTGATCCGCCAAGCATGTAGTATGGTGTGCTATAAATACCAAGCCATAACTTGATTTTTGGCTAACCCTTTAGGACTTATTTCTCACATATTCTCTCAACTAACTCAGTAACCCTTGACTTGTGTGATTCTCTTATGTAGCAAGGAACTCCACAAGATCATTCAAGAAGTTGCAAGCTTCAACTCTAAAGTTGCAAGTCTTGGTAGCTTGGTCATGTATAAGCTTTGGTAGTTTATACTTCATGTGTGTCATGTATGTAGAAGTTATAGGTTAGTATTTTAGGCCTTAAAATACGTAGTGTGTTGGGAGTTGTTGTACCCTAGTAAAAGAACTAACGGGAGTGGTTGTACCCTTGGTAAAGAACTCGACATCTAGCTTTGTGTCGGTAAAAGTGTAAGCGACAAATGGGAGTGGTTGTACCCTTGTAAAAGAACTCGACATCTAGCTTTGTGTCGGTAAAAGTATAAGCGACGTGTAAGGTTTTCTCCGCCGGTGAAAGGAGCTTGTTGATTAGTGTTTATAACTCTCGAGTTGGAAACTCGGGGCGTGGATGTAGGGCAAGGAAAAAGAGTCCTTGTAGCCGAACCACGATAAACTATCGTGTTGTGGTTTGATTGTTTCTTTCTCTATCTTTGCTTATTATATGTTGTTGTTTAGTTAGAATTGTTGATCACATATAAAGCTTTTCAAAGAACCAAAACAAGTAAAGGTGTTCTTATATCTTTAAACATAAGTAAAGCTTTTCAAAGAACTAAACAAGCAAAGTTAGGATCATTACAAGTAAAACTTTTCAAAGTATGAAACAAGTTAAGTTAGAATTGTTATCCACATGAAAAGTCTTTTCAAAGAATCAAACATATTAAGTTGTGTTTATATCTTTAACCAAACGTCAAGTTCTCAAAGGTTATTTAAGCAAATAAGAATCGAAAAAGCGGTAAACTATTCAACCCCCCTTCTAGTTTTCCACACTTTACATAGTACATCGGTAATAGCTTGAAGGATATAACCTAAAGAAAGACAAATGAGCATACGATGGTCAACTATACCATGAAGATAACATAAACTTCGTTTGACTGTTGACGAGTTATTCTTAGTTGGAACATGCATATATTGGCATACAACGTTGGCAACGGAAGTTATTTCAGGTCGATAAAGGGTTACATATAGTAAAGAACCCATAGCTTGTCGGTGTTTGACAGGATGAAAGAAAGCAAAACTGTCGTCTAGACTTAGCGAAATTGAAGCAATCATGGGAGATGACATTGGATAAAAGTTAGCTAGATGAGCCCTTTGTAAGATCTCAAAATGTTATTCTCTGAGATAGAAAGATGTCGGACCTATGAGGAACAACTTTAATACCCAAAAATTAATTAATTGGCCCAATATAATATGATGAGAGGATTAGATTGTAGTAAGCTATTTAAGATTACAAATGATAAATACCAAAATTCTCAAGATTTGACATAGATATAAGAAAGCAACAAAAAGTTACAGCGGCTTACGGGGGAGCGTTAGGGAAGTAACAAAGATGATTTTAGTGTGGTCTTGTTCAGAATTTTAAATTAGAACTATGGTCACTAAAGGCGTTAGTTAATTCAAAACGGTGTAGAAGTTAATGGCTAGAACAATGAAGAAGTGCGATTTTAGTCAAAAATTATATTATAAGCTAAGAGGGTAGTGGGATATGTGACCGGATATATGAAATCCTTAGAATTAGTTAAATCAAGGCTCTGATACCATATGAAACCTCAATGGTTATCATTATGAATTGTAATTGTAAGTGTGTAAATAAATAAGCTAGCACCATTATTATTCTAATAAATTATCTAAGACAATAAGCAACTATAATGGATTAATGGGTATGACTCATCTATACAATAGGGGACGGCTTATCTAGTCTAATTTGGTCTCATAAGTATCATGTGTAACTCTAGTATAAACGGACCATCTTTCACCTAGAATCTTGTTTTGGTTTATCCTAATGAAATGTTGTTTGGCTTATCTAAGCGGAGTCGTACCAAAAAGAATTAATTTTTATTTATTTATTTATATTTAATTGAGATGTAGATGATAACTTTCCGTTTACATGCCACTCAGAGGGGTCTTGAAGGGGTGTGCAATAGGTGTGGTGCTGTCGCATAGGGCCTTCACTTAAAAGAGGCCGCATTTTTATTAGTTTTGCATTTAAATACATATAATATTAAACATACATGAGTCATGTAACTCAAGATTATATGTAATTTCTCTTTAATTTACAAGTGTAATAGGGCCTCTTTATTGTTATTGCCTAGGGCCACCGAAAACCAAGAGACGGCCCTCACGCCACTAGTAACGAAATATGATAAACACTACAACACTGGGCCCAATTGGCGACGACGAGAAAGGTTTGAGTTAGAAGAAAAGAAGAGAAGTGACAAAAATGGACAGAAAAGAAGAGGAGAGAAATGAAATTTAATTTTTTAGTTCGTGTTCCCGAGTTAAAAAGAAGAGAAAGGAATAATAAGAAGAAATTTTTTGATTTTACAAGTATACCTTTTGTTATATATAAAATTATGTTATATATTTAGGGCATTTAAGTCATTTGTATTAATTAAAATTTACTTATTTACTTTCTCTCCAAATCATCCCACTTTTGGGAAGAAGATTTTGGAAAGAAAATTAAACAAATTTCCTCTCCATCTCTTTTCTCTTCTCTCCTGAAAAAACTCGGGAACATGAATTTATTTTGATTTCTTTCCACTTCTTTTCTCTTCTTTCAAAAATAAAACTCGGGAACGCAGGTCTTGGCGAGGACATGATGTCATAAAAATTCATCGCCAAAAGATTGTCGCTAAAAGTATTGGTGACGACTATGACAACCTTTTAGCGATGACTAGTGGGGCCCGCATAAATTCTCAGTCAAAGAACACAAACCCGGGCCCACAGACTATTGGCGAGTACAATTCCTTGCTAATCCGTCTTTGTAAAAAACAAATTAGTTAATTAATTAAATTTATTTAATAACGAATAATATGTAGTAATATAAAACAAGGAGGACCACAGGGTGTTGGCGAGGACATCTCCTAGCCAAAACTTTTAATATTAAAAATGATTATTGGTTCTAACGAGGACCATGTCCTCGACAAAACCAACTGCACATTTTTTTTACAACATTTCCTGATTTTTCTGGAATTTTTTTCCAGAAAAAATATACCAAAAAATTACAACCTGTAATTACCCAAAACATAATACCAAGTCGATAAAACGTATATTCGATAACAAAGTCGCTAAAACATTCATTCAATTACAAAGTCAGTAAAATGGTTTAAAACCAAAGTAGTTAAAACAAAGTCAATACAAATATCCCAACCAAAAACGCATAAACGTCATCTACACAATATCCACAACCATAACCACATAACAACTATCCCTACTTTCCATCACCATCATCATCCTTGCTTCCATCATTCCCGCTACATAGAGGATACATAGTCGATAAGTTAGACAAACCTAGTTGAGTGCTCAAGAAAGCCACCATTTGATCAAGTTGTGATTATGTTCTTTCAACCACTTTTCTAGCTTCCAGAGTTTCATTGTATTGCCTTAGAGCTTGTTGCCTCAACAACTTATCAACTTACTGTTGCGAGTATGATGGTGAACCTTAGACTTGTGAACCAAAGCATGAACTCGAGTCAACGCATTTTATCTTTCTACCCTGCTAGGTAGATTACGTTGTGTACCGCCTAAGACTTGATTCATAATTTCAACATCAGTCTGAAGGTACTTGCAACCTGAGCAAGCAACTCGAGCATTTCATGCTTTGTAGTTACAAAAACCAAAAAAATTAATCTATTGGTCGCGATTTATATTTAACTTCCAAACTTTGACGATTGACATTACTCAGACATTTTACAAAAAAAAAAAAAAAAAAAAAAAAAAAAAAAAAAGACGACGACGTAATATGATTCAGATTAAGTCATCTCAGCCACCTCAAAATTCAGAAGTGATAATCATATTCACACCAAAACATCTAAATGAAACAAAAAATATCTTATTCTTGAAGCATTTTGCCCTTTTGTTTATATTTCGAGACACACCTTTTAGATAACTAATATAACAAATCAAACAAACAGCTTATATCTATAACCTATAATAAAACCTACATGTACTCAACCAAAATCTAAACCTAGTTCAAAAGCAATATTTTAAATACTAGCAGGGTACCCACGTGATGCGCGGCGGATACACTGTAATAAAATTTGAGGATATGAATGTCTTTTAATTTTATGTTTTTCATTACAACAACTTTATATATGGCGAGAATTTTATATATGAGTAACTTCAACCATGCTGGTCTTTTAAGTTGTACATGCTTGTCCTTTACGTTGCCCAGGTTATGTTTTTATGCTTCTATTTTAAGTGCTCGGGTCATTGAATTTTAACAATAGATGATTAGTAGCTTGATTAGATCGTACTATTTGATAAAATGATTGTATTTTTGAGTGAGTGAAGTGATTTAAGAAGAATATTAATTGTATGTGTTGAATAAATGTATTTTTGCTTTAAATAGTTCTAAATATTGCTAATTTACTTATAATGCTTAGATAATTTTTTTTTTAATCTTAAAATTAATTAGGAGAAAAGTGCTAAACTGTATTATACGATGTATAGATAAGACAAACCACCTACCTTGACCATCCAATTCAAATTCAATGCCCAAAAATCACACAAATTCCACATATTTTTACCGTCTTTTTTTCTCTTACAAACAGACACAACAAAGTAACAAACAATACCGACCCTAATATTCTCTCATCTCTCAAGCACGCACCAACAAACGAACACACAAATTAACTTAACCAAAATTTGGCAAAAACTATATACCGTTGTCCATAGGCGTAAATACTTAGTTATGTTCAAAAGGACATTCAGGCAACATACCTACATTCCCAAACTCCCCATTTAGACATCTCAGTGAACTTTAGGAAAGATTTGACCATCATCCTAACAAAATTGCAAAGTCGTTAACTATCCATGGAGTTTATTGTGCCCACTCACTAGTCACTACCACGGCAGTTAGGAAATAAAAATGTGTTTCGTAATTTTACTTGTATATTGTACAAAGGAAACAATAAAAATGTGTTTTGTAATTTAAGTTATTAGTTAGGAAATAAATAATTTTGTTTTGCGGATAATATTTTGAATTAAAGTGATTTGAACATGATTCTCTTTTCTTTGTTTTGTAAAAAACTTGGGTCTTTTTCTTACAGCTAAACAGAATCAATAATTTTTAGGGGCATTATCTAAGTTCACTAAATAAAAAGAAAGTCGAGACTGATAAGAATTGTCTAGTATACACAAATTTGTTTGGCTACTTTATCAAAACACATACTTTGACTAATCTCCAAGTTCAGTTGCGTACTTTAACCAATCTCTAGCTCTCTCGAGTGTCTATATATATTGTTGATACAAAAGTTGGGCGTTCCTTGTTTGGGTTCCTGTTCTCGTACCAATCAAATCTTAATGCTTGAGACCTGCGCACTAAGAAAGCAAACAAACACTGTTAGGCTTATCGTGGGATTGTCTCCCACGATTATCCTCCGACGTGAGAGTAAGTAATCGGTTTTAGGGTTGTGTAGAAGAGTTAGGGTTGTAGATCGTACCTTTAATGAGAATTATGATATTCTTGATATAGGCATGAAATCCTTGTAGATTTCGTGTTCCTCACTCTTCGGCATATAATGCCTATCCGGTCTATGGATCTTTATCTCATAAATAAGAGATCCTTATCTAGACCATAAATAATGTATTTGGGTTTGGGCTTTCGTGAGCCCAAACCGTTAGCATGGTAGCCCAAATCATTGTTATGATAGCCTACTCGTGGTGGGCTTGGGCGTTAGTAATGTTCATTAATCGGGTTCGTGACCCGAATATGGACTATACGTCATCATATATATTAGTATTATTGTATGACCTGAGTAACGAAAATATAGAAGATTATTAATAGACGTATATGCCATAGTTAGATGAGCAATCCTGGATCACTCAACTAGCTTTTAGAACCAACTGTTAGTCGCATGGACACTTTTATCACTAGTTCATCCATCTTTGATACGCAAATTGACATTGACCCTTTCCATAGCGTGACGAACATCATCCATTGATACATGATCAACTCCTGTGAATGTATTTAGAACAATATAACTAAATGACATCATTTTGATGTATCAAAACAATTAATATGTATAAGTAGTTCATTTTATTAGGTTTATAACAAACCTCTTGGAGCAGCAAGTCTAGTAGATTCATCGCCTATCTCTTGAATATAACCCCAGACTGAGCCTGGTGTTGATTTTGCGACAAGGTTGCAAATGGCTTCTTTGTATTCCTCCAAAATAAATTCTTCTAAATATGAACTGAACATCTTTCGCCTACAATCTTCATTTGGTTCAGCCACACGGAATGTCCTATGGAAGTGCCTAAAAATATGCAACTTTTCATCTAGTGACCAAAGTCTATTAGTAGCGCCTATAACTAGCACTAATCTTCCCTCGTTTCTGTTTTGGTGGTACCTGAAACGCCCAAACTAGGATTTTTTTTTAAAACTACACATAAATTTACTATTCGCTCAGGCCTGTACATAACCAAAATGGGTCATTTTGGGCTAGAATGACACTATGCCAAACACCCTTTAAACTTTAAAACACTACATACTACTAGTTTAACATACAAATATGAGTTTACATGTTTATGCACAAAAACATAACAACCTAGGGCGTTTCTTGGTAAAAGAGAGGGTTTAGGATAAGCTCGATTACACATGAGCTCCATCGGTAGCTAAACTAAGACCTTATGCCTTAAACTTGATCTCACCTATTAGAAAAACATAAATGAAGCAACGTAAGTATAAAGCTTAGTGAAATAACATATATAAAACTGGAAATTAACATGTCAATGTTACTAGATGTTGCTTCATAAGAACTTTCACCCGCGTAGCTATCTTGGTGCTTAACACCGCTAATTCCTCATGGGAATATACTCTTGCATCGTAACATGTACTTGGGGGCTAGATACTTCATTATAATGCTAGAAAGCATCATGCTTGCCTTGAATATACTAGTTGTCCACTTAGGACCTGGTGAGCCCGTATTTGGTTCAATATAGCAATATATACTCTAGTTGTGCTTTTCATAGCTGACGAGCCATATTAACATGCTAATCATCCACTTAGGCTGTCTAAGTTCCATTTTTGGAACTTTCGCTATTCTGAGGCTCGATTCTCCACTAAGGAGGTCTAAGTTCCAACTTTGTCTGGAACAACTGTATGTGATCACATAATAGCACGTATCATCCACTTAAGACGTCTAATCTCATCTTGGGTTATAATGCATATAATTATGCAAGTCACCCGCTAACGATATCTAGTTCCAACTTTGTCTGAAACTCATGTATGACTCTTGCAGTCAAGTCGTCCACTTAGGACGCTAAACAAGTAATAACACAATATTTTGACCAAAATCATTTTACTAAGACCACATGGGTCATTACGGGCTGTTTTGACCAGTCTAAGTTATTTCATATATAATCTCATATCGTGGGATCCATTTCTACTCAAGATATATATATATATATATATATATATATATATATATATATATATATATATATATATATATATATATATATATATATATATATTTCAACATAATTATGAGCTCACTTATCATAAACTTGTAACATAAGTGTAATACATAAGCATACAACAAAACATGAACGTAAATACCATAACACATATGATATATCTAACGGGCTCTTTTAGTCCCGTTTCTAATATGATATATGTTACTCACCTTGATATGGCTTGTAATCTATTGCGAGCTCCCGTAAACGTCCCCGGCTAACCTTTACAACCTAGGAACACGTAGATAACATGGAGCTTACTTAATATGAGATTTAGCTTGTTATAAACAAGCATTAGGAATTAACTAGGCCATAAGGGGGTGTTTGGTTCGCGGCTTATACGACCACATAAACATACTTTCTGAAAATTAGCACCATAAGTTACGGTTATGGCATCATAACATGATACCGATCATTAATCTTTAATCATACACATGATTAACATGCGTTCTTAGTGATTCTTGAAAATCACATCTTAACATAAACATATAAATTTCTACAAAAACCCCATATATGGCATGAAATCATCATAATTAACCATTACCCACTATTGGGTAATCATAAAACACAATTAAAGAACTTAGGTACAATTTTTACCTCGAATTGGATTGTGGGAAGGCTATAATATGCATCCCTAAGCTTGAATATAGTGATTTCTTGCCTTAAACATAATTAAAATCAACATATAATCAAAACCCTAGAATTTCTAAGCTTGTATGTGTGTTTGTCGTGAAGCAGAGAAGGAGAAACAGATATGAATGAAGTTTCCTGGCTTCAAAGTAACTCTTATATGAGTTATAATATAACTTTCACACTTAGGAAAGGTTAGTCCCTGTTAGAGAAACTATTGCGAAGATAGTTGATGAGTGCTCAAACACTAATCATTTTTGGTCAAATCTGAACTGCAAAACATACAAAAACACTCAGTAATGCATCAAAATACTAAAAATATTTCAAAATCGTGTTTAATATGTTTTAGATGCAAAAAGAGTAAAAACAGATGAAAAACGTACAAAGTTTGCAAAATTGGCAGTTTCAGTCCCCCAACTTTAATAAAATGTCAAAACTAGTTCCTGGTCATTTAAAATATGGAAAATTATCACCAAAGGTCCTTTTAAAATCATAAGTTGTCATATTTAGTCCTTTGGTGAAAAATTCCAAAAGTTTTGAGAATTTGCAATTTAGTCCCTGAAGTTTCACCTTTTGCCAGTTTTAGTCCCTGGGCATTTTTTAAATGGGAAATTTACATTTCAAATCCTTGGGAAATCACAAATTTTCAATATTGGTCCTTGGATGAAAAGTTTGTAGAATTTACAACTTTGGCCCCTGAATTTTTAATCTTGACAGATTTAGTCCCCGGGTGTTCAAATTGGAAAATCAACTTCAAAAGTCCTTTGGGAATTTAAAAGTGGCATGAAAGACCCTTGGATTACATTTTCACACTTGGGCAATTTTGATCCTTGAAATTTTCAGCTTTGACAAAATCAGGCCTTGGGCTAAAATACTTACAAACCTTAATATCCAAAACCAAATCCAAATTACAAACACAACCAACACCTGATCCACCAACAACCACCCCAAGCCCACCTCTCCTTTGGCCCATCCTACACCAGCCCACACCCACTCCCCTTTTTATAATAAAACCAGGGTCAAACCTGGCTTTGACCTTCCACCTCACCACCACCCCCTTCACGTGTACCTGCAATACCACTGCCAAAACCAACATAATCACCACCCCTATCCCTGCCATTCACACCCTACACTACCTTTCCTCCACCCCAGTCCAAAGCTTGCCACCCTACACAAGTTATCAAAGGAAACTACCCAACTTGCAAAAAATCCCTTTCCCGCCAAAACGAGATGAAGGGCCCTGATTAATACCAATGATCCAATGGCCTAAATGAGGTGTGGGAAAGAGCCAAAAGACCTCTGGAAGGCTATAAATAAAGAAGAGGAGCAAGGAAAAAGGGCTAGCTAGTTTTTCAGAAGTAGTGTAGATTAGTTTCATCTAATTTCTTAATTTATGTAATTCTTAGTTAGAAAACTTATAATGTAATCTGTTTCTCAAGTTTAATATAAGTTTTCATTTTCAAATTCCAAGCTTTGTTTTCAATTAAGTTTCAGTTGCAATCTACTCTCTAAAGTTTCCTTAAGTGCAATTTAGGCTTTCATAGTTCCTCAAATACCTGTTTCAGATGCTCATATAAGCTTCATAATACTTTAAAGTCAGGCCCATAACTCTACTTCTCTTTGAATTGGTTAATGAACCTTGGTCAATAAAAGTCAACTCGAATGAAGGGGTGATGTTCATGGGGTATGTGATGATTCTGGGTGGTAGATTGGTGATTCATGATGATGTTTAGTCTGTTTGAGGGATAGGCTTTGGTTTTATTGCTCATCCTATTTCAGTTAGGGGACCCAAGGTTGTAAGTCTTACTTCGCATTTTTTTATTTAAAACTGAATTTCTTGAGTAATAGGTAAAAATTTGTAGTTTGCTAGTTTGTTGTCCATAGCTTCTGACTAATCATAATATAGTTGTAGTTAAGTCACTTTGAGCTTGTTGGATTGTTTAGGTTTAAATCTGTAATACAACTGTTCCATTCTGCAAGTATTTAGCCAGGGTTGTGATTCATTGCAAACTGCTTATCTTTGGTACTTGGTTGCTGTGTTTTTCATATTAAAGCTGATTGGATAAATTCCTTTCACAATTGTAGCTTAAACATCTCAGTTGCCTTGAAAAACTTAAACAGACAACCATTTAAAGGGGTGTTTGGTTGTGATTTTCATTTGTTACTTTGGATGTTGTTTTAATATCATCCCTGCGTTAATAGTTTACATTAGGTTAGAATGGGTCACCCATAGCATAATATTGGTAGTTATATCACAAAAAGTCAAAATCACCCACACATTTCATTTGTAGGATCACTGTTAGATCTTAAGATTGCACAACCATTCAAATCAGTTCCTTAGTGTTTAGAATAGCTTAATTCATGGTTACTCTATCTTATTACATCATATTTAGCAAGTAGGAATCATCAAAAGTTCAAGTTAGTCAACTGTGGTTCATAATACAAAAAGTCAAAATTCAGGTTAACTGATTTTTGAATAAACTTGGTGATTTTATTGTGATCTATCTGCTAGGTTCTAGGTTTTGTGCTTTTGGGTAATTAATCTTTTACTGCTTGTCTTGTTCACTCTATTTTTGTTAATTTTTATTTCATAGTTAAACTGCTTATTATTAAGTACCTTTTGAGCTGTTTGATAAACACCATCCCCTGCATCAAGGTGAGTTTGTGGTTTTTGCTTAATTTCATAAGCTCTCTGAGAGATTATTACTGGGACCCATGGCTTGTGCCTTGGCTTTTTGAGAAGCCCATCAAGCCATATCACTAATTACAGGCCTTATTTGCATTTACAAGCTTATTGAATAAGCTTATTCTAAGCTTATAGTTTGTCCCATTTCACTCAGTCTGATAAGTAACTCAGTGATCCACCCAATTTCATGAGCTCTTAGAGAGCTTATTTGTGGTCCCCTCCTCATGAGTCCTGGCTTATTGAAAAGCTCCACACCACAGCTTTTTAGATAAACTTTTAGATTGGACTTCCAATCTCCCTTGTGGGACCCACTCAAGCCTGCAAAGTTCCCATTTGGACCTGTTTGGTTATCAGTGAATCTTGGATTTGCTTGTTATGATTCTAAGCTTATTTCAGTTGCTTATTCAGTTATTTCAGCTTATTTGGGTCACCCTCCATTCATTCTAGCTTTTTACTTCTTTTGGTTTTTGGCTTATAACTTATTAGAAGCATTTCAAGTCTAAAAATTTCATTTTCAAACCAATAAGCCCTCTGTCAAGCTTATGAGCTTGCACAGAGCTTATTGCTTGGTTTCAAAAAGTTTTTCTTTACAAAACTTGCTTATTTTTAGTGTTAAATTGTTTTGCAAAAGAGAAAAATCAAAAAGAAAATAAAACAGAAAAATGGTCACTTGCCAGGCTTGAACCCTGGACCTCATGGGTTGACTGGTCAAAGCCAAACCAAAGGGGTGCACCATTTGGGCTAGGTGGTTCTTAATGTTTATGTTTTCCTTTATTTTATTTATACTAGCTCTTAGTTTATTAAGCTTAATAAGCTTATCAGCTTAATTCCAGCTTATTTATAAGCAATTTTGGCATGTTCCTATTTTTCCCAGCTTAGTGGTAGTCTCAAATATTTTTATAAAAATAATTAGAATTTTTACTGTTCATATAGTATTTTTTATAATTTAAATTAGTTTTATTAGTATTTAATTAGTTTTTAATTAATAATAAATAATATAAAAGTCAAAAAAATAATTTTCTTTTTTCTAAAATTTTATTTTATTATTAGGTTCGTAAAAATATAATTTTTACATCCGTAGGGTTAGTGTAGTTCAAATTTCACTTTTTATTTCGCGCACTCGCGTTTTATTTTAATAAACTTTTACGTTTTTTTAATTTTAGGTTATGTTAGTAAAAGTAGTTTGTAAAATAAAGAAAAACAAAAACATAAAAAAAGTGATAGCTTCTATTTAAGCCCTTTTGGCTTATTCTTCTGCTTATTTATAAGCAAACTCTGATTTTAAGTTTTTAGATTACGTTTTAGGTTAACTAGGTTTCACGTTATTGTTAATATAGATTGTTTAAATCGTTCTCATTCGTATTTCCTTAGCGTAATCATTCAAAACCTTCATTACCCCTTTCCTGTCCAAATTCACCCGATCACAAACCCGTTTTTATACCATCACACCTCGTCGGGACATAACGACCCGGGGAAACCCTATGCTTCCACGGAGATTGACTCTTAGGCTGTTTGACCTTGTTGACCATTGACCGGTCAATTTAGGTTGACTGTTTAGCATCAATCAATAGTCTTATTTACTTTAAAGTTATTTCATGAGAGGTCCTTATGACTAAGGAAAGATTCTTATTATAACATAAGTTGACTATGAAGCCTTAAAATATAATGATAAATCATTATTGTGAAATTTGGGGTGTTACAACTCTCCACCACTTATTCGGTTTGTGTCCTCACGAACCTTTATTGATGAATACTACTGGAGAGTATTAATTGAACTTTTCTTCAGCTCCTATACATACATATATTCTAACCCTTTTTGTGCTTCCTTTTTGACTTACAGAATGAGGACCTCTTAATTCTGAATATCTTGACCTTAGTGTCAGAGTTTCTACTAACATCTCATAATAATCGGGTTATTTTATAACCATGACATCTGCTTTATCTGCCAAGCATGATCTTAGCTGAAATTCATGGTAGGTGCTAAGAACACAATTGAGATACAAGTCTGAATAGCACCTTTTTAATTCGATCTGCTAACTTGGATGATTCCTTTCTAAAGGAATTCTGTTAACACACTTTGATTGATAGCTGGAAATTCTACTGCTCATCTCTTATCCTGATGGGATTTCAGCCTATCTTAGACTATCTTAAGCCTTTCCCTTATCTAGTCGATATTTTCATTCATCTGAATGGTCCTAACACTTCGACCATCTGTCTAAGAATGATATACTGTGTTGAAATTAACACAAGTGCTATATTGCTTATGTAATTTCTGTTTGTATTTGGAACTGTTGTCTCTATTTTGACTATAGAGACGAGTACACTATGACTAGCAACAATTTCACAAAATACAATATTCGGGAAAGTTTCTAGAGCAGTGATTCCTTAATAAATATTTGGTGAAAACCGAAACTGTATTCTAGTGACGGATGTCACAATCTAATAGTTGGATTGTTTCGTATGACTTGAGTTATAACCTGATCATGATTAAATTCAGTCATACTCAATGCCACACAGGAGGATTAAACATCTTGAGTTCATTCTCTCTATAAAATTGACCAATTACATATGGTCCTTACTTTAATTAAGTGCAAATAGCACATTTTTAACTGAATTTCGGGATGAACACTATTATTTAGCTGAGTTCTAGCGGTTATAAGCTAAGCAATACCGCTATACTTGGAACTGATTAATTCAACACTGGATACTTAGTATCTCTAAAGCCAAACCTTAGTATTGACAGTTTACCTAACAATGAGACTTTATGTGGAACTTACTATTAAAACTACACGATATAATATGAGATTGAATAAGTACATATAGTACTACTTTGACTACATGAATCATATGATTGACTAACTACATAAGCACGACACTGACTCATTAAGTACATGGAACACCATGTTACTAATTGAGTGCATAACTAAGCACATACTGAGTGCATAACTGACTGAATGTATCTCTTCAGATTATAGCATTATTGAAAAGGGTGCTTACTCACCATACTAATTAAATATATGAGTATAGTGTTGACTGCATGCATAAATCATTATGGTTCCACACAAGCTTGATTGAATGCTCAAAGCATAATACTTAATTGACTGATGCGCAATATTCTCAAAAGATGTAGGTGTATTAAAATACAGCCATATAGAAATTTATCGCATAAAGACTCACTTAAGAGGAAGTGATCTCATGGCCATTAACTTAAACACGATTTTCCGACAATGAATAAACTCTTTCATTCTGTCCATTTTCGTGAAAATGATAAACGATATCTGGATTCATACGAGTATAAGATTCTTCTGAAACCAATATCAGAAGTTTAAACGTTAATATGCTGATTTTGACTTGTTACGATGAGGATAAGAATCCTATGTTTGACTACAATTTCATGTAAACACGATTTTGCGAGGGCTTCGGGTAATCAAGCCTACTCAATAAATAAATAAAAATTTAATTGTTGTTCAAACAATTGATAGATATTCATGAAATATCATGCTGATATATTATTCTAGAAAATTTGAGGTAAATTCTCAAGCAATATTTTCCCATTCCACACAGGAAATTTAGGGACTGCAATTTTCCAACTATTCATCGATGCTCTAACATAACTTCACAGCAGGTAAGGCATCGCCCTACATGTTCTACTATGCTTCTTTCTTGCTCAGCCACTGATTAGCAATCGTAACACATCCAAGTGGCATCTAAATGTGTAGAATAATTTAACTTATGAATTCAGTCAAGTTATACATCAGGAACTGTTCATTACTTTAGTACTTAAATCCTGTCGGATTATATTCTAAGTTCTCTTGAGCTTATTACAGAGCTATGTCGATATGATTTTTAGCTGAGTTGATCTTAATGTCTCTACTATTTATGGCATGCCCAAAAAAAGTTGAACTTCTCGTGACTAGTATTTACATTTTGAGAGCTTAGCATTAAGCTTTTATTGTCTCAAACATACTGAAAACTTGGCGCAAATGAGTTCATGATTATTAACTGACTTAGAATAAATCAGGATATCATCAAAGAATACAATGGCTGACTTATCTAACATCGGATGGCAGACCCGATTTATCAAGTCTATAAAAGCTGTTGGGGAATTCGTTAAGCCAAATGGCATAACAACGAATTCATACTGCCTATGCCAGGTTTTAAAGACTGTGTTTGGGGTATCCCTTTTTTCCAAATCTATAACTAGGAGTATCCTGATCTCAGATCTATCTAAAAAGGAACTTGTGCCCCGAAGGTGATCAATTAAATCATCGATCCTGAACCTGTGGGTTATGGGTTTTGGACAATAACATAAGACATTCCCGGTAGCCGATGTACCATATATTACTACGATATTTGTTCTTGACAAGAAGAACGGGAGTTCCCAAAGGGGAACTACTGGGCCATGTAAAGCCTTTATCTAGTAGTTCTTGTAACTTCCTTATCAATTCTTGTAGTTCTAACAGAGAAAGTGAGTAGGGAGTTTTAATAGTAAGGGTACTCCCGAGATACAATCGATACTAAATGTTATTTCTCTGTCAGGTATGCTACCTGGAAATTCTTTTGGAATACTTCTATCGGGAAATTCCTGGACAGCTAAAATGCTATCGAGATCTGGAGTAACTCTCTGAGAATCAACAACATGAACTAAATAGATTTGAGAGTCATGAATCATGTATTTCTTAGCTCTATTATTCATACCTATAGTCGGGAAGGCTTTCTTATACTAGGAGTAAATGAATGTTTCTCCCCCACTCAGGGTTTCCCAGATTAACTTATTCTGGCATGAATAATGACTTACTCTTATTGTGTTATCATACATAATGATAACATCAAATTCCTTAGACATAAGAAATTCGAATCAACAGGGAACTTTTCATCATGAAATCCTAATTCACCATTCTTAAGTATAGGGTCATATATCAAATCTTATCGTCTATTGCCTCTTTAAGTCTAAGGAGGCCTATACTGACTTGTCGAATAATAACTTTTGCCAAGATGGCTTAGTTATAGGGGATTGAATCGTACAAGAATCAGTTGAACACACGAGCAGGTGTTATATTCACGGAGGAGGCACCTGTCATAATATCGTGTGTCTCTATAAAATTTCTTGACTATCACTAGAAAGCACGACCTAAAGGTCTTAGCATCGAGCTATGGAATATAAGCATATTCATGCTTAGCTGTTACAACATGCTAGGGAGATAGTTCCCGAGATTACTTGGTTAAATATAGTAAATGGATTCATCTGTAAACTATTAAGAGGATCTGATACGTCGATAAAAACTTCTGACGTACTTCTTAATTTCCATTAATGAAAGATTTATAGATATAGTCTCTCTCATACTCATTATATAATTAATTCCTAATTCTGAATCATTCCTTAACATAAAATGCATAGGTCTTATAATCTTATGCGCACACCTAACATACGAGTTCAATCCTTAAGTATGACACAATGCCGGTAAGTACTAGTTATGTGATGCGATTATTACCACGTTGGCCAGACGTCGTAATAATTTTATCAGATAACTAAGTCCTCACCATCATCGTATTTTACTAAATTCATGAACAACACTATACATATAAACATGCCAATAACATATACTATACAGTAACTGAAACTAAAACTACATGCATATGCGGAAACGTGTAACTCTATAGGTTGCCCAGAGCCTAGGTTTAAGTCCAAGTACCCATCTACGGTGGATACTTAAATACCTCAAACCACAGCTCTGATACCAACTTGAAACGCCCAAACTAGGATTTTTTTTTAAACTACACATAAATTTACTATTCGCTCAGGCCCGTACATAACCAAAATGGGTCATTTTGGGCTAGAATGACACTATGCCAAACACCCTTTAAACTTTAAAACACTACATACTACTAGTTTAACATACAAATCTGAGTTTACATGCTTATGCACAAAAACATAACAACCTAGGGCGTTTCTTGGTAAAAGAGAGGGTTTAGGAGAAGCTCGATTACACATGAGCTCCATCGGTAGCTAAATCGCGACCTTATGCCTTAAACTTGATCTCACCTATTAGAAAAACATAAATGAAGCAACGTAAGCATAAAGCTTAGTGAAATAACATATATAAAACTGGAAATAAACATGTCTATGTTACTAGATGTTGCTTCATAAGAACTTTCACCCGCGTAGCTATCTTGGTGCTTAACACCGCTAATTCCTCATGGGAATATACTCTTGCATCGTAACATGTACTTGGGGGCTAGATACTTCATTATAATGCTAGAAAGCATCATGCTTGCATTGAATATACTAGTTGTCCACTTAGGACCTGGTGAGCCCGTATTTGGTTCAATATAGCAATATATACTCTAGTTGTGCTTTTCATAGCTGACGAGCCATATTAACATGCTAATCATCCACTTAGGATGTCTAAGTTCCATTTTTGGAACTTTCGCTATTCTGAGGCTCGATTCTCCACTAAGGAGGTCTAAGTTCCAACTTTGTCTGGAACAACTGTATGTGATCACATAATAGCACGTATCGTCCACTTAAGACGTCTAATCTCATCTTGGGTTATAATGCATATAATTATGCAAGTCACCCGCTAACGATATCTAGTTCCAACTTTGTCTGAAACTCATGTATGACTCTTGCAGTCAAGTCGTCCACTTAGGACGCTAAACAAGTAATAACACAATATTTTGACCAAAATCATTTTACTAAGACCACATGGGTCATTACGGGCTGTTTTAACCCGTCTAAGTTATTTCATATATAATCTCATATCGTGGGATCCATTTCTACTCAAGATATATATATATATATATATATTTCAACATAATTATGAGCTCACTTATCATAAACTCGTAACATAAGTGTAATACATAAGCATACAACAAAACATGAACGTAAATACCATAACACATATGATATATCTAACGGGCTCTTTTAGTCCCGTTTCTAATATGATATATGTTACTCACCTTGATATGGATTGTAATCTATTGCGAGCTCCCGTAAACGTCCCCGGCTAACCTTTACAACCTAGGAACACGTATATAACATGGAGCTTACTTAATATGAGATTTAGCTTGTTATAAACAAGCATTAGGAATTAACTAGGCCATAAGGGGGTGTTTGGTTCGCGGCTTATACGACCACATAAACATACTTTCTGAAAATTAGCACCATAAGTTAGGGTTATGGCATCATAACATGATACCGATCATTAATCTTTAATCATACACATGATTAACATGCGTTCTTAGTGATTCTTGAAAATCACATCTTAACATAAACATATAAATTTCTACAAAAACCCCATATATGGCATGAAATCATCATAATTAACCATTACCCACTATTGGGTAATCATAAAACATAATTAAAGAACTTAGGTACAATTTTAACCTCGAATTGGGTTGTGGGAAGGCTATAATATGCACCCCTAAGCTTGAATATAGTGATTTCTTGCCTCAAACATAATTAAAATCAACATATAATCAAAACCCTAGAATTTCTAAGCTTGTATGTGTGTTTGTCGTGAAGCAGAGAAGGAGAAACAGATATGAATGAAGTTTCCTGGCTTCAAAGTAACTCTTATATGAGTTATAATATAACTTTCACACTTAGGAAAGGTTAGTCCCTGTTAGAGAAACTATTGCGAAGATAGTCTTATTTACTTTAAAGTTATTTCATGAGAGGTCCTTATGACTAAGGAAAGATTATTATTATAACATAAGTTGACTAGGAAGCCTTAAAATATAATGATAAATCATTATTGTGAAATTTGGGGTGTTACAGTACCCCTCCTCCATCTCGGTAAAAAGCTATAACATAAAATATATATATATATATATATATATATATATATATATATATATATATATATATATATATATATATATATACACGGATGGTGGCCATCTTCTTGCTTCATTAAAAAGCCCTAGACGTATCTATCAGCATATATTATTATTATTATTATTATTATTATTATTATTATTATTATTATTATTACTCTCTCCGTCCCAAAATTATTGTCCACGTTTGACTTTTTCGGTCTATCTTTTTTAACTTTGACCTTAAGTGCTTTTGTTTGTGTTAGGTAATACTTGATGAAAAATATATGAATGGATTATGTTTTTAATGTATTTTAATAGAAATAAATTTCTTTCAAGTATTATATAACACAAATACAAATATTTATGGTCAAAGTTTTAAATGAAATACTTAAAAAGTCAAACATGGACAATAATTTTGAGACGGAGGTATTATTATTATTATTATTATTATTATTATTATTATTATTATTATTATTATTATTATAACATCACTTTATTGAAAAACAAATAGGATTTTACAAGAAATTAGTGGGGAGCCGAGATACTAACTGAGCCCCCACACCTCTAGCTATAGCAAAACCAATCCTACTAAAAATATGCTGAGCAGCACGCGCTCCAATGTCTTGGGTCATAGAGAATCGTCTAATGCGCTTTAATAAGGACACTGCATCCTTTTCAAGTTCTCCAAAAGAAGAGAATGAAAAGGGGAGGAACCCATATCCAATATCAGCGCATTTAGCTGCGTACTTGACACGTTTACGTTGTGCGGCTTCAATAACCGCCCGACCGGGCATAAAATCAACCATACACGAACGCGTCAAAGGTGACGATCCTGTAAGATCAACACAAACATCAAGGCCACCATCCCAAGAGTAAAGTAACATATCGGCTGGACGTAAGGTTTTGTCATTCTCTCCACGAAGCCCAATATCCACCTCCTTACGAACTGAAATTCCAGACCGAGAACATATATCAACAAGAATATCACGCACAACATTGTGCTGATGTTTAATACCAACTATGCCTGCGCACGATACAGCATGATCTCCGAAAATATGTCCAGGAAAAACCTTAGAACAAGCTGAACATGGCATTTGGACAGTAAAAAGAGGAACACCCAACCGATAACACAGCACACATCGGTAAGTCCTGGCATTCATAGTTTGTCCCAATCCGGATATCGGTGCCACCCTAAGCCAATCTGACGTGTAATCCTCTTTTAATGAGTTCCATAAAGCCATCTGTCTAGAAGATAAATGGAAGGTAGATTCAACCGTTTGGGCAACACGTGCGAAATGTATATCTGCCAATTTTTTCATAAGTTTGGGGGCAGCGATCTCACTAGGGTTACTCAAAAGGTCAATATCCATATTCACATTAAACGTACACAATGCATCATCAAAAGAGGGACCAGTAGACACAATACCAGAACTACGGAGAAGCTTAGTCTGTAAGCTGGCAGATTGAAGTCTAGAAGCAAGGAAGGCATAGTTCAAGACATCACCTGCAGAATACACACCAAGACCCCCTAGAGCAAAGGGTAGGGTAGCGAGTCTCCATTGCCAATCACCAAACCCCGGTCCAGAAGCAGTGACAATACGTTCCAACGAAGATCGAAGTGCTGCATCAAAAGAAACCTGAGCACTCTCAAAGACCCGAGGAGGACATGTGCGCATAGAAAAATACAACTTGGAAATACCAGCACATGCACGCAGTAGCAACAACTCACACTGGGGATCATTAAGCTTAGCAACAGCATCCATAAGCTCAATAGTTTTAGCAACCCTTTTCATAACAAGCTTACTACTAAACTCGAAATCCACACTGGCGGGGCCCCCTAATAATTTAACACCAAGCGAAGGTCGAGAAATATTAGGGGGAAAAACACCAACATACCTGCTCCTGGGGTCTTCCTTCGGCCAAAAAACCTCAGTTTTATCAACATTGAGGTGTAAACCACAACTAGGTCCATCCATCATAATCAACTCCAAAACCTTCCCAACAACCAAAGTATCCCCAATAATAGTACCATCATCAAGATACCAAGCTTGAAGAGAAAGAGTGAAGGAGTCTCGAATCTTACATGCCAAGGGATGTAACACTAAAGCAAAAAGAAGAGGCCCAAGCGGGTCACCATGTTGCACCCCTTGGTGCGACCATAAAGTATGCTCACCATAATTACCCTGCCTTTGGCTTTGGGATTGAGGCCGGATATATAACGGAAAAGATTGTTGGAAAATTTAGTGCACTTGAGGGATTAATTCACACCTGGTAATGGGTTTGGAGGTACGGAGTGTACACCCATTTTGGTCACTGAATCCCCTGACTCAATAGTAGTTATACTAGTGTGAATCTGTTTCTGCTGACAGTGGATTATGCTGCTGGTAGGATTCTGCTGCTAGTGGATTCTGCTAGTGGATTCTACTGATAGTGTGATTCTGCTGCTGGCATCAGTTTATTCTGCTGCTCGTTTTTAACCACTGATTCCTACTATTATGGAAAGTATTATGATATAATTAATGGGCCGTTAATTATACATAATTCCATGGGCTAGGGTTTGAGTATTCTCTATTATAAATATAGGTCATAATATATCTGCATGGATATACGATACAACACAAACCCTAAACACTTGAATACGATTTTATTCTTGATTTGTGCCTAAAACAAGAACATCACTTAGTCTTATCCCATAGAGATATTCGTGTAACCCAGGCATAGGGTCGAATAGTTTCTATTGAAGAGTGATAACACGATTTCAAATGAATATCCGGTACTCATTGATCATCTTAACCCTAATCTGGGAACACTCAAACAGCAATTAACCAACAATGATAACGAATGAATCTGCAATGAAACATAAAGGGCTCAAATACATTATATTTTATACTAGAACGGTACCCGTGCAATGCAGCGGCGGGTACCTGTGACTATATTTTGCGTTATTCGGTTACACATATAGTTGTTTTTATGCTTTATAAGTAGAGATGGTAAAGATGGTTAAGCCAAATAATTTTAGTTTGAACAACCAACCTGCTTCATAACAAACTTTCTAACCAACTTGCTTCCTACCAACCTGCTTCTTAACCAATTAATTTTGAAATCCTTCCATAATAAACAAGTAAAAGTCTGAATTTTAAGTCTTTCTAATTATAAAATAGTCTCAAATGCATTATATAGTAGTATAGATATATATAACAAATCATCAATTTCTTTATATTTTTTAGAAAAAGGTGGGGAAGAAACAGGTTACCTTAAAATTAATCTGATTATTAGAATGACGCAACAAAGGGACTATTGGAATGCAAATTGAAGGCTTTGTTGTCATTGAAGATCGATGGATTTCACTTAAATCTTAAATTATCGCTAGTTGCCCCAAACTGTTTTGATATATGTACTTTTTCTTTGAATTACTGTAT
The DNA here is from genome assembly GCA_030686995.1 of Artemisia argyi. Taxonomy (NCBI): domain Eukaryota; kingdom Viridiplantae; phylum Streptophyta; class Magnoliopsida; order Asterales; family Asteraceae; genus Artemisia; species Artemisia argyi. The sequence continues at coordinate 69,500,441 of CM060697.1, forward strand.
TCCCAATATCGTTATCATTTGTTAGAGGGGTGGAGAGGGTTCATGGAGACTGATGGATTTTCTCCGCTTAGTGAAAAATTTGTTAAAATCATGATTTTTCCTAAAATGCAATTGATAACTTTGTAATTAATCTATATACCTTTTTTTTTTTTTTTTTTTTTTTTTGGTACATGGGTTTTCGACTCAACATTGCGAGCCGACGAATCTCAGGGCGACTACCCTTTTGGATAGTCCAGAGTCGTCGCAGGTGAACTTCCGTGGCTAATGGGGGATTAATTTTCTCTCCAGGGTTCGAACCCCAAGACTGTTACAATCTATTTTTTGCACCTGGTCACCTAGGAAGCACGGACACTCCAAAAACCTCGGAGTGGCAGTGTCGGACACGGACACGCCTCGGACATGGCTCGGACACGTGTCCGACACGCACGTGCCGTGTCCCATGTGCTGTTTGGGCCGGACACAGATTTGGACACGGCTGGACACGGATTTGGACACGGTCAAAATCGGTCAAGCATCCCTCTGATGTGCCATTCTCGATCTAAGGTTTTTGACATAGTCACAGGTGTTATGATGCTCACGGTGGTGATGTTTTCCGGCGAAACCATGTTGAAGAGGGAAAAGGAGAAGAAAGATAGTTGAAGAAAGATGTTAAAAGAATAAAAGCGGCTTTCAGTTATCAACTTATCATGTTAACCTAATTCCCAAAATAGTCTATTAATTTTAGGCCCAGTTAATAACACAAATGGGCCAACTTTAAATATACAAATGGTCTATTATTCTTTTTCTTTTCCCTTAGCCCAGTTAATAAGACAAGACCAACTATTAAATATAAAGATATAGGTAAAACAAAATGTAATTTATGCAACATTTGTATTAAATATATAATTAAAAATATTAAATATAATAATACTCCCGTGTCCACGCCGTGTCCGTGTCTTATATTTTTAGATTTTGCCGTATCGCCGTGTCGGTGTCCGTGTCCGTGTCGGACACCGTGTCCGTGTCGGACACCGTGTCCGTGTCCGTGCAACCTAGCTGGTCACACTAAGTTCTAGGTCCGCGTTGATTTGGTACCATGTTAAATATTCATTAACAAAATACACCTAGTTTTAGAATTTGTTTGTTGTAATTTGAAGATAATACTTATTTTGTGTACATGCTCTGATACAGCCTGTTTTAGCCAAAAATCTTGGCCTAACTACGGATTCAAGAAAGTGACAACTTAAACCGCCCAAAGGTGACCCTCAGTGGAACCGCACGGCCAGACCATTGTGAACCGGTGTGGTTTTGCCGCTTTTAATGGATTAGACCATTATTTACTCTTTTTAGTCAATTTAATTGTCAATCTTGTTTTTCTGTTTCTGCTACAGTTTGCGACCATTTGGTTAACTAAACCACGGGGCCTGGGTTCACGTACCGTCACACATACTCAAACCGGGTAAATCATTCCCGTTCAAGGAGGTTAGCGTGGTCATTTTAGGTGTGTTTGTATTAGACATGACTTGAACTTGAGACCTTTCAGATTTTGGTGATAATAGTCAAAAGTTTTTGCCCACTCGGCCACACGTGGTGGTTACTTGTCAATCTAGTTAGTTGGGAAACTGTGGATATTTAGTTTCATTGGAGCGTATTTAGTGGTTGTCGTAGTGGAGTAATTCATATAAGCAAGCTTTGTAGAGTGTTAGCTATTTGAGGAAAATTGTACAGTATAACCTAATAATTAGTATGGTGATTTGGTGCCTTGTGTTAAGTTTGTTACACCTTTATTCTACGTCCTGCAGAAGTACTCTTATGTGGTGCCCAAAGCTTTTTGTATTATTTTGTTGGAAGGATATATATGCAATTCCCACTTCTTTTAAATGAAAAGAAGATATAATTCCTGCACAGTAGCTTAGTCCAATCAATATGCAATTCAATATCTATATTATTGGTACAAAACGCATAGTTCAAAATACAATCATGGAATTGCATAAAGAAGTTTCACATCAATTCATGTAAGTATATACAAACATATAGTGTAATATTAAAATGGCTGACACGGCCTGTGAAAGAAATCAATACAGTCCCTCGAACTGGCAATTGAGGGTTTCACTTATTTACAAACTGGCAGGCTGAAATATGTTACATAACCTGGCCAAACCGGCCAAATTGTTACAGTTTGGACAGTTTTAAGTACACCTCTACTATCGATATCTACTATTTGGTGAAAGATGCATAATAAGAAATATAAACGATATAGGCATGTAAAAGAGAAATTAAGGACGAGTTACTAAAATATAGCATCTTAATATAACAAACTGTTTCATATATTATGTACTTGGATTCATATTCAAGATATACATAGAGAAACAAATAATATACCACTTCTCTTACGAACATGTAAATTTTCTTGATGGATTGTATGCCTAAGTAACGAAAAGATAATTAGTTTCAAAGAGATAAACAGATAAACATGCCATAGTTGAATGAGCTATCTTGAACTGATTGCCTTGTTCCAAAGTCAGGTCCCTGATTCATGTGTCACTGGTTCATCTTTCATCAAAACGCAAATTGCCTTTGACCCTTTCAATAGCTTGACGAACATCATCTATTGTCACATGATCACCTCCTAGAAATATTATTTTTAAATTATATACCAATGACATTAATTTTGGTGTGTATCGATTGTAATATGTATAAACCAAAAGTTAGTTTTGTTAGGTTTATAACAAACCTCTTCGAGCAGCGAGTCTAGTAGATTCATCGCCTATCTCTTGAAGATCACCCCAAACTAAGCCTGGTGTTGATTTAGCGACAACGATGCAAATGGCGTCTTTGTCTTCCTCCAAAATAAATTCTTCCAAATATAAACCGAACATCTTTCTCCTACAATCTTCATCTGGTTTAGCCACATGCAATGCCTTAGAGAAGTGGCTATAATCACACAACTCTTCATCCAGTGACTCAATTCTATTAGTAGCAGCTATAACCAGGACCAATCTTCCATCTTTATTGTAGTGCCCCTTGTCCATTTCAGAAAGAAGCTACAGTATAACATAAAGAAAAAAATTGAAATAAATCCATTGCAAATTTAGTATAAATTTTGTGTCCTAGAATATTACTAATTTCAAGGGGATAAACAACAAGACAAGAATCAAACTGAACCCGACCTAGATGACATAAGAAACAAATAGGCTGAAACTTCCTATCCTCTCCTATAGTTTTTTTACCTGGTTTAAAGCTACATCGGATTCAGAATTTCTTTGTTCACCTCCAATCATATCTAAATCTTCAACAAAGACTATGGATGGTGACCATCTTCTTGCCTCATTAAATATTCTTTCAATCCTAACTGCTCCTGCTTGTGTTGCAACATCCCTAGCAGAAAGGGGGAAAAATGACATTTTGGCTTCATGAGCCAGAGCATGAACTAATGTAGTTTTCCCTGTTCCCGGAGGACCAAATAGCAAAACTCCTTTTGGTAACCTCACATTGTATTTCTTGTATGCACTATCTCCTCGTAGTATACGTATAAACTACAAAGTCCAAATGCAAAATTAATCAAATGCACAAGATGATATAACCAAGTCATAAGTGCTCAAAACAAGAGACAAAACTTACACGTCGAAATCGTCGTATGATATTATCAGCACCCACTAATTTATCAAAGGATACATTTCTTGGTTCTCTTTTTAGCCTTAAGAACTCAAGTATTGGAGTAAAAAACACAGCCATCCACTCGGTGTTGAGATTTGAAATGCCATCCTTTATTGGTCCTACGAAAAGCAACATTTAATCAAAAGTGTGAGTCAACAAGTTAGGAACAAATTGCTTCCATGGTCGTAAATCACCCTCTGTCGATAAAAGCAAAAGAAAACAATAACGACTAACAAATCATTAAAGAGGCTTTGGATATTTGTAAAAGTGACAAAGAATTAAAATAAACCTGATGTTAAAGAGTATTATGCATATACGGAGTATCATTTATATGAGTGAAAAGACCTAAAAACAAATGCATACCAACAGTTTTGATCTCTGCAGAACTCTCCTTGTTTGTGCACCGACATTGGAAGCTGACACGCGTATTTTTCTACAAACCATCCCAATAGAGCAACAAAATCATGTTTACTGAATTGTATACTACTGAACTACATTAACACATTAGTAGTTGGAATATGCGGTAGCAGACATATGGAACTCTGATTAGCTTAAATAGTGCTTATCAAAGAGTTGCATAAGTTTTAGACTATAGTGGTAAATACCTTAGAAGTTTACATATGTTTCTTTACCTATGGGGAAAAAAAATGCTAAGAGGTTTCATATTTCATATTTTAGTGTATACATTTAAGATGGTTCAAAAAACCTTTATAGTCAGTTTAAAGTGTTTAACAACTTAACCACAAGAGGTGATCCAGCGGTAAGAATACAGCTTTTCAAAGAGGAGGTCAAGGGTTTGAATCCAACAAGGAGAAAATTAATCCCCTTGTGGCCACGGAGGTTCACCTGCGCCGGCCGACTCCGGGCTATCCAAAAAGGGTAGTCGGGATTAATCGGCTCGCAATGTCGAATGGGAAACCCATGTTTACACACAAAAAAAAAAAAAAAAAAAAAAAAAAGTGTTTAAAAACTTACATAAAGAGCACTATACAATAGATACGCACCAAATTAACCCGGGTTGTAAGAAGTACCCTGCTGCCAGCATTGTGATGGAAGCCGGATAATGGAAACGATAGCAACCTTGATTGCTGAATATATTTAGCATAAACACCTACAATTAGATTTTAAAATAACTTTTCGACACTCACATGTGTACGGTGTTATGGTTTCTCCGCCGATTTAAAGCTTTTGAAGATCTTAAAATAACTTTTATTAGTTTGGCTTTACCAAAGGGCTTATAGCTTAGCAGTATACATGAGATTGTGGGTTTGAATATATCATTTAAGACAATTGTTAAGATTTTTTTTTTTTTTTTTCTTTTTTTTAAAAGCAATTGTTTAAGATATTTAACATTTATATATTCTAAAGGTTGTTAGTCTGACTTTAAAAAAAAGTTAGAGGTACCTTAAAATTAATCTGATTATCAGAATGACGCAACAATGGGACTGATGGCGTGCAAACGGAAGACTTTGTTGTCATGCTACATTGACCGGCCATTCCACAAATTGATGGATTTCACTTTTTGATATAAAATTCGCTAATACTTCAATTTCCCCTAAACCTGCATTTATATTGTTTAATACGAGTACTTATCTAGTCTTTATAATGTTCTTATCTACATCAAAATCTAAACCATATAATTTTTTTTTTAATCACAATTTTTTTCACACCTTATACCACCTATCTTACAATACATATAAATAAATCTTCTTTTGCTCCAGATAAACACTAAAATACAAATTTATAGTAATTAAATACACTATTTCATCAAAGTAGAGCAAAAAGGAGCAATTAACTTGAGAATTTGATAGCAAATACATGTATTACGAGCTATCAATATGTTTTCATGGTATGTCAAGGATGTTGATCGAGATGTCTTTTAATCTAATTCAAGTATCACTAAACCGTACATTTTTCTATGTTAAAGCATGAGTTAGTTCATGATAAGAGTATTTTTTGGGGTTTGTGGTAAGATGGTAATTGTTAATACAAATATCGCGTAAAAACGTTATTTATATTTTACAGTTTCTCACGGTTTTGATAATGGCAATTATAAATTTATATGACGTAAATGCTTACTTAACCAAGTTATTAGTTGTAAGTTTACACTATGATGAATATCACTTCAGGTATGAATAATGTGATTACAACACACGTCGAATGATCAAAGAGCCCAAGTAATAAATATTTTTAAGCATGCTCTAAATATTTATTAAACATATTTTTATTTAACAATAACACAAAGTTTACTTAATAAAATTAACCAATGTTTCAAGAATCGGCCAATTAATCGTTAATCGGCCATATACCTTGTAGAATTTTGAAAATCGGTCAAAACTTGGTCTTGAAATTGATAAAAAAAAATAATAATAAAAAAAAAGGCCACTAATCAGTCAAAAATTGGCCAAATCGGTCAGCTTTTAAAAAATAAAAATTTAGGCATTCTACATAATTTGGGGATCGTTTATTTCACTTATAATGCACAATGGGCCTCATAATCAGAGTTGAAGCCTTTTATTGAGGTTTGAAAACATATTACGCTTGGAATCAGTTAAGATTTTTAGTTTGGTCTTCAGAAATACCCAAAACATGCAAAAATGCCGATCCGATTAATTAATGATTAATCCCGTCTTGGCCGATTAATCGCTGCAGGGTGGTCGACCTCCCGGCTACCGATTCACGATTTTTGCAACATTGAAATTAACTAAACATTTTTATTAAGTGATTTAATTAAATAAAAACTAAATTAAATCAAAACCTTTTGTGCCCAAGTAATTTTTGAAGAATAGATTTTTGCATTAATTTAAGGACAAGTTAGTGACAAATTCACTAGACAAAAGAGATGTCTGAATACGCTCTGTGGATCCATTTTTATAATGGGCGGATCCGTATTTTTTGGATCCGTGAATCCGCCGGATGATGTATTTGAGACAGAATGTCTACTATAAATAGACACTTAGTTTCATTTGAAACAAATGATTCCCAGCCATTACAAGTTCACTACTACTAATTCTATCATCTTCTAACATCAAATTAACACTCTTTGATCATTCCACTTGACCTATAACACATTTAAAGTGATCGAGCGATTCTTACTTTGAATTCAAGTAAAGAACACAAGAAGTCTTCCAAGCTTCCAAGTGTTGTATTGAGTAGTGTGTCATCATATACTTAGTTGTGTAACTTTGTATATCATTTTTGTGTCTTTGTACTCACCATCATCTACCAACTTGGGTAGTGATCATCATACAACATCCTAGAGAGTTTAGTTAGTATTTTAGGCCTTAAAATACGTTGAGTGATAAGGTATGTCTTGCCTTGGGAAAGACTCGATATCTAGCTTAGTATCAGTAAAGAAGTGAAGCGATGTTGTAAGGTTTTCTCCGTCACAAAGGAGCTTGTTGATATAGTGTTTGTTATGAGTTGGGTACTCGGGGAGTGAAGTATGGCGAGGAAGAGAGTTTCTTGCCGAACCATCATAAATCATCATTTCTATTAGTTTGATCTTTCATTTACATTCGGTATTTACTTATTATTTAGTATTTATCTATATTGTGTGTCGTGTTGATTTCACATCAAGACAGCGAATCAAAGATTTCTTAAAAAGGCATAAAAACGGTAAAACCTATTCACCCCCCCCCCCCCCCCCCCCCTCCTTCTTCTAGTTTTCCACAGTAACTAATAGCATTTGGTTTATGTGAACTTAATCAATTTTTTTAATCCCATTTATAAATGTTTCTCACATATTATCCTACATTTAATCATTCTTTATATAATTATTTCTAAATCCTATCCTTTAGCGCTCTTGGTCTAGAAAGTGAGCAATCACTTGTGATCAAGTGTCATTACTAGCGCCCTTGGTCTAGAAAGTGAGCACCGGCTTGTGATTAAGTGTCGTTATTAGAAAATGTTGATTTAAAAAGAATTATTCACCCCTTAGCCTTTCATTCTTTAACTCAATTTGCCTTTAGTGGTGGAGATATGTATCTTTGTCAAACTTGTGATATAATACTCGTCACGACTGAGCAATTGAGCGAATTACTAAATGTTACTCGTACCATATAGATTAGATGAGTGATTTGAGTGTTTTCATTTCCTATTCATGAGGTGTTTGGTTGTGCACACTTTTGATTGAGTAAATATTTATGAGATTATTTATGGACTTTTGTTTAGGAGACTTTTCATAAGCTTAAATCGATAGTTTAATTGAGGACAAGTAGAAATCAAGTGGAGGTAAATTTGATGTGATCAATGATACGTGGGATTGCGCCCTCGCAACAGGTTTTACCTCTCAAGGGATCTTAAGAAACTTCAATCCCCGCCAGGCAGTGTACCTGATCGTTGTAATATAGTATAGTGACAAATACCGGGGGATTGATCGTTCAACTCAGGAATAATGTTCGTTAGGATTAAAAAGCCTACTAAACTAGGTCTAGAGGTGAGGGATGATTTTTTTTGTATTTTTTATATTTTATAAAAGCAAGTAAAATCTCGAGTTTTGAAGGAGTGGGCGGAATTCGTTGCTAGTCAACTAACCCAAATAACTAAAGATGCAATCAAAATAAAATAAAAAGAAATGAAAATAAACTAATGTAATTATGTGGTAGAAACAATAATGAGAAAAGATGTGTTTACTTAGATTTCATTACTCTCTAGATATCTTTTACCGGTTGATTAGCTTGTTACAATTGCATGGATGACGGGTTATATTCCTTAATACCAGTCGTAGGGCCGTGTACAATATTCCCTAGCTCTATAAGCTCCTACTTCACTCCTATGTCAAGCCGACTAAAAGCTCCTAACATGGGATCACTAGAATTCACTTATGCATTAAATACAACCAAAAATCGTAGTACACCTCCGATCATGTTTCTTAAGATGTTCAAGCAAGTTACCAATGGAAGTCTACCAGTTTTCTTAATCCTAACATCGAATACAATCATCCATAACAATTATAAACAAACCATCAACCAATAATCAACATCTAGGTTTCACTACATCTGAGCAAACACAATAAAAACCTAGCCTAGCATGTTAAAAGAAAGACAAGCATAAGATAGAATCACACAACACATAGACATATCGTATGATTATTGGAAAACTTATCTTCAATTAAGCATGGATGGAACAAGGGTTGAAACCCTTATTTTTGCATAAAATTCGTCTAGGATTTAAGCTCTCCAAAGTTCTCCTAATGTTCCACCCCTTACAATGAAAAATTGGGAAAATATATATAGATAAAACATCCTGACAGCGTCACGTTGTAGTTTCTGACGTCGTCAACTTGCCGCCAAATTAAGGATCGTATTGCCTAGATCCAATCTTGACGTCGTCAAGAAGGAATGAAGCTCTGTGCCGTCACACACATTTTGACCCTGACGGCCTTGGTGACGCCGCCAGGTCAATTGCACTAAAAATGTTCTGGGTCGTCACGTGTATTTTCCACTTTCACCTCTTTTGCCATGTTTGACGCCATCATTTGTGAAGTCTTGACGTCGTCAGGTACTGTTCCCAGCAAGGATTTTGAGACTTTACCGTTTTCTTCACTTTTATGCTCCAAAAACGTCCAAAATGCTTCCTATTCCAAATTTCTTCTCAAAAGTACCTAAAATGACAAAAGGAACGATTTAGGGTAGTAATTGATCAAATAATCACGAATTCGGGCTTAAATGACCCCTTAAAAGCGGTACACTTTTCGCCTTATCAAATACCCTTACACTTGAGATTTGCTTGTCCTTAAGCAAATGCACTTTTATTCTAATCAAAATACAAGTTAGGGGTCATTTAACACTAATATAAAAGTAATTACAACAGATAATCGTTCCACTAAAAACCAAAAGCAAGCACGGAGGTCATACACTAGCACCTCACAAATAGTATTTAGATACTCACATCTCTCGGGTGTAATAAAGTATATATCACAATATGGAAATCGAAAACATCTCTCACTACTTGTCATAGCAAATAGATTACCATAGGCTTGGGAAAGGATCAAACCTCCACCACTTGGCGTAAGCACCTAGGATAAACTATCAAAGAGGTATTTTAAAGGGTTATAACGTTAGGTGTAGGGATATGGAAAACACGGTTTCGTTGGATAAAGGCAATATTTACTGGTGGCGAGTTAATCATCTTGGTTAATTACATGTACAATATGGCATTACTAAGTCAAGACTCGACTCGACTTAAGCTATTCAAAATCTAACAAACTATGAAACAAACATATAATGAAACAGGATGGTAGTCCGTATGTTTTTCTCTTTCTTTTTCTATTTTTTTTTTTCTTTTTCTTGTTTTTTTTTTTTTTTTGATTTTTTTTTCATACACTCTTGCCCTACCATCCAAAATAATACATCATAGGGAATTTACATTCCCCTTACACTTGAATTTTTACATACTTTACAATAAACTACTCTAATGACTCAAATCAAGATATTCAAAACACTCGGAGTACTTTTTAAATATTAACGCACATATGGGGGTAGTAAATTGATGTCTTCCCCATTACTCCATATTACTAGTACTTTACCCATGAGTCCCAATCGTCCCAAAACAATATGCACAAGATATGACTCGACTTAGCAACCATGTAATCAATTAGATAATTAACTAAGGGTTTAAATAAATAACAATAATGCACTAAAGATGAGTGCATACAAGGAAGGCTAAGGCGATTTGGTTGCACATTTGGGTGGATTGTAAACAAATTCTTCCTTTAAGTAAGATGCTTAAAGTTAGAAACGAAAAGATAGGCTCGGAGGGGTGTACTAGGGGTTTCGTGTACTAAAAATAAGTACAACGCTAAGGTGTGGGAAAATTAATTTACTTCGCTAGTCAAGTAATATGACTTAAATGGTCAAGTAATTATGATACGGGTTTAAACACAAGGGTGATCCTAATGCCTCTTATCATGTAGTAAATCCTAACCACACGAATGTAGTCTCACTAGCGGTCTCGGGATGTATCACTAACGCAAGTTCTAAAATCTAAATATTACCGGTACACTCATAAGCACTAATAATGAAGGCTTTTCCTATCAAATCTAAAGGCGAACCTCACATATTTGGGTGGAAAATTTTTTAAGTGGTACGATTTTGTGCTAGTCATACAACTCCTATCCATGAGACGCTTGTTAAGGCTAAAGTTTCACTCCTAAATGTTGTAAAAAAAATTAAATTTGGTGCTAAAATTGCTCTAGCAAGTATTTCTCTTAGTTTTATTACACACCTACTATCGAACAAACAAACTCAAGTGCAATTGTATCCTATAAGGTATCATCATTTACCATCCCCTTACACTTAGGATGAACATTGTCCCCAATGTTCAATTAAAGGATGTAAAAGTAAAGCAGGTAAAAGAATGAAAACAAATACTCCCCTGATTCGTTCGGTGTGGATAGTGTGTCAACAAGATTAGATCTTCCTCCAAGAAAATGAACTTTGAAAGCTTCCCTCAAAAGATATAAATCATCTTCTTGTCATTTATAACCTGTTAAACCTGAGAAAACAATCAAGGCAAACCTCGCGTAAAATCGGCGGCAATCTACATATACTATAAAATCCTAGAAAACAAATTAAGATATAATGCTTGTGGAATGAATGTTTGCAAATTTCCTAGAGTTTATAAAACTAAAGAATCAACAAAAACTTTAAGACTCCGATTTAAACAAAACTCGCAAAACTTTTCAGAATTTTAGTACCTGGCGCCGTCAGGTTGTAACTCCTGACGCCGTCAAAATGTTCCTGGAAAAAATCTTATGTTAAGTTTCCGGAAAATTTCTTTAAAAATTTATGCCTTATTTCCTGGAAAATCCTGCAAAACATCATTATGACTAGATACAAGCATTTGACTCTAACAAATACTAATATACATGCTCATTTAATATTGTAGTGAATCATGCTTATTTTCATTCTTATAAACAAATTTGGATTTCCCTTACAGTTAGCTTTTGCAAAATACCTTTATATGTAATTAAGACGAAGTTAAAAACAAAATAAAGCATTTTCACCAATGTTGCAAAAAACGGCCTACAAGGCCTTGTAATCGCCGATTCCAAGCTACAAGGCCCTGGAACTTGGAGACATTTACAAGGAAGTCGGCCGATTAATCGGCGATTACAAGGTTTTGGGCCGATTAATCGGCAAAAAAACGCAACTCGGCCCCCGACCGCCTCAGGACCGATTCACGATTTTTGCAACATTGATTTTCACAATTCACTTTGAAACATGATTTACAAACAATAAAAATAAAACACGCATACAGAAACAAATAAAATCAAACAAATAAAAACACACAAAACATGGGTTGCCTCCCAAGAAGCGCTTTTCTTTATTAACGAGTCTTGTAGCTAGACTCAAGGTCACGGGCTGCCGTGTGTCTCTTATAGTTATCACTTAGCTCTAAACATCCGCGATAATACCTTTTATTCTTTTCATGAGGATATTAAGGCCATTTCCTTTTATCATTCTCGCTTAGCATATCAAGGGGTGGATACCTATTACATATCTCAATAGAAAAATCCTTGAACCTAGGGTGTGCACGGGGCATTTGGTAAACAAAATCTTCTGTTGGTTAACCTTTTGAAGGGTTTTCCAAACACAACTTGGGTTAAGTTACTATCGATAAATTCTCCTAGATTCTCCATAACCATAAACTCAACCAGATAAACAAAGCTTCCTACAAACACATGCAATGTCATTGCCCTAGCAACAGTATTATCTCCTTTGTATTCTAACTCATCTACCATAATTTTATTGTATTCACTACGCGAGATTATGTTCATTGGTAGAGATGAGTTAAGATAGGCATCAAAGCTCCTAAATTCGTTCTTACAAGGAAGCTGCATATTAAATGAGCTGTCATTCTCAATCCTTGTTCTAGGGTCGACATACCTAAGAGGGTTCATCTCATCTTCCATCCTATCCTCATTAATTACATCACCATCATCTAGGTCCTCATCGGAGTCCGAATAGAACAAAGGACTAGCCCTATGGCCATTCTCATGGTCAGACTCCTCCATCTCAGAATTATTGTCAAAGTGATGGTCAGGCGAGAGGTTGGGTGGGTTCTCATTTTCCACTAAAGGGATTGGGGCGGGTAGTTGGAAAATCCTACGACGAAAAACACGAACAACAGGAATCAAACGATCAATGCTATTGTTATACATCGAGATAGTTTACGAACAAAGGAACAAAGAAATGAGATAGACTAAAGAAACCTAAAAATAAAAATAAAAATCTTACTAGAAAGGAATCTAGCAAGTAGACCTAATTAAAAAAAATTCTAACCTAGACAATAACTATTCCCCGGGCTGCGGCGCCAAAAACTTGATACGCGGGATTGCGCCCTCGCAACAGGTTTTACCTCTCAAGGGATCTTGAGAAGCTTGCAATCCCCGCCAAGCAGTGTACCTGATCGTTGTAGTATAGTATAGTGACAAGTACCGGGGGATTGATCGTTCAACTCAGGAATAGTGTTCGCTAGGATTAGAAAGCCTAGTAAACTAGGTCTAGAGGTGAGGGATGATTATTTTTGTATTTTTATATTTTATAAAAGCAAGTAAAATCTCGGGTTTTGAAGGAGTGCGCGGAATTAGTTGCTAGTCAACTAACCCAAATAACTAAAGATGCAATCGAAATAAAATAAAATGAAATGAAAATAAACTAATGTAATTATGTGGTGGAAACAATAATAAGAAAAGATGTGTTTACTTAGATTTCATTACTCCCTAGATATCTTTTACCGGTTGATTAGCTTGTTACAATTGCATGGATGACGGGTTATATTCCTTAATACCAGTCGTAGGGCCGTGTACAATATTCCATAGCTCTATAAGCTCCTATTTCACTCCTATGTCAAGCCGACTAAAAGCTCCTAACATGGGATCACTAGAAATCACTTATGCATTAAATACAACCAAAAATCGTAGTACACCTCCTATCATGTTTCTTAAGACGTTCAAGCAAGTTATCAATGGAAGTCTGCCAGTTTTCTTAAGCCTAACATCGAATACAATCATCCACAACAATTATAAACAAACCATCAACCAATAATCAACATCTAGGTTTCACTACATCTAAGCAAACACAATAAAAACCTAGCCTAGCATGTTAAAAGAAAGACAAGCATAAGATAGAATCACACAACACATAGACATATCGTATGATTATTGGAAAACTTATCTTCAATTAAGCATGGATGGAACAAGGGTTAAAACCCTTATTTTTGCATAAAATTCGTCTAGGGTTTAAGCTCTCCAAAGTTCTCCTAATGTTCCACCCCTTACAATGAAAAATTGGGAAAATATATATAGATAAAACATCCTGACAGCGTCACGTTGTAGTTTCTGACGCCGTCAACTCGCCGCCAAATTAAGGATCGTATTGCCTAGATCCAATCTTGACGTCGTCAAGAAGGAATGAAGCTCTGGGCCGTCACATACATTTTGACCCTGACGGCCTTGGTGACGCCGTCAGGTCAATTGCATTAAAAATGTTCTTGGCCGCCACGTGTATTTTCCACTTCCACCTCTTTTGCCAAGCTTGATGCCGTCATGTGTGAAGTCTTGACGTCGTCAGGTACTGTTCCCAGCAAGGATTTTGAGACTTTGCCGTTTTCTTCACTTTTATGCTCCATAAACGTCCAAAATGCTTCCTATTCCAGATTTCTTCTCAAAAGTACCTAAAATGACAAAAGGGACAATTTAGGGCAGTAATTGATCAAATAATCACGAATTCGGGCTTAAATGACCCCTTAAAAGCGGTACACTTTTCACCTTATCAATCAAATTACTATATTTTTGTGCCATTTATCTCGTATATATTGTTCATTTACTATCATTTTATACAAAAATCATTACTTAATCATTTACTTTTGTGATTCTCGATAATTATGGAGCAAAAATGGAAAAGAAGCATAAAACGACTTTATTTGGAGCTAAAACAAAGAAAATGAAAAAAATAGACTAATCAAACTTTCAATAAAGCATGTCAAAGCCAATTAGTTTACACCGTATCCCCTTACTTCGAAGATTTCAAGACCATTTCCTGACTTGAAAGAATACGGCGTATCCTTCTTTGGGTATACGTTGTATATAAAACTTGGTTGATTTGAAGAATGCAAGACAGATGAAGAATACAGCGTATCCATGCCTGGACATACGCTGTATAGGAGCCCTAGCTAATTAAAGATCCATGAAGGGATTGCGTGCAATATATACGGCATATCCAAACCCATTGATATGCCGTATCCAATGGCAGTTAGCTATTATTCCAGAATATATTTATGAGTGGAGCCCACATAGAAGACCCAGATACATCGTATTCAACCCCTTCAATTCGCCATTTCGAGCTAGTTTCTAGAAACTCTAAATAGAAGCCCTTGTTTCGACTTAGGGCATAACTTTCACCACCCAACTCGGTTCCCAGATGTGTTCCTGATCCAAGAAGGTCCATAAAACATCACTATTACCCAAGAGGACATCTCGTATCATAGTTACATTGTTTAATCATTCGGTTAGCGTATCATTGTCATTATGAATTTTATTCATGCGACTTTTAATGGCATAGGTAAAAGGGAATGAGGAGGCAAGCCCCGCCCCCCTCAGTCTGCCGCTTATTGATACTGAGATCATGGGCTAACACCCTTTAGTGTTAGCCAAGTTTATGACTATCATGTTATTTTGATTCGTTTACTTGATTTATTGCATTTTCATTGGATATTTTATATGTTTATCGTACTCGATGCATTTGTTTGCTTGCTTGAAGTATATTGGCTATTGTCTAGATTATAGGTTATAGATTTATCTTTGTGGTTTGTGATCCATATCATAATATTTGGTATAAGTGATAACATAGCTTTACTATGGTTACCATTAGGACTTTAGGCCGACTGTATCCCTAGGTTAGTCGATATATGATCGAGGGAAGTAAGTTAGCATGTGAACTCTTATATATGACCATTTGTGGGAGTTTAGTTAGTCTTTAATTCCATTTAGACTACTAAAAAAATTATATTTAACAATTGAAGGACTTAATGCATGCTTGAAGCTTATTAACAATATGAGCATCCTATTAAGGGCGAATATACATAGGCCTAGTTAACCATGACCATCTGGCCTAGTCTCCCATAGATAGGAAATATTCACAAAGCTGAATCCATGCTCCTCGAGTCTTAGTGTATGTTTCCTGACTCACTAATGGAAGTAGTATTTACATCATTGCACTTGTAGACGAATCACTATGACTTGATAAGATGAACTTGGCTAGCACGTTCTTTTACCATTCGACCACAACCTTACCTTTATTTTGTTATTCGCATTTCCTTAGTTTATTATTAGCTTAGTAAAAAAAAAATCCTTGGTAATCTCTCAGATTGAACCCCCTTGAATAATTAGGATAGATAATTAGAATACTACAAGGTTTAGCTTTAGTTCACTCACTCCTTGCGAACGACCCATACTTACCATCACTAACTATAAATGATTGGGTACACTAATCATAAATGTTAGTCTATAGGTTAGTTCGACATTATATATTTAAGACTAGATTACGACACATAAAATATTCTAAAACAATCAATGGAAACCCTAGGTTTCCAAAAGTGATCATAAGAAACAAGATTCCTTAATTATCAAGAAAAATTAACCGAGCTATCCTAAACCCTAGATGGATCAACATACTAATCTCATACAGATGGGATCGTAAAATTTGATCTGGGTTTTTCCTTGTTTGAGAACCGATTTGAACCGACGGCTTTCGTTAACACGGGCTGATAAAACCAACTAGGTCATGAATTTTCATCAAAAAATCTAACAAAACTTTTTCCCCATTAACCTTTATACGTTTAATTGACAAGTTTAAGTGATGAAATACTAATGTTAGTTAAGATTTTGTAAAACAGTAGAGTTATAAAATATCTTAATAACATGAACTAATATAGTTTTAATATAGATTGTTATAACTTAAAATAATAAATTGATTGTTGTTGCAAATATTTGTTATATTATTATAGATATAAAACTTAAAAACAAAGTTTATTGGTTGAGTTTTAATCTTTTTCATCGATTCAATCGAATGGAAAGAATAAAGTCGGACACATCATGTGATTATGTAATACTAAATATTAAATATAGAAAAAAATACATATGTATATAGAATCGATTCAACCAGTTGAACCGGTGACCTAATAAATCGGCGACTAAACCGAGTTTTTAAACATCGCTTATAACTACGAGTAATTAAAAGTAGTGGTTGGTTAGAGGTAATGCAATCATTCATTACCCCATAATAGGTAATCCTCCATTGCTCAACAATTTGAGGAATATAAAAAATTATTCTCACTTTTCCCTTAACTGTCATATTATTTTATCCTCAACCGTCATATTTTTTCAAGTTTGTCATTATGTTTGGATTCGTTGTTCTCTCAATTGGTTTTCAAAATATTTATTCACACCATAATGTGCTAACTTCATTGTGCTTGTAGTTTATGACATTCTTCAAAAACCGGAGTTTGTTGAGACTTGAGAGGCAACATTGATTTCATTGCTATCTTTGATGTATTTTTTTTTTATTAATCTTTGTTATAATATGTTGTTGTTTGGCATCAAATTTGATTTTGTTTAGTGCTATTTATTTTGTTTAGTGCTATTTAGAAGTGTCACGATAAACAAAAATCATTTTTTATCTTTGTTCCGTCATTTCTAAAAAATATTTACAAGATAGAAGTGTCATAATAAGCAAAAATCACTTTCTACTCCTTGACATTTCAACCAAGCTATCATACGCAATATGATAATCATTGCATTCCTTTGCATTACCATTATATTTGCATTTCCCATTCGTTCATTCCAACCAAGCACTATTTTGGCCAAACCATTAATAAACGAATTGCCATCCTTAACTTCAATTGCAATCCCCAAATAAGATAGAGTTACGAATCCAATCCTCTATATATGACCCCTTTCACAAATTTTGACCTTTATTAATTTGAAAAAAGAAAAATTAACACAACTAACTGTCATATTTTCTTCTCCGATTGCTACACCTGTTCATTTCTTGATAAGTCAATTTCAGTCAGTTAGTTCGTTAGCTAGTTGATTTTCTTCAAAAATCATGAAGTCAAAAATGTTCGATTCTAATGCAAGAAGTTTCCCGCCATTTAAGCATGTTAGCAGTGTATCTACTGGTATCAAGTTCAAGGTAGAATCTTTCATCATGCATGTCTTTATAGTTATCAGTTATTATTATCTTTATTACAATGATTGCATACTAAACAGTTTGTAAGACTATTGAGATAATAATTTTATGGCTATTTATGTACTTGCATGATGTTCTTGAACTGAAAAAAGCGAAAAAAAGAGAATCTTGATTGAGTTGAACGTAAAGAATGAAACTTTTTATGGATTTACATTCATGGATGCCCTTATCGTGTAGTATAAAACAAAATATTAGTAGTATTATGAAGGGTAAACTCTATATTCTATGTAAATGTACGTGATAACTCATTATTTAATTATGAACGTGAATAGTGTCTTTCTACACCACCTAAATTGTATGTTGAGTGGTCATTTTAAACAGTTTCATCTTCTTCATATATTTATTACATTTTTTTAATTAAATTTAAAGCTTTAAGGGCCAAAATATATTTTAAAGTTTGTTGCTAAATGTGGTGTTGGCGGCGGGTGGAATTCATGGAGGCTGAAAGTAGTGGTGGTGGTGGTGGTGTTGCGGGTGGAATTGATTGTGGCTAAAAGTGGTCGTGGTGGCGGCGAAAACTGGTGTTGGTGGTAGTGGCTAGAAGTGGTGGTGGTGTTGTTAGCTAGAAGTGACGGTGGCCGGTGGCAGCTAAAAGTGTTGTCGCTGGTGGCGGCGGCTGCCAAAAGTGGTGTTGGTTTATTGGTGGTGCTGGTGGCGGCAGGAATTGGTGATGGCAATGGCTTGTGAAGAAGACAAGGGCATTTTAGTCATTTTATATTAGAGGAGTTTATAGAGTTTACTCTATTATGAATCCGTCAATCTTTCGGTTCTTGAAGTTTAAAATTATGCAGTATACATAGATCTCATGTTTATATCTGTTGTTTTCAGCAAAAATTCAATATCGAAGGCAATGCTGGTACGCCCCAATATTTCAAGAGGGTAAGATTTTTGATTTATGCAAATATTAATTTGTAAATATAATTTCTCATTCTCACTAGTCTTTCATGTTAGTTTTTTGTAGGATCAAGGGTTGTTTGAAAATGTTAATTAAACAGAAGTCTATTGTGTTGTACTCTTGCAGAACAAATTTAGAAAAGTTACAATTTGTTAAGCAATTCCATTTACTAATGTATAAGTTTCGAGTCTTAAAGCGGAAATTGACCAGTTTAGATAAATTCTTTAGATATATACATTTTAAGATGTATGGTATGTATGCATGTATGTAATGCCAACAGCCTGCAGGCTGCAGTCCCTAACACCCTCAAACAAGTTGTTAGTTATTGATTGTGTTTGCTTATATATGACGTTGCTTCTTAATTTGTAGAAAAAGCTCATCCTTGTAAGCCGTGGTTGCATAAACAAGGACCAAATTGCAGAGACACGTAATGGTATGAAACCTCTTACTTAATTGTAACGGCCAACACATATTTACCTTCAATGCACTTGGGTAAAAGACCACACATTACATATCTAATAAACATTCTTTTGATTACCCTTTAAAACATGTATACTTTGAATGTAGGGGAATTTGAGATTTAAATCCAATAGGTGTTTGATAAATGTATGGGAACATACTTTAGTTAGGGGTTGGTTAATATATATGATCTAATTTAATGTAAAGTTATTGTATTTAATGTATCAGATTGGGATTTGATCCATAAGTTAGATTTACTATAGGATTTTCATTATAAACAGCCTACTCAAATGGCACTAATCATTCCATAACTCCTAATACTTTTGTTTGTTCAGTTGGGTTGAAGGAGAAGGAGGAATCGGAGACTAAATCTGAAACGGAGACTCAAACTGGTATTAGTTTAATTAGTCCTCATTTTGATTAAAATTTTGATTTATATGTTACTGATGTTCATTCTTTTGTAGGATTGGTAGGTGTAAATGAACAACCTGCCCTGCTGAAGGAGGTGATTAATTTGTGGCTAGCTGTCGAGGTATATAGAGTCAAGCTCTGGAAAGATATTAAAAATGCCCCTGAACATTACATGACGCGACTGAATGAAGTGTTGGGTCCTCTATCAACCTCAAAAGATGCCCCTAATCAGGTCAAGATCCCAGCCCAGATACTTTTAGTACTTGCAAAACTCTTCTCTTCCTCGAAGAAGATAGAACCTGATGATGTTTCACTTGACCAACTATTTGGTATGGATACTGCAATATCTAAAATGAAAAAGGTAATATATCTTATTTGATTTTGTTAACAAAGTTTTATAAGATTTGATGTATAATTGCATGTTAGAGTTTTTATTCAAAGATTTAAATGTACTAGCTGCATTTATATGCAGAAACTCCCTAAATATTTGCCTCACAAGTTATATATGCAATCGACAACAACTACGATCCCTTTACTTGCCTATTCAGTATGTGATTATTTACTTAATAGTATATCATATCACAAAGTGTTTGTACATTTCTTGTACCCAGTCATCCATGTGGCGAAAGTCAACAGATTTTAGATAGGATGTTGGTTTAAGATTATTTATGAAGTTTGCTGCATTTTGATGTACAATTTGCAGCTAAAAACATGTATATATATATATATATATATATATATATATATATATATATATATATATATATATATATATATATATATATATATAATTTTGGTGTCTGATTGGAATTCTTGAGATTTAATTTGCATGTTCCTGTATAATATGGATCAATTTAGATTCTTATGGTGGGATAACTTGTCTTAAAGTTCAGGGACTCAATAGTATTTTCTATAATAGTACAGGGACTGATAGTGTCCAACACCAATTGATTATGACTTATGTTATGTATATCAAAAGGATAAAGGTATAGACAATGGTCTTATTCACTTTTGGAATGATTGTATGAAAATTTTGAGTATGGTTTAATTGATGTACAAAATAAGATTATAGCATTAGATGATGCTATTGATATGGGTTGGAGATCAGAGGCTATCATAGTTAGTAGACTGATTAAGAATATAACTGAATATTATGGTTGATCTTAAGTGGGAGTTATAAAAAAAAAAAAAAAAAAAAAAAAAAAAAAAAAAAAAAAAAACTAGATGTTACAGCTGGAAAAGTCAATAGCTATAATATAATAAAGATGTCAGTTAAGCTAATTGTTGGAGCGGGAAAGCGTGCTACAAAATGTCGAGAAAACACTACCTATGGAAGGGAGAAAGGGTTAAGTTGACGGTAAAACTAGTTCGTTCCATACAGTCAGCGAAACACAAATGCAGGAAGCAACCATGAACTAGGAAGTGTGGTTTTTAAAGCAATGAAAAAGAGGTAGTGGTACTTGAAGAGGGAAAAGAGGGAGATAAAGTGGTTGTAAAGTATGAAATGTAGATAAACAAGGAACTAAGAAGTGCAAATGATCCCTATAGTGATAAAGATGTCTTGCAGATGCTATTAAAAATTATTGGTTGTCTTTTCCCTGAAGCCCACATATCACTGTTCTGAGTAGGTTGTCGTTTCCAGAAGTATAGGAGTATTTTTAAGCACCGTCAGGGTCTCTAAATTAGTTGGAAAGAGAAGGGAATGGTACTTGATGTGCCACTGATGGCAAGTTTATTATTGTAGAACACATCATTTTCTTTGACAGATTGGGGATTTGAGATGTTTGGATCTTGTAAAATTGTCACTGTGGGTCTGATATCCTATTATCTGAAAGTGTGCTGTAAAAAAGTCATAGGCTGCTACCATTAATTTGTTCCAGTCGCTAAAAGATGTTTACTATAGTGGTTCAGCAAGAAACATGCACAAATTATTAAGAAACATGCACAAATTATTAAGAAACGTGCACAGATTTAAATTAATGGATCAATAGCAATACTAGAGGAAAAAGAGTTTGGAAAACCATTCACTAGTAGCTAGCGAGCAGTAATTGTGGACTAAATATGGAGGGCTGAACCATTTACCCATGAATATTATTGTTAAAACTTAAAACGGATCGAGTACAATATAAGAAAGATGACTGCGACAAAAGTGCTAGTGTATTAGTTCAGTTCAGAATTTGAGGACAACACTTCACATAAAAGGAGTCTCATGATTCTCGAAGGAAGTATTCTGATTTCCATACTTGGGCCAAGATCAATCCTTGAGGTCAAGGATTGTTTGAAAAGGAGAGTATTGACATTGGTCAATTTAGATTCTTAAGTAGGATTACTTGTCTTTGAGTTCAGGGACTCGGTTGCATTTTCTATAACTGATAGTGTCTTTTATGCTAGTTTTGCTATGTTAGTAGTATCATATAGAGGAAAAAGATCCCAAACTGATGTATCTTTGATATTATCTTCTAACTACAGTAACTGATTGTGCAATCTAGATTGTGGATTACTTACTATATAGTAATTAAAACGTGTTTTCAGAAACCAGCACATTATTGTAGTTTACGCTATTTTTGGTCTGCTCTGTTTGATCAATATGTGTCACAACTGATGTTTCATTTCGATTATTGTAGATTTTGAATCGACTTCAAGGAAGTGTTGAATATACTATAATGAATGTGAAATTACCATCGGGTATCCTGATTCATGGTCCCACAGGAACCGGTAAATCTTCTCTGGTCCATGCTTTCGCCAGAGAAGCTAAATTACCATTTTTTTTGGTCCAAGGTGAGGAACTTGAAAAAAATCCACCGATGATCATAAGCTTATTTTCTGAAGCAAGAGTTAGTTCCCCGTCTATCATCTACATCCAAGGTGTAGAACTTATCACTGCTACGGGAATATCTCAGGTAAAAAAAACATAACTTAAAAAAATTTAATACACTCAATATGTTTGTGATTTATATGTCGTTTGTTGGTGCTACAGATTTTTAATCAGATGAAAAGCTGTAAAAAAGACGGAGCAGTGGTTCTTGTTATAGGCACAGCCGACGATGTTGAAAAATTGGTAGACAGGATTGAGATCGGTTTCAGCATGCTAGTTCATCTAGGAAAACCGGATATGGAGTCCAGAATTAAAATGGTTCACTCATTAATCGGAGATTATGTTCTTTTGGAAGATGAAGAGAGGATATGCAAATACATTGCTTCAGAGACATCAGGCATGGTTTGGGAGGACATTGAAATGATATGTAACGAATGTTGTGCGAATGTAATTGAGGAAAGAGGTTTGTTCTATCCGAATTATGCTGTTTTTATTCTAAAAAGAGTTTTTTTTTTTTTTTTTTTTTTTTTTTTTTTTTTTTTTAATAAACTAAATGACTGATATTATAATTTTTTTTTTAATAGAAACTGCAACTGGTGTTTGTTCCTGGGTGACTCTTGATGATGTGGCTAAAATTCTTGAAGAGACCAAGTATGAATTATCCCTCTTGAAGAAGAAAGATGCTACACGGAAGGAAGATGGCACGATAGTTGGAAAGTAGCAAGCTTGGCAACATATTAGTTTTAGTGTAAATGACAGAGTTCAAACATAACAAAAAAGCTGCAAATTTGAATAGTTAGTCACGAATTAGTTAACAAATCTTTTGTTATTAGTAACATTTGGTAAAATAGTCTATTTCACAACTCTTTTTGATAGTGATTAATGATGTAATCACCTTTTTGGTGATAAAATGAAAAAATACTTGATTTTGTCTTTCAGGTGTGAAAAGGAATGGAATTGGTTTTGTTTTATGTTTACAGGTTTGTGTCACCACCGGATTTCTTTCTTCTTTGGACCCATCGGTTTCTATTTATTTTTTTAGTGTTATTTGGTTTTCTGGATTTGATGGGTTGAAGTTCGGAAAAAGGGCGCTTTAAATTTCTCGTCCATGATTTTTGTAGCTAGTACTAGTTACTTGTTTTGTTGATATTTGAAAAGTAATTGTTGCAATACTTCTATTAGGCAAATATTGTAACTCTTTCCTCATTCTATCTTGTGTAGCTGTTGGGTCTCGGATGGTTTTTTTGAATACATGTGAATGGTGACAATGTTGGGCATTTTATTTGCTCATATGGGATCTAATATTTTTTGCTCATACACAGTGTCATTGTGTGTTGCTCTTGTGGTTGCTTCCGGTTCCTCATTCGGATACAATCACGATTTTAATTCCACATCAGCTCACTGGGCATCCTTGTTACATTTTGTGAATTTGGATGTACTTGTGTTACTGATTATGCAGTGAACTACAGTAATATACACATGACTATAAATGACAATTTGATAAAAGAAATACAATAAACTGTTGCCAATGGGAGTAAAAGTCAAATAAGGTCCAAGGGACAAATATGTTATCTAACCGGTCATTATTTGTTAGTTTTAGCTTTTGCTGCACGGTATAGTGTTACTGATATAAGTGGTGGAATACATCATTGTCCTCTTGTAATAACCTAAAGATCTCAGCTGAATGTATCAATCACTAGATGATGGAGTTTGGTTGTAGAGAGTAGGAATGAGTAAATTAAATATGTATGGATTATGGAATTGGATTTTAGAAGACCCAAATTGCCAAATCTATGGGTTTTTTTTTTTTTTTTTTTTTTTTTTTTTTGACACCCACCTAAAAGGGTGGGTCTTTTTTAGCTCTTTCATGTGACAAAGGATGATGTTCGTCAAGCAATTAGAAGGTTCAGTTTCACTCTCTTTCGTAAAGATGGACCAATGACACAAGAACGATGCCACTGACGGCTGGAACTCAAAACTAATTAGTTGCATCACCAGACGGGTATATATGTAACTTTGCATTTGAAAATTTATTTTAAAAAATATTCCAATAGGTAAAAATATTATCAAAGAGGGCTGCGCAATGCACAGCAAATCAACTCCCTTGTATAGAGTGTAAATATAAACCAAAAATTGAAGAAGCAAAATGCTAGTACAACATGACACAGAAAGTATACATGATGGATCGGGAACAATGAAAATTATAACCCATGAAACTAAGAAATACATTGTCAGTGAAAATTATGCACAGCTTGGTTGACGTTGCCAAATATAAGATTGGTGTGCTCGAATAAACTATGTAGAACGAGTTTCTGAGTGAAATTTAGATAAAACAAAACTTTCAAAACCACTGCATTGATACAACACCAAATGAAATTGAAACTGTGCAACAATTACTGACACCGTTTAATTAACTTCTATATATTATCTTCTGGTTCAGACCATGAGATTCTTTGTTCAAACTATTAACAAGTGATAGGATGTTGTGTTCTGGTATAAGCACTTTTTATGAGTATCTTTATTACCTTCAAACTAGTGTGTGACTGCTTCTATCACAATTCGAAAGACTTTGAGTGTATGTGGTACTTTGATCATTAGAAGAAACCCACAAACTTGAATATCATCCCTCAAGGGAACATTAGACATAGATGCATATCAAAAGTATTTCTCTACGTTGGGATCAAGCAAAACTCCCCCCCCCCCCCCCCCCCACCCCCCTTTCCAGGTTCCTGACAGTTTATATCTTGAAATGTTGTTGGAGCCTGTTGAACACTCGTCTTGACTATTGAGACCTCTCAAAGAATGTAAACCATTGAACTCCGATGTGTGCATGTGCATTCATATTTGTTGCCACTGGTTCTGTTAACGTCAGTTCCTGGTTATCCACTTGCACGATGAACTTCAACAAATCCATATCTCCCAGATGTTGTTGTTTGACCTAATCCATCATGTTATTCATGTCGTTCATTTGAAATTGCAGACCTTTTTTTCAAACTTTCTTCCATCTTCTACCCCGACCACCCATGTCGAAATTGAATAATCTTTAAAGATATTTCTTCCATCTTCTTCCTTTAATAAGTAGTGTGCAAACGTAACTTCAATTAAACAAAACAATGAATCTGCTTGATTTAGTACATATGAATCCTCATCCACAAATAAGACTTCACAACAACTTTTAGCTGTTGAACAAATGTTCTCCTTGGAACAGCTTTCATACGCTCTACCTCTGATTGCTAACCATATAATTCTCCAGTATCTTTCTATCCTTCCTAACAGAAGTTGAGCCTTTAGGATAGATGACGCAATCTCTAGACAAACAACTAAAACGATAGACTTTGAATCATATCAATGGTATTTACTTCATCCTTAAAACTGCTAATCATACGGTGAGTCCCCCATTGAAAGCATTTAATTACTTGAATATCTTGTTTTTTTAGTTATATTTTAGAGTTTATCGAGTAAAATACATTTCTTATCAATCACTAAAGCGGATAACTTCATGCTTTCTTGCATCTCATTGTTCAGTTTTACGCTAAATGAAATTTCCTCTGTTCAAATGCCCTACTTGATTTGCAGTTTTTGTAAAGGAATCTATATTGCTTGTAAGCATTTGAGCAAAAAAATAAACCCTTTAATCAGAGTTAGTGAACTCTATGGCTTTGTTCAATCCGAAAATTGGAGGGTCGGAGTGGGATTGAAGGAGAGACCATGGCAACTCGACCGCTACTTTCTGTCAAAGTCAACCATACTTATTTGATTTCCAATATTTGCACGACGTTCAGGAAAATAAAAGGATGCAATTCTGGATCAATTTAAAAAAATGCTACTATTTCACATTCAATTAATAAAGATTCACAACAAATTTACATGAATATCCTAAACCTATAAAAAAGTAATAGCACACCCTTCAAAACTTGCATATTTTCTTGATTTGTTTCGCCACTTCTGTCATGGAACCTCGTCTACGTGGAACTTGAGAAGCACAGCGAATGCCAAGATGCAACAATTTGATAATCTTTTCCTCATTGTTCGCGTTGTTTACAAGAAACGAATCATACACATCGCCGATCCACCTAGCTTCATCCACACTTTGGACCCAGGTGGGAACATCAATCCCTTCCTCATTCAACAAAACAGTAGGATCCTTACCCGTTAACAATTCAAGAATCAATATCCCAAAACTATACACATCCGCCTCTTTGGATGCTATACGTGTGTCAATCAACTCTGGTGCACGATAGCCAGATAAGTTTGGAGTCGAGGAAGTCACAAGATGGATCAACCCTGATTCCGATACTAATGCTTGGAACTCGTAGGTGAGAAGAATGTTGTTTGACTTTATATTTCCATGAGACAGATTGTGAGAATGTAAGTGTTCAAGCCCACTAGCAACTTCAAAAGCAATCTTACTTCTAATCTCCCATGTCAATTGAGATCTTTCCTCCATATTTCCTACAATAATTGAAACAAAAATTAAAAATCGTGACTCAATGCAACATAGTGCAACTTCAATGTATCAAATATATGAACTAAATTGTAACATGAGGAAGATACTTACCATGTAAAAGTGAAGACAAGCTCCCAATAGGCATGTAATCAAACACAAGAAGCTTTTCTTCTTTCCCAAAATAGTAACCTTTGATTGGCAAAATATTCTCATGATACAATTCACCAATGGACACGATCTTCTTTGTGAACTCCCTTTTAGAAACACAAACATTCTTAAGCCTCTTCACAATCACTTCACCTTGTCTCAAATAAGCCTTATAAGTTGTACCTACAACTCCTTTCCCCATCACTTCAGCAGAAGCTCTCAACAAATCATCCAACACAAAACCACCTTCACTGAAAAACACCAAATCATCACCATTCTCAATCCGACCCGAATACGCTTCATCCGAACCAGTATTCTCACCTGCCATAATATGATCAGGACTCCTATAATCATACTTAACCGGCGTAGACGGCATCGTTGAGGCTACATCTTGTACTACTGCTCGATTCGAACTTCTAGTTTTAGTAAACTTCCTAACCATAATAAAAATCACTCCAATGATCAAAACCGACCCGATAACCGCCCCAATTACAATACCAGCAATCGCTCCACCCGAAAGCTTACCATCACCTGATCCATCCTCACATGAACTCAAAGGAGCCCCACATAATTCATTCCCCCCATCGAAAGAACTAACAGAAAAACGAGCTAAACTATTCGGTATCCTACCACTTAATCTATTCATGGACACATTCAAATACGTCAAATTCCATAAATCACCAAAATTTGGCGGGAAAGAACCCGAAAAACTGTTACCTGAAATATCCAACCGTTCTAAATTCCTAAGCCTAGATAAACTCGCCAGAATATCCCCGGAAAAATTATTATTCTGCAAATTAACGCCCCTTAACTCAGTACACAACTCCAAATCCTGTGGGAGCAAACCTGAGAGACGGTTGCCACGTAAGCTTAGTTCTCTCAGCTGAGTCAAGTTTCCGATGGTGTTCATCGGAATCACTCCGGAAAGTCCATCACCGGGAAGCCTTAGCTCGGTTACACGGTTTGTGACGTTATCACAAATCACCCCAGTCCAGTTGCATGGTGATGAGCTTGAAACGTCCCACCGGATCGTTTTGCCACGCACGGCGATGCTGAGTCTTCTTAAGGCGACCATATCTCCGGTTATGTCGGAAAATGAAATTTCCGGCAAAAGAAGGAAACATAGTAATAAGACGAATGAGGTTAAAAGATTTATGGGTTTCATTTAAGGTAGGATTTGATTAATGGGTTTGTTATAAAATTTGAATCTTGATAAATAAATATATGAATTTGAAAATGTGAAGGTGTATATGAACTATGAAGACGAGGAAGAGTGTCGGTTGACCGTTGACTACAGAGTTTTTGAATGTTTCCACAAGCTTTCATTTTGGGTATTTGTGGTAAGGAATTATTCAAATTAATATTTTAATCACACGCTTCTTTTTAAATTAAAATATTATAAATAGAGTTGAGTTATTTTAGATTAATTTATTTTGAGGACTAATCTTAATCATTCAAAATATTTAATTTAAAAGAATAAATTAAACATTAAAAAAATTAATGGTACGTTTGGTATATCATTTTAGAATGGGTTTCGGGTTAATTTGACATTAAACATTTGTTTGGTTAGTAATTTTGAGAGGAGTAATGGAATGATGAATTAAAGATTGAAATTGAGTGGTTTTAAGAGCATTAGGTACCTTGACATTACATCCGCATTATCCTATAAATTGGCTCCAATAACGCAGCGTTAAGATACCACCGAGCTGCGTTAATGGGGCATTAACGTGGGAAGTTATCCCATTAACGCAGCGTTAAGCGTGTTTTATATTTAAAAAAAACAAAAAATTACACTTTACCCCTGGACAAGTTTTCATTACTAGATTTCAAGAAACAAAAATTTCATAAGGCCCCCTTGTGATTAAGTTTTAACTTGCGTTAATTGGTAAGCAAATCGCCGTTGAAAACCGTTAAGCCTTTTATTCAATTTCAAAGTTAAAGCAAGTTACAAATGATACAGGAAACAAATAAACACGATATGGAAAACAGAAAGACATGATATGGAAATACTTAACATAAAACACTATTACTCACCGTCTCTGTCCCATGCCAACGTGTTTCTCAAAATGAACCACGCATGTTGATATTTAATCCCTCTCCCACCATGGCGTTCATGATAAATTTGGTTTGCATTGCTGAGACGACAAGGGTCTTGACTTGTACGCTACAACTCTTTGTAAATAGCATTATATCTACGACATTCAAGGTTGATTCTATTCCATTGAGCCGCAATACTATTTTTATTATGGTGCTCACCATCAGTCTGATCGTTGAACCTTTGTGTAACGTCATTCCAAAAAGAACGCTCATTCACGAGGACTCTAGATTCGTGAACTTCAAGCCATACGTTAGCTAGAAAGTATTGTTCTTCCATTGACCAACGATTAGTCATTGTAAAATGATGTAGATATTGAAGTGTGTAAAAAATTGAATGGTATCGTATGGTATTAATAGAGGTTTATTGAAACAGAAGGCGGGATACATTTTAAATTCAAATTCAAAAAGAAAGCGGGATCTTTTAAACTTTTAAAATTCAAATTCAAAAACACGTGTGGATAATATAAGTTGAAATTCAAATTCAAAATAAGAAGCGGGATTTTTTAAACTTTTCATATTCAAATTCAAAATAAGAAACGGGATATTTGTAAACTTTTCAAATGCAAAAAATGCCCTATATATAGGCTTATCCCCTGGCTGCTTTATACACACACAAACACACATAAAATTCATCAACTCTCTCGACAACAATGTCTCGTAAAGACTTCTCCCAACAATTCCCAACTCACCGTGATTTCTCCCAACAATTCCCAAGTCACCATGACTTTTTCCAGCAATTCCCAAGCTCCAGCATGATTCCGAATGCACCGGTGAACACTCCACCGAAAGACCTCTTTCCGGTATTCCAACCAGATAATGAACCGGTGCCCAATCCACCAGTTGTCCAACAACAACCCGATCAACCGGTGAACAATCCACCAGTGGAAAACCAACCCATTTGGAGAGGGTTGACTAATGAAAAACTGTTTCAGCAAGATATACAAGAATTGTTACGTGTTCAAGCTGCGGAAGAACATGAGGCAAGAGAGCGTGAGGCGTACTTAAAAGGTAACGAGGATCGGAGAAACCGTCGAGTAGAATGGCGAATACGAATGGGATTGCCCCGTGTGCCATCGAGTGAGGACGATTCAAGTGCCTCCTATTCGAGTCACGAGGGCTATGTGTCAGATGATTCGTTTTCTTGATTCGTAGTTTAGTTTAATCGTAGTTTATGTTTAAGTATCGTAGTTTAATTTAGATGTTTTATGTTTAATTATCGTAGTTTAATTAAGATGTTTTCTTTTTAATTATTGTAGTTAATGTAATTTGTGGTTAAGTATAAAGGTTAATGTAATTTGTGTTTTAAATGAAGTATTTGATAAAGTTTGGGATTAAAATTGAAAATAATTGAGGTTAAGGTGAGTTATAGGTAAGTTAAGGTAAGGGGTGTTTTTTGGTGAGTTAAGATGAAAAGGTTAAAGTTGATGTGGCGCTGACGTGGTACTGAGTTATTGAATAACTTGTCAAGACACCCAATGCTATAAGTGGAATTGTGTACTTTGTAGGCTAACCTTATTTGTTTCTATGTACGTGGACAATTTTTATTATTTTATTATTTAAATATTATTTTTTATTTAAAATTTATTAAAAAATATATTCGAATTAATACAATTTCTTTCTTCTAAAATTACTTCAAATCTAAATTTTAATCCAACCCCACTTATAAACAAAATGGACCCTAACTTCTATCCATTCTACCTTCATCTTTTTTTACGTAATAAAAGTCACTTTTACCCATTTTTAGAAAAAATACATATCTCAAAAATCGTAAACCGTTAACCTATAATAAATTACATTATCGTGACGAGCATTTAATTATCTTTCAATATAGACGCATTTTCATATATTTTCGACAAAACTTTTTCATTTTTTTCCTCGGTATAGTTTTTTTACTTGATATATCACTTGTGATATAACACTAATTTGTAATTTTTAACACTAACCATGCTTACGTAAAACAGATATAAATATTTTTATAGAACTCCAAATGAGCATATAACTCCAAAAGATTAACCATTTTTTCTATTGAAACACATATTAAGCCTTACAACCATATATCGCACATAATATTTGAACATCTAAACCAATACAGTTATTTCATAAAAGTTGCTGAAAGTAGAAAAAGAAATGACATTCAAATTCGCTTGATATATAACTTGTGATATAACGCTAATATGTAAGTTCGAATACTAAACGTGTTTTCGTTAAAAAGGCACAAGTATTTGTATAGAACTTCAAAAGATTCACCTTTTTTTTGCATCTTTGTCAATATTTTCTATCTTCGAATCTAAAAATTAGTGTTATATCACATGTGATACATCAAACACATTAGAAAATAAATAAAAAATCATATATTCTATGAATAAATCGTAGTGATTTGAAAGTCCAAAAATTATGTGTGATATACAGTTGAAAAGCTAAGATTTTTACCTTTTAAATGCAAAAAATGGTGAACCATTTGGAATTCTACACAAATAATTATGCTAATTTTAAAACAACATTTTGAGTGTTAGAACTTACAGATTTTGGTAAAAAAAAATCTCCCACCAACTGGCGACTTTGAAGACATGCGATACCCTAAACTTTTCATCTAATCGATCTTCTATCTTCCCATTACTAATCTGATTTAAGTTTAGATTATACCTAGTGCATGATCTATCTTAATTCCTTTTCAGTTTTGGTTTGATAAACGATCGTGTAAGGTTTATTTTTTAGGGTTTCTATTGATCGTTAGTTAGGGTTTTGTTTAGGCGGTTCTGATTTATTAGAGACCTGTTTCATTATTAATCAAACCGATCAGACATCATCACCATATCATGTAATCATTATTTAGTGCTTATCATTTATAAACCCTAGTTGCTAAACTAGGGTTTTTTGTGTTGTTTGAAGACAAGACATATTTTCTTCGTGTTTTCTATTCGTGTTCTCTTGTGTAAGGGTTTTCAGGTTGGTGTGATGTCGAATTTGGGAGGGGGAACTACTAGTAAGCCATGCTCAGTGGCAAACGAAAACATTGCTACATCTCCTATTGTGGCATCTGATGGTAATGAGACTGGTATAGATACTAAATCTGATGTGCCTACATCTGATATCCGCAACCAGCTACTTGTAATTTCGCCATGAATGTTGGTGAAAACGAGCTTAATACAGGGCTGAATGGTGTGAATGATACGCATGTTGATGAACCGTCAATTAATGTGTTGAAAAATGTTGATGAGCTTAATGCTCCAATTAATGTGAACTTAGAGGAATTGAGTGCTCGATTCAAATGTTCTAAAGCTCGTGAAGTTGCTAGGAGTGTTAGGGACCCTAATGATGACCTTGTGAAGCCGGTTTCACTTGGTACTTCGCAACCTAATTCTTCTAACGCGACTACAGTCACTACTAGCTTTGGTGAGTGATGAGGCGAAAAATGATCCGTTTTTAGGGGGTCATTTAAGCCCGAATCCGAATTTATTTGATCAAATATTGCCCTAAATCGTTCCTTTTGTGATTTTAGATACTTTGGGAGAGAAATCTGGAAAAGGAAGCAATTCGGACGTTTTTTGAGCATAAAAGTGAAGAAAACGCCAAAGTCTTAATTTTCCATGCTGGGAACAGTAGGTGACGGCGTCAAGAGCAATACCTTGACGGCGTCAAGAGCAAATTTCATGAATTTCCATGACGACCCAGAACAGATTTGACGGCGTCACGTAGGAAGGGCGTCAAGAGTAAAAGAGTCATGACGGCCTGGAAGTGTATAAGTCTTGACGGCGTCAGAAGTAGATCACAGTGTTTGTCTTGACGCCGTCAGACCTATTTTTCTATATATAGTTTTCTAATTTTCACACATTAAAAAGAGAAGTTTTTGGGAGAAACCCTAGTACGATTTTGGTGTAACTTTACAGGTTTTTCAAGGGTTCCAACCCATTGATACCTTGCATATTTAATCAAGATAAGTGTTCTTATAATTCAATCAATATGTCTATGTGTTGGTTGTCTATATCATGTTCTTGTCTTAATTCCATCATGCTAGGCTAGATCTATCTTGTGTTTGCTTAGATCTAATGAAACCTAGATATTGATTATGTGTTGATTACTTGTTTATTCTTGTCTTGGATGAATGATTTATATGTTAGGCTTAAGAAAACTGGCAGATCTCCACTTGGTAACATGCTTGAACATCTTAAGAAACATGAACCGAGGCGCACTAGGTCTTTATTGGTTGTATTTAATGCATGAGCCACTGTTTACAATCCCTATAGTTGTGCTGGGCATGGTGTAGGAGGAGATAAGTGATTGGCTCCAAACGGTCAACCTAAACTGACCAGGTAATGGTCAACTAGGTCAAACTGCCTAGAGTCAATGCTCCGTGGAATACAGTGTTTCCCCGGGTCGTTATGTCCCGACGAGGTGTGGATTGTAATCAAACGGTTCTGTGATCGGGTGAATTTGGATTAGAAGGGTTTTGAGATTGGTTACACTAAGGATTTATACAACGAAATAGCTTAAACAAGCTATATGGATAAGACGGGAAAGTCAGAAAAACCAAAAACGTTTAAAACTTAAAAACGCGTACGTTACGTTTAAATAAAACGTAAACGTACGAAATAAAAAGTGAAAACGGAAATCTGAAAATACCCAGGGGGTGAAAATGACTTTTTTATAAACTTAAAAGTAAAAGAAAATTTATAGAAAATTAAAATAAATTTTAACCCTAATTAATTATTTAATATTAATTAAATACTATTTATTACTAATTATTAATATTTAAAACACTTAAATATAATATAATACTAATTAAATACTAAAAAGGTGAAAATAAAATTTTTAAAATTATAAAATAACTAAAAACAAGTTTTAAAACTAAAAATATGTATTTTTGTCTTTTTGTGAATTTTATATTAATTAATTACTAATTAATTACTAATTACCTAATTAAACTAGTTTAAATTAAGAAAAATACTAAATGAACAGTAAAAATTCTAATAAAATTTCTAAAATTATTTTATAACATATAAAAGCTATAAAAAATATAAAAACTAGATTTTACTTAATAAAAACTAATTATGCTATTTTAAACTTAATATTAATTAACTATTAATTAAATTAACATTAAATCTAAAAATTACTAAATGACATAAGAAAAATCTATAAAAATTCCTAAAACTATTTTAAGTTACCTAGATCCTAGGAAAAATATAAAAATGTGGTGCTATTAAATAAAAATTATTACTTCTATTTTAAATGCTAATATTAATTATATATTAATTAATCTAATATTAATTATAAAAAATAGCAAACAAAGATAAAAAAATCTAAAAAAATTCTAGAAAATACTTTATACTACCAGGAACTTAAGAAAAATAAGAAAATATAAAAGTACTTTTAAAAAGATAAAAAGAAAAATCAAAGAGATAGCTTCTATTAAATAGAAACTATCACTTATCCTTAAAGGTTTGATTTCTGGTTTTACTTGATCGAAAACTACTTGAAACTAAAAATTATGGACTTAGGATGCAATGGAATCAGAATGGCTCAAAATTAAAGCACTTGGAAAAGCTAAACCAATCACAGTTGACTTTGGTCAACTGTGAGGGTAAATGTGGGTGTAATAAGTCCTAAACTAGAAACTTTGATGGAAATGAGCTCAAACTAGATAATTGGACATGTTAGAAGAAAAAAACACTGAACCAAAGTCACTAAATATCAAAATGGGTCAAGATTGCTTTCTTGACCCAACTGATAGCAGGCTGCTGCTACTGCTTTTGTAGCTAGGAAAAGAGGGGGGCAAGGGCACCCTGACCAAGATAAAGACTTGAACTAGGAAGACAGGTATGGTGGGAGTTAATATCACCCAAGAACAACCTGTGGGACCCACATGTGAGCTCTGTGGGGCCCACAGAACCAAGACAGATGGTGATCTGTTTGATGGTGCAAAGGAGAACACTCCCCCTGCAGCCCTGTTCTAGGGGGCAAAAGACACCCAAGAAAAAATTAAAAAAATATAAAAAAAATATATTAGGATAGACTAGCTGAAGGACAATGATCATGCAAAAGCTTGGACAAATCCAATCAACACAGACACAATTAAAGATCAACACAGATCACCCAATTTAACTAGTAGAGCTTTTTGACTTTTGAATAATAAAGAACTAGTTTGACTAAAATGGATTTTGCTTGGCTCTAACTAATTATAATGGATGTAATGAACATGAATATGATAAAATAAGGGTACAATAACATATAACAAACCTTAATGGAGAATTTGAGATCATAACAGTCCAACAGTGGACTGTTATTGGACTGTTATGGCAAATTACAATGAATCTTTGACTTTTGATGAACAAGACCAAGCTTTTATTGTGTACTTACCCTATTAGTAACTAATGTGACAGATTTTAACTAACTATAACACAGATAAATGGCTACAACAAAGGGAACACACTTGTTCCAAACACTCCCTAATTGAACCTAATTCACTATGTCTAACAGATTTGGGCTTCTAATCCTTAAACTAATTATTGAACCAAACTTCTTAACTAATTTAAAGGCTAATAGATTCCTAAGAACTAACAGAGGACAACTAAATGACAGGAAAGCAAGTTGAGTTTTATTAAGACAGTAGAAACACTATTAAGCACTAGAACCTGTAGAAACTTGAATTAGACACACAATAAGCTACATACCATCAAGCTAAGCTAATATCAGCAGATTAAAGCTAAAATAACTGAGGTGCAGAAGATTAAAAAGGTTACTTACTTGATGCAAACTGAAATGGCTAAAAGCTATGGAGATAGGCTCATAAAAGCTATGACTAGACTGGAATTAACTTCTCAAAATAGGATTAAGAGCTTATGAGTGTACCGGTAGCATTTAGATTCTAGAACTTGCGTTAGTGATGCATCCCGAGACCGCTAGTGAGACTACATTCGTGTGGTAGGATTTACTACATGATAAGAGGCATTAAGATCACCCTTGTGTTAAACCCGTATTATAATTTCTTGACCATTTAAGTCATATTACTTGGCTAGTTAAGTCAACTAATTTTTCCCACACCCTTAGCGTTGTACTCATTTTTAGTACACGAAACCCCTAGTACACCCCTCCGAGCCTATCTTTTCGTTTCTAACTTTAAGCATCTTACTTAAAGGAAGAATTTGTTACACCCCACTTAAATGTACAACCAAATCACCTTAGCCTTCCGTGTATGCGCTCATTTTTAGTGCATTATTGTTATTTGTTAAACCCTAAGTTAACTATCTAATTGATTACATGGTTGCTAAGTCGAGTCATATCCTTGTACATATTGTTTTGGGACGATTGGGACTCATGGGTAAGTACTTATTTTATGGAGTAATGGGGAAGAACATCACTTATTACCCCCATATGTACGTTAATCTTAAAAGTGCTCCAAGTGTTTTGATTTTCTTAATTCGAGTCATTAGATTAGTTAAATGTAAAGTATGTAAAGATTCAAGTGTAAGGGGAATTTTCATTCCCTATGATGTATTATTTCGGATGGTAGGGTAAGAGTGTATGAAAAAAAAAAAAAAAAAAAAAAAAAAAAAAAAAATCGAAAAATCAAGAAAAAGAAAAAAAAATAGAAAAAAAGAAAAAAAGAGAAAAAAAACATACGGACTACCATCCCGTTTCATTCTATGTTCATTTTATATTTTTGTTATTTTTCATTTGGTAGCTTAAGTCGAGTCTAGTCTTGGCTTAGCAACGCCATATTGTACATGTAATTAACTAAGATTGTTAACTCGCCACCAATAAAACTTCCTTTATCCAACAAAACCGTGTATTTCATATCCCTACACCTAACGTTACAACCCTTTAAAAGACCTCTTTGATAGTTTATCCTAGGTGCTTACGCCATGTGGTATAGGTTTGATCCTTTCCCAAGCCTATGGTAATCTATTTTGCTATGACAGGTAGTGAGAGATATCTTCCGTTTCCATATTGTAATTTACACTTTATTACACCCGAGAGATGTGAGTATCTAAACACTATTTGTGAGGTGCTAGTGTATGACCTCCGTGCTTGTCTATTGGTCTTTAGTGGAACGATTATTTGTTGTAATTACTTTTATATTAGTGTTAAATGACCCCTAACTTGTATTTTGACTAGAATAAAAGCGCATTTGCTTGAGGACAAGCAAATCTCAAGTGTAAGGGTATATGATGAGGCGAAAAATGATCCGTTTTTAGGGGGTCATTTAAGCCCGAATCCGAATTTATTTGATCAAATATTGCCCTAAATCGTTCCTTTTGTGATTTTAGGTACTTTGGGAGAGAAATCTGGAAAAGGAAGCAATTCGGACGTTTTTGGAGCTTAAAAGTGAAGAAAACGCCAAAGTCTTAATTTTCCATGCTGGGAACAGTAGGTGACGGCGTCAAGAGCAATACCTTGACGGCGTCAAGAGCAAATTTCATGAATTTCCATGACGACCCAGAACAGATTTGACGGCGTCACGTAGGAAGGGCGTCAAGAGTAAAAGAGTCATGACGGCCTGGAAGTGTATAAGTCTTGACGGCGTCAGAAGTAGATCTAGGCAGTCCGAGAAGAGTTTTGGCGGCGAGGTGACGGCGTCACAGTGTTTGTCTTGACGCCGTCAGACCTATTTTTCTATATATAGTTTTCTAATTTTCACACATTAAAAAGAGAAGTTTTTGGGAGAAACCCTTGTACAATTTTGGTGTAACTTTACAGGTTTTTCAAGGGTTCCAACCCCTTGATACCTTGCATGTTTAATCAAGATAAGTGTTCTTCTAATTCAATCAATATGTCTATGTGTTGGTTGTCTATATCATGTTCTTGTCTTAATTCCATCATGCTAGGCTAGATCTATCTTGTGTTTGCTTAGATCTAATGTAACCTAGATATTGATTATGTGTTGATTACTTGTTTATTCTTGTCTTGGATGAATGATTTATATGTTAGGCTTAAGAAAACTGGCAGATCTCCACTTGGTAACATGCTTGAACGTCTTAAGAAACATGAACCGAGGCGCACTAGGTCTTTATTGGTTGTATTTAATGCATGAGCCACTGTTTACAATCCCTATAGTTGTGCTGGGCATGGTGTAGGAGGAGATAAGAGCTCATAGAATTGGGGAGTTATGTGTGCCACCCCATGAATGGTATTAAGGAATACGATCCGTCATCCATGCAATTATAACAAGTAATTAACGTGTAAAAGATATCTAGGGAGTAGTGAAATCTAAGTAAACACATTTTCTCCAATTACTGCTCACAACCTTAGTTTAATTAGCTTATTTTAATTTCTAGTATTTTATTTTGATTGCATCTTAGTATTGGGTTAGTTGATTAGCAACTAATTCCGCCCAAATCCTTCAAACCCCGAGATTTTACTTGCTTTCATAAAAATATAAAAATACAAAAATAATCATCCCTCATCTTTAGAACTAGTATTTAGGCTTTCTAATCCTAACGACACTATTCCTAAGCTGAACGATCAATCCCCCGGTACTTGTCACTATACTATACTACAACGATCAGGTACACTGCCTGGTGGGGGTTGTAAGCTTCTCGAGATCCCTCGAGAGGTAAAACCTGTTGCGATTCCCACACGTATCAGTGCGTTGAGTTCAGCCTCAATGATGAACCCTAATAGTGTCATTTTGAATGTACCGTCTGGTCCTATTATTACTGAGTGGAGTGCTGTGGATGGTGATATTGAATTATCTACGCTAGTGGACAAGAATAAACAAGTGAAGCCGGTTTCACTTGATTCTTTTGCTTATGATCCGAATGGTTCACATGGGGCTGCTAACCAAGCTCAAGGTTCTGAAAAGGTTTATATGAATTCGCATGGGGCTGTTGGTATGGATAAGGTTGGCTTGGATGCTTTGAAACAACCTCCTACATCATATGCTTGTGCTACTTCTAATGAACCTAAGAAATACACATCTAACTTTCGTAGGATGGAATGTAGCATGAAATCAAATGGTGTGGATCTTTCTGTCCCTATGAAAGTGGTTGAAGAGGTGAACACTAGGTTTGAGAATACTCTTTATGGGTATTTCCTTGGTCAACGCCTTGCTTTTCCTGTTATTGATTACTATGTACGTAATGCGTGGGCTAAGTTCGGTATACAAAAGGTTATGATGAATGCAAAGGGGTTCTTTTTCTTTAAGTTTAATTCAAAGAAAGGTGTAGATGATGTTCTAGAAAACGGTCCTTGGTTGATTAGAAATGTACCTATTATTCTTAAACCATGGACATTGAGCACCAACTTACTTAAAAAGGATTTGACCAATATCCCGGTGTGGGTTAAATTCCACGATGTTCCTCTTGCTATGTTTTCTAATGATGGCCTTAGTCTTCTTGCCAAATTGCTTGGTACACCCAAAAGGTTAGATGCTTATACTCGCCAAATGTGCAAGGAATTGTGGAGCCGTAGTAGTTTTGCTAGATGCACGATTGAAGTGAAGTCGGATGAGGTGCTTAGGGATAGCCTTACTGTTGAAATACCTTTACTTGATGGGTTGGGTTCAACTATTGAGAAGATACGGGTTGAATACGAGTGGAAACCACCTCGTTGTGATAAGTGTAAGATTTTTGGTCATACTCTGATTATTTGTCCTAAATTTTTTCCAACTACTACTCAGCCTACACCAAGTGTTTATGATGTTTTCCAAACGATCAATACTAAGAAGAAGAGTAATAGATGTGGCCAATCTGGTCCTAATAAAGGAGGTTTTACAAAGCCTAATGTAGGTAAAATGATGCAATATAGACCCAAAGTGCCTCCTATTAAACCCAAGAGAGTGGATGGAACTAAGAAGATGACTCCTGATGTGGCTAGTTTGAGTGGAACGAAGATTTATACATCTAACCAGTTTGATGCTCTTAATATGGATGATACGAATGATTTTGGTATTGCTACTAATGACACTAACAAGGATGTGGTTTCTGGTCGTATAATAAAAGTTAATGAGGATGAGTCGTTAAAGACTAGTAATGCATAACAAGATCCTCTTGTGAGTGATATGAAAGAGAAGGAGCAGTATGGGTCTCCTAAGATTAGTATTTCTCCTGCTCCATCTACCTCTTCTACTAAGAGGGTTAACCCATTTTCTAAGGTGGGTGAGGTTGTGGTTTCTGATAGTGATGATGATGAGGTTCTTAACACGTTCGACGAATCAGCTAACCTGTTTGGTGGTGGTCATGAGCGTGAAGATGAGTTTGATGACTATGATGATTATTCGAAGCAAATTTATGATCTTTCAGGGAATTTGGATGCCCTTAATGCCATGTATGGCTTTAATCTCCAAGGTCGTAGGAAGTAGTTTACTTTTTTGTCAGTGTCTTTTGTTATCATGTGGTTTGTTTTCTTGTTTAGAAGACAGGAAGTATTTTGTTATGTAAGCTTTTCGCCTATGTAACGGGCTGAGATATGGGATTCACCCATATCCGTTGTACTTAAATGTTTTTTGGAGTAATATATTTACCGGGTCGTTGACCTTTTACACAAAAAACTTACAGATTTTTGTTATATTACAAGAGATATGTCAAGCAAAATACTGCACAGAGGAAAAACAAAAAACACAAAAAGAAAAAAAAAATGTCAAAAGTATATTAAAGCGTTCCTCTATTGAAAGATAAGTAAATGCTCATCAAGATAGTGTAATTTATATAAGTTAACGGTTTACAGTTTCTCACATATGCTATTTTTTAAAAATGTAGTGAAATTGAGTTTTAACTTTAAAAGAGGGGTAAAAGTGGTGGAAGTGATGTTTTTTTTAAGTGTATGATCTCGTCTACTTGATCAAATGATTTGGATAATGAAATTAGTTTATCGGTATGCAACAAAATAAGTGTTCATAAATAAACTTTTCTCATTATAAATAAGGTTTTGGAGGCTCTCATTATAAATAAGGTTTTGTTTGAGTTTAGACTTATGTTTTTCAATTATATGTAATCTATTTTTTATTAATTGTCAAATTGAATATAAGGTGTGTTTGTTAAAAGTAGCTGTGAGCGGTAGCAGTGAGCTGTGAGTAGTAGCCACAGCTCACCGCACACAGTTTCTTAAAAAAACATTTGAAAAAATGAGCATTTTTAAAAAATAGCAAAACTTATCGCTTTTTTGACAAATGAATATTAAAAATTAAAAACTCATTACTCACCACTCAGTACTCTAAAAAACTTTAAAAAGCTCTTCACCTAACATAGCAATTAAGCTTTTTAGTTTATGAATGGTTTGTTAAAAGAAAACTAGATAAGTCAACATCTTAGTTTATGAATGGGACGAGGTGAAAGAATTTGAATGCATGACATTCACTCTATGTTGTATCATGTATGCCCGTTATCATTGGAGAATCATTGCAAAGGTAGAAATTTAGATCGAGTCTTTTCTATTTTCAAAAGGTTACTTGTTACAATCTCAATATCATGATTTTAGTTGCTTTAGGTTTCTAAAGTCAAGGATATCAGCGTTGATGTAAAATTCATAACAAGTTCAATACCGGAAGTCCGGATCAAAGATAATGTGAAAATATATTTGTTGCTTAGAATATGGTTATGCAAGTCGGATGTCTAGACATGTTCTTAGACTACCAACAATAATAACTCTCAGCGACCCTTTAGGCACAGTAAAACGACATACACTACAAAAAAACATACCCTACCAATATACATTTTGATTAAATTAAAACCCACATCGACCTACACTACATGAAGGTCGAGACCACGACGTTGTTCTCCAAAATAGTCCCTGATGACCCTCAACGACCTTTACCCCATAACAAGGACCACCCTCATCGACTTGAACGACTGAGTCGGTCGACCTCCTTGTTGTGCCCGCCTTAAGTTGATAATCGGTAGTTTATTTGACGTGTGAGAGTTTATACTTTATACCATTGCTCAATAGTCAAATGCATATCAAAACTGATTGAAGTGGAGTAATTAGCAAATGACCGATATAATTCAAGATGTACATATGGCTTTTGTTGTCTTGTTTTGCATACAATTTATGTTAGGCCTAAGGCTATCCACAGAGGGATGTATTTAATCGGTTGTGGGAATGGGTCAACCGATATTAACATCGGTTGTCACCGTTATGGGCGTCGGTTGTGGAAATCGGTCGCCGGACTAAAATTTCAATATGGGTCGCTTATTCGACCGAGATTCAAACAACACAAACAACACAAATACCACTTTTCCAACGGTTTGGGTCACCACTGTGAAGAGAGGGGTGAATATGGGTTGACGAGAAAAAAAACTGATGTGACAGCTAAAAAAATGATACAATATGGGTCACCACTGTGTCCAGCCTAATCAGTTAATCACTTAATCACATATCATTTTACTTTTGGGTTACCTAAAAATAAAATAAAATAAAATAAAATAAAATAAAAATAAATAAATAACATATAGAAAGGTATAATACAACTGTAACGGTTTTTTTAGTACCCCATTACCTTTTTCTTTTAAAGGTATCTGAAAATAATGCATAGCATGCCAATGTAGAAAAAGAAGTTAAGTAAAACAAAATATTGACCAACTTGCAATGATTTCTACAACTTTTTAGATCGAGTCTTGCCGCGTAAGGCCAAAGGCTGCAGAATAAACTTTTTTATTTTTTTATTTTTATATATACAACTAAAAAATATTTGACGATTTTTTTTCTTCAAATAAATGAATCTTCTATTTGAAAATTTTAGCAATCATGTCAAACCATATGAAAGTTTTACACTCGGTAATAGAAAACGTTTCAACTAAAAAGATGAGTCAAATATTGAGTTTTCTAGAATATATATTAGTCTCTCTCAACTTTTTCTTTGAGATCATTTTCCAAGGACATCCATCGTTTTAGCGTGAATATTACTATACGCACAAAAATGACAAACATTGCTTTCAGTTAAAATCATGAAACAAGTTTTTTTAATAAGCTAAACTGTAATGTATTTGTTTTATAAGGGCCAATTTATATTTTGGTTAACATTGGTATTCATAATGTCTAACTACAAAACATAAAGGTTAAAAATATACTTATAGTAACAATTTTGAAGGGCCACAACCCCTTCCGATCCTCGCTATGTTTCGTCTGTATGGTCGACTTTAGAACATCAAACATCACGTTGGACACTTTTATTTTTTATATTTTATTTTATTTTATTTTTTGAACAGCGGCTTTATATTAAACTAGCAAAAGCTAGAAACAATTAAAAGAAAGATATAGTAGCAATAGGATTTTGCAACCAACTTACCCAACTAAACTTAAGATTGAGATTTCTAGAGAAAATCGATAAAAACGACTGAGAAACAACTCTATCCCATAACAACGACTTCTTAGGAGAGGAAGTAGAAAAGACCATACCGGAAGCTCCTAATGCATCATAAGTCATAACTACGCCTTTCAGAAAGACCAGACGTTGGACACTTATATTTTAAAA
Source organism: Artemisia argyi (assembly GCA_030686995.1). Lineage (NCBI taxonomy): Eukaryota > Viridiplantae > Streptophyta > Magnoliopsida > Asterales > Asteraceae > Artemisia > Artemisia argyi. The sequence continues at coordinate 69,544,007 of CM060697.1, forward strand.
CTAAACAAAACATCGATATATTTATTAAACGTATATTTTGTAGTCACGTATAAAATAGTTTGGTAAGCTAAATGATAGTTCACCACCCACACAACTAAAGTTAGATATCTGATATATCTAATTAAACTTATATCGTATTCACGTTTGCATTTATCATGCAATTTTATAAGAAAGTCAAAACTTGTATATGTTTCACCGCGACTTTTTAAAAGTCAGCCATAAGTAATGCCCATTATTGTATTATGACCTTACAAAACGTTTTCATATATAACTCCTCAACATATGATGGAATGGTATATTGCTAAGTTACCTAAGTACTGCCCAATTTGCCTAACCATAAGTAATACAATAAATTATTGTTTACCTTTTGTATAATATGAACTGCTATTAAATTTTCCTGCTAAACAACTTTGACTTCTATTGTAGTATGATAAAGAATTAAAGATGTATTGACAATCTGTTATGATACCATTTAATAGGTACAGCTAAGTAGATAACAATGACAAAGACATACGTCCATTAGCTCATGAGCTTTTGGTTATGATCCCATCCAAACGAGCATTTTAACTTTTTAATTAACTAAGTGCATTACTATGTCAAATACATCATATATTGCTCCGTAGATAATATCATAAAATTTTCAGCTAACTACCAAATATCGATTAGAACTATAGATGGTCGGCTTTAAGACTGAAAGTAATCAAATGTATCAATCACAAGAAAAAATTTAAGTTTCTTTAGTATCATTTTTGAAGAATTGTTTAGTATCATTTCACTTGCCTTTAAAAAGTTAGGGTTGCTACATACCAAGTTTATTCAATTGTTTTATTTTGCCCAGGTGACAATTGACCACTGGGCCTTTAACTCTTTAAGTTTGTTTAGTTGGGTCATTTTTGCAAATCTGAGCAGAGTATCGAGGGCCTTTTAGCCTTGTATTCCAGCCCACTGGGCCAACTTACAGAAAAATATTTTAGTATATCCAACTTATTGAACTCTGTACAGCATAGCTGCCATAGCATACTAACCACATTGTTATCAACTACAAATCTACAATCAATCTGTAATGGTGTAAGAATCAACATATAATCAGCAAAGTAGTTTATTATAGTTATTTTTTGAAGATCATGTTACTATAATGAGTCATATGTCCTTGCCTATAATCATGTCTGTCTTAAAAAGTGCGAGTGCGACTATAATGAGTTTAATGTGTTCGTATAGTCCACAACCTGCTTAAAAAGTGCGACTAGTTGTGACTTGACCTATCATGATTTTGAACAATTTTTCATGTATGTCTGTATAAGTTTGCACAGACATATAGATGTGCCATATCATTGCACTTTTTTGGTTTAGGGATATAAAAATTTGTAAATTGACTCACTATTGATCATAAAATTGTGAAATCAAGTCTCAATACAACATGTCAAGTTGTCAACATAATAGAAAAGAACTATTGATAGTCAAAGTGCTAGCAATTGGATATTTGGATATGGGTTTATTAAACCAACTATTTGAACCAATCATTGGGTTATTTAATTGCCGTATTAACGGGCCCAAATTTGAAGCCTGATTAGACGAATCTACCAACATGTCATTTTCATTTTTAAATGTTGTCTATTGCTACAGTTTAGCTAATAACTTTCACACCAACATTTTACAAATTGGTAGAAGGAGATGGGGGGTCTTAATCATTTCTCAACTACAAATTTATATAACTAAGCTAGAAACTTTGACTAGTTTTTTAATTGTTACGAGTCGTGATCGATCTATTAAAATCTTAAAATCATTACTAGTTCAGATGATCTCTTGGTCATATCTTTTCTCCAATACAAGCATTTTGAAAGTCAAATTTGAAGATAGGAGAGAATCAAACGAAAGGTTGAAAAAGATACAACAAACTTGTAGCTAGTAGGAAGTATTAAGCCATAACACATATTCACAGTAAAGTAAATTACATTTTCATCCACACAAATTAGTTAGAAAATGATGGGTAAAAAATAAAAAAAGTTGGGAGTGTTTGGGAATCCTTCTATCCTTAGCTAGGGACTTCCACTTGCTTCGATTTAGAGCACCACGAATCTTTCACAAAAAGTGAGGAATATATTTGGGCTAGCAATGGTATATGTACACATACGAGTATACAACCTTTGAATTATTTACCACCTGCACAAACAATATACTGTCGTTAATACGATGAGTCTCGCTACAATTCAATGTAAGAAATGAAATCATCAAGAAGAAAGTCTTTGTTGCGGTTAATACATAGATGGCTATGTAATAAAGTTTATTAATTTTTTAACAACAGTCTTAAGATTGTTATTAGCAAAACTCAAATTTTATTTTTGTGATTAAGTAGTTTGATGTACAAAGAAATGATAATATGACGCACGATGACATGATAAAAATAATGAAGAGTGTGGATAAAGTTTTAGCTTGTAAAAAATAAAGGTACGAGACATGTTCTAAATCTCGAGTGCAACTTTAATACTGAAATATTAATTCTTACGACAAAAAAAAGATAAAATCACATATCATAAGTTCATAACCGTCGAATAGACGTTAGGCAAATGGAATAAAACATAATTATAAATTATAGGCTCCAAATATTGTCCTTTTGTCCAAGACAAAAGTTTATACCGTAGCTAGTTTATTGAAGAGTGAACAAAAATATTTAATTTGATTTTATTAGCCAATATTATAAAGTACGTATACAAATTGTTTAATCAAATACATTACGTAAGTGTAACGAGATAAAGTAGAATGATCTAGAAATAACTAAATAACAATAGGAAGCAGTTAAACTTTGACAAATATTAAATATCATTGAATATCATTATTGTATAGGTTTGGTAACACAAAAAGTTCAAAGTAGTTAGATGTTGATTAATTTTATAACGTGCTACTCATTTTGGTTATTGAATAATTCCTATTTTAATTATTGTTATAATCTAATACTAACTCCGTCTTACATTAAGTGTCCACTATGAATTTTTTAAGTTTTTTTTTCTTCTTTCAACTTTTGACTTTTAATTTTTTTATTCGTGTTATATAATACTTGGTGCAAGATACATAAATAGATTAATCTTTTGATTGTCTTTTCTTTTGTAAAATTTTCATTAAGTAATATATAACACAAATAAAGATATTCATAGTCAAAGTTGGTGAAAAAAGACCTGAAAAAATCATAGTGGACACTTAATGTGAGATGGACGTAGTATAATATATGACCTTGTGGATATAATCAAAAATATACCAAACTGATAAGATGAGTATCAATATCACAAACATATATCTGATCAGTAAAAACAAAGTAGTTTAACTTTTTGCAAAAAAATAATGTGATTAAATCAAATATACTTTCAATAGACAGATAAATTATACTATTACCTTTCAAATTCTCTATAAGGCTTCTAGAACTTTTACAAAAGTAAATGAAAGATGTACCTTTTTGGTTATAACGTTTCCCTATGGAAGATAAGCAAACTATGAGCAAAATGATCCCAGTTATGACTCCAATAGTCACTGCTAATGTTTTATCAACATCCTCATCGTCATCTGCATGCATGTAATTTTAGGATCATAAAATTTCAACAATAATTAAAAGGTTAAACCATGTTACTAGAATAATTATAACTTACCTTTTTTGGAATGATGTTCACGATCAACGTATCGAATATAACATTTTCCTAAGAACATATCACCCCAAGTCGATGTTTCACACTCTGATCTCAATCGTCCACTAGCCTCAGTAAGACAATCTTGACACTCAGTTACACTTAAATCTTGAACACATTGTGCCACACCTTGCACGCTCCCCGACCCTCCACCGCGAAAATATTGTCCATTTGTAGCTGTTAGATATGCCAAACCAGCATCTCGACGATTCAAAGTATCTAAATCATAGCCAATCGAAGGGCCACATCTTTTCGACACTTCTGTCTTGTCCAAAACACCGAAAAATGATGTATTTTCGTATCTCACATAACATCCTTCTAACTGTATGACTCCACCAGTTGCCTGAGGACAAATTGTCTTGAGTTGACTCAAAGCGCTAGCTACACAATCTTTGCATAGGGAGTTGCTCAAGTCGCCTTCACATTGAAAAAGACCATATACAAGATTGTTTTGTGTGGTTACTTTGAAGTTGTTGTAGTTTGATATAGCGGCTGCGTTGGCTAAGGAAGTGAAGAGTGAGTTGACATTTAAGTCGTAGGGTGTACCAGGAGTGTAGTGAACTTGTGAGCATCCTCCATAGATGAAGGAAGTCGCGCCGGATACCGGTTGGTTATGAAAGATGAGAGAAAGTAAAGGGAATGTAAGAAAAAGAGGTAGTTGAAGCATTTTTAGAGAATCAATTATCTAGTTTTTTTTGTGAGTGAAGAGGTTGTGATTTGTGAAGGTTATATATGTGTGTAGACCGGAAATACAAGTTACAATTGCTTAAAACACAGACATTTTCTACTTGTTTGAAGTCTTGCTATTTTAACAGAAGACTAGAAGTAAGTCTTGCTATTTTAAATGATATCGAAACTTACTTAGCAGAAGACTAGAAGTAGTGGTACAAGGAAGTCTTGCTATTTTAAATGGGGGCAAGTTATTAGGACCCCATAGGAGGGTTTCCAATATTGTGCGCATCACTGGTTGTTCGATATGAATCGTGGGTTGTACGGTTTGACCAAACCTCCTGATGTGACAATATAGTGAGGGTTTGTATAACACAACCCTTTTAAATGATATCGAAACTTACTTAGCAGACTAGAAGTACTGGTACATCCTCACTTTACACATCAGCGTCACATCAGTTTTCTCTCTCCTTTCACTTCCCTCACTCCCTCTCACTTTTCAACCGCAATAGTCAGGGTCGGAGCCAGAAAATTTTGCTCGAGGGGTTACACTTTAATAATTATTGGAAACTACATTACAAATTGGTTTTTAGGGAGGGCAAATTAAAAAAACATCCACATATTTGAAAAAAATTACACTATAATTTTTTTCGCTAGGAGGGCACGTAACCCTTGTGACCCTCCTTGTCTCCGCCCCTGATAATGGTTACCTTCCCCTCACCTTTCACACCATTTTTTTTTATTTAAATACTTTGATACATAAACTAAAAACTTAAATGTGAATGTGAATGTAAACTTAAACGTACGAAATAAAAAATGTAAACATACTAAATTAAAAACGTAAGCGTACGAAATTAAAAAATTTATTCATAAATTAAAAACATTACGGAATTAAATTTATTACATAGATTATTAAAAATGTAAACATTTAGAATTAAAAACAATACATAGCTAAATAAAAATTGTAAACTAAAATTGCAAATCCCACTTCGCTTTGATCCTCGCCCTTATCGCTTCCATCTGCTTGCGTGCTACTCCAGTCAAGTAATCATATGACTGCATATAGAACATTAAATCTTGACGCTCTTTATATTCATGAACTTCCAATTCCCTCTTTTTGATTGACAAAAATTGAGCACGTTCTTCCTTCTTCATTGCTATGGCACATTCGTTCTGACTTACATACTCGAAGACCATCAATTTAGCCAATGTTTTGTCATTCAAAGTTGATCCTAATGATCTCGCGCATTTCCTCTTCAATGCTTTCGTTTTGTCCCTGCCCATTGGTCATACAACTTCTTGCACCTCATCTTCCTCGTCATCTCTAGCATCTGCATTCAGATTAATACTAGCATCTTTAGACTCTGGTTTGAATGAACTAGACCCAAGTGACTTATATCTCTTGGAATTTTTGCTTTGCTTTGCTTCAATGTATGGAAATTCAATATCCGTCCTTTTTTGACAATTTTTAAAACCACCCAACAATGACGAAGTGTAAACTATACCTTGAATTCAACTTCATAGTTAAGAAGTGCCTTTTCGATGTAATCTTCGTCTCACGCTTCACTTCTCTTGTCCATACACATGACATTACCGTACACCCCACAAGATCGAGCAACGTTTGAGGCACCGTCTTCCATTTCTCGTTCCCCATAAAGTACGTTCGATACCTAGGTTGCTTTGTTTTTTTGTTGACGTAGTCTACAACCTTATTCCAAAATCCATCCTCCCTCATCGCGTTACCTAGGATGCTATTTTCGGATACATAAACCCAACCTTTGAAACAACGAAATTTCTTCGTTAGTGGTCCATGGAATGGTACGGGGTGGGTCATCGGTTCGCACCATCCTCTTTTGGTGTCTTTTAGCCGATGGCTTTGTGACGTCCAATGACGGTGACGGTGTCATGCCTTCGACGGAAGAGTTCTCATGAGCGGTGTTTTGAAAAAAGTCTTCAAATTGAGGGCAGTACATATCTTCATATGGAAATGAAGGAATGAGAGACATGGGTTGGTGTGTATGTTGTTGTGATGACAAACCATCCATATGGGTTTGTGAGCCGTAGTTGGGGTTATCGAATGGGAACGCATTTTGTTGTGACGAGAATTGGCTAAACGCGTTTTTTTGTTGTTGTGAGTATTGATTAAAAGCGTTTTTGTTGTGGGCATGGGTTTCGGTATGGTTGGTTTGGGTAAGGTTGGTTAAAATAGTATGATTGTGGTCATAAGTTTATTTATTGGTTTGACGGTGGAGTATTTTCGAGATTAAACATTCCTTCGGGTGTCGAGGGAGTTCTTCGGGCATTTTTTCGATGGCTGCGTTTGGTTGTTTAGGGAGTATTTTCTTGAGACATTTTTGTATAAAATGGTAAAGTAAAAATGTTTTGGGTAAAGTAAAAATGTTGAGAGTATAAAATGGTGAAGTTGTGTTTAAAAAATGATGAAGTTAATGGGTATTTATAGGTAAAAAATAGGGTAGTAAGAAAGTTTGTTTTGTTTTGTTTTTAAGTTAAATACATATCAATTGTAATATGCAAAGGGGGCCACAAAAATTTTGAATAGCTAAAGGTGATCGCCTCACCTATCCTGGAAATTTTCCTCACCCTTTGTGCGTGAGTTGGGACAAATGTAGTGGTGTTGACGCATGAATTGGGTGCTCACAAGTGAGGGTTCACTCTTGTTACTTTCAGCCTAAAGGTCATTAGTATTTGGTATATACTATGGCCGGAAGGATGAAGTGTTATAATCTATTGTGAAATTTTATCAAAGAAAATAGCCATTTGAGACCCGTGCTTTATGAGGTACTTTTAGGTGACTAAAACTTAATTTCACTAAACAAGGCCATATTTTCTTGTAAGTAGACACATAAACATACGTTCTAGGCTTTGAACGAGCAAAATCCATTAAGAAACGAGTTAGTTATAGCCGTTTGAAGTCGGGAGAACCCCCTGAACAACCACTGTTTTAAGGAATTTTGAAACCAAAATTACGTTTTACTTGTTTTTCCTAAATGATTTTACCTACAAATCTTTATAAAACTCCGCTACAAATTTATACGGTTGATAAAACTTTCTAAAAATCAAATGCATATAGTACATATCGTATCATTCCTAAGGCGTCTTATTGAATTAGGTCGCGGTTAGGACATTTTGTTTTATTCAAGATTGCGTACTTATTCTTGTTATCGCTACCTTGTTGATATGAGTTTCATAGACCACTTTTACTTGTTTACTACTCTTTTTGAACTACCTTGGGGTAAGAATACATGCTCGTTTACTTTTACAAACACAAGTACTTAAAACTTTTATGGATTGCCTAAGTTACTACATTTGCCATGAAGTCCCCATAATCACAAACCGTTAATTACGTTGTAAGCACAAATCTTGTAAAAAGATCTATTGGGGTTGATACCCCATCCGGATTTTTACCACTTACTTGACTAGGTAGGTCAAACGGACGCATTTCATTTGAGGTAATACTAGGTTTGGCAAGGCACTACAGGGGCAACAAACATATATACATAATATGTTAAGGTTTCGGTTTCATGAGCTTAGTGCAATAGTAATACTTTTCATGATATTGTATACGTTACAATATAACACTTTTTCCGTAGGGGTGGAAACGAGCCGAGTCGAACTCGAGCCCGGGTCATTTATATATAAAGCTTGAGCTCGAGCTCAAGCTCGTTTCGAGCCTCATATTTTGAGCTCGAGCTTGGCTCGTGAAAATTTTCAAAAGCTCGAGCTCGGCTCTGGCTCGATTAAGTTATATAACATGTTAAATGAAATAAAAGCTCGAAAGCCCGTTAATCACACTAGGCTCGAGCTCGTTTATTTTTTTTAAGCTCGCATATTCATTCTTGAGTCAATAGAGTTGGGTTCGAATTCCATCCCTGGCACTTTGCTCCCAGATAGGTACCCACCTCCGCACAACCTATGGGCTCATTGGAGAGACTTTGTGAATAAGAGCTCAAGAGTCTAAGAGTCTCGGCTCACTCCAGTCGGTACCCCACTAAGCCAGGAGAGTTTCCCGGAGCTATTCCTTGTGGGGTGGACAATGGTTGGTGCCAAAAGGCACCCAGGGTTAGGCTGTCCCTGCCAATCTACACCTTTTTTGTGGATATATATACGAATATATTTTTAGGGCTCATTTAGGCTCGCGAGCCTAATCGAGCTTTATATATACATCTCGAGCTCGATTATTAAACAAGCCCAAATTTAGGCTTGAACACGAGCTCGAGCTCGTTTAGACTTGGCTCGTTCGAGCTTTTTACCGATCCGATCCCAAGCTTTTCCCGAGTGGCTCGGCTCGTTTCCACCCTACTTTTACGGGTGTTTCATTTGTTTCAACACTTACGTGAAATCTTGTGGTCCATATTTCAAATTACTTAAACCTATGAAGTATGATCTCACCAACTTTATGTTGACATTTTAGCATGTATTTCTTAGGTCTTTAATTTCATTAGCTTGGATTGTATGGAGCATCTCACTAGAGTCATATTTTGGGGTTTGATCATGACGAAGATTTATCGCACAACTTTACATTCGATTGTGAACAAAAGACTTCTTTATATTTTGTGAACTCTTGGGTTACATCCTTGTAAGACATTATTTATTTGATCGAACGTGTATTTTTTCAAATGACTCATATAGAGGCCGTTCTTTATATCTTGTGCCTTTGTTCTATGAAGTCATGCCCCGTTATCTTCTGCTGCGACATTTTGGGAGTGTAACTTTATACTACACGAACGGGTATACTGCCTGTGAGTGTTAATGAAAGTCTAAAGGATTTGATACTATAAATTTAAAGCTAGATATTAACACCATCAAGTTTTTAGCGCCGTTGTCGGGGAGCAAGTATGAATTTTTGGTGTAAAATTAGTATTTTTTATATACTTGTTTTCGTTTGTGCTTTCGTTTTTAGCATTTTTTTTTATTTAAACTAGTGTTTGGTTTTGATGAATTTTCATTTTGAAGGCTCATACGACGTATGCTCACTCTATAGCATATGGCGCAAAAGCTCGCGAAGTGAATTATTTTAAACCAAAGTTCATTGATAAGGATTTATTTGATACGTTATAAAGGGGCCATTTAAGTCTAAAATCGTGTTTATTTGATCAAATATTACCTCAAATCATTACTTTTTTGCATTTTAGGTACTTGGGACGACAATTCTGGAATTTGGAGCTTTTTGGACATTTTTGTGCGAAAAAGCGAAGAAAACAACAAAGTCGCGAAAAATCTGTCAGGAAAAGACACCTGACGGTGTCACGTTGTAATTGGTGACGCCGTCACTTGGTAATTTAAGGCTTGGAAAATTAACACATGATGCTTTAGAAACCTTTGGTGATTTTACACCTAACGACGTCAGGTGTAATTGGAAGAAGGGCTTCACGTATTAAAGTTGTGAGAGATAGCTCAGAAAGCTTAAAGAAGGACGGCGTCAGACTTAACCTGACGACATCCGAAGACAATGAGCGACGACGTCAGAAGGTCGACTTGCACAAGAAAAAAGCCTAATTACGGCGGTCTGACGGCGTCAAGATCTATAACCTGGCGCCGTCAGCTTTGTAAATCTATATATATTTTTCGATTTGTCATTCATTAGTGTGACACTTCGGAGACCTAATCCTAGATGAATTTTACAGCTTTTGTAAAGCTTTTGTAGCCTCTTTTCTTTCATGTTTAATAGAAGTTAAGTATTACTTTAATCATTCAATATGTCTATATGTTATTTGATTACATGTTTATCTTTTCTTCTCTTTAACATGCTAGCTTAAGTTACTTAGTGTTTGCTCAGATCTAATGAAACATAGTTATTGATTATTATTGCGTTGTCTATTGTTTAGTTGATTGATTCACGTTAGGCTAAGAAAACTCGCTGACTTCCTTTGTGTAACTAGCCTGAACGTCTTAGAAAACGTAACCGTATGTGCAATATAGGTTTTTCTCGTTGTATTTAATGCATGAGTTGATGTTGATGATCCTATGATTGTGTAATTGACTTACGGTTATAGGTGAAATTAATATTCATAGAGTTAGGGAATTTAGCACGGCCCCACGACTGATATTAAGGAATACAACACTTCAACTAAAGCAACTGCACTGTGACATTCAACAATTCAATAAAAAATAACTATGGAGTAATTAAATCTAAGTAAACATGTTTGTCTCACTATCAGAAGTTCACCACTTTTACTTTTCTGTTATTTTAATTTTTGTTTTAAAAAGGTAGTTTTTGGGTTAGTTGATTAGCAACTAATTTCGCCCACTCTTCTAAGACCTGAGATTTTTATTTGTTTTCATTAAAACATAAAAATAAAAAAAGAATCATCCCTCACCTTTAGGCTTAAACCGTCATACACTTCAACCTAACGACATTATTCCCCTAGTGAACGATCAATCCCAAGGACATACCTATATACTACACTACAACGATCAGGTACACTGCTTGGGGGATTGCAAGCTTCTCAAGATCCCTTGAGAAGTAAAACCTTTGGATAGGTCGCAACCCTCGCATCACTCATATACGGCTATGCTCATCTAATAACATATAACACAAGAGCTCTCGTCTTGAGTTTTCTCTTATTAGGGTACACATACGGCGTAGACTCTCCAATAGTATACGACATAACCTATATACGGCGTATAGACTCATAATTCCATACAGTGTATAAAAATTCTAAAAGGGTACTCACCTTATTAAAAGTGCTAGACAATAGGAATTAAGTTTTAGTAACAATACTGGCATTATTGGACCCGAAAGGGCGCTTTCCCTTTTATCAAGAAAACTAAGTGGCTTGACAACCACATAAAACGTAGGTTACATAGTTCAATTGATGATGTTTAATGCTTGGATAATTAGTTAGGGTAGCAGTTCCCAACAGGGCATGCCCAGCTTTTAGGAAGAAGTTAGGAGCGGAAACGACTGTACTCGACCTCATTTACCTTACACTCTTAGAACTATGTCATTGATGAAATTAAGGGATTTGCAAGGCAAGTATGCCTTTACCTCTTGATCTTCTCTTCACCAATTTGTTTTTCTGTTATTTTATTTTCTATTTTAGTCATTAGCTTAAATACATAATTGACGAATTTAAATCGCAGTGGAACAAATAAAACTACGACTTAGACAGTTAGGATCCCTCGCTCCTTGCGAAAAACCCGTTCTTGCTGACTCTCTATACTACACGAACGGGTACACTGCCCGTGAATGTTAGTGAAAGTCTAAAGGATTCGGTACTATAAATTTAAAGCTAGATATTATCACCATGACCGTGCTAGCAATTGCATGTATAGGTCAGTTCTCGTGCAAGATACTCTCCCTCGAACGCCTCAGATTTGGTTGATTTGATTTACTTGAATTGGAAGGCTAGGTTAAGCTTATCAACCCTTGCCTTGATTTGCCTATAAAAAGTCTCTTAATTAACCAAGTCAAGATCACCTTAGTCAAGATAAATAGTTGCCATCCCGATGATTGACATCTCCTTTATCTTACTAAATTTTAATGCATTTTATTTGTGTTGTCATCTCATTTGAGACTTGAGACACCTTACCTTTTGACATTTTAGAATAGTCTATTAAGAAACTATGATTGTTAGTACCTTTTTCATTTTCCTACAAAAGAAATGGAAGAAAAAGAATAAGAGAGTAGATGGAAATAATTGGAAATAACGTGGACAAGGAATGTTGGGCTGTTGTCAGAGTTTACTTTGCGGAGACAATACTCGCTCAGAGAAGACCGGGCTCACAAAATGATTTGTTTCAAGGGTTTCGTATCATATATACATTTTGTTTTATAAAAAAATTTATTAAACAAATAGCAATATGGTTGTGTTTTTTCTCTTGTTATTATCCCTTAAATAATCTGGTTGTGTTTTTTTTAAGATATGTGAGGTCTCCTTTTAAGGAGATAATTTGTACACCATTTATTTTAGTAATCCATCACTAAATTACACCAGTGATGCACACAATATAACACTGCTATGCATAATTTAGTAGTGGATAGATAAAAGAAATAGTGTACAAATCACCTCCCATTCTTTTAAGATTGAACTAATGAAATGTTCAAATTCATAACCTACTCTAGATAACAAGAATCTTCTTTCTTGGGTCAATTCTTGTTTATATCATTTTTAATATCACAACTATCAACTTTATGTATTGACATATTCTTATTTTATGACCCATGTTCTACTTAATTGTCTATATTCTGAAAGTTCTGAAGTTTCTGGGAAGTCGATAAAGAATAACGTATATAGGAATAATAACCGCTTAAATCATTTGATGATAACAATTAATCTAATTAATTAAGATATCAACACTTGGTACTTGCTACCTAATAAATTTTCCTAACCACCATTTACCACCGTACCCCACCACTAATCACCACAAATACATATGCTAAGACTAGAAGTAATGGTAGTAAATCACTCACTGTCACTTCAGCTTTCTCCCTTCTTTTATTTCTACTCACTCCCATCACCATACATCCGTAGTAATCACTCCTACTCACCTTTATAAAAATATTTCCAACTAAATACTTAAACACACTTACAAATCAAATATTTAATTAGAAAAATCTCACTTTTTATTCGTTACTTGCTTGGTGACTGACTCACCATAGAGTAACTTTGATCACCGCGATACTTTGATCAAACGCAAACTAGCCAATTTGGAAACCATTAGAAAAATCCATTCGAGAACTTGAGATTTTCTTATGGATTCATAACTTAAATAACAATACAAAAGAAAACCCATAATGCTTTTCAATTTTTTTATCTATATTAAATCCTTAATCTTGTGAAATAATTTTGTATAAAGTTGGATTTGATTAGTAACAAACCATACAACAAAGTTAAGATCAGGACACCCCAAAATTGACAAAGCCTCAGCACGCAGGGCCACACACCATATGGTCCCATTAAATAACCACCTCACTAGTTTACCAAATATAGCCACCTCTTTCTGACTAATACTTATATTTTATAATTCATGGTGTTATCACATTTTATTCGGAAGACAAATGACAAGGCGTCTTTTATCTTTATCCTAGATACATGTAAATAAGCGATAGCAAAATTCGCTCCTCATAAATTATGACAACGTTTGAATTGAATATATATATATATATATATATATATATATATATATATATATATATATATATATATATATATATATATATAGTGTATCTTTATTTTCAGAACCCTGTTAAGTGCGGGAACTGCGAGAACTCCAATTTTACATTAGAAAACATGCATGTTCATATAAAACATGTATGTTTTCTTACATACACCTTAATACACATATATGCATAACATACATGTTCATATAAAAGCCTGTTAAGTGCAATAGATCAATGCAAAATGGTTTTATTTTTAGAACCTTGTTAAGTGCGGGAACTGCGAGAACTCCAATTATACATTAGAAAACATGCATGTTCAAATAAAATATGTATGTTTTCTTACATATACCTTTATACGCAGGCATGTTTATTAAGGTGTATGTAAGAAAACATACATGTTTTATATGAACATGCATGTTTTCTAATGCAAAATTGGAGTTCTCGCAGTTCGCGCACTTAACAGGGTTCTGAAAATAAAGGCCCCTTATATATATATATATATATATATATATATATATATATATATATATATATATATATATATATATATATATATATATATCGTTGATACTGAATTGTCCACATAAGTAGGAATAAATAAAGTTGATAAACTAAGTAAGCAAATAAATATGCCTAAATATACATACACCCATTCACACGCGTGTACACATATAGTTCCAATGAGTTGATGTCATTTGAGACATCTAACATGTTTTTAAGACTTGTCAATCATATTTGATTGCACCTTTTTGATTAGAAACAATAGTTGTTAGGCTTATGCAATGTAACATTATTTTTAATAATAAAGTATTTGCCAATCAATGTATCTTACATATTCAGTTAATCTATTATAAAAGTATAACGTAATGATCAGAAGATGTTATTAGTTAGGTGCTAATACAGGTAAATCTTTAATGATCAAAACAGTATTGATTAGGTGCTAATTTGTCATATATCTGTCAAAAGAGAATGCAAATTTGGTTTAATATTTGAATCTCAGTCATGTTTAGATGGACATATAAGTATAATGATTGTATGCCATGCTACATTGTTACATAAGCCTCTTCACTCATACGAATTTTCATACTAATATTTTTTCAAAATCATTTTAGTCTGTATCATTATTGTCAACATCTTGCCTATTCCATACCTTACTCTAGCAAATTGGGTATTGTCGTTATCATGGTTGTTGATTATAGAAAGACAATTAATAAATCAATGGCGTATACTGTCATTGTGCTTCAAAGAACAATTTCTATATTTAAAGAGAACGACTCAAAAGGAACTTTGTATCCATAAATTTGACAAAATTTAATACTTGTTAATTTTCTACCAGAAAGTAAACCTCCATTTCTTTATTTGTCCCTCTTAGAGGTTTAATCTACAACAATTTTCAGTTTTTGACAATAAGGCCCGAAGTTACAATTTACCCCAACTTGCTAGATTTGTTTAAATATAAAATTTAGGCGAGTTATGTTTTGTTTACAAAAATTTACATAAAACAGTCTCACACATATATGGCAAGTAAATACGAAGAGTGAGAAACATGAAATAAAAAACATAACTCAACATTGAGCTTTACTTTTTTTAGTCTCATCTTTTGCAGTACAAATGTGGGCTTCATGGCCTTTTACTTTAGCCCATTGAGCCAGGTACCAAGCTACCAATTGCCTCTAATAATTCTGTGTGGTGCACTAACTACGAGTTTGAGAGTTTCCATACATTGAGCTTGAAATTAGTGATTCAAGATTAATTAGTTAAAGTCTGTAAATTGAGTTTACTTGTAATTGTCAAGTGTTGCGAAATGAATGTGTGATTAATAGAGAATGATACTCAATTTATAAACATGGCTAGCTAGCGCAAACTGTTCCGGAAGACCGGAAGTAGTTTCATATTTAAATCTTAACCAACCTTTTTATTTGAAATTTCTAGCCTTATTAAGCTAGTGTTCGATCTCTAAGATGCTTTTTATGTTCATTTTCGTTTGGTTTTGATGCTACTTAGTTAATTAGCCTGTAAACTTAAATAGCATACTGTGATTTTTGCAGATCACTCTCGGTCTGTACGTTCTGTTATTCTCCTTTGTTTCCATATATCAAGGATGTTGCAAGTGTACATATGGACCGAGAAGCATTCTTTACTCTCCGAAACAGAAGCAAGTAGATGGTATCCAAGATGTAAATGTACTTTTATTATTGTTACTATTAATAACATGCCCTTGGTAGATATCCAACCTAGTGCACCTTGAAACAATTTGGTTGGATCGGACAAGGTTGATAAGTTGAGAAAAAATAAAACTGACTGTAATCATCAATCATGTGCGACTTCTCATCAAGCAGCTGACCAATGCTGACACCAAGATATGCTGATTTAAAAATATATTAGCAAAACTTGCGACAATAAGAACAGTTCATTATCCCCAATGTACTACAATGACAAATAATAGCCTTACGCACCTTTGCGCGAAGCTCAAACAGCTGAAAATAATATAGAATGGTGTGCAATCAGTTGGAGTTCAATGTGGCCTTATAGTATATCATCCTGAATTATCAGTATATACTAAAATAACCAATCCAAAATTAGAGTTTAGGAAGAATAAAGCACTATACAAGAAAATAATATGGAAAACAAATATCCACACCGATTTGAAGGTGGTCCTTAAATTTGGTGTTAGTAACAACTACCGTATGCATTTTGTCAGCAACCTCCCCGTGCGGTGCTTTGCGCGCTTTGCTCTGTTTTGCTCCCTTTGGCTTGTATGCTTTCCTTGGTGCTTCGGCTTTTGTTTGCGTTTGGGCTGTGCTTTGTGCTCCTTTGCTTGTGCTTGTGCTTGTGCTTGTGCTTGTGCCCCCTTGCTTATGCGGTCTCCTTGTTTGTTTCCCCGATTTGTTTGCTTGTTTTGTCTGCTTTCTTTTGCTCGTTTTTGCATGTTGCTTACCGCTTTTTCTGCCCTCTCTGCTCTCTCTCCCTTTCCTCTCACCCGCACACCTGCACTTGCCGGAGGTCTCATTGGAAGCAGTCTCTCTACTCCCGGGTTTATCCTGGGGTAGGAGTAGGACCTGTCTACATTATACCTCCCTCATACCCTGTCCCGGCGGGATTGGGTTTGTTGTTGTTGTTGTTGTTGTTGCTGCTTGAGTTTGTCTGCCCATTCGCATGTTGAGATATATTATTCTACAGCAACCATGGAGGTGCATGTGCTGCATATGTAAATAGAACACATGTTGAAAAGAAGTACGTAATACACCGTGTCAGGATCCAATCATACCTAAATGTGATTATTGTTTACTCACCTTGCTCAGATGATCCTGGAGCGATCACATCCTTCAATTCGTGTGATATTTAGCATTATTCATGTAGAAATACATGTCATTTAAAATTAAGTAGCCGTTGTAACCGGTACTATTAAGTGTGAGGAAGGACAATTGTGTAAAATATTCCAGAATATTATCCTTTCCGATATACTTATTCGAATCCTTTCCGGTCAAATATCCAATGACTAGAACATTGACTCCACCGTTGAGCGATTCTTGTATATCAACAGATCCCATCTCGCTCCTTAGCTCCACATAGTTAAAAGACCGCATTTTAGCATTGATTACCAACATGCCAACACCAATATTAATTAAGAACAGATATGGAAAATAAGAAATGTTATGAATTATTAAATACAAAACCCTGTCTGAAAGAACTTGTTAAAAAGAACTTATTTGAATTCAAGCTGGCTGGAATGATTACACTTTTTTTTTTTCCTAGTGGACAACTATTTTGGGACGTGGGAGTAACTGTAAAAGATGGACAGAGATCATACTGTTAGACTACATAATTCCCCGTAGGTTATTATTATTATTCAACCACAATATATAGAGTACAAGATATAAACCCTAACCTTAATGGACTCAACCCACAAGTCGGGCTTGGGCCAATTTATTCACTAATACTCCCCCGCAGTTCGAGCGGCGAAATCGCAAAAGCTCAGACTGGAGTAGTAAACTAGAAAAGAAAAGAAAAACAAAACATTAATATAATAAAAACATTAACTTTAGTCGACTCGTAACAAAACCGTACCAACGGTCGGCTAAGTCGACTGGTACCAACGGTCGGCTAAGTCGACTGGTAACAACACCGTACCAACGGTTGACTTTAGGAACTGGTACCAACAGTCAACTTTAGTCGACTAGTAACAAAGCCGTACAAATAAGCGACTAACAAACAAACATAAAAATAACTATAACTTTTTTTTTCAACAATAAAACAAAAACATAAATATTAATCATGGATAAAAATTCTTAATCCTTGAAAACCCATTAAACCATGTTATCCTCCTCCATGTAGTCTCGATGATTTAGTTATATGATCAGATAACAACTAAAGCATCTTCACTTGCACGTCATTGAAATCATTCTTTATTAGTGGATAATAGAATGACAATTGCAACTAGATCTAACGCACCACTGTTGGAATTCATTGATGAGCAGCTCTTTGTGGGATTGTGAGGAATGAAAAGTTGATAATTTTAGGGCTTATGGGATGTCGTTTTATTGAGGTGAGGGTTAGCGTTTGACGGGGCGGCCTAGAGGAGGTGGCTCAATGATGAGGCGAAAAATGAACCACTTTTAGGGGGTCATTTAAGCCCGAATCCAAATTTATTTGATCAAATATTGCCCTAAATCGTTCCTTTTGTGATTTTAGGTACTTTGGGAGAGAAATCTGGAAAAGGAAGCAATTCGGACGTTTTTGGAGCATAAAAGTGAAGAAAACGCCAAAGTCTTAATTTTCCATGCTGGGAACAGTAGGTGACGGCGTCAAGAGCAAAATCTTGACGGCGTCAAGAGCAAATTTCATGAATTTCCATGACGACCCAGAACAGATTTGACGGCGTCACGTAGGAAGGGCGTCAAGAGTAAAAGAGTCATGACGGCCTGGAAGTATTTAAGTCTTGACGGCGTCAGAAGTGGATCTAGGCAGTCCGAGGAGAGTTTTGGCGGCGAGGTAACGGCGTCACATTGTTTGTCTTGACGCCGTCATACCTATTTTTCTATATATAGTTTTCTAATTTTCACACATTAAAGAGAGAAGTTTTGGGAGAAACCCTAAGTACGATTTTGGTGTAACTTTACAGGTTTTTCAAGGGTTCCAACCCCTTGATACCTTGCATGATTAATCAAGATAAGTGTTCTTCTAATTCAATCAATATGTCTATGTGTTGGTTGTCTATATCTTGTTCTTGTCTTAATTCTATCATGCTAGGCTAGATCTATCTTGTGTTTGCTTAGATCTAATGAAACCTAGATATTGATTATGTGTTGATTACTTGTTTATTCTTGTCTTGGATGAATGATTTATATGTTAGGCTTAAGAAAACTGGCAGATCTCCAAATGGTAACATGCTTGAACGTCTTAAAAAACATGAACCGAGGCGCACTAGGTCTTTATTGGTTGTATTTAATGCATGAGCCACTGTTTACAATCCCTATAGTTGTGCTGGGCATGGTGTAGGAGGAGATAAGAGCTCATAGAATTGGGGAGTTATGTGTGCCACCCCATGAATGGTATTAAGGAATACGATCCGTCATCCATGCAATTATAACAAGTAATTAACGTGTAAAAGATGTCTAGGGAGTAGTGAAATCTAAGTAAACACATTTTCTCCAATTACTGCTCACAACTTTAGTATAAATTAGTTTATTTTCTTTTCTAGTATTTTATTTTGATTGCATCTTAGTATTGGGTTAGTTGAATAGCAACTAATTCCGCCCAAATCCTTCAAACCCCGAGATTTTAATTGCTTTCTAAAAAATATAAAAATA
This sequence comes from Artemisia argyi, assembly GCA_030686995.1. Lineage (NCBI taxonomy): Eukaryota > Viridiplantae > Streptophyta > Magnoliopsida > Asterales > Asteraceae > Artemisia > Artemisia argyi. The sequence continues at coordinate 69,563,281 of CM060697.1, forward strand.
CAAAAATAATCATCCCTCACCTTTAGAACTAGTATTTAGGCTTTCTAATCCTAGCGACACTATTCCTAAGCTGAACGATCAATCCCCCAGTACTTGTCACTATACTATACTACAACGATCAGGTACACTGCCTGGTGGGGGATGTAAGCTTCTCGAGATCCCTCGAGAGGTAAAGCCTGTTGCGATTCCCACGCATCAAGTTTTTGGCGCCGCAGCCCGGGGAATAGTTATTGTCTAGGTTAGAATCTCTTTTTATTAGGTCTACTTGCTAGATTCCCTTCTAGTAAGATTTTATTTTTATTTTTAGTTTTCTTTAGTCTATCTTATTTCTTTGTGCCTTTGTTCGTAACCACCCGACACCATGGACAACGGGAACATCTTTGAACCCGTCATCCCACCACAACAAAACCCACCACTAGAACCCCTTAGGCCCCGAACCTTAGGAGAGTATTCCCGACCTAGCCACCAAGGCTACCGAAACACCATTGAGCTCACCGGAGCCAATGTGACCCCCTTGCGATCCGACACCATCCGGTTGGTGCAAAGCGGATGTGCATTCCATGGACTTCGTTCCGAAGATCCAAACCAACATCTTAAGGACTTCTTCAAAATCGTAGATTCCATAGACTTAGGTGTTGAAACTAGAGAGACTACCCGTTTACGCCTATTCCAATTCTCTCTACGGGATCAAGCTAGTCAATGGCTTGAGCGTTTACCCGCGGGATCCATCACCACATGGGATGATCTCACCACTCGTTTCCTTGCTCAATTTTTCCCACCGGGGAGAACTACTAAGCTTAGAAATGACATCTTGATGTTCCAACAACGTCAAAATGAATCTCTTTATGAAGCATGGACTCGTTTTAAGGACTTACTCCAAAAAGTCCCTCATGATGGCATAGATCTTTGGCTCCAAGTCCAAATTTTTTATGACCATATCGACATCTCCACGAGGCGAGCCATTGACCAATCGGCCGGTGGTAAGCTACGTGATCTAAGTGCGGAACAATCATGGGAACTCATAGAAGATCTTGCTCTCTATAACAACGAAAGTTGGAATGATCCCCGTGACTTGAACAAAACGGTCAAGGCAATATCTTTGCCTTCGAACAATTCTAGCACTCCCGACCGTAGGATCATGGAACTTGAGGACCAAATCAAGTTTCTCATGAAATCTTACGAAGCTCCTAAGCCTTCAAGCCAAGTGAACAAAATCACTTCTTCATGCGAATTATGTAGTGGTCCCCACGACACTCGTGATTGTGTGGAACTCCCCGGAACAGCTTTTGCGGACTACGCATCCACGCGTACCAACGAAGCGGGAGATAAGTGGTACACTTTCAAGCCCGAGCCAAACACATACGGTGATTCATACAACCCCTCATGGAAAAATCACCTAAACCTTAGGTGGAAACAAAATCAACCCAATTCTTCCAATCCGCCTAACCGTTACCAGCCAACCGGTCCACCATCCAACCGTACTTTCAACAACAATCCTTCTAACAACTTTGGTAGTACCAACAATCTTGAAGGGTTGATGTCAAAGTTTATGGCATCTCAAGAAGCTCGCATAGCTAAGTTTGAAGCCGATTTCAAACACAAGCAAAGCGAGATGACCACTAGAATTGACGCATTGTTGAAAGTTCTCAATGACCGAGAAGTGGGAGCACTCCCAAGCGACACAATCAAGAATCCGAAACTAAACGTTAATTCCATATCTTCAGTTTCGTCACCCACTTCATGTCCACAATACTACTCGGTCAAATCAACGAGCACGTGTTTCAAACAAAACCAAGTTCTTCAAAAAGACCAATCAAATAAAACACCCCATATAGAGCCGGTCAAAAGTATAGTTGAAACACCTCCTACGCAAGACCTTGACGATGAATTCAAGGAACTTCACCTTGAACGCCCCGTCATTGATGTCTTAGCGCGTGCTCCTTACTATAGTGCCCTCCTAGAAAAATATGAGAAGTTCAAACTAGGTAAAAATGGGACCGCCTTCGTTCAAAACAAGTTGCCTAAAAAGCTTGATGATCCGGGTATATTTGTTTTGCCTTGTAAGATAGGAAGATCCGAAGCTTTCGACACACTAGCCGATTTATGGTCAAGCCTCAACTTGATTCCCTTATCCTTATTCACCGCTCTTAAGCTAGGAAAGTTAGAGGAAACGGAGGTATTGATAGGGCTAGCGGATGGGAGTATTGCCCACCCGGTTGGAATGATTAAGGATGTAGTTGTTCACGTAGGAAAGTTAACTATATTAGCGGATTTTCACGTCCTAGACATGGTTAGTGACACTACATGCCCATTATTGGTAGGAAGAGGATTTTTAGCAACCGCTAGCGCCATGATAGATTGTAAGGAGTCTAAGATAGCGGTAGGTGAAGGAGATACTTGGTCGGTATACGATGTAAAGAAGCATAGTTATGATTGTGATGATGAACCGACACCGAATTGGGTAGAGATGAATAGGAGACCATCTAGATACGGACCTTGGATAGAAAGGAACTTCATAGGACCTCAATGCCCATTTTATCTAGAGAAAGATTTCGTAGAAAAGACACATTCGGTAGAACAACTCATAGCTAGAGATGAAGAGCTAGACCCCTTTGAGGACCCCTTAGTCTTTAGGAAGATGATTGAGTTCTTGAGCATAATGCCTATTAATATAGAGATGAATAAGTGGAAAAGAGAGGGAGACAAGTGTAAATGGAGGTGGGACAAGCCACCTAAAGAAGGTGATGGAACATGGCATATGAGGATGACTTTGTATGATCCGGATGGAGAAAAGTTTGAAAGGTCATACCACACTAAGGAAACCGATAGGAAATTGAAACCTAAGTTTGATCCCAAAGATGTCCTCAATGAGGAACTCACCCGAGTCACGTAGTAACCCATGACCTTGAGTCTAGCTACACGACTCGTAAATAAAGAAAAGCGCTTCTTGGGAGGCAACCCATGTTTTGTGTGATTTTATTTGTTTGATTGTTATTTGCTTCCGTATGCATGTTTAATTTTTATTGTTGGTAGATCATGTTTCTAAACTAAATAGTAGAAATACTTTACTTTGTTGTTTTGGCCTAGTCTTAACTCCACCTAAAGGTATTTTTGCAAAAGATAAGTGTAAGGGGAAACCCCAAATATGTTTTTATGAAACAAACCGATCATGATTCTCCACAATATTAAATGAACATGTGTATTCGTATTTGTTAGAGTCAAATGCTTGTATTGAGTCATTGTCACACCCCCAAAATACCTGAATGGCAGCGGAATGGAATACCTGGGGGTGACTGTCATAGCACCATAATTACAGTTATATTGAACGACCTAAAGTGTCGTTTAGAAAATACAGCGTTTGATCATTAAAACATTCAGAGTTTACAAAGCTTAGGTCCCAAAAGAGTTTGCCAATATAGTTAAAATAAGTTCAACAAGATCAAACGTTTCATAAGTGCAGAAAATATGGTGAGACGCGTCGACTCCGCGACTCCATGAAGGTCCAAATGTATGCAACATGAGCTACCTTAATAACCTGAGAAATACATTGCGAAAAACGGTCAACACGAATGTTGGTGAATAATCATAGAGTTATAAGTAAAATCTAGTGTACAAATGCCATAAGTAATGCCAAGAAATAGGATGTCCGGAAAGTATATACATTGGCTCTTAAGCTCATGACCCCGAAGCTAGACGATACTTGGCCCCAATGAGTGTTTACCAGACACTCTAATAATAAAGACATGAAATGCATTCGTTCCATTTGGAGCAACCCAAACACGAATGGAGGCGTCACCCTCGATAGATCTATCCACTCACTCCCGCTTAGTACCAGAAATTAACGGTCCATGATAATAAAAGGGGACTTTTCAAGACGTGGTAATAAGGAAACTTAAGCAATGTATGAATTTTATACTTAGGCATGTACACAAAAATAAGTAATGCAATGTATTCTCCCCCGTGGGATTTGAAATCAAAATATAGAATTTAAAACGGGGCTATGAAACTCACCTGGAGTGATAGTACAAAGATGGTACAACGATGGTAAAGTAATTGGGACAACGAGGCGCGAACAATAGCCGCAACCTAAATGAATAATCGTGATCTAACTTAGATCAAGCCGTAATGAAATGAATGCACATGCACATGATACTCATACCACTCGTAATTTGGAAATACTAGTTATCGTCATGGTAAAATAGTTTCCATACTTAGGAAAAATAGGTCTATTTAGAGAAGTATATAACTTGTCATATTAACTCGTACGAAAAAGTTAGCGTTATAATCCTTGTATCAAAACCTTAGAATGACGTCGTCATGTCGTATAAATATTCCCTCGGGTCGTACGTATTCGTTTGTTAAGAAAATAGTCATTAGTAACGTTGCTAGAAAATATACCATTTAGTACGTACGTTATTATTTTTATTTGTGACTATATATATATATATATATATATATATATATATATATATATATATATATAGTTTTGACAATGTTAAAACGGGTATAACTCGGTCGTTTTAGGTTCGTTTTCCTTGTTCTTTATGTCCACGGATTCGTTTTTGTATATACTAATATATTTTTGATAACTCGGCTCCTCTAGGTTACGTTTAATACCTCTTTTTACCCATTGAAATCTGCCAAACAGCAAGCAGTTTTATAAGAAATAGTTTTCGTCGTTAAATTTGCAAAAATCATATCTCCTTCGTTATAAACTCGTTTTAATCCGTTCTTTCGCCTAAAGTTTCGTTTTTGAATGTATTTTCTAAATCTTTGGTCAAAACTTGGCCACCATCTATTGATTTTCCCACGAAATAAAAATGGGGACAGTAGGTATATCAAAAGTTTCAAAAACCATTTTCAAGTCTCCAAACTAGTTCCATCATCCATCAAACCACTTTCAAACACCACAAAACTAATCTAATCCTACCATACACCTTCTTAGGGTGTCATGGGTTCCTAATCACCAAAACCAAGTAGATCTAACAAGGATCTAAACAAAATCACTTTCTAGGGCTTAAAAGTTAAATATATACAAAATGGAGTGGTATAAGCCAATATATGCATGATTTCTTGTAAGAAAAATATATAACCATAGTAATATCTTGTAAAAATTATGAAATGAGTTTTTATTAACTTACTTGAAAGATTAAAGAGATTTTGATGAGAAATACTTAATTATCCTTGAGGTTTTTATTTCAAAACCTTAACAAGGATTACCAAATGAGCTTGAATAGATTTGATCTTGGAAAATTTTATGGTTTCTTGCTTCTCCTCTTGGTTTGCCGTGCATATGAGTAGAGAAAAGAGAGAAATAAATTTTGCTTGAACTTGTGAAGAATGAGAAAAAGAGTGTAGTATTCTTCTTATGTATTATTAGTATTATTATTATTATAAAAAGTTAGTATAAGTTTTAATGTAAGAACAAGATCCATAAAACTAGGAAATCACATGGGGGGGGGGGGGGGGGGGGGGCGGCAAAGTCAAGGGGGGGGATGAATGTGTAGACTTTTGTGACATTGTGTATTATTATGTGTTATTTTGTAGTTTTAAAGTGTACCGGGTACCGGGTTAACTAAAAATAAATTTTAACGGAGTTAATCGGGATAAAATAAAGTTATAAAAATTATAAAAATAGGTTGGGTAAAATTATTGGGTGTTTAGATAATTATTATTTAGTTTCTACGAAAACTGTCGTAATTAAATTAGGCGTACGATACGAAATAAATAAATTTTCAAAATACCGGGTAAATTAATATAATCAAATTTTATATTATAAAAATGAATATAAAGATATATTGGGATCATAGTCGGGAGTGTCGGACGTGTTAGTTTCATTTATAGTTCGCGGATTAGTGTTTATTTAAAATAAACATACGTAAATCGTTAATTATATTAAAATATAATTTGAATACCCTACGAGTGGAATAGTATGCAAGTGCCCTAATAATGATATGTCGACTATTTCTAGTCCGTATGAAATGTCCCTGATAATAATGCATGAATTCGCTCCTGAACCAATATGGTTACGCGAATTTGAACACTCGTAAACTAAATTTACAATGACATGAATATTGCACGTGAATAGTGGTATTTCTTCCGGAAATGAATAGTGTCAAGTGAATAGTAAAATTTCTGAATGTGTCTCGGAATGTCAAATTGACCTCGAAAACGATGAATAGTGATCGATGAATAGTAAATGATGAATAGTAACTTGTGAATAGTAAATTGTCGAGGTTTGGAAAGTGACCGGAAATTACGAGTTGTGACAGTCTTCCCTTCTAACAGGAACTTCGTCCCGAAGTTCAGTTTTGGTTGGTCTCTGAAGTATATTTGGTAAAAAGACGTGGGTACTTAAGTTGCATTCGGTCCTCTCGTTCCCAAGTAAATTCGGGTCCTTTTCAAGAATTCCAGCGAACTTTCACGATAGGAATTTGACTTTGCTTCAACCGTTCGACCTCGTGGTCCATGCTTTCTACTGGTTCTCTTACCCAGTTTACGTTTGTCTCAAGGTTGGATTCCCTTCCAAATGGGATTATGATTGACTAATCTGAAAGTCATTTCCTGGATTTGATTAGGTGAAACATAATTGTGTAATCCGGCTGTTCTTTAACAAGGCTCAAGTCTGAAGGCTACTAGGCCTACTCTGTCTGAATTATTACATGGTCCAGTGTATATCGGTTTTAACTTTCCAAATCTTTCCGAATAATATCATGCCTTTCCTAGGCAGAACTTTCAACGTGATCTGGCTACCAACTTGAAGTTTTAGTGGTTTACAACTTATAGAATTTGTAATTGATCCTTGACTTGTAGGACATTTCTGGTTATTTCATGAGTACTTACAGGAATAATGAGTTTGGCTTTTTCCGAGTTTGGTTCGTCAATAGATGATCAGTGCTTCTTCAGGTTTATAATGTAATATGGGTAATATATGTTGTTGAACTCTGTCAGAACTCAAATCTTTTACGTCAGTTGGTCGATTCTAAAATGAATCTGAAATGGTCCAATATACTTAAAAGTTCAATCTCTCGTGTTACCAAAATCGTATCATGCCTCTCCAAGGCAAAGCTTTTAACTTAGCTCGTTCTTTCACGTGAATCTAGTTAGTTTGTTGTTCAAGGATACCCAATCCGTATGATGTGCGTCATGTACCAACATAACTCCTACCAGTTTCTCGTTGCTTGTAACCGGTTCTTGACTTGTGAAATTTCCTTTGTTGTCCCATAATTTAGTTCTAGACCAGTGAATTTAACTTTCCGATTTCGGTCTGTAAATAGGTAATTGGTACTTCGACCATAAAGTGCCTCAAATGGTGTAGTCTCTATGCTCGCGCGATAACTATGGTTGTAAAAGAATCCAATTTATGGTAAATGGTTAGTCCAACCATTTCTAGAGTCAATCATTCATACTCTGAGTATAACCTTCCTATGTTTGAATTGTTCTCTCGTTATGACCATCGATCTGAGGATGATAGGCGGTGTTCACATCTTAATGAGGTTCCGAAGGAAATCTTAGAATGATTGTTAGAAGTCTGAGGTGATTCGATCACCTTTATCGGGAATAATTGAAATAGGTACAATAAATCTTGTGACTAATTCCTCCACGTTACGTCTTTCGAACTCAGCGTCATATAAAGGGGATAGACTATGGGTAACAAACTTTGATTTCTTGTGTTTTGGTCTAATGGATTGCTAAGACATGTGTCATTCTTTGCCTACTGTGCTTGGTCTCCATTACTGACGTTTGTAATCGTTCTATGGTGTTCCTCCTAATTTCCTTCATCACATTTTCCAATATTCCTTATTGTCAAGTCACAAAGCCCTAAATGCACAAGCGATATAGTATGGTGATTTGTTTCCAAAATTTATCTCGCGATTTTCGAGTTTTTGGTCGAAATCTTTTTCTGAATAAACAATTTTAGAAAATGGAACAAATGGTATACTCTATATTAGCTTTATTGATGATTCAAAATTTAATAGTTATGAAATGTGACGCGGTTTTCCAACATGTTGTGAATAGAACTATTTACCAGAGTTTGATGTTTAAACATTTCTCATTGTATAATGGTTCAAGTAAATACTGGCTAAAAAGGGTCGTATTTATTCAAAATAGGCAATTCAAAATTATTTTCCACGAGATATGTGATTTGTATGGACAAAATTTTGAAATCCACTTCATTTAAAAATAAAAATACTAAAAAGGATAAAATAGTAGGATCGGAAATATTCGCATAAATGCATAAGTGTCTAACATTCGGTTCCTGACATTGGAAAATGCCTATTGGCGATTTTTCGACAAAACTACAAGTCTAGGTATCCAACCAACTTAAGTCCTGAGATGGTTTATCGTTGAAATTGTTATCATGTTGGCAATATGAGGGTTCCAATTGATACTTTGTCGATGAATTTCCGTACTGTCTTCACGTGTAGCTGGGGAGATATTCTTGAGTTTGATGCTTCTCTTGATGTATAGGTGGGGTTATCTAGAATTTCTTGAGAACACAATTCCTTGAGGGAATCTATATCGATATCCATAATTCGAATAAATTATTCTTTGCGAGAACTTACTGCAGGGAAGTTTGCGTATGGATGAGACCATGTTAACTCAAAACACTTTACAATATCGGTTAGGAGGCTTGGTTTATTCCCATGGTGTTGCTTAGCGTACCTTCACAATGTGTTCGATCCTATAGCTCAGTCTAGCTAGTAACTTTGAATAATAAATTGGATAACTAGGTCAGGGATGGTGGGTCGGATGGTCTCGTGGTATCTTAGGATTGTTGTTGAATTATAAATTTTTCTCAGTCTAGGTATAATGGTTCCGTAATCCTTTTATTGTTTTTCTTGTATCAAGGAATCCTCCTAGTACTTGATATGGTAAGTCTCTCCTAAAGAAGTCAATGGAACAATCCAACTTAATGGCTAAATGGGTGACAGGTGAGGTAAGTATCCAGGGAGAGTTTGTCAGAAAGAGACATTTATAAAAGAGTTTATTTGTTTAAAACACTTTTGGATGAAGATTGTTATTAACAATACTTTATAAAGTAACTATTTCCTTCATGGCATAATCTTTCCTGAAGTATACATAGGTGATCAGGCTATGTATAGTTGAGGACTAATGATGCGATGCTTGATTTAATCAAAATAATATTATTTTTCTCAAAAGCTTTAGATGGTGTTCAACGCGTTGTTATTAAAAATGGTATTCTAATATTTCCTTTCAAAGTAACATAAAAATTGTTTCGCGTAATAATAGTAAGTATTTGGCGTAATATCGGAAAAATCAGTTTATAGTACGGTAACAAAACGGCTTATTTTAGAAATTTGGTAAAAACAATTTCTCCATAAGGTAGTAAAATAGTTTGAAATAAAACTCGTTGAATGGTGTATTGGATACATGGGTAAATCCTATGGAATGGTAATAATCTACTAATCCGTCAAATACGAAATCGGCTTAATCTCTAATAAGGCAATGACATAATGTTACGAAACGATTGAAAATTGAACGATTGGGATAGAAAGCGGAGTAAACGAAAGTTATGGTTATCATAGAGGTAACAAAAGATAGTCATTACATTGGATAGGAAAGTGCTTAATACAACTAGGTTACATCAACGTACATATGGGAAGTACCAAAAGAAAGTACAACCCTAGAGGCTCAAACTATAGTTTTACAACATGAAACGCCTCCTCCAGTCCCGGTCTCTCAACACCGGGCATTCACTCTTGAAGTGTCCCACTACTCCACATTCACGGCAGATTACCGTGAGTTCCTGATGCTTTGTGAGGGTGGGAGCCTTGCAATCCTTGGCTTTGTGTCCGATCTTCTTACAGTTGCCACATGGTTCCGGGCAACGTCCTTTGTGATGAAACTGACACCTGTTGCACTCGGGTAATTTTCCTACATATCCTTTCTTTTGGCTTGACCCAGCAGTAAAGGTCTCCACCACTTGTTGTATCTTAAATGGTCGTTGAGTAGCATTAGCATCCTGATTACCGACCCATTTTCTCTTGTTGTTATTATTGTCTCCCGATGTCTTGTCGCGAGCTATGAGTTCCTTTGTTTCGATTGCCATCTGGATAGCTTCAGACATGGTATTGGGTTCACATGCGATGACCATCCTACGAATTTCAGGAGAAAGTCCTCCGACGTACCTTTCAAGTCTCTTGCTTTCCGGTTCATCCATTGCAGAGCCTAGTCAAGCAAAATCATAAAAATAAGCAGTATACTTGACAACATCATCTCCTTCCATGGTAAGGTTTAGTGTTTCTTGTTCAATTGCTTGTAATTCGCTTTTCACACAGAACTTCAAACTCATCATCCTTTTTAGCTTCTCCCAAGAGTGTGAGTAAGCAGCATCAACTCCTACTACCTGGACATACTTAGTCCACCATTTCTGGGCATGCTTCTGAAAAGTGCAAGTGACGAACTTAACTTTGTCTTCCTTACGACAGTCACCACTTTGAAAGATTGTTTCTAATTCTTCTAACCATTTGAGAAATTCTTTTGTGTCTACATTTCCGCTAAAGAAGGAGGGATTACAACCCATAAATTCCACGTGAGTAAGTTCCTTGGTGAGGGCGGTAGTTACATTCCTGACAATGAATTGTCCAACAGCGGCTTGCGTCATGCTTGGAGTGGTTTGCTTAAATCTATTTCCATCAAATCATAAGAGTCCATGAGAATCTATAGGTAATAAGGATCATCATATTCATAACACATGAATATAATACATGAAAGTTTCGGTCTATATGGACCAATATCATAGATAGCACAACCATTCCCCTATAGTAGAGTCAATACTTGGTGATTCTGTTTGTTCATCAATCAAAATACTACAAGTTTCTTTGAACTATGCCACACCTCTCGTGGCTAGGATAATAGCAAAAGCTAGTAAAGATATAAGTCTAGTCTAAAGACTTCCTGTAATCCTTCGAGGTGAAATCAGGTTTATGGCATCATAAGGTCGAGATAGTCCTGAAGTGGTATCTGTAGTTGTGCATCGATCAAGTTCTAGATAGCGTAGATTCTAAGCCATTCTTGAGGAACCTGTAGATGTTCCTGTTGAGTCCGTAATCTTGGTATTATCCACAAGGCGTTATCTAATTCGTGGCAAATGGAAATGGAAAAGGAAATGACAATGGTGGTATTCTAAAGGATGAGAATAACATTGATGACGATGAAATCCCAGTGATGAGTTAGGAGATAATGGTGATAATAGTGAATGGAATACTACCCTCTTTCGCGCTATCTCGCGACATCTAAGAGGTAAAGTTAAAGTACGCACTATGGGGCGACCAATAGTGAAATAAGTAACCAACGGTGGTGGTAGTACCTGAGTAGTAAGCGTCCTACTAGTGGAGGAAAGAAAACATACAATCTCCCTTGTAATAAACATCCTAATAAGTCCATTAAGTCTGAATACTCTACCAAACGGCATTCTATGTATAAGTTGAATGATAGGAAAACCTTATTCCTATAACAAATCAATAGTGCTAACGGTGGTATACGTGCAACTGGTGATAAAATGGTAGTGGAAGATGACAAGGCATCTTTAATGTCGGAATCCGATGAAAGGATAACAGCGTGGGTATCTGAAGACATGTCACTTGTGAACCAGGTCAATATAATCATATATATATATGAGTATGGGTATGAATAACTTGCACAGTGTGTGCGTAAAACAACATGTATAGTGAATATGCACCTATGATGAAATGATGAGATGCCATGATGATGTGGTTATAGTCTAGGGTCCAAGATATATCCTAGTTCGCTATAACCTTAGCTCTGGTACCAATCTGTCACACCCCCAAAATACCTGAATGGCAGCGGAATGGAATACCTGGGGGTGACTGTCATAGCACCATAATTACAGTTATATTGAACGACCTAAAGTGTCGTTTAGAAAATACAGCGTTTGATCATTAAAACATTCAGAGTTTACAAAGCTTAGGTCCCAAAAGAGTTTGCCAATATAGTTAAAATAAGTTCAACAAGATCAAACGTTTCATAAGTGCAGAAAATATGGTGAGACGCGTCGACTCCGCGACTCCATGAAGGTCCAAATGTATGCAACATGAGCTACCTTAATAACCTGAGAAATACATTGCGAAAAACGGTCAACACGAATGTTGGTGAATAATCATAGAGTTATAAGTAAAATCTAGTGTACAAATGCCATAAGTAATGCCAAGAAATAGGATGTCCGGAAAGTATATACATTGGCTCTTAAGCTCATGACCCCGAAGCTAGACGATACTTGGCCCCAATGAGTGTTTACCAGACACTCTAATAATAAAGACATGAAATGCATTCGTTCCATTTGGAGCAACCCAAACACGAATGGAGGCGTCACCCTCGATAGATCTATCCACTCACTCCCGCTTAGTACCAGAAATTAACGGTCCATGATAATAAAAGGGGACTTTTCAAGACGTGGTAATAAGGAAACTTAAGCAATGTATGAATTTTATACTTAGGCATGTACACAAAAATAAGTAATGCAATGTATTCTCCCCCGTGGGATTTGAAATCAAAATATAGAATTTAAAACGGGGCTATGAAACTCACCTGGAGTGATAGTACAAAGGTGGTACAACGATGGTAAAGTAATCGGGACAACGAGGCGCGAACAATAGCCGCAACCTAAATGAATAATCGTGATCTAACTTAGATCAAGCCGTAATGAAATGAATGCACATGCACATGATACTCATACCACTCGTAATTTGGAAATACTAGTTATCGTCATGGTAAAATAGTTTCCATACTTAGGAAAAATAGGTCTATTTAGAGAAGTATATAACTTGTCATATTAACTCGTACGAAAAAGTTAGCGTTATAATCCTTGTATCAAAACCTTAGAATGACGTCGTCATGTCGTATAAATATTCCCTCGGGTCGTACGTATTCGTTTGTTAAGAAAATAGTCATTAGTAACGTTGCTAGAAAATATACCATTTAGTACGTACGTTATTATTTTTATTTGTGACTATATATATATATATATATAGTTTTGACAATGTTAAAACGGGTATAACTCGGTCGTTTTAGGTTCGTTTTCCTTGTTCTTTATGTCCACGGATTCGTTTTTGTATATACTAATATATTTTTGATAACTCGGCTCCTCTAGGTTACGTTTAATACCTCTTTTTACCCATTGAAATCTGCCAAACAGCAAGCAGTTTTATAAGAAATAGTTTTCGTCGTTAAATTTGCAAAAATCATATCTCCTTCGTTATAAACTCGTTTTAATCCGTTCTTTCGCCTAAAGTTTCGTTTTTGAATGTATTTTCTAAATCTTTGGTCAAAACTTGGCCACCATCTATTGATTTTCCCACGAAATAAAAATGGGGACAGTAGGTATATCAAAAGTTTCAAAAACCATTTTCAAGTCTCCAAACTAGTTCCATCATCCATCAAACCACTTTCAAACACCACAAAACTAATCTAATCCTACCATACACCTTCTTAGGGTGTCATGGGTTCCTAATCACCAAAACCAAGTAGATCTAACAAGGATCTAAACAAAATCACTTTCTAGGGCTTAAAAGTTAAATATATACAAAATGGAGTGGTATAAGCCAATATATGCATGATTTCTTGTAAGAAAAATATATAACCATAGTAATATCTTGTAAAAATTATGAAATGAGTTTTTATTAACTTACTTGAAAGATTAAAGAGATTTTGATGAGAAATACTTAATTATCCTTGAGGTTTTTATTTCAAAACCTTAACAAGGATTACCAAATGAGCTTGAATAGATTTGATCTTGGAAAATTTTATGGTTTCTTGCTTCTCCTCTTGGTTTGCCGTGCATATGAGTAGAGAAAAGAGAGAAATAAATTTTGCTTGAACTTGTGAAGAATGAGAAAAAGAGTGTAGTATTCTTCTTATGTATTATTAGTATTATTATTATTATAAAAAGTTAGTATAAGTTTTAATGTAAGAACAAGATCCATAAAACTAGGAAATCACATGGGGGGGGGGGGGGGGGGGGGCGGCAAAGTCAAGGGGGGGGGGATGAATGTGTAGACTTTTGTGACATTGTGTATTATTATGTGTTATTTTGTAGTTTTAAAGTGTACCGGGTACCGGGTTAACTAAAAATAAATTTTAACGGAGTTAATCGGGATAAAATAAAGTTATAAAAATTATAAAAATAGGTTGGGTAAAATTATTGGGTGTTTAGATAATTATTATTTAGTTTCTACGAAAACTGTCGTAATTAAATTAGGCGTACGATACGAAATAAATAAATTTCCAAAATACCGGGTAAATTAATATAATCAAATTTTATATTATAAAAATGAATATAAAGATATATTGGGATCATAGTCGGGAGTGTCGGACGTGTTAGTTTCATTTATAGTTCGCGGATTAGTGTTTATTTAAAATAAACATACGTAAATCGTTAATTATATTAAAATATAATTTGAATACCCTACGAGTGGAATAGTATGCAAGTGCCCTAATAATGATATGTCGACTATTTCTAGTCCGTATGAAATGTCCCTGATAATAATGCATGAATTCGCTCCTGAACCAATACGGTTACGCGAATTTGAACACTCGTAAACTAAATTTACAATGACATGAATATTGCACGTGAATAGTGGTATTTCTTCCGGAAATGAATAGTGTCAAGTGAATAGTAAAATTTCTGAATGTGTCTCGGAATGTCAAATTGACCTCGAAAATGATGAATAGTGATCGATGAATAGTAAATGATGAATAGTAACTTGTGAATAGTAAATTGTCGAGGTTTGGAAAGTGACCGGAAATTACGAGTTGTGACAGTCATAATGAAGTTTTGCAGGATTTTCCAGGAAGTAGGACCAAGTTTTTCCAGAAACTTAACAAAAGGATTTCTGCAGGTCAATTCTGACGGCGTCAGGGGTTTACTCTTGACGGCGTCAGGAGTTAAAAATCTGGAAATTTTACCGGTTTTGTTTTTCTAACGGAGTCTTATGGTTTTTGTGAATTATTAAGTTTTATAATCTCCAGGAGATCTGCAAACTTCATTCCACAAGCATTATATCTTATCTCGTTTTCTAGGATTTAGTAACTTATATAGAATGCCGCCGATTTTACGCGAGGTTGTCTTGTCTATTTTGTCAGGTTTTACAGGTTATGTATGAAAAGAAGATGATTTACATTCTGGAAGGGAAGCTTTGATTGTTCATTTTCTTGGAGGAAGATTTAACCTAGCCACCCTATTATCCATACCGAGCGAATCAGGGGAGTATTTGATTTCATTCTCTTTACTTTTTCACTTTTACATTCTTTACTTGAACATTGGGGACAATGTTCATCTTAAGTGTAAGGGGAGGGTAAAAAGATGATACCTTACATATGCACTTTCGCTTGAGTTTGCTTTGTTTGATGGTAGATGTGTAATAAAACTATGATAAATACTTGTTAGTGTAATTTTAGCGCCAAATTTAAAATTTTTTACAACATTTAGGAGTGAAACTTTAGCCATAGCAAGCGTCTCATGGATAGGAGATTGTATAACTAGCACATAACCGTATATTCAGAAAAATTTTCCACCTAAATATGTGAGGTTCGCCTTTAGATTTGATAGGAAAAGCATTTACTATTAGTGCTTATGAGTGTACCGGTAGCATTTAGATTCTAGAACTTGCGTTAGTGATGCATCCCGAGACCGCTAGTGAGACTACATTCGTGTGGTAGGATTTACTACATGATAAGAGGCATTAGGATCACCCTTGTGTTAAACCCGTATCATAATTACTTGACCATTTAAGTCATATTACTTGGCTAGTTAAGTCAACTAATTTTTCCCACACCCTTTGCGTTGTACTCATTTTTAGTACACGATACCCCTAGTACACCCCTCCGAGCCTATCTTTTCGTTTCTAACTTTAAGCATTTTACTTAAAGGAAGAATTTGTTACACCCCACTTAAATGTACACCCAAATCGCCTTAGCCTTCCGTGTATGCGCTCATTTTTAGTGCATTATTGTTATTTGTTAAACCCTAAGTTAACTTTATAATTGATTACATGGTTGCTAAGTCGAGTCATATCCTTGTACATATTGTTTTGGGACGATTGAGACTCATGAGTAAGTACTTATTTTATGGAGTAATGGGGAAGAACACCATTTATTACCCCCATATGTACGTCAAACCTAAAAGTGCTCCAAGTGTTTTGATTTTCTTAACGCGAGTCATTAGATTAGTTAAATGTAAAGTATGTAAAGATTCAAGTGTGAGGGAAATGTTCATTCCCTATGATGTATTATTTTTGGATGGTAGGGTAAGAGTGTATGCAAAAAAAAAAAAAAAAAATCGAAAAAATCAAGAAAAAGAAAAAAAAATAGAAAAAGGAAAAGAGAAAAAAACATACGGACTACCATCCCTTTTTATTCTATGTTCATTTTATATTTTTGTTATTTCTCATTTATTCGCTTAAGTCGAGTCTAGTCTTGGCTTAGCAACGCCATATTGTACATGTAATTAACCAAGATTGTTAACTCGCCACCAGTAAAACTTCCTTTATCCAACAAAACCGTATATTTCATATCCCTACACCTAACGTTACAACCCTTTAAAAGACCTCTTTGATAGTTTATCCTAGGTGCTTACGCCATGTGGTGGAGGTTTGATCCTTTCCCAAGCCTATGGTAATCTATTTTGCTATGACAGGTAGTGAGAGATATCTTCCGTTTCCATATTGTAATTTATACTTTATTACACCCGAGAGATGTGAGTATCTAAACACTATTTGTGAGGTGCTTGTGTATGACCTCCGTGCTTGTCTATTGGACTTTAGTGGAATGATTATTTGTTGTAATTACTTTTATATTAGTGTTAAATGACCCCTAACTTGTCTTTTGAGTAGAATAAAAGCGCATTTGCTCGAGGACAAGCAAATCTCAAGTGTAAGGGTATATGATGAGGCGAAAAATAAACCACTTTTAGGGGGTCATTTAAGCCCGAATCCGAATTTATTTGATCAAATATTGCCCTAAATCGTTCCTTTTGTGATTTTAGGTACTTTGGGAGAGAAATCTGGAAAAGGAAGCAATTCGGACGTTTTTGGAGCATAAAAGTGAAGAAAACGCCAAAGTCTTAATTTTCCATGCTGGGAACAGTAGGTGACGGCGTCAAGAGCAAAATCTTGACGGCGTCAAGAGCAAATTTCATGAATTTCCATGACGACCCAGAACAGATTTGACGGCGTCACGTAGGAAGGGCGTCAAGAGTAAAAGAGTCATGACGGCCTAGAAGTATTTAAGTCTTGACGACGTCAGAAGTGGATCTAGGCAGTCCGAGGAGAGTTTTGGCGGCGAGGTGACGGCGTCACATTGTTTGTCTTGACGCCGTCATACCTATTTTTCTATATATAGTTTTCTAATTTTCACACATTAAAGAGAGAAGTTTTGGGAGAAACCCTAAGTACGATTTTGGTGTAACTTTACAGGTTTTTCAAGGGTTCCAACCCCTTGATACCTTGCATGATTAATCAAGATAAGTGTTCTTCTAATTCAATCAATATGTCTATGTGTTGGTTGTTTATATCTTGTTCTTGTCTTAATTCTATCATGCTAGGCTAGATCTATCTTGTGTTTGCTTAGATCTAATGAAACCTAGATATTGATTATGTGTTGATTACTTGTTTATTCTTGTCTTGGATGAATGATTTATATGTTAGGCTTAAGAAAACTGGCAGATCTCCAAATGGTAACATGCTTGAACGTCTTAAGAAACATGAACCGAGGCGCACTAGGTCTTTATTGGTTGTATTTAATGCATGAGCCACTGTTTACAATCCCTATAGTTGTGCTGGGCATGGTGTAGGAGGAGATAAGAGCTCATAGAATTGGGGAGTTCTGTGTGCCACCCCATGAATGGTATTAAGGAATACGATCCGTCATCCATGCAATTATAACAAGTAATTAACGTGTAAAAGAAGTCTAGGGAGTAGTGAAATCTAAGTAAACACATTTTCTCCAATTACTGCTCACAACTTTAGTATAAATTAGTTTATTTTCTTTTCTAGTATTTTATTTTGATTGCATCTTAGTATTGGGTTAGTTGAATAGCAACTAATTCCGCCCAAATCCTTCAAACCCCGAGATTTTAATTGCTTTCTAAAAAATATAAAAATACAAAAATAATCATCCCTCACCTTTAGAACTAATATTTAGGCTTTCTAATCCTAGCGACACTATTCCTAAGCTGAACGATCAATCCCCCGGTACTTGTCACTATACTATACTACAACGATCAGGTACACTACCTGGTGGGGGTTGTAAGCTTCTCGAGATCCCTCGAGAGGTAAAGCCTGTTGCGATTCCCACGCATCACTCAACATAGCCACCTGGGTCTGAGGATCAGACCTGCTCTGATATCATGTTAGACTACATAATTCCCCGTAGGTTATTATTATTATTTAACCACAATATATAGAGTACAAGATATAAACCCTAACCTTAATGGACCCAACCCACAAGTCGGGCTTGGGCCAATTTATTCACTAATACATACATCCCTGCTAGACCGCTAGAGCCTGCGCTCAAGGAAGCACCCTCCTCGGGGATGAGGAGTAGAGATATCCACATAGAATTGATGAACCAGCCAAGGTGACATGTTCAGTGCTCGATAATATTGCTTCACAAATGCCTTCACCTTCTGCTAAATGTCATAACATATTTATATAGCATAAATCATCAGACTTACATAACAAAACTTTCATAAATAAATACGGTCTGTATGATCTGTTTCTCATAGCTAGTAGCTTAAGCATATATACATTCCAACCAATAACACAAAAGTAAAAATAAATTATTAATATGAGACTTCTCAAAAACCAAAAACTGCTGATAAAAAACACATCAAAATATAGAGAGCCAAAAAAAAAGTGAAGTACGTGCTAAGCATAAAGGTGGTTTTTTAGCCTTTTCACAATACGAAATTAGCATAGCATCTACAAAACTAGCATAGCGTCTTTGCACATGAAATTTCTAACTACGGGAAGAAGACATTATGTAACGTGTGCAAATCTCCAATACGTAAAGTGTGCAATCCCATACGTAAAGTGTGCAATACCATAGTCTCGTGTTCGAATCTGCTTGTATATAAAACTAATATATTATCGTGATTCATGCATTTGTTTTTAGCTTATGTATAGTCAAGTTACCCATTACAGTATTAAATATTTCAGGTTTTGCTATTTATAGTTAACTTTCATTTTGGATGTTTTGATAGTTTTGTATGGTGTCTTTTGAAATGTAGTTTCATTGTATTATGTTTGAGCTGAAATTTGTTTATATCTCCATATCTTCTAATGAGCTAACCCTTATTGATACTAGTATGCTACATTTTTACTAGTTCAAAATTTCAGAATGCAATTCATAATTGTATGTAATTTTAGGCTTCATCGTTTTATTTCATGTCTTCCTTTAATTCAAATAACTATGTGTATATTTTAAATTTTTAATATAAGGAGAAAGGCTAGTAAAAACTTCTAATCATTTCGGCCCTCCCAAGAAAAATTTCTAAGTTCCGTCTATGCACATATTGGTGTCTAAAATTAGAAACAATTTCACTCAAATACTCAATCAATCACCTCTTTTTGAAGTAGGCTCATAATATGTCCATAGTCCACGTACATAGGGATAATGAAAAATAAGCCAGAAATCCACTTTGTACACTAATCCATTCAAATAATAGACACATTGAAGAAGAGAAACCTCCTCCATTCCTACATACATTTGTACTATTAATCGACACACTGAAAGATGGAGGCCAATCAATTATACTAGAACGGTACCCGCGCAATGCGGCGGCGGGTACCGTGTGATTATATTTTGCGTTATTTGGTTACACGTTTAGTTATCTTCATGCTTTATAAGTAGAGATATTAGATATGGTTAAGCCAAATAATTTTAGTTTGAACAACCAACCGCTTCTTAACAAACTTCCTAACCAACCTGCTTCTTAACAAATTAATTTTGAAATCTTTCCATAATAAGCAAGAAAAAAGTTTGAATTTTAAGCCTTTCTAATTATAAAATAGTCTCAAATGCATTATAATGTAGTATAGATATTCCACATTTCGTACATACATTTCCAATTTTAGATATATCAGTGGAGCCATGTATGCTCTGTATGCATATTTTGAGATTTTCCCCCTAGCATGTAAACAACTGCGCCAATGGCACTGAAATGGTACTAAAGTTAACAACTTAAGTTCTTAGCTAGAAGCTTGGAACATCTATGATATATAGAATTTCATGATCAGCGCAGTGGTAACTAATGCTCTGATTCAGAAGACTGGTTGACAAAATTTAGTTGTGTCAGATATACTTGATAGTGTTGTCTGATATAAGAGAATGTTAGAGTTGTATTGTTTCTGTTTCTAGTATTAGATTTGGGATTTGTCCAAATCTTGCTATATACTTAAGATGTACTATATGTTTGAAGATTAATATATTTCACCTTTGCACAAAAAAAAAAATCTATGATATATAGAAGATGCTTAATATATTAGCTTACAATATCTAGTTTGTTGTATATTAAGGCTACATGCCTTGCATGTAAGTATATGATAAGAATTCTACTAAAAGAGAAGAAATAATCCCACCCTATCTAAGTTGGTCAAAAAAGTGGAAAGTTACATACTCCGTAATCGAAATCTGAAATATGTCCAACCATGCTGCTTGACTGCATGACTCTTATGCTAAGTTCCTTGCCGATCACATCGCTTCAGTTAATATTTCCAAAGCTTAACCCCAATTACGTAATTCAGATTACTTGAAAATGAGATTAAGGAAATAAACTAGACTAACTTCTAGCGACTTTTCTATGATTTAGTTGTTGAATTTTGTTAACTAGCTATGCAAGGACTTCCATGTGCAACTGAATTTAATATATACTTTTAAGTAATTGTTAAGAAATATAGCTTCACTCGCATTAAGTTTTAAAATATACTAGAAAAGGCTCAAAGAAGACAAAAAAGAAAAAAGTAACATACTACTGTCGCGTTGTTGCACAAACACATCGCGTATTAAGTATTGACACAATAGGTAAACATTTAGTCAACTAAATGGGTGGGTTGCGTAATGGGTCAAAACTGGTGATGTTAATGTGTGAGTTAGAACGTCCATGGCATGTTTCGTCAAGCCTCAAATACTTTACTGGATATTGTAGACAGCTAATGTGTTAGATGTGATTAAAAATAATAAAAATAAATTTTGAATGTTTTACCCATTCCATCTTTAGCTGCATTTCTTATTCGACCCATTTGACTAGTTATCAATTAAACTAAGCATGAATCCACCCATTATCATATAAATGAATTGAAACTGCTACGTGTAGTGTGAAGAGTTCACGAGATTTAATACACACCTTACTAATCGGAAAAAAAGAGAGGCTTATTTGAAGTTCTGTTCATAGAAAATATAGACCGCACCAAACAAAACATGATTTCATATTGTACAAACCAATATTGTCTACAAGTCTCAATTTTATCCACAACAATTTATTTAAAAGGACTATTTAGGCCTAAGCTCAATTCCCTCCACAATAAGACCTCTTTTCAAGGAATCATGCTCCTGAAACTTCATCTCAACTTCACCTTCATCTCCATCATCGTGGTAGAATTCACCCAACTCGATCTCCATCCAACCATTCTTTCTTGTAGTAGGAGCTGCATGTGTCCGTGCCTCAGCATGTGTCCATGCCTGTGGTTGTTTAAGATAAATGTTAGATTTCTCGTTTCTTATCCCACCAAAACCGACAGTTGTTTTTGCAGGCACATCAAGTCCCATTAAATTCCTAGTAATTTGAAACACAAGATACGCCACATAGATACTCTTTGGTGATAGCATCACACTTGGTATTATGCCGCAGATGTCAAGCCACTATACCCCTCTAAGTATTGCCACCTCGTCAAACCTAAAGCAATGGTAACATATGTAAATAAGCTTTGCTTATATCATTTTTAGACAAAAAGGTAAGGGTCATACGTAAAGTGTACAATCCCATAGTCTCGTATTCGAATCCGGTCATACGTATATTAAATATATCCACAAACTAACAATTGTTAGTTATACTTGACAACGGTTAATTTAACAACAAGTTACCCGTGTGATGCAACCTAGCAACATCTGAGCAAGGTTACTTACTGAATAATATACATATTTTAAATATGTATATTTAGCAGCATAGCACGCATTAGCAAATTATATTAGTTGTTTTATTTCTTTTCTTTTCTTTTATTTTTTTGAGAAATTTATTGATATGCAATAGCAGATAACAATATTGAAAAATGAGTTGCGTCAAAAAATCTCAAGCACCAAATGTTGCTCGTGAGATTGCTGACCAAGTGCAGGATTTGTTACAGGTAGTTGTTTACTTGTTTAATCTAACTTGACTCTTAAACTAAAGACAATAATATTGCAACTATAATATGGTTAACTGTACTGTTTTTGAAGAGGATTATACCAACTCTGCATAATGTCTTCTTTTTGTCACTGGAACTTTCATGTGAAAAGACACTATGCTAATATCATGAAATTTGGCAGTGAAAAAGCATGGCATATCAACTTATAATCTTATGAACACGTCATGTAATTGTCAGATGTTTCATATTAGATTTTTTTTATTTGTTATTGGTTGGAACATGCATACTTAAGCTACTAACATCTTATAGAATGTCCTTCACTTTCAATAATGGTATGTAATTCTAATGTATTTTTTGCTATTTGAAATGTTATAACATGAAGTAGAAAGTGATGGCTTGGTTATGTAGGATTACCTTATACTGAATAAGTATCCGTGGTTGATTCATCAATTCTACAAGAATATCCCTACATTTGGTCACCATATGGAGGGTGCCTCTTTAAGCAGCATGGACGTATGGTCTCTGTTAAAAAAACCCTAAACGACCAACTCTCTCTGGCGACCATCTACCCTAACTTTTTCTAATTGTTAACATTAAATCAACCTTATTCCTTTTGTTTCTTACATCGAACTGTTTAATTTACTGATCAAACATTGTGTTTTATCATTATCTTACTCAATTTGTTGTTCGAATTAAGAGTGGTTAAGGTTTTTAGTGAATCACATAGTTAGGGTTTTTTTGGTTTTCGTTTTTTTCGGATCGCTTTTTGGTTTGTAAGTCCATTACCCTTCTATTTAGTGTTTCTTCTA
The DNA here is from genome assembly GCA_030686995.1 of Artemisia argyi. Lineage (NCBI taxonomy): Eukaryota > Viridiplantae > Streptophyta > Magnoliopsida > Asterales > Asteraceae > Artemisia > Artemisia argyi. The sequence goes on from CM060697.1 coordinate 69,586,472, forward strand.
CTGATTCATTGGTTCCACTTATGCTATGGGTTGACTACTGCACTTCAATTGCTTATAAACCCTAATTTTTAACTAGGGTTTAAACCGATTGGTACTGGAGATTTGCCGTGAACTTCTTCTTGTTTTTCTATTCGTTTACACTGTTTTTATTGTTCGTGGGTTTGAGAGAGATGAATAAAGGTTTTCTTAACAATTTGAGTGGATCCAAATCTTTTAATGTTGCTGTTGATGAGCTTAGTCTAGGGGAGTTGAATTCAGACTCAATGATGAACCCGAGTAGTCCTCATGATTGTGATATGGTGGATAATGCATGGGCTGTTAAGGATGTTGGTGGTGTAAACTACCTTAGTCCTAATGAGGCCAATATTACTGATCCGAAGCAGGTGAAGCCGGTTTCAGTAGATCATGCTATGGCAGCTCCTAAAGTGGACGTATATCCTGAGAACCTTAGTGTTAATGTGACTAACAACTTGAGTGTTGTGGAGCAACCCTCTTATCAGGCTACTACTAATTCACATTGGGATGTTAGCCAATCGTATGGTATTGATAAGATTGTAGTCGATGCTTGTAAGGAGTTTGAAAATGCAATGCAAAAGGTTCAATTGAAGAATGTAGAGAATGCTTTGAAACAACCTTCTACATCATATGCGGGTGCTACTTCAAATGAACATAAGAAACACACATCTAACTTTCGTAGGCTGGAGTGTAGCAAGAAAACGAATGGTGTGGATCTTACTGTCCCTATAGAAGTTGTTGAAGATGTGAATACTAGGTATGAGAATACTCTTTATGGTTATTTCATTGGTAAACGCATTGCTTTTCCTGTCGTTGATTATTATGTACGCAATGTGTGGGCTAAGTATGGTATACATAAGGTTATGATGAATGCCAAGGGTTTCTTTTTCTTTAAGTTTAACTCGAAGAAAGGTGTTGATGATGTCCTTGAAAACGGTCCGTGGTTGATTAGAAATGTCCCTATTATTATTAAACCATGGACCTTGAACACCAACTTACTTAAAGAGGATTTGACCAACATTCCGGTGTGGGTTAAATTCCATGATGTTCCTCTTGCTATATTTTCTGATGATGGTCTTAGTCTTCTTGCTACATTGATTGGTACACCGAAAATGTTAGATGCTTATACTAGCCAAATGTGCAAGGAATCATGGGGCTGCAGTAGTTTTGCTAGGTGCTTGATTGAAGTTAAGGTGGATGAGGTACTTAGGGACAGCCTAACTGTTGAAATACCCCTACTTAATGGGTCGGGTACGACTATTGAGAAGATACGGGTTGAATACGAGTGGAAACCACCCCGTTGTGATACTTGTAAGATCTTTGGCCATACTCTGGTTGATTGTCCAAAATCTGTCTTACCCCCTATTCAGCCTACTAAGAATATTAATGGTCAAGGAGGGTTTACGAAACCTGCTGTGGGTAAGAAGTTCCAATATCAACCCAAAAAGCCTTCTTCTGAACCTAAGAAAGTGGATGTCGCTAAGAAAAAGGCTGCGGCTGTGCCTAGTATGAGTGGAACGCAGGTTACTACATCCAATCAGTTTGATGCCCTTAATATGGATGATACTGATGACTTTGGTATTCCTACTAAAAAAGTGAATATGGATGTGGATACTGGTGGTACAATGGGATAAATGAGTGGTAATTCATCACAAGAACCGCTTGTTAGTGATTCAATGGAAGCTTATGAGGTTGGTCCTACCCCTATTGATGCGAAAATTAGGGAGCTTGAAAATCTACTTATTGATGGGGAAGCTACTCTTGTGGATGATGATGGACCGATGGTAATCCTATTAAAAAGGTTGTTTATCCGGGTAATAAAAAGGATTTTCCGTCTACTTCTTCTGCTAAGAGGGCTAACCCATTCTCTAAGGTGGGAGAGATTATTGATTCCGACAGTGATGAAGAGGAGGTTGTGAAAACTTTTGACGAGTCTATGAACCTATTTGGTGGTGGTCATGATCGTGAAGAAGATTATGATGGTTATGATTATGATGACTATGCGGATCAGGTTTACAATCTTTCAGGGAATTTGGATGCTTTTTATGACACGTATGGTATCCAGCTCTAAGGCCTTGGTAGGAAGTAGCTTTGTTTTCATAGGAGTCTAATGTTATCTTTTGAGTAGTGGTTTATTTTCTTGTTTAGAGAATAGAATATTAGAATTAGGTTAATCCCCTTGATTTGCATTCCTATCATAACCGAAAATATATACAGATTACATAGCGTATTCCACAAGTCCATATTGGGCTGGGCTAATGATTGGACTAATAGTAAACAATACTGATCAAGCTATACTAAAATATACACGGCTAATACTCCCCCGTAGTTTGAACGGGAGGTCTTCGAACGTTCAAACTAGTGCGAAAATCAAGAAACAATGCAGCAGGAAGTCCCTTAGTAAAGATGTCAGCATACTGAAAGCGAGATGGAACATGAAGCACACGGACTTGTCCTGAAGCAACATAATCACGGACGAAATGAATGTCGATCTCAACATGTTTCGTACGTTGATGTTGAACAGGATTCGTTGATAAATATACGGCACTGACATTATCGCAATAGACAATAGTAGCAGTAGATAAAGGGTGATGAAGCTCATGCAAGAGATTGCGAATCCAAGCTGTCTCAGCTACTACATTAGTAACACCACGATACTCGGCCTCAGCACTAGACCGAGATAATGTCACCTGTCTTTTAGCAGACCAAGATAACAGATTGTCACCAAGAAAAACACAGTAACCAGAAGTAGACCGGCGAGTGACCGGACAACCTGCCCAATCCGCATCCGTGTAAGCAATAAGCTGAGTAGTAGAAGAAACATGCAGCTGAAGTCCATGATCAATAGTACCACGAATATAGCGTAATATACGCTTCAAAGCATGAAAATGTGTATCTCGAGGGTCATGCATATACAGACAGACTTGTTGAACTGCGTATGAAATATCCGGACGCGTAAAGGTAAGATACTGAAGAGCACCAGCTAAACTTCGATATAAAGTGGGATCATCAAAAGGTGTGCCATCAGGTCCAAGTTTGGACTCTGTATCAACAGGAGTGCGACACGGATTACATTTCTGCATATGAGCTCTCTCAAGAACTTCCTCAGCAAATTTGGACTGTGATAAGAACATACCAGACGCGGTGCGGGTAGCCGAAACACCAAGAAAATAATTAATAGAGCCAAGATCCGTCATCGCAAACTCACCATGAAGAGCAGTTATAACACGCTGTAAAAATGCAACAGAAGAAGCAGTCAAGATAATATCATCCACATATAGTAACAAGTAGGCTGTGTCAGATCCACGATGAAACACAAAAAGCGACGCATCAGTTTTGCTATGCTGAAAACCAATGCGAGTGACAAATCCTGCAAACCGCTGAAACCAAGCTCTAGGGGCTTGCTTAAGCCCATATAATGATCGCCGCAAATGACAAACATAATCTGGGTGAGCAGGGTCTACAAACCCAGGAGGCTGATGCATATAGACTGTCTCCGATAAATGACCGTGAAGAAAAGCATTCTTCACGTCAAGCTGATGAATAGGCCAATCACGAGACACGGCTAGACTGAGTACAGTACGAATAGTAGCTGGTTTGACCACTGGACTAAAAGTCTCATCACAATCAATCCCCTGCTGTTGACTGCGACCATTTGCAACAAGTCGCGCCTTATACCTGCTTAAAGAACCATCTGCATGAAACTTATGCCTGAAAAGCCACATAGAACGAACAATATTCACATTAGCTGGCCGGGGTACAAGCACCCACGTCCCGTTAGTAATTAAAGCATTATATTCATCTAACATAGCTTGTTTCCACTGAGGAATACGAAGAGCATGAATATGCGAACGTGGAAGTGGAGACACGGTAGTAACATGACAATTCATACGCTCGAGAGGTTTAGAAATACCGGCTTTAGCACGTGTGACCATAGGGTGAGTGTTGGTGTTATTGGGTTGCGGTATGGGTTGTGCAGTGGGTGGCGTAGTGGGTGTGGGTGGTGCAGTCGGTGGCGTAGTGGGTGTGGGTGAGGATGGGGTTTGTTGTAAAGGGCTGTTGACAGGGTGATGAGGAGCATGCTGGATAACAGGTTCATGAAGAGTCGTATCTATTGGGTCAATTGGTGGTTGATTGGTTATGGGTGCCTCGTTGACCATAGCAGGGATGGGACGGGTTGGTAAGGGTATAGTTTTTGTAGTATTCCAAAAATCATAGTGTGGAGATGTGTATTGATGTAGGGATGCAAAGGGAAATATGTCCTCATCAAAGCGAACATGTTGAGAAAGGATTATTTTGTTAGATGAGAGGTCAAGACACCGATAGCCACGGTGGTTAGCGGGGTAGCCAAGAAATACACAAGCAGTGGATCGTGGTTGAAGTTTATGTGCAACGGTAATATATGGATAACACAGGCACCCGAATACACGTAAATTGTCATATGATGGGGAGTGGTTATAAAGTTTAGTAAAGGGGACCTCATTTTGGATGGCAGTGGATGGAAGAATGTTTAAAATATAAGCAGCCATGTTTAGTGCTTCCACCCAATAGGAGGGAGGTATGCTAGCCTGAAAGAGCAAGGTACGTATGAGGTTGTTTATAGTTCTTAACATGCGTTCAGACTTGCCATTTTGTTGGGATGTATGTGGGCAAGAAAACCGAAATTGAATGCCAGTTTCGCGAAATAAATCATGAAAGCGGGTGTTGTCATATTCACCCCCATTATCACACTGCAAAGCCTTTATATCTACACCAAATTGTTTGTTTACATAAGCACGGAAAGCAATAAAATTATCATACAAGTCAGACTTTTTATGCAACGGATAGACCCAAACAAAGTGTGAAAAATGATCCAAAAAAATAGCATAATATTTAATACCACTCTCACTCGGAATAGGAGAAGTCCATAAATCCGAGTGGACAATGTCAAAAATAGATGCGACCTTCGACTCCGAAGTATAAAAGGGAAGCTTTATTTGTTTGCCTAATTGACACGCATGACACAAAGTGGACAACTTTGTTTTATTACATGAAATGAAATTACTAGACTCTAAACGACGAAGCACATCTTCACCGGGGTGCCCGAGGCGTCTGTGCCACGTAGTATGACTGAAGGAAAGCAAAGCAAATGGAGGATGCGTGGATGACTGTTGCGTAACTGGGTAAAGATCGCCCGTGCTATCACAACGGAGGAGAAGTCTGCCCGTCTGGTAATCCTTCACAGAAAAACCATAAGCGTCAAACTCAACGGAAACGTCATTATCACGCGTAAATTTACGAACAGAAATCAAGTTTTTAATTATGTGCGGGGTGACAAGTATATGATTAAGTTGTAATGGTTTATGGGAAGTGTACAATAAGCTATGTCCAGTATGTGTGACCGGTATAGAAGCGCCGTTTCCAACATACACAGACGGATAAATGCAAGAATTACTAACAGAAGTGAGGATACCTGTGTTGTCAGCCAAGTGAGAGGATGCACCAGTATCCATGTTCCAAGCGGGATCTTGTAAAGTCATAGTCTGAAAAGCTTGGGGAAGCATTGTAGGCTGAGACATATAAGCAAAATTCCCTGGTACAAACTGATTAGCATATTGGTTTCCATATGCTGCAAAAAACTGAGGTTGGGCCTGTGGTACGTTTGGAAGCTGTTGGGCTGGTAAGGCCATATTAGCCTGTGGTAATGATTGGGCCTGAAGAGTGTTGTGGTTAACTGGTTATTGGGCTTGTGATGCAACCGGGCCTGTAAACTGAGCAGGGATAAGACCAGGTTGACAAAATGAATAAGGATTAAATTGCATGCCAGCTAGCCCAAAAATAGAGTACGGGAAGGATGTATTAACATTGGTCGATGTAGTATTAGACTTGGGCGACACTTTATTATCCCGCACATCAGAATTACGTGCAACATTAAAACCCGATGGTTTGGAGCTGGATTCACGAGTGGGCTGAGACACACGAGTGCGTGAGTCGTGTGATCCGTGAACAAACTTACAACGGGAACCATAAGTACATGACCCACGTTGAAAGTTGCGACATAATTCACCACTTGTGTTTTGCAACGTACTGGTTTTGTTATTGGTAGCAAGGAGGACAGTGGGGGATGATGAAGTATGATTAGATGATGGTAAGGTATGGTGCGACATGTCACTTTCTTCCAAGAGTACCATGGAGCGTACTTGATCAAAAGTGGGAAGCTTTTCCCGATGACGAATTATACGAGCAACCTCAGGAAACTTAGCACGAACACCATTGATAGCATATGTAACAAGGCTCGAATCACTTACCGGGGAACCAAGATTAGCAAGTCGGTCGGCCTTCGACTTGATTTCTTGAAAAAAATCAGTAACGGATAAATTGCCAATCACCATATTACGGATCTCATTATCTAGTTGAATTACACGAGCTGCTTTATTGTCATGAAAGAGATCCCGAAGCTTTTTCCATACCTCGTGGGCTGAAGCACCATCATCAATGACCATATCAACTAACTTAGGGGAGATGGTGGAATACATCCACATGACGACAAGAGAGTCGTTAGTATCAAAAAAGGGATCCGGTGGGGAAGTGCTTGTAGAGGCGGTTGCTTCCAGATGCTTATGGACATCATAAGTTTTGCAAAAACGTTTAAAAAGGTTGCTCCAAGAGTTATAATTTAGTTTGTCTAGATCAAGGGGTGAGGGGATACACGCCTTGATGCTAGCGATTGAGTATGCTTTATCAATCGGTTGTTTTGGTAGTGTATTATCTCCCGTCATGATGCTATGACAAGAAGAAAGCAAAGCAATGCAAGTGTAAAGAAAAAAAAAAAATAGCGGCAGCAGTAAGAAAGCAATGCAAGGCGTAAAAGAATTTCTAGGGTTTAGGTGGAGGATCTTGAGGCTGTGATACCATATTAGAATTAGGTTAATCCCCTTGATTTGCATTCCTATCATAACCGAAAATATATACAGATTACATAGCGTATTCCACAAGTCCATATTGGGCTGGGCTAATGATTGGACTAATAGTAAACAATACTGATCAAGCTATACTAAAATATACACGGCTAATATAGAAAGTATCTTGTTATGTAAGCTTTTTCGCCTATGTAACAGGCTGAGATATGGGACTCACCCATATCCTTTGTACTTAATCGTTTTTTCGAGTAATATATTTACCGGGTCTTTGACCTTTTACCCAAAAAAAAGACGTATGGTCTTTGTTACTATACTCCTGTCCCAAAATAGTTTAAGAATAGTGCGATCATTTGAGCTTAAGTTATCATAAATTCATAATTGTTTTCATTTGGTTTTGTGATAGTGGTTTTTAGAGAGAGAATGAAAGACTAAACAAATTATAATATGGTTTTTAGTAGGTGATCAATGCTAATATTCGGTCTTTTTACTATGACGAAATGACGTCTGTCATCGGATAAATAGATGTGCAAAGAATCGCTAAATGGCGGAGTCAGTGTTCTAGCCATTGGATATTTGACCAGAAAGGATGCCAAAAAGGATACCGGAAAGGATAATATTCTAGAATATTTTACACATTCGTTATTCCTTGATCGATCACATCCGATAACAATAGTTACTCAATTTTAAATGACATGCACTTCTACACTAATAATGCTAATCATCTTACTAAGAATGCAAAAGCTCCTGGATCAACAAAAGCACGGTGAGTGAAAACTATGCATAGTTAGCTAAATCATGATACTTTGATGTAATACTTCTTTCTCACATATGTTCTCTTCATATTTTTAACCAGTGCAACTCCATGGTTGATGTAGTACAATTTTCTCAGCAAGCTTCCTAATAAGGCAGATGAATCCCAAGCAAAATTGGTTACTCGCAAGATTGCTGGCGAAAGGCAGATGGTTGTTGTATCTAACTTCAAATTTCGGGACTATAGTTAAACCGTAATTCCGGTATGGAATGTGTGTTTTATCATTTTTCTCGCAAAAGTTTTGGTTTTCAAAAATATCTACTATTGTTTTAGTAAGTATTTTAGCTGAAACTGATAGTCTGATACTTTAGCATGACATTGTCTTGAGAATTATCTTCACATTAAATCCAACCGTTGGCACACCATTCTCTAAAAACCTTTGTCTTAATCATATTTTAGTTACACTTAGAAAACATTTAATTGACTAGTAAGTTGAATATAATTTTATGCGATATATACTGATCAGTTTATCGTATATATACATCTTGCTTGGTATGAGATAGTAGCTGATTTGACACTACAGTCAACCAAAACGGATAACTCTGATATCATATTTTCCAAACTGCCCAGTTATTTTTGCGATTGTCAGTATTTCTTTGATTTGATCGCTTTATACTAGTGGCAAAATGAACGGGTCATAACGGTCTGGGTTAAAATGTAAGATATGTTATGCTAGAAGAAAATAAACTGAAGGGTTGAGAATGGTACCAATACAGATCATCACAATTTTTCGCACTCATACAAAGTAAAGTTACATTTTTGTCTTATTAGTGAAAATACGGAACAGAGTAAGGACATGGACATGGTGATGGATAGGGAGTAGTCATTTGTGGTTGTTTGCAAGTACTCTCCTTCTTTGCTTCGGCTTTTTTCCTCTCTCTTTTTTCTTCCTTAATTTGTTTTTCTTTTTTTACTTCCTTTTCGACATCTTCGACTTTAAATTTGACTTCCTTTACTTTTTTCTCGACTGAGGATCCATCAAGTACGTGAAACATAAGAAAGATAGTACAAACAAATGAGTTAGATATGTAATAACAACAAATAGCTCCTAGCCCAATCTTGTTAAACTGAGATAACATACCTTTTTTGGTGGACATTTTTGATATCAAATAACTCACGCCTGCACTCACAATTGGATTTATAGCACTTAATATCCACTGTACTACTGTGGATTCGATCCCTTTGCCACCTTTCTGATTGCAACAATTATTACAATTGTTTTTGTTGTTTCCTGAATCCATGATTTTTTTTTCTTTCTGTCAATGCTACTTTACTATATGGTATGATAATAAAAATGAATAGAACCATCGTACCACCATCACACGGTGATGGGGATGGTGTTCGAACAAACACTTACCATTGTCTGTTGCGTATTTAATATAACATTTTCCTAGGTACATATTACCCCAAGTCGAGGCCTCACATTCAGATCTCAACCTCCCGCTGGCCTCTGAAGGACAATCTTGACAATCACTTGCACTCAAAGAGTCAAATCTTGTACACAATGTGCAACACCTTGTATGCTACCAAAATCTCCCTTACGAAAGTATTGGTTGTTCTCAGAAATTAGATTTGCCAACACATTATCTATGCTGCTCAAAACATCTGAACTAGAGCCACCGGATGGGCCACACTTCCTGGAAGCCTGCATCTTGTCCTCAACACCAAAAAATGATGTATTGTCGTATTTCACCAAACATCCTTCTAGTTGTATGGTTCCACCAGTCGAAACTGGACAAGTTGTCTTGAGTTGACTTACAGAGTCAGCCACACAATCTTTGCATTAGGCTGAATTAAGGTCGCTTCGACACTGGAAGAGGCCATAAACATCATCGCACTGTGAGTTTCCTGCAGGGGAGATTTCAAATTTATTGAAATTACATAAAGCGGCTGAGTCAGCTAAGGACGAGAATAGCGAGTTGACATTCGAATCGTAGGGAGACATCGAGGCAAAAGAAATTGGTGAACAATCAATATAGATGTTAGAGTTTGCGGTAGAAACTGTTATGAGGGATACTATGAGAGAAAATACAGGGAAAAAGAGGGAAATAGCTTGTTGTAGCATTTTTATTGTATGTAATTCAAACCTGTAGTGACTTTTTTAAGGGGCGGTGCTGAGAACGTCAAAAAAAAATTAGGCCCGGCATGAAAAGAAAAAAAAAAGTGCCCCTATAATGGGTATAAAGGGTTGGGCCTAGTACATATAATGGGTATAAAAAGTACCTCTATAATGGGTTGGGCCTAGTACATATAATGGGTATAAAAAAATTTAGTGCCCCTTAGTGGGTTGGGCCCGGCTCGGTTGCTGTTGCTGCGCCAGCCCAAAACCGCCCATGTTTTTAAGTATGTGTGAGAGTCAGACTCATACACATTCGTATCATATATAAACACAATTGTCGAGTTCACCCAAGTGTTGGGATATCCTTGATATGTGACGTCAAAGGTTTTGTAACGAAATTGTCCAACCTAGTATGTAAAGTAAAAGTGAAGATGCTATTCTGGATTTTTAATTAAACTAGACATGCACTGTAGAAATTTGAGCAAGGTAAAAGTGGATTTACAAAGAGAGTTAAATTCCCTATAACCTCTAGTTCGTACCCCCTTACAACTCTTCAAACAGCAACGAACAGCTTCTCTAGACAATATAATTGGTGAAGGTTCTTTGGGTAACGGAAAGGTATATTGATACCAGTCGGTGGAAATATATATATGTACTGTGCTTATGCACTAACACTTGTTTTATCCTTCAGACCATGGATGTGTTAGATTTTGGGTGTGTGAGCGGTAATAATCAAACAATATAATAGTTTTTGAATCTTGTAGAGATCATTTTCATATTTAAGTATCTCGGACCTTATATGCATTGAGTATCACGCAATCCTTAATTGGATAATTAAGGGAATTACACTTTGTTTGTAAGGGATGAAAGAACAAAACAATACACATAAAGTTGTTATATAAGTTGTGTTTGGAAGAGATCAAAATCTGTTATATCAACACAACCGAAAGTTGGTTATATTTGGTTAAAATCGGTTGGAGGAAGAGTCGTAATTGTTGGTAGAATTTTTATTTTGTAGCGGAAAAAACGGTTCGAGGGAAAAAGGGAAAAACAAGGGGCTCTGCCCTTTGACCCTGCGAGCATGGACGGACCCACATGTATGCCGGGTGTGGCACGGGCTACACCCGATTTTAGGTCACGAAGTGGAAAAAGATTTCAAAACTGACGTTTTTGTAGTATGTCTAACCCCCAAACAGTTTTTTGCTACTTTCGTTTCTTAAGGTGTAACTTTAGTTAGCACAACATTTCTTTTGTGCAACACCCTCTTAAAAATCCTGGGTCCGTCCCTGCCTGCGAGGCACTGCCCCTTGATCCTGCAAGGGGAGCGGCCCCCTGAACCCCGCACCTATTTGTGACGATATCAAGCTAGCTAGAACGAGTGTGCACTCCGCATCTCCTGACTCAACTATGAGCTAAATATGACTAAGCCCTTGACCTCGATTAAATCACAATTACACAAAATATAAGTGATGACACTAAATTAAATAATATTCTTCCCCCATTTTAGTGTAATCCTTTGATCTACTAAAGTAAACAAAACAAACCAAACTCATGCATAAATAAAAATGTCATATAGATTGAATTTTCACATAGTATATTACATATTCTAAATATTCAAGAATCAGGGTGTCCCATGGATTGAACCTTTCAACTCGTTTGAATACACGAAGATAATATACACATAAGTCTCTACAAGATTCTAATGTATATATACTAGACACTATTATATGTCTTGTGTGCATATCCTTTATAAGCATATAGAAAGTCAAGTCCTAGCTTCTTGAAGTGGCAAAACTCCATGCTCATAAAGGTGGTTCCTTTGGTCTTTCAAATGCAATGCAATTTTTTGAAAGAACTATTAAGAAGATAAACTTCAACCTAAGCCTCTTGCAGTCTGAACACATACTTTGGGATGATACAATGTGTTCCAATGTTTAAGTGTAAGCTTTTAGCATTGAATTCAACTTCTAACATTGTATTAGAAGGGAATCGGGTGTCTCACAGTTAATCCTTTGGTTAAGTGATCCGCAAAGTTCTATTGATAACATACAAAATCACAAAAATCACTTGATTCGTTATTAACTAACGAACCATGTTGTGTTTAACAGCTAAGTATTTAGACTTTCCACTATAAATTTGGTTATATGCCTTAGACAAAGTGTCACCACTAACACAATAGAAACAGGAGATATCGGTTTTGACCATAAAGGAATCTCATAGATGAGGTACGCTAACCATTCTGCTTACTTTCCAGCAACAACTAAAGCTACAAGTTCACTTTCCATCGATAAATCAGTAATGCATGTTTGCTTCTTTGAAATGCATGAAATGGCACCTCCATCTACCAAGAATACCAAACCACTAGCAGAAGAATGATTTTCACTATTGGTTATCCAACTTACATAAGATTTATCTTCAATAACCGAAGGAAATCCGACATGGTCCATACATAATCCATAGACCTAAATACTTGATTATTGCTTCTGAATGATGACTACTAGGGTTACTAGTAAATCTACTCAATTTTCCAACAACATATGCAATATTTGGCCTTGTGTTTGTCATATGATACAACAAGCACCTTATATCCTTTGAATATTCAAGTTGATTCATAGATTTACCCATATTGGGAATTAGTTTATTACCTTCCTCCATAGGAGTACTAAGTGGAGCAAAATCTTCACAATTAAACTTCTTGATAATTTTCACAATGTAGTGAGATTTTGTAATTGTAAGACCTTTGTTCTCATGTTTATTTCTTATTTCAAGATTCACGTTGCCTCCCCCATATCTTTCATAGAAAATGTTGATGACATCTTTAGTTTTATCAACTTGTTTTTTTGCCAATACCAAAAATCAACATGTCATTAATATACAAGCAAATGATGACACCTTTACCACATTTATCAAATTTTCGGTATACACACATGTCTGGTTGATTCAACACAAATATAATGATTTAATTAACTTACACATCTTATGCTCATTAATAACAAATCCTTATGGTTGCTTCATATATACCTCCTCTTCCAAATCACCATTTAAAAATGTTGCTTGAAATCCATTTGGATGATCACAAGATTGTGAGTAGCTAGCAGTGGAGATACGAGCAATTGATGCATACATATCAAAGTAATCAGTCCCTTCATTAGTGTGATCTGACAGATAGTTAGTCCATACTAACACTTAAATGACTCCCTTCAGCTACAACAACAACAACAACAACAACAACAACAAAAATAACATACCAAATACCGTCGGGGTAGGGTATGGGGAGGTAGGGATACTGCTTCCAAGAAAGCCACCAACAAGTGTAAGTGTTTGGGTGAGAGAGAGAGAGAGCTTAGAATATATTGTAAGTGTGAAAGTGTGCAATAACAAGGATGAAAAGACTAAAAGACAAAAGATAGAGGCAATAGACATGAAAACAACAAAAGAACTTAGGAGAAAAGGACAAAAATAGTGATAATCCCCGATTTATACATATTTTATATAGCGATATTTGTTAGTTTCTTAATGTTTCCTATGGACTTCGGATACTTAATTGCATGAAAATAAATTTCATGTCCAATCGACAAAGAGTCTCCACTATCAAGATAAAGCACAAGCCTTGGAGTTAAGTCTGAGCTAAAGTAACAAAAAGTCAAAATATAACCAAGCGCGCCGATCTTTTATCCAAGTATGGTCAGTTTTGGGAGCTGTAATCATTCCCATAAATCCGTGTCAGCATCGCAAGTGCGGCGATCTTTATCAACAAGAGCGCTGATCTTCAGTTTAATTATAACCTTTTAGCCCGAAGAAAAGTAATGAAGCACGCCGATCTTTTCTACAAATGCAGCATACTTCAAAAGCTGACCAGTCACAGTCAGCCTATAAAAAGCACCCGAATCCACCAAAATCACAACAACTACGATCCCAACTATTTCCTACATTTGTTTACATCATATCTCAGTCAATAACATCAACTGGAGTGGGCGTGTGAAGAATAATCTTGGGTATACGATGAAGTACAATTTGGGAATTGGTATAATCGATCACTAGTGATGGTAGTACAATCATTGTATCTGATTCCAAGTTGTATGTTTATCTTTACATTTCATTTTGTTACTGTTATCATGATCACTAAAGCCATGTTAGGCTAAACTCTTTGTTGTTACTTGGATATGTTTATATAATAAAGTGTATTTGGCTATGATATGATCTGTCATGATTTCTTATTTATGTTAAGACCTTGTTGTGCCTGAAACTCATTTACATTGTTTATCAATTCTGGTTATACTTATTAATTGGTAAAGGTCAAAAGAAACCAATTGATATTATATAATTATTATAGTATGTCCATGTGCCTTGATCAATTGGTTGGAGAAATCCGCTTTTGTTAAGTAATAAACAAATGAGTTTTTGGTGTTGTAATTACCTCTGTAAACTTGTGAAAACATATTTTCTTGATAAAAACATAACTCTTGAGTCAACGAGTTAATTTTTGAAAGTGTCATTTTGACGAAAATAGCCATTCGTGAATTGAACTTGTTTTCACCATTAAGATCATCCCTATCATTGAGTTATATAAGATGTCCAAGTAATCATACTTGTCCCATATTTGAATACTCTTCCAAATAGCCGTTATTTCCACCATTTGCTTAAACACTTTCTAAAAATCAATCTAAGTAGTTTTCTTGATAAATAGAATAATCTCAATCCCTGTGGAACGACCTGGTCTTGTCTAAACTCTTTACTATAAACGAGAGTTATACTTTTACCCGTATGTTTTGATATTCAAAGAAATGGTAGAACTAGTATATAAAGTTAAAGCTTTCGAGAGACATCAAACATATAAAAGCAGAATCCGCAAAGGGAACACAATAAATAGAAGATAAAGAGCTAAAGAGACAAAGGGGACACGAGCATAAGCATAAAAGTATAAAATCAAAAAAGAAAAAACACATAAACATAAAAGGGTAAGAGCACCTAGAAAAATGCAAGCAAAGTGTTAGGTGCCTATATTGATATCACACAAGTAAAGAATGAGATAGATATAAGGATTGGTTGATTACAAGATATAAGAGAATTATAAAAGCAAGAGTTTCATTAGAATATCAAAATAACCAACCAAGTTTAAGGCATCATAAGCCTTGTATTTATAAGAGGGAAGCTAGGGCAACATTCCCTAGTCCCTTTCATCATCTCAACGTGGGCTTACAAAGCCTTTTGGGCTTTTACAACTTGCCCATTAACATAAACATAAACATAAATAATACTTAAGCAACCTATTACAAAGTGTAATGACCGAGACTTGACTAAATAATAAAGTATGTTCCCAACAATCTCCCCCTAAGGGTCGGTCATCACGGTTGCTGGACGTCTTCATCTTTGTCTTTAACTTGTGACACGTAAAACTTTTGACGTCTTCAAAAAAATGTTGTATAATGAATGTACTTGATGAGTGCTCAAACACTCATCGTTTTTGATATATTTAAACTGCCAAAACGCACAAAAACAATCAAAAAGATATCAAAATACTTAAATTATCCCAGGGATTGTGTTTTATGTGTTTTAAAAGCAAAATGTGCGAAAACAAAGAAAAAACGTACAAAGTTTGCAGTATTGGCAGTTTCAGTCTCCCAAGTTTCAAAACTTGTCAAATTTAGTCCCTAAGCATTTATTTTGAAAGAAAAAGTCAACCCAAGGCTTTGAAAGTCAATTTCACAAAATATTACATTTGGGTTGCAAGTTTTCCAAAATTACATATTTAGTCCCTAAAAAATCCAAAAATGGCAAAAGTGGTCCCTGGGAATTTTTGAAATTTGGAAAAAGTGGAAAAGTGCAAAAATTGGTCCTTGTATTATTGGCATTTGGCAACAATGGTCTTCATGGTTACTTTGGGAATATTACAACATCAGTCCCTCAACTTTGGAGGAATTACAAAAATGGTCCTTGTGCACTAAAACAAACCAACCGGACCCTTTTTATTTAACCCAAAGCCAAAACCCAATCCAAGCCACAAATCTGATCCAACACCTCCCTAGGCCCAGTCCACAAACAAACCGGCCCACTCCTTTTTTCCTAATAAGCCACGGGTCAAACAAGTCAAAGGGTCAAAGGTTTGACCCTCCTTCTTCCCCAACATGCCCGCGCAAAACCAGGGCATACATCCGCCCCCCTCCTCACCTTTTCACAAACTCTACCCCCCACAATTAATAGCCTCACCAAACAAACCCACCACCATTAATTCCCTCAACAACACCCACCAATACCACTAGGAATTGCCCCGTATGAGTTTTGGCGCCAAATCTTCAATCCAATGGCTAGGATTGATCTATGCTTAATTAAATGGATGGGATTTGGTCAGAGGGTCAACAAAAAGACCATGGGTCTCTCAGAATTCAAAATGATCCCATGTGAAGGCTTTTGGACCTAGTTATTAGCTCGTTATATATAGTTTAGCATAGAGAAGCTTGTAGTGTGTAATTTTCTTAGTTTTTATGTAGTTTCAGTTTATTTTCAATGTATTGTACCTTTTATTATCAATGAAAGTTTGGTTTTAAGTTAATTCTCATTTTCACTTTTCAAAGTCTCATTTTCAAATTCTCAAGTTCTAATAAAGTAATCTAATGTGTGTTTAAGCTACTCATAAGCTTTCATAAACTAAGACAATAACTATTTGAAAGCTTTTCAGGCTTTAATCAGTACCATAACTCAGTTTTCAATAATTGCTAAAAAATCAAGAAAAAAAAATGAAAGGCAATGGTTGAAGAAGCTTGGAGCACAGTGTATTTAGGATGGCTGTGGGTTAGGTACCTCAGGGGAGGGCATTAGGCTTGGTTAACTTGGTTCATTGGTCCTATTCAGTTGCTTGGAAGGCTTATGTGAGCCCTTCTCTTCATTTTTACTCTCTTAGGTAGTTTGGTTGTGTGTTACTGCTTTATTTACTTGAATTATTGGTTAATTTAGTAGTTGTGTACAATAGATTGTGTGGAACACTTGTTTGAACCTAGTTTTCATCTTTAACTGATTTTTAAGGGGTGTTTGGTTTTAGATTGTTTGCCTTGTTCTACTTATTCATTTGTGCAAGTCTGTGTTTCTACATGTTATCTAATTGAATATAAGCTCAGGGAAACAAGTGATTTGGTAGCAAAGTTAGCAAAAGTCAAAATCACAAAGAAATACTCACCACAGTCAACTGTGGTGAGTTTTGAAGTGAAAAATCCATAAAACCATTTCACAAGTTGGATTTGTTACTTAATTTATCTTTCATACTGCTTAACATATCATTTCAGGTCATTAAATCAGCTGTATAAGTTCATATAAGTCAAAGCTCAAGTTTTGTTAAAAGTCAAAAGTTCATTACCTCAGAAAAACCAAAAATGCAATGAATTTTCTAGAATTTTATGTTTGATATTAATCTGTGAAATTTGTTGTGGTAATAGTTTGTCAGTAGAAGTTTAAGATCCTATGGGTATTTTATTTTTTTGATTTTTCTTACAGCTTGTGTATAAGCTCAAAGTGAGCTGCAGGGCAAGCTCTTGCCCTGTCTCAGCAGACCCAAACCACCCACCCAACTTTGGTGGTACTTTGTGACTGACCCAGTGGGTCCCACACCTCATTCTTGGTTCCATACAACCCCCCTCCTACCCAGGATTAAGGGTTGACCATTTGTGTGACCTTAAGACCAGTGGACCCCACCTTGTTTGACCCCAAAAGTCTGTCCCTCAACTGACTCAGAATCCAATTAAGCCAAGTGCTTATTTTGGTCTTTTAGCTTATTTCCTTGGCTTATTTGTGTGTTTCTTGTTTAAAGTTGTTCATAGTACTTGTTTATATCTGTTTTCACCAGACTGGACCCCATATAAGCTCATTTGAGCTTATTTCACTCTTGGTCAATAAAAGTCAACTGTTGAGGCTATAAGCACTTGAAGTGCTTATTTCCTTGACTTCAGTCAATCTCACTTCACAAAAGTTGTCTAATAAGTTGTAATAAGCAGTTTGGAAAAAGAAAATCTCAAATAAGCCCAACTTAATAGAAGTGATAGCTTCTATTTAAGCCATTTGGCTTATTCATCAGCTTATTTATAAGCAAATTCCATTTTTACAATTTTCCTAGGCTTCTGGTGTGTTAAAACTATTTCTGTAAATTTTTCAGATTTTTCTTTTGTCATTTAGTATTTTTCTTAATTAAAAGTACTTTTTAGTAATTATTAAATAGTTAAAAATTAATAATAATTAATTAGTAAATCAGAAAAATATAATTTAAAATTTTAAATTAGTTTTTAGTTATTTTTAAGTTTTCCAAATTTTATTTTCACTTTTCTAGTGTAATTTTATAATTAATTATAATTTAGGTTATTTTAAATAATTAGAAAGTAATTAATAATTAGTTAATAATTAGTAATAATTAATTAAATAGTATTAAAAATATATTTTCATTTCTAAAATTAGTTTTATAGTATTTTAGATTTTTCTAAGTTTAATTTTTAATTTTCCAAGTTAATTTCATAATTATTTATAATTTAGGTTAATTTAGTTAATTAAAAGTAATTAGAAAAATAGTATTTAATTAATAGTAATTATTTAATTAGTGTAAAAATTAATTTTAAATTTCCAAAAATTTTCTCTTATTATTAGGTTTGTAAAAAGTAAATTTTCATACCAGTAGCCTTTCCAGATCACCGTTCTCACATTTTTGTACGTTTGTCCACGTCTTCGGCAAACGTACGGTTTTTAAGTTTTAGGTGATTTCTTCTCGATCTAAGTTCCAGTAATCATTCAAATAGCTTTCCTAAGCTATTTTTGTTAATAATATCCAAATAATTCTCACAACAAACCCTTTTCTGTGAATAACACCCGATTACGAATACGCTAAAGTCACATTTCACACCTCAATGGGATTTAACGACCCGGTGATACATTATATTACCCGGAGTATTGATCTAGGCTATTTGACTTAGTTGACCATTCTTTGGTTAATTTAAGTTAGGTGGTTTAGCACCAATCAATTTATGGCGCCGCTGCCGGGGAGGTGTGCGCGTTTCTGTAGCATCTTTCGAGATTAGTGTTATCTCACCTCACTCACTGTACAAATACCATCACTTGTGAATATTTTCAAAATCAAAACACATAAAAATGTCATTGACACTTTTCCTAAAGTGTTGAAACACCAAAAAAAAGTAAAAAACCAACAAAACATATCGTAACGTTTTCTGATTCGGTTTTCTTTTAAGGTGATTCTTGAAGAGAAACGAGTCTGGATTACGGGACGATAACAAAAATATTGTCCAAAAAGTTTTTATCCCTAGTGCATGCGCACTCGTTCTTCAAGGTCCACTAGCCCATTACGTGAGCTGGTTCGGAAACCTCGAAGACCTCGTAGACGTTCTGCACCAACAGTCGGATCTGAGATCCGTACTGTTCCACCTCCAGCTGTCATCATGGCAGCTGAACCCACTATGAACGAGCTTCTCCAAGCACCCGTCGAGGGTTACGGAGATGCTATCGTTGTTCCAACAATCATGGCCGATAATTTTGAGCTTAAAACAGGATTAATAAATCTGGCCACATCACGTCAATTCTACGGTTATGAGAGGGACGATCCTCAAGATTACATTCGATGGTTCAATAAAATCACATACACCATCAAATGCAAAGATGTCCCCTGTGATGCAATCAAACTTCTTCTCTTCCCATTCTCCCTGGAGGGACAAGCCCGGATTTGGCTTGAAAAGCAACCTCCACGATCTATTGAGACATGGGAAGATCTTGTGAAAAAGTTCGTGAATGAATTCTTTCCTCCTTCCAAAACCACAAGTCTCAAGAACGAGATCATGAAATTCACGCAGAAATTTGATGAATCCTTTAGTGAGGCATGGGATCGTTACAAGGAATTGCTCCGAAAATGCCCTCACCACGGTTTCTCCGATCTCATGACACTTGATACTTTCTACAATGGTGTAAGCCAATCCGATCAAGACTCTCTAAATGCCTCCGCTGGAGGTAACTTCTTGAATCGCACCACAAAGGATGCTTTAGAGATCATTGAGAATAAATCTAAGGTCCGCATTCCCCGAAGCAGATCGGTTGTTTCCCAAAGGGATGTTGTTCCTTCTTCTTCATCACCCGTGGTTCAGTCTAGCACCGATGCTAGACTTGACAAACTCACGGAAGCTGTCAATGCATTTGTTCTCGCCCAAAGCAAGAAAGATTCTTCTCCTTCTCCACAAGCTGAAATCAAAAAGATAGAAGTTTGTGTAACTTGTGGTGGTCCACATTCATATTATAATTGCACTGCCACTGAAGGCAATCCATTCGAAGTAAATGCAATAGCCGGCAATTCCAACCAAGGAGGTAACCAATACCGTCCTCAAGTGGATCCAAATTACCGGGCTAGCAAACAGGGTGGACCACCCGGTTTTCCTCAAAATCCAAATAGGTTTAATCCTAATCCACCAAGGGGGCCTAATGTGCAAAATCAAAATCCTGCCCCCGTCAATCAGTACCCACCCCAAAGGGGTAATCAAGGGTATTCAGCTCCAAATTATCAAGATCCCCTCCCAAACGAGCTCAATAACTACATCAAAGTTAATGAGACCAAAATGAGGGCAATGCAAAATCAAATCTCAAATTTGAAAAATGATTTCCAATCATCAATAACCAAACAGGGTCAAGAGCTGAAGAGTGAGTTGATGCAAACAAACAACAAAATTGATCAAAATCAAGGCAAGATTGAAAATATGCTTGCCAGTCTTATGAATCATCTCACTCCACCCTCTACATCAGGAGGTCTCCCGGCTAATACAGTTGTTCACCCCAAGGGTAAACTCAAAGCTATTACTACACGAAGTGGTAAAGCTTATGAAGAGCCGCCAGTTCCTCCTATTCCTCCTCCTCTTTATCCCGAGGAAGTTGAGATTGAGCCTGAGGCAACTACGGACAAGGTGCAATTTACTAGCCCACGAAGTACCGCACACGTCCACCCTCAGGTTGTTCCAGAAATTGTACCAAAATCTGGACTTGTACCAAAACCGGGAGTTGTATTTGAACCATCAACAACTCCTGGAGAGAACCCTAAATCCAAACCTTCACTACCATACCCGTCAAGACTTAATGAGCAAAAGCTCCGCGAAAAGGCTAGTCACCAAATGGATAAATTTTATCAAATCTTTCAAGATTTGCATTTTGACGTTAGCCTTGCGGATGCTATCATCCTGATGCCCAAATTCGCATCGATGATCAAGAACTTGTTAAGAAACAAGGAAAAATTGTACGAAATGGCAAAAACTCCATTGAACGAAAACTGCTCAGCAGTTATCTTAAAGAAGCTTCCTAAGAAGCTTGGAGACCCTGGGAGATTTCTCATTCCATGTGTTTTCCCTGGGATGGTTGAATGCTTCGCCTTAGCTGATCTTGGCGCTAGCATCAACCTGATGCCTTACTCAGTGTGGGAGAAACTCTCTCTTCCTCAACTTACTCCTACGTGCATGACTCTCGAGCTTGCCGACCGTTCAATCTCTCATCCTCTCGGCATTTCCGAAGATGTATTCGTGAAAGTAGGAAAGTTCCATTTCCCCGCTGACTTCGTTGTTGTTAAGTTCGATGCTGACCCACGAGTTCCTCTCATTCTTGGGAGAGGATTCTTAAGGACGGGTCGTGCGTTAATTGATGTGCACGAAGAGGAAATAACTCTTCGTGTTGGTAATGAAGCTGTAACCTTTAACCTCGATCAAACTTCGAGGTACTCCTCCAATTATGACGCCGAAACGGTTAACCGAATTGATGTCATTGATATTGCGTCTGAGGAGTACGCTCAAGAGGTTTTAGGTTTTGTCGATGATTCTCCGAGTGAAAACTTCACTCCATCTTCTCACCCCATTATTGCCAATTCTTCTCCTTCCCTCACTCCGTTTGAGGGAAGTGACTTCATCTTAGAAGAAATTGAGGCCTATCTCAACAGTGATTCGACTCCCGATGGAATCGATAACCAAGAGATTGATCTCGAGGGGATATTCTCACGCTTGAAAAGTTATTAAACGAAGATCCCTCTCATCTTCCTGTTCTACCACAAACACTTCATAAGGAGGAAGTCAAAAATGTTGAGAAAACTGATGACTTTCCTGCGGTTGAACTTAAGGACTTGCCACCTCATCTTGAATATGCATTTCTGGAGGGTGATGATAAATTGCCCGTCATAATTACTAAAGACTTAAGTGTTGAGGAAAAGGCTGCTCTTATACAGGTTTTGAAGTCTCATAAGCGAGCAATTGCTTGGCGTCTCTCCGACATCAAGGGCATCGACCCTGAGTTTTGTACTCACAAGATATTAATGGAGGATGACTTCAAACCTGCGGTCCAACATCAAAGAAGGGTGAATCCAAAAATTCACGAGGTTATCAAACAAGAGGTTTTAAAACTTCTTGATGCCGGATTGATTTACCCTATCTCGGACAGTCCTTGGGTCAGCCCAGTTCACTGTGTTCCAAAAAAGGGTGGCATTACTGTTGTCACAAATGAGGAAAATGAGTTAATTCCAACTCGTTTGGTTACGGGGTGGCGCGTCTGCATTGATTATCGTAAATTGAATGACGCCACCCGTAAGGATCATTTTCCTCTGCCCTTTATGGATCAGATGCTCGAGAGATTAGCGGGGAATGAGTACTATTGCTTCCTCGATGGTTTCTCGGGTTACTTTCAAATTCCCATTGACCCGCAAGACCAAGAAAAGACCACTTTTACGTGCCCCTATGGAACTTTCGCATATAAACGTATGCCATTTGGCTTATGTAATGCTCCGGGCAGGTTTCAAAGATGTATGATGGCCATTTTTTCCGACATGATCGGGAAAAGTATGGAGGTCTTTATGGACGATTTCTCGGTCATTGGGGATTCGTTTAAATCATGTCTCTCCCATTTAGACAGCATGCTAAAACGTTGTGAAGACACAAAGTTATGTCTAAATTGGGAGAAGAGTCACTTTATGGTCAAAGAGGGCATTGTCTTCGGCCATAAAATTTCAAAAAATGGGATGGAGGTTGACCGAGCCAAAGTGGACGTCATTGCAAAATTGCCTCATCCCACAACTGTGAAAGGTGTTAGGAGCTTTTTGGGTCACGCCGGTTTCTACCGTAGGTTTATTCAAGATTTTTCTAAAATCGCCCGGCCTATGACCCATCTCCTCGAGAAGGATGCTCCTTTTATCTTCTCCCCTGAGTGCATCGAAGCCTTTGAAACATTAAAGAAAAGGCTTACCGAGGCACCGATTCTTGTTGCCCCCGATTGGGACTTGCCCTTCGAGCTCATGTGTGATGCTAGTGATTATGCTATAGGGGCAGTCTTGGGGCAACGCAAAACAAAACATTTTCAGCCTATACACTATGCCAGCAAGACTATGACCGAGGCTCAAAGTCATTACACCACCACTGAAAAAGAATTATTAGCTATGGTGTATGCTTTTGAAAAATTCCGGCCATACTTGATTCTGACTAAAAGCATAGTGTATACGGATCATTCGGCTTTGAAGTATCTATTTGCAAAACAAGATGCAAAGTCGAGACTCCTCCGATGGGTTCTCCTCCTTCAGGAATTTGATATCATTATTCGTGATAAAAAAGGAGCTGAGAACCTAGCTGCTGATCATCTCTCCCGTCTTGAAAACCCTCACCAAAATGCTTTCGAGAAAGGAAATAAATGAAATATTTCCTCTCGAAACCCTCAATGTGGTTTCATTTCGTGGAGACTCGATTACCCCATGGTTTTCCGACTTTGCAAACTATCTTGCGGGTAACTTCATTGTGAAAGGGATGTCGTCCCAACAAAAAAATAAATTTTTCAAAGACGTAAAACATTACTTTTGGGACGACCCCTACTTGTTCAAGATATGCGCGGATCAAGTCATCCGGCGGTGTGTGTATGGTCAGGAAGCCGCTGAAATCTTAAAGGCTTGCCATGCTGGTCCCACGGGGGGCCACCACAATCCCAACTACACCGCCAAAAAGGTGTTTGATTCCGGCTTTTATTGGCCCTCGATCTACAAGGATGCCCAAGATTTGGTCAAGTCCTGTGACGCTTGTCAACGTCATGGGAATATTTCACAAAAGAATGAAATGCCTCAGAATGCAATTCAAGTTTGTGAAATCTTTGATATCTGGGGCATCGACTTTATGGGGCCATTTCCATCCTCTCACAGCAACAAATACATACTCGTGGCAGTTGACTATTTGTCAAAATGGGTTGAAGCGAAAGCTTTACCCACAAATGATGCCCGAGTAGTTGTGAAATTTTTAAAAGCTCTTTTTGCCCGATTCGAAACTCCACGTGCTATTATTAGTGATCGTGGTACGCACTTCTATAATGACAAATTTGACAAAGTCATGCAAAAGTACGGTGTGACTCACCGTCTTTCTACTGCGTACCACCCTCAAACGAGTGGACAAGTCGAAGTGTCCAATCGGGGCATTAAAAGAATCTTGGAAAGAACTGTAGGTGAGAATCGTGCATCGTGGTCGGACAAATTAGATGATGCACTTTGGGCTTTCCGTACGGCTTACAAAACACCCATTGGGTGTACGCCTTATAAACTTGTGTACGGGAAAGCGTGCCATCTTCCGATCGAGCTTGAGCATAAAGCCTATTGGGCCCTCAAGCATGCCAATTTCGACCTCAGAATGGCGGGTGATCACAGAAAAGTTCAACTAAATGAATTAAACGAACTTCGTGATCAAGCTTACGAGAACTCTTTGATCTATAAACAAAAGATAAAGAAGATTCATGACTCAAAAATCAAAAACCGCATTTTTAACGTTGGTGATCGAGTCCTTCTTTTCAACTCTAGACACAAGATCTTCTCAGGAAAGCTCAAAACCCGATGGACTGGTCCATTCAGTATCACAAAAGTTTATCCTTATGGTACCGTCGAATTATCTCAAAATGACGGTCCTAACTTCAAAGTGAATGGACATCGGTTAAAGCACTACTTTGGAGAGGACGTACCATCCATGGTCGTCCCGGATCTCCAAACTTTCCCCAAGGACAATTGAATTCGGGGATAGAGTCAAGCTAGCGACTCGATGATCAAAAAATTAGCAACAATACGGGTTTTCACCCGTATCTCTGATTCTTTCTATTTTCTACCACCTAGTGTGGGGGAATGGCCAACCCCCCGCTGTTTGAAAAAAATGTATATATGTATACAAAGTTCTCAAAAAAAAAAAAAAAAAAAAAAAAAAAGTTGTTATATATATAGAAATAAAGTGAAATTTGGTATGTCCACAGTTAGATTCGAATCTTGGCTTTTTACGTTCATAGCTTCGGCATAATAGCCGGGACTTTGAATATTGAGGACAATATTCATTTCTAAGTGTGGGGGGGGGGGGGGGGGGGGAATTCTAACGAATTTTATCAAAATATCTTTCAAGTACCCCCGTTTTTGGCCAAAATTTTCAAAATTTTTCACTTTATTTCACAAATTTTTGTGGTAATCAGTCCGCCAGGTCTAACCGACAAAGGGACTGGCTAATCCAGGAGCAAACGGCTCTTGGTAAAGATAAATCAAATCCGTTGGCGGCTTCCAATTTGCCCAAAATTGTATGGTTCCTCAGCTCCCCATATCCCATAAAGTGAATGAGTTGGCTAGCCCGCAAGATTATGGCTTGTGATAAAGGCAGTGGAAAATCCATAATTGGTAATCAGCTCACCAAGATGTTGACTAGGTCCATCAAGATGCTGGCTAGTCCAGGAGCAAACGGCTCTTGGTAAAGACTTAACAAATCCGTTGAAAGCTGGTGGTTTGCTAAAAATCACACGGTTATCAGGTGTGCCACAGTTCTTACACCTGGCTACTCCAGAAGTGATGGCTTTTGGTAAAGAGTTTAAAATCCATCAAGTTTTCTAAAAAGATTGCTAGGGACTAGCAATAGTTCAGTGTGGGGGATTGATGAGTGCTCAAACACTCATCGTTTTTGATATATTTAAACTGCCAAAACGCACAAAAACAATCAAAAAGATATCAAAATACTTAAATTATCCCAGGGATTGTGTTTTATGTGTTTTAAAAGCAAAATGTGCAAAAACAAAGAAAAAACGTACAAAGTTTGCAGTATTGGCAGTTTCAGTCCCCCAAGTTTCAAAACTTGTCAAATTTAGTCCCTAAGCATTTATTTTGAAAGAAAAAGTCAACCCAAGGCTTTGAAAGTCAATTTCACAAAATATTACATTTGGGTGCAAGTTTTCCAAAATTACATATTTAGTCCCTAAAAAATCCAAAAATGGCAAAAGTGGTCCCTGGGAATTTTTGAAATTTGGAAAAAGTGGAAAAGTGCAAAAATTGGTCCTTGTATTATTGGCATTTGGCAACATTGGTCTTCATGGTTACTTTGGGAATATTACAACATCAGTCCCTCAACTTTGGAGGAATTACAAAAATGGTCCTTGTGCACTAAAACAAACCAACCAGACCCTTTTTATTTAACCCAAAGCCAAAACCCAATCCAAGCCACAAATCTGATCCAACACCTCCCTAGGCCCAGTCCACAAACAAACCGGCCCACTCCTTTTTTTGCTAATAAGCCACGGGTCAAACAAGTCAAAGGGTCAAAGGTTTGACCCTCCTTCTTCCCCAACATGCCCGCGCAAAACCAGGGCATACATCCCCCCCTCCTCACCTTTTCACCAACTCTACCCCCCACAATTAATAGCCTCACCAAACAAACCCACCACCATTAATTCCCTCAACAACACCCACCAATACCACTAGGAATTGCCCCGTATGAGTTTTGGCGCCAAATCTTCAATCCAATGGCTAGGATTGATCTATGCTTAATTAAATGGATGGGATTTGGTCAGAGGGTCAACAAAAAGACCATGGGTCTCTCAGAATTCAAAATGATCCCATGTGAAGGCTTTTGGACCTAGTTATTAGCTCGTTATATATAGTTTAGCATAGAGAAGCTTGTAGTGTGTAATTTTCTTAGTTTTTATGTAGTTTCAGTTTATTTTCAATGTATTGTACCTTTTATTATCAATGAAAGTTTGGTTTTAAGTTAATTCTCATTTTCACTTTTCAAAGTCTCATTTTCAAATTCTCAAGTTCTAATCAAGTAATCTAATGTGTGTTTAAGCTACTCATAAGCTTTCATAAACTAAGACAATAACTATTTGAAAGCTTTTCAGGCTTTAATCAGTACCATAACTCAGTTTTCAATAATTGCTAAAAAATCAAGAAAAAAAATGAAAGGCAATGGTTGAAGAAGCTTGGAGCACAGTGTATTTAGGATGGCTGTGGGTTAGGTACCTCAGGGGAGGGCATTAGGCTTGGTTAACTTGGTTCATTGGTCCTATTCAGTTGCTTGGAAGGCTTATGTGAGCCCTTCTCTTCATTTTTACTCTCTTAGGTAGTTTGGTTGTGTGTTACTGCTTTATTTACTTGAATTATTGGTTAATTTAGTAGTTGTGTACAATAGATTGTGTGGAACACTTGTTTGAACCTAGTTTTCATCTTTAACTGATTTTTAAGGGGTGTTTGGTTTTAGATTGTTTGCCTTGTTCTACTTCTTCATTTGTGCAAGTCTGTGTTTCTACATGTTATCTAATTGAATATAAGCTCAGGGAAACAAGTGATTTGGTACCAAAGTTAGCAAAAGTCAAAATCACAAAGAAATACTCACCACAGTCAACTGTGGTGAGTTTTGAAGTGAAAAATCCATAAAACCATTTCACAAGTTGGATTTGTTACTTAATTTATCTTTCATACTGCTTAACATATCATTTCAGGTCATTAAATCAGCTGTATAAGTTCATATAAGTCAAAGCTCAAGTTTTGTTAAAAGTCAAAAGTTCATTACCTCAGAAAAACCAAAAATGCAATGAATTTTCTAGAATTTTGTGTTTGATATTAATCTGTGAAATTTGTTGTGGTAATAGTTTGTCAGTAGAAGTTTAAGATCCTATGGGTATTTTATTTTTGTGATTTTTCTTACAGCTTGTGTATAAGCTCAAAGTGCGCTGCAGGGCAAGCTCTTGCCCTGTCTCAGCAGACCCAAACCACCCACCCAACTTTGGTGGTACTTTGTGACTGACCCAGTGGGTCCCACACCTCATTCTTGGTTCCATACAACCCCCCTCCTACCCAGGATTAAGGGTTGACCATTTGTGTGACCTTAAGACCAGTGGACCCCACCTTGTTTGACCCCAAAAGTCTGTCCCTCAACTGACTCAGAATCCAATTAAGCCAAGTGCTTATTTTGGTCTTTTAGCTTATTTCCTTGGATTATTTGTGTGTTTCTTGTTTAATGTTGTTCATAGTACTTGTTTATATCTGTTTTCACCAGACTGGACCCCATATAAGCTCATTTGAGCTTATTTCACTCTTGGTCAATAAAAGTCAACTGTTGAGGCTATAAGCACTTGAAGTGCTTATTTCCTTGACTTCAGTCAATCTCACTTCACAAAAGTTGTCTAATAAGTTGTAATAAGCAATTTGAAAAAAGAAAATCTCAAATAAGCCCAACTTAATAGAAGTGATAGCTTCTATTTAAGCCATTTGGCTTATTCATCAGCTTATTTATAAGCAAATTCCATTTTTACAATTTTCCTAGGCTTCTGGTGTGTTAAAACTATTTCTGTAAATTTTTCAGATTTTTCTTTTGTCATTTAGTATTTTTCTTAATTAAAAGTATTTTTTAGTAATTATTAAATAGTTAAAAATTAATAATAATTAATTAGTAAATCAGAAAAATATAATTTAAATTTTTAAATTAGTTTTTAGTTATTTTTAAGTTTTCCAAATTTTATTTTCACTTTTCTAGTGTAATTTTATAATTAATTAGAATTTAGGTTATTTTAAATAATTAGAAAGTAATTAATAATTAGTTAATAATTAGTAATAATTAATTAAATAGTATTAAAAATATATTTTCATTTCTAAAATTAGTTTTATAGTATTTTAGATTTTTCTAAGTTTAATTTTTAATTTTCCAAGTTAATTTCATAATTATTTATAATTTAGGTTAATTTAGTTAATTAAAAGTAATTAGAAAAATAGTATTTAATTAATAGTAATTATTTAATTAGTGTAAAAATTAATTTTAAATTTCCAAAAATTTTCTCTTATTATTAGGTTTGTAAAAAGTAAATTTTCATACCAGTAGCCTTTCCAGATCACCGTTCTCACATTTTTGTACGTTTGTCCACGTCTTCGACAAACGTACGGTTTTTAAGTTTTAGGTGATTTCTTCTCGATCTAAGTTCCAGTAATCATTCAAATAGCTTTCCTAAGCTATTTTTGTTAATAATATCCAAATAATTCTCACAACAAACCCTTTTCTGTGAATAACACCCGATTACGAATACGCTAAAGTCACATTTCACACCTCAACGGGATTTAACGACCCGGTGATACATTATATTACCCGGAGTATTGATCTAGGCTATTTGACTTAGTTGACCATTCTTTGGTTAATTTAAGTTAGGTGGTTTAGCACCAATCAGTACTTTTCTCTAAGTCTTTGTTCTTTGGTGATGATGTTGTGATTGTGTTATGAAGTAGTCTGCCGTTCATCACTCCTGCGTCTGTGGTGGTTGTCCGCCATTCCAACATGCTCATACATCTTTGGACTTAGTCTTTCACGTGCACGAAGTTCCTTTTCATACTCTAAGATCTTTAGTCTTTATACTTTGCATATTCTTCTTTTTGGCGTAGAATCTTTCTTTGAACTTTGTGGTGCATAGATCTTTGGGGGAGCTTTCATTTGCTTCAAGATGTATGTATGAGCATGCTGAAATCTACCATCATGGAGGTGATGTACCTGTAGATAAACAGTTAGCAATAATCAACCGGTACTTGCAGATAAGGAAGTAGAGTTCGTCAACAGCATATTGTGAAGACTCCTTCTAATCCTTATCCATGTCGTTCCCATATCAGATACTCCCGAAGGAGCTTACGAGACCTACTAAGTAGCTCAATGACTGGGTGAGTCGCTGGGGATCACTCCACGACTGTAGACCGCTATAGAACCACCGCGAACACTAAGCGTAACCCTTGTGGGGTTACCGAAGTGACCTGCTGTCAGGGCTGTTTGAAGTTGACCCTGGCAGGAATTTCCATTCAATCATCGAGAAATACATTTGTAATTCTCTCATAAACGTTCTCGGCAGATTGCTAAGATCTGCGAAGGACTCGATAATTTACAGCTGGTGTCCATTGATGTAGAACACCAGTTGTATTAATACTAAGTGTTCCTAAGAGATCTTTGATGTATCTCATGGTTCTAGACTCAATAAGTGCACACTTAGGTTTCCTATGCGGAGACTAGGGAGGGGTCTCCTGCTTCAATATCAACCATCTCTAAGAGATGAGTCGATAGATTACACTGGTTCTCCGTGAGAATGAAACAAGCTCTTTTAAGAGAACTTGAGTGGTTAAGAAGGTTTAGTGCATTGCGTCACTGGGTCCATGACGACTTTATCTTCAATACCGGTGTCGCCTTAGCAACAACCAGTAGCATACGAATTGAACCCGGTGTCTGCCCTAAGATTGAACATATGGAGGGCTATTTCTTTTCACCCTTTTCTTTAATTTTCTTTTTAATTCCTCAACTCCTTCTTTCCATTTCATTCTTTTCTCCTTTTTTAGTATCATACCTAAGGACTTCTAATTCTAACTATTGGTGATGTCCTTGGGTAGATCCCTCTGGCTCTGGTGGATCATAGGACGGTTTTACCTATCTTAATCACCTTATAACTCCTTGATTAACCGACAGTAGCCAAGAAACCTTTGATTGAAAATCTCTCAAAGTGTTTGTGATAATCAAATATTTTGGTTAACACTTTGAGAGTTTTATACACTTTTGAAGGGCTCCCCCTTCACATGTGCTCATAAGTATTTAATAAATTTGCACATGCGGGAGGAGCAAGCACTTTTTGGATTGATCCACTTTCAGTGAACAAGACCGATTTGAGACACGCTTACATCACTAGTTAGACTAGCTTGAAGTTATTACCCGGCCTGGTCAAGTCCACATAAAGTTTCTCGAGATGGTACATTTCTACTAGGACAAATCCTTTTCGAGACACGCTTACGTGGTTAGTTAAAGAGATCCATTGTCAACTTTTAGGTGACAACTAGCTCTAGTAACTAACTTGATGTTATTACCCGTCGAGGATAAGTCTTTTCGAGATTAGTAACTTTTATTGTTTCGTCAATTCCTGGGTCAATTCTGAGTCTAGCTCGCACAAGATACAACTTTTAGCCTTTTGACTACTTATATTTTAATCACTTTTCCATTTTCTCCCCGTAAAAAATAGCATATAAAATGATGTTTTTGACAATCTTTAGATTAAAATATGCCTTTTTGAGTCTTATGAGGAGATTCACCAAGAACTTTAGATTTTTTTTGAACAAAGTATTTTAGTTTTGACAAGTGCTCCCCCTCAACAAGTGATTAGGTCTTATTGAGGTGAAATACTTGTCCTTTTAAGCAGAATTATGTAAATCATAAAATATTTGATTAATTCTACTCAAAAGTAAGAAGCCTTCGCTCCTTATATTAGGATTGAGGCACTGATGCGTACCTCAGGGTCCTTTCTTTACAAGTTCGGGTTGTACACTATAAAGCGTGCACAAGCCGTTATGAATAATAGTATTGACAAATCAAATCAAAATCTTACAACACTTCTACCATTCTGGTCTCTGAAACGTCAACACGGGAAATCCTGGTATGCCTCCCACATAGCTTTCCAATCTCCTTATCTGATCCCTACGCTTTAACCGGTTCTCAATCCTTGTAATGAGTTTGCGAGCTTGTCTGGCCTCATCGGTGTTCCACCTTTTGGTTTTGTACAGTGCAACATCATCTAATCTGCCTTTGATTCCATCTCTGACGAACTTAAGGGTTTCATCACAGAACTTGTGGATCTCATCATAAGCCATGAAGCAGTTTCGACGGTTGACACTGTGGTATGTGAACCCAAATGCCGGATGCTTGATCAAGGTGTATTGAGATTCGTGTTAAAGGTTGGGGATGTTGTAGAGATTAGGTTTTGTGAGATTCAGCTTCTTCTGATAACTTTCCACTCCAAGTTGAAGATCTTCTACTCGCTCTCTGATGACTATTTGTCGTATGAAAATTAGGAGAGCTGTGATAAAGGCAAGCTGCATTGGCTTGGGTAAGTTGCAAAGCTTTCCTTGGACTTTGAGTAGATACATATCTTCTATGTCATTGAGGAGCAATCGTGGAAAGTCTGACTCGGAAAGCACGTACTCTTGTTCATCAAGTCTTTTGAGTATGATTTGGTTGAGAAAGGAGTACCCAAAGTGAGTGACTGTCAAAATGAACTGAATGGAGACAATCTTCAACTCACTTGTCACATTACCCATAGTCTGATTGAGTCTGCTGCTTCGATAATACTGTGCCCGGTTATCTGGCCAATGATGTATTCCATAGAGTGTGTTCCAGTCATAGTCAACAACTTTGTCGATGAATAAGTCAGAGGCTTCTTCTTCGATGGCATTGTTGAGGAATCTGGCTGCAGGGATTGAGAAGGTAAGTGATGTGGCGTACTTCGTTTCTATCTTGCTTCCGTGTTGTAGAAATTCCAAGTCGTTGTTGAAGAATAACTTGTATGGGATTTTCTCTTGTTTCGGCTTTCCAACCAAGGGTAGAGGTTTGGTCCAGTCAGTGTAGTAAGGCCCTTTCTTCTTTGAGTAGTAATCAATGTTGGACTCGGGATTTAGCCAGTCGATGTCGTTAGACATTGCTCGGGCTATGTTTTCCAGGTGATACTCGAGTTCAACAGAGTTGGCCGAGCGGTCTTTCAACAAGTTGAATGCAGCATTCTTTATCCTTCTCAGCTCTTTCTTGCTCATGTTCTTTAAACCATAGTCCCTCTGCAGAAGTTGTGCATATTCTACTGTGTGGCCATCTTGTGGTGATTGATTTTCTGCAAGATGAGGTTGATTAACCATTTCATCAAACCAAGAATATTCAGCCATTTTGTCTTCGTCCAGCCACTTAAGAATCTTTTTCGGTTTCTTAGGTTCGGTGCTTTTCGAAGAGGTTTTAAGTTTATGCTGACGATGTTTTCTTTTCCTTTCTTTCTTCTTTATTGATGACGGTTCTGGTATATCATCTGGCTGAGGGAAATCGTCTCCGCCGGTGTACTCAAAGTGATCATGGGCTTTAGGACCGGAACCTGATGCCTTTGGTTGTTGAGTAGATGTTGTGGTAGTAGGAGTTATGACAGGTTGTTTGTGTTGAGATGATGGTCCTTCAGCTTGCTTTTGTTTCTTAGCCTGTGAGTTCGGATTTTGGTCTTCATCATCTCTCTGACGTTTCAGCTTGTCGGCCTGATAAGTGGGAATCGCACCAGGCTTTACCTCTCAAGGGATCTTGAGAAGCTTACAACCCCCACCAGGCAGTGTACCTGATCGTTTTAGTATAGTATAGTGACAAGTACCGGGGGATTGATCGTTCAGCAAGGAATAGTGTCGCTAGGATTAGAAAACCTAAATACTAGTTCTAGAGATGAAGGATGATTATTTTTGTATTTTTATATTTTTTTAGAAAGCAAGTAAAAATCTCGGGTTTTAAGGATTTGAGCGGAATTAGTTGCTAGTCAACTAACCCAATACTAAAGATGCAATCAAAATAAAATACTAAAAATGAAAATAAAACTAAATTAACTAAGGTTGTGAGCAATAAGTGGAGAAATTGTGTTTACTTAGATTTCACTACTCCCTAGATATCTTTTACACGTTAATTACTTGTTATAGTTGCGTGGATGACGGATTGTATTCCTTAATACCATTCATGGGGTGGCGCACTTAATTCCCCAATCCTATGAGTGCATACTTCACTCCTATGTCGAGCCGGCTAAGAAGCTCCTAACATGGGATCATTAGAATTTACTCATGCATTAAATACAACCAATAAAACCTAGTGCACGTCAGTTCATGTTTCCTAAGACGTTCAAGCATGTTACCATTTGGAGATCTGCCAGTTTTCTTAAGCCTAACATCGAAATCATTCATCCAATACAACCATAAACAAGTAATCAACACATAATTAACATCTAGGTTTCATTAGATCTAAGCAAACACAAGATAGATCTAGCCTAGCATGATGGAATTAAGACAAGAACAAGATATAGACAACCAACACATAGACATATTGATTGAATTAGAAGAACACTTATCTCAATTACACATGAAAGGGTTCAAGGGCTGAAAACCCTTGAAAAACCTGTAAAGTTCATACTAAGTTCGGCCTTAGGGTTTCTCCAAAACTTCTCTTTTTTTTTATGAATGAAAATTAGAAAACTATATATAGGAAATTGAGGCTGACGGCGTCAAGACCAAATTGGTGACGCCGTCATCTCGCCGCCATAAGAATTCTCGGACTGCCTTGATCTACTTCTGACGCCGTCACGTTATAACTTTTTCCAGGCCGTCACATATTTTACTCTTGACGCTCTTCCTTGTGACGCCTTCATTTCTGTACTGGGCCGTCATGAAAATTACTCTTGACGCCGTCAGGATTTTCTTCTTGACGCCGTCACCTACTGTTCTCAGCAAGGAAAATTAAGACTTTGGCGTTTTCTTCACTTTTATGCTCCAAAAACGTCCGAATTGCTTCCTTTTCTAGATTTCACTCCCAAAGTACCTAAAATCATAAAAGGAACGATTTAGGGCAATATTTGATCAAATAAATTTAATTCCGGCTTAAATGACCCCCTAAAAACGGTTCATTTTTCGCCTCATCATATACCCTCACACTTGAGATTTGCTTGTCCTCAAGCAAATGCGCTTTTATTCTACTCAAAATAAAAGTTAGGGGTCATTTAACACTAATATAAAAGTAATTACAACAAATAATCGTTCCACTAAAGACCAATAGACAAGCACGGAGGTCATATACTAGCACCTCACAAATAGTATTTAGATACTCACATCTCTCGGGTATAATAAAGTATAAACTACAATATGGAAACGGAAGATATCTCTCACTACCTGTCATAGCAAAATAGATTACCATAGGCTTGGGAAAGGATCAAACCTCCACCACATGGCGTAAGCACCTAGGATAAACTATCAAAGAGGTCTTTTAAAGGGTTGTAACGTTAGGTGTAGGGATATGAAATACACGGTTTTGTTGGATAAAGGAAGTTTTACTGGTGGCGAGTTAACAATCTTGGTTAATAACATGTATAATATGGCGTTGCTAAAGACTAGACTCGACTTAAGCTAATAAATGAAAAATAACAAAAACATAAAATAAACATAGAATGAAAAGGGATGGTAGTTCGTATGTTTTTTTTTATTTTTTTTTTTATTTATTTTTTTTTTTTTGCATACACTCTTACCCTACCATCCGAAATAATACATCATAAGGAATGAACATTCCCCTTACACTTGAATTTTTACATACTTTACAATAAACTAATCTAATGACTCAAATTAAGAAAATCAAAACACTTGGAGTACTTTTAAGATTAACGCACATACGGGGGTAATAATATTATGTTCTTCCCCATTACTCCATAAAATAAGTACTTTACCCATGAGTCCCAATCGTCCCAAAACAATATGTACAAGGATATGACTCGACTTAGCAACCATGTAATCAATTAGATAGTTAAGTTATGGTTTTAAACATATAACAATAATGCACTAAAGATGAGCGCATACACGGAAGGCTAAGGCAATTTGGTTGTACATTTAAGTGGGGTGTAACAAATTCTTCCTTTAAGTAAGATGCTTAAAGTTAGAAACGAAAAGATAGGCTCGGAGGAGTGTACTAGGGGTTTCGTGTACTAAAAATGAGTACAACGCTAAGGGTGTGGGAAAAATTAGTTGACTTAACTAGCCAAGTAATATGACTTAAATGGTTAAGTAATTATGATACGGGTTTAATACAAGGGTGATCCTAATGCCTCTTATCATGTAGTAAATCCTACTACACGAATGTAGTCTCACTAGCGGTCTTGGAATGCATCACTAACGCAAGTTCTAGAATCTAAATGCTATCGGTACACTCATAAGCACTAACAGTAAATGCTTTTCCTATCAAATCTAAAAGCGAACCTCACATATTTTGGTGGAAAATTTTTCTGAATATATGGTTATGTGCTAGTCATACAATCTCCTATCCATGAGACGCTTGCTATGGCTAAAGTTTCACTCCTAAATGTTGTAAAAAAATTTAAATTTGGTGCTAAAATTGCACTAACAAGTATTTCTCATAGTTTTATTACACATCTACCATCAAACAAAACAAACTCAAGCGAAAGCATATATGTAAGGTATCATCATTTTACCCTCCCCTTACACTTAAGATGAACATTGTCCCCAATGTTCAAGTAAAGAATGTAAAAGTGAAAAAGTAAAAAGAATGAAATCAAATACTCCCCTGATTCGCTCGGTATGGATAATAAGGTGGCCAGGTTAAATCTTCCTCCAAGAAAATGAACAATCAAAGCTTCCCTTCCAGAATATAAATCATCTTCTTGTCATACATAACCTGTGAATCCTGAGAAAATAGACAAGACAACCTCGCATAAAATCGGCGGCAACCTACATAAGTTACTAAATCCTAGAAAACAAAATAAGATATAATGCTTGTGGAATGAAGTTTGCAGATTTCCTGGAGATTATAAAACTTAATAATTCACAAAAACCATAAGACTCTGTTAGAAAAACAAAACCGGTAAAATTTCCAGATTTTTACACGTGACGCCGTCAAGAGTTAACTCGTGACGCCGTCAGAAGTGATCTGCAGAAATTCTTATGTTAAGTTTCCGGAAAATTTCTGGAAAAACATGGTCCTACTTCTTGGAAAATCCTGCAAAACTTCATTATGACTCAATACAAGCATTTGACTCTAACAAATACGAATATACATGTTCATTTAATATTGTGGAGAATCATGATCGGTTTGTTTCTTGAAAACATATTTGGGGTTTCCCCTTACACTTATCTTTTTGCAAAAATACTTTTAGGTGGAGTTAGGACTAGGCCAAAACAACAAAGTAAAGTATTTCCACTATTTAATTGAGAAACATGATCTACCAACAATAAAAATAAAGCATGCATACGGAAGCAAATAACAAACAAACGAACAACATAAAAATCACACGAAACGAAGAACATTACCACAAGCACATTCAATTATTTCAAGTAAACGTAAACATGAAAATAAAATTGTTCAAGGCCAACAGAGGTCGCATCCTAAACTATTATAGCATCAATTGTTTCAAATTACACAACCATCAATGAATTGTTCAGAAATAACAGACATCAAAAGAGATCACTGGGGAGGAGGACCGAAACGCTAGTCATAGCCAGGAGGGAGGTGTCCGGTGTATCCGTAGGGAGGGTAGTCAGTCTCACGGCCGGGGAATGGGTCAATCTGCAGATGAGGCTCAAGCTGATCACGGGTGGAGAGGTGCTGCATCTGGCGGATTGTGTGATCATACATCCAATCAAAGCGCTGGTCAGTGGTGGTCCGCCATGCGTCCACCTGACCCATCCAGGCACCCTGGTGTGCCTGCCAGTCTCCCCGACTCATGTGTCGGTAGTAGTCAGCTGTCCCCTCCTCATAACCCTGGAACTGATGCTGCTGGGGCCCTACCTCATCATCATCATCATCCTCATCATCAGGCCCCCCTGCCTAATACCAAGTATAGGTCCCATTCCTCTCTAGCATCACGATGC
Organism: Artemisia argyi; assembly: GCA_030686995.1. Taxonomy (NCBI): domain Eukaryota; kingdom Viridiplantae; phylum Streptophyta; class Magnoliopsida; order Asterales; family Asteraceae; genus Artemisia; species Artemisia argyi. Next base: position 69,623,947 of record CM060697.1, read on the forward strand.
TCATCTGCCTGAGGGATTTAGCCCTCACTACCCTACAAGCCCCACAGTCACTCAAGTATCCCATGATTGGAGGAGTAAGAAGATCATAGGAATGAGCCAACCGGGTCACGAACATTCCCCCATACACCTTATCGATATCCCTCTCACCCACACTGGTCCTCAAATAACTAGCTACCCAAAATGGGATGTTACAGTAGACATCCGCTGAAAAGATGGTGTACAGGTAGAAAAGATCTGAAGCAGTGACACGGTGAGTGGTGCCATGACGTCCTGACAGGCTGTATGTGATGCATCTATGGACCAACCTAACTATGGGGTCACTGATGGATGCTGCCCCAGTAGTCGAGGTGTAAACCCCGTCCCCAATGGTCGGCCAAAAAGTGACACACCTTATATCACTCCTCTGAGTCTCCCCATTCAACAACCTCTGCATAAAACCTCCATCAACCGCCTCCTCCCTAGTGTACAACCCTATCCTCCAACCAAACTCAGTAACCGAGCATGATCGCACTTCACCTCCTAGCCTAAAATAGATAGTGGTGCCCCCCCATGTCCGTCCTAGCCTCAGCCTGATCAAAATGGAAGGTCACAAAGAACTCCCTCACCAACTCACTATACACCGTCTCCCTAATCCTGAACAACCTTTCCCATTGAGGACCCGCAAACCCATCAGTGTGGATCCTCCCCAGAAACGCAGCCTCCAACCCTTGGGACCTAAGAAACTCCCAATCAACCACGGCCCCAGCATCAATATGATGGTTACAAAGCTTCGCATACTTGGTGGTGGCGCCAACAGTGTCAAACTCGCCCCAACTATGGACCAATTCTCCATAGTTAACTCTTTGGGACCTAGAAGAACTGCCACGATGTTGACGAGATCGCTTGCTCATTTTCCTGGAAAAAAATAGAGTGAACGGAAACAATTAGAACGAGAATTTTATTGATTTTTTTGCTGTCAGACACATCTGACGCCGTCAGACCTAGCAGAATCTGAATCATGCAAATGCGAGGGAAAAATCAATTTTCAAACTCTTAACCCATTACCCAAACGCTCCTTTAATCAAAAAACATGGGTGGGGGGTCAAAAAAATCTGTGGCATGAAGGGCTTTTCCTAAACTAATGCATGATTCGAGTGGAATAACATCATCAAAGGGTAACCCCATGTTTACAAATCACCAAATGGATGGCATTACGATTTGTCAATGATGGGTAAAAAATGGGGTTTCGGGCGAAAGGGGTTTTCAAAATTGATTGATCCTAAGGACAATTGATCGAAAAAGAGTGAAGAAAAATCACTTACCAAGTGAAGATTGGTTGCGGAAGACGTCGAATTGAAGGGTGGAGATTCGGAGTAGTAGCAGCACTTTGGGTGAGAATTGTGCGGTATGGGTTGAAAGTGATTGGATTTGGGTTAATATTGCTAAATTAGCGAGGTGACGGCGTCAAGAGTTAATATCTGACGCCGTCAGATGTCCGTGTGAGGTGAGAAATGGAGTAATTCCACATTTAGTCCCTGCACTTTGTGTGAATAGCTAAACACAAGTAAAACCATGAGTAGCTATTCCATTAGTGAAGTCCACCAGGATCGAACGTTTCATTACTGTCACGGAAAGAGGTGTGGTTGTAGAAAGGAGTGGGTGACATTTTAGTTAAGTTGTAACCTTCGCACGGGTCACTGGTGTGTACAAAGAGGTGTTGTTCCATAGAGGGTTTCAAATCTGTGGTGTTTTTGAGGTGTAACCCCTTCACACCGGGTTTAAAACCAAAAGAACGTCTCTTGCACAAGTTTGGGAGCGTGGTTCGCAAGCATCCAACGAAAATGTTATGAAATTGTAAATTCTTCTCTTCCTGAGGATGCTCACAAAAGTGGGAGGTGATTGACGGTGAAGCACTTGGGGAAAATTTCTCGTTATCCTTTTGGTCAAACACCAAAGGAGTTGAAACCTCAAAGACTTTTTTGATTTTTCTTGGTGCGGAATTTTCTTTAATCTTCTCTTTGATCCTTAATATGAATTGGTCTGCTAAATCCATAAAAGCATTACGAGTGCTTTTCATGCGTGCTTCTAGGTGTTGGATTTGTTTTTCCTGATTATTCATGAAGAAGTTACCATTATCCCTTCGAATTCCTCTTGTCGTGAACGTTCAGGAAAACTATGGTTGATAACCGCTTTCCTACGTAAATTAGGATTCCAAACGGTTTCAGTAGCAGGTTTCTCAATCCTCATTAACTCTTTTACTTGCTTCTCGATGCTTCCTAACAACTGCTCTTGGGTGGCGTATGTGTAGTCAAGTTTTCCCTTACTTGGAAACATCGGGTCCTCCCATCCTTCTTCTTCATATTGTGCCAACCCTTCAAGAACTTTCCAGCATTCGTCAATGCTAAGTGTGTTTAGCCTGCCCTTGGCTGCGTAATCAATGGCTCTCCTTGTTTGATAGTCAACTTTATCGTAAAAGATTTGAATCTGGAGCCATGGTTCGATGCCATGATGAGGGACTTTTCGGAGCAGGTCTTTATATCGAGTCCATGCTTCATAAAAGGTTTCATTTTGATGTTGTTGGAACATCAAGATGTCATTCCTAAGCTTAGTAGTTCTCCCCGGTGGGAAAAATTGAGCAAGGAAACGAGTGGTGAGATCATCCCATGTGGTGATGGATCCCGCGGGTAAACGATCAAGCCATTGACTAGCTTGATCCCGTAGAGAGAATTGGAATAGGCATAATCGGGTTGTCTCTCTAGTTTTAACATCTAGGTCTATGGAATCTACGATTTTAAGGAAGTCCTTAAGATGTTGGTTTGGATCTTCGGAACGAAGTCCATGGAATGCACATCCGCTTTGCACCAACCGGATGGTGTCGGGTCGCAAGGGGGTCACATTGGCTCCGGTGAGCTCAATGGTGTTTCGGTAGCGTTGGTGGCTAGGTCGGGAATACTCTCCTAAGGTCCGGGGCCTAAGAGGTTCTAGTGGTGGGTTTTGTTGTGGTGGGATGACGGGTTCAAAGATGTTCCCATCGTCCATGATGTCGGGTGGTGAAGAGTTACGAACAAAAACACAAAGAAATAAGATAGACTAAAGAAAACCTAAAAATAAAAATAAAATCTTACTAGAAAGGAATCTAGCAAGTAGACCTAATAAAAAGAGATTCTAACCTAGACAATAACTATTCCCCGGCAACGGCGCCAAAAACTTGATAAATCGTACCAGGCTTTACCTCTCAAGGGATCTTGAGAAGCTTACAACCCCCACCAGGCAGTGTACCTAATCGTTGTAGTATAGTATAGTGACAAGTACCGGGGGATTGATCGTTCAGCTAGGAATAGTGTCGCTAGGATTAGAAAACCTAAATACTAGTTCTAGAGATGAAGGATGATTATTTTTGTATTTTTATACTTTTTTAGAAAGCAAGTAAAAATCTCGGGTTTTAAGGATTTGGGCGGAATTAGTTGCTAGTCAACTAACCCAATACTAAAGATGCAATCAAAATAAAATACTAAAAATGAAAATAAAACTAAATTAACTAAGGTTGTGAGCAATAAGTGGAGAAATTGTGTTTACTTAGATTTCACTACTCCCTAGATATCTTTTACACGTTAATTACTTGTTATAGTTGCATGGATGACGGATTGTGTTCCTTAATACCATTCATGGGTGGCGCACTTAATTCCCCAATCCTATGAGTGCCTACTTCACTCCTATGTCGAGCCGGCTATGAAGCTCCTAACATGGGATCATTAGAATTTACTCATGCATTAAATACAACCAATAAAACCTAGTGCACATCAGTTCATGTTTCCTAAGACGTTCAAGCATGTTACCATTTGGAGATCTGCCAGTTTTCTTAAGCCTAACATCAAAATCATTCATCCAATACAACCATAAACAAGTAATCAACACATAATTAACATCTAGGTTTCATTAGATCTATGCAAACACAAGATAGATCTAGCCTAGCATGATGGAATTAAGACAAGAACAAGATATAGACAACCAACACATAGACATATTGATTGAATTAGAAGAACACTTATCTCAATTACACATGAAAGGGTTCAAGGGCTGAAAACCCTTGAAAAACCTGTAAAGTTCATACTAAGTTTGGCCTTAGGGTTTCTCCAAAACTTATCTTTTTTTTATGAATGAAAATTAGAAAACTATATATAGGAAATTGAGGCTGACGGCGTCAAGACCAAATTGGTGACGCCGTCATCTCGCCGCCGAAAGAATTCTCGGACTGCCTTGATCTACTTCTGACGCCATCACGTTATAACTTTTTCCAGGCCGTCACATATTTTACTCTTGACGCTCTTCCTTGTGACGCCTTCATTTCTGTACTGGGCCGTCATGAAAATTACTCTTGACGCCGTCACCTATTGTTCTTAGCAAGGAAAATTAAGACTTTGGCGTTTTCTTCACTTTTATGCTCCAAAAACGTCCGAATTGCTTCCTTTTCCAGATTTCACTCCCAAAGTACCTAAAATCACAAAAGAAACGATTTAAGGCAATATTTGATCAAATAAATTCAATTCCGGGCTTAAATGACCCCCTAAAAACGGTTCATTTTTTGCCTCATCACGGCCTCAGTGCTGCAAGATTCTTTAGACATCTTGGCTCGTAAAGCTTCCCACACTTTGATATCTTCAGGTGTCATGGTGGTTTTACTTGCCAATATGTTGAAAAGTTGAGCCTCTAACTCATTTGCTGACAATTCTTGTTGTGGAAGAGGTGTCTTGTCAGCTCGGAGAGTGAAAGAAGTTGTTCTAATCACTTTCTTGACAGCCTGTTCAGCAATCTTTGTAAGTTCGTCCTTCATCGGCTTCAGCAATTCTTTCAATTCTGCCACTAGGTGTTGTTCCATGTATTGAGTTGCTTGAGCAGCCAAAGTAGCTTCCATATATTCTTGTACTTCTTTGGCTAAGAAGGCGTCAACTTTTGTATTCATTTCCTGAACAGTCGTCATTTGCTTGGTTAACTCAGCAACTTGGTTAGCCAGTGATTCAACTTGTGTTTCTAGCTTGTTTTTCTTCTTGTCTCGAACTCTCTTAACTGCCCTCTTGATCAATTTTGATGCAGCTGAGGCTTCAACTTTGGAAGGTTTCTTGACAGATTCGTCATGTGTAGGTTGTGACGCAGGAGGTGATGATTGTGTTGATTCAATGATGGTGATTGTGTCTTTATCATCTCCTTTGGGTGATTCGGGTTTATCCTTAGTCACTTCTGTCTTTTCTGCAACTGTAGCTTCTTCAGCCCTTAGTCTCTGCTCTTCTGCAAGTAGGTCAGCTTCTGCCTTTTGTCTTAGTTCATATGAAATTCTAGCTTCTTCTTCTTTTCTTTTCTTTGTTTCTTCTTGAAGCTTTAATTCATCGGCAAGTTTAGCTGCCTCTTCAGCTTTCCTACTTTCCTCCATTCTGATGGCTTCTTCCAGTTTTGCTTGTTCGATAGCCTCAAGTCTTGCCTCTTCAGCTTCTTCTTTTCTCTTGAGCCTTTTCTCTAGCCTCCATCTCTTCCATAGACATAAGATGTGGAATATCTGTTGATGCGTGGGAATCGCACCTTGCTTTACCTCTCGAGGGATCTCGCGAGGCTTACAACCCCCACCAGGCAGTGTACCTGATCGTTGTAGTATAGTATAGTGACAAGTACCGGGGGATTGATCGTTCAGCTTAGGAATAGTGTCGCTAGGATTAGAAAACCTAATTAAAAGTTCTAGAGGTGAGAGATGATTATTTTTGTATTTTTATATTTTTATTAAAGCAAGTAAAATCTCGGGTTTTGAAGGAGTGGGCGGAATTAGTTGCTAATCAACTAACCCAAAAACTACTATATAACTAATTAAACTAATGAAAATGAAATTAAACTAATATTAAACAAAGGTTGTGAGCAGTATTTGGAGAAATTGTGTTTACTTAGACTTCATTACTCCCTAGATATCTTTTACATGTTAATTACTTGTTACACTTGTATGAATGACGGGTTGTATTCCTTAATACCATTCGTGGAGTGGCATACATAACTCCCCAACTCTATGAGCTCTTATCTCCTCCTACACCATGACCCAACACAACTATAGGGATTGTAAACAGTGGCTCATGCATTAAATACAACCAATAAAGACCTAGTACGCCTCGGTTCATGTTTCTTAAGACGTTCAAGCATGTTACCATTTGGAGATCTGCCAGTTTTCTTAAGCCTAACATATAATATCATTCATTCAAAACAAGAATAGACAAGTAATCAACACATAATCAACATCTAGGTTTCATTAGATCTAAGCAAACACAAGAGAGATCTAGCCTAGCATAGTAGAATTAAGATAAGAACAAAAGATAAACAACCAACACATAGACATATTGATTGAATTAAGAGTATACTTATCTCAATTACAATGCAAGGTCTCAAGGGTTTGGAACCCTTGAAAAACCTGTAAAAGAGGCACCAAAATCATCTTTAGGGTTTCACCAAAACTTCTCCTTTTTTTAATGAAAAAACTAGAAAATTATATATAGGAAAATCGTCCTGACGGCATCAAGAGTTAAATCTGACGCCGTCAACTCGCCGCCATACACTTCCTCGGACGCCCTAGATCCAATCGTGACGGCCTATGTGACGCCGTCACCACCCACGGTAAATTAATTTTGGCCACTTTGACGCCGTCACCTCTCCATCTGACGCCGTCACCAGCTACGGTAAATTATTCTTCATGTCTGACGCCGTCAAGAGAAAACCCTTGACGCCGTCACCTTGTATTTCCAGCTTGGATTTTTGGTACTTTGTCGTTTTCTTCACTTTATGCTCCAAAAACGTCCAAAATAGCCTCTTTTCCAGAATTCACTCTCCAAACACCTAAAATCACAAAAGGAACGATTTAGGGCAATATTTGATCAAATAAATTCGGATTCGGGCTTAAATGACCCCCTAAAAACGGATCATTTTTCGCCTCATCATATACCCTTACACTTGAGATTTGCTTGTCCTCAAGCAAATGAGCTTTTATTCTACTCAAAAGACAAGTTAGGGGTCATTTAACACTAATATAAAAGTAATTACAACAAATAATCATTCCACTAAAGACCAATAGACAAGCACGGAGGTCATACACAAGCACCTCACAAATAGTGTTTAGATACTCACATCTCTCGGGTGTAATAAAGTAATATAACATTATGGAAATGGAAGATATCTCTCACTACCTGTCATAACAAAATAGATTACCATAGGCTTGGGAAAGGATCAAACCTCCACCACATGGCGTAAGCACCTAGGATAAACTATCAAAGAGGTCTTTTAAAAGGGTTATAACGTTAGGTGTAGGGATATGAATTACACGGTTTTGTTGGATAAAGGGAATTTTACTGGTGGCGAGTTAACAATCTTAGTAAATTACATGTACAAGATGGCGTTGCTAAGCCAAGACTAGACTCGACTTAAGCTAATAAATGAAAAATAACAGAAACATAAAATGAACATAAAATAAAAACGGGATGGTAGTCCGTATGTTTTTTCTCTTCTTCTTTTCTATTTTTTTTTTCGATTTTTTTTTTTTTTTTTCGCATACACTCTTACCCTACCATCCAAAATAATACATCATAGGGGATGAGAATTCCCCTTACACTTGAATCTTTACATACTTTACATTTAACTATTCTAATGACTCGAATTAAGAAAATCAAAACACTTGGAGCACTTTTAAAATTAACGTACATATGGGGGTAATAATATGATGTTCTTCCCCATTACTCCACAAAATAAGTACTTACCCATGAGTCCCAATCGTCCCAAAACAATATGTACAAGGATATGACTCGACTTAGCAACCATGTAATCATTTAGAAAGTTAACTTAGGGTTTAACAAATAACAATAATGCACTAAAGATGAGCGCATACACGGAAGGCTAAGGCGATTTGGTTGTACATTTAAGTGGGGTGTAACAAATTCTTCCTTTAAGTAAAATGCTTAAAGTTAGAAACGAAAGGATAGGCTCGGAGGGGTGTACTAGGGGTATCGTGTACTAAAAATGAGTACAACGCAAAGGGTGTGGGAAAAATTAGTTGACTTAACTAGCCAAGTAATATGACTTAAATGGTCAAGTAATTATGATACGGGTTTAACACAAGGGTGATCCTAATGCCTCTTATCATGTAGTAAATCCTACTACACGAATGTAGTCTCACTAGCGGTCTCGGGATGCATCACTAACGCAAGTTCTAGAATCTAAATGCTACCGGTACACTCATAAGCACCAATAATAAATGCTTTTCCTATCAAAACTAAAGGTGAACCTCACATTTTTGGGTGGAAAATTTTTCTGAATATACGGTTATGTGCTAGTCATACAACCTCCTATCCATGAGACGCTTGCTATGGCTAAAGTTTCACTCCTAAATGTTGTAAAAAATTTTAAATTTGGCGCTAAAATTATACTAACAAGTATTTCTCATAGTTTTATTACTCATCTACTATCAAACAAAACAAACTCAAGCGAAAGTGCATATGTAAGGTATCATCTTTTTACCCTCCCCTTACACTTAGGATGAACATTGTCCCCAATGTTCAAGTAAAGAATGTAAAAGTAAAAAGTAAAGAGAATGAAATCAAATACTCCCCTGATTCGCTCGGTATGGATTTTAGGTTAGCCAGGTTAAATCTTCCTCCAAGAAAATGAACAATCAAAGCTTCCCTTCCAGAATATAAATCATCTTCTTGTCACAAATAACCTGTAAATCCTGACAAAAGTAGACAAGGCAACCTCGCGTAAAATCGGCGGCATCCTATATAAGTTACTAAATCCTAGAAAACAAAATAAGATATAATGCTTGTGGAATGAAGTTTGCAGATTTCCTGGAGATTATAAACTTAATAATTCACAAAAACTATAAGACTCCGTTAGAAAAATAAAACCGGTAAAATTTCCAGATTTTTAACTCCTGACGCCGTCAAGAGCAATTTCCTAACGCCGTCAGAATGGACCTACAGAAATCTTTATGTTAAGTTTCCGGAAAATTTCTGGAAAAACTTTGTCCTACTTCCTGGAAAATCCTGCAAAACTTCATTATGACTCAATACAAGCATTTGACTCTAACAAATACGAATATACATGTTCATTAAATATTGTGGATAATCATGATCGGTTTGTTTCTTAAAAACATATTTGGGGTTTCCCCTTACACTTATCTTTTGCAAAAATACCTTTAGGTTGAAGTTAAGACTAGGCTAAACAACATAGTAAAGTATTTTCACGTTTTATTTTAGAAGCATGATCAACCAACAATAAAAATAAAACATGCATACGGAAGCAGATAACAATCAAACAAATAAAGTCACACAAAACATGGGTTGCCTCCCAAGAAGCGCTTGTTTTTGTTCGAGTCACGAGCCTGACTCTACCCTTATTTAACGGATAAAAGGGAAGTTTTCCCTACACTTAGGATTAGGTGCGGGTGGAAGTAGCGATACACACTCTTAGGGTGGAAGTATGCCATGTGAGGAAAGAGTGGCGGATGAATTATATGCTCAAATGGGTGTGCTCCTATCATCATAACCTTACTTAGTTCACTGTGGTCAATGGGTGAGTTGAAGTTTTCTCCTAAAAAGGGATCATTTTCAATCAACTTCAAGAGACTCCTAGTTGGGGATCTATCTTGACCTAATAAACCCGGTTTAAACCCATAATGTTTCTTACAATCAATCATAAATGGGTGATGTAAGTATGTAAGGTCATGGTTCACTCCTATGTTGGCTTCTTCTCTACAAGGCTTGGGGTCTACTACCTTCAACGTAAAACTACCCGGACTACATGATTTGATGGGTGGATCGGGACCTATTTCAATTCCTAAATCTTCATCCAAGGATGGAAGATTAGGTAATGGTTTTGGTTGAGGCTCCAGTTCATCAAAACTAGGAACTTCCCTAGAACTAGGAGTAAGGTTATCACTACAAGTGTTCAAACCTATATCCTCTAGTGGTGCTTGGTCCAAGGGTTCTACCTCAATTGGGGTTCCTATAGTCTCTTCTACTTCTTTCGGGTAAGTCACGGGTGGTGTATGTGCCTCAAATGATGGTAGGACTTGTGGGGTACTATGTGGGCTTGGATTATCCACCTCATCCTCCATTGTACCTAGATTACCTATATGTTTGTTTTGTACTATAATATTAGGTGCCATCCAACTAGGTATCTCAACATGAGTATATTCATCCCCAGACAAACTTCCTGTTTGCTCCTTCAAACTTGTTTTTGATTGATTTGTGATGTTGTTTGTTGGGTTGTCTACTCTATAATAATATTGGGCACAGTTTTCTATGGTATCCCACGCTTCTTCATCATTTAATTCCCTAGGGCCCCCATTGGCAAAATCATCGATGCGCATTTGGTCACATTGGCTGACACGATAGTAAAAGGTTTCGGTTAGGGATGATAAAGAGAAACTATGATGAGGGAATTTTCGAAGTAAAATTTTAAAACGAGTCCATGCATCATATATGGGTTCATCTCGATATTGTTTGAAATTCGAGATGTCAACAGGGTAGAATGGCCTTTTTGGTTGGTGGTATGGTGGATTCGCGTACTCCATAATGGTGAACGGAATAGTCAATGGAAATTACGAACAAACACACAAAGAAAAAGATAGACTAAAGAAGAACCTAAAAATAAAAATAAAAATCTTACTAGAAAGGAATCTAGCAAGTAGACCTAATAAAAAGAAATCCTAACCTAGACAATAACTATTCCTCGGGCTGCGGCGCCAAAAACTTGATGCGTGGGAATCGCACCTTGCTTTACCTCTCGAGGGATCTCGCGAGGCTTACAACCCCCACCAGGCAGTGTACCTGATCGTTGTAGTATAGTATAGTGACAAGTACCGGGGGATTGATCGTTCAGCTTAGGAATAGTGTCGCTAGGATTAGAAAACCTAATTAAAAGTTCTAGAGGTGAGAGATGATTATTTTTGTATTTTTATATTTTTATTAAAGCAAGTAAAATCTCGGGTTTTGAAGGAGTGGGCGGAATTAGTTGCTAATCAACTAACCCAAAAACTACTATATAACTAATTAAACTAATGAAAATGAAATTAAACTAATATTAAACTAAGGTTGTGAGCAGTATTTGGAGAAATTGTGTTTACTTAGACTTCATTACTCCCTAGATATCTTTTACATGTTAATTACTTATTACACTTGTATGAATGACGGGTTGTATTCCTTAATACCATTCGTGGAGTGGCATACATAACTCCCCAACTCTATGAGCTCTTATCTCCTCCTACACCATGACCCAGCACAACTATAGGGATTGTAAACAGTGGCTCATGCATTAAATACAACCAATAAAGACCTAGTACGCCTCGGTTCATGTTTCTTAAGACGTTCAAGCATGTTACCATTTGGAGATCTGCCAGTTTTCTTAAGCCTAACATATAATATCATTCATTCAAAACAAGAATAGACAAGTAATCAACACATAATCAACATCTAGGTTTCATTAGATCTAAGCAAACACAAGAGAGATCTAGCCTAGCATAGTAGAATTAAGATAAGAACAAAAGATAAACAACCAACACATAGACATATTGATTGAATTAAGAGTATACTTATCTCAATTACAATGCAAGGTCTCAAGGGTTTGGAACCCTTGAAAAACCTGTAAAAGAGGCACCAAAATCGTCTTTAGGGTTTCACCAAAACTTCTCCTTTTTTTAATGAAAAAACTAGAAAACTATATATAGGAAAATCGTCCTGACGGCGTCAAGAGTTAAATCTGACGCCGTCAACTCGCCGCCATACACTTCCTCGGACGCCCTAGATCCAATCGTGACGGCCTATGTGACGCCGTCACCACCCACGGTAAATTAATTTTGGCCACTATGACGCCGTCACCTCTCCATCTGACGCCGTCACCAGCTACGGTAAATTATTCTTCATGTCTGACGCCGTCAAGAGAAAACCCTTGACGCCGTCACCTTGTATTTCCAGCTTGGATTTTTGGTACTTTGTCGTTTTCTTCACTTTATGCTCCAAAAACGTCCAAAATAGCCTCTTTTCCAGAATTCACTCTCCAAACACCTAAAATCACAAAAGGAACGATTTAGGGCAATATTTGATCAAATAAATTCGGATTCGGGCTTAAATGACCCCCTAAAAACGGATCATTTTTTGCCTCATCATCTGTGTCCATATGGTCTTCCACATCATTGTCTCCTCTTTCTGAAGCATTCTGCATCTCTACGTCTTCAGGTGTGACATTGGGAGATTCGTAGATTGTCAAATCAGCAGTTGTTCCCGTTTCCTGAGTTTGATCAACTGGAGTGGACTCAAGGATGCTGTTAGACTCTCCTGCTTCAGGAATGCTACTTGATCCTCCAGCCTCGGTTGTTTGAGTAAACAGAGGTGGCCGAGGTTGATCAGCTTGAAGGGAGTCAATTCTGCTGTGGAGGAGACCTAACTTTAGTGCTCGTTCATTTTCTTCTTCCACAGATAAACCAATGTTAGTGTCAGCTTCTTCTTGTTGTTCCTGTTCGGCGGTCATTGGTTCCTTCAACTTTTTATCCCTTAACCGTTCTTCTTCCAACTTAGCATCCTCTTCAGTTAACGGTCTTTGAATTATTCCCTTTTCAATTTGGTCAACAAATTCATCAATGTTTTTGTCCCAATCTTCTAGAGACATGTCCAGATCTTCTAGATTGTCATTCGGTTTGTTATAAGCTTCGCTGTAAACTGGACCTCTATCAGATTCTGTTTCTGAGTCGGATGGTTTTGGAGAAGGTGATGGTGTGGGTTCAGGAACTGGTTCAGGGATTGGTTTCTTGGCCAGTAATCTGATCTTGAGAGTTCTTTTGAGAGGCTGTTTGGTAGTCTTTGTAGAGCTTTCGGAGTTGCCAGACTTACTTCCTTTCTTTCCCTTTTTCTGCATGAACAATGGTAGAGGGATTTCGTCCAAGAACCCGACTTTCTCTTCTTTGATAGCTTGGACATAGTACTTGTAATTCGAGCATTTCTTTACCTTATCATTCAGGAGGCACTCGGGAAGTATCATTCCTTGCTTACGTGTACTAGTTTCAACTCTTTTAATTTGCTTAAGCGTAGACTCATTTCTGAATGTGTTCTTGTCTTCATCATCCAGTCTTTGAGGAATGTCGTCATACTCATGAAGGAAGCTTTCAATGAGCAGCTTGGTGTAGCGAACAAATGGAATGTTTGCAGTTGGGTGTTGAATGTGCCACACTAAATCTTCCCAGATAATGCTAGCAAAGTCCACCTTCTTGATATTTGCCATAGCCCAGAAAAGTTTGAGATGCTGGAGTTTGGGGTGTTCGTGACCGGTATCTCTGCCAGACATGGACTTGGCTATAAGGATATACATGGTTCTCCATGGTTGTGGAAGATTCCTTGTGTTGACCTTAGAGTGTCTAGTCACGACTTCGGCTGACTCATCGTAACCAATATCTTGTAGCCATTCAATCAACTCTTCTTCATTAGGAACTTGGTCATACTCTTCATCTGGACCAAGTTCAGGTAAACCTAGAACGCCACGAAGAATATCTTTGTCCACCGTGACTTGTCTTTTGTGAAGCATGCATGTGAAAAATTCTTCTCCAAGGTCCAGTTGAATAGTATGCCAGAACTGGTGGATGTAGAAACAGGCAACTGATGCTGATTTGGTGAGCAGGATTTTGTACGGGTGATAGACTAGAGCATCCACAGCTACAATGCAAGATGATTCATTACATGTGAATTTGTTGAAGTTGACCCTTAAGTTGTTCTTTCCAATCTTTCTGGAGTAATCTTCGGGAAAGGTTTCTTCCCATGTGAGCTTGGGTTCAGGTGCAGGTGCTTGTGGGGTGTTAGCTGGTTGGGCCATCTGGATGATCATACACAAACATAGACATTGTAATAATATCATTTGTTAGCACGTTAGTCAATATACTTGTTTATGCATGAATGGATTGATCAATGGGTGTAAATTTTTGTTTAAAGTGTTGATATATTAACAAATACAATTGATATATGATGTTAAAACATAGTAGAAACTGATAGCAATCAAGTTACAATATGTGTTAACAAATGCAAAAGATTACACAATTGAAACTTTACAACACTTAGACAAATTTCAAAGGAATAGACAATGTTACGCGTAAGATTAGGAATCCTACGCATAACATTTCTTATGCGTAAGAAGTTATATTATGCATAAGTGAAAAAATCTATGCATAACTTATATTTTACGCGTAAGCTTTAAACTTTTGCGTAGGTTACATCTTATGCGTAGAATAAATTCTTTGGTGTAAGATAATAACTTTAGCAAAGGTTAGAACCTTATGCGTAAAATATAACTCATGCGTAAGTTTTTGACTTATGCGTAAGAAATAAACTTATGCGTAAGAGTTAAGGTTCTGCGTAAACATTGTCTTATCCAAGACAAGTTTATCAAACTGTCGAATCTTACGCGTAAGATGAGTTCATCTTTTGCGTAGGATTGCCTGAAAAATTCACCTTCGAAAATTATGGTATCTTTTGATTCCTGAAAGTTTTTAAATAACAACCACTAATCAATATTACATCCAAATGAAACCCAAAACACTTAAACACATGAACTTATGCGTAAACATGTAATAGGAAATCTTATGCGTAAATACGCAAGAACATCAAATCACAAACACATGCAAACAAGATTCTGGGTGGAAAAAGAAGTTAGGCGAGTGTTTTAAGCATACTAAGGAACATATTGACCAAGTTATAACACCTTTCAACCACAAAATCTCATGTTCATAGCTGCTAGTGTCGTATGAACCCTAGATCAACGATTCATGAATCATGCATGTTTCTGAAACAATTAAACCATTACAATATGTTCCTAAACCACTTCTAACAATATCCTAACCATTTAATTGTACCAAAACATCATATTACAAAAACACCCAAATTAACGATGAACCCTAATTTTGATTTTAATTTATGGATGTTTCTGGGCACGATTTGAGTTTAGCAACATGTTAAGCATCATGTAAGGATCATTTCCCACCACTAATTACAAACACAAACACTCTAAATCTTATGTACTAATCTTACGCAAATCCTAACTCTATTTTCAATGATTTAAACAAATTGAGCCGTTAGATCTTTATGATATTCAAAACCATTGTTTATAAACATGATCTAAATGTTTTTGTACTTACAGATTGGATGAAAAACGATTGGATTTGCAGAATGAATGAGAGCCGTTGATTTCGTTAGGTGAGTGTAGTAAATGTAATTTCTGATTTTTTGCAGGTGTAGTGAATGAGGTGGGGTCAAAGTGTTTTGACTTAGATAATTTAAGTTTCAGCATTTGTCAGCTTATGTCCCTTAACCTGAGTATATTTCAAGCACAATACCTAACTAACTCATGTTAAACCATTAATTAACTCCTTTAAGCGTAATAAAAGAACAACTAGGATAATTTTACTCCCCTTGACCTTAGACCAATGTCTTGTAATTTTTGAAAAAATTTGTTTTCATTTAGTCCAAGAGAGTAACCCGAAAATCCTTTTTAAGCATCACTTATATTACAACAAATAGAAAAATGTTTTTGGTAAAATGCAAGTATGAAGTATATTATTTGAGAAATTTCTAAATACTTTACCTCCCCCTCAACACTTGTTTTTTGTAATATTTTTAGACTTTTTATAAAAAATTAGTGTTGAAAAGGTTAGTATGTACTTACATTTTTTTTAATAAAAGCTAGAGAAAAAAAAAATCTTTTTGTGTTTTTGTTGGTTTTATATTTTTGTATTTTTGTTTTTGGAAAATATTTTACAAAGATAGTTTTGATGTTTGACGATCATTTGTGTTTTAAAAACTTTTCTAGATCTTCTAGAGTCAAACATCGCATACCAATTTGGTGGACTAAATCAGCAAACCTTGTTGGTGGTAATGCTTTAGTGAGTAAGTTTGCCAATTGGTACTCAGTTCCCACAAAATATAATTCAACTGTACCCTTTTCGACATGCTCATTGATGAAATGATATCGGAGATCGATGTGTTTGGATTTGCAGTGATGGACTATGTTGCATGAGATTGCAATGGCACTTTTGGAATCACAGTAGATTGGAATCTTATTGAATAGGTAGCCATAGTCTTTAAGTTGTGATCTCATCCAAATGACTTGAGCACAACAAGCAGACATAGCTACGTATTCAGATTCTGTTGATGACAGTGATGTGCAGTCCTGCTTCTTTTATTGCCAAGATACAAGCTTATCTCCAAGAAACTATAAGCCACCTGATGTACTTTTTCGCGTGTCTAAGCATCCTGCATGGTCAGCGTCTGAAAAAGCTATTAGTTCAAAACCAGAATCCTTCGGATACCAGATCCCCAAATGGATGGTTCCTTTTATGTATCGAAGGATTCTTTTATCCTCATTGAGGTGTTTCTCAGTAGATTTAGACTAATAACGCGAACACATATAGATAGCAAATACTATATCAGGTCTGCTAGATGTGAGATACATGAGGGACCTAATAATACTTCGGTATTTGGTAGGGTCAACAGGAGTCCCATGTATATCAGCATCTAGTTTTGTGGAATTAGCCATAGGTGTATTCATTGTATCACAGCTTTGCATTCCATGTTTCTTTAATATCTCAAGAGCATATTTGGACTGATTTAGAAAAATTCCACAGGGTGATTGATGAACTTGTAGTCCTAGAAAGAACGTAAGTTCACCCATCATGGACATTTCGAAATTATCTGTCATTAATTTTGCAAAATCCATTGAGTAATTTTTGTTGGTTGAAGCAAAAATAATGTCATCGACATAAATTTGAACAATTAATAAGTCCATTCCGTATGTTTTTGTAAACAGTGTTGGATCCACTGAACCTAGAGTAAAATCATTAGCCAATAGGAATTTAGAAAGCTTATCATACCACGCCCTGGGGGCTTGCTTGAGACCGTAGAGAGACTTCTTAAGTTTGTAGACATGATTGGGATGTTCTGGATCAATGAAACCTACAGGTTGACTGACATAAACCACTTCACGGAGTTGACCATTCAGAAAAGCCGTTTTCACGTCCATTTGGTAAACAATCATATTCCGATGAGCAGCAAATGCTAAGAAGATCCGTACTGCTTCAAGTCTAGCTACTGGAGCAAATGATTCTTCAAAATCGATTCCTTCTTCTTGAGAGTATCCTTTTGCTACCAGGCGGGATTTGTTGCGTATGACAGTTCCTTCTGCATCCAGTTTGTTTTTCCAGATCTATTTTAATCCAATGACAATGATTCCTTCTGGTTTTTCAACCATTTTCCAGACTTCTAATCTTTGAAAGGATTCGAATTCTTCTTCCATAGACTCAATCCAGTTTTCATAAGTCATAGCTTCTTTGACATTTTTAGGCACGGTTTCACAAACTGTGACTGCGTAAATGCAAGTTTCACCGTCTGTGTGAAGGCGTTGTCTTGTCATAATTGGTGCATCTGGATGGCCAATAATTTGAACTAAGGGGTGATCTCTAGTCCATTTGTGTGTCGATGGATGAAGTTGATAAGTATCTCGCAAGTGAGCAGGACCCAAATTGCGTGTAGATGACTCAGCAATGTCGGGGACAGGTGGAGCCGGTGCAAATGGGTTGATGAACTGTTCTGGGTCATGCTCTGCGGTTTGTGGAATTGATAGAGGTATGGAGTCTCTAGCTGAGTGTTGTGAGTTGGACCCGGTTTGTTCTGTTGTTGTAGGTGATATGATTGGAGGACCGTCTCTTCCAATAGTAGTAGTAGTTTGTTGAGGTGTATCAGGTACTTGATGTTGATCAAAATGTGCAGCGGAATTTGGTGTGGCCTCAGATGGACGGTTAACAATCGTATCATCAAACAATGGAGCAAACAAGGTTTCCACTTCTTGACGGGAGAGTGTCAACGGTTCAGCCGAAGATTCTGGAAAGTTTAGACGGTTGGATGCGGGTCCTAAGCTATTTTGCTCAGAAGCCATTTGAGTGGGTTCATCAAAATTAGCATGAATAGTTTCTTGAATTTCCTTTGTATGACGATTCCATATCCGGAAGCCTTTTGAATTTTCACAGTATCCAACAAATATTCCAATGTCAGCCTTTGCTTTAAGTTTACCTAGATCATCACGATCATTGACTGGGTAACATAGAGCTCCAAATACATGAAAGTAACTGATGTTCGGTTTTCTTTTGTGAACAATCTGATATGGGGTTTTGTAATGGCGTTTTGAGATCATACAACGGTTTTGAGTGTAACATGCGGTTGAAACAGCTTCCGCCCATAATTAATCTGGTAATTGAGCATTAATTAACATCGTTCGTGCAACTTCCACTAATGTTCTGTTGCGTCTTTTGACTACTCCATTATGTTCGGGTGTTCGTGGAATGGGTGTTTGATGTTCAATTCCCACTTTCTCAAAATACGACCTTAGAGTCTGATTCTTAAATTCTGTGCCATTGTCAGTTCTAACAATTCTTACTGTGTTGCATAGCTGAACTTGTATTTTGGTGAGAAAGGTGATGATTATTTGGGGAGCTTGATCTTTACTTCGAAGAAAATAAACCCAAGTCCAATGGGAGTAATCATCGACAATTACTAAAATGTAGCGTTTACCGTTGATCGTTTGAACACGCATCGGACCACACAAATCCATATGAAGCAGTTGTAAAATATGATTAGTACTGTGTTCAGGTTTAGAGGGAAAATGAGCACGGGTACTTTTTCCTTGTTCACAGGCTGGACATAGGTGATCTTTGGCATAGCGGAATCTTGGAAAGCCTTCAACTAATTTGTGACGAGCGAGATTAGTCATCGTTTTGAAATTCAAGTGAGAAAGGCGTTTGTGCCATAACCAGGATTTAGTTGTTTCAGCTTTGGATAAAAGACAGATAGGAGATGAAGCGATCATGTCAGACATTGAAATAGTGTAAAGGTTAGTGCCACGTTTGCCTGACATCAAATCATTTCCTTGTAGATCACGAACAAAACAGGTTTTCTCTCGAAATGCTACTTCTAAATCCCCATCACAGAACTGACCAACTGAAAAGACGTTGTGACCCAAGCCTTCAACATAATAAACTCTGCTAATTTCAATATTCCCATTGACATAGTCGCCGTAACCCATGATTAGAGCGTATTAATCATTCCCGAATCTGACAGTTCCAATAAACTTTGAGACAAAGTTAGTTAACAGTTTGAGATAGCCTGTCATATGTCGGGTGCAACCGCTATCAACAATCCAGAGAACGATCTGAACTACCTGCATCACAAATAGACGACAGAGATGGAACAGAAGTAAGGGTGGAACCCGAAGAAATGGTGGGTTCCTGTTGGTTAGAAACACAAGTATTCAACAGTTTAGGAATCCATTTAAAATTTGGTTTGTATTGTAACCAACGTTGCCAATTCCAACTAGTTTTTGCTTTATTTTTGGTAAATGTACTAGCTTTTGGCATGTTCCTAGATTTGTTGATTTCTGATCTTGGGTTGACTACAACATTATTTGAAACGGTAGTTGGCGTTTTTCCTAAGGTAGACTTAGAGGCAGTAGTGGGCCTAGAAGGAAAATGTGATCTACGTTTCTTGTGACGATGTAAGAGATTATTAGCTACACATTTAGTATGATCACCAGATAACACACTTTGACGACAAAACACACAAGATGCATTAATATTTAAAGGTTCAACATTCGTTACATTAAGATTTTGATTACAATTTGCCAGATTAGAATCTAAATCAGATGCAACATGAGTTTTATTCAAGTTCCTAAGGTGAGCTTCTACTTCTTGCACTGCTAGTGTTCCTCTTCTACGTTGCCAGAGCCTAGTCTTTTTAGTCTTCTTAACACTTTTTGGCTTTGGGCTGCTAACGCTCTTAGGGGAAACTAGTCCTGTAGAAGTGGAAGAGCTAACATTAGAACTCTGAGCATGATTACCTTTATCTGTTTTGTCTATTTGAAACATTCCTGGTGCTATCACTGTGGTGTCAATAAACTTTCCTTTTTGAAGTAGCTTAATTTTCTCTTTCAAATCAATGATGATGTGATTTTTGTCCTGAATATCAGACTCAAGTAAACCATTGTGATAACGAATGTCATCGCGGTTTTGTTGCCATTCGACGTTTTCAATTTTTAACTCCACAATTTCTTTTTGATATTGAAGACATTTATTTTGGAGAAAAACATTGTCTTTGCAAAGTTGACAGCTTTTTGAAACATTTTGACTTTGTAGTTGCAATTCGGTTTCAAGACTTTGAGCTTGACACCATTCAAGCCTTTGTTTGAG
Source organism: Artemisia argyi (assembly GCA_030686995.1). Lineage (NCBI taxonomy): Eukaryota > Viridiplantae > Streptophyta > Magnoliopsida > Asterales > Asteraceae > Artemisia > Artemisia argyi. Next base: position 69,644,207 of record CM060697.1, read on the forward strand.
TTGACAAATTTTGTTTGAAAGTTTGTTTTTCACATCATCACTGTTTTGACGCAACGTTTCATATTTATGTTTCAATGATTCATTTTCTTGATTCAGCAAATCAATATCAGCACAGTAATTTTCAAACACCGCAACATTGCTGGAATAGTAGAGATCATTCATAATGAGAGTATAAATATCAGCTGTGAGAAGTTGTTCCAAGAGTCGATCAGAATCCGTTTTCAAAAACCGATTTTTGCGTTGTTGAACCAAAATTGCATTTTCATTTAGAGCGAAAATGTTTTGCATATCTTTAACTTCTTTTTGGAGTTCCTGTTCCCAACGAGTAGCACAATGATGCAAATTTTGAACTAAAGGCAGAAATTGTTTTTGAAAAATGTCTCGCTTTTCGCGCTCGTAAGCTGATTGAAAAGTAGCAATTTTTATTTCTGAATGATTTTCAATCACGTTTTCCAAGTTTTCGATGCCTTTCATGAATGTTTTAAAATAGTCTAAAACTCAACAACGTGTTGGTAAAGGTGTCACAGTACCAGAAGATGGTAATGGACCATTTACTTGTGCCGCGGGTTTGACTGGAGCCCTATTGGAAGATTAAACATAAGACTCAGTTACATACCATGATTTCTCAGGTATTTCTTTTGATGGAACAAAAGATTTTGAAATGTGAGGAGCTTTTGAGTAATCATATGGTTTGTAATATTCAACTTGACTCATTTTTGATCGACTCTTTTCTTCAAGTTCATATTCTTCCTCAGTATTATAAACAATAACACGCACAACATTATTATCCATCAATTGGTCCATACTGTAAAGGTTAGGAATTGTTTTGAACGCAGTGTGAAGAAAAGTGGATCTATAATCGCCAATGGCAAAACCTTTATCAGGTCTTGGTTTTAAAGTAAATTTTTGAATTTGTTAATACAAATATCGCCTAAAAACGTTATTTATATTTTACGATCTTTGCTAAGTTTTGTTAATGACAAAGTATGAACTTTAGCTAAGAGTAAATCATCACTTTAAGTGTTTAAGTCTTGTTTAAACTAAGTTTACATTTCCTTTTAAACAAAACATTGTTTTTATTTCTTAAATTAGAAAGTGTCTTGTCACATCACATTTATTTCTTAAAATAGTAATGTCACATCACATTTAGGGCAAGCTTTGTCAATATACATTTATGGTAAGAAAGTGTGTTTGACTAACCATATGTTTGCTTGCAAGTTTTGTGTTTGACTAGGTGTAATGAGATGTGACCTTGTTTGGTTTGGTAGATTTATTGCAAAACCAACTGCAGCCCTGACGGTACCTTGGGGATACACGGGCGGACCCCTTCTGAGGGTTCCGCCATATCTGCCAGACCTGCAGAATGTTTTGCTATAAATACCAAACCATTTGTTAGTTTTGGGTCATCACTTAGAGTCATATTTTACACATATTCTCTCATTATACTCAGTAGCTACTAACTTGTGTGATTCTCTTATGTAGCAAAGGAGTTCACATATTCATCTAAGAAATTACAAGTTTCAACTCTAAGTTGCAAGACTTGTTAGCTTTGTTGTGTATAGACTTTGGTATTTTATACTTCATGTGTATCTTGTATAGAAGTGATCGGTTAGTATTTTAGGCCTCAAAATACATAGTGCGTCGGGAGTTGTTGTACCCTTGTAAAAGAACTAACGGGAGTGGTTGTACCCTTGGTAAAGAACTCGACATCTAGCTTTGTGTCGGTAAAAGTGTAAGCGACGAACGGGAGTGGTTGTACCCTTGTAAAAGAACTCGACATCTAGCTTAGTGTCGGTAAAAGTATAAGCGACGTTGTAAAGGTTTCTCCACCGGGAAAGGAGCTTGTTGATTAATGCTTATAACTCTCGAGTTGGAAATTAGGGGCGTGGATGTAGGGCAAGGAAAAAGAGTCCTTGTAGCCGAACCACGATAAACAATCGTGTTATGGTTTGATCGTTTCTTTCTTTATCTTTGCTTATTACATGTTGTCTTTTAGTTAGAATCGCTAATCACATATAAAGCTTTTCAAAGAATTAAACATGTAAAGTTGTGTTTATATCTTCAAACAAATGTAAAGCTTTTCAAAGAACTAAACAAGAAAGTTAGGATCATCACAAGTAAAGCTTTTCAAAGTATGAAACAAGTAATGTTAGAATTGTTAGTCACATGAAAGGCTTTTCAATGAATCAAACATATAACTTTGTGTTTATTTCTTTAAGCAAGCGTAAAGTTTTTTAAAGGATATTCAAGCTAAAAAGGATTTAAAAAGCGGTAAACTATTCAACCCCCCTTCTAGTTTTCCACTATTGGCATCAGGAGCTACGTTACTCAAGATCTTTAAAATAGAATGTATTTTAAAACTTGGATTGATCCATGGATTTTGAAAATCTCAAAGAAGGGCAACCTATTCAAAACCCACCGCTATTTGAAAAAGAAAACTTCCTTGAATGGAAAAGTATATTTGAAAACTATGTAAAATCAATTGATCAAGATCTTTGGCATATTATTTCTTTTGGTGATTTCAAACCAAAGAAAACAAGTTTTGAAAATCAAGTTGACTATTCTAAACTTGATAAAAATACTAAAGCTAAGATAATGATTTATAAAGCTTTATCAAGTACCAAATATGAAAGAATGTATTTTTGTCAAACAGCTAATGATATTTGGAAAAATATGTTCAACTTTCATCAAGAAATATGTCAAGTCAAAGATGATCAATTTGATCTCACATATGAATTAGAAGTCTTAGAAATATTAATAGATAGACATTTAGTTGAGATAAATACATGTGCTACTAGTTTAAATGTTTTAAATGAAGGTGTAAGTGAAGATGATTACTCATGTCGAGCTCTTAGTGGACTTGCTTACGATTCATGGAATAATACGGATGAAGATGAAGCCAACCATCCGGTTTGTAATTCTTAACTAGATAAAACATCAAACAAGGTACATTTTGAAACCAAACACTTTTGCTTTGACACATTTATCCTAGAGTTTTCTAAACTAGAAAATGAGTCTAAACTTTTATGCAACATGGACCTAAAAACTATCTTTAACAATGAACCTTCAAAATCTTTTGTGAATAATTTTGAAAATGAAATCATGTTAGAAGATAAAATGTCTAGACTTGAGAGTCATGTTGAAATTGATTTAGAATGCAAATTATGTCTAGATTACAAACATGAAATTCAAAGACAAAATGAAAAAGGAAAAATGCTTACTAAATTTGAAGAAAGTTCAAATGCTCTTGAAAGTTGTTTGAAAAGTCAAAAGTCATTTAGAGATAGAACTGGATTAGGATTTAACTCTAATGAACCATCAACAAGTAAAACAAAACAAGTTGTATTTGTGAAATCTTGGAGAGAATGATAGGAGTAATTCTATCTCTAGTAGGAGCTCATGATAAAAAGGACAAAGATATCATGTTCAATATTTTTATGTGTTTATCTTACCTTCTTGGATTCATAAGTATTTGAGTTTAGCTTTTCTACAAGTCAAGATTATTTGATTTATGATTATCTTCTTGATGGCTAATCTATGGAGCTTAAAAGGTACATGTCTCTTCAACTTACCTTTCAGTGTTTCATATTGATTAGTATTAAATTCTATCATGAGTGATACTAGTAGTTTTTACTCTAAGATGGTTATATGGTGTAAATAACAATAAGGATTAGATCCTTTGTGATTAAAGGATTTAGACACTACTTTTAGTAGGAGAGATAAGGTGTTTTACTTCTTTTAACCTTCGGGAAAAGACACGAGTAACTCTTGAGTGAGTCTTACTTAATACTTGTCTACAAGTGAACTAACTAAGAATCTCCTAAGTGATGAGACAACCAACACTTTTGTGATGCTTGCAAATCTAGCAAAACCACAACATTTCATAGAAATTTATAGTACAACGTCTTTTGACATTATACCTTACATTTTCAATTGTGTCTTAAATTCAACCATTCTCTTGTTAAAATTTCATATAAGACACACATAGAAAAATAAATCATTTGAATTCATTAGGATGATTGGGAGAAAATGATTTATAAACATCTAGGATTTGCACATCAAATTTGACCCATAGTCTTATGATGTTGCATCTCTTGGACATTTATACATCATAGTGTTTTAAGTAAATAAACCCAAAGAGTCGAGGAGTCATTGAATTTAACATTCGATGAAAGACCACCTCCTTCTAAGATATCATCTTTGGTAGATGATGACTTAGTTGAAAGTCCAACATTGATAAGACAAGTAAGTCAAGATCAATAATAAGGAAGATGAACTATTAAGATTGAAAAACAACATCCTTTCATCTTGTGTCTAACAATGAGTCAAGCAATATTGACAAGGTCATAAAAACTTGATTCATAAGTCATAGTTGTGATTTAAACAAATTTGATAAAAAGTGTTTTTGGACATTAGAGTAAAGCAACCATTAAAATAAAATGGATATTTCAAAATAGAAATTAATGTAAATCTATGAAAGATTTTCTTTTAAGCAAGCTCCAAAAGCAAAGGATAATCACTCAAAGTCATTCCTAGTTATTCACATGTTCACAATGATTAAGTCCTTTATGACTTATCAAGAATGAGATTAGTAAATCCGTAGGTAAAACTAAACATAGAGAAATGTTTGGAAGTTTACTTATTCTCACAACGAATAAATCCAACATTATGTTTAGTGCTTGTCTATGTGCTCGATCTTTTTAGAGAAGATCCTAAAACAACTCTCTCGAAAGAGCTTGTTTGGATTCATCACAAGGTACTACACAACTAGGATTATGGTATCCCAAAAGAACGGGAATAGAAACCATAGTGTATACCAAATGGAATTATGTCGGTAATAAGTTGATAAGAAAAGCCCAAGTGGTACTTGCACTTTTATACTTATTTACCCAATGATTCTCCAAAACACGTAAGGTTCTCAAATTAGTATCGGATGGAGAAGCACATCAACAAGCTCCACTTGAACAAGCAAATTCGTGTCAACAACGGAATTCTTTTATCAACATTGTTATCTCTTCAATAAAGGAAGCATCGACTTCAGCGACAATTCAATTCATTATGTTCTTAATTGACATATTGTGATCCATCATCATCGTCTTGGTAAAAATGTTCATTGAGGAACATCTTAACTAAGAAAGTCTTATACGTTAACCATTCTATCAACGTTTTCACAAAACATCTTGAATGAGAAGCATTCATCATCCCTAGGCTTAGTCAAGGACTCATAAGACCTAAAACCTTAGTTTTGAACATTAGGATAAAACCACAAAAATCAAAAAAATCCCTTTTGAATTTTTCCCTGCAGTTACCACGGAACCCTCAGACCATACGAGCGGAACCCTCCCTTTGGTTCCGCCTGGTCCGCCAAATCTACAGGATGTTTTATTTTTAATTTCAAAATCAAATACCTCTTTACTCACAAGTCCAACTTACCATCAGCCCATAAGATTCACAAAATGAGCAAAACTTCAAGCATCTTCCTCATAACCTTTCATCACTCAAACCTCAGACAACCAATGTGAAATGAGAAACCGAGTTATCCTTTGTCATATCAATATCGAGTAATCCACCATTTCCACGCCGTCAAAGAAACCAAGAGTCAATATCATCTTCACCAATAACTCCACCTAGTCATCTTCACAAGAAGATTCCACAATGTAACCAAACAAGTGTGTCATCCCCACTATAACCTAACCTATTAAGATTAAACCACCTTTCATGATACATAAACCTATGTTCACCCTTGTGTCGCTCTTTGAAACAAAGGGCAATTGTCATATCCATACCCTCATTAACATATTTGTCTATGTCGTCAAAAGTCAAGTGAATTTCATTATGAAATGCGTCTCTTCCACTTTCTAGCAAGTGAAGAACACAAAGAAGATATCCAAGCTTTAAGTGTTGTCAAGCAATCACCACCTCATTTCACATATCCACTCTCGGTCGTCAACCATACTTTACCACCGTTCACCACATTGTTAAAACAAATGAAAAACGTCATTGAAACATTACTTGCATTATAAAACATTTTTAAGCATCAAAATGAGTCAAGTTAACCGCACATCCACATTGTTTTCATATAGGCACACACTAGAACATACACATTACAATAGTCGTTTACTTAGACTAAAATGTGAAATTTTGATTTTCTAGGAATCATCATGCATCCTCTAACTCACTAGGACCACAAGGACACCATCAAGTACCTACCCAAACACCACAAAACCAAAGGTCTTACTCACACTCAAATCGTTGTCTTCAAAGCCTTAGAAAAATGATATGTCCATAAGAGTAGAACCATTGATCCATCCTTCTTAGAAGGAACAAACCTCTACACAGAATTTGCCACAATCAACTTTGAGTGTCTCTTAGAAATCGACGAGCCTATTTGTTCTAGGTTCATTTTAGAATTCTATGCATCCATTACCCTCTCCAAGGATGAGTATGGTCGCATGTCTATTAACTTTAGGGCTAGTAGTCATCAATACTCCTTCACTCTCGAGGAGTTTGCTCAAATCCTAGGTGTCCCAAACCATGATACTTGCATCTACTCCGACTTACACTCCCTCTCAACTCTTGACACACTCTTTGACCACATCCATCCCTATGATACCCCTCTTGTGTCCAAAGATGAACTTCGTGACCACCTCTTCATTAGGACCACCAACACTAGGAGAACTAGAACCGGAAATGAGGTCATCAAGGACCCATATGGAATGGAATTCAATGAACTCAAGCCCCAATTCAAGAAATGGGAAGAACTCCTTAGAGCCAATGTAATTAGCACCATAGGAAACCAGGATCACATCAATGTTTGCCTTTGCTACATGCTCTACTCCTTGTCCATTAGGCAACCCTTCAACCTTGCCTACTACATGACCAAGAGAATGGCCGACATTCCCGTGCAAGGCACAACGTCTTTGCCATATGGAATGCTCTTGACCCGTCTCTTTAGGTTCATCTCTCCCATTCCATCAACTCCTAGAGGTTTTCATCTAGACTACTCTCTCATTCCAAGTAGGGGATGTTCAAAAACATCGAGAGATTTCTTGGAAAGCTCAAGAAGAAGATTGACCGTCTATGAGAGCGGGTGTATAGGAGTGTTTAGCACTAGGTGCTATTTGAACGATTTGGTCATTTAAACATTACGTGTTATGTGTTTGTGTATTGGTAAGATATTTGGTACTATTTGGAACTTGTAGGAACTAACAATGATGCAGGAAGACAACATTTGGCTAGTTGTCAAATTTTCATGTTTATGAAATTTTCACTAAGTATAGTGAAATTCTCGACCCCCCGATCAAAGTCCTATGGTATGTGTGTTTACATGTCCAATTTTTGCATTACCTAACCAGATATGCATTATCTTTTTGATTTTAAGAGTTTTCGAAAAATTTGAAAAACGTCTCGCGGGTCAAAAATGCGGACTGCCAAGTTTTTCAGGTCTGGCGGATCTGGCGGCACCCAAAAATGGGTTCCGCCAGTATATTTTCTGGGCAATCCAGAAATGGCCCAACGGACCAGCCGGAACCCTCAGGAGGGTTCCGCCTGTGTTGTCTCAGGGTTCCGCCAGTCACCTACAGAAAATATTTGTCATTTTTCTTAAGTTCAAAACTTGTCAAGTGTCAAACCATTATCTTTAGTGAGAAACATCTTCCCTTAACTCCAATAACCATATTAGGACAACTCTCACTCACTAAAACAATTTGGAAGTTACTTCCCGCCAAAAATTCAAATTCAAATTCAAACATAACTAACCCAAGGAACCTTTTTAAAGGATCCTTCAACCCATTGGAACATTTTCAACCTAATTACATCCCATGATCACAAAGCATTGAGTGAATATGTTGGTCTTTCACTCCACCCTATTCCATTGGATTGACATCAAATCATTTGAAACCTCAATCTTTGTATGGAACACATCAAATCCAAACACTCCTTCCAACAATTTTTTTAAGTTTGATCACTTTAGAATACCCCAAAACTCACACCAACACCATTACTTCTCTCAATCTCAAAACTCTTGCAAACCAAAGATTTGAGATCACTAAATCAAACACCTCATCCGAATCATCAAGCTAAAACCACTAGGATTAGTGTTAAACCTTGTTGCTTCAACAAAACCATCAAATCAAGCTCATCACTTGATATTTCTTCACCTATCCAAGACTTCCTTAACCTTACTGCCTCAACACCATATTCAATACCTTGCAACATCAACATGACCACTATTCAAGATTTCCTCAATCTTGCTACTTCAACATCCTCTCCCAAACATGGCAATACAAACATATACACTTTTCAACCATCAAAAACTTTTTCAACCATCAATCACCATAACTTACACCAATGGAACCTTTCCATACACCATCAACATCACCACATCCACTATTGGAAACTTTTGAAAACCTATCACCTAAACCATCAAGCCCTCCATCATTGTCACTCTTGGACACCATTGCCGAAACGGAAACCCAACAACAACCAATATTTCAACCAAATGAGTCATTGGATGATGCACCTCATCCACCGTCATTGCTTGAGTGTTTGGCTTACCGTTATGCTAGACCCTAAATTTTTCCAAATGATCAAGGTTATACACACCTACAATCATTTGTGTTTCACCCCATTTACAAACACCTTCATGGTAATCCTTCCGAAGAACCAAGCTTACACCATTTTGTTCAACAACAACAACCACAAAAACAACAAAACCACCACCTTTCACAAATGAAAAACCAAGGTCATTGCTTGACCAAAATGAGTCTTTTGACCACAACCAAACACCACAACAAGAATATCACCACCCAAAACCATTGTTGTCTCACCTTATCTACAAAGACATCCATGATCCTCTAAACAATGAAATGAGGTTTATCCTAAACCACATTGTGGAACGTCTCAAGTTTAGAGTCTCCAAAATGAAACAAAACCGTTTCTTTTAGAAAATCTTGCTCATTAAAACCAACAAACCAAGTTTAGAGCACCAACACCACCTCAAGTTTAGAGTTTCCAAAATGAAACTAAACCGTTTCTTTTGGAAAATGTTTCTCCATTTAAACCAACAAACCAAAACCGTGTCACCTCCACAACATTCAAAACAAAACCCGCTACACCCTCCAACACACACTTTCATTCTTAAACAAACTTAGCCTTGTTTTTGGAAAATGTTTCTCATTAAGGAAAATGATGATTTCCTTGTAGCTTTTTATGTTCTTATTTTATTTTTAGTTTTTCTTTATTTTTAGAAGTAGGATGGTGTCATCCAAATTTCTTGTCTTTGACTCTTTAAGAGTTAAAATTTTACATGGAATGAATTTCATTCTACTACAAGGTGTGCATTGTTTGTTGACCATTTAGGTATAATAAGTGAACTATACCATGCTATGGTAGCATACATATATCTTGTGTTTTAGAAACTAACCTTTCTTTTTGTAGGATCATTATCCATGTTTTCCTTCCTTGATACTCCATTTAGGGGAGTAATATTCAAGGGGGAGCATGAGTGTTGCATTATTCCACTTCACAACTCTTAGTTGTGTTCTAGACATGAAATGCTTTCATCACTTGTCTTGTGCGGCAACTAACCTTTTTCTTGTATGTTCAAAATCCATGTCTCCTCTCTTGGCACTCCATTTAGGGGGAGTATTATCCAAGGGGGAGCAAGTGTATACTTCCGCTTCGCTACTCTTCTTTTTGTTTCGACAAAAAGGGGGAGAATTTATATGTAAACTTGTTTCAAAAAATTTTTTTTTTGCATATCACATCATCTTAGCAAAAACAAGTTTTTATACTAACTTTATAAGACTTAACACTAAAACTAGTGACTTACTTATAAATAAAGTTTATGTTTTGTCATCAACAAAAAGGGGGAGATTGTTAATACAAATATCGCCTAAAAACGTTATTTATATTTTACGATCTTTGCTAAGTTTTGTTAATGACAAAGTATGAACTTTAGCTAAGAGTAAATCATCACTTTAAGTGTTTAAGTCTTGTTTAGACTAAGTTTACATTTCCTTTTAAACAAAACTTTTTTTTTATTTCTTAAATTAGAAAGTGTCTTGTCACATCACATTTATTTCTTAAAATAGTAATGTCACATCACATTTAGGGCAAGCTTTGTCAATATACATTTATGGTAAGAAAGTGTGTTTGACTAACCATATGTTTGCTTGCAAGTTTTGTGTTTGACTAGGTGTAATGATATGTGACCTTGTTTGGTTTGGTAGATTTATTGCAAAACCAACTGCAGCCCTGACGGTACCCTGGGGATACACGGGCGGACCCCTTCTGAGGGTTCCGCCGTATCCGCCAGACCTGCAGAATATTTTGCTATAAATACCAAACCATTTGTTAGTTTTGGGTCATCACTTAGAGTCATATTTTACACATATTCTCTCATTATACTCAGTAGCTACTAACTTGTGTGATTCTCTTATGTAACAAAGGTGTTCACATATTCATCTAAGAAGTTACAAGTTTCAACTCTAAGTTGCAAGACTTGTTAGCTTTGTTGTGTATAGACTTTGGTAGTTTATACTTCATGTGTATCTTGTATAGAAGTGATCGGTTAGTATTTTAGGCCTCAAAATACATAGTGTGTCGGGAGTTGTTGTACCCTTGTAAAAGAACTAACGGGAGTGGTTGTACCCTTGGTAAAGAACTCGACATCTAGCTTTGTGTCGGTAAAAGTGTAAGCGACGAACGGGAGTGGTTGTACCCTTGTAAAAGAACTCGACATCTAGCTTAGTGTCGGTAAAAGTATAAGCGACGTTGTAAAGGTTTCTCCACCGGGAAAGGAGCTTGTTGATTGGTGCTTATAACTCTCGAGTTGGAAACTCGGGGCGTGGATGTAGGGCAAGGAAAAAGAGTCCTTGTAGCCGAACCATGATAAACAATCATGTTATGGTTTGATCGTTTCTTTCTTTATCTTTGCTTATTACATGTTGTCTTTTAGTTAGAATCGCTAATCACATATATAGCTTTTCAAAGAATTAAACAAGTAAAGTTGTGTTTATATCTTCAAACAAATGTAAAGCTTTTCAAAGAACTAAACAAGCAAAGTTAGGATCATCACAAGTAAAGCTTTTCAAAGTATGAAACAAGTAATGTTAGAATTGTTAGTCACATGAAAGGATTTTCAATGAATCAAACATATAACGTTGTGTTTATTTCTTTAAGCAAACGTAAAGTTTTTTAAAGGATATTCAAGCTAAAAAGGATTTAAAAAGCGGTAAACTATTCAACCCCCCTTCTAGTTTTCCACAGAATTGTCGTTACAAATTCTCCATGTTTATAAACGATATTTTGAAAAGCTTTAATTTGACGTTCGAGAGTGATATTTACTTCAATTAAAGAATTTTCTTTTTCTCGTTTTTGCACTTTATGTACATAAAATTCCTGTTTGCAAGTTGACACCTCTGTTTGTGTTTTTGAAAGTTCCTTTTGAAGTTGTACAACTTGTTTTTGAAGATCATGTTTTTCATTTTCCAGTTTGGAAACCAATTTACCGTTTGACTCAATTATGCCATACATTTGTTTTTGAAGATTTTGTTCTTTGACATACGATTCCTGCAATGACTTTCAAAGCACTTTTCACGTTGAACTGCATTTTGAAAATGTAAAAGTTGTATTTATAACATTCAATGTCCTTTTTCAAAACTGCGTTAGTTTCTTTCAAAACTTTGTTTTGCTCGTCCATTATATGAGTAGTAAGAAGTTGTTCTTGAAGTTGTTTGGCCATGACAATATAGTCAGTATCTGGATCAGAGGAAGGTTCATGTTGTTCAATATGGTCATGTTTGTCTTGCTCAATAGGTTCATCAAATGAAACTACAGTGTCATCATCAAATATAACAACTGTGTCTAATTGTTCATCCTCTTGAGAAGATAAAGATGATTCAGATGGAACAACTTGCGCCTTATCTGATTCAGAAGCAGAGGGTGATGCATTAACTTGTGTGGATTAATTGGTTAAGTCATGTACCTGAGACAAACCATCAGTGGTGAACATTGGGCCTGAATCATTCAACTGATGTTCCTGCATGTTGGCCATAAGCATCACAGCTGCATTGGCTTCAAGATCTTCCATATCATCATCGTTGTAAGCATTAGCGAAGAAACTGTTCTCTTGTTCATTGAAAGTTCATTCCCTTTCATCTTTGAGAGCCATTAGTAATGCCTGCTTGTGAAACTGACTGCCACGGGTTCTCGGTTTTGGACATGCTGTTGCAATATGACCTTTTTCGTTGCAGTTGTAGCACCATATCGCATTCCCAGATTCTGTATTGCCATTTGCCACATTGTCATTTCTTCTCTTAGGAGCTCCTGAAATGTTTCTGAATCCCCCATTGTTGTTGAATCTTTGTCCATACCCAGAATTTCCAGAATAACCTCCTGATCCTAAACATCCAGGATTACGGTTCTGAATCTCAACTCGACCATCTTGAATGATAGTTTGATTCCTTGTATTTGATGAAGAACGAAGACGGTTGTTGGTTTTGTTAGAAAATTTGCTAAAAGCACGAGCGATAAGAGCAAGTCCTTGATTCAATGTATTGACGTCTTCATCATCATCTTCAATCTGATTAGAGTAGTGATGATTCATATGGGACCATTTTGTGTGAGGTAGCAGGTTGCTGGTAACTGAAATAATTATGTTCCTGAACATAAGCATGATTAGACATCGGAGGATGTGCAGCATGAGATTGAGCAACGAGTGCTAGGGGATTAGAAGTAGGTGGTGGTGTATATCCTCCTCGTGCGGCTCTATCTTTTTAAACTTCAGACTCATAGTGCTTCAGATAGTCATACAACAAACCATATGGATCTTGATGAAGATTCTTAGCTTGTCTCACAAATGTCACATACTTTTGCCACTCGGAACCCAGACTACTAACAAACTTTGTATTGACAGCGATCCTTGGAAGGTGTACTGTATGTCTCTCTAAGTCGTTGACGACATTGGTGAAACGATGATAGTAAGATTCAAGTGATTCCCATGGTTCGATCATGAAATTAGTATATTCCAAGTAAAGTTTAGATTCCATGTCTTCTTTGTTCAGTTGTGTGCCTTGCATAAGTAGATGGACGTGTTCCCACATAGCTTTTGCAGTTGTCTGAGCATCAACACTTCTGAATATGATATTTGGTATTCCCTGAAGTATGTAAGACATAGCATACTCATCTGCATCACGATGAAGCTGTTGTTCAGTAGTGAGTGCAGACTCAGGAACTTGCACAGCAGTTGGAGCTACTGGAGGGTCAGCAGATGGGTCACCTCCAACATAGTTAACAGGCCACTGAAACGGTCCTTCAAGGATAACTTGTTCCATGTACTTACCATTGGGTTTTTTGAGTTCTATAAACCTTAAGAATCGACTTGCCCACTGAACATAATTACCCGGTGTAAGCATTGGTGGAGTGTCAATAGATCTTGCTTCATGTCTGGATTGTTGAGTTGAAATGACTTCACACATCCTGTCAAACCAATGAGTCGGTTTTGATGGGAGTTGGCCTTGTTGTTGTGACATTGGATAGGATTGTTGCATTGGAATCATCTGATGTTGTTGCATGAGAAGATTTTGTTGTGAGTGAACCGGTTGTTGATAATATTGTGGTGATTGTTGATATTGTTGCTGTTGCTGATGATACTGCTGATTCTGATGTTGCTGAGGATGGTTAAAGTTGTAGTACGGTGGTTGAGACATATTGAAACACTTGTGTGAAAAGATGGATCTTGTAGAAGATTGAAATGTAGTTCCTTTGGTAAAGTTCAAAATCCTTGGGCAAAGTTGAAATCTTACGCGAAACAACAACTTAAGCGTAGACTTAAAGTTAGGCGTAGAAAGGTGATGTTATGCGTAAACACAATGTTTATGCGTAAGATTATCCTTTTTACGCGTAAGATTAAATCTTTTGCGTAAAGCAAGTTTTGCGTAAGGTAAAACCAAACAAAGCTTTCAAACTTGTCCAAGCTTGAAAGATATCCTTAGTCGAAGTATTCCACTAACTTGTCCAAGCTAGGGAAGTACTGAGTCACCTTTTCTAGAAGAGAGAACCTGAGAAGAGACTTTAACGTAGATTTAAGGAACTTACGCATAAGATAAATCTTATGCGTAAGAAATGCCTTCTGCGTAGAACTTAGGCGTAGAAAGTAGCTTCTGCGTAGAACTTAGGCGTAGAATGTAACTTCAGCGTAGATCTTAGGCGTAGAATGCTTTCTTACGCGTAGGAATGGGGTTTTACACCAAAACTCACGCGTAAGAAGTTGTCTTATGCGTAGGGAGACCAATAGTACTGTTGACAGCTTTCAAATTGTACTGTTCCACTAATCTTATGCGTAGAGTGACAAGAAACAAGTAAAAATCACTACTTTTTGAAGAAAAATGCTTAGACATGAGTTTCTTTTGATCAAATAACTTCCCCAACACTTAGAAAACACTAAATATGAAAGTTTTAGGTACCAAAGACTAGTTTTCTAATATCAAAGAAGCTATAAAACTTAAGAAACAAAGAGAAAAGGTACTAAAAGCTATGAAAGATCAAAACTTTATGCAAAATCTAAGCTTCTAATCACTATATCAACCTTGAAACTTGTCCAAGCTTCAAGATTAAGTGAAAGAAATAAAGAAAAAGCAAAAATATAAGGAAAAACACACCTAAACCCCACGTTAACCAAATAAACAACACTTCAATCTCTATTAGGCGAATGATACCACTTGTTAGGTGCCCATATTGATATCACACAAGTAAAGAATGAGATAGATATAAGGATTGGTTGATTACAAGATATAAGAGAATTATAAAAGCAAGAGTTTCATTAGAATATCAAAATAACCAACAAAGTTTAAGGCATCATAAGCCTTGTATTTATAAGAGGGAAGCTTGGGCAACATTCCCTAGTCCCTTTCATCATCTCAACGTGGGCTTACAAAGCCTTTTGGGCTTTTACAACTTGCCCATTAACTTAAACATAAACATAAATAATACTTAAGCAACCTATTACAAAGTGTAATGACCGAGACTTGACTAAATACTAAAGTTTGTTCCCAACACAAAGAAACGGGAGGAAAAAGGCAATTAATTAAAAAAAAAAAAAAAAAGGGCCCTAAAGGACCAACGAAATTCTAATCAGGGCAACGCTAAGAGATGCCACATAACACCTAAAAAGCCTGAAGGGAAGAAAGCAAAGCAATTCTATATGAAAAACGCATGTGGCAAGGCTACTATGAGGCGTATATAAAGCCTAAACGCAAAAATTACCTCATACCCCCAAACAACCTAGCCTGAACTACCCACATGTTCTAATCCTATCTCTCCAAGCGTTCCTATCTGGGTTATGTCCTCAGACAAGAGGAAATCTTTCATGTCTTGCTTAAGTCTATTATGTTGGTACTCACCTCTTGCCGTTCAGCTTCTCCCCTCAATTTTGTTCTCTCTAATCCCTTTAAATCTTTCAATCTTCTTGTGTCTTAAATCTTCTTATCATCACATTGAAAGATGACTTCTTCACAAGAAAAGAACCACATGAACCTAATCCACCCTTGTGTGTTGTGTCGAGAGTCTTCTTCTATTCTCTTTTATTAGGTTGAGTCCCTAGGCTAGGTTAGGGTTTACCAAACACTTACAACTCTCATATTCATTTGTAAAGTCTTATCCGTTTATGGATAAGTAAAGGGTGTAAAATTCTTGTACCTTGGTGGTCAAGCCTTGATCGGATGAAGGTCATATATGGGGTTTGTTGCTTCCTTGGTGGAAGTTTTTATGGTCTTAGTGGTAGGTCGAATCACGAGATTCTTACGAGTGGTTTCTAGGGTGGAACTCCATTAGGTAGTAGCTCTTTCTTAGTGAGCATCAATCTTTGTGCATATCGGTGAAGTGCAGATTGTAACAGTTTAATCCACCACATGGATTTTGTACTAGTGAACGATATAGGTGTCGCGTATTCGGAACTAGACACACGGATGATCTAAAGCCTTCAGCCCAAACCTATATAAATCTTGGTCTCTCTCTCTCTCTCTCTCTCTCTCTCTCTCTCTCTCTCTCTCTCTCTACCTCTTTATATCTGTTGTCTTGTTCATACACTCTTGTACGAACTCGAAACTTAAAGTACTTAAACATTAAATAAGTTAAAAAGAATGTATTCACCCCCTCTAGGGTTCTAGAGTTGTATGTACCAAGTTATGTCAGTTTATGAAACAATGAATAAAATAGTTTAACATAACACATTAATTAACTTTTCAAATGTGTAAAACTTTATTAATATAGAATCAAAGAATTACAAAAGTGTTATGATCACACTAGTTGAATGACAATGTAAGGATCACTCTTTACACAAGTAAACTTGATAATTATCAAGTTTACAAGCAAACTTTTATAGACTCGCTGATAAGATCAGCGGTCTACCTAGAAGTTTGAACAAAGGTGTAAATGCACTTCAATAAATAACACAATAATAATAAGAAGCGATGGAATTCACTCTGACCATCATTCTTCTTTAATAGTAGTACGAGGTAGACTTAATCATGGGTTAGTTGGGACATGTCAAGAATTTAGTAGAATAGTACAAATACATTTAATGCTCTTCTATTTTTAGAAACGTGCCAACCTTCTTTAATTTGTGAGCAGTTGTGCCAACTGTTCACAATCTTTTCACCAACTCATACAAGGAAGACTTTAATTTGAATAACTTTCTTGTCCCGCTCTTTTGCTTTATCAAATAAGTCCCGCCTAAAATCACTTTGGGAGATTAAAAGCTATGCTCAGTTGGTAGTGTCAAAGAGTAATCAAGTTCATCATTGTATTGTCATCCCCTGATTCACTTTAAACCTTCAGCGACTTCCTTCTACATGTCGCTTGATATCCATGTCAGCTGATGAGTATGTCTTCAAGTGGTCTTTGACTTCCTTGACGATGTCTATGACTTGAGCTCTGCTAAGGCTGCTCTCTGAAGTTATGCTTCAACAAGTCTTCTTGTTTTCCACTGATGTCGTATCAGTTGGTCATATTAAGTTAGTCTAATTTATGTTCAAATCCTAGTTAGAGACCATTGGGCACTGAATTGGCCCAACAACAGTATTGAAGTGTTTTCAAGTGGTGGAGACACTTGAGGGTAGAGGAGTGTGTTGGTGAAGATGTTGTTGGAGGTGAAGATAAGTGTAAATTAATGAAGACGATAAATGGGTAGTTATGAAAGTGGTTGCTCAATTTAATAAGGTTTAGATTAAAAACATAAGTTGTGTCATAATGGATTTATTTTAATATAACAGTCTGTTTAATTAAAAAATGCCACGTCAAAGCTTTTCCATAATGATGCCAACAATAACAAAAATTATATACTTTATGTATTTTAATAGGAAAATTAAGAGTCCTATGTACACAATAGTGAAAAGTGGCAAGTTTTTTTTGTTTTTTGTTTTATGATTATTATTATTTTTTTATTATTTTTTTTAATCATTAATTATTCCTTAAAAGAAATTAGGCGTAAAATTCAAACCTTTATTTGAGCGAAAATATTCAGTTCTTAACCCTTTTGAGCCAATTCTAAAACTCTTGTGCATGAATAGAGTTTGTCTTGCAGTGGTGACTCGTTTTCTTTCAGAAAGCGTAAACCATAAAGGATTAAGCGACTCTTCTCTCACTTATATTGACTCTATTTTAAATCAATAAAAGGTACTTACTTATCTTGTAGTAACATGTGAGTAAAAGCCAATTGCTCAAAACGAGGATTAGGGTTTCCAAAAGCAACTACTTTACATGTGTTGGTGAGATATGCATTAAATGCTTCTATTTTAGGTAAGGGATAAACTCACCTTAGGGAACAATGTTGACAACTGTTCTACCTTTATACCAACTCTAGAAAGTTGCTAATTCCTATAAAATTTTTGCTTTATCCTTTCTTGCTTTAGTAGATTTTCTCACCATTGACCTTCTACACACTTTAAATTCTTTGCTCAACATCTTGGTGAACGAGTAGATCAAACATTGCTAAATGTGGCATTGACATCCTCAATGAACTGAACTTTTTCGTTGGATCTTGTACTTTAGTAGCTAAATTGCATCAACACTGAAATGAAGACTTTTTGCTTCAAGAACTCAGAAGGAGTTATGCTGAGTAATTATCGGCGACCAAGTTATACTTAGGCTACTTTATATTCAAATTTATGTAGAGATTACTAGATGCTGAAATGGCCCAACAGGAAAGTAGTATGATTCTTCTACATATATTACACTAGTCATTAGTCAATGATCATCGTAAACTTGTAGATGATAACATATACTACCTCCGTCCCAAAAGTTAAGTTCAATTTGACTTTTTGAATCGGACTTTGACAGTAAATATTTTTGTTTGTATTATATATCACTTGATGAAAATTATACCAAATGAAAATACATATAAAACACTATCTATGTATATATTTTGGATCAAATATTATATAATACAAAAAAATATTTAAGTTCAAAGTTTGTTTCAAAAAGTCAAACTGGACTTATATTTTGGGACGGAGGGAGTACTAGAGTAGAAATGTTTCACATAAATTAGAAAGATGTAGATGAAATAAAAAAGACCAAAAAACATGTAAACTTGTACAAAACCGCCCAACACTAGATTATCAAATCGGAAACAACCATTTCCAACGACACAACACATAAATTGTCTAAAACAATTACTACCATATATTGACACCGGATGTCAACCTAATAACAAGAGATGTTATAATATCGATGGAGTCTTATTCGTTATTCCGGTATTCCTCCCCTTACAGGTAGAACTAATAGAAAAAAATGAACAAATGAGTTAAGCGATAGAGTAACGAGAAAATCACACCTTTTTGCTAATACTTTTAAAATTTTTACATTGTGGTCAATATTTTTTTCACATAGATATAGATTGGCTGAAAACTGTTGAAAGTGGTACGTAGGGGGTCAACAAATGTGTGGCAACTATCACATAAACCACAATAATCATAAATATTGTCAATAATTTAAGTATGATGAGTGAAAGTCAAATTTGGAACTTATTAGGATATCCCCCTACCCCGAGCTACTTGCTTCAGTTTGGACCATCGAGTATCATGTTTCCATCCATATTTAGAGCTACTTGCTTCAGTTTTGTAGTCTGCGAGTAGTGGCGTACCCAGGATTTTTCAAGGCGGAGGCAATTTTTTTTTTTTTTTTTTTGATAAAATTCGTGATACACTTTAATAAAAATGTCATAATTTTTTTTAACAATAAAAACTAAGGTTTTTACATTTTTGGCTTCAATGTGGGGGGGCAATTTGATTTTTTGGAGAGGTGCACTTTAATAAAAGGGTAAATTGCAAAAATGGTCCTTCACGTTCCACGAAATTGCAAAAATTGGACCGAGACAAAAAGTAGCGCAAAAAAGACACTAACGTTCCACATTTTCGCAAAATCGCCACTGAGAGCCCTTTTCCGTTAATTTCATCGTTAAGTGTCACGTATTTGAGGGTAGTATCGTCATTTTAACCCTTTCCCGCCAATAACTTAAGTTTCCAGTGTTTTATTAGGGAGACGGAGCGTGATATCAAGTATGCCAAAGATCTGTTTGTGGCATATCAAGAGTTGCTTGATATTGTCGTTCAAAGGAACAAGATGATGGCTGAAATGGAACTTGTGCGTCCCTCGGTGCAGATGTTCAAATGCTTGGAGTTCTTGAAGAAGCTTCAAAAGTCAGATGTTATCGAGCTTTTGGAGTTGAAGAAGAAGATGGCAGAAGCGAAGCTCAAGCTCTTCAACAAGCACGCATTTGTTAAGGGACTTTAGAGTTTCTTTCATGGTCATCTATGTTTTAAATGTTCCTTTAATGTTTCCCTCCTTTTTATCAATGTTATGTTTGAACTTTAATGAATTTTAATGATATATTATGTTTTGTTATGTTACTGTTATCAATTTGAATGAATGTTAATGTCATGTTATGTGTTTGTTGTGTTGATTTATTATGGTTTGCTTGTCAACCATTGGGCATTTTTGCAAAAGTCAACCATAATGTTATTTGCAAAAGTCAAACTTGATTGCCAATTTAGGTAATTTTGGGTATTTTTGTGCCTGCGCATTACCTTGAATGTGGTTACACGAATACTCAATGGTTACACGGATAGTCAATTAGATCCATTTTGGGCAATTCTGGGTCTTTTGCTGCATGTACAATCATGTGCAAAAGTCAAACATGATTGTCAAAATGGGCAAGTCTGGGTGTAAATATAACTACTACGAATTACCATTCATTTACCATTCACAAGCATACCATTTACCATCAAAAGATCGGGGTACATACACAACTAAAACTAACAAACCAACAAACAAACTACACTAATTGAAAAAAAAATGGCCAGACACCTTCATCAAAAGAAACATCCTCCAACAACGACGACACAAACCCATTCTCATCACCGGCATCATCCACAGGCGGCGGCAGGCCCTGGGTAGGCGGAATCAGGCTCTGGGGAGGTGGCATCACACTCTGGTAGTCCTGGTACTCCGGCTGATCAAACGTGGTAAGATATGTTGAGGTGATGGTGGGGTTCATGGGGTTTTTCCTTTTTCTGTTTTTCCGGCTTCCACCTCCAACAGGGATGTCCCGGAGCACGCCGCCATGGTTCCAGTGTCTGCGGCAGCTACGGCAAAAGTGACGCGGCTGCGATGTGTTGTAGTTGTTGTAGTAGCAGAACTTTGTGTCTTCTGAATGACAACGTGGACATTGGAGTTGTTGTGGGGGATGTGTCACAGTTGTTGTGGTCACAAACGTTGAAGTTTGTTGGTGTGTGTTGGTGATGGTGGTGGTCGTTGTCGTTATGGTGGTGGTTATCATGGTTGTGTTTTCTGACATTTGAGTTGATTGCATTCTTGTTGTGATTCTGCTATGGTCAATGCGAGTCGTGGTGGAGAAGATATGGGTTGTAGGGGGGTTTATGGGGGTAGATGTTTGAAAATAACTTTGAAAATTTAGCCATTGAGGTCTAATCACATTGATACCAAGCACAGAGGTGATTATGGCGGCAAATTTAATAAGTATGAACAGTGAAATGACGATACTACCCTCAAATACGTGGCACTTAACGCTGAAATTAACGGAAAATGGCTCTCAGTGGCGATTTTGCGAAAATGTGGAACGTTGGTGGCTTTTTTGCGCTACTTTTTGTCTCGGTCCCGTTTTTGCAATTTTGTGGAACGTGAATGACCATTTTTGCAATTTACCCTTAATAAAAAGGTCCTAAAAAAATTTTTTTTACACTAAAATCTGAACTTTTTCGACGAGTCGTGAAGGGCACCGCCCCCCAAAAGTTAATGCCTAGCTGGTGATGGAAACTGACATTAACAAGTTGTGACATGAGTAATGCACCGTTTATAGATGATTTACAATCACACTTATAGCGTGACAATGTTAGAATCTTTTTCCTAATAAAACAAAACCCCTAGTAGGTACTTTTTATTTCAAAAAAATCAAATCATACTTTATTTAGTAATAACTGAATTATTATTATTTTTTATTTACAAGATTTTGAATTAAATAAACTTAAAAATTTTCCTAATTTGGCAAAAAAAAATTATAAATTCGTTTTATTTGAAAAGTGGGTGAAAAATTATATGTGTCAAAAGTATGAAAAAAGAAAATTTTAAAAAGGTGAGGTGAATCTACAATATCTTCAGAGGTTTAAACAAAAGTTTTGAAAAACATAACCACAACCAACCACATCCAATTTTTCTTAAAAATACCGTCCCTTCTTCCTGGATTTCTTTCATCACATCGAAAAAAAAAAAAA
The DNA here is from genome assembly GCA_030686995.1 of Artemisia argyi. Taxonomy (NCBI): domain Eukaryota; kingdom Viridiplantae; phylum Streptophyta; class Magnoliopsida; order Asterales; family Asteraceae; genus Artemisia; species Artemisia argyi. The sequence goes on from CM060697.1 coordinate 69,665,995, forward strand.
AAAAAAAAAAAAAAAAAAAAAAAAAAAAAAAAAAAAATTGGACTCATCAAGTATCACGTTTTTGAAAACTCGACCGATCATGGGTTATTCATGCTTATTTGTGGCTTCAAAAAAGTAGGTACAATACATTATTTTTTTTCAATTGGTGTTTGAGATTAGATTTTTACTTTTGCTAATTATATAAAAGTTGTGATTTTAATAGATTTTGTAAGTGTTCTTTTCAAACTTTTACTCTTTATAGCTTAACTAATCATGGGTTTACATCTAAAAGGGTTTGTACTTTTTCTGTTAATTTTGTTTCAGTTTGTGGAAAAAATTAGGGTTTGTGATTTAGGTTTAACGGCTTAACGGGTGTACTTATTGTTCTTCTAATCCCTCATGGACAAATACATCCTAGGGAGTTCATTCTTTAACTATGAAATTTATATACTCTTATTGGGTTTGTATTATAAGCTATATCATTAACTAAATAAATACTTAAGTTTGGTGAACCATACTGAACTTAAAATTTGTATGATTTTGTTAACCGTATTGAACTTAAAATTTGTATGATTTTGTTATTGTTGTTTTGTCAATTGAAAAGGTAAATTAAACTAATTTAGACATTCTTTTTTTTTATTGGATCAGGTTACATACTCCATTTATTTGGATAAACATCGTTCTGAATTTTAGAGAAGATGTGGCTCTTCGGCATGTGTCAAGTGAACAAGTAAACTTTTGTGTAAGACTCATTTAGATTCAAGTTCAATTTGAGAATACATGCCATAACTTGGCATTTAATGTCTCTCACAAACTCCAATAAGCAGGACGTTGTGTTCGCAGTAAGCTAAAAGTGTTTATTATCTCATTAGCTTCATTAATTAGTTAAACAAATCAATCATTGTTCATGATTCGGATGAACTTTTACTGGAGATATTAAAGTTTATCTATGAACATGTGCAACTTATTGTGATAAGTCAATTAGGTAGTTATTTTTTTACATAAACAGCGTGATGATAATATAGCTGGGACGGGTTGGCTAGGAAACATCCAATATCATAACAAAGAAAAGGAAGAAGGAAACTAAAAGATCAGGTCCATCTTCTTCTTTGCTTAGTGTTTTCGATTCATGTGATGGGTGTATTGAGCATTCAGGCATTGAGTTAATTTTACCATTCATTTGTATAATCAGTTTAGTTAAATATTTATTTATTCATGTGATTGAGGATATGTTATGCATGTTACTTGTAAAATGGGAAAGTCTTAAATGGGTTCAGTTTAGCCTTTTTATTTTTATCTCCAACGGGTCAAGTAGACGGATTATGAATCTCATAAGAATAATCAAACAATTAAAGATTATGGTATATATGCAATTCTCCATATTAATCCTTATGTATGTACATACAGAATGGAATTATGGCCCAATTTATGCGTATATTAATTTGTCGGCCTTGTGTTGGCTCCAATGGTTACGAGTTGGTTGGTGTAACCTGGAGGTCACACACTCACACGTTCGAGGCATGGTATTGGTCTGCAAACAGGGGGGATGCATATATTATGCATGCATCTGTGTCATATGACTTAATTGATGAATATAATTCATGTTTTTGTACCATTATCTAAAAAGTAATTATCTATTAGTTAATATCAAAAGTATTATCATATACAAGTTAGCATGTTTGTAGTGCTATTTACATAATGGTATATCCTGTATAAGATGGTTTCGTGGGGTTTCAACTTTGAACAAGTAGTATATTTGTCTTATTGGTATTCGGTAACATGACCTTTACATGGGTAGGCAAATTCCCTTTTTCCTAACAGCAAGTTAGTGAATTGCTTAATAATTTGGATTATTTATAATGACAACGAGATGCATTATCTTACTGCATTGATAGTTTACATGGCTAAGCAAGAGAACCTTTTTGATTCTCAAGGAGAACCCATCACTTTTGCTTAGGTATAATTAGTAAAGTATGCGTAAAATCATAGCTAGAGTGCATATATATGTCAATTGAATAACAGAGTAATATAAATGATAAAATGCAGGTTAAGAATGAACATGTGAATGTGATGACATCATATGTAAATGCCAGAGAAGCAATGTTGTTGCTTGGTGTGCACTGGCCGATACACTTGATATTGATGTCCCGCGGATCATGTATCAACAGGATAATGTTCCCTGGCCTTTGGTAACCACCAAATTATTGGTAAGTTTGTTAGCAAATCGTGTGTTTTAATTCGGAACCAATACTTAAAGATTTTATACCATTTAAAAAGAGTTGCTACGTTAATGAGGTTGTGCTTGATCAGAGTGATTATGTTATGGGTCATCGATGTGATCATGTAACAAGTTGAAATTATTCTATGATAGTGTGATACATTGACCTATAGTATTGAAAAAACGGATCAAATATATAGATGAAAAGCCTCAGGTTTGTTGTGGTGTTTTACAAATATAACTATGGAAAAACAGATCAAATATATTAATTTGGATGTTTTTTTATTATGTGTTTTCTTTACAGGTTGTTGTGATACCCAAATAGCGATTTTAGCAGTTTCTTCACCACAACAAGTAACCTTTTGCATAAATTATGAATGTTTTAAGAATTGAATACTAACTTTTGAGTACTCGCAAAATCCATGTTTAAGTTTAGTTAGTTTGTGTTTGATAACAGGTTTTTGATGAAGTGCTCAATGAGTTTCTTTGATGAAACACCTCACTTAAAAGATATTAAGGTACAATTCATTTTATTCTAAGGTAACATGTCGATATGCCGTTAATAAATTTTATATGCCGTTGAATTGTAGCGATGGTATCTACTTATAAGGGCTATTTTTGATTAGTTATTAGAATGAATGAATACTTTTAAGGGCTGTTTGGGATTGCTTATTGATATTGTTTTCAAGGATTGTTGATTATATTATATTTGAGATTGCTTATTGAAACCACTAATAGTGGTTGAATGGGATTCCTTATGAGAGTAAGTACTTTTAATGGTCGTTTGGATTGCACAATGAAAATCTTTAGAAATGCTTATTGGAATTAACTATTAAGTTGCTTATACGAGCTGTTTGGGATTCTCTTTAGAATAACTACATTTACGAAGGTTGAACCCCCCACCCTTATCACAATCGTGCTTGATATAAATGCGTGATGAAGCCATTTTATGTAGTACTAAAATGTTAGGTGTTGTTGATGATGCCATTTTATGTAAAAATTGTTATTAAATTATTGAAATAACATGTTTTATTTAATCCTGTTTGATGCACCAAATATTATGTTTATAAGAAAAAGAAATTAAGAATTTTTGTTTTTCCCATGTCGACCAGTACTAAGAAGGCCCGAATTGTTCACTGCCTTTTTCCATTTTTTATATCTCAATTTTACATTTAAATCTTACTGATTTTTTTTCATGGTGTGACTATTGAGAGACTAGCTACGAATTACTTGCGGAACCGTAGGTAAAGCAACTGATCTCATTGTACACATGTAATAATGGTTAAAGAATCCAAAAAAATGATTGAGCTGCAAAAGTCTGCATGATCACGAAAAACTTTTAAACAAATATAGAATTAAAATGATCACGATACAAACACTAAGAAAGATGAATGTAGCTTTATGTTTAATGCTTGATTATTTGATAGCCTCAGTCACATACCTGCACTGGAAATTTGCAGGTTTTGTTAAGTATACCTTTCAGTTCATTCTTAAGCACAAAGTTAAGAGACTTTTTGTTACTTTTGTCTAACATCTGACTCATATTGATAAGTTTGTACTCAAAAATCTAATTTTGTCTAACAACTATTTAATACATATAGTGGTAACTTACAGCAAGACGGTGACATTGCTTATTGGGAAATACATTTTGAGTCCATCTCAAAAGACGTAAAGAAATTGTAATACGTACGCCAAATCGAAGGCCTGTAAGCAAATATTCATTAATCTGCAATAATCAGAATTCCAACTTTTTCATCCTTTATTTCATTTCTTGGGTTCACTTCACAATGAAAAAAAGTGGTCCAATATAAGAAGTGTTTTTCTGATATACTTTGAATTGGGCAGGCACGAGATTTTGATGGGGATTCATTAAGGAGCATACTACCGAAAGATGAGACATTGTTAGGGTAAGCGATTTGTATAGCTATTAATACTTCTATAGTTCTGTATTTAAGCTCCTCTGTTAACAAAAGGTTAGTTAATCCCTAACAAAAATGATTTGTGTAGGCTTTTGATTGATCATTAGAGGTGGTGATCAGGACATAAAGAAATCCAAAGGAGAGACCACATCTTGCAGTGTGTCACACACTAAAGCTTATTTTTGTTGATCTGGAGGTAAAAATCATCTCTCAAAGCATTTTTTGTTCTTATGATCTACTCCCTTAGACATCTTTCGTTAATAAATTATGAATCTTTGTAATTAAACCGGTACAACATACTCAATCTGGTTGAACATTTTAATAGACAAGGCCTTCATTGCTCTATATTGGATGTTTGATCCTCGCCCATATCTCTTGCAGAATGTGGCAGACGAGTACATGAGAAGATATAAACCATCCTTAAACAGAAGAAGGTAATTACATATACACCATCTCAACTTGCCACGTTTTCCGTTCATTATATTAGCTTTTATGGAAGCTTAAATGCAAAATATTTATACTTTGCATTTGCTTTCAGGAACTACTTGTTGTATGAGAACAATATGGATTAGATTCGTGTTAGCGACTAAAAAGGTAATTCCTTGAGCTTTTGAAGTGAAGTTTATCGACACATAGTTTGTGTTTTGCCATTGGATAGTTAATTTAAATGATGTGTACATTTTGGGTAATGGGTAAAATCGAAGAACCCAATACTTTCAACGTTCTTTAATACCTTTGTTTGGCTGTTGGTTTCATTGCTGTAAAATGTATGATAAAACTTAGTTGATGATGGATAATTGTGTAAATGGTCAAATATGGTTATATTAATTAGTTTCTAAAATTTAGCATAAACATTGGTTTTTTTCATTGTAAAGATTGCCTTGATAGTAGTAATAGCCTACCTTATATATATGGTAATGATTGTGCATTTTCTAACAGCTAATATGATCCGTAACAAATGCATACAGTCTGTAACAACAATGGTATTAGCCTATTTTGATAGAAACCAACGTATGCTTTTCCAGTCGCATGCTTCGATTCAGATTATGGTGTTACCTAAGCTTTTTGTAGCTCTAAAACCATAATCAAGTATGATTAGCTATCAAGTTTTAAGTTTTCTTATATGTGTTTGCCATAGTGATAATTTAATGGGTTTGTCAGCCAATTTCAAATGTTGAAGTAACCGTCTAAGTGGCAGTTAGGTGGTTTGGGTAACGGGTAAAACGGGTTTAAATTCAAACAAACAATTTAAATAATTGAAAGATGCCGGGATGGGTTGACCGCAATCACTATTAATTCCATAAAAAGTTATAAATAACTAAAACAATATTATGGATCTCATATGCCGACGAGTCAATATTCGTCCGAATTCTTATGGATCTCATATGCCACCAAGTAATCATTTTTTAGTGTTTGAATTTCATATAACATGATAACTAATGAAGAACAGTTTGAAAAAACATGTGCTCTATTTGTCTATGAGATGACCTGAATTATCTATTTAACTTTATATGTCATTTTTAGTCTTTTCCAGTACTCGAGGTAACTATCAAGAAACCTGTTATTGCCTTATCTACAAAAAGCAGAAATCATATCCGTTGCCATAGCCATTAACTCTCTAAAATCGGTCAGTGATTACGCTTACTTTACTACAATGTTCGTTTATTCATGATTATATACCGTTTTCATACTTTTCCCATTCCATATTTAGGTAAGAACTGGTTGGGTTAAAGGGAAAATAACCTTTTCCTCCTAACAACGGAGTTACTGGTATACTGCCTTTGCCAACTGCAACAAGTCACTTGAAGCTGAAATCCCAGGAATTAAAACATGTCCCTTGTGTAAACAAGAATAAGAAGTCCACACAATGTCAAGACTCAAGAGTCCACGAAATGTAACTGATGTTCTAAACTGACATTCTACATTATTTGTAAGGAAGATTGTTGCTCCATGGTCTAAAACACAAAGAAAAATGATAAGGAGATTCAAACTTAGAATGAAGTAGAACTTAGAGGTGATTAGGCTAAATTTTGTATTAAAAAACATATCCTTTTTTTACTTTTGTGTTATTTAATAATAGTAGTTATTTAAATTTTGTTGTTAATTACTTGATGAAGTGAGTGCGTGTGTCTTAAAGTTATATGTTGTACTAGAATGTGTTGTGCTTTAGTCTAACAACATATATGGTTTATATTGGTCCACAATAGCCTTTGCATCTCAAAGTTATTGCGAATAGAATCAAGAGTCATTCGGTTCTTTAAATTAAGAGAAACAAAAAGGTTAGTACATAAAATTCAAATTGACCTAATAGTACTTTTTTATGTGATTTATCCTTTTATTTATCGAAACCGACAAATAAATTAAAAAAAACAATTTAAAACATGTTAATTTGTTTGTATTTTAATTAATCATAATATATAATTTAAACTTTTATAAAAAAACCCGTACGTGCACGGATATTATAACTAGTTAAAGTAATATAGTGACAGCTGGTATTCGAGATTTATAATGCCAAAGTTTGGATATCGATCGGCCAAATGAAGCATGTGGGTTTGGAGTAATGACGTCCTACCATATCTTTGATTTCCTAGATTCCTTCTACATATTCAACCCTTTAGTCTATTCCGTCATTTTCTTTTTCTGTCTATATCTAACTTTATAAGGGCTGAGCATTCGGTCTAACCCGACCCGAACCAAGTATACCCGAACCGAAACCGAATGTGGTGAAAGTCTGAACCGAAACCGAACCGAATGAGACTCGGGCCTTTTTTTTTTTGGTTGGTCAGGCCGGTTTCGGTTTTAGATGCCAAAAACTGAATTAAAAAAAAAAAAAGTGCCGCTTCACCTTTTGGAGGGAAAATGCAAATACAGTAAATATGTTATTCTTTTAACACCTAGCAAGATGTGAGTTATTGAGTCTTTTTGGAGGGAAAAGATAAAGAGTAATAGAGTAAATATGTTATTCTTTTAACACCTAGCAAGCTGTGAGTTATGGAGTCTTTTTGGAGCTTAAATACCGTATCAAATACTAGTTATAATAGTTTTTTCAGAAAAATTTAATTATATAGTATTATTGTTTAAAAAGAGAAAATTTTATTTATTTTTTAAAAAGTTATAGCATCAACATGTGCTAAGAAAAATAGTTAGCAGAAATTATAAATATAACCGTGGTATCAACCTTGTATTAGATTATTGAGCATGTTTACTTATAATGCTATTGGGCCAAAGTTTTTTTGATCACATGGTTTCACGCATAAATTAAATTTATTTTAAAATTTTTGTTTACTATATGGATATATAAGAATTTACCCGTGAAAATTATGATATAAGTACAACTAATAAGTATGCATGAGTTTTTCATTATGTATTAATATCAATTAATATTTTGTAAAAATTTTATTTGATGAAAGATTTAACTTTGTTTAGCTGACATAGAGGTTAATGTTGAGGTTGATGTTGTTGTTTAACTTTAACTAATATCATGTTGTACAAAATGTGCGAGCTTAGTAGTATATGATGAGCGTTGATAAAGTTAAAATATACTCTGTAAAGATTTTAATAATTACATGAGTCGTTATAAGAACAATCGCGTATATTTATTTTCATATCACAGTAACTTGTACTTACCATTTGATATTTATATTACCGTTAATAATAATTTAACTATGTTTAATATTCAAACCCGTGTACTTAAAGATTAAACTTTTAAATAGGATAATATGAGTTCTTATTTATATTTAACGTACACAGTAAAAAGACATTTTAATAGATGGAAGTTTAAAACTAATATTTATTTTAAAAGTATTTAACGTATATTAAAACTAATTCGTACATTTATAAAATTCTGTAAGTTTAATTGATGGAAGACTTAAAGTTTGATCAAAATCAATTCAATTTTAACATTTTATTGGCCAATCATATTCCTCGATTTTTTCTATGTGTCAAAATCGAGCATTCATATTGATCCAATTTTATTCCACTAAGATTGTTTTGTAAAAAAAACTCCAAAATGATGTAATTCTTTTATTGTATGAAAGATCGAGATAAGTTTGCTATATTTGTCAAGAAACTCTCATTTCCACAATTTATTAATGCTATGTTTGGCGCAAAGCTTTTTGGAGTTTTTTTGGAGCGATGAGCGGTGAACAATGAGCTTTTTAATTTTTAGTATTCGTTTGGCAAAAGAGCAAAGAGCTTTGCTATTTTTTAAAAAAACTCATTTTTTCAATACTTCTTTAAGAAGCTGTGAGCGGTGAGCAGTGAGCTGTGACTACAACTACTGGTCACAGCTCACTACTACTGCTCACAGCTACTTTTGCCAAACATAGCCTAAGTTTGACAATACACTCTAAAAAACCAGTTCGACATTTATGCATCTTTTTAAGAAAATTAGGCGAAAACTAGACGACTACTCGTGCATAGCAACGAGATTTTATAGTGACAGATAGTTTTTGTGATAAAAAATATAGTATAGGTTATAAACGAAAAACAATAATAGTTTAAGGATTTGGGGATTAAGCATAATATTTTGAAACCCGGTTCAACCGGTTAAACCGTTTCGGTCGAAAAACAGGTCAATTTAAACTGGGTTAACCTGACGGATTGGGTCAAAAATAGGTCAAATTAAATTGAGTCACCCCACCATTTTTGAAGCGTCCCGAGTCAACATAGTTTTCGATGTGTATTAATAATTTCTTTTTTGATTCAACTTTTCACTTTTGAGTTTTTCTCACCATTACAATTATTTATCATCCTAACTTCTATTTTCTTAAGTACCGATATTTTTAAAACACAATATTAGATACCCCACATGTTAAGTTATACAGATTAATTTTATCAATGAACTTCAGAAAATTTTAACACAAGCACAATGAAATTTTATCAATAGCATTAATCCACCCGAACCGCGTAATAATATTGTTTACTCAGAGTTCCTAAATTCATTAGAACTTGCTCAGCTCTCCCTTATAAACTTGCATACAGAGTAAGAGGGGAAGGTGTAGCTCGCCAAGCACCCTTCACCGTTCCTACATGGAGGTTTTTTTGCTTCACCACAGCTCGCCGCTACACCGAACTCCCCCCCCCCCCCCCCCCCCCCCTCTGCCATGTCTCACCGTTTGGGAGCTACTCGTCTGCACGACGAGCAAATGAGTTGTACTTTTTGTCAGGGGGTTATTGCATTTTTTTTTCCTGATCTATAAAATCAATTTATGTTTTTGGGTTTCATTAATTGGGTTTAACTGTGTGTGTGATAGAGAAGATGAACTTTTTTTTTTTTTTTTTTGGGTCAACAGGAATCCTCTATGTATATGTGGTGTGCGTACAAAGGAAGAAGAAGATAATTCGGTGAACCGTTATTTTATTTTATTTATTTATTCATTTTTAACATAGTGGTAGAAAGGGTTAAGTGATTTAGGGTATAGTAAGGCCCACTTAGACATTTGGTTTAGTTTTTTTTTGGAAGCATTTGGTTTAGTTTTCGTATTGTTTAGTTTTTGTTTATTTTTTTTGATTTGTTTTGTTTTTTTTTAAACTTTTTCTTAATAAAAAATATTATTTGTATTATTTGAAACTAATGTATTTTTATTTTTAATAAAATGAATTTCGTTTATTTGAAAATTTGAATAAAAAAATAAAGTTGTAAGTGGTGTGCCTCAAATGAGTAAGTTAAGTCGAGACATCTAACATGTTTTTAAGACTTGTCAATCATATTTGATTGCACCTTTTTGATTAGAAACAAGTGGTTGTTAGGCTTATGCAATGTAACATTATTTTTAATAATAAAGTATTGGCCAATCAATGTATCTTACATATTCAGTTTCAAAACAGTATTGATTAGGTGCTAATTTGTCATATATCTGTCAAAAGAGAATGCAAATTTGGTTTAATATTTGAATCTCAGTCATGTTTAGATGGACATATACGAGAATATTGTTATCATTCAAGTAGACTGAGTTAAACAGTTAATTATAAGATTGCTACATAAGTATGAGTCGAGTTATTACAAACCAAACATTCCTCACATACCAAGAGACTTGTAACATCCCGATTTTTAAATAATGTAGTAACGGATATATCTATTATTTTAGTGGGTTGAATAGAAAAGTCCACTTTGACGGTATGAATAATATAGCAAGTGGGGACTTGATATGTAAACAAGATATGATCTATTTTGCAAGATATTCTACTACAAGGGACTAATTGTGTTCAAGTGCCTAAGTTAGTGGGAATTACCAAAATACCCTTGGTCCTTATCCTTTTATATCTTATACATGAGTCGGTTTAGAAACAGATATATACTCCCCTCCTTATCCATTTTTACGAAAAAAAAAGAAAGAAAAGAAGAAGTAGAACATGTTTTCTTGACTTTGAAGAATTCTTTACATATTCTGATTTCTATCAAAGTCCTATCAAGAATCAAGCAAGGGTATCAAGGCTTGAATGGTTATTATAAATCAAAAGCTCAAGAGGTTATTGTGATCTTCCCCAAATCAAGGTAAGTAGTGAATCATGTGTTAATTTATGATTATGAGTTATGAGGTTATGTTTATAAAGTGATTTACATGGTTACATGATTAATTAGTGAATTATGATCTAAGAGGTGATTCAATGATTGTGGGTTTATGATGGGATTATGTTAGTGACCAGGTTATGATGTTTAGGAGGTGTTTATGATGTAATTAGAAGCTAATCCAAACACCCGTTTATGTGATTTGTGTGATATATGATGTAAAACAAGTTGCTGAAATTTCCAGCAGTGATTAGTCGTGTTTGAAAAATCATATAAAATCGATGGTAACTCGTATTGAATCATGGCCGGACTTTCTGGAAAGCCTAAAGTGTCTACTTCAGTTGTTATTCATGAAGTTTTTGCTCATTTAGTAGTTAAATTTGTCTCAAATGCGATTTAGTACAGCAAGGGCTGATCCTAAAATGTGCAGCAAACCGAACTTTAAAAATCCATACCGGATAAACCGTAGCTCCGTTGGGAGCGTTCCATACCTTTTCGGAAAGGGGAAACAGTATACTTTCATGAAAAATTATCCTTGTGACCTGGTTAAGTAGTTACATCAGTCAAAATGATGTATTTGCAGGCTGCTACAGAAAATCAGCAAACACTTTGTTTAGTGTTTTGATGATTATGACATGATATGATGTTTTTGCAAGTCCCGGGTGATTATATGCTATGATAGCTTATGTTCTCAGCCCATATGGTTAAAATTCATATTATGAAAGTTTAGAAACATGTGACAAGACTTGGTTAGCTTAGTTCGAGTTCGCGAGCATAGTAATTCATGTTTGGCGAGATTTATGCCATAACTAGTTTATGAGTTCATGCATTATAGTTAGTTTATGTGTGCTTAGTTGCACTTATATTTGGATTATCATGTTATATTCATGCCTAGTTGTTACGTGTTAACATTATACGTGTGCATCTATCATGATATAGGTGTTCGAGGCATATTCAGAATCATTCATCTTGCATTATACGGCCCAGGTGAGTAACGGATTTTCAGTTAACATGTTTAGTAGATTAAGCGTGTTTAGTATATATATGCCTTGCTATATCTCAAGTACTATGTAAGTTATGTATCATGTTGACCCGTGTGGTCATATTTAGTATCATGTCGACCCGTGAGGTCATATTAGTATCATGTTGACCCGTGAGGTCATATTAGTATCATATTGACCCGTGTGATCATATTTAGTATCATGTCGACCCGTGAGGTCATATTAGTATCATGTTGACCCGTGTGATCATATTTAGTATCATGTTGACCCGTGTGGTCATATTTAGTATCATGTCGACCCGTGAGGTCATATTAGTATCATGTTGACCCGCGAGGTCATATTAGTATCATGTTGACCCGTGAGGTCATATTAGTATCAAGTTGACCCGTTGGGTTATATTAAGTATCATGTTGACCTTTTTAGTCATATAAAGTATCAAGTTGACCCGTTGGGTCATATTAACTATCATGTTGACCTGTTGGTCTAATTCAGTATCAAGTTGACCCGTTGGGTCATATTCAGTATCATGTTGACATGTTTGGTCATATTAAGCATCAAGTTGACCCAAGTTGACCCGTTTGGTCATATTATGCACAAGTTGACCCGTTTATTCGTATTAAGCATCAAGTTGACCTATTTGGTCATATTAAATGTCATGTTGACCTGTTTGGTCATATTCATTATCATGTTGACCTGTTTGGCCATATTCAGTATAAAGTAGACCTGATTGGTCTTATTCAATAGTATGTCATGGCTCAACCTCAGTATATGCCATAGCGATAGGGATTTCAACATTATACTTATAGTAGTTCAGCTGTAGTATATTAAGTTACATCGCAGCCTTGTTTTATGTTATAGTACAATTTTAGTAATTAATTCAGTTTTAGTATCATGTCTTAGTTTAACCTCATGACCATATTATTGTTCAGTTTCTATATTCAGCTTGGTCTTAGCTCCAGCTCAGCTTAGTATCATGTTGTAGTCAAGCACAAGTATTTAGCTTAATATTAATTTATATATGAATGTTATATGCGTTTAGTAATGTGTGCAAGGTACTTTACGCACCTTTGGCCTGCGATGCGTTTATATATGCATGTCAAGTATATAGTCAGTTATGTGATCACACATGTGTTCCAGACAAAGTTGGAACTTAGACCTCCTTAGTGGAGAATCGAGCCTTAGAATAGTAAATGTTCCAAAATCGAAACTCAGACATCCTGTATGGATGATTAACATGTTTATATGGCTCGTCAGCTATGTATTCAGTCAGCTATGCATTCAGTCAGTATGTGCTTATGCACTCAGCCAGTATAGTACTATAAGTACTCAGCCAGTATATGCTGATGCACTCAGCCAGTATAGTACTATAAGTACTCAGCCAGTATGTGCTTATGCACTCAGTTAGTATGTGTTTTACACACTCAGTATACTTATGTACTCAGTCAGTAACATGGTGTATCATGTATTTAATCAGTTAGTGTCGTGCTTATGCACTTAGTCAATATTATGATTCATGTAGTCCGAATAGTACTATATATATATATATATATATATATATATATATATATATATATATACATATATATATATATATATATATATATATATATATATATATATATATATATATATATATATATATACTTATTCAGCATCATGCTTATGTTCAGTTATGATTTAATACATTTCCGTTATCTCATTAAGGCCCTGTTTCTTTTCTTTTGTGTGGATAAAGTGGAGTGGGCCCTTTCCATTGTTTGGTCTGAATGGGGATGAGTGAAAATTTTTGCCTCTCTCTAGCCAGACGCATTAAAGGAAAAGTGTGAAAAATGAAACACCAAGGTGGGACCATTCTCATAACTAAAGGCCCATTTAGAAAAAAATAAACGCCCCCTAAGTCTTATAGACTTATCGTTCTCAGTTTATATTTTTGTAGGTATGCAAGATGAGACCATGTACATGCTAAATGGGGCGTAATGGGTTAAAATGGTGTAGCTCGCGGGTTAGGTAATGAGCTTCTCATTTCCATCATTTGTTATCAGTTTGGAATGCCCCTAAATCAAGAACCAGCTTCTTTACCAAGTTTAAAGAGTCATTGTTATATATTTTTGCAAAGTTTAGTATTTTAACGGGACGTTTGAAATAAACCCGTATGATGTAGAAAATATGCTTCCGTTAGTTTTATCAATGTATACAGTTTACAGATTTATTAAAAAAAAAATAATAAAAAAAAAAAAATCTGGGCGTTTCAAGTTGGTATCAGAGCGATGGTTTGAGAGATTTAAGTATCCACCATTAGTAGGGGATGCTTAGACTTGAACCTCTGCTCGGTAATTGCTTTTAGAGTTAAATTGCATCACACGTTTATACATTTATCAGTTATTGTCACAATTCGTAATTTCAAGACCTTGTTCAGATGTCGAAATTTCATTATTCATCTCGGAAAGTTACTATTCATCAGTTACTATTCACCGATCACTATTCATTATTTTTTATGTTAGTTTGAGATTCCGAGAAGCGTTCAGAAAATTTACTATTCACATGACACTATTCATTTCCGAAGAGAAAACACTATTCATGTACTTTATTCATTTCATCGTAAATTTAGTTTACGGGTAATTAAATTCGCATAACCGGTCAGGTTAAGCTGCGAATTCATGAAATCATCAGTAGGGACACTTCATACGGTCTAGAAATAGCTTACATATCATTCTAATGATATTTGCATACTATTCCACTCGTAGGATATTCAAATTAATACTTTTGGTATAATTGACTTTTTACGTATATTTATTTCTAAATAAACGTTAACACGCGACCAATAATGTGACTAACATGTCCGACACTCCCGACTATGATCCCAATATATTTTTATATTCATTTTAATAATATAAAAATTATAATATTAATTTACCCGGTGCTTTGGAAATTTATTTAATTTATATCGTACGCCTAATTTATTTACGACGGTTTTCGTAAAAACTAAACAATAATTTTCCAAATACTCAATACTTGTACCCAACATATTTTTACAATTTTTATGACTTTATTATGTCCCGGTTAACTCCGTTAAAATTTATTTCTAGTTAACTCGGTACCTGGTATCCCCTAAAACTAATAATATCTACCTAATATACACAAAAGTCTTACAAAATATTCCACAATCCCATTTTTTCTTCCATCTTTCATCCATTGCCGCCCCCCCCCCCCCCCCCCCATTTTCTCCTTGAATTGTGGATCTTGTCCTTACATCATTTCATAAATAATTACTTGTACATTTTTTCTCATAATACAAACTAGCTAGAAACTTTTCTTTCTCTTTTATCTCTTCCTTTGGATCGGCCAAGAACACAAGGCCAAGAAGAAACCATAAAAATTTCAAGATCAAGTATATTTCAAGTTCCATTAGTTATCTATTTTAAGGTTTTGAAATAAAAACCTTTAGGTTAATTAGGTTTTCATCTCCAAAAACTCTCTAATCTTTGAAGTAAGTATATCAAACTCATTTTTATAATTTTACCAAGTTTTTACAAGATTCATATGATATATATACAAGATCTACATGCATATGTTATTTATACCACTCCATTTTATACATATCTAACTTTTGAGCCCTAGAAATAGATTATAGTTAGATCCTTGTTAGATCCACTTGATTTATAATGTTTAGGAACCCATGACACCCTAAGAAGGTGTATGGTAAGATTAGGCTAGTTTTGTGGTGATTGAAAGCGATTTGGTTGAAGTTGAAACTAGATTGGAACCTTAGAAATGGTTTTTGAAACAATATATATACCTACTGTCCATATTTTTGAAACGTGGGAAAATCAGTAGATGATGGGTGATTTTTGACCAAATATTTAGAAAACTTTCAAAAACGAAGCCGTGGGCGAAAGAACGGATTAAAACGAGCTTATAACGAAGGAGTTATGATTTTTGCAAGTTTAACGACAAAAACTATTTTCTGAAAATATAACATGCTGTTGGACGATTTTCGACGGACAAGGAGAGGCATTAGACGTAATCTAATGGAGCCGAACTATCAAAAATATATTAATACATGTTAAGACGAATCCGTGGATATAAAGAACGAGGAAAATGAACTTAAAACGACAAAGTTATACACGTTTTAAAATCGTGAAAACTATATATATAATTATAGTCACTAATAGAAATAATATAACTACGTACTAAATACTATATTTTCTAGATTTCTTGTTCAAGAACTATATTCTTAACTAATGAAGTACGTACGACCCAAGGCTTATTTATACGACCACTAGACGTTATTTCAAGGTTTTCAAAACGAGGAATATAACACTAACATTTTTATATACGATATATTACGACAAGTTTTTATTATTCTAGTTGGACTTATTTTTTTTAAGTATGGAAATTACCTACTTTGACAGTAACTAATATTTTCAAGTTACGAGTGGTATAGGTATCATGTGCATGGTGCATTCATTACATCACGGCATGATCTAAAGTAGATCGTTATTACTCATATTAGGTTGCGGCTAGTGTTCGCGCCTTGTTGTCCCGATTATTTCATCACATGGTACTATCACTTCATGTGAGTTTTCATAGCCCCATTTTCAATTACATATTTGATTTCAAATCCCACGGGGGAGAATACATTGCATTACTTATTTTTCTGTACATGCCAAAGTATTAAATTCCTTACATTGCTTAAGTTGCCTTATTACAACGTCATGACAAGTCCCCTTTATTATCATGGACCGTTAATTAAGCTACAAGCGAGAGTGAGTGAATAGATCTATTGAGGGTGACTCCTCCATTCGTGTTTGGGTTGCTCCAACGGGTACGGATGCATTTCATGTCTAATACATTTAGAGTGTCTGGTAAACACTCATTTGGGGCCAAGTAACGTCTAGCTTCGGGGTCATGATTTTAAGAGCCAATGTATTACTTTTGACATTTTGTCGGTTTACTTTATACTTGTGGCCAATGTACATACGATTTAACTTACAAACCTATGATTATTCACCAACATTATTGTTGACCGTTTTCGCAATGTATTTTCAAGTAACTAAGACATATTCTTCATGACATGCATGGAGTCATATCATTGAGTAACAAGGATGACGCGTCTCATTTTGGATTTTCATGCACTTATGAACTATCGTTTGATTGTACTAAACTTATTTCTGTAAACTTTTCAAGACTTTGGCACCTATGTTTTATAACTCTGAATATTTTAAATGAATCAAACGATGTATTTTCAAACCGACACTTTAGGTCGTTAAATATAACTGTAACTGTGGTGCTATGATAGTCACCCCCAGGTATTCCATTTCGCTGCCATTCAGGTATTTTGGGGGTGTGACAGATTGGCATAAGAGCTAAGGTTATAGCGAACTAGGATGTATCATGGACCCTAGACTATAACCACATCATCATAGCATCTCATCATTTCATCATAGGTGCATATTCATTATACATGTTGTTTCATGCACACATTGTGCGAGTTATTTATGCCCATACACATATATATATGATTATGTTGACCTGGTTCACAAGTGACATGTCTTCAAATACCCACCCTGTCATCCTTTCGTCTGATTCCGACATTGGAGATGCCTTGTCATCTTCCACTACCATTTTACTACTAGTTGCACTTACACTGCCATTGACACCATTGAGTTGTTATAGGAACAGGGTTTTCCTATCATCCAGCCCATACATAGAATGCCGTTTGGTAGAGTATTCAGACTTAGTCTTAATGGACATATTAGGATGCTTATTGCTAAGAAGATAGTATGTTTTCTTTCCTTCACTAGTAGGGCGCTTACTACTCAGGTACTACCACCACCGTCAGTTACTTATTACACTATTGGTCGTCCCATAGTGTGTACTTCAGTTTTACCTCTTTGATGTCGCGAGGTTGTGCGAAAGAGGGTAGCATTCCATTTACTATTATCACCATCACATCTCAGAGACTTTACACCCATATATGACAGACCGCTTAAGAAGCAACCACTATTTGACATACCACACGTTACACCACCTTATAGGTTTGAGGTTGGTGAGAGTTTGAGAGCCTCTACTGCTTGACAACCTACTACTCTTCATCGTTAGACGATGATCCCTAATTAATTGAGATTACCCACGAGTGTTTGGACGATACACTCTGAATAATACCACAAGCCTCACAAACACAATAAGAATTGCAACAAATCGCCCAAGAGTGGCATCTATCACAAGGACTCTATATTATCTTAGATATGATCGACTCATATCTCCATAACACAATAAACCAACAAGATGCCTTGAACGGTATTATACCATCATAATGGAACTCATCACAACTCTCCCTTCATTATCAAGTTTGATTACACCACATTCTAAGCCTATGATTACATCATTAGTCGCTCTAGCAACACTCTACCGACCAAGGTGGTCATATTAGTATATTTGACATGTAATTACAACTTTGGGAAGATGCAAGTAAGACAATAGGATTAATAAAGACGAAGATGTCTTTACGATTAAATGGTCATGTTGACCAAGATAAAAGTGACTGCCCTAGTTTTCGTGTTTCGGAGATAATAACAATTCAAGTAAGTCAAAGTCAAATTAAATTTTTGCAAAAAAAAAAAAAAAAAAAAAAAAAAAAAAAAAAAAAAAGATTTATTGCAAACCTTACGAAGTACGACAAATTATTGATTTTCAATGGTTGGATTAAAACTCATTTTTGTTTAAGCAACAATCTTCTTGAACTCCTTTTTTTCCAAAGACGTATATAAATGAGATATTGTTTTTATCAAAATACAAAATATTTCGTAGTCACATCTTTTACATAACTATATTCATTACAAACTTCAAATAAAGTCATTCCAAGATACATTTATGACCAAATTTCACAATGTTTCACTCAAATAAATGTTGTTAATTTAAGAAACCATATCTCCAAGAAGGAACACGCATAACTCATGAACGAATCTCGAAAGCAACCACTATACCTACTTACTATTTGACCTTAAATGTGAAAGAAACCCCTCTACCAGAGATTGCCAATATTGATACACCATGCCTTAACACCACTACTTCAATTGAGTAATTGTTGGATTAAAAGATCAAGGTACAATTACTCAACAAAATTTATATTCTTTTTGGAGACCGATATAGCTTAGTCACATTGGGACAAGACCTCATTTTCATGATAGGATATCGAGAAGTTTCACCTGACCATAAGGCATTTAGCTTGCATTCATGGAAAATCAAACATCATTCGATGTGGTACCTACTTGACTCAAATCATTGGCACCAAATTTCTGCCCTATATCTTTTCACACATAGACTATCCCCTTCAGTTGATTGTAGATGCCTTAAAGACACGTTCGTCTTTCACGCTCTCAATATCACTACCATATTCTCGACCACTTCATAATCATAAACCACTGCCCTGTTATGAACTAAGATGCTTACATTCTTTAAATAAGTGGATTAGTAGACTATTACCGTACCATAAGATTCATCCATGTATCCAATAAACCATTCAACGAATTTTACTTCAAGCTATTTTACTACCATACGGGGAAATTGTTTTACGGAATTATTAAAAGAAACTATTTTATTACCACCCTATAAATTGATTTTTCTGTTATTGCACCAAGTATTTACTATTATTACGCGAAACAATTTTCATGTTACTTGAAAGGAAATGATTAGAATACCATTTTTCAAAACAAAACGTTGAACACCATCTAAAACTTTTGAGAAAAGTAATACTATTTTGACTAAATCAAGGATCGCATCATTAGTCCTCAATTATACATAGCCTGATCACCTATGTATAATTCAGGAAGGATTATGCCATGAAGTAAATAATTTTTTTTTTTTGTATTGCTAATCACAATCTTCATGTAAAAGCGTTTTAATCAAGTAAACTCTTTTATAAATGTCTCTTTCTGACAAACTTTCCCCTGGATACTTACCTCACCTGTCACTCACTTAGCCATTAAGTTGGACTTTCCATTGACTTCTTTAGGAGAGACTTTCCCTATCAAGTACTAGGAGGATTACTCGATACAAGAAAAACAATAAAAGGATTACGGAACTACTAAACCTAGACTAAGAAAATTCATAATCCAACAACAATCCTAAGATACCACGATACCATCCGAATCACCATTTCTGACCTAGTTGCCAAATTTTATCATTCAAAGGTACTAGCAAGACTGAGCTACAGGATCGAACACATTGTGAAGGTACGCTAAACAACACTATAGAAATAATCCAAGCACCTAATTGAGACTGTAAAGCAATTCATTTAAACATGGCCTCATCCATACGGAAACTTCCCTGCAGTGAGTTTACGCCAAGAATGATTGATTCGAATTATGGATATCGATATAGATTCCCCTAAAGCGTTGTGTTCTCTAGAACCTCTGGATAACCTCACATATACATCAAGAGAGGCATCAGGCCCAAGCATATCTCCCGAGCTTTATGTGGAAATAAAATAGACATTCATCGACATAGTATCAATGGACACCCTCATTTTGCCAACATGATGACAATTTCAACGATAAACCATTTCAGGACTTAAGTTGGTTGAATACCTAGGCTTGTAGTTTTGCCAGATAATCGCCAATAGTCGTCTGCTAATATCAGGAACCGAACGCTAGACATCTATGCATTTATGCGAACGTTACCTATCCTACTATTTTATCCTTGTTAGTATTTTTACCTTTAAATGAAGTTGATTTCAAAATTGTGTTTATACAAATCACATATCTCGTAGAAAATAATTTTTGAAATTGCCTATTTCAAACAAATACGACCCTTTTTAGTCGATATTTAGCCAAACCATTGTACCATGGGAAATATATAAACATCAAACTTTAGTAAACAGTCCTACTCACAACATCTTTGAAAACCGCGTCACATTTCATAACTATCGAATTTTGAATCATCAAGAAAGATATTATTTAGTAAACCACTTGTTCCATTTCCTAAATTCGTTTATTCAGAAAAAGGTTTCGACCAAAAACTCAAAAATCGCGAGATAAATTTTGAAAACAAATCACCATACTACATCGCTTATGCATTTAGGGCTTTGTGATTTGACAATAAGGAATATTAGAATGTGTGATGAACGAAATTAGGAGGAACACCATTGATCGATTACAAACGTCAGTAATGGAGACCAAGCACAATAGGCAAAGAAAGACACATGTCTTAGCAACCATTAGACCAAAACACAAGGAATTAAAGTGTTACCCATATTCTATCTTCTTCGTATAACGCCCTTTTTGAAAAGTATAACGTTGTAGAATTAGTCACTAGATTCATTGTAACTGATTCAATTATTCCTGATAAAGGTGATCGAATCACCTCAGACTTCTAGCAATCATTTTAAGATTTCCTTCGGAATCCCATTTAGATGTAAACACCGCCTATCATCCTCAGACCAATGGTCAGATTGAAAGGACAATTCAAACATAGGAAAGATATGCTCAGAGAGTGAGCAATTGACTCTAGAAATGGTTGGACTAACCATTTATCATAAATCAGATTCGTTTGCAACGATAGTTATCGCACGAGCGTAGAGACTACACTATTTGAGGCACTTTATGGTCGAAGTACCAATTACCCATTTACAGACTGAAATCGGAAAGTTAAATTCACTGGTCTAGAACTAAACTATGGAACAGCAAAGGAAATTTCACAAGTCAAGAACCCGTTTCAAGCAACGTGAAACTGGTAGAAGTTAGGTTGGTGCATGACGCACATCATGAGGATTGAGTATCCCTGAACAGCAAACCATCTATATTCAAGTGGGAGAACGAACTAAGTTGAAAACTTTGCCTTGGAGAGGCATGAGACAATTTTGGGTAACACGAGAAATTGAACCTCTAGTATTTTGGACCATTTAAGATTCATTTTAGAATCGACCAGCTGGCATATAAAATTTGAGTTCTGGCAGAGTTCAGCAACATATATTACCCATATTACATTGTAAACCTCAAGAAGCACTGATCATCTATTGACGGACCGAATGCGGAAAAAGCCAAACTCACTATTCCTGTAAGTACTCATGAAATAACCAGGAATTTCCTGCAAATCAAGAATCAGTTACAAGTCGATAAGTTGTAAACCCTAAGAATTTCAAGTTGGTGGAAGGGTCACGTTAAAAGTTCTGCCTAGGAAAGGCATGATACCATTCAGAAAAATCTGGGAAGTTAAATTCGATGTACACTGGACCATTTAATATTTCAGACAGAGTAGGCCAGTAACCCTCAGACTTAAGCCTTATTGGAAAGTAGCAAGATTACACAAACATGTTTCATAATTTCAAATCCCGAGAAACGACTTTCAGATTTGTGACTCATGATTCCTTTAGAAGGAATCAAACCCAATGACAAACCTAAATCTGGTAGGAGAACCAGTAGAAATCATGGACCGTGAGGTCGAACGATTGAAGCAAAGTCGAATTCCTATCGTGAAAGTTCGCTGGAATTCTTGAAAAGGACCCGAATTTACTTGGGAACGGGAAGACCAAATGCAACTCAAGTATCCACGTCTTTTTACCGAATATACTTCAGAGACCAACCAAAACTGAACTTCGGGACGAAGTTCCTTTTAGAGGGGAAGACTGTCACAATTCGTAATTTCAAGACCTTGTTCAGATGTCGAAATTTCATTATTCATCTCGGAAAGTTACTATTCATCAGTTACTATTCACCGATCACTATTCATCATTTTGGTGTCAGTTTGAGATTCCGAGAAGCGTTCAGAAAATTTACTATTCACATGACACTATTCATTTCCAAAGAGAAAACACTATTCATGTATTTTATTCATTTCATCGTAAATTTAGTTTACGGGTAATTAAATTCGCGTAACCGGTCAGATTAAGCTGCGAATTCATGAAATCATTAGTAGGGACACTTCATACGGTCTAGAAATAGCTTACATATCATCCTAATGACATTTGCATACTATTCCACTCGTAGGATATTCAAATTAATACTTTTGGTATAATTGACTTTTTACGTATATTTATTTCTAAATAAACATTAACACGCGACCAATAATGTGACTAACATGGCCGACACTCCCGACTATGATCCCAATATATTTTTATATTCATTTTAATAATATAAAAATTATAATATTAATTTACCTGGTGTTTTGGAAATTTATTTAATTTATATCGTACGCCTAATTTATTTACGACGGTTTTCGTAAAAACTAAACAATAATTTTCCAAATACTCAATACTTGTACCCAACATATTTTTACAATTTTTATGACTTTATTATGTCCCGGTTAACTCCGTTAAAATTTATTTCTAATTAACTCGGTACCCGGTATCCCCTAAAACTAATAATATCTACCTAATATACACAAAAGTCTTACAAAATATTACACAATCCCATTTTTTCTTCCATCTTTCATCCATTGCCGCCCCCCCCCCTTTTTTTCTCCTTGAATTGTGGATCTTGTCCTTACATCATTTCATAAATAATTACTTGTACATTTTTTTCTCATAATACAAACTAGCTAGAAACTTTTCTTTCTCTTTTCTCTCTTCCTTTGGATCGGCCAAGAACACAAGATCAAGAAGAAACCATAAAAATTTCAAGATCAAGTATATTTCAAGTTCCATTAGTTATCTATTTTAAGGTTTTGAAATAAAAACCTTTAGGTTAATTAGGTTTTCATGTCCAAAAACTCTCCAATCTTTGAAGTAAGTATATCAAACTCATTTTTATAATTTTACCAAGTTTTTACAAGATTCATATGATATATGTACAAGATCTACATGCATATGTTATTTATACCACTACATTTTATACATATCTAACTTTTGAGCCCTAGAAATAGATTATAGTTAGATCCTTGTTAGATCCACTTGATTTATAATGTTTAGGAACCCATGACACCCTAAGAAGGTGTATGGTAATATTAGACTAGTTTTGTGGTGATTGAAAGTGATTTGGTTGAAGTTGGAACTAGATTGGAACATTAGAAATGGTTTTTGAAACAATATATACCTACTGTCCATATATTTGAAACGTGGGAAAATCAGTAGATGATGGGTGATTTTTGACCAAATATTTAGAAAATACTTTCAAAAACAAAGCCGTGGGCGAAAGAACGGATTAAAACGAGCTTATAACGAAAGAGTTATGATTTTTGCAAGTTTAACGACGAAAACTATTTTCTGAAAATATAACATGCTGTTGGACGATTTTCAATGGACAAGGAGAGGCGTTAGACGTAATCTAATGGAGCCGAACTATCAAAAATATATTAATACATGTTAAGACGAATCCGTGGAAATAAAGAACGAGGAAAATAAACTTAAAACGACAAAGTTATACACGTTTTAAAATCGTCAAAACTATATATATAATTATAGTCACTAATAGAAATAATATAACTACGTACTAAATACTATATTTTCTAGATTTCTTGTTCAAGAACTATATTCTTAACTAATGAAGTACGTACGAACCAAGGCTAATTTATACGACTACTAGACGTTATTTCAAGGTTTTCAAAACGAGGAATATAACACTAACATTTTTATATACGATATATTACGACAAGTTTTTATTATTCTTGTTGGACTTATTTTTCTTAAGTATGGAAATTACCTACTTTGACAATAACTAGTATTTTCAAGTTACGAGTGGTATAGGTATCATGTGCATGTGCATTCATTACATCACGGCATGATCTAAAGTAGATCGTTATTACTCATATTAGGTTGTGGCTAGTGTTCGCGCCTTGTTGTCCCGATTATTTCATCACATTGTACTATCACTTCAGGTGAGTTTTCATAGCCCCGTTTTCAATTACATATTTGATTTCAAATCCCACGGGGGAGAATACATTGCATTACTTATTTTTCTGTACATGCCAAAGTATTAAATTCCTTACATTGCTTAAGTTGCCTTATTACCACGTCATGACAAGTCCCCTTTATTATCATGGACCGTTAATTAATCTACAAGTGAGAGTGAGTGAATAGATCTATTGAGGGTGACTCCTCCATTCGTGTTTGGGTTGCTCCAACGGGTACAAATGCATTTCATGTCTAATACATTTAGAGTGTCTAGTAAACACTCATTTGGGGCCAAGTAACGTCTAGCTTCGGGGTCATGAGCTTAAGAGCCAATGTATTACTTTTGACATTTTGTCGGTTTACTTTATACTTGTGGCCAATGTACATACGATTTAACTTACAAACCTATGATTATTCACCAACATTATTGTTGACCGTTTTCGCAATGTATTTTCAGGTAACTAAGACATATTCTTCATGACATGCATGGAGTCATATCATTGAGTAACAAGGATGACGCGTCTCATTTTGGATTTTCATGCACTTATGAACTATCGTTTGATTGTACTAAACTTATTTCTGTAAACTTTTCAAGACTTTGGGACCTATGTTTTATAACTCTGAATATTTTAAATGAATCAAACGATGTATTTTCAAAACGACACTTTAGGTCGTTCAATATATCTGTAATTATGGTGCTATGACAGTCACCCCCAGGTATTCCATTCCGCTGCCATTCAGGTATTTTGGGGGTGTGACAGTTATTCAACCATGTTATTCAGTATGTTGTTCATATTATCAGATTATCATTACATGTATAGCGATGCATACCAGTTTATGTGATTAGCACAGATTATATGAAATTACATGTATAGTCATGTAGTGCATAATGCATTTTCAGATATCCGATAAAGTTGCAGACCGTGAATCAGATATTCACGATATAGTAAGTATATAGAATTAGTATGCATTATTAGTATAGCAGTATATAGTCAGCATTCGCATCGCATCAGATTATATGTGGTAGATATGTTTTGCTTTAGTGACTTGGGGTAGACTGTGATAATGATGAGTTCATGATTATATGGTGTAACTATTATGATGCCTGATTAACGTCATAATATTCACATGATATGGCATGAACTTATCGAGATCATGAGATACCTCAGGGAGCTTGCTAAACAGTTATGTGTTAAATGAATCATGAATATTGCATTAGATCATGTACAACAACATAGACAGTTATTATAAAAGGGCATAGTTTACGTACTCCGTCATTTTCAGAATATATTCAGCACTCAGAAAAAGATTATGACTTAGAAATGCTACAGAATTTGACGGAATAGATATGACATATGGTTTCAGCATTTCTAGATTTGTGCAGTTTAACGTAAAAGGGCAAAAGAATTGAAATGAAAACGTGTCAGAACGGATATGGATCCTTCAATAAGAGATATTACATATCAGAGTTATGAAACAGAATTTCAGGATATGGCATTTTAGCAAATATTATGCGAATTCTGGTAAATAAATCCTTTCTTTTAATGCCAGCTTATGAAATTTTTAGTTATTTTCAGAAAATAGTCAGGATGAACTTCAAGAATACAGATGATTACGAACCTATTGAGGTAATTTTAGAGGATAATCAAGAAAATCTCCAACTTTATATGATCAGGAGAAAGGATTTTAACATGGATAACAGGTACCTATTATAAACCTGTTGATAATTTGATTCATATATAGAGGAAATGAATCCTAGTTTGACCCTTATTAGTGCATTATCAGTTTTATATTAGAATATAGACATGATATAAGTCCAAGTGGGTGAGTACTTACATGTGATCCTGTGTAATTTAGAGGATAATTTTAGTTATAACAACAGTAATTCGTGAGGACACGAACAGTCCAATCAGGGGAGAGTTGTAACATCCCGATTTTTAAATAATGTAGTAACGGATATATCTATTATTTTAGTGGGTTGAATAGAAAAGTCCACTTTGACAGTATGAATAATATAGCAAGTGGGGACTTGATATGTAAACAAGATATGATCTATTTTGCAAGATATTCTACTACAAGGGACTAATTGTATTCAAGTGCCTAAGTTAGTGGGAATTACCAAAATACCCTTGGTCCTTATCCTTTTATATACATGAGTCGGTTTAGAAACAGATATATACTCCCCTCCTTATCCATTTTTACGAAAAAAAAGAAAGAAAATAAGAAGTAGAACATGTTTTCTTGACTTTGAAGAATTCTTTACATATCCTGATTTCTATCAAAGTCCTATCAAGAATCAAGCAAGGGTATCAAGGCTTGAATGGTTATTATAAATCAAAAGCTCAAGAGGTTATTGTGATCTTCCCCAAATCAAGGTAAGTAGTGAATCATGTGTTAATCTATGATTATGAGTTATGAGGTTATGTTTATAAAGTGATTTCCATGGTTATATGATTAATTAGTGAATTATGATCTAAGAGGTGATTCAATGATTGTGGGTTTATGATGGGATTATGTTAGTGATCAGGTTATGATGTTTAGGAGGTGTTTATGATGTAATTAGAAGCTAATCCAAACACCCGTTTATGTGATTTGTGTGATATATGATATTAAACAAGTAGCTGAAATTTTCAGCAGTGATTAGTCGTGTTTGAAAAATCATATAAAATCGATGGTAACTCATATTAAATCATGGCTAGACTTTCTGGAAAGCCTAAAGTGTCTACTTCAGTTGTTATTCATGAAGTTTTTGCTCATTTAGTAGTTAAATTGGTCTCAAATGTGATTTAGTACAACAAGGGCTGATCCTAAAATGTGCAGCAAACCGAACTTTAAAAATTCATACCGGATAAACCGTAGCTCAGTTGGGAGCGTTCCATACCTTTTCGGAAAGGGGAAAAAGTATACTTTCATGGAAAATTATCCTTGTGACCTGGTTAAGTAGTTACATAAGTCAAAATGATGTATTTGCAGGCTGCTACAGAAAATCAGCAAACACTTTGTTTAGTGTTTGATGATTATGACATGATATGATGTTTTTGCAAGTCCCGGGTGATTATATGCTATGATAGCTTATGTTCTCAGCCCATATGGTTAAAATTCATATTATGAAAGTTTAGAAACATGTGACATGACTTGGTTAGCTTAGTCCGAGTTCGCGAGCATAGTAATTCATGTTTGGCGAGATTTATGCCATAACTAGTTTATGAGTTCATGCATTATAGTTAGTTTATGTGTGCTTAGTTGCACTTATATTTGGATTATCATGTTATATTCATGCCTAGTTGTTACGTGTTAACATTATACGTGTGCATCTATCATGATATAGGTGTTCGAGGCATATTCAGAATCATTCATCTTGCATTATACGGCCCAGGCGAGTAACGGATTTTCAGTTAACATGTTTAGTATATTAAGCGTGTTTAGTATATATATGCCTTGCTATATCTCAAGTACTATGTAAGTTATGTATCATGTTGACCCGTGTGGTTATATTTAGTATCATGTCGACCCGTGAGGTCATATTAGTATCATGTTGACCCGTGAGGTCATATTAGTATCATATTGACCCGTGTGATCATATTTAGTATCATGTCGACCCGTGAGGTCATATTAGTATCATGTTGACCCGTGAGGTCATATTAGTATCATATTGTGTTAGGAATACTAATATTCCTGTAAAAGTCTCGGTCACCTAATGATTGTAATAGCATTAAGTTAGCTCGTAGTTAGTTTGTTTATTAGTTAATTAGTATTAGTCTAAGTAACACCGTTGAAGAAGGACGGGTCTTCACCCACTGTATGCCTAATCCACAGCCCGGGAGTGGGCGTTTTATTGTAAGTATAAATACCCCTCTCCACATGTGGAGAGGGTTGGAACTTCTCTTCATCAATCTAATATTCTCTTGTTTCTCTCTCTAAAACTCTTCCACTATTCTTTCTTTCTTTCTTAATTCGAACCAAACCACAAGAACCATACTAATTATAATTATTGAATAACCTACAAGTGGTATCAAGAGCCATGGTTTCATCCTATGGATTGTTTGCTCTAGTATTTTCATTTTGGTTCTTGTGTTTTATTTTGGTTCGACTTGGTTCTCAATAGATTACAATCTTGCTTTCTTTATTTCGTGAATTTGGTTATAACTGGTTCGAAGTATAATTTTTTTTCTCTCAACAAATCCTTTTTTGATCAAGATATACTTTTGGCTAAGTTTGGAGAAGTCTTTGTAATGTTCTTTGTTGCGTTTACTTTTCTGCTCACGTTTCTAATTTGCGTTTAGTTCATATTGAAACTCTCGTACTTGTTTTTTTGTGTGTGGTCCGTTGGTGATTGGTGGTTTGGCGTGTCACTATAAAAGGGAATAAGACAAATTACAATTTACTGATTGTCTTGTCCTCTTCCTTTTAGAGTTTAGTTTGTTTTTTTTTTTTTTTTTTTTTTTTTTTTTTTTTTTTTTTTTTTTTTGCTACTAGTATTTTTTTTTGGCTCGTTCTTTCGAGATTAAATGAGTTAGCGTTTAAATCATTTTTGCGTTTAAATGACTTTAGAGTTTAAATGGTCTAGCGGTTAGCTCAATATTGATGTTTGCTCATTTTAACAAGTCTCTTTGTTTGCGGTTACCTTTTACCACTTCTTAGTAGCGATTAGTTTGTATACCAACAAGAACAAAACAAACACAATCTCATCATCACAGATTCAAAGCCGTGCATCAATATAAAACCAGGAAACCAAGATCTCAGTTGTATCTCGTGTGCTTAACATGATTATTTCAAGATCGTTTTCAGTCCCAAACAACACAAATATAAACCATCATTGATCTTATGGTAATATACGAATCATAAAAGTAAGATCAAAACAAGAAGTGTTTCAATCTCACTTTCCTTCATTCGGTTTGAAGTAAAACAAATACGAGGAAACAAATAACAAACCAAACGATCTCAGTTAATCTCATTAGGGTTGACATAAGAGTTGTTCAAAGAACTTCACCAAAACAGATTTTATATCACTGATCCCTATCAAAGATACAACTTCAGTTCATGTTCGAATTATAAAGAACATAACTATAACAAGTGTGATATCATTTGTTCTTGTGTTCGGTTAACGTGACTCAACAAACAAACAAACAGACTCGTCTTACCCGTGTTCTTGTTTTAAAGGATCTTGAAGTCACTAAGAAATAAACCACAAAGATATGGTGATTATGTTCAAATGAGATTCATCAAGGGCGGAGTTATGTGTTGTTCCTTGTCTGCGTTCAACTGAAAGGAGTGAAAAGAGTAGATTTCTGTAACTGCGTTGTGTTTAAGATTAGGGTTGTGGTGATTAGTGGCCTTTTATATCATATAATTAGGGTGAGAATCAGTTTAGTGTTGGGCTTGTGATTTAGGAACGACTTTTTTCTTTCACTTGGTTATGAGTGGGTTGCGTTAATCTGTTGTCTAATTATTGGGCTGACCGAAACTGATCTTGGGCTTGCACTTTTTCTCACTTGGGCCAGTTATCTACAAGGGTCAATTTGTTAGTTTGGACGTATTTTATCTTTGCTTTGTTGGAACCAAGTGACGATATCTTGTTAACCATTATTTTTCGGGTTTAAGTATTACGCTCGGTGTTAAATTATAGAGATATATCTTGGCCAACGGTTTTGTGTGAGCCTCAAGAATCCGAGAGTGAGAACAATTTTGAGTGGAGATATTCTTAGGGGTTTATTGGATTTATCACGGGGTTTATTCGGATATCAAAGACACGAGTGTTGTCTGAAATTCACTGTTGCTTGTCTACTTCACCACTCAAACTCACTTCAACCAAACCATATCTAATCTTCGGTGTTTCACGGTTTTGTCTTGATTTTGTAAAATCCCGCGAAAGATTTTATTTTTAGGTTTAAATCATTGACTTGTAAAATCCCGTGCACGTTCATAATCATGTCTACTAATCCAGATTCTGTCATCTCTGAGATACTCAAACTGCACGACGTGATCGATGAACATAAGATTTCCAACATAGTACAACAGTGTTAGGATTAAAAGTGACGATCATTATTGAGTCAAATAGTTAGTTAAATATATTCATGTAATAGTCAGTAAAATGCTAGTTTATTAAGTTTATGTGTATTATTCATGCTTGTATAAAGTCTAAGGGCTAGTTATATAATATGGTCAAAGATATGTGAAGCCCTAGACTACAAGTATAAATACACATGTAAGGCCTCATTTTGAGGTTGGTTCTCTTAGTGATTCATTTAGTGTTAACAAGGTTATTATTTCACACACTAGAGTTCCCACTCTCTCTCTCTCTCTCTCTACTTACTTTCTCTCTCTAGGTTTAGGCTTGATTCATATGTAAAATAGGTTGTTCTACGGTCCTACAAGTGGTATCTATCGCCTAGGGATAATATAGGTTGTTTTAGGTTTGATTTGGTAGAAAAAAACATGGTATAAAAGTGGTTTTTGTGATTCGAGGTTACTGTTCATCGCCAAAACTTATCGAGTTTGGGTGTTTCTTTCGAGTTAGGATTACTAGTCTTATCGAGTTTGGGTGTTTCTTTCGAGTTAGGATTCTTAGTCTTATCGAGTTTGAGTTTGAAAAAGGTTTTGGTATATCGAGTTTGGATTTAATTATCGAGTTAGGATTTTGGTGTCTATCGAGTTAGGTTTTTGGTATATCGAGTTTGGATTTGCTTATCGAGTTAGAACTGGTATCTATCGAGTTGGAGCTTCTATTCTATTGAGTTTGGAATTGCTTATCGAGTTTGGAATTGCTTATCGAGTTTGGTGTCAGTTTATCGAGTTTGGTGTCTGTTTATCGAGTTTTGTGTTGAGTAAGGAAAGGCTTACCGAGTTAGTACTTATGCCGAGTTAGGCTGTTTCACCTAATCGTTTATCGAGTTAGGTTCTTTGTGGCTAATACCAAGGCGAAACTCTGCCAAAATTTCATGGACTTATCGAGTTAGACATCAAGTTACCGAGTTAGAACTATTTTCGAGTTTGATACAAGTTACCGAGTTAGAATCCTATCGAGTTAGTAAAAAAAAAAAAAAAAAAAAGTTTTTTGGCGAGAAAATTTGAGTAAAATTTATTTTTCACACGAGACTTAACGTTCAATTTTTACGCGAGATTTAAATTTTGTTATAACGTTGAAAATTTTGGCCCGAAATTCAAATTTTTAGGCCAAAATTCAAAAAATTTCGGTAAAATTTGGCGAAAAAATTTTCAAAACTCAAATTTTTCTGGTAACCTTAGAATTGTATTTCTTTGCGTTTTTCAAATTTTGAGAAATAAAATTTTCGTATTCATTTTTTGGAGGGAAAATTTGAAATCACAAAAATTCAACCGAGAACGTTTTTCAAAATTCGCCAAAACCATCTAATCTTCTACAACAACCTTTGTTATCTTAAAAGATCCTAAGATCAACTTTATCACACATCGCTTTACAATGGAAATGAAAATGCAAATCAAAGAGAGAGATTCAAAGAAAGTGTTTACAGTGTTCAAGTCATATGTAGAGAAGGTCATCAATATTTATGGCTTAGAAATAAGTTTCGACGAGGCATTTGAATACTACGTCAGAGACCGATTTCATTATTTCAAAGAAGAACTCATCCAAAACCTGAATCAACTTGAAAAGCTTCTTAATGAAGAAGAACTTCATACGCATAACTGCAAAGAATCTCTTAAAGTCATCCAAACTCAGTTTCAGAGAATATTTAACCCTTGGATAATGAACCAGACAGTGTTTATCGATGCGTTTTATAGAAAATTTTGGGTAAGCTATTCTACCTTCAGAACTCAATGCATAAATCAAATGGATGAACTCGAAAAGATACTTGATGCTGAGGAAGCTGAGTTAAATGAAATTGAGAAGCTGAAACGGGAAAGAGAGCAGATTGAAAAGGATATGCAGTTAAAAGAAAGAGAACTAATTGAAAGAGAGATGCAGTTAAAGGAAAAAGACGTGATTGAGAAAGAGACAAAGAAAGATTTTCAAACAGAAGAGGAAACGGTCAATGAGGGTGATGCATCAGATGATAGTTTGGTTTTCACGGAAAGTGATTCAACTTCAGAACAGCAGGTTGAAAGCAGCAGTCCTAGCTATGATTCAGATACTGATGGTACACAAAGGAATGAAGCTGTTTGAGACACCGAAGATGATCATATCAGACCTTCATCAGACACAAAGATATTGGCTATGGTACAACATTCACATGCTCATGATAATGTTGATATATTTGAGAATATGTTTCTTCATGATCAGACACATCCTGCGCATCCTGAGTCTATTAGTGACACTTATGTGGTGGAACAAAATGATAGTAATATCACTTTTGATACTCCAGATATGGATCCTAATAGAGGTGAGCCTGCCCAGGATGGATCTTCTTATGAACAAGATCGTACCTTATTTGCTTCATTAATCAATAATTTCAAACATGAACTTGAAAAGTGCAAAGAGGACAATCGCAAAGCTAAGCAAACGAATGTCTTATTGACAAAAGAGCTTGAGAGATTTAAAGAAATGGAAAAAGGTTTTCAAAATGTAACAAAAAGAAAAGCTGAACTTGAATTTGAAAACTCAAACCTTAAATCTCAAGCTCAAAAGTTTGAAATGTATGGAGAGTCTGTCAAACCACTTTTAAAAAGAAATGAAGAACTTGAAGTTGGTTATAGAGAAGCTGTTCTTCGTGAAAAACGTTCCATTCAAAATCTGGACACTCAAATGGTTGTTAACAACAGAAAGGTTCAAGCACTTTTAAAAGAGAACAATGATTTAAAAATTGAAAATTCAAAGCTTCAGAAAACCACATCAAATTTTGAGATTGTAAACACAAAACTTGCGAATGAAAACCAAGAGTTTTTGAAACAAACAAACGATCTTGAAAACAAACTTCGAAAATTGGGACAGACTTCTCAGACTATCAACATGCTGCCTACTAAAGATGAGGAGGTTGAGAAACAAACATCTGGGATTGGTTTTGTGAATAATGCTAATGTGGAAAATGAAAAACCTTGTTTTTTAAACAAAGTGCAAAAGTTGACACCTATTTTGTATAATGCTAATGATATGGGAAAAGAATTGTCAGATGATCTTTTGTTTGAGTCTCAAGATATTTTAAAATCTGAAGAGGAAAAACGTTTGAAAGTAAAACAAACGAAAAACCCACTCTCGTATCACGGCTTTGTGTATGGTGGTCTACAATTGACTGATATACCAAAAGAACCTTTCAAAAGAAAAGACAAAAATGTGAAAAGATTTTTCAATGAAGCTCAACTTGCTACTTATGATGCTACGTTATGGCAAAATAAAGCAAGGAAACAATTTTGTAGTCTTAAACATCACATTGAGCATACGTTAAAGGTCATTTCGTTTAAGCAAGTAAACATCGATAACAGCGTTTTCTCTAATCCTCTTTCATCAGATGTACGCCTTAAGATTGAAGTCCAAAAGATTTTGAAAGATGAAATTGAACCTCATGTGAAAAATCTCAACTTAAGTTTTGAGTACTTTGAAAAACATCTTGTCACTGAAATGAGAGCAGATTTAAAGTACGTTCATTCTCTTGAAGACGAATTTGATGAGAAATGCTTAATACTTGACATTCAAAAGGAATTTTTCACAAATCAAATAGAGTCTTTCAAATCAAAATCTGTTTGCCAAGAGAAAGTAAATGAGAATTTTGAACACACATCTTCTTTGAAATCTGAAAATCTTTGTCTCAAAAAGAAAATCACCGAGCTTTCAAAAGAAGCAGCTGATGTCAAAGAAGAATTGTCAAAAAGAACAGCTCAGTTTGAGAAACATCTTGCAAAACTTGAAGCACAAAGTATCTCCTTCCAACTTAAACTGCAAGAGAAGAATGAGAAAATGTCTTCTGAAAACTCTTTGACATCAGTGCTTAAAGAAAAAGAAAAGATTTTTGAAGAAAATTGTGATGATACCAATATCAAGTTTGATTTTGACGAATTTGATACAAAAAATCTTGAATTGGAAAATGCTGTGGCATCATTACAAAAAGAAAATGAGCATTTGAAACAGACTTACAAAAACTTGTTTGATTCAATCAAGCGGTCAAGAGTTCAGAATCAAACTTTAAACAAATCTAACTCTCAGATCACACCAAATCATCTTTTTGAAAAAGAAAAGTCTGTGCTTCAAAAGAAAATTGTTGAATTGGAAAAAACGAGTGCACAACAAACCAAGGATTTTGGTGATGCCAAAAATGATTTTTCAATCGAAACAGACAAGTATGAAAAATATTTTGCACATCTTGAAAATCAAAATGCTTCTTTGCAAGAAAAACTGGCATCATCAGATCATATTTCTCTTCAAAAAGAATACAATGATTTGAGAACGTCATACAATGCATTAAATGCGAAGTTTGATGTTCTTAACCGGTCAAAAGGAAAATCTCAAGTTTCAAACGAGTCTAAACCACAAGTAAGTGTTTCAGAGAAGGTTTACACGGGTGAATCTTCCAAACCATTTTCGAAAAAGGTTTCTCAGTTTACAACCTATTCTTTGCAAAAAGGAAGGAAACTTTCAAAGAGACCTAATTTTTCTGAAACATTTACTCCTCAAAAGGTTTCAATTGCAAGTGCTTATAAAGAAAAGAATCAAGGTTTTCAAACTCCATACTCTCGTTTTACTCCGGTAACGCCAGTGTGGAAACCAAAGCAAAGCCGTTCAAAACATTTGAATTATTCATACTCTGAAATGCTTCCGCTACAACAAAGGAATGGCTATGCTTTGAAAAATCCCAATTCTGGAAGGTTTCCATTCATCTCAAAAACGAATTTTCGAAATGAAACACCGAGTTTCAACAATGGATGAAAAACTTCTTCTTCAAGTTTTAAAACTCCAAGAGAGACATCGGGTTTCTCAAACAACTTTCAAAAGAAAAAGAGTTTTAAATCACCGTTGATTCCACGAGCTTTATTTCAAAATGAAACACCGGTTTTCAGTCCTCGTTGGAATTCAACTTCTTTGTCTCGGATTGACACAACTTTCAAATGGATTTCAAAATATGGTAAACCCGTTGGCGCCGTGCTTAAATGGGTTCCAAAAGTTGTTGTCTAATCCAAAATCATAATGGCTTTCGTATACTTCAGTACGAAACCCGGACTTCAAAATTATGACTTCTTAGTACTTCTGCTAAGAACTCGGACTTCAACATAATGACTTCTTAGTATTTCTGCTAAGGACTCGTTCTTCAAAGAAAGGAAAGTGCTCAAGTTTAAACAAAGGTTTTAAATATTTTTCGAGCACTTATCCCAAAAACAATATGGCTTATGCACACATAATAGTGTATAACCCGCAATTTTCAAAGAAAGGACCCTGTTGTACATTTATGTGCGACAATCCTAAATGATAAGAAGACTTCTCTCCAAATAGCTTATCAAAGTCTTCTTAATTTTTTGAGCAAAATTTTGAATAATGTATCAAAAGGTATTCAAAACTTTTTAGCTCAAGATATTACTCCATCAAATCCTTAAAAGCTTTAATTCAATCAAAATGTTCTATTTTTGAGGGGGAGTAATATAAAGTTGTTCCAAAAAGATCATGCTTAAAGGAAACAAATACAGAATTAACAAACATCCGTTTCTCCCATAAGCTATCCAAAAAGAAAAGGTTTTAATCAATTGGTATAAAAAATACCATGGATATGCTATTTTTGAGGGGGAGAAGACGTGATTAAAATGTGATCGTCTTGAATCTCAAAAGAGCTCGACTCAAAAATGACCCAAGAATTGACGAAACAACAAAAGTTAGTAATCGAAAAGACTTATCCTCGACGGGTAATAAGATCAAGTTAGTTACTAGAGCTAGTTGTCACCTAAAAGATGACAATGGAACTCTTTAACTAGCCACGTAAGCGTGTCTCGAAAAGGATTTGTCTTAGTAGAAATGTACCGTTTCGAGAAACTTTCTGTGGACTTGACCAGGCCGGGTAATAACTTCAAGCTAGTCTAACTAGTGATGTAAGCGTGTCTCGAATTGGTCATGTTCGCTGAAAGTGGATCTATTCTAAAAGTGCAAACTCCTCACGCATGTGCAAATTTATTAAAAATCCATGAGCACATGTGAAGGGGGAGTCCTTCAAATGAAATGCAAAACTCTCGAAGTGTTAACAAAGTATGTTTTTTTATCATAAACACTTTGAGAGATTTTCACAAATGGTTTGATGGCAACAATAGGATAGTCATGAAGTTATAAGGTGACTAAGGTTAGGAAAAACCGTCCTATGATCCGCCAGAGCCGGAGGGATCTACCCAAGGACAATTCCAATAGAGTAGAATTAGAAGTCCTTAGGTATGATTTGAAAAAAGGAGAAAAGAATGAAAGGAGAAAGAAGGGGTTGAAGAATTAAAAAGAAAAGCAAATGAAAGGGTGAAAAGAAATAGCCCTCCATATGTTCAACCTTAGGGCAGACACCGGGTTCAATTCATATGCTACTGGTTGTTGCTAAGGTGACACCGGTATTGAAGATAAAAACGTCATGGACCCAGTGACGCACTGCACTAAACCTTCTAGCCACTCAAGTTCTCTTAAAAGAGCTTGTTTCATTCTCACGGGGAACCGGTGTAATCTATTGACTTATCTCTTAGAGATGGTTGATATTGAAGCAGGAGACCCCTCCCTAGTCTCCGCATAGGAAAACCAAATTATGCACTTATCGAGTCTAGAGCCATGAGATTCATTAAAAAGATCTCTTAGGATACACTTCCTATGAATACACTTGTGTTCGCCAAAAAGGACACAAGTTGTAAGAGTCTTTATGAGATCTACGGATCTTGCCTTATCTATCATGATGGTTACTATGTCTCAAACGGTCTACAGTTGTGGGGTGATCTCTAGCAACTCACCTGAATCATTGATGTACTTCAGTGGATCTAGTAAGCCCTTTCAAGGGTATCTGATTCAGGAACGGCCTTGGTAAGGGTTAGAAGGAGTCTTCACACTATGCTGTTGACGATCTCTAATTCCGAACCTGTAAGTACCGGATACTTTATTGCTAACTGTTTTATGCAGGTACTCATGAATGTTCCTTGGAGAAAGACCGTTACCATCACTCAAAGATCCACATGCTCATACCCTGCAAAGCACTCTTCAAAGATCTAAGCAAAGCAAAGTTCAAAATGTTTCTAAGTCAAAGTCAAGGAATCTTCAAACTAAAGAAACAAAGATTAAAGACAAAGAGAAGAGAACTTCACAAAGATTCAAAGTCAAACAAAGTATGAGCATGTTGGAAAAGACGTAAAGACAACATAGTAAAGATGTTGATCAAAGGCAAGAATGATCACAAAGCATGATTGGAACAAAGGAACTAGCAAAACTATTACACAAAGACTCAAAGTTCAAAGAGAACAAGCTTCAAAGATCAAAGATCAAAGTCACAAAAGAGAGATCTCAATGATCACCCTTAGGGGGAGATTGTTAGAATTAGAAGTGTTGATCATTTATGAAATCAAAGTGAGATCTCAATGATCGTCCCTTAGGGGGAGATTGTTAGGATTAAAAGTGACGATCATTATTGAGTCAAATAGTTAGTTAAATATATTCATGTAATAGTCAGTAAAATGCTAGTTTATTAAGTTTATGTGTATTATTCATGCTTGTATAAAGTCTAAGGACTAGTTATGTAATATGGTCAAAGATATGTGAAGCCCTAGACTACAAGTATAAATACACATGCAAGGCCTCATTTTGAGGTTGGTTCTCTTAGTGATTCATTTAGTGTTAACAAGGTTATTATTTCACACACTAGAGTTCCCACTCTCTCTCTCTCTCTCTACTTACTTTCTCTCTCTAGGTTTAGGCTTGATTCATATGTGAAATAGGTTGTTCTACGGTCATACAAACAGACTACTGGTCTTGAATCTGAAACTACTAAAATGGAATCTTTGTGCTCAAATCCGCAAGAGACTGATGTTCTTCAGCCACTTAAATTGCTTGATAATGCAAAGGATTGCTGCATAGAATGTTTTCGAAAACTTCATTCACACCTCTCAGTACTTTTAGAGGGAACTGGATTCAAGATGGGATTCAAACGCGCATTTGTAACACTCTTTGGTCAAGATGTTCAGACTTTCACATGCACAATGATTC
The DNA here is from genome assembly GCA_030686995.1 of Artemisia argyi. Taxonomy (NCBI): domain Eukaryota; kingdom Viridiplantae; phylum Streptophyta; class Magnoliopsida; order Asterales; family Asteraceae; genus Artemisia; species Artemisia argyi. The sequence goes on from CM060697.1 coordinate 69,704,556, forward strand.
TTAACTTAGATCAACTACAACAACAACTTGTCCAAGGAGAATTTTCCAAGATGGGATCCATGGCTGCCCTTTGTGTGATCAACAAACAACTCCAAGTGTTCTTTGATTCGAAATTCACTTTGGAGTATGACCATTATAGTGAGATGACGAAAAAGTGCTTTGCTGATCACACGGGAATTGAGGTTGACACGTTCAGAGATACACTTATCCAGCTTATGGATAAAGTGAAAAGATTCATTAACGAAAAGGCACAACATATACCTGCATATGATGACAAGGTGAAGGCATCTCGGGTGCAATCATGTGAGAGTATTGTTGATTCGGGTAAAGCATCGGATGTTGGGTCAGCTGTCACTGAATGCAAAGGATCAAAGACTGATAAGCTTGACACTACCAACACTTCAGAGACTCTTGTTACACATGATATAGATGCTGATTTCAGACCCGTAAAAGAACAGGTGTCAAGTGCTGAGGTACCCCTCACAGATCAACATAATCAACATAATGTGCTTTCTAATGAACGGCAGCATACTGATCAAATTAAGCCCACTTATGACACAAATTTGTTAGAAAAAAGTGACAGCAATACCATTTCTAATCCAACAAATATGAGTTATAAGGGGGGAGAAAGTGATCAGGATGCTGAATGTGATGATGAGTCAAGTTCTTTGTTTACGGCTGAGATGTTTAAATCAAGTGACATGGTTGATAAAGAAGTTTTTAATGAACTTTCAAACAGATTTTTACAACTTGAAAAACATTGCATTTCACTTGAAATCGCAATGCAACAACAGAAAGAAAGTTTTCAAACAAACCAACCAAGTAAAAATCCAGAACTTCCTGATTTCCGTGAATTCTTTATGATTAATGATTTAAAAGCCCAGCTGGAAGCCAAAAACTTGACAATCACCAACTTGAAGAAACATATCTCTGCTATGAATGTGAAATGTAGTTTAGTCGAAACAAACATGGACATTGATGCAGCCAAGACAAGAATTAATGAACTGTCAATATATGTGGCTGAATTACTTAAGGAAAATGAGTCTTTGAAAAAGCATCAAAAGGTTTTAGGTGACTCAATCAAAGAAATAAGAACTAAGTCGATAGATCAAACAACCTCTTTGATTGCCAAAAATGATGAATTCAAAGCTCAACTTCTTGAAAAGGGGTTCACAATAACCGTATTAAAGAACGAGCTAAGAAAAGCAACAGGGGATAGTGTGAACACTAAGTTTGCAAAACCATCAATCTTGGGGAAACCAGGTTTTCAATCTAATAGAAACCAATCCGTTGTTAGGCAACCAACTGCGTTTAGATCTGAACGACCAAAACTTTCGAAAACACGGTTTGCCTCCCAAGTTGATGCGGAACAAGTTTTGACAAAACCTGTCACTCCACATTATTTGCCTAAGTCTGATGATTCTAGCTCTGCGAAACCTCAACATGTAGTTGCTTCTGCTCCCAGCTCCTCTAGGTATAGTTCCAATACAGTGACGAAACCAAGCATTAAGGTTCAAAAGGACTATGATCTAGAAAAGGCTAGGAAACGGGCCCTACTTCAAAAGGATGGTATATTAGGTTCACAACCTTATAGGATGCCTCCTAGTGTATTGAGGAACAATGCTAAGGTTCAACCTGCCAAGTCTAGGATTTATTGTATGTCACCTACAATGCATGTGAAGCAAAACAAACCAAAAATTTCTCCTAGGTGGGTACCAACTCCTAAATCATTGGAGTCTAGGAATATTGATAAACCTTCCACTATGCATAAGAAGTTGAGTAATCCTAGAACTTGCCATAAGTGGGTTCCAACCGGTAGAATTTTCAAGCACGTTGGACTTAAGTGGGTTCCTACCGGAAAGGTGCTCACTGATGATAATGGCATGGTTGACCATGAAACCCCTAAGGGTCTGGATACTGTTGTCACTAACCCATATATATGCAATCAAGTTTGTGATGTTAGTGCAGGTAGTCCTTACTCAATTGCAGGTACATCAATCATTCACCATATGAGAAAACTCAAAGTCTGGAGGCCTAAAGCAATCATTTCTCCAGCTTCACGAGTTCTGGAATGTCGATGTTGATGTATGTGCATAATGACGTCTGTTCACTTCAGTTCAGGCCTCGTTCTTCAATGACTATGACGTTTGAACAAATCAGTTCAAGCCTCGGTCTTCAATGTTATCATTATGGCGTCTGTTGATAACACTTCAGGCCCCGTTCATTAAAGAAAAGAAAAGTGTACGCTTGAGTGCGCTTTATCTTCTGAAGTTGTGAAATGTTCTTGCTCCAGACCATTCTCATCAACAAACTTCATATTTGTTCCACGCTTGTTCAGTCTTCAAGTGGATTACCTTCATCGGATTGTATTTGTTATTATCCACTCGATCAAAAATGGCATCGTCAAATGCAATTTTTGAGGGGGAGAAGTGTGAACAGTAGATCAACCTCATATGCAATTTTTGAGGGGGAGAAGTGTGAATAAACTACGTGTATTTCTATTCACTTGTTCAATCAAAAATCACATCCTCATATGCAATATTTGAGGGGGAGAAGTGTGAATAAAATACATGTTGATTGATGCGTGAAATGACTCTCCTCTCCTCCAACACCTAATGTTCCACTAAGTAAGGATGACTAAAAGTGACTACAGAGTTGATTGGGTATCACAGATTTGAGATTGAAGTTGACTCTCACAATGGTGTGATCTTAGTTTATCTTGAAGTCGGGGTTGGATGGATGAATGACTTTCAACGATAACTTGCTCGTGCTTGAGATTTAAGTTGAAGACTTGGTTTATCTAGTTACCAGCAGTCGAGGTGGATGGTTGAAGACCTGGTTAACTATCACTTTAAGAAGTTATGTTGTAGTACTCAGTGTCACACGCCGTTGTCATTGTGGATAATCGCAAGAGGTGGTAATGTCTTATGCTTTGGTTGGGTAGTGAGTACTTAGAGATTTGCTTGGAGCATAAATTCTCTACACCGTTCTTCCAACATTAGTGCAAGCTTAAGTTACAAGAGCAGGGAACTCTACTTCAGTTTCGAGTGTGGTATATCGGGTTCTCTCCATACGTGGTCATTTACTATTAGCCAGTGGAAGTGAAAAGAGGTTTAATTAGGGGTTGATCTGCAGAGTATTGTTAAAGAGAATTGTTATCGACATCTACTCATGGGGTAGTGATTTGTATGTTGCTTCCAGTTGATATGTTTATGTACACATAGTTATGATGATTCCGAGTGATCGTCATCATCATGGAGGGAGAAGAATGTGTACATCGGGGTTTTTAACGAAGAACTGGAAGCATTCTATGTGAGTTGTAAATGTTGAAATAATGTTACCCAAACAAACCCGTGAAGAAGCTACAGTTTATCAGTCTATGATCCACTTTACGTTGTGGATGACATGTTAAGAGACTGAAGACATTTTGGGCAGAAAATAAGATAAAATATTTAGAGTCCTACGCTTTATCCTTGTGGTATTGCCAAAACATCCGAGTGAAATGAAAATATTCACAATGAAGATGGAAATCCTTCTAGAGCGAACATCTCTCAAGCTCTTGGTAGGTGACATGTGAGATCCATCTTGGATCAATGATCAAGTGACAACTGGAAAGCAACGATGGTGCGATTCAAAATTGAGTCAAACTTGTTCCAGGATATGGATTGACGGATACTTTTGCTAAAACCTTTCAATGTGCTCACAAACTAATTTCTCGAGCACATTGATTGTGTAAAATCTTTCAAACAAAAGTATTTTTGATGAAAATGTGATTCTAAGTATAAAACACTCGTCGCGTCACAAAAATTGTTTATTATATGACACGCGAGTGATGTCTATAAATCAATTTTTCATCAATCCGTGAATATCAATTCACCGATTCACTCTATCGTGCTGTCTGCTTTGAGACGTTCCGGTATGAGAACATGCTTAGTATGGAGATTCCAAAGTGGATTCTTTGGAAAATTCATTACTACAAGCTGGAAATTCCTGTCAAGGAGAGTCTTCTTTAAAAGAGACTCTACCTGATCACAGGTCGGTTTTCACAAAACCGGAGGGTAGTCTGTCCTCGCAGAACGAATGACAAAGCCATGTTCGTTCTCTATCTTTATTGCTAACTGTTTTATTTCAGGGACACATATAAAGATGGCGTTGATGGCTCCAGTTTCCAGCTGAATCGCATTAATCCATACCTCATGCTCACACATCTTCCACACTATCAATGAAGATGAGAGACTTGCTACATCAAATGTTGAGAGACTACCAACAACGTTTCCACAACTCTGATGAAAAAGTCTCCTGATCTACAACTCTAAAGCAACGTCTCCAGATATAGAAGGTTGTGAGCATGATGGTCCTTAGTCACTACATCACATGAAGGCGATACAACTATGGATGAGGTTGGAGATTTACTTTGGCTGATGATCTCAAAGAAGCTCAAAGATCACACATCACAAAGGAACTCTAATCACAAGTTCGCTTGCTTGAAGTACGAAGTGTGCTGAAAAGAGAAGAATCAGATCCTACGAGCTACAAAGACTAAAGAATGCTTAAAGACCAAAGATCTTAATTTCAAAGGTGACCTCGCTTAGGGGGAGAATGTTAGGAATACTAATATTCCTGTAAAAGTCTCGGTCACCTAATGATTGTAATAGCATTAAGTTAGCTCATAGTTAGTTTGTTTATTAGTTAATTAGTATTAGTCTAAGTAACACCGTGGAAGAAGGACGGGTCTTCACCCACTGTATGCCTGATCCACAGCCCGGGAGTGGGCGTTTTATTGTAAGTATAAATACCCCTCTCCACATGTGGAGAGGGTTGGAACTTCTCTTCATCAATCTAATATTCTCTTGTTTCTCTCTCTAAGTTCCCATTCTCTCTCTAAAACTCTTCCACTATTCTTTCTTTCTTTCTTAATTCGAACCAAGCCACAAGAACCATACTAATTATAATTATTGAATAACCTACATATTGACCCGTGTGATCATATTTAGTATCATGTCGACCCGTGAGGTCATATTAGTATCATGTTGACCCGTGTGGTCATATTTAGTATCATGTTGACCCGTGTGGTCATATTTAGTATCATGTCGACCCGTGAGGTCATATTAGTATCATGTTGACCCGCGAGGTCATATTAGTATCATGTTGACCCGTGAGGTCATATTAGTATCAAGTTGACCCGTTGGGTTATATTAAGTATCATGTTGACCTTTTTAGTCATATAAAGTATCATGTTGACCCGTTGGGTCATATTCACTATCATGTTGACCTGTTGGTCTAATTCAGTATCAAGTTGACCCGTTGGGTCATATTCAGTATCATGTTGACATGTTTGGTCATATTAAGCATCAAGTTGACCCAAGTTGACCCGCTTGGTCATATTATGCACAAGTTGACCCGTTTGGTCGTATTAAGCATCAAGTTGACCTGTTTGGTCATATTAAATGTCATGTTGACCTGTTTGGTCATATTCATTATCATGTTGACCTGTTTGGCCATATTCAGTATAAAGTAGACCTGATTGGTCTTATTCAATAGTATGTCATGGCTCAACCTCAGTATATGCCATAGTGATAGGGATTTCAACATTATACTTATAGTAGTTCAGCTGTAGTATATTAAGTTATATCGCAGCCTTGTTTTATGTTATAGTATAATTTTAGTAATTAATTCAGTTTTAGTATCATGTCTTAGTTTAACCTCATGACCATATTATTGTTCAGTTTCTATATTCAGCTTGGTCTCAGCTCCAGCTCAGCTTAGTATCATGTTGTAGTCAAGCACAAGTATTTAGCTTAATATTAATTTATATATGAATGTTATATGCGTTTAGTAATGTGTGCAAGGTACTTTATGCACTTTTGGCTTGCGATGCGTTTATATATGCATGTCAAGTATATAGTCAGTTATGTGATCACACATGTGTTCCAGACAAAGTTGGAACTTAGACCTCCTTAGTGGAGAATCGAGTCTTAGAATAGTAAATGTTCCAAAATCGAAACTCAGACATCCTGTATGGATGATTAACATGTTTATATGGCTCGTCAGCTATGTATTCAGTCAGTTATGCATTCAGTCAGTATGTGCTTATGCACTCAGCCAGTATAGTACTATAAGTACTCAGCCAGTATGTGCTTATGCACTCAGCCAGTATAGTACTATAAGTACTCAGCCAGTATGTGCTTATGCACTCAGTTAGTATGTGTTTTACACACTCAGTATGTTTATGTACTCAGTCAGTAACATGTGTATCATGTATTTAATCAGTTAGTGTCGTGCTTATGCACTTAGTCAATATTATGATTCATGTAGTCATAATAGTACTATATATATACTTATTCAGCATCATGCTTATGTTCAGTTATGATTTAATGCAGTTCCGTTATCTCACTAAGTCTTATAGACTTACCGTTCTCAGTTTATATTTTTGTAGGTATGCAAGATGAGACCATGCTAAATGGGGCGTAATGGGTTAAAATGGTGTAGCTCGCGGGTTAGGTAATGAGCTTCTCATTTTCATCATTTGTTATCAGTTTGGAATGCCCCTAAATCAAGAACCAGCTTCTTTACCAAGTTTAAAGAGTCATTGTTATGTATTTTTGCAAAGTTTAGTATTTTAACGGGACGTTTGAAATAAACCCGTATGATGTAGAAAATATGCTTCCGCTAGTTTTATCAATGTATACAGTTTACAGAATTATTAAAAAAAAAAAAAAAAAAAAAAAAAAAAAAAAAAAAAAATCTGGGCGTTTCAAGACTCATCCCCACCATCCATCTAAAAAGGAAATCAATGGTCGAGATTAAAAACATTTTATTATTTCACCTATTTTTTATAATTTAAATATCTCTTAAACCGTTAATCGTTAAGCGAAAATAATTACACCATCGCGACGGGCATTTAATTATCTTTCTATAAACGGGCACTTTGATATACTTTCGAAAAAAAAAAAAAATTGTTTTTTTCACGTTTTTTTTCTTGGCCGAAAAAAAATCATATATGATATAATATCATATATGATATGATATCATATATGATTTTTTTGGGCCACGAAAAAAACATAAAAAAACGAAAAAAAAAATTGTTGAAAATATATCAATTAGCATATATATAGAAAGATAATTAAATGCTCGTCGTAACGGTATATTTTTTTCGCTTAACGATTAACGGTTTGAAAGATATTAATATTTGAAAAAAAAGGATGAAAGTGGGTTTTTTAAATTGTTGGGATTAATCTCATCCATTAGATAAACTAAAGATGGAAGGAAGATGAATGGTGGAGATTAGTCCCTTGGTATGTAAAAAAAGTTTGGTCCTCAAATGATCTTGTATCACATAAGTATAATGATTGTATGCCATGCTACATTGTTACATAAGCCAGCTCTTCACTCATACGAATTTTCATACTAATATTTTTTCAAAATCATTTTAGTCTGTATCATTATTGTCTACATCTTGCCTATTCCATACCCTACTCTAGCAAATTGGGTATTGTCGTTATCATGGTTGATTATAGAAAGACAATTAATAAATCAATGGCGTATACTGTCATTGTGCTTCAAAGAATAATTCTTATATTTTAAAGAGAACGACTCAAAAGGAACTTTGTATCCATAAATTTGACAAAATTTAAACCTTGTTAATTTTCTACCAAAAAGTAAACCTCCATTTCTTTATTTGTCCCTCTTAGGTTTAATCTACAACAATTTTCAGTTTTTGACAAAAAGGCCCGAAGTTACAATTTTAACCCAACTTGCTAGATTTGTTTAAATATAAAATTTAGGCGAGTTATGTTTTGTTTACAAAAATTTACATAAAACAGTCTCACACATATATGGCAAGTAAATACGAAGAGTGAGAAACATGAAATAAAAAACATAACTCAACATTGAGCTTTAATTTTTTTAGTCTCATCTTTTGCAGTACAAGTGTGGGCTTGATGGCCAGGGGCGAAGCTTCATAGGGGCCGGGGGGGGGGGGGCGCCCGACCCCCCGAAATTTTTTTTGCGATGTAAGGGGTATATAGTTTTCGTGTAGAAAAATTTCGGTATATTCGGTTTCGACCCCCCAAAAATTTCGGTATACCTGAAATATAGCCTTAGGAAAAAAAAAATTTAGATCCCGACCCCCCACTTACAAAATCCAAGCTTCGCCAGTGTTGATGGCCTTTTACTTCAGCCCATTGAGCCAGGTACCAAGCTACCAATTGCCTCTAGTAATTCTGTGTGCACTAACTACGAGTTTGAGAGTTTCCATACATTGAGCTTGAAATTAGTGATTTAAGATTAATTAGTAAAAGTCTGTAAATTGAGTTTACTTGTAATTGTCAAATGTTGCGAAATGAATGTGTTATTAATAGAGAATGACACTCAATTTATAATGCATGACTAGCTAGTGCAAACTGTTCCGGAAGACCGGAAGTAGTTTCATATTTAAATCTTAACCAACCTTTTTATTTGAAATTTCTAGCCTTATTAAGCTAGTGTTCTCTAAGATGCTTTTTATGTTCATTTTCGTTTGGTTTTGATGCTACTTAGTTAATTAGCCTGTAAACTTAAATAGCATATTGTGATTTTTGCTCTATCACTCTCGGTCTGTACGTTATGTTATTCTTCTTTGTTTCCATATATCAAGGATGTTGCAAGTGTACATACGGACTGTGAGGCATTCTTTACTGTCCAAAACAGAAGCAAGTAGATGGTATCCAAGATGTAAATGTACTTTAATTATTGTTACTATTAATAACATGCCCTTAATTGGTAGATATCCAATCTAGAGCAGCTTGAAACAATTTGGTTGGCTCGGACAAGGTTGATAAGTTGGGAAAAAATAAATCTGACAGTAATCATGGATCATGTGCGACTTCTCATCAAGCGGCTGACCAATGCTGACACCAAGATATGCTGATTTAAAAATATATTAGCAAAACTTGCGACAATAAGAACGTACAGTTCATTATCCCCAATGTATACAATGACAAATAATAGCCTTATGCACCTTTGCGCAAAGCTCAAACAGCTGAAAATAATATAGAATGGTGTGCAATCAGTTGGAGTTCAATGTGGCCTAAAGTATATATCATCCTGAATTATCAGTATATACTAAAAGGGAGTTGATTTGCACACCAAATAAATTGATAGAGATACCACAATTATGCATATGGTATGTTGTAACATATGCATTAAGGGTGTAATATTGTGATTTCCCCATCAATTTATTTGGTGTGCAAATCACTTCTCATACTAAAATAACCAAACCAGAATTAGAGTTTAGGAAGAATAAAGCACTATACAAGAAAATAATATGGAAAACAAATATCCACACCGATTTGAAGGTGGTCCTTAAATTTGGTGTTAGTAACAACTACCGTATGCATTTTTTCAGCAACCTCGAATTAACCTTCTTTGCTTGAGTTTGTCTGCCCATTCGCATGTTGAGATATATTATTCTGCAGCAACCATGGAGGTGGATGTGCTGCATATGTAAATAGAACACATGTTGAAAAGAAGTACGTAATACACCGTGTCAGGATCCAATCATACCTAAATGTGATTATTGTTTACTCACCTTGCTCAGATGATCCTGGAGAGATCACATCCTTCAATTCGTGTGATATTTAGCATTATTCATGTAGAAATACATGTCATTTAAAATTAAGTAGCCGTTGTAACCGGTACTATTAAGTGTGAGGAAGGACAATTGTCTAAAATATTCCAGAATATTATCCTTTCCGATATACTTTTTCGAATCCTTTCCGGTCAAATATCCAATGACGAGAACATTGGCTCCACCATTGAGCGATTCTTGTACATCAACATATCCCATCTCGCTCCTTAGCTCCACATAGTTAAAAGACGGCATTTTAGCATTGATTACCTACATGCCAACACCAATATTAATTAAGAACATATATGAAAATAAGAAATGTTATGAATTATTAAATACAAAACCCTGTCTGAATGAACTTGTTAAAAAGAACTTATTAAAAAGAACTTATTTTAATTCAAGTTGGTTGCAATGATTACACTTTTATCAAATTATGTTTTTTTTTCTTCTAGTGGACAACTATTTTGGGACGTGAGAGTAACTGTAAAAGATGGACAGAGATCATACATCCCTGCTAGAGCCTGCGCTCAAGGAAGCACCCTCCTCGGGGTGACCAGCAGAGATATTGTGAAAGTAAAGGACCACTTTAGTTAACTCAATAATTGTAGGGACTGAATATGTCTAATTGGATAGTTAATTTGTTATTTCCCTCTTTATATTTGTAAATCTGTTACTGTATTCTTTACTCAATGAATGAAATCATTTTGTCCCTTTTCATTTTCTCTCATTCTTTAGAACTTCACATGGTATCAGAGCTCCATTAATAGAGTTCTAACCGTTTTCTAACTAATTTTCAACTGTAATCATCACACTTGTGTGTTCTGTGTATGTGATACTCTGTTTTACACATTTTCCGCGCAATCTTGTTCATTTCTTCTTGATTTCTTGAAACATCAACAATGGCGTCATCCAATTCAGATCAAACTACACAACCTGCACTCTTTCAGAATCCACTTTACCTTCATCCCTCAGATGGACCTAGTTCTATGACTGTTCAAGAGAAGTTGACTGGTTCTCAGAACTATCGTGCATGAAGAAGGGCTACTAAGATTGGATTATCCACAAAGAGGAAGCTAGGGTTCATAAAAGGCACTGTGATAAGATCAACAACTGATCCAAACCTTGCTCAACTGTGGGATACTTGTAAAAATATGGTGATTTGTTGGATTATGGGGTTTGTGAGTCATTCAATTGCTAAATCTATTATGTTTGTTGGCACGGCAACAGCGATATGGCAGCAGTTAGAAAAAAGGTTTTCTTTGAGTGATGGATCTAGGAAGTACAAGTTGAATAAAGACACCTATGAGATCACACAGTCAGGAAGTTCAATTAGAGAGTATTACACTAAGATGAAGTGTGTTTGGGAAGAATTGGATAGTATGAATGTATTGCCAGTGTTGAGTAATGTCACTCCTGAGATTTCTATGTTCTTGGCCAGTTTGAGTAAACAAAAAGAGGAGCAAAGGCTTTTTCAGTTTCTTAATGGGTTGGAGGATCATTACAGTCATCAAAGAAGTCAAATATTGATGATTGATCCTTTACTATTTGCCTTTGAAATTTTGGGGAGATTGTGTTACAACTACTACATATTTGATCAATAGGCTGCCTTCTTCAGTTCTAAACAACATGACTCCTTATGAAGCTTTGTTAAACAAGAAACCTGAGTACAATCATTTAAGAGTGGATTATTTGCTATTGTGAGTAATCCTTCTAGAAGCATTGACAAATTTGATCCAAGAGGTGTTCCAAGTGTGTTCCTAGGTTACCCTCCACATAAAAAAGGTTACAAGTTTTATAATCCTACTACTCATACAACCTTTGTGTCAAGAGATGTTGTTTTTCATGAGCACATATTTCCTTATTCTTCAGATAGCATCCAAAAGTTTTTAAGTCCATTGCCTACTACTTTACCTTGTAATTTTGAGCCTCAAAACTTTTGTAATGACTTTGGCTTCACTCCTATGCTATCTGTTACCAATCCTCAAACAACATTTGAATTTGTGCCACAATCACCTGTTGTTACCCAATCATCTCATGTGAATGGATCAAACCATACAACTCCATCATCAATACCTGCTCAACCTTCCATACCAACAAGAAAGTCAACTAGAACTACTAATGTGCCTTCTAAGTTCCAAGATTTTGTCTTAAGTCATGTTCCTAAGGCTAATCAAGTCTCCAAAACACCTCTTGTACCTGTATTTCAAGATCTTGTAACTGCACTGCTAGCTCAAAAAGACCCTGCAAACTTTAAAGAAGCTGTAGTAGATCAAGGGTGGTGTAAAGCTATGGATTCTGAAATAAGTGCATTAGATGAGAATGGTACATGGGAAGTAACTGAGTTGCCACCTGGTAAAAAGGCCATTGGTTGTCACTGGTTGTTCAAAACAAAGTTCAAAGCTGATGAGACTGAGGATAGGAAGAAAGCTAGGCTTATGGTGCAAGGAAATAGGCAGAGACATGGTGTTGACAATAAAGAAACTTTTGCTTCAGTAGCAAAGATGGTAACTGTAAAATCTTTACTTGTTGCGGCTGCACTTAAGGGTTGGTACACATGTCAAATGGATGTGTCAAATGCTTTCCTACACGGTGATTTGCTAGAAGAGGTGTACATGAAAATTCCATTGGGTTATGCAGGAAAAGGTAAACATGTTTCAGCTCACACTTCTCATCCTCCAAACCTGGTATGCAAACTTAAAAAATCCTTGTATGGACTCAAATAAGCACCTAAGCAGTGATTTACAAAGTTGTCATCTGTACTAGTGGAGTTTGAGTACATACAGTCAAAAACTAATTATTCATTGTTTGTCAAGAAAGATGGCGAGAGTTTTACAGCTATTCTGGTCTATGTGGATGATCTTTTGATAACTGGAAATGATGATTCTCAAATTTGTAAGCTTAATCTCAGCTCATTTCTAATTTTAACATGAAGGATTTGGGTTAATTGAGTTATTTCTTGGGTTTGGAGGTCTGCAAATCAGCTCAGGGTATCTTTGTTTCTCAGCAAAAGTACATAAGAGAACTTCTACAAGAAGGGGGAGTTCTAAATCATAAACCTTATAAGTTTCCCATGGATCCAAACTTGAAGTTGCAGGCTGATGTAGGGACACATTTGGCTGATCAAGAGGTCTATAGAAGGTTTATAGGCAAGCTTATCTACTTGACTGTGACAAGACCACACATATGCCACACAGTTCAACTATTGAGTCAGTTCATGCAAGCTCCAACATCTATGCATATGCAGGCTGTGAAACACTTATTGAGGTATTTGTTAAACTCACCCAGTCAAGGTATGTTGCTTGCAAGTGATTCAGCTGTTCAATTAAAGGCCTATTGTGATTCTGATTGGGCTAGTTGTCCAATGACTAGGAGATCAACTACAGGGTATTGTGTATTACTGGGTGACTCTCCTATCTCTTGAAAAAAAAAACAAGCAGTTGTGTCTAGGTCCTCAGCTGAGGCAGAATATAGAGCCATGGCTCTAACATGTTGTGAAGTAATTACTTGGCTTGTTAGTTTGTTGAAAGATCTTGGTATAACTGAGTTGAAGCCTGTTGATCTTTACTGTGATAACCAAGCTCCTCTATACATTGCTGCAAATCCAGTTTTCCATGCTAGAACCAAGCATATAGAAGTGGATTGTCATTATGTGAGATACCGACTAAAGGCAGACATCATTAACCAATCATATGTTCCTACAAAAGCTCAAGTAGCAGATGTTTTCACCAAGGTGGTAACTGTGGATCAGCATCATAAAATTTTGTCCAAGTTGTGTGTTTCAGAGCCTAACAATATCCAGCTTGAGGGGGAGTGTGAAAGTAAAGGACCACTTTAGTCAACTATATAATTGTAGGGACTGAATATGTCTAATTGGAAAGTTAGTTTGTTATTTCCCTCTTTATATTTATAAATATGTTACTGTATTCTTTACTCAATGAAATGAAATCATTTTGTCCCTTTTCATTTTCTCTAATTCTTTAGAACTTCACATATATCCAGGTAGAATTGATGAACCAGCCAAGGTGACATGTTAAGTGCTCAATAATATTGCTTCACAAATGCCTTCACCTTCTGCTAAATGGCATAACAAAAATTTATATAGCAAAAATCATCAGAATTACATAACAAAACTTTCATAAATAAATACGGTCTATGATCTGTTTCTCATAGCTAGTAGCTTAAAACGTCAACATAATGTTGGTGAGATTCATAGGTTTAAGACACACATACACTCTCAAGGCAACCAGTTTACTGTGATCATAAAATATAGCTGGAAAAATAAATTACAGTTATCATATAGCTACATGTATTTGCAAGTCAATAATCACACACAAAGGCAACAACAGGACGGCTCGTATCATCCGATCCCACAATGATTACAACAGGACGGCTCGTGTCCTCCGACCCCACAATGATTACAACAGGATGGCTCGTGTCCTCTGACCCCACAATGATTACAACAGGACGGCTCGTGTCCTCTGATCCCACAATGATTAAAACATCAATTAGGTCGCTTGCTCAAGCAACTGGATAAGCATCCTCCTAATCGAAGCACATATATATCCACACAAGCAAATAATCACACATAGCATGCATACGATAACACTATAAGTCCAAGCTCTTTTGACACACACATAATCACAGTAACTTAAACAGTTAAGACAAGCATCATTCCCATCCCAAGTTTAAAACAAGTAAAAATATGGGATAATGAACTCACCTCAAACCTTGCAGCTTCCACAAAACCAAATCACAATCTATAACACATAAAATAAATCCACAGTACACATGGTCAAGCTAAAAGCTATAACCCATGTAATACACATATGATGGATGTCTAAGACTCATATGACCCACCATGGATCTCCTAGACACCATACTAGCCATAACCATAGCCTAACACTCACTAAATCCCTTGCACTATTAAAATCAGAAAACGCAGAATTTTTGGGTACATTCGTCCACTTGAAATCATGACAATTAAAGCTAAACAACTCACACCAAAAATTTACCATGGTCTCTCATAAGCATACAAGCTAATCCCAGAAGGCCATGGACCAATAACACACGCAAGTACTCACAAGAAAATCAAACTTGTCAACTATCCAAATTCGGATCTGAACGCACACCAAAAAGTTTTAATTAACATAAAATACTTCTACAAGTTTTTATCGCGAATCCTTTTCGTGGTAGTCTAAGATACCTAAGACTTAACTATTCTAGAAGGGCTAGTCCAAATACCAATTTTACAACCACAATTCACTATCAAACTTTTACCTAAATCCTGTCCCGGTTTGACAGCTTTGACACCTTAACAAAGAAAAATCAAAAGACTAACTTTCCGACCTTGAAATCAATCATGGCTGGACTTTTTGGAAAGCTCTTTCATTATACTTCAATTTAGACAAAAAATTCGTGACCTAACTCTTCCACCATCTGTTAATTACACTCACATCTTTACAGCCATAGTTTTCTGTCCAAACCCTAACGCATAAACTAATGCGTTTTACACTCAATTTTCTTAACCAATCACCATAATATTATTAGCCAATGATCCCAATATGTTTAACATCATTAATTTACAGAAGTTAACACAAACCCTAATCCATCATATCATTATTACATGAATTATATAAATTATTCGAACAATTGAGCACATGTTTAAAGAATTTTACCTTGATTCTTGATTATAGCTTCTATAATAAAAACCCTAAGTTTTTCTCCTTCTTTTCCTCCTTGTGGTCGACTCAAATTTACAAAAAATATGGATATAGGGTCGTTGGTTGTGGTTATATGGGTTGGGGTTGGGCTTATTTGAGTTGGACTAGGATTCCTTAATTCAAGGAATTGTATTTGGGCTCAAATTTGATTTCCTTTTTCCCTAAAAATACTCTAAACCGATTTTTCTATATCATATACATATATTTTATATTTTTTTATTAAATTTAATTATTATACTCAAAACCTTATACTTTTCATATTTTATAAACTCCCAAAACAAAACCTAACGTCTTTCGCGATAAACCTTAACTTTTACGACAACCGGAAAAATTATCATTTTCAAAACAAAGTTTTCAAAAATAGAATTTCACTCTTTTTGAAATATAACTCATAAAAACAAACTCCTCGTAACTCACTAACACTCAAACACTTGAATGAAGACTTGTTACGCAAAAACACAAAAACACCAAAACTGCACAAGTCATTTCTACACCACAAAGGCGATCAAAAACGAACTTTCCCAAATTACATACTTTCCAAATCACAATAAAAACCATTTACGCAAAGGGATATAGTGCTAAAAATCACCTATATCACTCATATATCACTTCAAACACCTAAGACACACCAAACAAACGTCAACCGAGTCAAGACTAACATTCAAACTGACCTGCTAAAACCACGGTTGTTACAGTGCAATCCCATAGTCTCGTGTTCGAATCTGCTTGTATATAAAACTAATATATTATCTTGATTCATGCATTTGTTTTTAGCTAATGTATAGTCAAGTTACCCATTACAGTATTAAATATTTCAGGTTTTGCTATTTATAGTTTACTTTCATTTTGGATGTTTTGATAGTTTTCTATGGTGTCTTTTAAAATGTAGTTTCATTGTATTATGTTTGAGATAAAATTTGTTTATATCTCCATATCTTCTAATGAGCTAACACTTATTGATACTAGTATGCTACATTTTTACAAGTTCTTTAAAATTTCAGAATGCAATTCATAATTGTATGTAATTTTAGGCTTCATCGTTTATTTCATGTCTTCCTTTAATTCAAATAACTATGTGTATATTTTAATATAAGGAGAAAGGCTAATAAAAACTTCTAATCCTTTCGGCTCTCTCAAGAAAAATTTCCAATTCCGTCTATGCACATATTGGTGTCTAAAATTAGAAACAATTAAAATTTCAATCAAATACTCAATCAATCATCTCTTTTTGAAGTAGGCACGTAATATGTCCATAATCCACGTACATAGGGATAATGAAAAATAAGCCACTAATCCACTTTGTACACTAATCCATTCAAATAATAGATGAGCTTGAAGAAGGGAAACCTCCTCCATTCCTACATACATTTGTACTATTAATTGACACACTGAAAGATGGAGGCCAATCAATTATACTAGAACGGTACCCACGCAATGCGGCGGCGGGTACCGTGTGATTATATTTTGCGTTATTTGGTTACACGTTTAGGTGTCTTCATGCTTTATAAGTAGAGATATTAATTTTAGTTTGAAAAACCAACCGCTTCTTAACAAACTTCCTAACAAACCTGCTTCCTAACAAATTAATTTTGAAATCTTTCCATAATAAGCAAGAAAAAAGTCTAAATTTTAAGCTATTCTAATTATTCTCAAATGCATTATAATATAGTATAGATAGATATTCCACATTTCGTACATACATTTGCAATTTTAGATATATCAGTGGAGTCATGTGTGCTTTGTAGGCATATTTTGAGATTTTTCTCCTAGCATGTAAACAACTACGCCAATGGCACTGAAATGATATATAGAAGATGCTTAATATATTAGCTTACAATATCTATAGTTTGCTCTATATTAAGGCTACATGCCTTGCATGTAAGTATATGATAAGAATTCTACTTTAAGAGAAGAAATAATGCTACCCTTATCTATCTAAGTTGGTCAAAAAAATGGAAAGTTACATACTTCGTAATCGAAATCTGAAATATGTCCAACCATGCTGCTTGACTGCATGACTCTTATACTAAGTTCTTTGCTGATCACATCGCTTCAGTTAATAATTCCAAAGCTTAACACCCAATGACGTAATTCAGATTACTTGAAAATGAATATAACTCCTCAAAAAATATATAGTTAAGGAAATAAACTAGACTAACTTCTAACGACTTTTCTATGATTTAGTTGCTGAATTCTGTTAACTAGCTATGCAAGGACTTCCATGTGCAACTGAATTCAATATATACTTTTAAGTAATTGTTAAGAAATACAGCTTCACTCGCATTAAGTTTTAAAATATACTAGAAAAGGCTTAAAGAAGACAAAAAATAAAAAAGTAACATACTACTCTCGCGTTATTGCACAAACACATTATTAAGTATTGACAAAATAGGTAAAATTTAGTCAACTAAATGGGTGGGTTGCGTAATGGGTCAGAACTGGTGATGTTAATGTGTAATGGCTCATCATCAAAGATCAATAGTGTGGTAGCTTCAAAGCTCAAGCTCAAGCCTAAGCAACAAAGGAATAGGCTTTGTATCATAAAGATGTGTGGTAGCTTGTAAAAGTCAAAGTCAGCTTAGTTAGTCAATGTAATAAGTCAACTATTGTAGAAGTATAAATACTGTCATCTTTGTATTTTTCAGTTAGTGAATTCATTTCAATACAATAACCAATTTTCACAACTTCACTTCTCTCTCTCTTTAATTGTCTCAATATGGTATCAGAGCCACCACCTCTGGTGGCCTGTAACTAACTCCGGCGGTCTGTTATAACTAACTCTGTCATCACACCACCATTTCTAACAAACTTCATCACTTCTAATAAACTTTTCCGGTCAATTCACCATTAATTCCGATCAATCTCACCACCATTTCTACTCAAACTCACTCAAACAACCATTAATTCAAATCAAGAATCATTCAAATCAACAAATTTTAATCACAGATCATTCAAAATGACAACATTTAACAACAATCAAGATCCACCAATGACAACAACATCATCACTCATCACTGACATCAATTCACCCAATCATCCATTATACCTTCATCCCAATGATCATCTTGGACTCATTTTGATATAAAAGAAATTAACAGGTTCTGAAAACTACAGTTCTTGGAAAAGAAGTATGATGATAGCTTTGAATGCAAAGAATAAGTTAGAAGAATGTCAATGGTGAATATGTGGAACCAAATGTGGATTCAGACCTAAGGGCAATTTGGGAAGAACAAATGATATGGTCATTTCTTGGATTCTTAATACAATTTCAGATCAGATAAGTAACAACTTGAACTTTATGAATTCTGCTTATGCCTTGTGGTCTGAATTGTATGAACATTATGATCAATTAGATGGCCATATGATCTATCAATTAGTGAATGATATTGTTCAATTGAAACAATAGAATTGCACTATAGAAGTATACTATCATAAGCTCAAAGGTCTTTGGGATGAACATGATGCTTTAGAAGCACCTTATATGTGTAGTTGTGCTTGCAATTGTGAAAATGGTATAAATAGTGGTGATAGGGAACAGAGGAAGAGATTAATTCAATTTCTTATGGGCTTAGATGAATGCTACTCAAACCTAAGAGGTCAAATCCTACTAAAGCAACCCTTACCCACAGTTGCCAAGGCTTATAATATGATTAGGCAAGAGGAAAAGCAAAGGGAAGGGATCTTACCTAAACCTTTAGGATCAATAGCCTTCTCTGCACATTCAAGCTCATTTCAAAACACTAGATACAATACCCCAAACACCACTAGAAACAATGCATCAAGGCCTCAACAGAACACTGGTAGGAGGGACAACTTTAAGACTGGTGTTTTCTGCACACATTGTGGTAAAGAAGGTCACAACAGTGAAGAGTGTTACAGGTTAAAAGGCTATCCTGTTGGTCACCCTCTACATGGCAAATACAAGCCACTAGTGTATAGAAATATAGTAGACACAAAAGGTTCCAAAGCTATCAACTCTGTGCACAACCAGGACTCCACCAATCTAGATACCAACCAAAGCAACCAACCAGAACCAATCAATGGGAATGATGCAGTTTTTGTGAGGATGCACCAGCTGCAGAATCAGTTGAACCATGTCATGTTGATGATGCAGCAGTGTCAAAACAATCCACCCACTGGTATGGTTAACTCTCACACTATTAGAAGGTTCAAATTTATTGCTTCTATTATGATTAAGTTTAAAGCTGCTTGGGTTGTAGATAGTGGGGCCACAGATCATATCTGTATTACCTTAACCATAATGCATGACATATACACATGTAATCCACCTATTCACATCACTTTACCAAATGGTCAAACTGTAGCAGTCACACTTTGTGGAAAGGTCACAATAAACAAAGACATCACCCTCATAAATGTTTTTTACATCCCCACCTTTGCTTACAACTTGTTGTCTGTAAGTAAATTGACACAACAAATGCCTGTTACAGCCATTTTTACCTCCTTATCTTGCTATTTCCAGGGTCTCAACAAGAGGATTGCACATGGCAACCTCTGTGAGGGACTCTACATCATCTACCCTGATGCAATCTCATCAGCAAAAGCAACAGTTCTGGCAGCTTCAAACAGTGGAAGGTCTCTCTTATGGCACTCAAGACTAGGCCATTCATCCTATTCTACACTCAAACACATCACATCACTTTCTTCTCTTTGTAATGATGAAATTTCCAATTGTAATATCTGTCCTTTAGCTAAACAAAATACATCACCATTTCCTATCAGTACATCACATGCTTCTGTACCATTTGAGCTTGTACATATTGACATTTGGGGCCCTTACAGGCATCCCACAATTAATAAATGCAAGTTTTTCTTAAAAATTGTGGATGATTTCTCAAGAGCAGTTTGGACATATTTACTTCCTAGTAAAGCTTGTTCCACTTCCCAAATCAAAAATTTTCATGCCTATGTTCAAAATCAATTCAATAAAACAATCAAAGTTGTAAGAAGGGACAATGGTTCTGAATTTCTAAATCAATCTCTTTCCACATTCTTTCAACAAAATGGCATCATCCATCAAACTTCCTGTCCATACACACCTCAGCAAAATGCCAGGGTGGAAAGGAAGCATAGGCAGCTACTTGAAGTGGCAAGAGCACTCAAATTTCAAGCCAACTTTCCTTCTCATTTTTGGGGACATTGCATCCTCACAGCCACCTATCTCATCAATTGACTTCCATCAAAACCAATTCAACACGAAAGCCTATTTGAATGTTTGTATGGAACCTCCCCTGATCTCAGACATCTGAGAGTCATAGGTTGCCAAACCTTTGCACACCAACACCTCAATGACAGATTTGCTGCTAGAGCTATACCCTCAGTCTTCATTGGATATCCAGACAATCAAAAGGGATACATTCTTTATGACCTTACCACTCATAAACTTTTCACAAGCAGACATGTTACATTTCATGAAACCATCTTTCCATTTCACTCAAATATCTTACCAACCAGTCATTCACATCAACCATCAACTGAACCCTCATCTTCTTATCCTGCACCTCAATATTATCCTTATTCATCAAACACAAACATTCCTTTCACACCTCAAACCACTTCTACATCTGATCTTTCCACAAATGCTTCACCAACTTCCTCACCATCACCACCAATAACAACTCACCACACAGACACTCAAACAGAACAAATTCAACAACCAACATCATTACCATCATCATCACATGATACTCAACAACCACCACACACTGCTACATCTACACAGAACATAACACCACCACCCCCACCTCAACCAAGAACATCAACCAGAAATTCAAAACTTCCAACTAAACTTAAAGATTACCATCTTACCTTACCAAAATCACAAACTTCATCCAAACATCATTACACTAATTTTATTAACTACAATAACATCAACACACCTTCCACCAGACACCTCATCAATGTCATTAACAAAATACTCGAACCCCAGTCTTATACTCAAGCTGCTAAGAACCCAAAGTGGATAGTTGCAATAAATTCTGAATTGACAACCCTTGAAGAGAATGGCACATGGATAGTCACTGAACTACCACCAGTGAAGGTACCTATTGATTGCAGATGGGTGTTCAGGATAAAATTAAAAGCAGATGGTACCATAGATAAGTTTAAAGCAAGGCTAGTGGCTAAGGGTTATACACAAAAGGAGGGTGTGGACTTTCATGAGACTTTTGCCCCTGTAGCAAAAATGAATGGTTACTGTAAGAGCATTGTTAGCTATAGCAACTCACAACCATTGGCACATAGCTCAGCTGGATATTAATAATGCATTTCTGCATGGAGACCTTACATAAGAGATTTACATGAAGCTACCTCCAGGATACACCACTTCTCACCCACCAAACAGTGTTTACAAGCTTCAAAAATCACTTTATGGACTAAAACAAGCAAACAGACAGTGGTTCATCAAACTTACCACTTTTCTTCAACAACTGGGCTTCATTCAAAGTTATGCAGACACCTCCTTATTCACTTATAAGAAAGACCATAACTTTCTATGCCTCATCATAAAAGATCAATAGTGTGGCAGCTTCAAAGCTCAAGCTCAAGCCTAAGCAACAAAGGAATAGGCTTTGTATAATAAAGATGTGTGGTAGCTTGTAAAAGTCAAAGTCAGCTTAGTTAGTCAATGTAATAAGTCAACTATTGTAGAAGTATAAATACTGTCATCTTTGTATCCTTTCAGTTAGTGAATTCATTTCAATACAATAACTAATTTTCACTACTTCACTTCTCTCTCTTTAATTGTCTCAATAATGTGTGAGTCAGAACGTCCATGGCATGTTTCGTCAAGCCTCAAATACTTTACTGGATGTTGTAGACAGCTAATGTGTTAGATGTGATTAAAAATAATAAAAATAAATTTTCAATGTTTTACCCATTCCATCTTTAGCTGCATTTCTTATTCGACCCATTTGACTAGTTATCAACTAAACTAAGCATGAATCCACCCATTATCATATAAATGGGCTGAAACTGCTATGTGCATTGTGAAGAGTTCACGAGACTTAATACACACCTTACTAATTGGAAAAAAAAAAAAAAGAAAAAGAAAAAAAAGGTTTATTGAAGTTCTGTTCATAGAAAATATAGACCACACCAAACAAAACATGATTTCATATTGTACAAACCAATATTGTCTACAAGTCTCAATTTTATCCACAACAATTTTGTTAAAAGGACTATTTAGGCCTAAGCTCAATTCCCTCCACAATAAGACCTCTTTTCAAGGAATCATGCTCCTGAAACTTCATCTCAACTTCACCTTCATCTCCATCATCGTGATAGAATTCACCCAACTCGATCTCCATCCAACCATCCTTTCTTGTAGTAGGAGCTGCATGTGTCTGTGCCTCAGCATGTGCCCATGCCCATGGTTGTTTAAGATAAACATTAGATTTCTCGTTTCTTATCCCACCAAAACAGACAGTTGTTTTTGCAGGCACAGCAAGTCCCATTGAATTCCTAGTAATTTGAAACACAAGATACGCCACATAGGTACTCTTTGGTAATAGTATCACACTTGGTATTATGCCGCGCAGATGTCAAGCCACTATACCCCTCTAAGTATTGCCACCTTGTCAAACATAAAGCAATGGTAACATATGTAAATAAGTTTTGCTTATATCATTTTTAGACAAAAAGGTAAGGGTCATACGTAAAGTGTACAATCTCATAGTCTCGTGTTCGAATCCGGTCGTACGTATATTAAATATATCCACAAACTAACAATTGTTAGTTATACTTGACAACGGTTAATTTAACAACACGTTACCCGTGTGATGCAGCCTAGCAACATCTGAGCAAGGTTACTTACTGAATAATATACATATTTTAAATATGTATATTTAGCAGCATGGCATGCATTAGCAAATTATATTAGTTGTTTTATTTATTTTCTTTTCTTTTATTTTTTTGAGAAATTTATTGATATGCAGTAGCAGATAACAATATTGAAAAATGAGTTGCGTCGAGGAATCTCAAGCACCAAATGTTGCTCCTGAGATTGCTGACCAAGTGCAGGATTTGTTACAGGTAGTTGTTTACTTGTTTAATCTAACTTGACTCTTAAACTAAAGACAATAATATCGTAACTATAACACAGATAACTGTACTGTTTTTGAAGAGGATTAATATACCAACTCTGCATAATGTCTTCTTTGTGTCACTGGAACTTTCATGTGAAAAGACACTATGCTAATTTCATGAAATTTGGCAGTGAAAAAGCATGGCATATCAACTTATAATCTTATGAACACGTCATGTAATTGTGAGATGTTTCATATTAGATTTTTTTTTATTATTATTATTTTTTTTAAAAATTTGCTATTGGTTGGAACGTGCATACTTAAGCTACTAACGGGCAATGAAAAACAGATCTTATAGAATGTCCTTCACTTTCAATAATGGTATGTATTTCTAATGTATTTTTTGCTATTTGAAATGTTATAACATGAAGTAGAAAGTGAAATGTTATTACCTTATACTGAATAAGTATCCGTGGTTGATTCATCAATTCTACAAGAATATCCCTACATTTGGTCACCGTATGGAGGGTGCCTCTTTAAGCAGCATGGACGTATGGTCTCTGTTACTACACTCCTGTCCAAAAATAGTTTAAGAATGGTGTGATCATTTGAGCTTAAGTTATCATAAATTCATAATTGTTTTCATTTGGTTTTGTGATAGTGGTTTTTAGTAGAGAGAATGAAAGACTAAACAAATTATAATATTGTTTTGCAAAAGCGGATATTAATGATATCTCTTTTTATTGTCGGCATTGACATGTAGAGGTGATCAATGCTAATATTCGGTCTTTTTACTATGACGAAATGACGTCTGTCATCGGATAAGTAGATGTGCAAGAATCGCTAAATGGCGGAGTCAGTGTTCTAGCCATTGGATATTTGACCAGAAAGGATGCCAAAAAGGATACCGGGAAGGATAATATTCTAGAATATTTTACACATTTCGTTATTCCTCGATCGATCACATCCGATAACAATAGTTACTCAATTTTAAATGATATGCACTTCTAGACAAATAATGCTAATCATCTTACTAAGAATGCAAAAGCTCTTGGATCAACAAAAGCACGGTGAGTGAAAACTATGCATAGTTAGCTAAATCATGATACTTTGATGTAATGCTTCTTTCTCACATATGTTCTCTTCATATTTTCAATCAGTGCAACTCCATGGTTGATGTAGTACAATTTTCTCAGCAAGCTTCCTAATAAGGCAGATGAATCCCAAGCAAAATTGGTTACTCGCAAGATTGATGGCGAAAGGCAGATGGTTGTTGTATCTAACTTCAAATTTCGGGACTATAGTTAAACCGTAATTCTGGTATAGAATGTGTGTTTTATCATTTTTCGTGCAAAAGTTTTGGTTTTCAAAAATATCTACTATTGTTTTAGTTAGTATTTTAGTTGAAACTGATAGTCTGATACTTTAGCATGACATTGTCTTGAGAATTGTCCTCACATTAAACTCCAACCGTTGGCATACCATTCTCTAAAAACCTTTGTCTCAACCATATTTTAGTTACAATTAGAAAACATTTAATTGACTAGTAAGTTGAATATAATTTTATGCGATATACATCTTGCTTGGTATGAGATAGTAGCTGATTTGACACTACAAACAGTCAACCAAAACGGATAACTATGATATCATATTTTCCAAACTGCCCAGTTATTTTTGCGATTGTCAGTATTTCTTTGATTTGATCGCTTTATACTAGTGGCAAAATGAACGGGTCATAACGGTCTGGGTTAAAATGTAAGATATGTTATGCTAGAAGAAAATAAACTGAAGGGTTGAGAATGGTACCAATACAAATCATCACAATTTTTCGCACTCATACAAAGTAAAGTTACATTTTTGTCTTATTAGTGAAAATACGGAACAGAGTAAGGACATGCACATGGAGATGGATAGGGAGTAGTCATTTGTGGTTGTTTGCAAGTACTCTCCTTCTTTTTCCTTTCTCTTTTTTCTTCCTTAATTTGTTTTTCTTTTTTTACTTCCTTTTCGACTTCTTCGACTTTAAATTTGACTTCCTTTACTTTTTTCTCGACTGAGGATCCATCAAGTACGTGAAACATAAGAAAGATAGTACAAACAAATGAGTTAGATATGTAATAACAACAAATAGCTCCTAGCCCAATCTTGTTAAACTGAGATAACATACCTTTTTTGGTGGACATTTTTGATATCAAATAACTCACGCCTGCACTCACAATTGGATTTATAGCACTTAATAGCCGCTGTACTACTTTTGATTCGATCCCTTTGCCACCTTTCTGATTGCAACAATTATTACAATTGTTTTTGTTGTTTCCTGAATCCATGATTTTTTTTTCCTTTCAATGCTACTTTACTATATGGTATGATAATAAAAATGAATAGCACCATCGTACCACCATCACACGGTGATGGGGATGGTGTTCGAACAAATACTTACCATTGTCTGTTGCGTATTTAATATAACATTTTCCTAGGTACATATTACCCCAAGTCGAGGCCTCACATTCAGATCTCAACCTCCCGCTGGCCTCTAAAAGACAATCTTGACAACCACTTGAACTCAAATCTTGTACACACTGTGCAACACCTTGTATGCTACCAAAATCTCCCTTACGAAAGTATTGGTTGTTCTCAGAAATTAGATTTGCCAACACATTATCTATGCTGCTCAAAACATCTGAACTAGAGCCACCGGATGGTCCACACTTCCTGGAAGCCTGCATCTTGTCCTCAACACCAAAAAATGATGTATTGTCGTATTTCACCGAACATCCTTCTAATTGTATGGTTCCACCAGTCGAAACTGGACAAGTTGTCTTGAGTTGACTTACAGAGTCAGCCACACAATCTTTGCATTCGGCTGAGTTAAGGTCGCCTCGACACTGGAAGAGGCCATAAACATCATCGCCTTGTGAGTTTCCTAGAGGGGAGATTTTAAATTGATTGAAATTACTTAAAGAGGCTGAGTCAACTAAGGAGGAGAATAGTGAGTTGACATTCAAATCGTAGGGAGTCATCAAGGCAAAAGAAATTGGTGAACAAACAATATAGATGTTAGAGTTTGCAGTAGAAACTGTTATGAGGCATACTATGAGAGAAAATATAGGGAAAAGGA
Organism: Artemisia argyi; assembly: GCA_030686995.1. Lineage (NCBI taxonomy): Eukaryota > Viridiplantae > Streptophyta > Magnoliopsida > Asterales > Asteraceae > Artemisia > Artemisia argyi. Next base: position 69,731,046 of record CM060697.1, read on the forward strand.
GGGAAATAGCTTGTTGTAGCATTTTTAGAGTATCTAATTCAAACCTCAAGTGACTTTTTGTAATATGTGTAAGTCTAGACTCATACACTTACATATCTATATAAACACACAATTCTCGAGTTCACCCGAGTGTTTGAATATTCTTTATTTGTGACGTCAAAGGTTTTGTAACGAAATTGTCGAATCTTGTATGTATAGTAAAAGTGAAGATGCTATTCTGGATTTTTAATTAAACTAGACATGCATGGTAGAAATTTGAGCGAGGTAAAAGTACGTGGATTTACAAAGAAAGTAAAAATTCCCTGTAATAGATGACGTCTTACCATATCTTTGTTTTCCTTGATTACTTCTACATGTTCAACCAATTGTTTTTAAATGTATAAAAATTGCAACCTTTTACTCTGTTGCGTAATCATATATATATATATATATATATATATATATATATATATATTTTATGTTGTTTATCAAAGTTACTAACCTCGTCTATGTAGTGACTGTTAAGGTGATTAAAGTTTTCCGTTATAGTAAATTACATAAATCGTTCTTGTGGTTAGACCCAAATTGCAAGTTTCGTCATTTTTAAAAAAATTACTAACAGCCGTTTAACAAAGGCAACATTAGTCCATTTAGCCAACGATCATTTGCAATGTTAGTCCTTTATACTAACGGCCGTCTCTAATTAACTCAAAATTTCATTTTATTAACATAATTATTTTCTACGCGGTTTTATATACGTATTTATACGCGGTTTTATATGCGTTTTAATACACTTTTTTGTGACAACTGGTAAAATTCGGGAGCCATTTTCTAAGTACCGCATTACGTTTTTAAACGAATTTATAATTATTTTAAATATGTTCACGGTTATTGAGAAAGTTTACGGTTTGGTTATTAGAGATCGGGAAATTATTTTATTTTGGTTGACTATTTTTACGGTTAAGTTAGTACGGCAATACACGTCGCGGCACAATAGACCTAACAGAATGTATAATAAAGAAAATGGTTATCCGGAATTTAATATACGGGTGTTGATAATCAATATTTATGGAAAAACCATTTTAAAAATAATGGTATATGTTTTAAAGACACGGGAGTAATATATTTTGTGATTTATGAGTCCCATTTTAGTTTAGTGAAAAATATTAATAGATTGTCGGGATTGGTCCTTGAGGGAGCATTAGGGTTTTTTAGAGGTCCAATGTGTGGAGAGTATATAAAGGGTTTTTTAGAGGTCCAACGAATGGTTGACTTATTGACCCGAGAATAAATGTGATATATATATATATATATATATATATATATATATATATATATATATATATATATCATTATAAATATTGACCGACAAGTGAAAGCTTGTAATCAATATTTATAAATAAACGTTAAGTACTAAATAACGATAAGGCATAATGAAACATTGTTTCGTTAATGAGAAGTATTAAATAATGCTAAAACATTAAATAATACTTCTAAATTAAAAAGAAATATTAATTGACGATAAAAACGTTATTTAATGCTTAACGAGAATAATAAATAAAAACGGTATTGAATTTAATACGAATGAGTTAATAAATGTTTCAAGGGAACGTTTACCGAGTAATACCATTTTTGGTAATAATAAATGTTGTATTTAATACTTGTCGAGTTCCGGATTGAGAGGCATTAATATAACCAATTTTTATGAATAAGAGACTTATTGGGCTGACGAGTCCAATAAGGGCCCGAGAGCGTGAAAACGAGAAATCTATTAATGAGTGATCCATCCTCACGACTCATTTGGGTAAAATGATTTGGTGTGAGAATAATAAGTAATGCGAAGGAATTACCTGGCTTATCTAGTTGACGAATTCGATAAGTACTCGCTAATTCATCCGGTTGACTTATTAATGTAACCACCCGCAAATTTCCGTCATGTTCTATTTTGAGAAATGACCATTTATTTTGAATTTGGTATCATTTACGTGAAACAAGGCATAATTATAGTCAAACTTATGGGAAAATGATTTTAAGATTTATGGTAATGGTTCTAGAGACTCGGGAAACATTTATAATACGGTTATGTGGTATCATTCTTGTTTCACTAAAAATATAAAGGAAATGACAATATTGGTCCCTATGGGCGCACGAAGGTTTACTAGTAGTCCCCATCTCATAACCACTCACCCTATAAATACTAGTAATTGTTAGCATTGAAAATTATATTAAAAAGTGATGGTCATTCTCATTTATTGTAACGTTGTAATGTGTTGTAATTTATGTTATTAGAATAGTCAATGGGCCTTGGTTTTGGTAAGCTAATATGTTATGTGTTAGTTCATCTAAGCCTTTTTATTAAACATGTAATCCAAGCCCAAGACCAAGCCCATGGAAAGCCTCTTAAGGCATCATGTTAAGAACTATATAAACACCTCAAAGCTCATTTGAGGTGTGTGCTTGTGTGTGTATTGTGCGTGTTTTATTAATAAAAGCTCTCTTCATCTTATACTCTCTTTATATATTTACGCCATACATATACATACATCAAGTCACCATCTTCTCTTCTTCTAAGCTTATATTTGTGATAAAGTTGTGTTATTTAAGGTCTACAAGTGGTATCAATCGCCTAACAATGATTTAGGAGTGCGTGGAAAACGTTTTTATCAAAATTTTTCATAAAAAGTTGCGTTCTTTATAAAAAACGTGTACTTTTTCTTTAAAAGTTTTGATTTTTACGTGTTTTTAGTGCTAAAGTTGTTGGATTTATTGAAGTTTTAGTGTTTCTAAGTGTTTTGGGAAAGTTTTGATTAAAAGAATCCAGTAGAAATCAAGTTTTTTGGTGAAAAAATCGGATTTTTTGAAGTTTTTGGCAACCTTACGCGTAACTAGTACACAAGGACAAGCACTATCCCACTTTTTGGCAGAAATAGTACTGTTTACGCATAAGATTGAGGTCAAAACCCATTTCTACGCGAAACATTGGTCAAAACCCTCTTCTTACGCATAAGATCAAATCCTACGCATAAGTTCTGATCCTACGCATAAGATCCTACGCCTAAGTTGAGTTTCTACGCAAAAGATTGGATTCTACGCCTAAGATTGGAGTTTACGCATAAGATCTTACGCATAAGTTCTTACGCATAAGATTTACGCAGAAGTTCCTACGCATAAGTTGTTACCCAGTACTTTCCTAGCTTGGACAAGTTAGTGAAATACTTCGACACGGTATGTCTTTCAAGCTTGGACAAGTTTGAGAGATCAGTTTGGTTGAACAAACCTTACGCGTAACATTCTTACGCATAAACTTAAAGTTTACGCGTAAAAATCAAAGCTTACGCATAAACATTCTGTTTACGCATAACCTTAATTTTTACGCATAACCTAAAAGTTTACGCATAACTTTTCTTACGCGTAAGATTCTAAGTTAAGCGTAAGAATCACTGTTTACGCATAAGTTTAGGGTTTATGCATAAGAATTTGACTTTTTGACAACCAAACTTCAAACGGCCATAATTTTTGAATCGTAACTCCGTTTTTGACGAATTAGCTGTCAAAACGACCGTGAGACAGAGAAGAAGGACACGTTGAATTAATTTTGAAATTCAACCCAAGTTTCGAAGCCTAAAAACGCTCCGGGAAGAAGTTATTGAGGTTTTAAGGTTTCAGATCAAATTTTTCACCATAAAAACTTGCATCAACTTACACTAAACACAACTCATACTTCGTTGAATCGATCCAAGTATCAACTTTATCAATCTACACTTCATCAATGGCTACTCAGCAAGATATTCATGCAGCCGGTGCGGAAAATCGACCTCCAATGCTTGAAAAAGGTGGATATCTCCCATGGACAAGCCGAATGCTTCGTTACATCAAAACAAAGCCTGATGGTAAATTAATGATCAACTCCATTACAAATGGTCCATTCAAGCCACGACAAGTTCAAATTGAAGGTAATCCAAATACAACACCTCCTACTCAACCATTCGTGCGTGAACAAACAGAAGCAGATTACACAGAGGAAGACAAGAAGCAGATCGCCGCTGATGATATGGCAATGCATTTAATCCAACTTGGATTACCACGGGAGATCTTTGCTGCGGTCGACAGTTGTGAAACTGCTTATGCTATGTGGGAACGTGTTAGAAGGATATGTCATGGAACAGAGATTGGACAACAAGACGTTGAGAACAAACTTCTTACTGAATGGGAGAACTTTACATCCACTAAAGGTGAATAGATTGAATCTTACTACACAAGGTTTTGTACTTTGATGAATGAGTTAATCAGAAACAAGTTGACACCTCGAACAATTGCAACAAACATCAAATTCATCAATAACCTTCCAGAAGAATGGGGTCGTTATGTTACAATTGTCAATCAAACAAAGGATTTACATAAGGTGAATTATGATCAACTATATGACTTTTTGAAGCAAAACCAAGCTGAGGCTAATGAAGTAAGGAAAGAAAGATTGGCAAAGAATCATGATCCTCTTGCATTAATTGCTACTACACCAACACCGCTACCAGTGAACACACAACAACCATCATCATCTTCCACTCACAACTACATGCAACCATCATATACTCAACAACCAACACCGGTCTACCAACAACAGTTCTACCCACATCAACAACAACATGTTATGCCACAACAGCAATACCAACAATTCCAAGAACCAGAATTCACTGAAAATGATGAAGCTACTGCAGCATTGACACAAGCGTTCGCTTTTCTATCAAAGGCATTCCAAGGACGCTATTCTACACCAACAAACAACAACCAAAGGATTTCATCGAATACTCGCAACAGGCAGATCGCTCAGCCGAGTTTCAATATGGGCAACGAAGGCCAAATGGTTGGAGTTTATGGGAATCAGCAAGGATATGCTACTGGAATTAACATGGGGAATCAAAATATGATGAATGCAGGGAATCAGAATGCAGGAAATCAGTATGGTCAGTATGCAGGGAATCAGTTGGGTCAGTTTGTTGGAAATCAGAGGGGTCAGAATGTTGGTAATCAGGCAATGGGTAATCAGAATAGAAATGTTGCAGCTCCAATAGTTGGGAATTTGGGAAATGTGAATCAGGGTAATCCGGTAAAGTGTTTCAACTGTCAGGGTGTAGGTCATATGGCAAGGAACTGTCCTACTAAGCCGAACAAGAAAGATCTAGCGTACTTGCAGAAAGCAGTGATGTTGGCACAAAAGAATGAGGCAGGATTTCAGTTGAATGCAGAGGAGAATGACTTTATGGCTCTTATGGATGACATGGAAGACAGAGAGGATATCGATGCGAACTGCATATTCATAGCGAATCTTCAGGAAGCTAAGTATGACACGGATTCTAACACACTTCCTGTTTATGACACCAATGCACCATCTGAGGTATCAAATTTCAACACATGTCACAATAATGATATATTTGATATGTCTCCTCATGAGGAACACCATTCTAAGCTAGCACCCACTTATGATACATACCTGGACACGCCAAGTAGTAGCAATACTCCTTCAGCAACTCCAGATGTAAATCATAATGGAGGCTTCGTTTCACAGCATGCTGAGAATGATGAGGAAACACGTGCTTTGTTTGAATCATTATTGAATAATTGTCGTATTGAAATTGAGAATGTGAAAAAGGTCAATCGCGATGTTAAGGCCGCGGATGTTAAATTGACCGCTGAGCTTGATAGTTACAAAGAAAACGTTAAAGCTTTTGAATTTCATAACAAAAGATTGTCTGAATTAGAAACTGGTTATCAAAATTACGTTTCAAGGGAAAAACAATTGCAACTCAAGTTTGATACACTTGATGTTAATTCTTTCAAAAAGATAAAATCTTTAAACGCGGAAATTTCTGATTTACAAAACCAACTTTCTAAACAAAAATCAGCTTATACCAATCTTGAAAAAGAAAGGGACGAGCTGAAAAAGGACTTTGCAAAGAAAGAAGACAAACTTTTGGCCGAAATCGTAGAGTCAGAACACATGATTGCACATTTAGAAGAATTAGTGGTTAAGTCGGGTCAGTCAAGTCAAACAATGAAAATGATTTCAAATCAAACTAATCCGATTTACAATACGAAACATAAAGTGGCTCTTGGTAACAACACCCCCTGTAATCTCAAGAAAGCTCAGCAAGAACAGAATGTTTTGTATAATGGTAATGTGATTTACACCAAACATGATCCTCCCGTCGTTCGGGATTCTGTGTAAACGATAGAACATGTCGAAGAGAGCATAAATAAAATGAAACAAAAGGATTTGAAACCCATTGATTACAACATATTGAACAAACTTTCAGGAATTACTTTTGTTCCACAAAAAGAACCACCTGTGTTTTCCATAAAACGACCATTTTCAAAAATGTTTTCTAAGAAAGTAATTGCTTCCAAATCTCTTTCAAAAATAGAACAAATGTCTTCTAACAACACTTTTAATACAAGTGAGGCTAGAGACATTCTGGATGACGTTAAAAAGAGAATTCAAGAACTTCAAAATATTGTTGCTTCTAAAACTACAATCAATATTAACAACTGGCACTCCAGTTTTCATATTGAGCAGAAAAAAGTTTTTGAAAACGAAATTACTATCCCACTGAATAACATCAGTGCGAGGGTAATCCATTTTGAACAAGCTTTCTTAAAAGAAACGGCCGACTTTGTCAAGGACCACAAATCCCTGGTAAACGAAGCTAATGATACTCGTGAAAACATGAATGTTTTGGAAAACCTAAATGATTCTCTCTTCGAAGCTGTTATGACCACTGACATTATGTCTATCATTTTACAAACATATTCTGTTCAAGACGATGAAAGACTGAGAGCTGAGACCTCCGCAATTGTTTCAAAATATGAAAATGCTCTTATAAAGCTTGAAAAAGAAAATGTGTCATATTTTAAACAACTTGATCGAAAAAAGGAATAATGCAAGTATGACAAATTGTCGTATGAGCGTGCCTTAAAGAACATGAAAGAGCAAAATGATCTTTTGAGGGCTCAGCTTGAAAGTCAAAAAGGAAAGGGTGAGGAAACTAAGTTTGCAAAACCATTGACTTCGGAGAAACCAAATATTTCAAACACGGTTCAAAAACCAAAAATGTCAATTTCTCGGTTTGCTCCAAAAGTCGATGAGAAAAAGGATTTGGCAAAACCAGTCACTCCAACACCCTTGCCCAAGATAAATGAAAATGAAAAGATTGTTGATAAAGGAAAAGCGGTTGTCGAAACACCAAAAGTGATAGCACCTGGCCTTTTTAGGATTAGTCCCACTAGTGCGTCTGCCTCAACATCTAAGACAAATGGCAAGTGCATAAAGGATAATTCTAAAGAATCTAGGGATGCTAAAAAGGACAACAATATAAATCCTAATGTGTGTGCCTTACCTTCTACAGGATTAGAAAGCACCTCTAGGAGCAGCAGACTAAAGCCTAGGAGCAATACAAGGAACAATAGAGTCTCGCCTGTTTCTAAGAGTAGTTGCAAGAATAAAGCTGAAGAAGTAGAAGAACACCCTAGGAATTTATCGCTTTGTAATAAGAGACATGTTTCATCTGAATGTAATGTCGAAAGTACTGTTTCTAATGCATGTAATGACTCTGTTTGTTTAAATTGCAAGAAATGTTTAATTAATGATGTTCACGATGAATGTGTTTCTAAGAATGTGAATATTACGCCTGAACAGAAGAATGTTCCAAAAAGACCTAGTGCTAGATCCAGATCTATAGAAAGATTAGTTGCACGATTTAGGACTACCACTATTAGTCGAATGCCTAGGAACTACCTTAAGTTTTGTATGTGGATTCCGACGGGTAGAGAGTTCACTCTTAAGGACGGAAAATTAGAAATAGCTCAAGCTAAACAAGTAGCAACTGTCTATGAGTGTGATTTAGATTTCACTCCTAACCCCATGGAACCTAATTCAAAACGGTTTCCAAATACAAACTCTTCTGTTCTTGGCAGGTTATCGAAATATGTCTTTGGATCGTCGACTCGGGTTGCTCCAAGCACATGACCGGGAATTTAAAGCTGCTGATCAATTTCGTCTGGAAATTCATGGGAACTGTACGCTTTGGAAATGATCATGTAGCAGCTATTCAGGGTTATGGAGATCTTCAGTTTGGGATTTTTTTAATCACTCGAGTTTACTACGTCGAAGGGTTGGGACACAACTTGTTTTCAGTTGGGCAGTTTTGTGATGCAGATTTAGAAGTGGCATTCAGAAGAAACACGGTTTTTATAAGAAATTTGGTTGGTGATGATCTCTTAACTGGTAATCGTAGTACAAACTTGTATGCTATCGACATCAACCAAATGGCTTCTACATCACCAATTTGTCTTATGACAAGGGCAACCGAAACTAAGTCCTGGCTATGGCATAGACGTTTATCCCATCTCAATTTTGACACAATCAACAAGTTAGCCAAAGACAACATCGTCACCGGACTTCCTAAGTTCAAATACACCAAGGATCATCTATGTCCATCATGCGAACGAGGAAAAAGTAAAAGAGCATCATATAAACCCAAAACCGTACCTAGTTCGGAAGCAAGGTTACATATGATGCACATGGACTTATGTGGCCCAATGAGAGTTGAAAGCATTAATGGGAAGAAGTATATTCTTGTTATTATTGATGATTATTCAAGATATACTTGGGTAAAGTTTTTGAGATCAAAAGACGAAGCACCAGGCATCATCATCACCTTTCTGAAGCGTATCCAAGTTCTACTTCAAGCTCCAGTAAGGATTGTAAGAACAGATAATGGCACAGAATTCACTAATCAGGAGTTAAGAACCTACTTCGAAGATGTTGGAATTACACATCAAACATCAGTTGTTAGAACTCCACAGCAGAATGGGGTAGTTGAAAGAAGAAACCGAACTCTTGTGGAAGCTGCTCGCACAATGCTGATTTTTTCTAGTACACCACTATTCTTATGGGCTGATGCTGTAGAAGAACAAAAAAGATAATGGAGACAATGAATGTGAAGTTCGACGAGATTTCACAAATGGCTTCTGAGAGATACGCTCTAGAACCCGCGCTTAATCCGATGGCTTCTAATCAAAACGGATTAGGACCCGCACCAAACATGCAGACTTCTGGACACATCAGTTCAGGACTCGTACCTCAAGGAGCTCAGTCAACAAACACGGATAAACCTTCAGAACAAGAGCTGGAATATTTCTTCGAGTTAATGTTTGATGAATATTATGGTGGAACTTCGACAAATGCATCTCCACAACATTCCGTTGCACCCGCTCAAAACCATCAACCACCACCACCATCACAAGATGCATCTACCACAATCGAAGCTGAAGTACCAACTACATCAACATCATCATCTACTCAAGCAACTCCAGTACCTGAAACTGAACTACCAATAGTTGATGAGCAAATTCAAAACACTAATTTTCAAGAAGAACCAACAAATAATTCAAACGATGTTGCGTTAGAAGAAGAAGAAGTATTTGAAAACCCATTTGCAACAGACTCTGCTGAATCTTCTTCAAGGTTACAAGAACCATCTAACACACATTCATTACACCCAATGTACCCTTCTACGTTTCAACGGACAAAAGACCATCCAATAGAACATGTTATTGGTGAACCTTCAAAGCCAGTTCAGACAAGGAGACAACTTGCCACTGATCTCGAATTGTGCATCTACATTTGCTCAATCAGCCTCAAAGAACCAAAGAACATTCGGGAAGCAATGGCAGAAACCCCTTGGATTGAAGCGATGTAGGAGGAATTTCTTCAATACCTGTTACATGATAGTTGGGAACTTGTTGATCGACCACTTGATAAACGAGTTCTTGATCTCAAGTGGTTGTGGAAGAACAAACTGGATGAGGAAATGACTGTTATTCGCAACAAAGCTCGCCTCGTGGCTAAAGGTTATCCACAAGAAGAAGGGATAGATTTCGAAGAATCATTCGCGCCTGTAGCTAGACTTGAAGCAGTCCGGATTTTCTTAGCCTATGCAGCTCACAAAAACATCACAGTCTATCAGATGGACATTAAGACTGCTTTCTTGAATGGAACTCTGAAAGAAGAAGTGTATGTGAGTCAGCCAGAGGGATTCATCGACAAAGATCATCCAGACTACGTCTACAAGCTTAAGAAAGCAATTTATGGTTTAAAACAAGCTCCAAGAGCGTGGTATGATGAACTATCATCCTTCTTGCTTAAAAACAATTTCACAAAAGGAACGGTTGACGACACCTTGTTTATCAAAAAATTCAAAGATGACATTTTGATCGTTCAAATTTACGTGGACGACATTATTTTTGGATCAACCAATCCTAACCATTCAAAACATTTTGAAAATCTCATGAAAAGTAAATTTGAAATGTCCATGATGGGGGAACTAAAATTCTTTCTTGGTTTACAAATACATCAATCCCCTCGTGGTATTTTTATCAATCAAGCTAAATATATAGTAGAGATTTTGAAAAAACATGGAATGGAAAATTGTGATTCTGTTGGTACACCAATGGTCACTTCACCAAAAATAGGTGCTGATTTGTCTGGAAAACCCATCGATCCGAAAAAATATCGGAGCATGATCGGTTCTCTCATGTACCTAACTGCTAGCCGACCCGATATTCAATTTGCTGTTTGTTTGTTAGCACGATTTCAGGCAAAGCCTACCGAACTTCACCTCAAAGAGGTTAAACGGATCTTTCGGTACCTACGAAGCACCATTAACATGGGACTTTGGTATCTGAAGGATTCGGGGTTTAATCTAACAGCATTTTCAGATGCAGACCATGCTGGTGATCAAGTTACAGCAAAGAGTACATCAGGTGGAGCACAATTTTTGGGTGAAAAGCTAGTAAGCTGGTCGTCAAAGAAACAGGATTGTACTGCACTATCAACCGCCGAAGCCGAGTATGTGTCTCTATCTGCGTGTTGTGCCCAAGTTCTATGGATGCGGACACAGCTCACAGATTATGGCTTTACTTTTGACAGAATACCTATGTATTGTGACTCAAAAAGTGCCATAGCCATCTCGTGCAATCCCGTACATCACTCTAAGACGAAGCATATCAAAGTCCACTACCATTTCATCAAAGAACACGTGGAAGAGGGTACTGTTGAATTATTTTTCGTTAAGACTGATTACCAACTCGCTGATCTATTTACTAAAGCCCTTCCAAAAGAACGGTTTGACTATCTAGTTCGACGAATTGGCATGCGAAGCCTAACTCCTGAGGAGCTAGAACGTCTTCTCGAATCTTCTTGAAAAATGTTTTCAAAATCGCTTCGCTGTAAATATTTTTGAAAAAAATAAAATACAAAATTTGAAAAACCAACAAAAACAAAATACAAATATATAAAATTTTCAAAAAATACAAAAACAATATAAAATCAAAAAATCCAAAAATATTCTTCTCACGACATGTCTCTTGTATAAATCAATATTCTGTACGTTTCTGGAAATGTCATTCAACAATGATACGGACATGTACAGATGCTTGAGCGGGAGTTCTTTAAAATGTTTTTTCTAAAACATGTCGTTTCTCAAAAATTTCTTCACTATGGCTTTCGTATACCTCAGTACGAAACCCGAACTAAAATGATGACTTCTGATTATTTTCAAATCAAGGACTCGTACGTTCAAAGATGAAATCTTTTTCAAAAAGTTCGAGTCTAAACAAACAAAAAAGATTTCAAGCATAAACTCGTTTTCCAACAAAATTCTTGAGCACTTTTTCAAGATTGTTCAAAAGATTTCTCAAAATCTCTCAAAATTAGTGCTCAAGATAACTCCCTCAAAACCCTTAAGAAATTTTAAATGTGCTATCATTAAGGGGGAGTATAAACAACTAAAATGTTCCGATTTCATGCAAAATCAAATCTGTCTTTCTCTCCAAAAAGCTTTTTATTAATCAGTTGATATCAAAAATATCACGCTATGCTATTTTTGAGGGGGAGAAGACATGATTAAAATGTGATCAAAGATGATTAAAGTTTGTGACTGAATCTCAAAAGAACTCGACTCAGTAAGTACCAATGAATTGACGAAGCTTAAAATGTCATTAATCGAAAAGACTTGTCCTGGACGGGTAATAATTTCAAGCTAGTCTAACTAGTGATGTAAGCGTGTCTCGAATAGGACTTGTCTGTGTAGAATGTACCATATCGAGAGGCTTTCTTTGGACTTGACCAGGACGGGTAATAATTTCAAGCTAGTCTAACTAGTGATGTAAGCATGTCTCGAATCGGTCATGTTCACTGAAAGTGGATCAATTCAAAAAGTGCAAACTCCTCACGCATGTGCAAATTTCTTAAAATTTCATGAGCACATGTGAAGGGGGAGTCCTTCATAAGAAATGCAAAACTCTCGAAGTGTCAACAATGTGTTTTATTATTATAAACACTTTGAGAGATTTTCAACAAATGGTTTGATGGCAATGATAGGATAGTCATGGAGTTATAAGGTGACTAAGGTTAGGAAAAACCGTCCTATGATCCTCCAGAGCCGGAGGGATCTACCCAAGGACAATTCCAATAGATTAGAATTAGAAGTCCTTAGGTATGATTGAAAAAAGGAGAAAATGAGAAAGGAGAAAGAAGGGGTTGAAGAATTAAAAAGAAAAGTTATGAAAAAGGGTGAAAAGAAATAGCCCTCCATATGTTCAACCTTAGGGCAGACACCGGGTTCAACTCATATGCTACTGGTTGTTACTAAGGTGACACCGGTATTGAAGACAAGACGTCATAGACCCAGTGACGCACTGCACTAAACCTTCTTAACCACTCAAGTTCTCTTAAAAGAGCTTGTTTCATTCTCACGGGGAACCGGTGTAATCTATTGACCTGTCTCTTAGAGATGGTTGATATTGAAGCAGGAGACCTCGCCCTAATCTCCGCATAGGAAACCAAATGTGCACTTATCGAGTCTAGAGCCTCGAGAATCATCAAAAGATCTCATAGGAACACATGATATTCTACACTGGTTGTTCAACAATAAGGACGCCAGATGTAAACTTAAGAGTCCTACGCAGATCTTAGCAATCTGCCAGAACATTTATGAGAGAATTCACACAAGTGATTCTCAATGATTGAATGGAAATTCCTGCCAGGGTCAACATCAAGCAGCCCTGACAGCAGGTCACTTCGGTAATTCTTTATGGATTACGCTTAGTGTTCACGGTGGTTTCAAACGGTTTACAGTCGTGGAGTGATCCCCAGCGACTCACCCAGTCATTGAGCTACTAAGTAGGTCTTGTAAGCTCTCTCGAGAGTATCTGATATGGGAACGGCCTTGGTAAGGGTTAGAAGGAGTCTTCACACTATGCTGTTGACGATCTCTAATTCTTATCTGTAAGTACCGGATGTTTTATTGCTAACTGTTTATTTGCAGGGACACTTCATCTCCATGGCGACAGATTCCACATGCTCATACATGCATCACTACGTCAAAGGAAAGTTCTCACAAAGATCAAAGCAAAGTAAGGTTCAAAGAAAGATTCTACGCAATGTGAAAGAATCTACAAAGTATAAAGACTAAGGATCAAAGTGAAAGAAAGGGAACTACGTGCATATGAATATCAAAGTCCAAAGATGTATGAGCATGTTGGAATGGCAAACAACCACCACAGACGCAGAAGTGATGAAAGGCAGATAACTCCACATCACAAAGGAACAAAGAATAATGAAAAATCAGTCATCAAAGATCACAAAGGATGAAGGAACAAAGACTAAAGACTATTCTACAACGACACACAAAGTTAAAGACAAAGAACACGGAAGACCCACTCACGTGGAGCATCATTCGAATGACCACCCCTTAGGGGGAGATTGTTAGCATTGAAAATTATATTAAAAAGTGATGGTCATTCTCATTTATTGTAACGTTGTAATGTGTCGTAGTTTATGTTATTAGAATAGTCAATGGGCCTTGGTCTTGGTAAGCTAATATGTTATGTGTTAGTTCATCTAAGCCTTTTTATTAAACATGTAATCCAAGACCAAGACCAAGCCCATGGAAAGCCTCTTAAGGCATCATGTTAAGAACTATATAAATACCTCAAAGCTCATTTGAGGTGTGTGCTTGTGTGTGTATTGTGTGTGTTTTATTAATAAAAGCTCTCTTCATCTTATACTCTCTTTATATATTTACGCCATACATATACATACATCAAGTCACCATCTTCTCTTCTTCTAAGCTTATATTTGTGATAAAGTTGTGTTATTTAAGGTCTACAGTAATAATAAGAGATTAGGGTTCATGTTGTTCCTGCTCCTTTTCTCAGCCGCCCCTCCCTTTTGTTCCTCTCTCACATTTCCGGCCACTTTCCGGCCTGTTGAGCCGCCACCATCGCGAGTGGTGCTTCACCTCCACCACCATCATTCACCAAATCTTTCCCTCTTTCTTTTGAGCTATCACACGTGCTCTCAATCTCACCATAACACTCCTTTTCTCTGGATTAACCCACGAATCTTGAAGGGTTATTATATATATCGAAATAATGATAATAAAACATGGTTATATCGTTGTTTGGTATCATTTTTTTGTCTCCTGGCTGATGTTGTTGTTGTTTTATCTCAAGAAGCAAAAGATGCCGTGAGCTTGAGCTCACGGCCATGAGGTTTGGGTCATGTTATTGTTGTTGTCTTGGTTTGGATGTGGATTTTAGATGTGACATTTGGTGATTTTGGTCATAGCCGAGAGCTAGGATTGGAGTTGGATATGTTCATGTTAATCTTCGGTGTTGTTGAGGGTTGTCGTTGTTGTTGTTTGGTCAATTCATGGTTGTCATTAGGTCGTTGTTGTTGTGATAGTCAACGACTCATAGGACCTGTTTGGTTATCATAACTGTTATTATGTTGTTATTCTTGCCGATGGCTTGTTGTAGTTCTTGAAGTTATCCTAGTCGATGTTGTTGTTGTTATTTGGCTGAGAGGTAGGGGCCGAGACCAAGTCTCTTAGTCAAGTGTTGTTGATTAGTGATATTTTGAGGTTGTTATATAACATTGGTGACAGAATTTAGATTGACGGAGATTAGGCTAGTTGGCGAGCCGTAGACGGCCACCATATGTTGAAGTTGTGGTTGTGATTAAGTGGCAAATTAGAATTTTGATGTTGTTATTGATTCGAGCAACGTCGTGTGTTACCGAGACTTTCTAGCTTAGTGTCACCTCCAAAAGCCGAAATGGACTTATGATGTGATGTTGACTATTTGACTCGTGATAAACATGACTCGAAACGAATGTAACCTATAAAATATAATAATGGCATAACGTTAATGGCACCATTTTGTATATTTATATATATAACTTTTAAATATTAAATAACAACTGATACTTGTTACTTAAGATTTATAAGTTGACGATAACTATTAGATAACGATAAGTATGTTATGAAAACATTTTCGAATTAATGAAGAGTATTAACTAACGTTGAGGATGTTCGATAATATTTCTAAATTAATACGGAAAGGTTAAATAACGTTCAAAAACGTTATTTAATGCTTATTATAAATAATAAATGAGACAAGATTAAATGTGAATATAGACGGGTTACTAATCGTTTTGAGGGCACGTTTATCGAGGTATACCATTTGTAGGATTATCGAGGCTTAGAATAAATTGAAGACCATAGGGTTGACTTAGTAACCGTTTAGGTGTGATTGTTTTGATGTGGTCTACGTAGTTTGACCCAGTTGTCTCGTGTTAAGTTTTGTCTCGTTTCTTGTCAATGTTGTCAATTATTCGTCTCTTCGCGTGAGTACTCTTGAGTCTTGTCTCGTTCTCGTTGATTTCGCTTGTTTATTATTTGGTGTGAGTTCTGTTGGATCGATATACTCTGATCAAACTACTTTGTAGCTTGTAAGGTTTTAACAATCTTGAATAACTCAAAATAATTAATAATGAAACACTGATATTACTTTGTAAAGTATGCGGAATCTACTAACACAAAGTTAAGAAGAACTTTGAATTATATTAAAACCAACTTTGAACCTGCTTCTCTAAACACAGATTCACTAACAATCCCTAACTTATCTAATATCGTATTCTAGAAATCGTATTGTGAAACTCTAAAACTCATATGTCTAATACCATCCTAAGGCTCCTTTTATAGACACAAGGAAAACCTTAAGTCGGTTTACAATAATTACTTGAACGACAAGTAAACTATCCCTAACTAATTCTAGAACATTCTTATAATATTACATAATAATCCTTAAACAATATTGCATATTAGTCCTTGTTGTTAAAAGTACTTTGAATAATCTTCAATCACGAGCAGTACTTTGACCTTGAACAACACTTTGACTATTGAGCAGCACTTTGACATAACAGTACTTTGATCTTCCAGAAGTACTTTGATCTTCATATCCCAACAAGTTCACTCGATGTATGTATCGTGTCTCCACCGCACACAAATGATACCAAACACAAACACAAATAAATGGATAATGAGAGATTGGAGATTTAAGAATTGGGTATTACTTGGACGTAGTTAGCTTATGGAAGATTTGGTTCATCGCTGAGGATCGGGTATCAAGATAAGGCTTATGTATATAGAAGACTACATCGTTTCCTTACCATTGTACCACCTCTTTGATGCTGTTGTGTGTCTGTTGATGCCAGTCGTGTCAGTCGTGTATTTTGCGTTGCTGTGGCCCAGGTGAGTTCGTAGCCCCCTCCACTTTTACTGGTTTTTAAACTATTTTTGGGGGAGAATACATGCTCGCTTTCAATTAAACTCAAGTTTGTTTATTTGGATACTTGAATTGTTTACTCAAGATTTGACTGTTTGGTTGGAATATTTGATTCGGTTATTTGAATGCATTATGTGGTTACTTGTTTATCTATGTGGTATGAGATTTGTGATTGTGGTTTAGGAAACTTTTACATGAGCTGGCTAAGGACGTATGAATGATTATTGGAAGTTATATCAACCCTAGTCACACACGGCAAATCTTGTTATTATGTGTGGACTAGATATGGTTAGATAATATTGGAAGTTGTATCAACCCTAGTCACACACAACAAATTTTGTTATTGCGTGGGGACTAGATATTGTTAGATAATATGAATGGTTATTGTATGAGATTATGTGTTAGACTATAGTGTGCACCTATAGGGAATTCGTTGTGTGGTTTGACTTAGCCAACGTAACAGGGTAACTTTGTGTGACTCTATATGAATGTAGCATCTATGTGATTGATTGTGGTTCAAGTTGTTTGACTACGAGATGGTCGTGGTTATTTGATTCGAAATTGTGACTTAGGCAGTGTAAGCCTACCTTAAATTTGACTTGTTGAAAATGATGATTTGAACTCGAAAACCTTTTGGTTCAACTATACTGTTTTAAACTAAAACTCTCTTGACTCACCAGCGTAAGCTGACCTTTAGCGTGTATTCTCAGGTTTAAGGCGATAGCTCACTGTTGGAAGGCGCTTGGCAAGGGGCATGGTCATAGGCGACTCTGATAAACTTTTGGGACCGCTTTAACTTCTTTATGGGCCTATTTCCGCATTACTTTTCTATAATGTAAACTTATCATTTTTGATAAGGAGTGTACTTTAAATGATTTGAATAAAAACCATTCTTTGTACCTTATGTTATGATACCAATTTTCGTAGCACCCCAATGCATGTATGCTTCCGCTGGACCTGAATTTTGGGGGTGTTACAATTAAGCTTTGACGAGATCATTTGACCGTGACCTTAGGGTTGCCAGTTCTAGTTCTATTTTTGCGTGTGTTCACTCAAGTCTAGAGTGAGTCTTCATCACATACACAACGATACCAACTGTATGATAATGGATTCAACGAGATGTTTTGGGGGAAAAAATGGAAAGTATTTGGGGAATAGTTAAATATGGATATAATTCCGAATGTGCATTAATACGAGTTCATATAATTATTAGGTTGTGCCGAGACTGTGTTTGCCGGGTTGTGTTAGCTGACCTTTGCTTAATACCGTCTTATTTTCTGAGCTTTGTTGATTGAGGTGTGTCATAGCCCCACTTTTATTCTCGAATACTATTTTGTTTAACTTGGGGTGAGAAACATGCAAAACTGTTTTACGTGGACCTTGCTTTACGTTATATTTTTATGACTTGATATGTTGTTTGACTACGTTATGTTGTGATGCATTTGATATTATATGTTGAATTATAGGGAGCACCTATAAGGATTTGATTTTTGATGTTTATGAGATTATATGTTGCACTATAGGGAGTACCTATAGGGATTTAGCATGGCGCCAGTGCATGAGAATATATGTTGGAATATAGGGAGTACCTATAGGGTTTGATTTGTGATGCTTGTGTATGCATCCGATATAGTATTGATTTATGACTTAGTCTAGCATAGCAAAGGTTTTGATATATCGGTCCACAAGTGTGAATTTGTTTAACCTATGAACTCACCAGCGTAAGCTGACTTTTAGCATGTTTTCTCAGGTGATTAAGTGATGCTCATGTTGGGAGGCTTTGGCAAGTGTTGTTTGGTCGATGGATTAATAAAACTCTAAAAATATTTTGAGGACACACTTCTATTTTCTTATGGGCTTACTTTTCATACTTTGGAATGATGTGAATATTATGACTTGATGTTTGGATTGGTTTTACGTTACGAATTTTGTGTTTTGTTTCTATATACTTGTGTTGGATACCAATCCCCGTAGCACCCCGAAAGCTTGATAAGTCTTCCTGTGTACCAAATTTTGGGGGTGTTACAGATTGGTATCAGAGCTAAGGTTATAGAGAACTAGGTGATTTTTAAAACCTAAACTATAGCCACATTTTATGAAAAAGCGATCCTCGACCAACGCGTGCTAGCCTGCCAAGCCGAAGCCTTTGAATTAGGATGGAATATTATGAGATAGTGATATGATGAATATGTTTTGAAATATTATGGGAAGTTTTGGTTACATGATGATGTGGTGTATTGAGACGTATGTGGTTTGCTTGTTTTGAACATGTTTGAGTAATGCGGTTTTTATTGATTTCTTTGGTTGAATATGGTTGATATTATGTGTGATAGATATTGATATATTTTGAGATGGTGTTTGAAATTATATGGGTTGAAATCTTTTGTAAACTTATACCTACCCTACGCAGTTGTCACAGACCATGCCTTCCTTCACTATTGATGTGTCTGAGGATATCCTTGCTGTCACCACTCGCGCAACACGGACTCTGATGACTCCTGATTAGGATGACCCCTATATGATTGTCCGGCGTTCAGCGTTTGCTTCCTCACCACCAGCTAGTCCAGGGCCACGTGCTTTGTCTGTTCCTCAGTTATCTCCACCAGCAGCTGATCACTCCAGTTCTTCGCGACAACTTACGTTACATCAGGTCTTGGCACGAGCACTGTCTCCTCGACTCACTTACCGTAATACTGCTCGCATGACTATGCGACCACCATCACCACCTATGAAGTTTGAGGCTCACTCTCTTTTGTCATCACCACCTTCATCATCCCAGCACGACCTAGATCACCTACTTTGCCGCCACATGGTTCCCCTTGGCAGAGACGTAGACTTATGGAATCTTATGATGAGGATGAGGAGGAGTTTGAGGATGTGGATGAGGATGCTGACCCTCTGGATGTAACAACCGTGGTTTTAACAGGTTAGTTAGACTAATAGTCTCGATCTATTTAACTTTGTTTGGTGTGATTTAGGTGGATATATGAGTATACATGTGTTATTTGTGTGATATTGTGTGATAATTACTTAAGTTGGCACTAAATCCCTTTTGTGTAAATGGTTGTTATTGTGATTTGGGAAGTATTGAATTTGGGAAAATTCATTTTGATCGCCTTTGTGGTGTAGAAATGACTTGTGAAGTTTTGGTGATTTTGTGTTTTTGCGTAACGTGTTTTCGTTCAAGTATTTGAGTGTTAGCAAGTTACGAGGAGTTGTTTTTATGTGTTGTGCTTTTAAAAGAGAGGAAATTTATTTTTGGAAACTTTATTTTTGAGATTGATAATTTTACGAGTCGTCGCAAAAATCAAGGTTTATCACGTAAGACGTTAGGATTAGCTACGGGCACTTATAAAATATCAAAAGTATGAGGTTTTGAGTGTAATAAATTAATTTAATAAATAAAAATAAAAATTATATATATAATTAAGGGGGCGGCCGATTAACGGGTATAGGGGAGAAAAGGAAACAAAATTTGATACCAAATACAACTCTAAGCCTTAAAGGTTATCCAAAATAATTATAAATACAAAATCAAAACCACCCCACCCCTCTTTTTGACATATACGGTCGACCAAGGGCAAAGGAGAGAAGAAAAATTTAGGGTTTTTAGTTTTCAAGCAATAATCAAGAATCAAGGTAAAATCCTTAAACCCTATGTTAACCTAATTGATTAATAATTGGAATTCATGTAATATTAAGTATGATTGATATTGGGTTTATAAACTTCTGTAAATTTATGATGTAAAACATGATAGAAACATTAATTGATAATATTATGATGATTGTTTAAGAGAATTGAGCGTAAAATGCGTTAGTTTATACGTTAGGGTTTGGACAGAAAATTAGTGCTGTAAAAATACGAGTGTATTTAATAGATGGTGACGAGATAGATCACGAATTTTTAGTCTAAATTGAAGTTCAGTGAAAGAGCTTTCTAAAAAGTCCAGCCATGATCGATTTTGAGGTCCGAAAGTTAGTCTTTTGAATTTTCTTTGTTAAGGTGTCAAAGCTGTAAAACCGGGACAAATTTAGGTAATAAGTTTGGTAGTGAGATGTGGATGAGTGAGATTTAGCTTAGCCCTTCTGGTTGAGTTAAGTTTCATATGTACTTAGACTCCCACACGAAGGATCTGCGATAAAAAGTTGTTGAAGTATTTTAATTTAATTAAAACTTTTTGGTGTGCGTTCAGATCCGAATCTGGATATTTTTTAAGTTTGATTTTATGAAGGTTACTTGTGTGTGTTTTTAGACCATGGCCTTCTGGTAGTAGCTTGTATACATCCAAGGGACCATGGTAAATTTTTGGTGTGAGTTATTGAGCCTTTAAAGTTATTATTTCATGTGGGCGAATGTACCCTAAAATTTTGCATTTTCGGATTTTAAAAATGCAAGGGATTTAGTGAGCATTAATATTTGGTGGTGATTAGTATGGAGTCTAGGAGATCCATGGTGGGTCATATGAACCTTAGTCATCCATCATATGCATATTACATGGGTTATAGCTTATAGCTTGGCCATGTGTAACATGAACTTATTTGTGTTATATAGATTTGTGATTTGCGTTTGTGGAAGCTGCAAAGTTTTAGGTGAGCTCATAGTCGCAATTTTTAGTTTGTTTTAAACTTGGGATGTGAATGATTCTTGTGTTAATTGTTTTGAGTTACTGTGATTATGTGTGATTTAAAATCTTGGACTTATAATGTTATCGTATGAATGCTATATGTGATGATAATGCTGTGTGGTGATAATGTTGTGTGGTTATACGGGATTCAATTGGGGGGATGCTTATCCCGTTGCTCGCGCATGCGACCTAATTGATGATAAGATTGGATCAGGGGACACGTTCCGCCCTAACTAATTGGATCTGGGGCACGTTCCGTCCCAATGGTTGCCTTCTTGTTTGATGGTTGATTTGCAAATATACGTAGCTTGTATGATAACTATAATTATTTGTCCAGCTATATTTTATAATCACAGTGAATCGTTTGCCTATTTTGTGTGAGTCTTAAACCTATGAATCTCACCAACATTATGTTGATGTTTTAAGCATCATTTTCAGGTGAGCATTCTAAGGCCAAAGTTGAGAGCAGCAATTAGGCGAGACTTAGTTGCATTTGAGGAGACTTCACTTTATCTTTGGATTATTTATGATTGAGTTGGATTTTGATACTTTTATGTTTTTCATTTGGTACTTTCATATCTATTGAAGATACCTTTTGGATTCTGTTTTGGTTATTTATTTTGGGGTATTGTTACAACACTTTGTGTTTGTACTTTGCTCTATTTATTTGCATGTAGTTGTTCTCTATATAGATACCAGGTGTTGTGATGATATCCAAGAAGTTACATCCTTGCGTTTCCGCCTTGGCAAGGTGTGACAGATTGGTATCAGAGCCAGGTTTATAGAGAATTAGGTGGTTGAACCTAGACTATAACCTAAGATTCCATCATATAGTTGCATTTAGGACCTATGTGTAACTATAGTACCTTACATGTCTATTTTCCTAACTTATGAGATGTTTTTATTGAGTTTTAGGATACCTATTGAATCCCTATACTTAGTATTGTGTATGTCATTTTTAGAATGGCATCCCCCGTGCATAACAAGTTCCGATGGGCTATTGTAGTTCCTACTGGGTGCAAGAGAATTGGAAAGTTGAAACGTACTTTCAGGAGGATCCGTATTCCTGCTAGGATATTTCCATGTTCAATTGAAGAGAAGCTAACCCTAGTAGAGGTGGGAAGAGTGAAGCAGGAGATGTACGAAACAAAGGTGACCGATAAGGATGGTTACATTGTTAGGTTCCCGGGAAGGTGCCCTAAGTGCCTTGAAGACGGAGTAATGCTTAGACCTCACGATCCATATGAGTTTGCGGATCATGTGGATGAGGAGTTAAGGAATCTTAGGGAGGGTTTTGCAAGTCATCCTCTACCATAGTTTCAGGGAGGTAGAAATGGATGGCTGAGTGAGGAAGATGAAGTAGATTTAGATCTGGTGTCCACTGCGAGTAACACGCTTTAGACCTAAGATAGAACCCGAGTCACGTGTGACATTGTTCTTAGTGTTGTGTTTTGAATGTCTTGTTCTCTTTTGTTGACTTCTAATGTTGTTAGAATGTTGGAATGCGAATTCCGTGGATTTTGGGATTTATCCCACATTTTTAATAATAAGGCTTGGGCAAGTTTGAATACTTTGACGTGTACATTATGTTATTATAAATGTATCACGACACATGTGGACTATAGCCAATGTTGCATTGATTAATGGTGATATGCTTACGTGTAGTAGTAATGAGTTTAACTTCGTTGTGTGTTATGAGTGTTCCATATGATGGGAAGTAAATGGTTTAGTATGAGTACGAGAATTATGAATTTTTTTGTGAACGGTCTCTAATGGTTCTATTGTCCTGCGTGTTCAAGAAATGGCGCCAAGGAAACCAAGACGTCCTATCACTAAGTCACCACTGAGTGGAGCTTACCGAACACCAAAGAAGCCAAAGAAGCCTGAACCCTATATTGGGGAGAGTAACCCCATCTTCCAACAGCTAATCAATCAACAGCTGGAGACTCTATTACCTGAAATTGTAAGTCATGTGACTGCGCAGATGGGTAATGGTGCTCACCCTGGCGCTGCTAGAGGTGGAGGGAGTGGTGGCAATGGATGTTCCTACAAAGAGTTTATGGCTTGTAAGCCCAAAGAATTTGATGGAAAAGGTGGTGCGATTGCACTCACTTGATGGATAGAGAAAATGGAGTCGGTAATGGATATAAGTGGATGTAGTGAGGGCCAGAAAGTTAAGTATGCGGTTAGTTCTTTGGTTAACAAAGGGTTGACGAGGTGGAATACGCAACTTCAAACTAGGGGTAGAGTTGCGGCTTTGGGTATGATTTGGGAGGACTTCAAAGCCTTAATAGTGGAGGAGTTTTGTCCAAGCAATGAAATGCAGAAACTAAAGGAGGAATTTTGGAACCATGCAATGGTAGGGGCTAATCATATGGGGTATACTGACAAGTTTTACAAGTTAGCTAGAAGGGTCCCCCACCTGGTAACTCCTGAAACGAAGCGCATCGATAAATGCATCCGTGGGTTGGTTCCCCAAATTCGGAGCATGGTTAGGGCCATGGAGCCGACGACACTACTAATTGCCATTCATAAGGCTGGGGCACTGACACATGAAGCAGTTAGGAGTGGAACACTCGCAAAGGAAAGCGAGAAGAAGAGAGATGAGGCTGAAATTGCTATGTCTGCTGGTTCTAGTGTTGAAAATAAGAGAGCGAGAAATGGGAAGGGGTTCGTAGCAACCAATCCTGTAATGGCAGCAGGTTATGTGGGAACAGCTTCTACGGCTGTGGCTGGAAATAATGATAGGAGGGGATATGCTGGTAATTCCCCTAGATGTGCTAAGTGTGCTAGTATTCATCCCGAGAATGTTCCATGCCGTATGTGTTTCAGGTGTGGCAAACCTGGACACTTTGCTAAAGAATGCCGTGCGGTGATTACACAAGCGACTCCAATTAACTCGGTGGATACAGGGTTTAATCGCAGGGCATGCTATGAGTGTGGTAGTACTGATCATCTCCGCAACCGATGTCCAAGCTTTATAGGGCGCCTGGACAGTCGGGAAATCAGTTAACCATTGAAGGAGGTTAGGGACAAGGGTTTAACAGGAATGCAGCTAAGGGAAAGGCGTTTACTATGAATGCAAATGAGGCGCGCCAAGACCCGAACGTTGTCACTGGTACATTTTCTCTCAATGGTCATTTTGCTACTACTTTATTTGATACGGGTGCGGATTATTGTTTTGTGTCAATTGAATTTGCTAGAATATTGGGTGTTGAGTGTAGTGAACTTAGACCTAGTATTTTGATTGAAATAGCTAGTTGTAGAGAGGTAGAATTAGATAAGGTTATTCGTGAGTGTGTCATCGTGTTGGAGGGTGTTTCGTTCAAGATTGACTTAATACCTTTTGGACATGGAAGTTTTGGCGTGGTAATTGGAATGAATTGGTTGGCTAGGCATAAGGCTGAGGTAGTATGCCATGAAAAGGTGGTACATATCCCTTTGGAGAACGGCAATGTACTACGAGTACAAGGAGAAAGCGTAGAGAAGGATTTGAAAACTTTTAAGAGTGTGAAGTCCAAGGATCTTAAAATAGGAGATATCCCTGTAGTGCGTGAGTTTCTGGGCGTTTTTCCTGAGGATTTTTCTGGACTACCACCGATACGTCAAGTTGAGTTTCGAATTGAATTAATGCCTGGAGAAACATCTGTGGCGAAATCTCCATAGCGTTTAGCACCGTCGGAGATGTAGGAGCTGTCTACGCAATTGCAAGAGCTTCAAGATAAGGGATTTATTCGACCTGGTTATTCCCCATGGGGAGCACCTATATTGTTTGTTAAGAAGAAGGATGGTTCGTTCCGAATGTGTATTGATTACCGGGAGTTGAAAAAGTTAACGGTTAAGAATCGATATCCTCTACCTAGGATTGATGATCTTTTCGATCAGTTGCAGGGTGCTTAATTTTTCTCAAAGATAGACCTGCGTTCTGGTTATCATCAGCTGAGAGTGCATGAGGAGGATATTCCCAAGACAGCTTTTAGAACTCGTTATGGACACTTTGAGTTCACGGTTATTCCATTTCGGTTGACAAATGCACCCACGGTATTCATGGATTTGATGAATCATGTGCGTAGGCCCTATTTGGACAAATTGGTAATTGTGTTCATTGACGATATCTTGATCTATTCCAAGATGAAGGAAGAGCATGGGGAACATTTAAAGATGATACTTGGTTTTCTCGAGAATGAGAGGTTGTACACCAAATTCTCGAAATGTGAATTTTGGTTGCAAGAAGTGCATTTTCTTGGTCATGTAGTGAATAGTGAAGGTATACATGTGGATCCTAGTAAGATAAAAGCGGTAAGAATTGGAAGGCTCCTACGACACCTTCTGAGATACACTTTTTCTTAGGATTGGTTGGGTACTACAGGAGATTTATAGCGAATTTTTTGAAGATTTCCAAGCCCCTCACTATGTTGACTCAAAAGAATAAGAAGTATGTTTGGGAAGATGAGCAAGAGATGGTTTTTCAGACGTTAAAAGATAGTTTGTGTAATGCACCTATTTTGGTGTTACCTAACGGGCCAGATGATTTCGTGGTGTATTGTGATGCGTCAAATCAAGGTTTTGGATGTGTAATAATGCAGAGAGGGAAAGTGATAGCCTATGCATCTCGATAACTCAAGATCCATGAGAAGAATTATACTACTCATGATCTGGAGCTTGTTGCGGTGGTATTTACTCTCAAAAATTGGAGACATTACTTGTATGGCACGAAGAGTATTGTTTACACTGATCATAAGAGCCTTCAGCATATATTTACTCAGAAGGAGCTGAATATACGCTAAAGAAGGTGGATTGAGCTGTTTAGTGATTATGATTGCGAGATTCGCTATCATCCTGTAAAAGCGAATTTGGTGGCTGGTGCGTTAAGTAGGAAGGAGAGGGTTAAGCCTAGACGTATGCGAGCTATAAGCATGACGTTGCAGTCAAGAATTAAGAGTAGGATATTGGCGGTGCAAGAGGAAGCTGTCAAGGATGAGAATGCTGTGGCTGAAATGTTACGTGGGTTAGATCAGCAAATGGAAAGAAAGGAGGATGGTGCATCGAATATGGGTTCCACTAGTAGGGGATGTGAGAAAGTTGATCATGGATGAAGCTCATAAGACGAGATACTCGATTCATCGAGGGTCGGATAAGATGTATTATGATCTGAGGGATGCTTATTGGTGGCCAGGAATGAAGAAGGAAATAGCTGAGTATATTAGTAAATGTCTGACTTGCTTGAAAGTTAAGGCTGAACATCAGAAACCCTCTGGATTGTTGCAGCAGCCACCGATTCCTGAATGGAAGTGGGATAATATAACTATGGATTTTATTACGAAATTGCCTCATACAAGTAATGGGCATGACATGATATGGGTCATTGTGGATAGACTGACAAAGTCTGCACATTTTCTGGCCATTCGTGAGGATTATAAGATGGAGAAGTTGGCAAGGATTTATATTAATGAGATCGTGGCAAAGCATGGTGTGCCTGTGTCTATTATTTCGGATCGTGATAGTAGGTTTACTTCGCGGTTTTGGCAATCGTTACAAAAGGCTTTGGATACACGGTTGGATATGAGCACTGCTTATCATCCACAGACCGATGGGCAAATTGAGCGAATGATTCAGACATTAGAGGATTTGCTTCGAGCATGTGCTATTGATTTGGGAGGAATCTGGGATACTTATCTACCTTTAGCTGAGTTTTCCTATAATAACAGCTATCATTCAAGCATTAGGTGTGCACCGTTTGAGATGTTGTATGGAAGGAAGTGTAGATCACCTGTTTTATGGGCAGAGGTTGGGACAAGCCAGCTAATTGGTCTTGAATTGGTACAAGAGACTACGGATATGATCTTTCGGATTAAGGAAAGACTTAAGGCCACGAGAGATCATCAAAAGAGTTATGCGGATAAACGTCGTAAACCTTTGGAGTTTAGTGTTTGGGATTTTGTGATGTTGAAAGTGTCTCCATGGAAGGGTGTTGTGCGTCTCGGCAAGAAAGGCAAGTTAGCACCTAGATATGTTGGACCGTTTGAGATTATGGAAAGGATTGGACTTGTGGCATATCGGTTAAGATTGCCTGAAGAACTGAGTGGTGTGCATGATACGTTTCACATATCTAATTTGAAGAAATTTTTGGCGGATGCTAGTTTGCATGTGCCATTAGATGAGATTAAGGTTAATAGGACACTTCATTTCGTAGAGGAGCTTGTTGAGATTATGGACCGAGAAGTCAAGAGTATGAAGCGTAGTAAGATTTCGTTGGTAAAGGTACGATGGAATTCCAAGCGTGGTCTTGAGTTTACTTGTGAGCGCGATAATCAAATGAGAGCTAAGTATCATAAGTTGTTTGCTGAGGAGGATGATGAGACGAACTGTTAAATCTCGGGGCGCGATTTCCCTAAGTGGGGGATGATGTAACAACAGTGGTCTTAACAAGTTAGTTAGACTAACAGTCTCAATCTATTTAACTTTGTTTGGTGTGATTTAGGTGGATATATGAGTATACGTGTGTTATTTGTGTGATATTGTGTGATAAATACTTAAGTTGGCACTAAATCCCTTTGCGTAAATGGTTGTTATTGTGATTTGGGAAGTATTGAATTTGGGAAAATTCATTTTGATCGCCTTTGTGGTGTAGAAATGACTTGTGAAGTTTTGGTGTTTTTGTGCTTTTGCGTAACGTGTTTTCATTCAAGTATTTGAGCGTTAGCAAGTTACGAGGAGTTGTTTTTATGTCTTGTGCTTTTAAAAGAGTGGAAATCTATTTTTAGAAACTTTATTTTTGAAAACGATAATTTTCTGAGTCATCGCAACAACCAAGGTTTATCGCGTAAAACGTTAGGATTAGCTACGGGTACTTATAAAATATCAAAAGTATGAGATTTTGAGTGTAACAAATTAATTTAATAATATATATGTATATATATATATATATATATATATATATATATATATATATATATATATATATATATATATATATATATATATATATATGTGTGTGTGTGTGTGTGTATGTATATTATACTCCTTAATCGGCCGCCCCCTTAATTAGAGTATATATATATATATATATATATATATATATATATATATATATATATATATATATATATATAATTAAGGGGGCGGCCGATTAAGGAGTATAGGGGTGAAAAAGAAACAAAATTTGATACCAAATACAACTCTAAGCCTTAAAGGTTATCCAAAATAATTATAAATAAAAAATCAAAACCACCACACCCCTCTTTTTGACATATACGGTCGACCAAGGGCAAAGGAGAGAAGAAAAATTTAGGGTTTTTAGTTTTCAACCAATAATCAAGAATCAAGGTAAAATCCTTAAACCCTATGTTCAACTAATTGATTAATTATTGGAATTCATGTAATATTAAGTATGATGGATTTAGGGTTTATAAACTTCTGTAAATTTATGATGTAAAACATGTTAGAAACATTAATTAATAATATTATGATGATTGGTTAAGAGAATTGAGCGTAAAACACGTTAGTTTATACGTTAGGGTTTGGACAGAAAATTAGTGCTGTAAAGATACAAGTGTATTTAATAGATGGTGAAGAGTTAGATCACTAATTCTTAGTCTAAATTGAAGTTCAGTGAAATAGCTTTCCAAAAAGTCCGGCCACGATCGATTTCGAGGTCCGGAAGTTAGTCTTTTGAATTTTCTTTGTTAAAGTGTCAAAGCTGTAAAACCGGGACAGATTTAGGTCATAAGTTTGGTTGTGAGATGTGGATGAAAAATTATGATTTAGCTTAGACCTTCTGGTTGAGTTAAGTTTCATATGTACTTAGACTCCCACACGAAGGATTTACGATAGAAAGTTGTAGAAGTATTTTAATTTAATTAAAACTATTTGGTGTGCGTTCAGATCCGATTCTGGATAGTTTTTAAGTTTGATTTTGTGATGGGTACTTGTGTGTGTTTTTAGACCATGGCCTTCTGGTAGTAGCTTGTATACATCCAAGGGACTATGGTAATTTTTTTGTGAGTTATTGAGCCTTTAAAGTTATTATTTCATGTGGGCGAATGTACCCTAAAATTATGCGTTTTCTGATTTTAAAAGTGCAAGGGATTTAGTGAGCATTAGTATTTGGTGGTGATTAGTATGGAGTCTAGGAGATCCATGGTGGGTCATATGAACCTTAGACATCCATCATATGCGTATTACATGGGTTAAAGCTTATAGCTTTGCCATGTGTAACGTGAACTTATTTGTCTTATAGATTTGTGATTTGTGTTTGTGGAAGCTGCAAAGTTTGAGGTGGGTTCATAGTCCCACTTTTTACTTTGTTTTAAACTTGAGATGGGAATGATGCTTGTGTTAACTGTTTTGAGTTACTGTGATTATGTGTGATTTAAAAGCTTGGACTTATAATGTTATCGTATGAATGCTATATTTGATGATAATGCTGTGTGGTGATAATGCTGTGTGGTGATAATGTTGTGTCGTTATATGGGATTCAATTGGGGGGATGCTTATCCCGTTGCTTGCGCATGCGACCTAATTGATGATAAGATTGGATCGGGGGACACGTTCCGTGCTAACTAATTGGATCGGGGGCACGTTCCGTCCCTGTGGTTGCCTTTTTGTGTGATGGTTGGTTTGCAAATATATGTAGCTTGTATGATAACTATAATTATTTGTCCAGCTATATTTTATAATCACAGTGAATCGGTTGCCTATTGTGTGTGAGTCTTAAACCTATGAATCTCACCAAAATTATGTTGACGTTTTAAGCATCATTTTCAGGTGAGCATTCTAAGGCCAATTTTGAAAGCAGCAGTTAGGCGAGACTTAGTTGCATATTAGGAGACTTGACTTTATGTTTGGATTATTTATGATGGAGTTGGATTTTGATACTTTTATGTTTTTCATTTGGTACTTTCATATCTATTGAAGATACCTTTTGGATTTTGTTTTAGTTATTTTATTTTGGGGTATTGATACAACACTTTGTGTTTGTACTTTGCTCTATTTATGTGCGTGTAGTTTTTCTCTATATAGACACCAGGTGTTGTGATGATATCCATGAAGTTACATCCTCGCGTTTCCAACTTGGCGAGGTGTGACAATGGAGGAGGAGGACGCACCAGTTGAGGCCTTCCCACCTGAGCAGAGTCCAGCCCACTTGGTGCATTCACTTGGACCTCCAGCCCACTCGGTGCATTCACATGGACCGGGTTCTCCCTTGCCTGTGCCTGAGCCAGACTCTCCGTTCCACTTGCCAGAGCCCGCTTTGCGATGGCAACCGTTCGAGTTTGATTCCCCTCCGCACTCGCCTGGGCCAGATATCCCATTAGCGTCTGACGTTCCATTAGAGGTCGCATCAGTGTCGGCAGATTACGGAGATATTGGTAGGATCTGGGATCGACTCATCGCGCATGGAACTAGGATTAGTCAGCTAGCAGATTGGCTGTTGGTGTATCTGCTGTTAGGATTGAGGAGCTGTGAGTGGATATGGGGATTGTTTTTGCTAGGACTATGGCGTTGAGAGATAGTATGACTGAGCTCCACGAGCAGATGGGAGGCTTACAAAAAAGCTTCCTAACCGCTCAAGATGTAGACCAAGCGCTTTAGCGTAAGGTCAACACACTTGAGACAGAGATCGCCGATCTTAAGAGAGATTAGGATGCTCAGAGTATTGAGATTGCGACGTTGTTGAAGGAGGTGGGAGATCTTTGAAGTTTTGTGAGGAGCATCCATAGGAGACACGACTAGATAGGTTCATGATATTGCACTATCTCTAAACTGGGAGTCCTCAGTTGGAGATGTTCGTTATTTAGCTATCTTTATTTCCTTCCATGTTGTTAGTATCGTCTCGAATGGTTGTTATCTATCTTTTGTATCTGAATCGATGTATCAGAGTGATGTTTGTGGACATGAATTTTTGGTTTCTATTTGATGTTGTGTGTTTTCAGTATGTATGGAAGGGTATTCATGTTGTTGTGATTAGTTGTCTTGTTGGTATTCTATCTGTGTTAATCGTATCTTTTATCAGACATAGTGATGTATGTTGTTGGAAACCCATAGAATTTTGTGTATGACTCAGATTTATGGCGCCACAACAAAATCCACTCAGGACTACCCGAACCGGGCCTGCTGTGATCAACACCGGACGTCAAAAATGATGTGTGAACCAGAATGTTGAAAATCCGAATACCGACCACCAAGAAACCAACAATCACACTGCTGAAAACCTGAATATCGATGATCAGGGCGACAATGGTCATGCCCCACCGAACAATCCTACCGTGGGTCAAGCTATGATCAATCAGCTTTTGATTCAGCGTTTTGCTGAGCTGCTCGCCGAATCAAACCACTCCAACACCTTTGCGGGAACACCTCCGCCTAAATGAACCCGAGGTTGTACCTACAAAGAGTTCCAGTTTTGTGGACCTGTTGACTTCAGTAGCACTGAAGGAGTAGTTTATCTAATGAGGTGGATGGAGAAGACTGAGTCTGTGTTTACTGTGAGTAACTGTGAATAGAATGCTAAGGTGAAGCATGCAATGTTCACTTTGAAGGATGAGGCATTGACCTGGTGGAACAATTATCGTAGGTCAGTTGGAAGTGAGGTGGCTTATGCTATGACTTGGGAGCAATTTAAGGCCTTGTTGATCAAGACTTACTGCCCAAGAAATGAGGTGAAGAAGCTAGAAATGGAGTTTTGGAATCATAAGGTGAAGGGTACCGACATAACGACTTACAATCGTCATTTTCAAGAGTTTTCGTTGCTTTGCCCTGACGTGACGAGTACTGAATCACTCAAGATCGAGCGATACACTGATGGGTTACCCATAGCTACTAGGAATGATGTGATTGCTGCTAACCCAGCCAATCTTCATGAGGCTATCACAATAGCTCAATGCTTGATGGATTCATTGGTTCTTGAGAATGTAGAGAAAGTGAGGAATGATAAGAGGAAAAGGGATGATCATTCAAAGGGTAATGACCATCAGAACAAGCGACAAGAGGTCGCCAAGGTGTACGCTATTGGGGACGGAGAGAAGAAGAACCAAAATGAAGGAGCGCCAAAGTGTCGCCGCTGTTTCTGATACCACCCTGGAAGGGGTACTATGGTGTGTAGGAATTACCCAAAGGTAGGACACTTGGCCAGGAATTGTAGAGCTCAACCCCTTGCGATGGTTCAAACCACCCCAAAGGCTGATTAGAAAGCCAATGTCCCCTGCTATGGTTGTGGGAAGAAAGGACATTTCAAGAACGAGTGTAGAGAACCCTGGAACCGAGGTAACCAATGAAATCGAGGAGCAGGAGGTAATGGGCTTAATCAGGGTAATTGAGGAGCAGGAGGAAATCGTGGGAACTAGGATACTGGAGATCAGCATATGGAAGCGGGACCAGGCTAAGGAAGAGTGTACATTATTGGGAAAGAGATCAAAGAGGATCCAAACGTCGTTACTGGTACGTTCCTTCTCAATAATCGTTATGCTTCCATGCTATTTGATACTGGTGTCGATAGGAGTTTTATATCCACTGCGTTTGTGCCCTTACTTGAAGCCTCTCCGACAGCCTTAGGATTTGGTTACGATGTAGAGTTAGCTAATGGAAATATCGAAAGGATAGGTACTATCATCCGTGGATGCACGTTAAACTTCTTAAATCGCCCTTTCAATATATATCTTTTTCCCGTCACCATAGGCAGTTTTGACGTCATTATCGATATGGATTGGTTGTCTAAATGTCGCGCAAACATCCTTTTCGATGAGAAGATTGTACGTGTACCCTATGGTAAGGAAATCTTGAACATACAAGGAGACCGAGTCAACTGTGGAGGTCGCTCCAAGTTGAACGTCATCTCTTGTACTAAGGCACAGAAGTTGATAGAAAAAGGATGTTACCTCTTTCTGGCTCAGATTTCTGAGAAGGAAGGAAAGGAGAAGAGGTAAAAGAGTATTGGAGATGTGCCCATCGTTCGAGATTTTTACAAACGTATTCCCTGACGACTTACCGGGAATCCTGCCTGTTGGACAAGTAGAATTTCAAATCGAGTTGATACCAGGAGCTGCACCTGCTAGACAAGTAGAATTTCAGATTTTCGAGCACCCTACCGTCTCGCCCCTATCGAACTGGAGGAATTGTCGAAATAGCTGACAAAGTTGTCAGAAAATGGATTCATACGACCAATTTCGTCACCTTGGGGAGCCCCAGTCTTGTTTGTAAAGAAAAAGGATGGATCCTTTCGCATGTGCATCGACTACCAAGAGTTAAACAAGTTGATGGTGAAGAATCGATATCCCCTACCCAGGATTGATGACTTGTTCGATCAGCTCCAAGGGTCGAGCATTTACTTGAAGATCGATTTACGATCGGGTTATCACCAGCTCAGAGTTCGAGAAGAAGATATCCCAAAAACAGATTTCAGAACCGGCTATGGCCACTACAAATTCCAGCCATTTGGTTTAACCAACACGCCAGCAGTATTCATGGATCTCATGAATAGAGTGTGTGTTAGGTACCCATATTGATTACACACAAGCAAGAATGAGATAGATATAAGGATTTGGGTGATTATGAGAATGAGAGAAATAGAAGTGCAATAGTTTCCTTAAGTTATCAAATAACCAACCAAATAGAAATGTGTACATAAGGTCCTATTTATAGGAGAGGATACTAGGGAAACACTCCTAGCTCCCTCCATTCTACAATTCGTGGGCCTTGTGGGCTTTTTACAAGCCTTTAACACATTAAACATAACTAAATGTAAGTAACTAATAACTAAGCAACCTAACGTTTATTACAAATGACCGAGACTTGATAAAATAGTAAAAACTTCATTCCCAACAATCTCCCCCTAAGGGTTGGTCATCACGGTTGCTTGACGTCTTTGTCATTTCTTCATCTTTGACTTTCAGCTTTAGACGTCTTTCAAAAATCATGAGATAGGAATCATTCATCGTTCTTTGTTCTTTGTTCATTGTTGTTGTGATAGTGACCAAGTTATGAAGTTGTCTGTCTTTCGTCACTTCTGCGTCTGTGGTGGTAGTCCTCCATTCCAACATGCTCATACATCTTTGAACTTTGACTTATACATGCACGTAGTTCCCTTTCTTAGACTTATGATCTTTAGTCTTTATACTCTGTAGATTCTTCTTTTTTGGCGTAGAATCTTTCTTTGAACTTTGTGTTGCATTGATCTTTGAGGGAGCTTTTGATGATTTCAAGATGCATGTATGAGCATGTGGAATCCGTCGCCATGGAGATGATGTATCCCTGCAGGTAAACAGTTAGCAATAAAACATCCGGTAATTATAGATAAGGAATTAGTGAGCGTCAACAGCATAGTGTGAAGACTCCTTCTAACCCTTATCAAGGCCGTTCCCATGTCAGATACCCCCGAAGGAGCTTAGAAGACCTACTAAGTAGCTTAATGACTGGGTGAGTCGTTGGGGATCACTCCACGACTGTAGACTGCTAAGAAACCACCGCAAACACTAAGCGTAACCCACAAGGAGTTACCGAAGTGACCTGCTGTCAGGGCTGTTTGATGTTGACCCTGGCAGGATTTCCATTCAATCATTAAGAAAAACATTCGTAATTCTCTCATAAACGTTCTCGGCAGATTGGTAAGATCTGCGAAGGACTCGATAATTTACAGCTGGTGTACATTGATGTAGAACACCAGTTGTAGAAATACTAAGTGTTCCTAAGAGATCTTTGATGTATTTCAAGGCTCTAGACTCGAAAAGTGCACACTTAGGTTTCCTATGCGGAGACTAGGGTGGGGTCTCCTACTTCAATGTCAACCATCTCTAAGAGATAGGTCGATAGATTACACCGGTTCTCCGTGAGAATGAAACAAGCTCTTTTAAGAGAACTTGAGTGGTTAGAAGGTTTAGTGCATTGCGTCACTGGGTCTACGACGACTTTGTCTTCAATACCGGTGTCGCCTTGGCAACAACCAGTAGCATACGAATTGAACCTGGTGTCTGCCCTAAGGTTGAACATATGTAGGGCTATTTCTTTTCACCATTTTCTTTACTTTTCTTTTTAATTCTTCAACTCCTTCTTTCCCTTTTCATTCTTTTCTCCTTTTTTCGTATCATACCTAAGGACTTCTAATTCTAACTATTGGTGATGTCCTTGGGTAGATCCCTCCGGCTCTGGCGGATCATAGGACGGTTTTTCCTATCTTAATCACCTCATAACTCCATGATTATCTGATAATAGCCATTGAAACCTTTGAAAATCTCTCAAAGTGTTTGTGATTATCAAACATTTTGTTTAATACTTTGAGAGTTTTGTGTTTTCTTATGAAGGGCTCCCCCCTCACATGTGCTCATAAGTGTTTAATAAATTTGCACATGCGGGAGGAGCAAGCACTTTTGAATTGATCCACTTTCAGTGAACAAGACCGATTCGAGGCACACTTACATCACTAGTTATACTAGCTTGAAGTTATTACCCGGCCTGGTCAAGTCCATAGAAAGTTTCTCAAAATGGTACATTTCTACTAAGGCAAATCCTTTTCGAGACACGCTTACGTGGCTAGTTAAAGAGTTCCACTGTCAGCTTTTAGGTGACAACTAGCTCTAGTAACTAACTTGATGTCATTACCCGTTGAGGATAAGTCTTTTCGAGATTACTAACATTCATGTTTCATCAATTCTTTGGTGAATCTGAGTCTAGCTCGCATGAGATTTAACTTTTAAGCATCTTTGAACTTTCATATTTTAATCACATTCACTTTTTCTCCCCCCTCAAAAATAGCTTATAAGATGATATTTTTGACAATCTTTTTGATTAAAATATGCCTTTTGAGTCTTTTGGAGAGTATTCAACAAGAACTTTTGATTTCAAGAACGATGATTTTGTTTCAAGTGCTCCTCCTCAACAAGTGAATTCTTATTGGTGAAATACTTTTCTTTTGAGCAGAGTTTTGAAAATCAGAAAATGTTTGATTAACTCTACTCAAAAGTAAGAAGCCTTCGCTCCTTATATTAGGATTGATGCACTGATGCGTACCTCAGGGTCCTTTCCTTACAAGGATGGGTTGTACACTGTTATGCGTGTACAAGCCATAATGATAACAAATCAATCAAATGAAATAGTAATAATTGAAATGTTAATACCCTTGTGTACCAGTTTATGATTCGTCAATGATCGGAGCATCAAAGTCTGTGAACTGAGGATCCGGTCTTTGGAAGATTCTGATGGGAAATGAAGGTCTCACACCGATATAACTTTCCAATCGTCTGATCTGCTCCTGACGAAATAACCTTTCTTCTATTTTCATGATAAAGTTTCGAACTTGTCTTCTGGAACTGGATTTCCACCTTGGAGTTTCACCTTTTGATATCTTTCTCCGATCATCATTCAACCTTTTGACTAACCCATCACGAACAGTTTTTAGCGTAGCATCACAGAACTTGTGTAACTCATCGAGCCTCATAAAACTTAGTTGCTTTTTGCTGTTGAGGTAGGTGAAACCAAATGACAGTTTTTGGATGAGTGTATACTGTGACATGATTTATTCCATCAAATGAAAATTGTGGCTTAGTCAAATTGATCTTCTGTTGGTAACTTTCGACTCCAAGCTGAAGATCTTCCACTCTTTCTTGAACTATCAATCGTCGGATGAAGAGGAGTAGAGATTAAATGAAGTTGTATTGTGTTTCAGTTTTGAATCCACGCATTCTTCCTTGAACCTTTTCTAGATACATGTCTTCAATGTCATTTAGATAAAGGTCGGGAAAGTCTGCTTCAGAGAACTTGTACTTTTTTTCATCTTTCCTTTTAACCACAATCTCGTTCATGAACATGTAGTTTAACCTTTCTGACTCCTGAATTTCCAAGATAGCAATGATTCTTGATTTATGCTTCACATTCTCTAATGACTTGATTTCTAACCTGTTAGTGTAACCGAGTCGACGACGTTCAGGCCAGTGCTGAATCCCATGTAAAGCATCTCTGTTGTAAGCAACAATGGAGTTGCTAAATACCGGAGTTGATTCTTCAATTGCAGGAACATCGTATCTTGCGGCTGGCACTGAGATAGTCAATGATGAAGCATATTTTTGTTTAGAGTTCTCTTGAGTGAGTTGGTGGTTACGAAGATCTTTGTTGAAGTAGAAGCGGTAAGGTATCTTTGGTTTTTCTAGAAATCCTTGCAGAGGTAATGGTTTAGTCCAATCGGTGAAGTAAGGCTTGTCGGGTTTTCTGGAATGGATGTCGAAATTCGCTTCAGGGTTTAGCCAGTCAAACTTTCCAGACATTGCACTAGCTATATTCTGCATGTGAAATTCAAATTCGATCTTGTTTCCAGATCTAGACTTTAGGAACTCCTGTGCATCCTGATTGATTCTTCTTAACTCAGCCTTTGTGAGTTTATCAATCTGAAGATCCGCCATTATACTCTGAGTGTATTGCAGTGTATTTCCTGGAAGTGGTTCTTCATTTTCGAGAGGAGGTTGAGCCTT
This sequence comes from Artemisia argyi, assembly GCA_030686995.1. Lineage (NCBI taxonomy): Eukaryota > Viridiplantae > Streptophyta > Magnoliopsida > Asterales > Asteraceae > Artemisia > Artemisia argyi. Next base: position 69,768,790 of record CM060697.1, read on the forward strand.
GACCAAATCAGTCAACCAATCATCTTGAGGTGTGTCGTCATTGTCTATCCATGAGTGACGTCTTCTCTTCTTTGATTTCTTAGACTTGGATGTAGTATCCTTGTCTTGAGCTTTGGAAGTTGATGATGGTCCAAGTTTAGAATCGGGAATTGGAGAGGCACGGTAGTCGGTATCAGGTTGTCCTTGATAATCATCGGTAGGTTGCATGAGTGTTTCTTCCTGGTCTGTGGGACCTTGACCAGAAGCTGAAGTATGTTGTTGATTTCCAAGAGGAGTTGAATCCTTTTGTGGTTGGTGAGAAGATGATGGATTGGTTCCGGACTTGTGTTTCTTTCCTTTTGAGTTCGGGTCTTGGTCATCATCTTTCCTTGACCTCTTCAAAGATCCAACAGCTTCTTTGCACTACTCTTTTGACAAGTTGGCTGCAATGGCGTCGATAAGTGCAGTTTTTTCAGTTGTTAAGTTGGGTTTGTATGCAACTTTGTCGTAGAGATGAGCAAGCAGGTCTTCGACCGATGATTCAGGAATGGTTGAAGTTGATGTTGAAGCTTTTGCAGGGTAAAGAGTGAATGGTGTTGTTGATAGCATTTTCTTAACAACACTTCTGATCCTGTGCTCCAAGTTATCCTTAATTGGTTTAATAAGACTTGTCACTTTAGGAGTGACGATATCACCAAGATTATCTGTAAGGTAATCGAGTGTGAAAGTCCTGATGAGTCTTTCCAAGTCTGCTTTCATGAACTTATCAATTTGTTGCTTTGCGTCCTGAAATTCTTCAACTTGTTTAGCAAGATTAGTAACCAAGGTTGTGAGACTTTGAACTTGCTCCTGAAGATCAACTAGTTTTGTCGGTTCATTGATTGATTATTGTTTTGATGCGGTTTCAGAAGGTGAAGGAGATGAATGTTCCGGTGATGATTCAGAAGATGACTCGTTGTGGGAGTTTGAACAAGAAGCTGGAGGAGTCGGATCCTTTGGAGGAGAGTCTTTAGGAAGTGGAGGTTGCTCTGAAGATGTCTTCTTAGAGTGTGAAGATGACTGAAGGAATATGTTGGTGTCGAATGCTTCTTTTTCTTCTCTTTCCTTTCTTCTACGTTCCTCTTCTTCCTGTGCAAGATACTCTGGAGTGGTAAAAGGATCAAATCCTTGATCAATGGTAATGTTCTCCTGTTCATCGACATTCTCCTCGATATTTGCAGCTTCCGTCATGGTGATGTTGCCTTCTGCATCTGTGTCTTCTACTTTGTCACCGGATTGTAAAGCTGGTTCTAAAGTGGTAGACACAACGGGAGGAACTATGCTGCTAGTAGTGCCTTCATGTTCGGGTTGATTGACAGGTGGTGATGAAGGTTGAGGATGAAGTCGGCTGAGGAGTGATGCTTCCCTCTGATCTTTGAGAAATTTCTTCTCTTCGGCCCGTGTGCCGACAACAATACTTTTCAATTTTCTTTTGTCGACCAATTGTTCAACTATTGGCTCATCTTCTTCATCATCATTAGGTTCATTGACCGTTTGTCTGCTTCAAAAGTTTCCAAACTTTGTTGTTTAGCAATTTCCATTTTTGGAAATTCTTCTTCAGGTACTCTTACTCTTCGTTCAAACTCTTCTTCTTCTTCTTCTTCTTCTTCTTCTTCTTCTTCTTCTTCTTCTTCTTCAGTTTCTGTGTCAAACTCAGAGTCGCTTTCAGAGGGTGGCGGTGTAGGTTCATCTTGAAGAACGCGATTTGGTGTAACCTTCTTTCTTGGCTTAGTTGCAGGCTTCGGTTTAGGTGTAGGTTTTGTGTTGATATAAATAATTGACTAAAAACGTTATTCATATCTTTCGATATCTCTATGTTTTGATAATCACAAAACGAAAACTCATCAAACCAAAGATTATGACATAAACAAGTATTTAGTAGTAAATACTCATCTTTACCATTAAATCACTTAAGGTATGAATAAACAAAGTGTCTAATGTATTACAAGATCAAAGGAAATTTTGTCTTAAGACATAACACCTTATAAAATGATATAAACATTTTATATATATTTGTAAATCATTTTTGGTAATGTTATATTAAACCACAAAGATATGATTTCAAATTTCCAACCAAAAAGGGCAAATTTTATCCAGAAAAACTTTTCAAACGTTCAGGTGGGTTGCCCCCTTAATTTTACTAGGCGGCCCCCTTAATGATTAAGGGGACCGGCCTATAATTAAGGGGACCGGCACGCTCCCGAACAGTAAAATCTGGCCCTATAAATATTGGATCATTTTACACATTTTCCTCACCTTTTTGCACTAAAAACTTTCTGATCTAAACATCATTCTCCATCTTCTAAAGATCCTTTGATCTTATATACTTTGATCTTTGTTTCAAAGTGATTCAAGCCTCAACAATCAAGTGCAAAGAGAAGAATACTTCTACTAGAAGTATTACAACTTAGTATCATCTTGCTATCTAAGTTGTTTGGTTGTTTCATCTTGTTGATCTTTCATACTTTGGTGAATAAGGTGTATGTATTAGTTTGCTAGATTTAGTTGTAGAATCTAGAATTATTGTAAGTGTGTAGTGGAAGTTGAAGTGAAGAAGTAGTGTTGGATAATAGTGAAGATAGGAGAAAGTGGCAATAGTGACTAGTAGTGAAGAAAGTGAAGCTTTCAAGTGGAGAAGACTTGAAGACATTAGTTGATTGAAGTTGTGAAGACATTGGTGCTTTGAAGTTGTGAAGTTGCAAGACATTGAAGTTGTGAAGAATTTTGTGAAGGCGTGAAGATACTAGTGGTGTGAAGACTTATTGAAGAAGTCAAAGGTGTGAAGAAATTGTGGTGTGTTATTTGGTGTGAGATTGGTTCTAGCTACGATTAGAACTCGACATCTTGCTTTGTGTCGTTAATTGGTGTAAGCATTTGGTGTGTACGGTTTTCTCCGCCATAAGGGAGGTTATTGACTTAGTGAAGAAAACTCTCGAGTTTGGTGCTCGGGGAGTGGAGTAGGGCAAGGAAGGTGTCCTTGTAGCTGAACCACTATAAATCCTTTGTCTCTCGGTTTGATCTTTCCATCCCTCATTCTTTACTTGTTTACTTACTTGCCTTCTCGTATATTATTATTATTGTGTGTTGTGCATATATTGGTTTCACATAAAGATCAAACTAGGTTCCATTCAAAACATTAATTATACATTAGTAAATTAAAGTATATACAATCACTAAAACACATATACACATATAAATACAAACTTATATTTAAGTGAGATATATGAAATTATAATTTCTATTTAACACTTTAAATAAGAAGTATTTATGTGACATATGTGAATTAATTTGTATCTATACTTTAGCTTCAAAGGTTTTTACAAACTACCATTAATTATTTGAAAGCAAACTTTTATTAAAACGAAAAAGACAGAAAACTATTCAACCCCCCCTTCTAGTTTTTTACAATTGGTATCAAGAGCCACGTCTAGTAAGATTTTTAAAATAGATTGTATTTTAAAACTTGCAACGATCAATGGAACTTGAAAAATATGTAGAAGGGAAATTTGCACAACAACCACCGTTATTTGAAAATGATCATTTTCTTGAATGGAAAAACAAATTTGAAAACTATGTAAAATCAATAGATCTTGATCTTTGGCATATCATTTCAATTGGTGATCTTAAACCAACCAAAATAGATTTTGAAAATCGATACAATAATCTTCAAACTAATATTGATAAAAACACTAAAGCCAAATTACTTATTTTCAAAACTCTACCAAAAGTTAAATATGAAAGATTATTTCGTTGTAAAACGGCAAATGATATTTGAAAATATCTTTTTAAGATTTACCAAGAGAAATGTAAAACCATTGATGGTAAACTTGATATTGCACAAGAAATAGTTAATCTAGAAAATTTAGTAAATAAATATTTAGTTGAAATAAATACATGTACTACTAGTTCAAATGTGATCATTGAAGGTATCTACAACGAAGAATACATGAGCCAAATCCAAAGAAAGAGCGTGAATAAATCATGGTGCAACAAGTGCAAAGAAGACGATCATAATACGGCTTATGAGAATATTCAAACAAATGAGAACATAAGTATTGATGGCAAGAACTACATGTTTCTAGATCCAAGTGAAACTACAAACAAAACATGGAGCGACATGGAAAATGAAATTGATCACCGTATAGCATGTGAGGAATGTACAACTACAAAGAAGGTACAATTCAAAACTAAACATTTTTTCTATGATCAATTTATATTAGAATTTTTAAAAATGGAAAACAACTTCAAACATTTTTGCAACATTGACTCAAAAATTATTTTTAAGAACGAATTTTCAACATCCGCTGAAAGCAACTTTGAAAAAGAAATCATTTTAGAAGATAAAATGTCTAGACTTAAAAGTAATATTGAAATCGATCTTGAATGTAGAAAATGTCGAGACTACAAACATGAAATTAAAATGGAAAATGAAAAAGCAAAAACATTGGCAAAATTCGAAAATAGTTCTAAATCTTTAAAATATCTTCTTGACATTCAAAAGCCATTTTATGATAAAACCGGGTTAGGATTTATCGTAAATGATCCTTCAACAAATGCATTAAAACAAATAAAATTTGTTAAATCTAGTGAATAAATTTAGAACTAATACTATTAACATTCATTACTTATTATTCTAGTCAAGAAAGTCATTGTTTGTTAATTAAAACAAACTATTGATGAATTCTTGTACTTATCGATGACATCCACATCATGTGCATTCAAATGCAATGGATGTTCTCATCTAGCCAACTGGGACCCATGAGAATCTGGGTACCAAGCTGTTTATCATGTTTAGGTAATTGACGAATGAAGAGTCTATTACGTGTTGATTTACTCATCTCGCTCTATTACCTTTGACGGTTATTGGTCTCTATCACATTGTTTCAATTTCTGCTAATGTTTCGCCTATGACGTTGTTGCGGGTTTATTCTTGTCTCGGCATTTTGCTCTTCACTCTTGGAGTATTGGTATCATGGTGTGTCCGTTACTATTTCAAGATGAAGCCTCCTAAGTACTACTTCTTTTAACCTTCACGACTTGTAATGGTTGGTGTGATCGATTGAGCATCTCGGATCTAGTTCCCTGGCTTTCTATTCATGGGAATATTACTTGGCTACTTCGACATGTCTTGGACTTACTCTTAAGATTTCTTCTATCACCGTCATGCCCACTCTTTTTGAAAAGCTGGACCTGAGATAAGTTTTCTTTTCAAAAACTTGTCAATGTTACATTATATTTTAGAATGTTTTAATTAGTGTGTGAATACGATTTAACTGATAAGTTGCCATGCTTTTAGATTGTTAACACTAATATATGCATACATGATATTAGCATTACTAACCTTCTTGTTGTTTAGTCTATTATCATTTTTCTTAAATCTTCTATGATCTATAGTAGAACCCTTCCACTTAAGCTATATGATCTTACTAGCTGTATTAATAGATGCATTATAATTGATATTTGTTTGCAACTTGATATTATGATGTTCTTTGTATACATATATATATATATATATATATATATATATATATATATATATATATATATATATATATATATATACACACACACACACATATGTCTATCTTGTATTCATGAACGATTTACCTTGCTCCTTCCTGTCCCATTGCATTTAGATCATAAGTATCTATCATTTCACTTTAATATCATTAGGTGTCATTAAAGATGATTATGTGTGACAATGGGCTTAATTGATTCTCTTGAGCATGACAAGCTTCCATTTCAAATCCTTCACTTGCAACTTCTTGATTATCATGATCAAAACATCATGTTTAAAACTTTTCTCTTTTTGAATGAAATATTTCTTTACTCAACTAAAACTTCTTTCATAACCATTATTTTAATAAAAAACAAGATTGAAATTTTTTTTTCTCTTCACGTTATGAAACAAAATTCAATCTACGTTATTGTAATGCACACTTGAATTTACTTCAAAACATTGTTGAATAAAACTAAAAACGTTTTGCTTAAAACACATTTAACTTTCTCACATGTGTCATACACCTCTATTGGAAATGACATTCACAATTTAATCAAATCATTTCATGAGAATCATGACTTGCCCATATGGATCTTGTTTGTAACAAGTCTTGAAGTCCATATAATCATATCCACCTATTTGTTACTTGTTAACAATCATCAACATGTTTGCTCTAGGCTAAATGTTATCATTTTCATATTGTTGTTCTTTTAGCTTATTTGCCTTATTGCCTCCTTAATTGCATATCTTAATTGATAAATAAATAGATAGCATGATTATTAGAAATTTATTGCCTATTTCAATTATTTCTATATCACTCTCTACATTCATGAATAGTATGCCATACATTGCCTCAAAGAGTTGAACTTACTTGAATCCAAATCCAAAAACACAACCTTTTTGAAAATTTTCTGCCAAAAACCCATTTCTGGCATTCTGGGAATCACCAGATGGGCGGCCCCCTTAATTATATAAGGCGGCCCCCTTAATGATTAAGGGGACCGGCCCCTAATTAAGGGGACCGGCCATCTGATGGTCGGGGATACTGTTTTCTTTATCACTTTTTGACCCATTTCAGCCTATACTTCCCAAAATTCACAAACATATTTTGTCCCATGTTATCCCTCAAAATTTACCTTCCTAAACCACATTTCTCATACACTATAAATACCCTCTTCCCATCATTAATGCCATCACACCCAAACATGTCATCTCCCAACAACCAAAAACCTAAGATTTCAAGAACCGCAAGGATCTCCGTCAAACCTGTTTGGAGGAGGAAACTTGATTCTTGTCATAACTCAATTGATGTTGTTCTAAGTCAACCAACTACTAAACCTCAAACCCACAATAATGATTCATCTCACAACCTATCACCCACTCATTCCCTCATTCATGCTTCTTCTTATGATGAGCATGCTCAATCCCAAAACATCAATCCCAATCTTTCAATCAATACTTCACATGTTGCTCATTCAACTAAAACACCACTCACTCTTGGAGAACCTCTTCCACCCATTTCATGTTTCCATGACTACCCAAGCTCAACCATGTCTCCACCACCAAGAGTACCACCACCACATCCTACAACCTCACATGCCATTCCTATGTTGCATGTTCAAACCTTCACCCAAGACAACCATCATATTCCACCATCATCACCTTCCTCCGAACACTTGAAGTTCGTTGAGGAGCTAAAAGAGGCTCATGAGCTTAGTGCTCTTTTAGCATTACATCTTGCGCAACGCAATTTGGATCCAACCCAATCAAGCTCACCATCATCACCACACAACATCAACCAAGTTGAGAAGCATGTCAACAATTGCCCTTGTTGCATCTTCCTTCAACAACAAACCATTGCCTTGAATGAGCACTTCACTTGGATTGAGTATCTTCTTACAAGATCTCAACAAACATCATCACTTGAACAACATCAAAACCCTCAATCAACAAACCCTATCTCTAACCCACCTCCTACAAGTTCCATATCTCCAAACTCACCAACATCTATGCAACCAAAAGTTTATCTCCACTAAACCACCAAGCATTTTATATGCTTATGTTTCTCATTTTCAAATAAAGCCTTTCAACCATTTTGGGATTCAAGAAAGTTTGGTGACACTCCTTGTTGGCACAATAGGATGCTATACTTAGTCTTAGTATTCTATATTTATGGCTTTTGTGACAATGATTATGGGTTGACATAATCATTTTCTATCAATGAATGACTTAATATGTGTTCCTCATTATTTTTTTTGCCATGCTTATTACTTGTTAGTATTATAATACATGTGTTTGCGTGTGCTATGCTTGTGCTTCTAATATTTTTCTTGCAAGAATCCCATTTCTCGAACCCTTGGTGCCCTCAAACGAGGGGGAGCATACATCAAGGGGGAGCTTCCTTCCTTTTGGCTTAAACCTTTTTGATTTTACAAAAAGTGGGAGAAGTGAATATAAACTCACTAAATACTTGTCTAAAAATTAATTTTTGGTTTTAATGAGTTTAGGTTTTGTAATCATCAAAAAGGGGGAGATTGTTGATATAAATAATTGACTAAAAATGTTATTCATATCTTTCGATATCTCTATGTTTTGATAATCACAAAACGAAAACTCATCAAACCAAAGATTATGACATAAACAAGTATTTAGTAGTAAATACTCATCTTTACCATTAAATCACTTAAGGTATGAATAAACAAAGTGTCTAATGTATTACAAGATCAAAGGAAATTTTGTCTTAAGACATAACACCTTATAAAATGATATAAGCATTTTATATATATTTGTAAATCATTTTTGGTAATGTTATATTAAACCACAAAGATATGATTTCAAATTTCCAACCAAAAAGGGCAAATTTTATCCAGAAAAACTTTTCGAATGTTCAGGAGGGCGGCCCCCTTAATTTTACTAGGCGGCCCCCTTAATGATTAAGGGGACCGGCCTATAATTAAGGGGACCGGCACGCTCCCGAATAGTAAAATCTGGCCCTATAAATATTGGATCATTTTACACATTTTCCTCACCTTTTTGCACTAAAAACTTTCTGATCTAAACATCATTCTCCATCTTCTAAAAATCCTTTGATCTTATATACTTTGATCTTTGTTTCAAAGTGATTCAAGCCTCAACACTCAAGTGCAAGGAGAAGAATACTTCTACTAGAAGTATTACAACTTAGTATCATCTTGCTATCTAAGTTGTTTGGTTGTTTCATCTTGTTGATCTTTCATACTTTGGTGAATAAGGTGTATGTATTAGTTTGCTAGATTTAGTTGTAGAATCTAGAATTATTGTAAGTGTGTAGTGGAAGTTGAAGTGAAGAAGTAGTGTTGGATAATAGTGAAGATAGGAGAAAGTGGCAATAGTGACTAGTAGTGAAGAAAGTGAAGCTTTCAAGTGGAGAAGACTTGAAGACATTAGTTGATTGAAGTTGTGAAGACATTGGTGCTTTGAAGTTGTGAAGTTGCAAGACATTGAAGTTGTGAAGAATTTTGTGAAGGCGTGAAGATACTAGTGGTGTGAAGACTTATTGAAGAAGTCAAAGGTGTGAAGAAATTGTGGTGTGTTATTTGGTGTGAGATTGGTTCTAGCTACGATTAGAACTCGACATCTTGCTTTGTGTCGTTAATTGGTGTAAGCATTTGGTGTGTACGGTTTTCTCCGCCATAAGGGAGGTTATTGACTTAGTGAAGAAAACTCTCGAGTTCGGTGCTCGGGGAGTGGAGTAGGGCAAGGAAGGTGTCCTTGTAGCTGAACCACTATAAATCCTTTGTCTCTCGGTTTGATCTTTCCATCCCTCATTCTTTACTTGTTTACTTACTTGCCTTCTCGTATATTATTATTATTGTGTGTTGTGCATATATTGGTTTCACATAAAGATCAAACTAGGTTCCATTCAAAACATTAATTATACATTAGTAAATTAAAGTATATACAATCACTAAAACACATATACACATATAAATACAAACTTATATTTAAGTGAGATATATGAAATTATAATTTCTATTTAACACTTTAAATAAGAAGTATTTATGTGACATATGTGAATTAATTTGTATCTATACTTTAGCTTCAAAGGTTTTTACAAACTACCATTAATTATTTGAAAGCAAACTTTTATTAAAACGAAAAAGACAGAAAACTATTCAACCCCCCCCCCCCCCCTTTTAGTTTTTTACATTTTGCTTTGGAAATGGGTTTAATTTTGGGAGTAGCTTTTGATTTTGATTGTAGTGATTCAGTAGTGCTACTAGTACTCCCTGATTTCCCACCTCTTTTACTTCGAGTCTGTATGGTAGTCTCCTCCTTAATCCTTTTATAAGCATTATCGTAGAATTCATAGCTTGAGCTTTTCTTGATATTTTCATCAAGAAAGTACTCGGGAATTCTCTTTCCTTGTTGCTTTGTTGAAGACGTGGTCATTTTGACAAAAGAAATGGTGAAGTCATCCTCGAAGAGGTTCTTTGGCTCATTTGGATCTCCCATTCTTTTGATGAATTCCGGTGTATCTTTGCAGAAGTGCTCAATGATTAGCTTTGTGAACCTTATGAATGGGATCATAGTCTTTTTACGTTCGGTTTGAATGTTGTAGACTATATCACTCATTATAGGAATTGCAAAGTCAATCGGTAGCATACTGACCATTCCCCAAAACACTTGTAAATGCTCAAGTTTGGGATGTTCGTGACCACTTTTTCTTCCTGATATTGAAAGTACAACCAACATATAGAAGGTTCTCAAAGGCTGAGGCATGTTCTTTGCATTGAATCTAGAATGCTGAAGCAGAGGTAAGTCGTCTTGAACATCGTATCCTAGGTCAATGAAGAAGTCTAGGAGATCCAGTTCAGGCAGCATTGTTAGAAATTCGTTCTCAGGTTGAGGTAGAAGGAAAATTGTACGAAGGACTTCGTGATCTACAGTGTAGACTTGTCGACCCAGCGTGACAGTGAAAGACTCATCATCCAAGTTAACCTTTGCCGTAAGCCAGAACTGATGAAGGTAGAACACTTGAACTGAAGTTGATTTGTCGAGCAGATGCTTGCATGGTTGTGCAAGGAGAATATCTTTAACAATCTTACACGAGTTCTCAGGAATTCTTAATTTGTCGAAGTCAACTCGAGGATTGTTTCTTCCAATGGTGATGCTGTAGTCAGCAGGGATGATGTCATTCAGTGTGAGCAATGGAAGAGTTTGTTCGGGGACATTCTCGTTGTGTTCAGCCATGTTAATCTAAAAAGACAGTATCATAAACCAACCATCCAGATTTGTTACTCGTTAGCACAATCACAAGTTTGATTATAGATAAACACTTAGAATTATTTAATCTCGGATGGTGTAATTATAATATGTGAAGTGACGTATGAAGTATACTTAGATAAAATTGATCATTTAGAATCATGAAATCAAGCATAGAGTACTTAGACATTCACATGAGCACAAATATTATCCAAGATACATGATTACATCACACATTACATTAAATAATAATCACAACATAATTACATGTTTTCAAAATTACAACTTTCAATGTTCTCAAAATATTACATATATAACAGTTTTTCGCAAACATGTAAAAATTCCACTTTTCGAAATTAGCATAAAGTGTATTCTCGAAAGACAGAATTTCGCAAACGCCAATTATGAGTGATTTCGAAATAATCCACAAAATGTGTTCTCGATAAACAGTTTATCGAGAATACATATTTGCAAAATATTTCGCAGACACTGAAATTGAGCATTCTCGAAAAATTTAATCATCTTGCGTTCTCGAAAAAATGACCAGTGATGAACATTTTTCGCAAACACATAAAACAACCATTTTTGAAATGATTACAAAGTGTATTTTCCGAGAAAATGGATTTTTCGAGAAAATACAAAACTTTGAGACCTTTTCGAAAACCCTTGTTAGGTGTGTTCTCGAAAAATTTCCACCAGTACTGGTGTTTGCGAAATTGTGTTCTCGAAAAAAATTCTTTTACAAGAATTTCGAAATCGTGTCAACGTACGTTTCACTTGAAAAATTGAGTTTCAAAAGGTTGTAACCTGAAGCATAGAATGATACACAATCAATTACGGTTCAAGAATACAACATATTAAGGAATTTCGAAACTTGAGTATCACAACTTATCGAGAATCACAAAGACATGTAATCACTCATCATATCTAACATGTTATGCATCTATTATTATTCATAGAAACAGGTTGTGCACGAATAATTGACCATAAGAACACCAAACGAGAAAAACCCAATAAAACGAAACTTTAGTTATCGAAATCAAATCGTTATTTGATTATGAAGTAATTAAGGTGTATCAAAACGTTATAAGCACAAGAAACATCATATCCCACCAATAATAACAACAAAACAAACACATAATCAAAAGTACCCAAATCGGACTAAAACCCTAGCTTTCAAAAATCATTCAAACATGTTTAAGATCATGATTAGCCATTATAGGAACGTTTAGAACTTGTTTTAAGACAAAACCCCTATGAAAGATTACACCCCCAAACACGTTTAAATTTTTGTCGAAATTTATGAAACCCTAGGTTTTCAAAATGTGATTACTTGAAATCTATCCGTTAGAATTTCGATTGAACAATAACCATTGTTTGTAATTGGCTTAAGATCATGTAGGAACTTACAGATTGAAGATTTGAAGCACGGATTTCTGTATTGAATTCGAACCGTTGATATCAAATGGGGTGTTTGTTTGTTTTGAAATAATTCTGAAATACGGGGTGTTTGTTTGTATAATATATTTTGAACTTTTGAATTTTGACACATTTAGTCCCTTAAGTATTAAATTTGCATCACAAGTCCATAAGTTAATAACCAAAGGCAATAATCTAAGATATACTCCTTATGACATCGTTTTATGAAACCTTTAACGGGATGAGACAAAAGAAAAAGTTATGAGACTTCCATTATATCCTGAAACAACGCATCTTATAATTATGGAAATATGCCAGTATACCGATTTGAAAAAAATTGTGAAAATTTTTTAAGCGTGACTCGCCCTCAACACTTGTAAAAGATAAGGAAATAACAAGGTGTTGAAAGGAAGCAATATACTTGCTTTTTTTCTCTTTTTTTTTTCTTTTTTTTAAATAAAAAGAAATAGAAAAATCTTTTTGTATTTTTGATGTTTTTATAATTTTGTATTTTATTTTTGAAAAGAATATTTACAAAGATAGTTTTGATGTTTGACTTTTACTTGTGTTTTAAAAACTTTTCCAAATCCTCTGGAATCAAACATCACATACCAATTTGGTGAACTAAACTAGCAAACCTTGTTGAAGGTAATGCTTTTGTAAGTAAGTCCGCCAATTGGTACTCAGTTCCCACAAAATATAATTCAACAGTACCCTCTTCGACATGCTCCTTGATGAAATGATATCAGAGATCAATATGTTTGGATTTGCAGTGATGGACTGTGTTGCAGGAGATTGCAATGGCACTTTTGGAATCACAGTAGATCGGGATCTTATTGAATAGGTAGCCATAGTCTTTAAGTTGTGATCGCATCCAAATGACTTGAGCACAACAAGTGGACATAGCTACGTATTCAGATTCTGTTGATGATAGTGAAGTGCAGTCCTACTTCTTTGATTGCCAAGACACAAGCTTATCTCCAAGAAACTGTAATCCACCTGATGTACTTTTTCGCATGTCTAAGCATCCTGCATGGTCAGCATCTGAAAAAGCTATTAGTTCAAAACCAGAATCCTTCGGATACCAGATTCCCAAATGGATGGTTCCCTTTATGTATCGAAGGATTCTTTTTGCCTCATTGAGGTGTTTCTCAGTCAGTTTAGACTGATAACGCGAACACATATAGACAGCAAATACAATATCAGGTCTGCTAGATGTGAGATACATAAGGGACCCAATAAGACTTCGGTATTTGGTAGGGTCAACAGGAGTCCCATGTATATCAGCAACTAGTTTTGTGGAATTGGTCATAGGTGTATTCATTGTATCACAGCTTTGCATTCCATGTTTCTTTAAAATCTAAAGAGCATATTTAGATTGATTTAGAAAAATTCCACGAGTTGATTGATGAACTTGTAGTCCTAGAAAGAACGTAAGTTCACCCATCATGGACATTTCAAAATTATCTTTCATTAATTTTGCAAAATCAGTTGAGTGACGTTTGTTGGTCGAAGCAAAAATAATGTCATCGACATAAATTTGAACAATTAATAAGTCCGCCCCGTATGTTTTTGTAAACAGTGTTGGGTCCACCGAGCCTCGAGTAAAGTTATTAGCCAACAAGAATGTAGATAATTTGTCATACCACGCCCTTGGGGCTTGCTTTAGACCGTAGTGTGGAAAAACTAGAAGGGGGGGGGGGGGGTTTGAATAGTTTTACATCCGTTTTAAAATTTATAAAAACAAGTTTGTTTTAAAAAACTTCGATTCTAGTTTATGTGATCTCAATACTTGCACTATATGAACAATTATATAATAACTAGCTAACTATGCTAATTATGTATAAGTAAATAAGTAAGTAATGAAAAGAGTTGGAAAGATCAAACAACAACACAAGGATTTATAGTGGTTCGGCTACAAGGTCACCTTCTTTGTTCCTACTCCACTCCCCGAGTCACCTACTCGAGAGTTTTCTTCACTATGTCAACAAACTCCCTTATGGCGGAGAAAACCTTACACACCAATGTACACACCACAACTTTGTCACAACTTAATCACAACTTCTACACAACTTCTTCACACCAATCTACTTCACACCTATCTTCTTCACACCAATCTTCTTCACACCAATCTACTTCACACCTATCTTCTTCACAACTACACTACTTCACTACTAAGCAACTTCTTCTCCCTACACAACTTCTATTTCTTCTAAGCTACTTATTACAAGCACAATACAACTTCACAAATAATATACACAATAATAGACAACTACTCTTCAATACTTCTTGAACTTAGTTGTAGAAGGAGTATTCTTCTTTTGCACTTTGGATGAGGATGGATGAGAAGGGATTGAATCACTTAAAATAAGGATTAGTATTCTAATGATCAAAGGGTTTTGGAAGATGTTTAGAGAGCTTTAGATCTGAAATTTTTGTGCAAAAGGTGGGGAAAAATTTCAGATTTAAGGTGGTATTTATAAGAGAAAAATTCTGACAGATTCTGACACAGGAGCCTGGCCGGTCCCCTTAATTCATGGCCGGTCCCTTTAATTTTAAGGGGGCCGCCCAGCTGTAACGGCCAGAAATTCTGTCATTTAGTGGGAAAAGTTTATTTGGTGAAAAACTAACTGATTTTGGTTAAAAATTTGAATTCATATATTTAATATGATTAAAACATTTTTCTTTATTACCAAAAATGTTTTTCAAAAATATATAATATGTTTATATAAGTAAATAAACTTTGTATTAATTAATTAAATACTCCTTTGATCATGAGATGTATTAAGCACTTGTTTATTCATACCTTAAGTGATTAAGTTGGATATAATGATATAAACTAGCTCAATACTTGTTTACGTAGTAATCTTACGTTTGATGATTTTATATTTTGTGATCGTCAAAACATAGAGATATCGAAAAATATAAATAAAGTTTTTATGCATTATTTATGTCAACAATCTCCCCCTTTTTGATGATTACAAAATCTAAACTCATTAAGCGAAAATTAGTATATATAAAAGTATTATTGTGAGTTTATATCAATTCTCCCCCTTTTTGTTAGCATCAAAAAGGTTATCCCGATTAAATTGGAGCTCCCCCTTGATGTAAACTCCCCCTCGTTTTGAGGTCGTAATGGAATCGAGATATGGAATTCTTGCAAAAAATATTTAGTGGACAAGCAACATATATATATAGCATGCAAGAATAGAAGCTAAACATAACCATAATCATTGATAGAATTAAAAGGTTACAACAAGCATTACATCAACAAGTAGTGCAAATAACAAAAGCCTTGAAGGCTTACAATCATAATTAAATAAACCAAAGCTCTAACATGAAGGTCCTCTCTAGAGCTTGCCATCCAAAAAGGTTTAAGACAATTTTATTTGAGAAATACCAAGCATGTTTAATTGGGTGGAATTGATGGTGAACATGGAGATGGTGATGGTGGAGGAGTGTTTGTTGTTGGTGGTGGTGGAGTTGTAGTAGTGGTGGTTGGTAGTTGATGCAACAAGTTTTCAATGTGTGAAAACATGTATTGTATCTCATCTCTTAGACCGAACACAATTGTTCGGTTGTGGATGCAACAAAGGCAAGTGTCACCATGAGCTTCAAGTAAGCTCCATGGAACGGGGTTATAGGTTGGTGGATTGATAGGGGATGATGAGAAATGTGCATCAAGAGGTGTTAATGGTGATAATGAGAGGCTTAATGCAAGAGTTGTGTTTTCATTGGTAGGTTGTGGTGGTTGAACTATTGGAGGAGGAGACAAGTGGGTGTTTATGTAGTCATTTATGGATGAAGTGGATGGTATGGAAGAAGTGGAGGTTCCATTTGTTGATGGTGTTTTGGAAGGTGCATTTGGTGCACTAGGAGATGAGCATTGAGGTGGTGGTGATGGAGTGGTGTTGTCTTCATTGGTGAGATCAATGAATAGTTGTTTTGGTGGAATAATGACAAGTTTTTGTTTCTTGGCATTGTTTGAGTATGTGGTTCTTGGTCATGACATGATGAAAGGATGAGGTTTGATGAAGGTTGAGGATGATGGAATGTGAATTAAACATGCATGGGGATTATATAGTATGAAAACATGTTAAGAAATAGAATTAATTTGAAATTGTATTGTTAGATTCCAAAATCAGTTTAGTTTTTAAGGGAAATGGTAGCTGGGACTAGCAAAAGAAGTCACAAGTTGCAAAAGAAAATAGTGTAAAGACTGTTCCAGATGGCCGGTCCCCTTAAGTGGAGGCCGGTCCCCTTAAATTTAAGTGGGCCGCCCCTTATGAATTAAGGGGGCCGCCCATCTGACGACCCAGAACTCAAAATTTTTCAAAATTTTTCTGAAAAAATGTAATATTCTGTTTTGTTTTTGCAGCAAGCTCTATTTGGACATTTCACATTTGTTTTGGTCTATTAGAAAGCATACATGTTATATATATATATATATATATATATATATATATATATATATATATATATATATATATACACACACACATACACACATAAGCTAAGCATGCAAGCAAATATATAGATTAAGTGATAAAACATGCAATCATAAGCATATATTAAACATAATTAAGCAAGTTATCAACCTAGTAAAGTATCCAAACAATCATCCAAGAGAAATACAAGTACTTCCGATTATAATTCGGACAAATAGCACATAAATATCCACGATCAAGAGACATAAAAATAAATATTGTTCAACAAACATAAGCTAATCTCCATCATTTCCTTTTCTTCCCGAAGATACCCTTCAACGTTTTCCCGATGGATTTGAAGCCACCTTTAACTTCTTCATGCAAACTCTTTTGTCGTCTAAGCACCTCGGTTGTTCGTTCATGAAGTACTTCGTCGGTTTGATCGCTAGATTATCAACGAACTCGGAGAACGAAGGGGTACTAGCACCATGGATGTTTTCCTCCTCATCGTCATCATCTTGTCGAGAAGATGAACCGTGAAAGCTATGACAACGAGATTTTCCCTTGTCACTTCGAGTTTGTCGGGCTTGTTTTAGAGCGAGAGGACATAAGGTGGGATAGATGGATTCATAGATGCTATTTTCAAGATCGAGGTAGAACTCGATAACATGACGATAGAGATGAGTTAGAAACATTCCATTTAGAAGATTGGCTTTGGGAGTTTTTCTAGCACACTCAATCCATTTGATAAAGAAGTAGGCCAAATTGTATGGCTTTTCAACAGCAATACAATACAACATGTGAGCAAGGCGCGCCGGGAGATGGTCCCGGTGACCTCCGGTACCGAACGCATTCTGACGAATGAGTTCTTCCCAACGCTTCATGTGGGGGCCTAATTCCTTGAGGAGAATTTGGTATGAAGAGATTTGGACATTCTTGGATTTTATTTTTCGGGTTGTAGTGTCACGCTCTACACCAAGGACATGGCGAATTTTGTCGGGGTGAGGGATGACGGAGAGATATAGACCAAGGTTGGTCGACAACGATGTAGAGATTCGAGGTCCCACTCGTTTGTCAAAATGGCTTGACCTCTAAAAGGAATTTGGAGGATTTGACCGAGTTAGTCGAGAGTTAAGGTGATAAATTCATTTTGGATCATGAAGGAGATGGTGATGGCACCAAGATCATTGGTTTGAACCGCAACTTGGCTATAGAAATCAACTATGAAACGAGGAATGATGGGTTCATTGATTTCAAAGAGGCAATTAAAGATGATGCTTATAAACAAGCGATCAATGTAGTCGGATTGAGCAAAAGCTAGATCTACTACACGTCCCTCATGAACGTTTCTATCTTCAATTTGTCGATATATACGTCCAATGGAAGGAGATGCAGTAGGGAGTTGGGAAACTTTAGGAATGTAATTTTTAGTGTGGGAAAGATCTTCGGTAGTCGCTTTTGGCATTTTCACCTAAACACAACAACAATACAAAAGACCAAAATAAATATAAAGAAGAATAAAAATGTATATATTGTTACGACTATGTTGGAATGTAAACATACTTCGACTCTAAGACGATAATTCTAAGAAGTAGTTTACCATGTTCCTTATTTTTATTTCTAACTCGTTCTAGATATATTTTATTATGTTTAGCAAGTAGTTATGGATAAATCCAAACGCCCTTTTAAACATCTTAATATATAATGAAATTTACTAGATTTACTTTAGGTTGTATAACTAGCCATTTCTTACGAGTTTCTTATGCATGTGATTTGTTTTCGAAAAGGATGGTTTATGTTTTGACTCAAAAATGCCATTTTTCGTACTAAACCAAACGCTTCCTTAACTAGACACTTACACTACTAGTATGTCAATATATATATGAATTATACATCTTGACAAGTCCGAATTACTAGTTTTAGGTTTATAATCTTGACAACGTTTTATAAAAATTACAACGACTTAATTTCGACATTATTTGGACATAATCCAAACACCCTCTTATCGTTTACACAAAAAATTTTACTTAGTCGAAAAATATAGTTTCATGCTTTACAAGTTATAAAAACATAGTATGATTAGTTTTAACAAGTTTTTATAGCATTATTCAACAATGTGTTTACCAAAAATTTTGAAAAGGAGTGTATGAAATTTTTCAAAAATTTTCGACAAGAGGGTTTGTAATTATTAGTTTCTAGTGTTAATTAAGCATCCTAATCCTAAGGGAAGCATTTAGTTATGGAAATTTTAGACCCAATTCGAAAGAAATTATGAATTTGAAAAAATTATTAAAACATGCATAATCTTGAGTTTGACCAAATTAGATGGAATTAGATGAAATGTGTTATGAAAAACTTACAATATGTAATGGTGATTTTGTTAGATGAATTTGCCCTTTGCGAAATAACCCGAATTATGTGATTTGGAAGTGGTTTTTGATGTTTTGGGGTTTGGAATTTCGTCACAGCAGTAGCAGAACATGGGGGTAATGAGAAAGATGAGTGTTTGGCAAAAGAAATAAGAGGGAAAACGAATTGGAAGAATCAGATGGCCGGCCCCCTTAAACATTAAGGGGGCCGCCCTCCAAAACTTGATTTTTCGTGGTTTTGGTTTCTGGAAAGAACAAGAAAATATATATATATATATATATATATATATATATATATATATATATATATATATATATATATATATATATATATATATATATATATATATTAGATTTATATTTAATCAAAAATACGTTAGAGAGTATTCGCACGAAAGGAATTACTTGACACTTTTACTTGACATTTCGTCAATCAAAATTTCTTGATCATTTCGGATGAAATTTATCAAGTTGTCAAGTGGACGAGAGAGTTGTGGAAGGTTTATAAGTATATATATATATATATATATATATATATATATATATATATATACGTATATAGTATGGGCTTATAAGACGAGAATATAGGAGGGAGACGTATGCAACGGAAGATGGGAGTTTGTTTCATCCATAGATCTTTTGACTCATTTCTCTACATCAACATGAGTGTCGTTGAACATTGAAGTTCAAGAAGGCAAATGGGGGGAAAGAAAAGGTTCGTAAACGAACAATTTCTAGTTCTAGAAAGTCAACAAATGAGTTTTCCAGGTTATAAGATCCTAGATATAGCTAAGTATATATATATATATATATATATATATATATATATATATATATATATATATATATATATATATATATATATATATATATAAGTATATATATGTATAGATATAAAATCTAGAGGAAACTATAAGCCAAGCAAAATCACAAAAAAAAAAAAAAAAAAAAAAAAAAAAAAAAAAAAAAAAAAGAAAAAACTAGAGACTAAACTAAGCATGCATTTCTTGACAAGGAAATAAAAGGAAATGTGTACCTTTCGTCTTCAGTGCGTTTTTCTTCAAAGTCTTCAAGGAATTGTTTGAACAAGAGGTGACAACTAAAATTTCCAAGTGTGAATGGCGAATTTTCTACGTTGGTCCCCATTGTCTCATTTGATCAAAGTTATTTGATCCGAACATGTTTTGTATTTGACTTGGGTGCATATATGGTGGAAACATTCCCCACGGATGCGGATTGAAGTTCCACATTTGTTGATTATTGTTAAAGTTTCGTCTATTTTGGTTTGCTCTTGGTTGAGGTGTTTTAGATCTAGGGTAAGAGTTATTTGGTTTCCTAGGTGGTGGAGTTTTAGATCTTGTTTTAGGTTTAGACGATCCTACATCGGTCTTTAAAGATGGTTTATAAAACGGTTTTATTTCTCCATCACTAGCAAGAGGTATTTTCTTATCATTTATGAGTATATACTTAGGGTTAGATTTTGGAGGTTTTAGTTCCTTGAGTTCACTTTCAAATCTAACATTTTTAATTTCACTTGTTGAAGTTTCGGTTGAGTTAAATCCTAAACCGGTTTTATCTCCGGATACTCTTTGAATACTTATAATTTTACTAAGTGAGTTACTACTATTTTCAAATTTATCAAGTTTGCAAATTTCTTCCCTGAGTTTGTCGTTTTCACTTTTAAGCTCTTGACATGATTTACATTCTTCAAAAATTTCCTTACCTTTTTCAAGTTGATGTATTTTAATTTTTAGTTCTAGTACTTCATTTTCTAATTGGTTGTTTTTGCATTTTAGTGATTTGTTTTTAGCCATTACTTGTTGTCCTAGTTTGCATAATCTATTGTATTCACTATCTAAATCTTTTTCATCTAACGATAAATTTTCATGACTAAAGTATTCGGTTTCGGAAGGTACCTCACTTGATGTCTTTGCCATGAGACACTTCTCTTCCTTTGTTGTTTCTTTCTAATCTTCATCGCTATCACTCCAAGCTCCTCCAACAAATGCTTTTTGATTTTGATCTCTTGTCATCATTGGACATTTTCCAATGAGGTGATTCGGATCACCACACTTGAAACACTTTCTCTCATTCTTACTATACTTGTCATCATTATTCTTTTGAGGTGCTCTCCTTTCATCGTGTGGTTGTCTAACGAATCTTCCTCGCCTTTTGAAGAATTTCTTGAAATCTCTTACGGCCATGGCGTATTCCTCGTCATCACTTTAAGAAGATGAGCTATCTTCGTTACTAGATTCCTTTCTAGCTTTCAAGGCAATTGACTTGCTTTGCTCTCGTTTTCCTTTGACCATTTCGGAGTCCTTCTTTATAATTGCTTCGTAGACTTTCAAATTTCCAATTAATTCATTGAGTTGCAACGTTGACAAATTCTTTGATTCTTCAATAGCCATCACTTTAGCTCGCCATTTTGGGTGAAGAGCCCTAAGAAACTTCCTAACAAAATTCTTGCTAGAAAAATTCTCATCAAGTGCTTTTAAACTTGTGATGATAGTGTTAAATCTAGCGAAAGCATTATCAATTGATTCCTCTTCCGGAATCATGAATTGCTCATATTGTTGAACAAGTAGATCTATTTTATTATCTTTGACTTGATTATTACCTTGGTGAGTTATTAATAAAGAGTTCCAAATTTCTTTTGCGGTTTCACACATAAAGATCCTTTCGTACTCTTTACGTGGTAGCGCATTATAAATAACCATTTTTGCTTCATTATTTTTAGCAAGTTTTCTTTTTAAATCATCATTTGGTTTTTCAAAAGGTACGATTTCATCTTTCTTTGTTTCGGGGTTATTTTGAATAGGTAAAAAATCACCATTAGTAATAACATGCCAAAGATCTAGATCTTTTGATTTCACATAAGTTTCGAATCGATTTTTCCAATATAAAAATCCATCACTTTCAAATAGTGGTGGTCTTTGCATAAATTGTCCTTCTAAATATTTTTCAGATTCTAAAGATCGTTACAAGTTTTAAAATACAATATATTTTAAAGATCTTGCAAGACCTGGCTCTTGATACCAATTGTGGAAAAACTAGAAGGGGGGGTTGAATAGTTTTACGTCCGTTTTAAAATTTATAAAAACAAGTTTGTTTTAAAAAACTTCGATTCTAATTTATGTGATCTCAATACTTGCACTATATGAACAATTATATAATAACTAGCTAACTAAGCTAAAATTGTTTAAGTAAATAAGTAAGTAATGAAAAGAGTTGGAAAGATCAAACCACAACACAAGGATTTATAGTGGTTCGGCTACAAGGTCACCTTCCTTGTTCCTACTCCACTCCCCAAGTCACCTACTCAAAGAGTTTTCTTCACTATGTCAACAAACTCCCTGATGGCGGAGAAAACCTTACACACCAATGTACACACCACAACTTCGTCACAACTTCTACACAACTTCTTTACACCAATCTACTTCACACCTATTTTCTTCACACCAATCTTCTTCACACCAATCTACTTCACATATATCTTCTTCACAACTACACTACACTACTAAGCAACTTCTTCTCCCTATACAACTTCTATTTCTTCTAAACTACTTATTACAAGCACAACACAACTTCACAAATATTAAACACAATATACACAACTACTCTTCAATACTTCTTGAACTTAGTTGTAGAAGGAGTATTCTTCTTTTGCACTTTGGATGAGGATGGATGAGAAGGGATTGTATCACTTGAAACAAGGATTAGTATTCTAATGATCAAAGGGTTTTGAAAGATGTTTAAAGAGCTTTAAATATAAAATTTTTGTGCAAAAGGTGGGGAAAAATTCCAGATTTAAGGTGGTATTTATAGGAGAAAAATTCTGACAGATTCTGACACAGGAGCCTGGCCGGTCCCCTTAATTCATGGCCGGTCCCCTTAATTTTAAAGGGACCGCCTCTTATAATTGAGGGGGCCGCCCAGCTGTAACGGCCAAAAATTCTGTCATTTAGTGGGAAAAGTTTATTTGGTGAAAAACTAACTGATTTTGGTTAAAAATTTGAATTCATATATTTAGTATGATTAAAACTTTTTTTTTTTATTACCAAAAGTGTTTTTCAAAAATATATAATATGTTTATATAATTAAATAAACTTTGTATTAATTAATTAAATACCCCTTTGATCATGAGATGTATTGATGTGTGGGAATCGCAACAGGCTTTACCTCTCGAGGGATCTCGAGAAGCTTACAACCCTCACCAGGCAGTGTACCTGATCGTTGTAGTATAGTATAGTGACAAGTACAGGGGGATTGATCGTTCAGCTTAGGAATAGTGTCGCTAGGATTAGAAAGCCTAAATACTAGTTCTAAAGGTGAGGGATGATTATTTTTGTGTTTTTATATTTTATGGAAAGCTATTAAAATCTCGGGGTTTTAAGGATTTGGGCGGAATTAGTTGCTATTCAACTAACCCAATACTAAGATGCAATCAAAATAAAATACTAAAAATGAAAATAAACTAATTATACTAAGGTTGTGAGCAGTAATTGGAGAAAATGTGTTTACTTAGATTTCACTACTCCCTAGATATCTTTTACATGTTAATTACTTGTTATAATTGTATGGATGACGGATTGTATTCCTTAATACCATTCATGGGGTGGCATACATAACTCCCCAATTCTATGAGCTCTTATCTCCTCCTACACCATGCCCAGCACAACTATAGGGATTGTAAACAGTGGCTCATGCATTAAATACAACCAATAAAGACCTAGTACGCCTCGGTTCATGTTTCTTAAGACGTTCAAGCATGTTACCATTTGGAGATCTGCCAGTTTTCTTAAGCCTAACATATAAATCATTCATCCAAGACAAGAATAAACAAGTAATCAACACATAATCAATATCTAGGTTTCATTAGATCTAAGCAAACACAAAAGAGATCTAGCCTAGCATGATAGAATTAAGACAAGAACAAGATATAGACAACCAACACATAGACATATTGATTGAATTAGAAGAACACTTATCTTAATTAATCATGCAAGGTATCAAGAGGTTGGAACCCTTGAAAAACCTGTAAAGTTACACCAAAATCGTCTTTAGGGTTTCTCCCAAAACTTCTCTCTAAATGTGGAAAACTAGAAAACTATATATAGGAAAATAGGGATGACGGCGTCAAGAACAAAGGTGTGACGCCGTCATCTTGCCGCCAAATACTTCCTCGGACGGCCTTGATCTACTTCTGACGCTGTCAAGGCCTAGGCCGTCACAAAAATTACTCTTGAAGCCCTGTGTGTGACGCCGTCATCAACTACGGATTTTAATTCTTGGGGTTTTGACGCCGTCAGGAAAACTCTTGACGCCTTCATGAACTCTCGGATTTTATTATTGAGGTTTGACGCCGTCAGGGAATTACTCTTGACGCCGTCACCTACTGTTCCCAGCATGGAAAATTGAGACTTTGCCGTTTTCTTCACTTTTATGCTCCAAAAACGTCCAAAATGGCTTCTTTTCCAGAATTCACTCTCCAAGTACCTAAAATCACAAAAGGAACGATAGGGCAATATTTGATCAAATAAATTCGGATTCGGGCTTAAATGACCCCCTAAAAACGGACCATTTTTCGCCTCATCATATACCCTTACACTTGAGATTTGCTTGTCCTCAAGCAAATGCGCTTTTATTCTACTCAAAAGACAAGTTAGGGGTCATTTAACACTAATATAAAAGTAATTACAACAAATAATCGTTCCACTAAAGACCAATAGACAAGCACGGAGGTCATACACAAGCACCTCACAAATAGTGTTTAGATACTCACATCTCTCGGGTGTAATAAAGTAATATAATATTATGGAAATGGAAGATATCTCTCACTACCTGTCATAGCAAAATAGATTACCATAGGCTTGGGAAAGGATCAAATCTCCACCACATGGCGTAAGCACCTAGGATAAACTATCAAAGAGGTCTTTTAAAGGGTTGTAACGTTAGGTATAGGGATATGAATTACACGGTTTTGTTGGATAAAGGAAGTTTTACTAGTGGCGAGTTAACAATCTTGGTCAATTACATGTACAATATGGCGTTGCTAAGCCAAGACAAGACTCGACTTAAGCTAATAAATGAGAAATAACAAAAACATAAAATGAACATAGAATGAAACGGGATGGTAGTCCGTATGTTTTTTTTCTTTTTCCTTTTTCTTTTTTTTTTTTTTTTTTTTTCTGATTTTTCGATTTTTTTTTTTTTTTTTTTTTTTTTTTTTTTTTTTTTTTTCATACACTCTTACCCTACCATCCAAAATAATACATCATAGGGAGTGGGAATCCCCCTTACACTTGAATCTTTACATACTTTACAATTAACTAATCTAATGACTCGAATTAAGAAAATCAAAACACTTGGAGCACTTTTAAGATTAACGTACATATGGGGGTAATAAATGATGTTCTTCCCCATTACTCCATAAAATAAGTACTTACCCATGAGTCCCAATCGTCCCAAAACAATATGTACAAGGATATGACTCGACTTAGCAACCATGTAATCAATTAGAAAGTTAACTTAGGGTTTAACAAATAACAATAATGCACTAAAAATGAGTGCATACACGGAAGGCTAAGGCGATTTGGTTGTACATTTAAGTGGGGTGTAACAAATTCTTCCTTTAAGTAAAATGCTTAAAGTTAGAAACGAAAAGATAGGCTCGGAGGGGTGTACTAGGGGTTTCGTGTACTAAAAATGAGTACAACGCTAAGGGTGTGGGAAAAATTAGTTGACTTAACTAGTCAAGTGGTATGACTTAAATGGTCAAGTAATTATGATACGGGTTTAACACAAGGGTGATCCTAATGCCTCTTATCATGTAGTAAATCCTACCACACGAATGTAGTCTCACTAGCGGTCTTGGGATGCATCACTAACGCAAGTTCTAGAATCTAAATGCTACCGGTACACTTATAAGCACTAATAGTAAATGCTTTTCCTATCAAATCTAAAGGCGAACCTCACATATTTGGGTGGAAAATTTTTATGAATATACGGTTATGTGCTAGTCATACAATCTCCTATCCATGAGACGCTTGCTATGGCTAAAGTTTCACTCCTAAATCTTGTAAAAAAATTTAAATTTGGCGCTAAAATTACACTAACAAGTATTTCTCATAGTTTTATTACACATCTACCATTAAACAAAACAAACTCAAGCGAAAGTGCATATGTAAGGTATCATTTTTTTACCCTCCCCTTACACTTAAGATGAACATTGTCCTCAATGTTCAAGTAAAGAATGTAAAAGTGAAAAAGTAAAGAGAATGAAATCAAATACTCCCCTGATTCGCTCGGTATGGATAATAGGTGGCCAGGTTAAATCTTCCTCCAAGAAAATGAACAATCAAAGCTTCCCTTCCAGAATATAAATCATCTTCTTGTCATACATAACCTGTAAAACCTGACAAAATAGACAAGACAACCTCGCGTAAAATCGGCGGCATCCTATATAAGTTACTAAGTCCTAGAAAACAAAGTAAGATATAATTCTTGTGGAATGAAGTTTGCAGATCTCCTGGAGATTATAAAACTTAATAATTCACAAAAACCATAAGACTCCGTTAGAAAAACAAAACCGGTAAAATTTCCAGATTTTTACTCCTGACGCCGTCAAGAGTAATCCTCTGACGCCGTCAGAATGGACCTGCCGAAATTCTTATGTTAAGTTTCCGGAAAATTTCTGAAAAAACTTGGTCCTACTTCCTGGAAAATCCTGCAAAACTTCATTATGACTCAATACAAGCATTTGACTCTAACAAATACGAATATACATGTTCATTTAATATTGTGGAGAATCATGATCGGTTTATTTCTTAAAAACATATTTGGGGTTTCCCCTTACACTTATCTTTTGCAAAAATACTTTTAGGTTGGAGTTAAGACTAGGCCGAACAACATAGTAAAGTATTTCCACATTTTAATTAGAAACATGATCAACCAACAATAAAAATAAAACATGCATACGGAAGCAAATAACAATCAAACAAATAAAATCACACAAAGCATGGGTTGCCTCCCAAGAAGCGCTTTTCTTTATTTACGAGTCTTGTAGCTAGACTCAAGGTCATGGGTTAACGTGTATCGCTTATGCTCACATAACCAAGTGTGAGCCATCTAATAGTCGCCTCATCTTTCCTATAATCATCTCCTAACTCTAAGCATCCGCGATAGTATCTTTTATTCTTTTCATGAGTATACTTAAGTCCTCTTTTCTTATCATTCTCACTTAACATCTCTATAGGCGGATACCTACTACACTTTTCCATGGAGAAATCCTTGAACCTAGGGTGTGTGCGGGGCATTTGATAAACAAATTCTTCATCCCCATCCGAGAATGTAATTAACCCTTCTATGAGTTTTTTATCGAGGTTGGTCAACCGTTTGAAAGGTCTTCCAAACACAACTTGGGTCAATTTATCATCAATAAATTCTCCTAGATTCTCCATAACCATGAACTCAACAAGATAAACCAAACTTCCTACAAACACATGCAATGGTATTGCCCTAGCCACAATATTTTCCCCTTTGTATTCTAACTCATCCAGTATGATTTTATTATATTCATTGCGCAAGATTATGTTCATTGGGAGAGATGAGTTAAGATAGGCGTTAAAGCTCTTAAATCCGATCTTACAAGGAAATTGCATGTTAAACGAACTATCGCACTCAATCCTAGTTCTAGGGTCGACATACCTAAGAGGGTTTATTTCTTCTTCCATTCTATCCTCATTAATCACATCGCCATCATCAAGATCCTCATCGGAGTCTGAATAGTAAAAAGGACTAGCCCTACGATCATCATCATGATCAGACTCTTCTAGCTCAGAATTATTGTCAAAGTGGTGGTTGGGTGAGAAGTTAGGTGGGTTCTCATTTTCTGCTAAAGGAAGTGGGGCGGGCATTTGGAAAATCCTATGACGAAAAACACAAATAACAGGAATCAAACGATCAATGTTATTGTTATCCATCGAAATAGTTTACGAACAAAGGACACAAAGAAATAAGATAGACTAAAGAAAACCTAAAAATAAAAATAAAATCTTACTAGAAAGGAATCTAGCAAGTAGACCTAATAAAAAGAAATCCTAACCTAGACAATAACTATTCCCCGGGCTGCGGCGCCAAAAACTTGATGCGTGGGAATCGCAACAGGCTTTACCTCTCGAGGGATCTCGAGAAGCTTACAACCCCCACCAGGCAGTGTACCTGATCGTTGTAGTATAGTATAGCGACAAGTACCAGGGGATTGATCGTTCAGCTTAGGAATAGTGTCGCTAGGATTAGAAAGCCTAAATACTAGTTCTAAAGGTGAGGGATGATTATTTTTGTGTTTTAATATTTTATGGAAAGCAATTAAAATCTCGGGGTTTTAAGGATTTGGGCGGAATTAGTTGCTATTCAACTAACCCAATACTAAGATGCAATCAAAATAAAATACTAAAAATGAAAATAAACTAATTATACTAAGGTTGTGAGCAGTAATTGGAGAAAATGTGTTTACTTAGATTTCACTACTCCCTAGATATCTTTTACATGTTAATTACTTGTTATAATTGCATGGATGACGGATTGTATTCCTTAATACCATTCATGGGGTGGCATACATAACTCCCCAATTCTATGAGCTCTTATCTCCTCCTACACCATGCCCAGCACAACTATAGGGATTGTAAAGAGTGGCTCATGCATTAAATACAACCAATAAAGACCTAGTACGCCTCGGTTCATGTTTCTTAAGACGTTCAAGCATGTTACCATTTGGAGATCTGCCAGTTTTCTTAAGCCTAACATATAAATCATTCATCCAAGACAAGAATAAACAAGTAATCAACACATAATCAATATCTAGGTTTCATTAGATCTAAGCAAACACAAAAGAGATCTAGCCTAGCATGATAGAATTAAGACAAGAACAAGATATAGAAAACCAACACATAGACATATTGATGGAATTAGAAGAACACTTATCTTGATTCATCATGCAAGGTATCAAGGGGTTGGAACCCTTGAAAAACCTGTAAAGTTACACCAAAATCGTCTTTAGGGTTTCTCCCAAAACTTCTCTCTAAATGTGAAAAACTAGAAAACTATATATAGGAAAATAGGGATGACGGCGTCAAGAACAAAGGTGTGACGCCGTCATCTCGCCGCCAAATACTTCCTCGGACGGCCTTGATCTACTTCTGACGCCGTCAAGGCCTAGGCCATCAAAAAAATTACTCTTGACGCCCTGTGTGTGACGCCGTCATCAACTACGGATTTTAATTCTTGGGGTTTTGACGCCGTCAGGAAAACTCTTGATGCCTTCATGAACTCTCGGATTTTATTATTGAGGTTTGACGCCGTCAGGGAATTACTCTTGACGCCGTCACCTACTGTTCCCAGCATGGAAAATTGAGACTTTGCCGTTTTCTTCACTTTTATGCTCCAAAAACGTCTAAAATGGCTTCTTTTCCAGAATTCACTCTCCAAGTACCTAAAATCACAAAAGGAACGATTTAGGGCAATATTTGATCAAATAAATTTGGATTCAGGCTTAAATGACCCCCTAAAAACGGACCATTTTTTGCCTCATCATGTATTAAGCACTTGTTTATTCATACCTTAAGTGATTAAGTTGGATATAATGATATAAACTAGCTCAATACTTGTTTACGTAGTAATCTTACGTTTGATGATTTTATATTTTGTGATCGTCAAAACATAGAGATATCAAAAAATATAAATAACGTTTTTATGCATTATTTATGTCAACACGTAGAGAGACTTCTTAAGCTTGTAGACATGATTAGGACGTTCTGGATCAACAAATCCTTCAGGTTGATTGACATAAACCACTTCACGGAGTTGACCATTCAGAAATGCCGTTTTCATGTCCATTTGATAAACAACCATATTCCGATGAGCAGCATATGCTAAAAAGATCCGTACAGCTTCAAGTCTAGCTACAGGAGCAAATGATTCTTCAAAATCGATTCCTTCTTCTTGAGAGTATCCTTTTGCTACCAAGCGTGATTTGTTGCATATGACAGTTCCTTCTACATCCAGTTTGTTTTTCCAGATCCATTTTAAGCCAATGACAATGACTCTTTCAGGTTTTTCAACCATTTCCCAAACTTCCAATCTTTGAAATGATTCAAATTCCTCTTGCATAGACTCAATCCAGTTTTCGTAAGTCATAGCTTCTTTGACGTTCTTTGGCACAGTTTCACATACTGTGAGTGCGTATATGCAAGTTTCACCATCTGTGTGAAGTCGTTGTCTTGTCATAATAGGTGCATCTGGGTGGCCAATAATTTAAACTAAGGGGTGATCTCTAGTCCATTTGTATGTCGAAGGGTGAAGTTGATAAGTATCTCGCAAGTGAGCAGGATCCAAATTGCGTGTAGATGACTCAGTAATGTCAGGGACATTTGGGGCTGGTGCAAATGGGTTAATGAACGGTTCTGGGTCACACTCTGTGGTTTGAGGAACTGATATAGGTATGGAGTCTCCAGCTGATTGTCATGAGTTGGATCCGGTTTGTGTTGTAGTTGTTGGGGATACAATTGGAGGACCGTCTCTTTCAACAGTTGTTGTTGTTTGTTGAGGTGTATCAGGTACTTGATGTTGATCAAGATGTGTAGCGGAATTTGGTGAGGCCTTTGATGGACGGTTATCAATCGTATCATCAAACAATGGAGCAAACAGGGTTTCCACTTCTTTACGGGAGAGTGACAATGGTTCAGCCGAAGATTCTGGAAAGTTAAGATGGTTGGATGCAGGTCCTAAGCTGTTTTGCTCAGAAGCCATTTGAGTGAGTTCATCGAAATTAACATGAATAGTCTCGAATTTCTCTTGTACGACGATTCCATATCTGAAAGCCTTTTGAATTTTCACAGTATCCAACAAATATTCCAATGTCAGCCTTTGCTTTAAGTTCACCTAGATCATCACGATCATTAACTGGATAACATAGAGCTCTAAATACATGAAAGTAATTGATGTTCGGTTTCCTTTTGTGAACAATCTTATAAGGGGTTTTGTGATGGCTTTTTGTGATCATACAACGGTTTTGAGTGTAACATGCGGTTGAAACAGCTTCCGCCCATAAGTAATCCGGTAATTGAGCATTGATTAACATCATTCGTGTAGCTTCCACTAACGTTTTGTTGCGTCTTTCGACTACTCCATTCTGTTCGGGTGTTCGTGGAATGGATGTTTGATGTTCAATTCCCACTTTCTCAAAATACGACCTTAGAGTCTGATTCTTAAATTATGTGCCAGTGTTAGTTCTAACAATTCTGACTGTGTTGCACAGCTGAACTTGTATTTTGGTGAGAAAGGTGATGATCATTTGAGGAGCTTGATCTTTACTTCGAAGAAAATAAACCCAAGTCCAACGGGAGTAATCATCAACAATTACTAAAATGTATCGTTTACCGTTGATACTTTGAATACGCATTGGACCACATAAATCCATATGAAGCAGATGTAGAACATGATTAGTACTGTGTTCAGGTTTTGAAGGAAAATGAGCACGGGTACTTTTTCCTTGTTCACAGGCTGGACATAAGTGATCTTTGGCATAACGGAATCTTGGAAAGCCTTCAACCAATTTGTGACGAGCGATTTCAGTCATCGTTTTGAAATTCAAGTGAGAAAGGCGTTTGTGCCATAACCATGATTTAGTCGTTTCAGCTTTGGATAGAAGATAAATTGAAGATGAAGCGATCATGTCAGACATTGAAATTGTGTAGAGGTTAGTGCCACGCTTGCCTGACATCAGATCATTTCCTTGTAGATCACGAACAAAACAAGTTTTCTCTCGAAATGCTACTTCTAAATCTCCATCACAAAATTGACCGACTGAAAAGAGGTTGTGACCCAAGCCTTCAACATAGTATACTCTACTAATTTCAATATTCCCATTCACATAGTCACCGTAACCCATGATTAAAGCGTATTGATCATTCCCGAATCTGACATTTTTGATAAACTTTGAAACAAAGTTGGCTAACAGTTTGAGGTTGCCTGTCATGTGATGGGTGCAACCGCTATCAACAATCCAGAGAACAATCTGAACCACCTGCATCACAAGGAGATGACAAGGATGGAACAGAAGTAAGGGTGGAACCCGAAGAAATGGTGGGTTCCTGTTGGTTAGAAGCACAAATATTTAACAGTTTAGGAATCCATTTAAAGTTTGGTTTGTATTGTAACCAATGTTGCCAGTTCCAACTAGTTTTTGCTTTATTTTTGGTAAATTCACTAGCTTTTGGCTTGTTCCTAGATGTGTTGATTTCTGCTATGGGGGTGACTACAACATCATTCAAAATAGTAGTTGGCGGTTTTCCTAAGGTAGACTTAGAGGCAGTAGTGGGCCTAGAAGGAATGCCTGATCTACGTTTCTTGTGACGATTTAAGAGATTATTAGCTACACATTTAGTATGATCACCAGATAACGCACTTTGACGACAAGACACACAAGATGCATTAATATTCAAAACATTCAAAGGTTCATCATTCGTTACATTAAGATTTTGATTACAATTTGCCAGATTAGAATCTAAATCAGATGCAACATGAGTTTTATTCAAGTTCCTAAGGTGAGCTTCTACTTCTTGCGCTTCTAGTGTTCCTCTTCTACGTTGCCAGAGCCTAGTCTTTCTAGTCTTCTTAATGCTTTTTGTCTTTGGTCTGCTAACGCTCTTAGGGGAAACTAGTCCTGTAGAAGTGGAAGAGCTAACATTAGAACTCTGAGCATTATTACCCTTATCTGTTTTGTCTATTTGAAACATTCTTGGTGTTATCACTGTGTTGTCAACAAACTTTCCTTTTTGTAGTATCTGAATTTTCTCTTTCAAATCAATGATGATGTGATTCTTATCTTGAATTAGAGACTCAAGTTTTCTATTGCAAAGTGCAATATCATTCCGGTTTTTTTCCCATTCAACATTGTCAATTTGCAATTTTTGAATTTCCGTTTCATATTGAAGACATTTATTTTTGAAAGACTCATTGTTTTTGCAAATCTGACAAGATTTTGAAACATTGTGACTTTGAAGTTGCAATTCCAGTTCAAGACTTTGAGCTTGACACCATTCAAGCCTTTGTTTGAGTTGACAAATTTCTTTTGAAAATTGTTGTCTCACATCATCATTGTTTTCCTTCATATTATCATTTTCTTGTTTTAATTTCTCAATTTCCTTGTTTAGCAAATTATTATCAACACAGAGATCATCCACAAGCATAGAAGTACCAGATTTATAGAGATCATTCATGATAATAGACACAATATCAACTTCAAGAACTTTTTCCAAGAGTCGACCAGAATCTGTTTTCAAAAATCTGTTTTTACGTTGGTGAACCAAAATTGCATTTTCATTTAAAGTGAAAACGTTTATCATTTATTTAACTTCTTTTTGGAGTTCCTGTTCCCAACGAGTAGCATAATGATGCAAATTTTGAACTAAAGTCAGAAGTTTTTTTTGAAAAATTTCTCTCTTTTCGCGCTCGTAAGCTGATTGAAAAGTAGCAATATTTCTGAATTATGTTCAATTACGTCTTCCAAATTTTCGATGCCTTTCATGAAAGTTTTAAAATATTCTAAGACTCGACAACGTGTTGGTAAAGGTGTCACAGTACCAGAAGATGGTAATGGTCCATTTACTTGTGCCACGGGTTTGACAGGAGCCCCATTGGAAGATGAGACATATGACTCAGTTACATACCATGATTTCTCAAGTATTTCTCTTGATGGAACAAAAGATTTTGAAATATGAGGAACTTTTGAGTAATCATATGGTTTGCAATATTCAATTTGACTCATTTTTGATCGACTCTTTTCTTAAAGTTCTTCTTCTTCCTCAGTATTATATACAACAACACGCACAATATTATTATCAAGCAATTGGTCCATACTATAAAGCTTAGGAATTGTTTTGAACTCAGTGTGAAGAAAAGTTGATCTGTAATCGCCAATGGCAAAACCTTTATCGGGTCTTGGTTTTAAAGTAAATTTTTGAATCGTTGTTACATATTCTCTATGTTTGTAAACGATATTTTGAAATTCTTTTATTTGACGTTCGAGAGTGAGATTTTCTTCAATTAAAGAATTTCATTTTTCCCTTTTTCGCACTTTGTTTTCATAAAATTCCTGTTTGCATTTTGACAACTCTGTTTGTGTTTTTGAAAGTTCCATTTGAAGTTGTGCAACTTGTTTTTTAAGATCATTTTTGTCATTTTCCAGTTTGGAAACCAATTTTCCATTTGACTCAATTAACTCATGCATTTTCTTTTGAAGATTTTGTTCTTTGACATACGATTCCTGAAATGACTTTTCAAAGCACTTTTCACGTTTAACTTCATTTTGAAAATGTGAAAGTTGTATTTTATAACACTCAATGTCCTTTTTCAAAACTGCATTTGTTTCTTTCACAACTTTATTTTGCTCATTCTTTTTCTGAGTAATTAGAATTTGTGTTTGAAGTTGTTTGGCCATGACAATATAGTCAGGATCTGGATCAGATGAAGGTTCATGTTGTTCAACATGATCATGTTTGTCTTTTTCAATAATATCATCAAATGAAACGACAGTGTCATCATCAAATATAACAACTGTGTTTGTTTGTTCATCCTCTTGAGAAGAGAAAAATGATTCGGATGGAACAACTTGCGCCTTATCTGATTTAGAAGCAGAGGGTGATGCATTTTCTTGTATTAAGTACGTGTTTAGGTCATGTACCTGAGACAAACCATCAGTGTCATACACTAGGCCTGAATCATTCAACTGGAGTTCCTGCATGTTTGCCATAAGCATCACAGCTGCATTGGCTTCAAGATCTTCCATATCATCATCATTGTAAGCATTGGCAATGAAACTATTCTCTTGTTTAGTGAAAGTTCCTTCCTTTTCATCTTTGAGAGCCATTAGTAATGCTTTCTTGTGAAACTTACTGCCCCGAGTTCTTGGTTTTGGACATGCTGTTGCAATATGACCTTTTTCATTGCAGTTGTAGCACCACACTGCATTCCCAGATTCTGTATTACCATTTGCAGCATTGTCATTTCTTCTCTGAGGAGCACCTAAATTGTTTCTGAATCCCCCATTGTTGTTAAACCTTTGTCCATACCCAGAATTTCCTGAATACCCTCCTAAACCTGATCGTCCAAAGTTACGGTTCTGAATCTCAACCCGACCATCTTGAATGACAGCTTGATTCCTTGTATTTGATGAAGAACGAAGACGGTTGTTAGTCTTGTTTGAGAATTTGCTGAAAGCACGAGCAATAAGAGCAAGTCCCTGATTCAACGTATTGATATCTTCATCATCTTCTATGTAATTTGAGTAGTACATGCTATCATGGTTGTCATATGGAGCAAGTTGAGGAGAAGCCTGTTGCGAGGATGATTCATATGGGACCATTTGGTGTGAGGTTGCAGGTTGTGGGTAACTGAAATAATTCTTTTCCTGAACATAAGCGTGATTAGACATTGGAGGTTGTGCAGCATGAGATTGAGCAACGAGTGCTAGTGGATTTGAAGTTGGTGGTGGTGTATATCCTCCTCGTGTAGCTCAATCTTTTTCAACTTCAGATTCATGGTGCTTGAGATAGTCATACAACAAACCATATGGAGCATCATGAAGATTCTTTGCTTGTCTCACAAATGTCACATACTTTTGCCAATCATAACCCAGACTACTGACAAATTTCGTATTGACTGCGATCCTTGGAAGGTGTACTTCATGTCTTTCTAAGTCATTGACGACATTGGTGAAACGATGATAGTAAGATTCAAGTGATTCCCTTGGTTCGATCTTGAAGTTAGTGTATTCCATGTAAAGTTTAGATTCCATATCTTCTTTGTTCAGTTGTGTGCCTTCCATAAGTAGATGAACGTGTTCCCACATTACTTTAGCTGTTTTCTGAGCATCAACACTTCTGAATATTGGATTTGGGATTCCCTGAAGTATGTAGGCCATAGCATACTCATCTGCTTCACGATGAAGATGTTGTTCAGTAGTGAGTGCAGACTTAGGAACTGGTACAGCAGTTGGAGCTACTGGAGGATTAGCAGCTGGGTCACCTCCAACGAAGTTAATAGGCCACTGAAATGGTCCTTCAAGGATAACTTGTTTCATGTACTTACCATTGGGTTTCTTGAGTTTGATAAACCTTAAGAATCGACTTGGCCACTGAACATAATTGCCAGGTGTGAGCATTGGTGGAGTGTCAATAGATCCTGCCTCATGTCGGGATTGTTGAGTTGAGATTACTTCACACATCCTGTCAAACCAGTGTGTCTATTTGGATGGAAGTTGGCTTTGTTGTTGTGGCATTGGATAGGATTGTTATAGTGGAACCATCTGATGTTGTTGCATGAGAAGATGTTGTTGTAAGTAAGCCGGTTGTTGATGATACTGTGGTGGTTGTTGATACTGTTGCTGTTGCTGATGAAATTGATGATGATACTGCTGATTCTGATGTTCCTGAGGATGATTAAAGTTGTAGTACGGTGGTTGAGACATAATGAGCACTTGTGTGAAAATGGATCTTATAGAAGGTATAGGTTGAGCCAATTCTCGAAAACTTGCACAAATATGTGTTCTCGAAACTTTGTCAGAAAACAGTTCTCGAAACTTTTAAGATTTAGAGATTGCGAAACTTTGTAAACTCGAAACCGTGTTTTCGAAAATTTGGTGATTTCAAAACTTTGTTTTCTTGAAACTTTTGTTAATTGCGAAACCTTAGAAACAATTTTCGAAAGAATGACAAACTTTCGAGATCCTGAAACTTTTTTCGAAAAAAGAGTGTTTTCGAAAAAATGTCAAGGTTTTCGAAAATCCAACTTATCAAAGAAATTTTGAGATTATACAATTTCAAAATTTAGCCAAAAGTCAAAGTATTTTCTTTCTTATACAAAAGAGAAAACACTGAGTAACCAACTGTGAACACTAAAGGAGCCGCGACTTGTGTTCTCGAAACTTAGGCAGAGTGTGATTTCGAAACTTGGTAAAAGATGTTTTCAAAAAATAGGCAGTTTTTTGTTTTAGTTAAAAGCAATCCAAAAACATGTTTTTAATCCAAGATTCTTGTACAACTATCCGTAAAATGATGAGATCTTAAAGAAAGTTGCAAACTTTAACCACTTTTCAAAAATTTGAGAGATCTTGAAAAATAGTACAATTTACGAAACTTTAGATTATGAAGAAAAAATTGAAACTTTTTTGTTTGTAATGATTTTTAACACAAGTTTGTAAGCAAAGATGTGATAGAAATCAAGAAACAAGCAAGAAAGTACAAAGATTTCAAAATAACAATTAATACAAAATGGTTTTTGGATCGAGTTTTATGAAAAACAAAATACTACACCTTCTTATGGCGAATGATACCACTTGTTAGGTACCCATATTGATTACACACAAGCAAGAATGAGATAGATATAAGGATTTGGGTGATTATGAGAATGAGAGAAATATAAGTGCAATAGTTTTCTTAAGATATCAAATAACCAACCAAATAGAAATGTGTACATAAGGTCCTATTTATAGGAGAGGATGCTAGGGTAACACTCCTAGCTCCCTCCTTTCTACAATTCGTGGGCCTAGAGGCCTTGTGGGCTTTTCACAAGCCTTTAACACATTAAACATAACTAAATCTAAGTAACTAATAACTAAGCAACCTAACGTTTATTACAAATGACCGAGACTTGATAAAATAGTAAACACTTCGTTCCCAACAGTGTGTAAGCCATACTTGGATAAGTTCGTGATAATATTAATCGACGAAATTTTAATCTACTCGAAGAGTATTCGAGTAAAGAGGAGCACGAAGAACATCTAAGACTAATATTGGAATTACTAAGGCAGGAGAAGCTTTGCGCCAAATTCTCGAAGGGTGAGTTTTGGATCCCAATAGTGAAATTCTTAGGTCACATGATTGATAGTCAAGGAGTTCACGTGGATCCTACTAAGATTGAGGCTATTAGGGAATGGGCCACCCTGAAAACCCCATCTGAAGTTCGTCAATTCTTAGACATAGCCGGCTATTACCGGAGATTCATCGAGGGATTCTCTAAAATAGCCAAGCTGCTAACTAAATTGACTCAGAAAGGCGTCAAGTACGAATGGGGAGATAAGGAAGAAGAAGCGTTTCAACTGTTGAAGGAGAAGTTGTGTAGCGCACCTATTTTAGCCTTGCCAGAAGGTAGCGAGGACTTTGTTGTGTATTGCGACGCTTCGCATAAGGGGTTAGGATCTATCTTAATGCAACAAGAGAAGGTAATAGGCTATGCTTCCCGACAGCTCAAGAAGCATGAGAAGAACTATACCACACATGATTTGGAGTTGGGCGCTATAGTGTTTGAACTACGGATATGGAGACACTATCTCAGATCCTAGAAGCGCAAGTTGAGGCATTAAAGGATGAAAACCGACCCACTGAGAACATCTATGGGATGGCGGAAAGCAATAACGGCTTCGTAAAGCGTTCCAATGGAACATTATGCTTTGGGGACAGAAGTTAGGTACCGCTCTCTGGAGGAATTCGTGAGATGATTATACATGAGTCGCATAAATCAAAGTATTTCGTTCACCCTAGATCTGATAAGATGTATCACGACCTGAAGAAGCTGTATTGGTGGCCAAATATGAAGGCCGACATAGCTCTATACGTCAGCAAGTGCTTGACATGTTCCAAAATAAAGGCCGAGCACCAGAAACCATCAGGATTATTGATACAACCTGAACTCCCTGTGTGGAAATGGGAGCGAATCACCATGGATTTCATCACCAAATTACCAAGAACAGCTAGCGGGTGTGACGCTATCTGAGTAATTGTGGATCGATTAACTAAGTCTGCTCATTTTCTAGCTATCAGTGAACGATAGTATCGACAAACTCGCTCGGTTGTATGTGAAAGAGATTGTTTCTAGGCATAGAGTGCCTGTGTCTATTATCTCGGATCGAGACAGCTGTTTTATGTCCAATTTTTGGCAGTCACTTCAGACAGCCATGGGGACAAATCTGCACATGAGTACGGCTTATCATCGCCAAATAGATGGTCAAAGTGAGAGGACCATTCAAACGTTGGAGGATATGCTTAGAGCCTGCATTATTGATTTCGGCAAAGGCTGGGAGAAGTACTTACCTTTGGCCGAATTTTCCTATAACAATAGTTATCATGCCAGCATTAAGGCCGCACCATTTGAGGCATTGTATGGCCGAAAATGCCGTTCTCCAGTCTGTTGGGCTGAAGTTGGTGATAGCCAACTTACAGGCCGCGAACTCGTTCTAGAGACTACTGAGAAGGTAGTTCAAATCTGTGATCATTTGCAAGCTACATGTGACAGACATAAGAACTATGCCGATAGAAGATGTAAGCCTCTCGAGTTTCAAGTGGGAGATCAGGTGATGTTAAAGGTTTCCCCTTGGAAGGGAGTGATACGTTTCGGCAAGCGTGGAAAGCTCAACCCGCGATATATCGGACCATTCCAGATTTTGTATAGAATTGGACAGGTAGCCTACCATCTCGAGCTGCCATCAGAATTGAGCAACGTACACAATGTGTTTCACGTAAGCAATTTGAAGAGATGTCTTTCGGATTAGACTCCAGTTATATCGATGAGAGAGATTCCATGTGGATGAGAGTCTGAATTTCGTTGAGGAACCTATTGAGATTGTTGAGCGTGATATCAAGAGGCTGAGACGTAGCCGTATTCCGATTGTGAAAGTTCGTTGGAACTCGCGACATGAACCAGAAATCATGTGGGAACATGAAGATGAGTTTTTGAGGAAATATCCTAAATTCCTTAAGTCCTTATCGAGTAACTCGAAAGGAAACCCGGACGGGTTTCTTCTAAGGCTGGGAGGCTGTAACAACTGGTACAATTCGGGAGCCCTTTTCAAAGTACCGCATTACGTTTTTAAATGAATTTATAATTATTTTAAACATGTTCACGGTTATTGAGAAAGTTTATGGTTTGGTTATGAGAGATCGGAAAATTATTTTATTTTGGTTGACTATTTTTACGATTAAGTTAGTACGGCAATACATGTCGTGGCACAATAGACCAAATAGAACATATAATAATGAAAATGGTTATTGGGAATTAAATATACGGGTCTTGATAATCAATATTTATGGAGAAACCATTTTAAAAATAATGGTAGATGTTTTTAAGAATCGGGAGTAATATATTTTGTGATTTACGAGTCCCGTTTTAGTTTAGTGAAAAATATTAATAGATTGTCGGGATTGGTCCTTGAGGGGGCATAACGGTTTATTAGAGGTCCAATGTGTGGAGAGTATATAATGGATAATAATAACCCATTTAGGGCTACTTCTCCCTCTTCTTCTTCTTTGAGCCATCACCCACACAACACCCACACTCCCTCACCACCTTTGACCGTCCACCACGACCACACCGTCGACCACCACTACTCACCACCACCTCCATCTTAACCTCCATCTTATCCTATTTCTAGTGGTGTAATTCACGCGCTTCCAAACAACCCTAAACACCACGTATCTTGATCATTCGAGCATCAAACCACCACCATCTTCGTTCCTTTTTGTTGATCCATGAGATTTGAAATCCAAGAAGGTGAGTAGCATCGAGTTTGCTCCGTGTGTGCCCATGGTGATGTGTGTAAAAATCCATGAAAACATAGATGAATTTAATGGGTTTTGGTTTATTCTTGTAGAAAAAAGTTGGGAAAATGATTTTTATTAATAAAAATTAAGGTTGGTATTGTGTTTTGGTGATGAGGTCGCGTGTTGGTTCGAACCGTGAGCCTAGGCTCACGGCCGAGAGTCTTGTGGTCATGGGTAACTTTGTTGTCGAGTCGTATTGTTGTTATTAATGTGTTTTTTTTTCTTGGTTAGTTTAATTAATTCTTGATTTTGGGATTGATTGATGATCGGAAATTGTTGTTGAAGAGTGTTGTTGCTGATGTGGAATCCAGCAGAGTGCCATGAATTTTTATGGTTGCTCGAATTTGGCCAAGCCGAGACCCTTTGGTCTCGGCATCAAGTGTTATTATTGTTGTTATTTAGTTAAGAAAATGGAACCTTGGCCGATTGGTATTGAGGTTCGTTTGGTTTGGTAACTTGAGCCGAGAAGGTCAGCCAAGACCTTTGGGTCTCGGCAAGTGGTATTTTCGTTTATTGTTGGTATTATGATGATTTAGAAATAGTTGATGGAGTTTATGTCAGAACATACCGTAGACGGACGTTGTTGTAGAAGTTTTGGTTAAAGCGATGACTATATTATTTGATTTGGACGTTGGATATATTATTGGTTGAGCACGTCGAAAGTTACCGGAACTTAATAGTTTCGTGTAGCTTAGACAAGCCAAAAGAGACTTATGATTGTTATATTAGACTTTGAGTTGACTCATTAACCC
Source organism: Artemisia argyi (assembly GCA_030686995.1). Classification (NCBI taxonomy): domain Eukaryota; kingdom Viridiplantae; phylum Streptophyta; class Magnoliopsida; order Asterales; family Asteraceae; genus Artemisia; species Artemisia argyi. The sequence goes on from CM060697.1 coordinate 69,810,172, forward strand.
GAGAATAAATGTGAACTCGAGAGAGGACGTAACTCGAAAATGATTATTATTGGATAATAAAAATGTTATATACATACATACATGCATGCATGCATGCATGCATACATGCATACATACATACATATATATGTATATCTATATATATATATATATATATATATATATATATATATATATATATATATATATATATGTATATATATATATATATATATATATATATATATATATATATATGTATGTATGTATGTATGTATGTATGTATGTATATATATATATATATATATATATATATATATATATATATATATATATATATATATATACACTAGGCTTCAAAGCCCGCCCAATGGGCGGGCATGCCTTATAATTATCGTTGTATGATATTAGTTAACGTAAAATAATATATATATATATATATATATATATATATATATATATATATATATATATATATATATATATATATATATATATATATATAGCTTTCAAAGCCTGTCCGATGGGCGGTCATGACTTATAATTTTTCTTTTTATGGTGTTACTTAACGGAATTTCATTTTTAAAATGGGTGCTTAATTATTATTTTGATGGTATTAGTTAATGGGGGATTTTGAACAATTCTTAATTGTGTTAATATTTTTATTTAGTGACTTGTGATTATTAGTTGAGTGTATTACCTTATGAATAGCAAGATATATATTTATATGTACGAAAGTACGAAACCACATATAGTTGTCTGTGTGAGAAAACAGGCCTCTATAAAAACAACCCAACTTTTGGCAAAGCTTTCTTTAAATTTTATTATTGTCATTGTAAAATAGACTTGAGTAAAGGAATTGCCTGTTGTAAGTTTAAACGACATCTTACTGTCTGACGGGCTAATGATCATACGACTTATAATTATTGTTAACATATTTTATTATTGCGAAAGAAGGGGTAATAGTAAAGGGTTTTTTCTTAAAAAATTATATAACACACCTGTGCATACCATTAGACCGGTAAAAATTTCAGACTTTGAAGTTATTATCTTTATTTCTGGGAAGCCTTGTCTCTGACTAAATTACCATTGAGTTCCTTGCATAGCTTTTGTAGGCAAGCACTCATCAACAGTAGGAAACTATCTTACTTTTCACCACTAAGTCACTCATATTCCATAGTAACCTAGTCACTCATGTCCTTGTTGGTCAGCCAAGTATCGAGGGGTCCAACCATGATGATCTTGTTGGTCATTTGCAATCAAATATGTGCATACCAAAGAAGTTCTTCCATTGTTGTCCTACTCATTTGGATCAAGATCTTTCTTTAAAAGTTTGTGCAACAAATAATCATTTTGCTCAAAGTGTAGCAAACCACATACTAAGGGGCAAGTCCATCCTAGAAAAACGAATTGCAGTACTTCTATTTCCCGATGCTACAGACCTCTGAAAATTCAAAGTTTTGGCTCTCATTAGATGATCATAAATCAACAGATAACAGTAGCTTAGAAAATGTTTCACCATCAATGGCGTATTTCAAGAAAATTTACCTTGATTTCAGTAACTCTAATGGTAATATCAGATTCAATTGACCAATATAGGCTAGAGGTGGCAACCTTGACCCATATAGGGGCTATTTATTTTATTTGACGGCTTAGCTAATTGAAAATTTGTAAAGTCAATCAAATGAATTAAAACAAACACCCTCTTTTACTATTAATTGGGTCGATGTGGGTTACATATAGGCTAAACTAATGGGTTAAGAAAAAGAGTTTAACTGAAAAGGAAATAGGTCGACCGGGATTAGTCAGGTTAAAAGTCATATGAAGAAGTGTTTTCAAACAAATTAAACCTCCTCAATTGGTTTTATTAAATAGGAACCAAAACATTATATAGTTAAAATAGGTGCATTTTCTCAAATGCATGCCCACAATTAAATTTACTCATCTGAATGCCCATGTATTCTTTAGTCTTTTGCATGCATAAACTACCAATCTTCAATGCTGCACATATAAAACAATCATCACATTTCTTTTCAGCAACTTTTAAAATATCATCTCATTATATATAACAGCAAACATTATGCTTAAGTTGATTTACTGATTTATTATTTCGATACTCTGAGTCTTAATCATTTACTTCATGTGAGAAAAAAATGAAAATGTGACCCAAAAGATAGAGAATAAATACTTGTATAAACCAATGAAGAGTAAAAAGAGGACTATTCCATGATAGCATCATGGTTACCACATAAATGGCCAAGGTAGAGAGAATTTGCTTCCGGAAGATAACAGGGTTTATCCAAATCACTTGTAAGTCGGGTGGTTGTTTAAGAGCAGACACTTCCACTTTAACTGGATTAGGTACCGGTTCCGGCGGATGTGGAGGAGATTCTGAGGGTTTATTTGGGGCCTCCTCTACTTCACTGTATTTTGTTTCCAGAATTTCTTTCGGTTTCCTGGTTTGTTGGGAACACATAAATAAGCACAACGACCAACTTTGAAGGTATATAAACAAAAAAAGAGAAACAAAATCAGATTCGTATGAAAGTTAGAAGCAGGAGGAGCTCTTCTCACATATTCTTCCATAAGTCACCATCTTCAACATTCCTTCTGGATATACATATAGCAAATCCATTGCAGTCTGCATATATAATACACAGGCCGTTAATTCACATAAATTATTCATAAAAATCAAATAAAGCGGGTGTATGAAGGATATTATACAGTTTCTCCTATCAGAACACTGTTCTTAACTGCAGTTCTGAGAAAATAACTCTTTTGTGTAGTGAACTGATCCAAACACCACTTTATTTACATTTTAGTCTACAAAAGGAAAAAACCTTGTAAGTTATAATATACTAATGTTATAATATAAATGGAAAGCTAATGAAAATATTACAAAAACAAATCTGACCGTAAGTTCTGAATCGAGAATCTGATGATCAAGTTTTGTAATATATTATTCTGCAATGGAGCACTTACATCAAACATTTTAAAACTCAGCTTTGTAATATATGATTATGCTAGTTCCTGCAATGGAAAGTTAGTCAAGTTAGTAATGGTACAAAAAGTAATAGACATGTTCATAGTCAGAGACTCATAGTGTTTCAAAGACTTTTTCTGTTTCAGATAGCCCATAGGTTCAGCGAGTCTTGGTTCAGGGACTGTGTTTAGTTTTGGTTTAACAACTGAGATTCATACAAGATGTGGTAACCTCAGCTCTTGACTTTTATCACTCCCGGACCAATACATATTGTCAGCCCATTCCAACTTTTACAACAATAAACATACCATCCTTATTTTCCTGATGATATTGTACCTTTAGTCTACCAAGAATCATACATTAATGGGCCATGTCCAGTTGACCCGTTTCCCGTTGGGTACTGACTCGAAAAAGAAAAAAAGGCGTCAACTATTAAAAAGATCATGCATGTCCAAGGATCATAAAAGAAGCAGCTTAACTGATATCAGGACATTATAGATAGCAAAAGTTTAGCTTCAATAGAAAATGGCTAATAAGAATATTTACCTACTGTAGTGGTGAATCTTCCTGATGCTGTTGCTGACCCTATCTCCAAGCATGCAAACCTTCAACTTAGGACGTGGAATGTCAGGCAACCTCACGGTACCAGAAAAACGCTTGTCCTTTTGTGGGTTGTAGTCCTTGAGACCAATCTGGGGCTCAATGGTCTTTGTTAAGTTATGGACTTTATTTTCATTGGCATTTGTAGCGATGCTTGTAATTGCCTATATGAGGGATTCAATTGAAAGCTTACTGCCAAATAATTTAATTATAAATTAGATAACGTCCAATACATATATAAGGCTGTCAAAAAAATATAAACACTAAAAACAATACTACTGAGCGGATGACACAAGACTTCAACATACAGATGCATCCAAGAATTGAAAATCTTCCTACATGTATTCTATGCATTCCGTATGCGCTCCCTCAAAACATATAGAGCTGGATACGACTGATCATCAACTAAATGAAGCTTCCCCCCTTCAGACTGACCTTTTGTTTGTAAGTTTTCAAGTTGCTTGGTAAGGTCCTCCAAATCAAGATAACCTACAGAAATTCAATGCATAGCTTGTCATCCTTTAGTATGAGAGCTTCCATCTATTCATAACATGGTGAAGTAGTAAGCATACATAACATGTACGTGTAAGATTCACATTTAAGTACGGGAAATTTATCTTATGAGTAGTAATTCGACATTGTGGTATTGCAGACTCGTTCCATTATTTACTGAATCATCCACCTTGGCTCCAACCAAAGTCACAGCGAGCGTCAAGTTAGGAAGGTTTATGTGAAATGCCTATCTCTGAAAGCGTCTTTAGTAATTTTTCGAGGTTGCCTTGGAAGTAGTAACCTGACTTGATTACCTAGTGGAACTTGAAAGCCGCAGACCGTTTCTGTAAACAATAGCAGTAAGAACAGATCAATCGCTTATTAATGAAAAGATTTATACTGAACTTTTACTAAAAGAAAGCTAAATATTAACAAAATAAACTTTTAAGTATTTGAAAAAAATGTGTTTTGGTTAAGCTCTGATCTTTTAATATGAACCCATTGTTATTGAAACATGAAACCATTGTTATTGAAACTTAATCTAACATAAAGTTTAAGTTATTGAAACTTAAACTAAACCATAAGTGGCTTAGCACTTGCAGTTTCTTCTTTATTAAAATATCGGTTATAGCACTAAATGGTTCAGTTTGCAGTTCCTCATATTGAACGCTAACGATCAGAAAAGCTGTCAAGACTTGGACTTAAATAAAGCATCTTTATTTCTTATGACAAGTATGATTTAGTACTAAATGAGCTTTTTCTTTTTTCTTTTTTTTTTTATTTTATTTTATTTTTTTTGTCGTGACGGTGTCTTGTAATCACGTTTACAGAATGTTATAGGCAAGTTGAGCTGTAAGGTCTTTGGCTTCCTAACACTTGAAATTTGAAGACCACTAATCTTTTTCCACAGTATCTTTCAATTCATGGTCACGATCACACTAAAAAGAAAAAATGGTTTCAACGCGTATGACCCCTGTGACCAATTCCTGTTTAGCTAAACATGGAAACGATATATTAAAGAAAGAGAGTAGAGTAACTAATGTCACTAAACATTTCCAGACATTGAAAGCAAAAACAATTCGACATATACATCAATAACGCCACCGACACCTGTTTTCTTAGACTTTAACATGTATATATATAATCCTAAAAAAGAAACAAACACCACCTACAACAAACCGTTGCATGTCCTTATGGTTTGCACTCAGGTTGGGTGATTCAGTACATCATTTCTCGTTACCAAAAACCGTCTCACCAACATTTAGAATAGAGAGTTATGGCCTTATAAGGTTTTGAAAACTAAAATAAACCAAACTGACATTATTATATTAGCATCATTTGACTTTACCTTACATGTCGGGTGCCTCCCGGGTTACTCTCAATAACATCAAGTGCTATATCATCTCGGCTAATGAAGCCATTAATGACATTGAGACACTTTTGATTACAGACCTTTTTTGGAGTTGTTAATAACTTTAAGTAATTTGTTCATAAAGTAGCATAGTCATTCATGGCTTGAAATCTTTCCTCTGCCCTAAACCAACAAATAAATAGGCATTACGGAGCAATCATGGGATGTTTCGATCAACTTATTTAGCCATTTTAGGATGTATCTTACGCAGAAACAACAGTGTACGCGAACTTAAATTTTTACTTGTTACAGAAGTCAGCCATTATTAAAACTGAGTTATAAAGTGAAAATCTATATACTAAAAGAAGTGAAAGGTTAACTTGAATTTTCAATCTCATAAACAGTTAGTTGCATGTGTAATAGTTAAGTTACCCGAAACACTCAATCGGCACATGTAGAACCTACTTTAGTTGAGTTGCGTAGTGACAACATACCCATCTGGGTGAGGCACCTACTGCCCATCAAAAAGCTTACTCAGACGCTCACGTCCAATAGCAAAAAACCACCCATTCACCTAAACACCACGTGCACTTGTCACTTTCAGCCAGCAGGTGTGTGTTTCTGACTTTAGTCTTTCATCGTAGAAAAAAAACGTTACTGTCGGTCACCGTCTCCCAAGTAAGTGTGCGTCGTCGGAGGTCCTACAACAAATAAAGAAAGTATAATAGTTAATGATGACAGTAGGTAAAGAGGAAAAGCATACCAATGCATCAGTATGTTAAGATTACGGTAACATAGCATCTAAAAGGGCATAATCAGATAACTCAACTTGTACCATAAATGGCCCATTTTGCCACCACTAAGAGCTTTCAAGTAGAAAGACATTTAAATTTAGAGCTATAAAAAACAGATAATCACCTGAACTGGTCACTCTCTGACACAATGTCCTGTTTCAAACAACTAAATCGTTATTTCAATTCTCACAATGTCCTGATTAGCAGATGTAACAATAAGTAAATGGAAATTTAACTTGACGCATGACCTGTATAAAGACAACCTGTTTGAGATTATTTGGTTTTTACGGCCAGAGCCTGTGATGCATGATTGGAGGGCTGTAAATTACACACACAAATATGCCAATGAGAAAAGGAGTAGCATGTAATAAATATATGAGTAAGGTATAATACAGGGACCTTAATAATTTTTTACTGAGGGAAGAGCGTCATCCAGTTGGAGCATAAAGATAGCGACCATTCGCAGCAGCAAAAAATGCTTTTCCAGCTGTTGTTGGGAACAACTCGCCCTTTGCTGTCTATTTACACCTACAATGGTATCAATTATCATTGAGTTAGTATAAGATGCTGGAAAATGGTGGGACAGTTTTAAAGAATATGAAAATAAGAAAAAAGAAATGTGACTAAGTAAATACGTTGCACCTACAATGGTGGTAATTATCAGGGGTTACAATTAGGCATTCTAAAATAGTTGCGCTATTTAAAAGGGAAAAAATTTTACATTTAAAGCTGCATTAACTTAAGAGCAATTATCCTGACCAAACAAAGGTTCGCATACATTCTGAGTTAGGCTGTTTTTGTTCAATGAAAGGTGTGCGCAGGTTAAAAAAATGGAATGAGTGTTATTAAATAAGTGACGAGACACAGTTTCCAAAGTATCATAGAAATAAGTATTTGGATAACCTGGTATGAGAACCGGTGCACGCATATTGCCACTGTGCGAACTGTTTGTTGGCATCTTGTTGTTCACACCTAAGATAGGAACATCCATCAGTGAATTAATATAGGATGATCCATCTGTGAATTAACCTGAGCTTATGATACATAAATTAGATAGTATCTTTAGAAACATAATACATAAATATTTTCTTCGTCTATTACAAACAATATCTAGAAATCTGAATGTCTGCAAGGATGACAAAGAAAGAGGAAGAAACTGCACTGTGATAAGCTCTTGATTATTGATTCATGAGAATATAAATTACTCCATACCTCTTCTAATGCAATCAAGTTTTTCTTCTATTTCATATCACAAATGCTACTTATCATACTAAACCATCTATAACTACTATCAAAGTAATAAGCAAATACGTTCTACATAAAAGCAATAAATAATATTAATACAACGTACAAAGGAGATGGTAAACACATCGTATTAGCAGATTCCTTCCACATTTGCTGTTTAACAGCCACATAAATAAGATCAAACATATATATCATTAGGGATTTTATGGAAAAGAGGCATACCTGTTTTCTCTATGTGAGAATAAAAAAATTAGGGTTTGTAGGGGAAAGAACAAAAAAAGGTTCTACACTTACAGTGAAATTAGTATGCAGAGCAGTGGTATCCTGATCAATGAAGCAAGGATCAAGTATCCTAATTACCGTCACAATGGGCCTGTATATGCCACCATCATCAACGTTCTTAGCACGTCAAATCGAATTCTTGATATGAAACAGCTGAATAGTCAGAAGAAAGATGATTATTGTGAGTGTCAAGACTCAAGAGTCACCCACAATACGACCTAACCATATATTACCTTTTAGCAACTTTCTTTGGCGCTTTTAATTCAAATGTAACTATATATAGTGACAATCCAAAAGGTAACCTAACTCAACCAACCTGAGCAAGAGATGAAAATTAAATACATGTCATATTGTTGAGGGTATGTTCTTGTAATTACATGTGGCACCCAAATGATGTCCAATGGCCATTACAAAAAATTGTTGGGTGGATGCAATAAGGGGGTGTTTGGTTGTTGATGTCAAGGGGTGTTATGGTTGCTGTCAAGGGGTGTTAAACAATTGGCCAAATGTCTAATATACCTTCTGTTAAATTTTTTGGACCAAAATTAATAACATACTGTGAGCAAGTTTTAACATTAGCTTAGAAGTTTTTCTAAGAAATCTTGTTGATGTCCAAATACAGTAGAAACTAAAGAAAAGTGTTGGCGGTCCACAGTATTTGACGTACCTTAAAATGTAGAAGTGAGATACAATATGATTAGTTGGGTCTTCAGTACTATTTAACGTACCTTAAAATGTAGAAGTGAGATACAATATGATTAGTTGGGTCTTCAGTACTATCCACAACAAATAGGAACTATGGGGACACCATATAGGGATGTTAACGGCGTGTAGTAAATCATATTATTTACCCCAACATATATTAAGTACTAACAAACAACCATGAAAAACTTGTGTTCCATCTAGTAGAACAATTACCTGGGTTACGGAGTACCAAAGTTACAGAAGCCGCTTTCTTTGTGAAGAGACGTGTCGACTTAAGGTGTAAAATAATAACTGAAGTTGATACCTTGATCATTGTTTGTTATTTTCTGCCAAAATATGGTCATGGGAGATGGCGGTTCTGGTACCTTTTTTTCAATAATATTAGGGTTTTGTGAGGCTACGAATGAGGTTTTTAGAAGAAGAGACTAATATTGTGAGGATACGAATGAATGAGGCTGTGATGATGAATTTACTATATAACGTATTTTAAAAAAAACAATTGATTTTAAGTGGTATTTTTTTTAAGAGCATGACATATTTGATTTTCAATGTATATAATAACTTCTGGCTTGTTCCATTGGTTGAGGTGTTTATTTCTAAATCAACAGACCCAAGTTCAAATCTTGTAATAGACATATTTTTTACAAAATATCCGAAATTAATGATGAATATTTAAAAAATTATAATAAATCTGAAAAAAAAACAAAAAACAAAACAAAAAATAACATGATGACATGGCACATAATACTGATGACATGGCACTCAAAACATGATGACTGGGCATTGACCATGCATATGTGGAAATGACTGGGCATTGACGATGAATATTTGGCAATGACTGGGCATTGACCATGAATATGTGGCAAAAAATAGTCAAACGCCTCCAGTTATATATATATATATATATATATATATATATATATATATATATATATATATATATATATATATATATATATATATATATATTTCATTATAAATATTGACTGACTAGTGAAAGCTTGCAATCAATATTTATAAATAAACGTTAAGCACTAAAATAACGATAAGGCGTAATGAAACATTGTCTCGTTAACGAGAAGTATTAAATAATGCTAAAACGTTAAATGATACTTCTAAATTAAAAAGAAATGTTAAGTGACGATATATAAAAACGGGCGAGTTAATAAATAAAAATGGTATTGGATTTTATACGGGTGAGTTAATAAATGTTTCGAGGGCACGTTTACCGAGTAATACCATTTTTGGTATTAATAAATGTTGTATTTAATACGTGTCGACTTCCGGATTGAGAGGCATTAATATAAGCAATTTTCACGAATAACGGACTTATTGGGCTGGCGAGTCCAATAAGGGCCCGAGAGCGTGAAAACGGGAAATCTATTAATGAGTGATCAATCCTCACGATTCATTTGGGTAAAATGATTTGGTGCGAGAATAATAAGTAAGGCGAAGTAATTACTTGGCTCATCGAGTTGACAAATTCGATAATTACTCGCTAATTCGTCCTGTTGACTTATTAAGCTTTGACGAGATCATTTGACTGTGTCCTTAGGGTTGTCAGGTCTAGTTCTATTTTTGCGTGTGTTCACTTGAGTCTAGAGTTAGTCTTCATCAAATACACAACGATGCCAACCATACGATAATGGATACAACGAGATGTTTTGGGAAATAAAACGGAAAGTATTTGGGGAATAGTTAAATATGGATATATTTCCAAATGTGCGTTAAGACGAGTTCATATAATTATTAGGTTGTGCCGAGACCGTGTTTTACGGGTTGCGTTTGCTGAGCTTTGCTTACTACCGTCTTATTTTCTGAGCTTTGTTGATTGAGGTGAGTCATAGCCCACTTTTATTCTCGAATACTATTTTGTTTAACTTGGCGTGAGAAACATGCAAAACTATTTTATGTGAACCTTGCTTTACGTTATATTTTTATGACTTGCTATGCTGTTTGACTACGTTATGTTGTGATACTTTTGAGATTTTATGTTGAATTATAGGGAATACCTATAAGAATTTGATTTGTGATGTTTATGAGATTATATGTTGCACTATAGGGAGTAATTATAGGGATTTAGCATGGCGCCAGTGTGTTGATATAAATAATTGACTAAAAACGTTATTCATATCTTTCGAGTTCTCTATGTTTTGATAATCACAAAACGAAAACTCATCAAACCAAAGATCATGATGTAAACAAGTATTTAGTAGTAAATAATCACTTTCACCATCTAATCACTTAAGGTATGAATAAACATTGTATTTAATGCATTATAAGATCAAAGGGGTATTTAATTAATTAATGCAAAGTTTATTTTAATATATAAACTTATTATATATTTTTGAAAAAACAATTTTGGTAATAAAGAAAAATGTTTTAATCATACTTAATATATGAATTCAAATTTTTAACCACTATCAGTTAGTTTTTCACCAAATAAACTTTCCCCACTAAAAGACAAAACTTTTGGCCATTACAGCTGGGCGGCCCCCTTAATTATAAGGGGAGGTCCCCTTAATTTTAAGGGGGCCGGCCATGATTTAAGGGGACCGGCACGCTCCAGTTGTCAGAATTTGTTGCCTATAAATACCACCTTAAATCTGGAATTTTTTTCACCTTTTTGCACTAAAAACTTTCTGATTCAAACCTCCATTTCCATCTTAAAAATCCTTTGATCATATAATTCATAAGCCTTTATTTCCAAGTGATCCAAAGCCTCATTCATTCAAGTGCAAAGAGAAGAATACTTCTATTTATCAAGACTAGGAGTATTACAACTTAGTATCATCTTGCTATCTAAGTTGTTTGATCATTTCATCTTGTATATCTTTCATTCTTTGGTGAATATAGTGTATACATTGGTTAGCCAGATTTAGATATAGGATCTAGATTTATTGAAGGTGTGAAGTAGTACTAGAAGTGAAGAAGTAGAGGTGGATAGGATTAGTGATAGAAGAAATAAGAAGTGGTAGTATATTGAAGTAGAGATAGTTGTGAAGACAAAGAAGTTGAAGCCTTGAAGTTGAGAAGACCTTGAAGCCTAGAAGTTGTGAAGTAGTATATATCTTGGAGTAGTGGATAGAACTAAGTAGTGAAGGTGTGAAGAAACAAGTGGCGTGAAGAAGGAGAGTTAGGAAGTCAAAAGGTGTGAAGAAGATAGGTGTGAAGTAGAAAGGTGTGAAGAAGAATTGGTGTGAAGAAGATTGGTGTGAAAAAGTTGTGAAGAAGTTGTGATTGAGTTGTGACAAAGTTGTGGTGTGTAATTTGGTGTGTAAGGTTTTCTCCGCCATAAGGGAGGTTTTTGATCTAGTGAAGAAAACTCTCGAGTAGGTGACTCGGGGAGTGGAGTAGGGCAAGGAAGGTGTCCTTGTAGCCGAACCACTATAAATCCTTTGTCTCTCGGTTTGATCTTTCCATCTCTCACTCTTTGATTATTTACTTGTTAGCATTTCATACATAATTATAATTGTTTGTATTGTGCATATATTGATTTCACATAAAGATCAAACTAGGATTCATTCACAACATTAATTTTACAAAGACAAACCAAGTACATAAACTTTTATTAAAACACATATACATATATATGCTTATATATGATATATGAAATTGTAAATTGTTTCCCAACATTACATACAAGTAGTGTTTATACAAAAACCGTAAATAAACTAGTATCTATATTTTTGCATTAAAGAGTTTTGAAATTTACGTCTATTCTTTAGAAGCAAACTTTTATAAAACAAATAAAACGAAAAAGACGTAAAACTATTCAACCCCCCCCCCCTTCTAGTTTTCCACAATTGGTATCAGGAGCCACGTCTAGCAAGATTTTTAAAATATATTGTATTTTAAAACTTGTAACGAATATGGAATTTGAAAAATATCTAGAAGGGGAATTTACGCAAAAATCACCATTATTTGAAAATGATTATTTTCTTGAATGGAAAAATAAATTTGCAAATTATGTGAAATCAATAGATCTTGGTCTTTAGCATATCATTTCAATTGGTGATCTTAAACCAACCAAAATGGATTTTGAAAATCAATATAATAATCTTCAAACAAAGATTGATAAAAGTACTAAAGCTAAATTACTTATTTTCAAAACTCTACCAGGAGTTAAATATGAAAGATTATTCTTTTGTAAAACGGCAAATGATATTTGAAAATGTCTTTTAAAGTTTCACCAAGAGAAATGTAAAACCAAAGATGATAAACTTGATGTTGTACAAGAATTAGTCACTCTAGAAAATTTAATAGATAAATATTTAGTTGAAATAAACACATGTACTACGAGTTCAAATGTGCTCATTGAAGGTAGCAATAACGAAGAAGATGATGAAAATATGGCTTGTGAGAATATTCAAACAAATGTGAATACAAGTATTGATGGCAAGGACTACATGCTTCAAGATCTAAGCGAAACTACAAAGAAAATATGGAGCGACATGGACAATGTAATTGATCACCGTATAGCATGTGAAGAATGTACAACTACAAATGAGGTACAATCTGAAACTAAACATTTTTGCTATGCTCAATTTATATTAGAATTTTCAAAATTGGAAAACAACTTCAAACATTTTTGCAACATTGACTCAAAAATGATTCTTAAAAATAAATCTTCAATATCCATTGAAAACAATTTTGAAAAGGAAATAATTTTAGAAGATAAAATGTCTAGACTTGAAAGTAATATTGAAATTGATCTTAAATGTAAATATTGTCAAGACTACAAACATGAAATTAAAATGGAAAATGAAAAAGCAAAAATATTAGCCAAATTTGAAAGTAGCTCTAGATCTTAAAAATATTTACTCAATATTCAAAAGTCATTTTATGATAAAACCGGTTTAGGATTTACTACAAATGATTCTTTAACAAGTATATCAAAACAAATAAAATTTGTTAAATCTAGTGGAGAAATTTAGAATTAATATTAATCACATTCATTGTTTACTACTCTAGTCAAGAGAGTCATTGTTTGTTAGTTAAAACAAACTATTGATGAATTCTTGTACTTCTCGGCGACATCCTCATCATGTGCATTCAAATGCAGTGGATGTTCTCAACAAACCATCTCGGAACCATGAGAATCTGGGTACCAAGCTCTTTGTCATGTTTAGGTAATTAACGAACGAAGGGAATACTACTTTTTGGATCGCTCTCTTTGCCTTCTTTCATTTGATGACTATTGGTTCCTATTACTCTGTTTCACATTCTACACACGATTTGCTTATGACGTTGTTGCGGTCATTTATTGTTTTGGCGGTTTGTTCTTCACTTTTGGAGCATTGATTTTATGGTGTGTTCGTTACTATCTCAAGACGAAGGATTCTTGTATTACCATTCTTGATCTACACGACTTGTGATGATGGTTGTGATCGATTAAGTATTTCGGATCAAGCCTCCTTGATCTTTATTGTGTTGGGATTTTACTTTGCTACTTCGACATGCTTTGGGCAAATTTTATAGATGTCTTCTATTACTCTCATGACCACTCTTAAAGAAAAGCTGGACCCGAGGTAAGTTTTCTTTTCAAAAACTTGTCAATATTACATTATATTAGAGTATGCTTTAATTAGTATATTAATATGATTTAATTTATAAGTTGTCATGCTTTTAGATCATTAATAATAATATATGTATACATGATATTAGGCTAGTTAACCCTCTTGTTGTTAAGTCTATTATCATTCTACTTATTCTTCATTTATATTGAAAATCATCTATGATCTATAGTAGAATACTTAACATTTAAGCTATATGACCTTACTAGTTGCATTAATGGATGTGCTATAATTAAAACTTGTTAGCAAATTAATATTATGATGTGTTTAGTATATATATATATATATATATATATATATATATATATATATATATATATATATATATATATATATATATATATATATATATATATATATATATATGTCTATCTTGTATCCATAGATGATTTACTTTATTCATCTCTATCACATTGCATTTAGATCATTAAAATCTACCATCTCTCTTCCATATCTTTAGTTGCTATTAGAGATGATTATATGTGACAATGGGCTTAATTGATTCTCTTGAGTATGATAAGTTTCTATTTCAAATCCTTCACTTGCAATTTCTTGTTATCAAAGTTAAAATATCATGTTTAAAACCTCTCTCTTTGAATAATAGTCTTTCAAATATCTATATCATTTTTCTTCAAACAACATGTTTAACTATAAGCTACCATAACTTAATTTTAATCAAAATCAAGATTGAATTTTTTTTTAACATATTATGAAGCAAAACTCAATCTATTTCATTCCCATGCACACTTAAAACTATTTTCAAAGCATTGTTGAATAAAACTAAAAACGTTTTATTAAAGACATATTTGATAATCTCACATGTGTCATACACTTTTATGGAAATGACATTCACAATTTAATCAAATCATTTCTTGAGAATCATGGTTTGCCATATGGATCTTGTTTATAACAAGTCTTGAAGTCCATATAATCATATTTTCCTACTTGTTACTTGTAAGCACTCTTCAATATGTTTGCACTAGCCTACATATTATCATTTTAATATATTTGCATATTTAACTAGTTTGCTTTATTGCTTCCTTGGTTGCCTATCTTAATTGATCAATTAGTAGAGTGCATGAATATTAGAAATTAATTGTCTACTTTACTTATTTCTATAACACTCTCTACATTCATGAATAATATGCCCTATATTGCCTCAAAGAGTTGAACTTACTTGAATCCAAATCCAAAAACACAACATTTTTGAAAATTTTCTGCCAAAAACCAATTTCTGTCATTCTGGGAATCACCAGATGGGCGGCCCCCTTAATTTTAAGGGGACCGGCCATCTGATGGTTGGGGATACTGTTTTCTTTATCACTTTTTGACCCATTTCACCCTATACTTCCTAAAATTCATAAACATATTTTGTCCCATACTATCCCTCAAAATTTACCTTCCTAAACCACATTTCTCATACACTATAAATACCCTCTTCCCATCATTAATGCCATCACACCCAAACATGTCATCTCCCAACAACCAAAAACCCAAGATTTCAAGAATCGCAAGGATCTCCGTCAAACCCATTTCGAGGAGAAAACTTGATTCTTGTCATAACTCAAATGATGTTGTTCCAAGTCAACCAACAACTAAACCTCAAACCTACACTAATGACTCATCTCACAACCTATCATCCACTCATGCCCTCATTAATGCTTCTTCTTATGATGAGCATGCTCAATCCCAAAACAACAATCCCAAGCTCTCAATCAATACTTCACATGTTGCTCATTCAACAAAAACACCACCCACTCATGAAGAACCTCTTCCACCCATATCATGTTTTCATGACTACCCAAGTTCAACCATGTCTCCACCACCAAGAGTACCACCACCACATCCTACAACTTCACATGCCATTCCTATGTTGCATGTTCAAACTTTCACCCAAGACAACTATCATGTTCCACCATCATCACCTTCCTCCGAACACTTGAAGTTCGTTGAGGAGCTAAAAGAGGCTCATGAGCTTAGTGGTCTTTTAGCATTTCATCTTGCTCAACGCAATTTGGATCCACCTCAATCAAGCTCACCATCATCACCACACAACATTAACCAAATTGAGAAGCATGTTAACAATTGCCCTTGTTGCATCTTCCTCCAACAACAAACCATTGTATTGAATGAGCACTTTACTTGGATTGAGTATCTTCTTACTAGATCTCAACAAACACCATCACTTGAACAACATCAAAACCCTCAATCAACAAACCCAACTTAAAATCCACCACCTCCAAGCTCCATATCTCCAAACTCACCAACATCCATGCAACTAAAAGTTTACCTCCATTAAACCACCAAGCATTTTATATGCTTATGTTTCTCATTTTCAAATAAAACACCTCAACCATTTTGGGATGCAAGAAAGTTTGGTGACACTCTTTGTTGGCACAATAGGATATTCTACTTAGTTTAGAATTCTATCATTACGGCTTATGTAACAATGATTATGGGTTGACATAATCATTTTCTATTAATGAATGATTTAATATGTGTTTCAAATTCTCTTTTGCCATGCTTATTATTAATTGTTATTATGCTATATGTATTTGCTTGTGCCATGCTTGTGCCTCTAATATTTTTCTTGCAAGAATTCCTTAACTCGAACCCTTGGTGCCCTCAAACCAGGGGGAGCATACATCAAGGGGGAGCTTTCATCTTTATGGCTTAAACCTTTTTGATTTTACAAAAAGGGGGAGAAGTGAATATAAACTCACTAAATACTTGTCTAAAAATTAATTTTTGGATTTAATGAGTTTAAGTTTTGTAATCATCAAAAAGGTGGAGATTGTTGATATAAATAATTGACTAAAAACGTTATTCATATCTTTCGAGTTCTCTATGTTTTGATAATCACAAAACGAAAACTCATCAAACCAAAGATCATGATGTAAACAAGTATTTAGTAGTAAATAATCACTTTCACCATCTAATCACTTAAGGTATGAATAAACATTGTGTTTAATGCATTATAAGATCAAAGGGGTATTTAATTAATTACTACAAAGTTTATTTTAATATATAAACTTATTATATATTTTTGAAAAAACACTTTTGGTAATAAAGAAAAATGTTTTTAACATACTTAATATATGAATTCAAATTTTTAACCAAAATCAGTTTATTTTTCACCAAATAAACTTTCCCCACTAAAAAACAAAACTTTTGGCCGTGACAGCTGGGCAGCCCCCTTAATTATAAGGGGCGGTCCCCTTAATTTTAAGGGGGCCGGCCATGATTTAAGGGGACCGGCACGCTCCAGTTGTCAGAATTTGTTGCCTATAAATACCATCTTAAATCTGGAATTTTTCTCACCTTTTTGCACTAAAAACTTTCTGATTCAAACCTCCATTTCCATCTTAAAAATCCTTTGATCATATAATTTTTAAGCCTTTGTTTCTAAGTGATCCAAAGCCTCATTCATTCAAGTGCAAAGAGAAGAATACTTCTATTTATCAAGACTAGGAGTATTACAACTTAGTATCATCTTGCTATCTAAGTTGTTTGATCATTTCATCTTGTATATCTTTCATTCTTTGGTGAATATAGTGTATACATTGGTTAGCTAGATTTAGATATAGGATCTAGATTTATTGAAGGTGTGAAGTAGTACTAGAAGTGAAGAAGTAGAGTTAGATAGGATTAGTGATAGAAGAAATAAGAAGTGGTAGTATATTGAAGTAGAGATAGTTGTGAAGACAAAGAAGTTGAAGCCTTGAAGTTGAGAAGACCTTGAAGCCTAGAAGTTGTGAAGTAGTATATATCTTGGAGTAGTGGATAGAACTAAGTAGTGAAGGTGTGAAGAAACAAGTGGCGTGAAGAAGGAGAGTTAGGAAGTAGAAAGGTGTGAAGAAGATAGGTGTGAAGTAGAAAGGTGTGAAGAAGAATTGGTTCGAAGAAGATTGGTGTGAAAAAGTTGTGAAGAAGTTGTGATTGAGTTGTGACAAAGTTGTGGTGTGTAATTTGGTGTATAAGGTTTTCTCTGCCATAAGGGAGGTTTTTGATCTAGTGAAGAAAACTCTCTAGTAGGTGACTCGGGGAGTGGAGTAGGGCAAGGAAGGTGTCCTTGTAGCCGAACCACTATAAATCCTTTGTCTCTCGGTTTGATATTTCCATCTCTCACTCTTTGATTATTTACTTGTTAGCATTTCATAGATAATTATAATTGCTTGTGTTGTGCATATATTGATTTCACATAAAGATCAAACTAGGATTCATTCACAACATTAATTTTACAAAAACAAACCAAGTACATAAACTTTTATTAAAACACATATACCTATACATGCTTATATATGATATATGAAATTGTAAATTCTTTCCCAACATTATATACAAGTAGTGTTTATACGCAAACCGTAAATAAACTAGTATTTATATTTTTGCATTAAAGAGTTTTGAAATTTACATCTATTCTTTAGAAGCAAACTTTTATAAAACAAATAAAACGAAAAAGACGTAAAACTATTCAACCGCCCCCCCTTCTAGTTTTCCACACAGTGCATGAGAATATATGTTGGGCTATAGGGAGTACCTATAGGGTTTGATTTGTGATGCTTGTGTATCCATCTGATATAGTATTGATTTGTGACTTAGTCTAGCATAGCATGGGTTATGATATATCGGTCCACAAGTGTGAATTTTTTTAAACCTATGAACTCACCAGCGTAAGCTGACTTTTAGCATATTTTCTCAGGTGATTAAGTGATGCTTTGGTATGCTAGTGCTGGGAGGCTTGGCAAGTGTTGTTTGGTCGATGGATTAATAGAACTCTGATAATATTTTGAGGACCTACTTTTATTTTCTTATGGGCATACTTTTCGTACTTTGGAATGATGTAAACATTATGACTTGATGTTTGGATTGGTTTTACGTTATGGATTTTGTGTTTTGTTTCTATATACTTGTGTTGGATACCAATCTCCGTAGCACCCCGAAAACTTGATAAGTCTTCCGCTGTATCAAATTTTGGGGGTGTTACATTTTTATACAAGGTTTTATACGCAATTTTAGACACGTTTTTGTTTATGTTTTTATATGCGGTTTTACAGGCGGTTTTATAGATTTTTTATCGCACGTTTTTATACATGATTTTATACGCATTTTTATACAACCGTGGATAAAAATGTGTGTAAAACTGTGCATAAAACCGTGTGTAAAAACGTCTGTAAAACCGCGTATAAAACGTGTGTAAAACCATGTATAAAACCACATATAAAAACGTGTGTAAAACCGCGTATAAAAACGTGTGTAAAAACTGCGTATAAAATCGTGTATAAAAACGCGTATAAAATCATGTATAAAACCGTGTATAAAATCGTGTGTAAAACCGTGTATAAAAATGTGTCTAAAGCCGCGTATAAAATCGTGTATAAAAACGTGTATTAAACCGCGTGTAAAACTGCATATAAAACCGTGTATTAAACCGCGTGTAAATTCACGTATAAAACTGTGTATAAAAAAGTGTCTAAAGACATGTACAATAATGTGTATAAAAACGTGTACAAAACCATGTATAAAAATGTGTTGAAAACGTGTCTAAAAAACGTATATAAAAACGTGTATAAAATTGCGTATAAAACCATGTACAAAGACATGCATAAAAACGTGCATAAAAATATGTATAAAAACGTGTATAAAAACATGTATAAATACGTATATAAAAACATGTATTAAACAGTGTGTAAAACCGCATATAGAACCGCGTACAAATATGTATATAAAACCGTGTAGATTTTTTTTTTTTTTTTTAATAAATTGAAATTTTGAGTTAATAAAAACGGCCGTCGTTAGTATAAAGGAATAACATTGCAAATTATCACTGGCTAAATGGACTAATGTTGCTTTTGTTAAACGGCCGTTAGCAATTTTTTAGAAAAAAAGGACGAAACTTGCAATTTATGTAATTTACTCTAACAAAAAACTTTAATCACCTTAGCCGTCACTACATAGAAGAGATTAGTGACTTTGATATACAACGTAGGATGAAAAAGAGAAGAAAAAAAAATGATTCCACAATATAGTAAAAGGCGGCAACTTTCATACATTTAAAAACAATTATCTCTTATTTTATTTATTTACTTTTTGTCTATATCTAACTTTATATGGTCTTGGTCTTTAGTTTCTTTTCACTTTTTTAAGAGAAAAGTTCAATACGAAATAACATTTATCTAAAGAACAAATAAGAAAATCTCAACCATTCATCTTTCTTCCATCCAATGGTTTAGATTAAAATACACAAATATACTGAGGGCCATTTTAGTCATTCCATACTTTTTACCTAACCCCCTAAAAACACATTATACACACACTCACACTCATCTCTCTCACATCCCCAATTCTCTCAGATCCCCAATTTTACCATCAGATCTACTCCTCCGTCATCACCACCACCGTCATCACTACCATCACTGGATTTCATCGGTAACCTTTTGATCCACCGCATCACCACCACTGTCATCACAAACAGGGGGCATCCTTCGTTGTGCATAAATTTTATTTATGCTCTCGTGATACCTGGTCTTTGTTTTATTTTTTTCATCCATGGAGAAAGTGAAATGAAGAAGAAGCGTATAGGAGAGAATGAATCACTTTTGTTATCGAATAAAAAAAAAGTAGCACCAGCCTTTTGCTAAAAAAAATAAAAAAAATAAGACATGTTGTTATTTTCAAGGATATTTGTCAGCTACTTTCTTTTCCTTTTTTATATTTACATTTTGAGTAGCTTTAATGTTTTTTAAGTTGCAAATATTTGGCATTTAGTTTTTACATTTTGCATCTTTTTAGTTTCATTCTTTTGATTTCTTTCAATATATATATATATATATATATATATATTTTACTTTATACATGAAAATATTTGGATTTAGTTTTAAGTACATACAGATGTAATATTGTTGCTTACATTTTCAGCATATGTTTATATAAAAAAGAAGTTTGATACTTTAATATTATTGGGTATAAGTTTGACTTCCTCGATAGTAATGTAATGTGACATGATTGGATTAATGTAATTGTCACTGCAAATTCATAAAAAAAAAAAAAAAAAAAAAAAAAAAAAAAAAAATACTCCCTTATGATTTCATACAGAATCCCACGGGATTCACAATGAATCCCTTGTGATTTTATACAGAATCCCATGGGATTCACAATGAATCCCATGGGATGCACCAAAGAATCCCATGGGATTCATACTGAATCCTTTGTGATTTATCGTATTTTTATGAATCACATGGAATTTTTCTGGACGGAAATTTTGAAAAAAAAATTCGTCTTTTTATGAATCCCATGAGATTTTTCTGGACGGAAATTCTGAAAAAAAATCATCTTTTTACGAATCCTGTGAGATTTCTTTACGAACCCCGTGGGATTTTTGTTGGATGGAAATTTTGAAAAAAAATCGTCTTTTTACGAATCCCATGGGGTTTTTACGAATCCCGTGAGATTTTTTTGAACGAAAATTTTGAAAAAAATAATCGTCTTTTTACAAATCTCATGGGATTTTTTACGAATCCTGTGGGATTTTTTCGGACGGAATTTTGAAAAAAGCTTGTCGAAAGTATATAACAATGCATATCTATAGAAAGATAATTTTTTTTTCTCGTCGCGATGGTGTATTTTTCGTAGCTTGAAGATTTACCGTTTGCAAGATATGTTGATTTTTTTAAAAAAGGTGGAAAGTGGATTTTTATATTAAATGATCTAAAATGTCAATTTTGCCATTTCTTTGTTATTTTTTAATTTGATCTTACCCATTAGATAAAAGGTGAATTGATGGTTGAAATTGACGTATTTGTTTTTTTAAGTGATACTTGTTTTGCATAGATCTCACCTCCTTTTTTAATAGACTAAAAACTATACAATATGATGTAGAAGTAACACCCACTCTTTTACGATACTGCAAGATTTTAATTTTTTTTAACAGCAAAATATTTTTAAAAATACAAACCGGCTAGTAAGAAGCTAGATAAAAAAAAAAAAAAAAAAAAAAAAAAAAAAAAAAAAAAAAAAAAACACCACAAGAGAAACAATCCAACAAATACACAATACACCAAAGACACAAAACCAGACAGCCATGAAAGAGAGGACCTACACCAAGGGTTTAACACACAATCATTCCAGCTAACAATGTTCCTGTGACTTTTGCTATGAATCCAAAGGTGACATATAGCTTTGATTTCCGTTACCATAGCGTTGTTGCTCAGATATTTGTTTTTAAAAATCTTTTCGTTTGATGTTTCCATATCACTCATGACGTGATACGACTAATAGCGTAAAAAGTATCTGTGAACACTCTGAGGCTAGACCAACCGAACTCGACCGATAAGTCCAACAAATCAGAGGATCTGATCAAATCAAGATGGACATTACACCATTTACTTATAGATTCCCAAAATGGTTTCAACATCATGCACTCAATGAAAATCTAGTATGACGATTCACAATATTCTTCATAAAAGGAACATAAAAGATTGTGAAAGTCAATACTTTGTCAACCAGGTTTGTTTTGATTGGTAAGCGATTTCGAATCAATCTCCAAAAGAAAAAATTCACCATTTTTAGAATCAACTCGTTTCATAAAGTGGCACAGTCAGATCATGACAATGCTAATGAATAATACAAGATCGTGAGATTTGAAATATATGCATATATGTTTTGAACGACGAAACTTGTATTACTTGAGAAATTGTTATCAAAACGTTGTTTAAAAGCTTTCTTTCTCAAACAACACATTATATAAATGCATAGAGCTTTGAAGAGGAGAGCTACATGGGGTTGGATTGAGTGTTATAATAAGGTTCTTTTTAGGATTACCTCGGTGTTATTATGAGTTTGGAGCTCCTTAGGCTAATTTAGGTTAGGTGTTTCGTATCGTATTTTCTGGATGCATTGTTATTTTTTTGTTTCTTACTAGATTTATTATCGAAATATCCGTTAACAAGGAAATTTCAGACCTATTCAAAAGGCAATTGAAAGAGAAAAGCTTCACGTCATTAAGAATCTTTATTGTGAAATCTCCAAATAAACTCACACAGGATAGCAACTAGAGCTCAACTTTGAAAGTAATAATAATATGAACACGCTGTTAATTGTTTTCTCTTATTAGTTTAAAATATTAAATTCCTTTTATTTTAAATACCAGTATATATACACCTCATAGATTCGAATTAAGGTTAAGTATTGATTTTAGTTGTTTTCACTTATTTTTTTAAAACATTTGATAAGGTTAAGTATTGATTTTAGTTGTTTTCACTTATTATTTTAAAACATTTGATACCTTTTATTTTAAATACTAGTATACTCCTCAAGGCAAGGTTTTTAAGATCGGGATCTTATCTAGTATCGTTTTCGTCTTTGCAAGATTGTGATCGTAAGATCGGATCAGGATCCTAAAATACTACTATAATGTCATTCTTTAATAATCTTTTTAATATTATTCGAATATACAAATTATTAAATATCATAGACACAAAATTGTATGAATGCTTCGGGAAAATGTTGTTCTAAATTATTAATATGGAATGTTTAAGAAAAATCACATGTTATTTTTCAAATTATATAAAAACATAATACACAACTTTGTAGTTTTTTAGTTTGCGATTCGAGAAAAGTAAGATCGGATCGTATTTGATCTTAAGATCCTATGGTCAAGATCGGGGTCCTATAAGATCTTAAACATGCTAAGATCTTACGTAGGATCCTGGTCATTTTTGCTTTGTAAAATCATAAAATCGTAAGATCCTAAGATCAAGATCGAGATCTTAACAACTATGCCTCAGGGATTCAAATTAACGTTCCATATTAAGTCCATATTGATTTTTTGTTTTGGAGCTGTTTATCTCAGTTCTTTTCAGGTTGACTAATGTGATTAACCATAATATAAAGACAAATGTACATGTATTGTCCAACGAATCTATGCCAACCTGCATCTCTGGTAGTTTTTTTTTTTTAAAATCCAAAATCAACATCTCATATATAATATATTTCTTAACCCGATACTGACATTTCAATGTATTTATTTTATATTATGCTTAGGAGTGGAAATGAGTCGAGTCGCTAGTGAAAAGTTCAGGATCGGATCGGTAAAAAGCTCGAAAGAGCCGAGCCTAAACGAGCTCGAGCCCGAGCTCAAGCCTAAGTTTGGGCTCATTTAATAATTGAGCTCGAGCATGAGCTCTATAAAAAAAGCTCGAGTACGCTCGCGAGCCTAAACGAGCCCGAGAAATATATACGTATATATATTGTATATACGTTTAGACGAGCTTAAAAGTAGTAAACGAGCTCGAGCCTTATGTAATTAACGAGCCGAGCTCTATTTTAACTTTATTTTCTTTAAAACATCATACAAATTAGTCGAGCCCGAGCACGAAGATTTTCACGAGTCGAGCTCGAGCTCAAAATAATAGGAATGTAAATCACTATTCAAAGAGCTAGACAGAAAATTGCAGTAGTACTATATGAAGTTATGAACATCAACGACAAACCGCGCGCTAAGAATATGAGCATACACGTAGCATAATTAGGGGTGAAAATGAGCCGAGCCGAGCCCGAGCCTGTCAGAGCTCGAGCTCGGCTCGTTTATATATATAAACAATGATACGACCCGGTTAGGGGTTGTATCGGGATAAGGCACCACTTCAAGCGTGTGCTGGCTCCGTCAGAAAATAGAAGAGAAGAACTAGAGATTTGTTTATTAACTTTTGATTGATTCATTCATAATAATGATTCGGTATATATAACAGAATAACCCTAGCTTGTAAAACAAGCCAAACATAAAGATATATCTAAACATGACACTTTCCTAATATGACACAAAGACATATATCCTAAATAAATATAAAATGACATAAAGCCCGGGGCGTATCATTCCCCACTCCTTCAAAATCACCTTGTCCTCAAGGTGTGGTCTTGAAAAATTTCTCTTGATTCCGGGATGCCATATCCTAATCCCAATCCTACTCCTATCTTCCACTCCCGTAGTTCTCCTTCCTTCCGCTACCGCAACCAACACCTTTTTCCTCTTCCGCCTTCCACTACCTTGGACATAACACAACACCATTCTTCCACCTTCCGCTACCAATGCCATAACACTCCCCACTCCTTCAAAAATCACCTTGCCCTCAAGGTGATACGAAAAATATGTAGATTGAGAGTCCGCTTCAAGCGTGTGCTGGCTCCGTCAGAAAATAGAAGAGAAGAACTAGATATTTGTTTATTAACTTTTGATTGAGTCATTCATAATAATGATTCGGTATATATAACCGAATAACCCTAGCTTGTAAAACAAGCCAAACATAAAGATATATCTAAACATGACACTTTTCTAATATGACACAAAGACATATAAACTAAATAAATATAAAATGACATAAAGCCCGGGGCGTATCATATATCAGCTGGAATCAAATTTAATACATCTCTGTACGAAAAAAAAAAAAAAATTAATACATCATAACGCTAGCCTAGCTCACATTGATCATCCTTGAAAATGAATCTTGGACAAGGACTTATTATTTTTCCTATCTCATGGTCTACTTTTTATATTAAAGTTAGTATCAAATAAGAAAAAAAATTAAAATGAGAATATTGAAAACAAATCACGTGCGCGTGCGCCTTCCCGCACGCGCATGCGCACATACATATATATATATGATGACGTATAGTACGGAAAGCATGATTACTGTGCCTGGACTATCTCATACAAACTGGACTCTGGTCCTACAAGCGAATCGAGCTCCGACCCTACAAGCAAACTGGGCTTCGGCCCAATGAACCAAACAGAACTAGACATGACTAAAGCCCATGTCACGAGCATGGCACAATCCGGACAAACTAGGACACATACGAGCGGCACTCCCGAAGTACGCTCGCGGACCGGATCCCGGTCCGAAAATCCACCTACGTCTACAAACATTGATTAAGCTGCGGATCCTTGTCCGATAAGGGTCCCACTTCGGCCACTACACAATATGCGAAATATCTGGGAACCCTAATATTTCCGCTGCCTATAAAAGGAAACCTCAATTCAAACTTTCGAGGTATGACTTTCTCACTCATCATAACACACAAATATTTCTCTGGCAACATGAGTACTTACTCTCACGCCGGAGCTTAATCGTGGGGTCCGTTCCCACGGTAAGGCTAACGGTTTATCTTTATTTGTGCAGGAAATATCGTTCTCTACTTGGATTAGTGCATGAACTTCACAGCGGACGACCCATCAAGGACGGCCCGCACATGACCAAACCCAATTCTAACCCACTTACACTTTTTACACTAACAAGTTGGCGCCATCCGTGGGACCAGTACATAACTATGTTCTCATAAAATATTCTCCACGAGCAAACAATCCGCAACACAGTCTTTCACATCAAATAACTGTCATGCAGAAGATGATGGGAAAAGACGAAATGCCAAAAGACCAAAACAGGCTAATGCTTAACGCGGCTCCCTGGGAGTCTAGCAACAATCACAGTTGTCAGACGTTGGCAAACCAGAGTGAGGAAGCTTATCTGATGAAGACATCGCGGGAAGCATCCACGAAGATACAAGACCAACAGGACCTCAGTGATGCTCCGCGAGAAGCCATGCATGAGACATCCAAAGGAAGTGAAGACAACGGCAAAAAGAGAAAGGTCGGACACCTCCAAGGAGAGACAAGACCCAAAGATCCGGAGGACAAAACACAAAAGACGTAAAAGAAATATGGTCCCAAGAGGGTAGGCTCCACGACCAGCCCCTCACAAGTACTGTCATACATGCCCAAGGAAGTTAACCTGCTTAGGGAAGATATCGGCAACACAAGGTTGCCCGAAAAGACTCGCATGCCAGACAATATCCAACCCCATGACAAAGATGAGGGCCCTGTAGACCATGTCGGAGTGTTTCAAGCGACAAAACGGGTATACTGCTGGGACATAGCCACTCAGTACCACAGGTTGAGGCGCACACTTACGGGTACCGCCCGGGTATGGCTTGAAAGCATTCCCAAAGGACCCATCGGCAGTTTCCGAAAACTAAAGGACGCGTTCGCTTCAGCTTACCGGCCCCTAACTGACCGTAAGATGTCATTTCAGTTACTGATTCGCCTACAAAGCTTTATATTATGGAGACCGGAGAAAACCCCATGTTGTATTCCTTTTCCGGATGAAAAAAATCCTCGTATAATAAGAGTAGACGTTGCAGTAACCGATACATGCATGGTAAGGTCCGAACAACACGGAGCAAAAGACGTACCGCCTCCACAATTGGATGACATGGAATATACTAACTCCAGCCATAACAAAGTCGGGAAGGCTACCCAACAACCAAACGTAAGCAACCCTTGGTATGGTCAAACGGTCCGCAATGCCAGGGGAAAGCTCCCAATTGATCAAGTGGTTCGCGGACATGGACAAAAATAGCACGACGCGCTGAAAGCCAAAAAGCCGCTCCGCAAACCAAGAAACCAAAAAACTACCAAAAGCATAAATTCGCGCTCCTTCCCAAGGCGTCGATGTAACCCAACTGTTTAAATCCGTGTCAAAACTGACAAGTCAAAAAGGTGTCTTAGCCATAGGCTTAGGTACGTGAATAAGGGTCATAAATGCCCATGAATAAAATACCGCAAATGCCCTAATCTCTCGCTATAAATAGCCACCAAAGTAACAGAACAATAAATCCCAAAAACGCAAAAACGCAAACACATCTCAAAAAAGAAAGATGAAGCTGGCAGAAACAAATCATACCCCAACGTGGTACGATAAAAACATCAACCTCGATTCGATAACTAAGCGTTACACAATTGCGGTTATAACCCGCAAATTCATGGTCTACACCAATGAACCAATTAAACCTAAGAACTCGGATAAATTCCAGGATCCGGAAATGTTCTTAAATGACTACTATTAAAACTTAGTCATTCTTAAATGACGACTAATAACACCTGGCCATACAAACCTACCAATCCCATCCATCAAAGTTCCCCTGAACTTCATTCTCCATCACACTACTCCGTCCACCCGGTTGACCACAAACCCAAAAAGGAAACCGAATGCCACAGGTGTACCACAAGGACGCATCCAAAAGAATAACTTGGATTGCGTAAAAGGTTGGGGCCTAGCTCCGGGCCAGGATCCCCATTAAACACCCAGTCAATAGCAGCAAAGCACGGGCGTCAGGATGAAGGAGTAATAAGCTGAAAGGGGGAGAACGAGTCACGGGGGACCGCTGACTAAATGGCTAGAGGATTGATATACGTGCACCTGTAGGAAAAAGGGTAGAAGCCCGTACGACGGATGCTTCATCATGAAAATGGAAATCCGGACGCCAACAAGCTTTACCCGTACGACGGAGTTACCGAGCTTCCGTCCCTTAACCATTCCTCAGCTTGTAAGCGGAAGACAGGAAGAAACGCTCGCTCCAAGCCACCCCGATAAGCCAGACCCGCACACCGCTGCGCGACACTCGGGGAAGCCACACAAGGCCAGCAAAGAAGGCGGTACAGATATTCGCCGGACTACAAGTATACTCAAGCAAGTATAAATATATAAAGCAAGCACCAGTGCTCGCTAAGCCTAAAACACAAGCCGGAACTCAGGATCCGCAAACATACACAAGCCGGAACTCAGGATCCGCGAACATACAAAAGACGGAACCTAGGCTCCGCAAACATACAAAAGACGGAACCCAGGCTCCATACAAAAGATGAAACCGGGCTCCGAAAACATATAAAAGACGGAACTCAGGCTCCGCAAAAATATAAAAGACGGAAAGATCCGCAATGTATTCTAATTATAAGGAAAATTACAATAAACGATTGTATTTATCACTTTTGCTTGTATCATTCCAATTTTTAATAAAACAAAAGTGAAGACTAGCTACCTCCGCTAAGGTGTTCAAACACTAGATAAACCAAGGAACATAAAACAACTCGCTAAGCGAGATAAAGGAGAATAGGTTCAAATATATTAAAGCCGTTCAAAACGACCACATGCGGTCACGGCATAAGGAAAGTTACTCAGAGCCACCATGCTCTGGCATGGACGGACTATCCTTCACCCCGGAACTCAGCACCGAAGAAGGAAAACCACCGCTGCCCTAGACATCATAATCATCCACTAACAAGGGTAACTGGTTAGGAGCTAAAACCAGAACGGTCGAATCCGCCCCGTGCACAGATGGCTCAACCAAGGAAGAGCCCCTAGGTCAGATAAAAATTCAACAGCGGTAGGATCTGCTAAGGAGGAAAAGACATTGCCGACGATAGGCTGTCCGGCAGACATAAAGCTCCTAACTTTCTCAGGCCTCTCACGAGCAACATCCAAGGCAGAGGATAAGGCAGTCTCGCTAGCCGCTAAGCCAACCACTGCTCCGAGCAAAGGGACGGTAAGTTGTCTGACATACGGTTGTAACCCAACCATATCAAGTTGCTTTGAAAGGTGATCATCGATACGAAGTAAGGTCATAATACTCCCAATAGAAGAGTCCTTATGAGATGACAAGCTAGTTAGCAAAGGAAACTCAAGGCTCCGGAATGCAGCATAAGCGGAATCGTAATCGGCCTTGGCGGAAGGCCTATAAGCATCAAGGTCTGATAACTCCGTACCAGACTTACCATGCTCAATGCCTGCAACCAAACCATCCTGCTCTGTACAAGTACGAACGAGACAATAACGTCTTTAGGGACTCAAAGTACTCCAGAGAATTGAGACACTTAGCCAAAAATAACCTCAAACCATGTGATAATATCCACCGACGGCTGGCTATAACAGTGAGGAAACCAGGATGTAGATCCTCGGTATCACTAACAGCCGCTTCGGCAAGACGAGATTCTAAAGCAATCAACTTATCAATAATGCTCCTTAACTGGACATCTTGTGCCTTCATGCACTCCTCCTTCACCTTGGCCCATAGCACTTGCATCTAAATAAAAGAAAAAAAGAAGAAGAAGAAGAAGAAGAAAGGAAATACATGTCAGGAAAATAAGGGGTGATCGAAAAAGAAATAGTCAACAACAATAAAACGAGTACCTGACAACGAAGACTCTCATTTAAACGATGTGAAGCAACAAGAGAGGCACTAAGACTAGAAATCTCCAAGTCTTTATTAATAAGAGATGATTAGAGTCCAGACAACTTCGCACTCGCAAAGGCACGCTCCTCTTCAAGAATAGAGGACCGCTCGTTCAGAGAAGTACGGAGTTCTGCCTCAAGGTTAGAAAAATACTATTTCAAAGACGACACCTCAGTCGTATGAGCATCCTCAGGAGACTTCAATAAAGAGCGAAAACGCTTCACTTCTGCGACCATACCTTCCGATGACGAGGCCTCCAATTTCAATATCTTAATTTCCTCATCTTTGGCACGTAACAGTGCATCCTTTTGAACTAAAATAGTAGACAACCGGCGCTCCTCAAGAAGGAGGCATTCTGCACGATATCGCAACCCACTACAAAAGGAGATCTGACGAGCAATGTTCACATTAAACTCTGACAGGAATTGGTCAATGGGCATATTATGGACATTCGCAAAAGCCCCAGGAGGAGTACATAAATCGACCAATTCGCGACACTCAGAAGCATTATCCAAAAGAGACCCGAAAGTCACATTCTAGTCCGGGGCATAGATCACCGATAAATGATAAGGATCCATATCAGAAATAGTACAAATCCGCCCAAAAAGCTTTGCAAAAACCTTCCTTTTCTTCTCCAAAGAAGACACAACATCAGCAGGCGGAACGGATGTGGTCACCCCAGCGAATGTTGGGGCCGGAGATCTAACAAAAGAGTCAAATTCAGTACCATGGTCACTGGTAGAAGACGAAGAATCTAAGGAAATAACAAACCTCTCCACCGGATTAACTTCTGCCTGTGCATTAGTATCACGCTCCGGCGTCACTGACATGGAAGAAGAAACAAAAGGTACAAAAGGCAGGGGGTCAACTCCACGCTCATAGTCCAACATACTTCTATTCAAAAAATCTTGAAGGTCGGACGAAGACTTACCCAAAACGTCTGGTCCAGTATCAACACTGTTACTTCCTCTTGATTTCATAAAAGAACGAGATGATTGACCAACACCCGGAGGTATGTCAGACATTTTTCTCTTCCCCTTAGAAAGACCAAAATCACCCGACTATTTAGAAACTTCAAGAATATGACAATCAGAGCCAACATTAACGTTACCCGGCTCGGCATTACCTTCATCCACAACTGGAGAACTCGGTTCAGACCCACTCTCAGTATCAGTACCAAACATCGCGTCAACTTCACCAGATATTTGGTCACTAGGGACAGCGGGGTCAATCGAATGAAGTGGAACTAACTTGCTAATAGCAAAAGCCAAGATCCTGGGCTCCCCGCTAAGAATAGGCCTCTCACCAACTTCAACCTCAGAAGCAGGCTCTTTTAGTTTAAGCAATTCCATTGGGCTTACCTCTGAAAATAAAAAGAGGATAGCAAAGACAAAGGAATAAATGAATATAAAATACACACAGCAGCATTAAAAAAATCACGTCTACCTTGGCTATTTTGGTAATAGACAGGATAAGAATTCTCATTCAACGAATAATGTCGACTCAGCCCAACCCAGCAAAGGAACGGCTTCAGAAGCCTCACGAATAGAGCTCGGTTAGCAACCAAGGAAGCAACATCGTTAGCACTATAATCATCAACTTCCGGCACCCTATCCCTGGGTACAGTTTGTGTAGTATAGTGAGGAAAGATAGCAGGACAGGCGAAACTGTCAACCCAAAAGAAGCGCTCCTGCCAATTCTTCAACGAATCAGACGCCTCCGTATAGCACACCTTATCGGAAATTGCCAAAAGATAACAAACCATTCTTCTTGTTCTTTACATAAAAATATCGGAACAACGAGACAGATGGCTCAATGCCACAAACATGGCAAAGAATCTCGAAACGAGACACCCTAGCCACAACATGAGGATTGAGTTGAGAAATGTTAATCCTGTAATGTGTAAGGATGCTAACAAAAAACTTGGTCAGCGGTAGACAATACTGGCGTAATCACACAAACGGGTGTAGATGCCTATTTTCCCCTCTAGAGGAAAACGAATAAGAGCATCCTTGTAACACCCCAACCCGAAAAAGGCTAAAGTGTAACATTTTGGAGTCAAATCAGAACACAAGTAAACGAAAATACATTACTAATACAAGGGTTACAATGCAGCGTTAATGAAAAGATAAAGGACTAATTCTAAACATTACAACTTCCAAAACTAATAACAAGCAAAGAACCAAAAGGAGAAAAAAAAAAAAAAAAAAAAAAAAAAAACTCTTAAGTCAAAACTCTAATCCATGGAAGCTATCAACAATGTAGTCTACAAAGAGCTCCTAAGCACTCTACACTCAACCCAGCTTCCTTCTAAAACCTGCCGCAGGAAAAGAAATGCAGCTGAGCTTAAAAAGCCCAGTGAACATATATAAACAAACAAAAACTAATAACAAAAGGAAAACGAAGGTGAATACGACATAAGTCCAAGCAAACCTGCTGAGATAGAAATCAAGAATATGGAAACATAGAATATGGTCAAAGGAAATACGGATAAAGGATACCATACACTCAAGGAGATGAAATGAGTCATAAGTGTAAGCAAAAGAAATAAAGCAAGCATAAGTTAATCACATTAGAGATGACAAGATAATAAGAATCATAGAGAAGTAGAACAAATAGGAATGCCCAACAATATATATACTAATTATACATAGGAGTCATGACCTCCCTTGTACGAAATGTGAAACGGGTGTATTGCACACATACCAAAACATTCACCAAATAATACTAAACTGAGTACCTAGGATGCATCCATACACCCTTTGCAAAACAAATATATATGCACAAAGCTCTATGCTAAGTAAACATATACAATAATAAATATAGGCCTGAATAGCTAGCTTAAAGGGAAAGCTGTGGACTAAAACCCACCTCCACAGATAGTGTTAATACCACTGGTGCATCAGTGGCAACGCCATGGACTCCCTATGACTAGCTAAAAATCAATCAAACAATAGGCAATAAATAGGGCATAGGAATGCTATAAGAATAAGAACTATAACATGCAACAACTATCAAGCAAATCATAACAAAACTGGATCAATCATATATGAATCAGACAAAGGGAAGCATAGCAATGGCTTAAAAGGGATAGAATCAAACATCAAAAGTAAAGAGTCATGAGAGAAAGAAGACCTTTACTAAAAAGGCAGAATATATGTACCTCGAAATCAAATGCAGAAATGAAACAAAGAACGAGAAGGGAAGGCAGATCACTCTTTCTTCACACGATCTACATAATAAAGGTTTACATATTACTTAACTGCTCATTAAAGGTTTAACTTATTTTAGGTTGTCAAAATTAGGGTTTACATATGATAAGTGTTTCCATATTAGGTTTAGGGTTTCTTGTTTACTAAATTAGAAGCTTTAGGTTAAGACTACCAAATTAGGGTTTTAAGTTTACTTTCCAAAAATATACTTTTCATAATTAGAACTTTCCAAAAATAGTAACTTTCCAATTTTATTAGTTTTATCTAAATTAGGTAGCTTTCAATTTTTAGCAGGTTTCCATATTAAGTAAGTTTCAATAAATAGTAAGATTCCTTATTTAGAATGTTCACACAAATTGTAATTAGGGTTTTATTTGGCAATTATGATAGTTTAGGGTTCAAAGTGACAATATTCCAAGTTTAAGGTTAACAATGTAATTATTACATATTTTACATATTACACCCTTGTCTTACATATTTTACAAATGCAACCTTGTAGTTTCATTAACACTAGTACAGATATGGCCTTTCGCCACACATAGCATATTTCGAATGGTCACATAGCAACATATTTACGTGACTAAATGTACCAGCCTTAATTAAACAGCTACACTTGATCCGATTTGTGTCACCATTTCGTAAAATATATGTCACACATTTGTGTATATATGTGACCAGAGGGTAACTGGTAAATATTTTTCGACATTTAGTCACTTTTAATTCCGGACGTGTGACAGATACAAATCAGCTCGAAACATTACTCACACTATAGATATACATATGTGACAAATATATGTCACACAATTAAAGAGTGTGACCAAAAAGATATATGGTCACATGAAGTACTTGCGTATGTGGCTAAATTATATAGTCAAGTTTTTAACACATTATTTAAACGTGACTGCTATTCTTTGCTGAATATTTAGCCATGTATGAATTTGAAATGTGTGACAACTGAAATGTAAGTTTGAAGCGTTAGTCACAATATGCATTTAAAAGTGACAAATATATGTCACACACTTGAACAGTGTGACCAAATGTCATATATGGTCACACTAAACCATAGACATACATGATTAATTGTAACCAAAATTTAATACATATGGTCACGTAAGTTAATATGTGTGTCTAAAGTTTAGTGTGTGTTTGCTTGCCAAATCCTAATGTATATAGTCACATTTAATTGAAGCACGATCATGTGACTATAGGATTTACAATAGTCACACCATATCACAAATCCGTATCTAAATTATGTTTATTGCCACATTATAAGGGTATTATATGTGACCAATACATTCAAAATAGTCACATTGTGAAATATTTATGTGACTATTATTTATAGTAAAATGTGAACTCAGTTATCATTAACCTTGATATTAGTCACATTGAGTGTTTGTGTGACTAAGTTCAAGATGTTATATATGGTCACATGAAGTATTTATTTAGGTGTCTAAATCATAGAGTCATATTTTGTCACACATTATTTAAGTGTAGTCACAATTCGATACATATGTTATGGCTTGTGTTTTCTCTGTTTCTAGACTAACAAGGCTGTTTGGATTGGAATTTGGGTGAATGCTAGTAAGTCAGAACTTAATGCTGCTTGGAATAACTTAATGCTGCTTGGGAAACTTTGTGACTGTTAAATACTTATTGTAAATCGGTGTAACTGTAAAAAAGTTATTATAAACCTTTGTGACACTTAAATACTTAATTGTAAACCGTTGTGACACTTAAACGTTGTGACATTGCGACTCTTGTGTGCCTATAAATACAAATGAATTACAACCAACTTTTTTCATCTTTTCATTACATATTTAATTTTTGTTTGGAACGCAATGGCTTCATCATCTTCAAATCCTTCAAAGAAAACAAAACGGCCAAGGGATACTTCTCCTCCTCCTCCAATGCCAGAAAAATATAAAACCCAGGGCCTAACCCAAGAGTGCTGGGACAAATGCCATTCTGCAGGCCAATATGGTACTGAACGACAGTTGGTTGAACTTTACAACAAACGAATCACGCGGTAGGAAGAACAGAAAAAAAAGACCAAGAGATCATACTGGCGCATCAGAACAAAGTTGATCTTCGGAATAAAGAAATAGAAGAAATCCGTGGAAACATTGTTGACATTTACAAAGGCATTCAAAATAGTTTGTATAATTTTCATTGAATTTAACCTGATGTAAGATGATACTAATCATTATTATGTTATTTTAATGTTTTAATCATTCAGTATGAACCACTATGTTACCATTAATTTTTCTGTATAATTGTTATTTACATCGGTGCTTGGGTGAATGGTAGTAACTCAGAACTTAATGCTGCTTGGCATAACATAATGCTGCTAGTGATAAAAATAAAATTTCACAAAAATTAAACAATTCATATTCAGTTCATTACTTGCATTAAATAAAAAATATAAAAACATAACAATAGTGATAACAAAACAATCTAAAAGCTAAACTTATGATCCTTCTCTTGATCATAAGCAAGATGAAGATTGTCATAGTCAATGTGATCCAAAGGATCATCATGGCTGACAGTTTCATCTTCTTCAAGTTTAGCTTTCTTCTTTCTTCTTATTGCAGCCTTGAACTTGTTTGCTTTGTACTTCTTCCTTTGCTTCTTTTCATTCTTCTCTCAAGCCCTCATCTTCTTCTTCCTCATTTGGTCCATTTTAACAATATACCAAACTGTAGGATGTTGTGGTGTGGATGATGCCGCAGTAAAACATAAAGCAATAAAACGATTAGAAATGGACCAAAGAAAATGATGTTACATATATTTAAATACAGATGTTTGTAGAGATTTTATAAAACTGGTAAATATGTGTAAGAAACAAAAACCAAAAAGCTGCTTGATCCATTTGCAGATTAGAAAGTATGTGTTAATTAGAAATTGTTTGAAAATAATGAAATGCGGTAAAAAGGTAAAAGTTTTATAGGCCTAGTAATTCGACAGAAATTAATTGTGAAATTTGGAAGGTTAAAATTTGAACTTTGACCATTAACCATGTACACATTTATCCTTGTAACATAAATGAAGTTATTGTAATCTACTTTAATTAATTTAATCATTACCTAAATAGATTAAGTTAGTTGAAAAATGAATTTAGATAGGATTGTTTTATTTTTTTATAAATTTACAAAGATTTGCTCGCTGCTTTAATACAAATTGTAGTTTTAAATGTTTATAAAAATCATTTAAAACTATAATGTAAAAGTTATCGATTTGATTGGGGATTTAAACCCTTAAATGTAAATGTTACCAATCCACCCCTGCACTCTTATATCTAGCAGTACAAACCCAGCTGCAGTAACGTGAAAAATAGCAGCAGAAGCTTTTGATTAACATAATACAAAATATATCCCAAGTTCTTCTTAATGAAAACAACAATCAAAATATTCTAACAATTAATGAGAAAATTGAGCAATGACAACATGTTTATTCATAAAGTCAAATAAAGTAGTACAAAAGGATTACACAGGTTTATTCAAATTACTTCCTAACTCAACTAATACATTTTCTTTTTACCCTTCCATTTTGAACAAACTTTGGGCATTTTTGGTTCCCATGGTTTTATACCCTTGTCTTCACAAGTCTTAGCATTGGGCAGGCCTAGCACCTGAATCCTCTCATCATAAAGCTCTTTGGCAGTCTTTTTTGGAGTTTTAACCTTCCTAGCAGCTTCCTTTTTGTGCCTGATCCAGAATATCCCTTTGGAAAGTAGTCTGCGCATGTATTTTGAGGACTTTTAGAACTGTTTGATATGTGAAATGAACTTGAGTCACTGCTGTCCCTGTTAATGATTTCTGCAAAAAAATAAAAAATATATTAAAATTAAAAAAATATATAGTGTAACTGAAATAAAAGATAATGTTGCAATTCAGAGTGTGAACAACCTTTGTTCTTAGAACTCGTTGTTTCAGTAGGTAGAATGGGGTTGTGGGAGCTTGCTAGGTGTGTTTGGTTTTTATAGAGAAAAAAGTATGCTTGGTTAGTGTTTCAAAACTGCAAAAAGTAGTCAATTGACAATGAAGAAAAAAATAGCGTTTGTTACCCTTCTTGCAGGCATGAAATTGTGCAGTCATGACATTACTTTTTCATATGTGCAAACATGAGAAAAAAATAGTATTTGCAATACTAAGGCCAAAAATGCAGGTGTGCAAAGACCAAAGCCAAAACAGTCAACTGATGTGGGCAAAAACAGTCAATGTTGCAATTCAGGGTGTGTTTGAAACAACCTTTGTTCTTGGAACTCCAATGGCCACATTACTTGGTTGATGGTTGGTTTAGATCATAAAAAAAATGGAATGCAATAAACCAACATACGTAACCCTTCTAAGTTCCCGCTACAGCTCCTTTAGTCGTTTCAACTACCTTTGAGCAAAGGCTTGCACCAGGCGCATTGCTAGATTGTTGAAAAAACAAAAGGAATTGTATGGGAGCTTAGAAGGGAAAGGTATGTTGAAATTCCAAACTCATTTAGATCATAAAAAAGAATGGAATGCAAGCAGAGTGATACAAACAATCTAGAAATGTTGAGTAAAGAATAGAGTCTAGGTAACATCACTCATCTTGAATGCGAAAATGAGGGAGTGTGGCCTGTTATGAACAATACACACTATATCATCATCGCATTGAATACGTCTCAATGATCAGGCCAGATCTATCTAACGTTGCAGAATGATTCCATTGCTTTATTTTTTAGACACCGTCTACTACCGTTTGTGTGGTTGATCTTGATCACAAGCTTTGGCACTTTTAAGAATGTATCTTCATTGTCGGGACAAAAGTTTTAATCAAGGTACATTATTGAAAGAGCCAAAGCTTGTGATCAAGATAAACCACACGTTTATGTTCATACTTGAAAGTGGTGTCTGTTCACATATCATTGATACTTCTTCCATCTTTGACAAAGAGCAAAGACGAAGCAACAATGGATATGAACAACACCAAAACAAGTTTATGTTTATACTTGAAAGTGGTGTCTGTTCACATATCATTGATACTTCTTCCATCTTTGATACTTGGGTGTTTTAGCCTAAATATTCGCACATACATCCGCCACTTTTCTTCCTTATTCTCTCAAAACAAATGAAACATAATCCTTATACCAGATAGTCAACCTAAGCCTAAGATAAAATAAGCTAATCCAAGCAAACCTTAATATCTCTTTTGCTCTAATTATTCGGAAAAACGACACAGCATGTTCTTCCTTATTCTATCAATACAAATGCAACATACTTCTTATAACAGATAGTCAACCTAAGCCTAAGAATAAATAGCTCTAAGGGGATATTTGGATTATATTAATTTATGATCTTATCACCTTTTTGAGATTTGGGGATGCCAATAAGCCTATGTTATTTTAAGTGGATAAGCTAATAAGCCAACAAACAGTGAGCTGATTAACTTTCTCAAAACTCAATAAGCCGATAACCACACAAAATAAGCTAATCCAAACACACCTTAATATCTCTTTTGCTCTAATTATTCGCAAAAACAACACAACATAAATCTAATACATAAAGTAACAAGTCTCTGACAAATGTAAGACACAACTAAGAATAAATGATCAAAACCCTAGATCTGTTTACTTGGTCAATTGTAACCGAGTGAATTTTATAACTGTGAG
Organism: Artemisia argyi; assembly: GCA_030686995.1. Classification (NCBI taxonomy): domain Eukaryota; kingdom Viridiplantae; phylum Streptophyta; class Magnoliopsida; order Asterales; family Asteraceae; genus Artemisia; species Artemisia argyi. The sequence continues at coordinate 69,849,091 of CM060697.1, forward strand.
AGAGAAAGAGAGGATTATGTGGAAGTGTGTGAAGCGTATTTGATAAGCTTTGTATACTGTATATTATAAGTTTAAAAGTGAAGTGTGTTTGATACTCTTTGAATATATTATAAGTTTAAAATATAAGTTTAAAAATTATTAAAAGTATAAAAACTAAAAGTAAAAAGTAGTAAAAGTTTTAAAAATAATAAGTATTAAAGCCACATTTGTATTTTAGGGCATGCTTGGTAGGGGTGTTCACTGTGCGGTTCAGTTCGGTTCCGGTTTCTTCGGTTTCAGGTTTTTTTGGGTTTCGGATTGAGCGGTTTGTCAGTTTCTCGGGTTTTTTGAACACCCCTAATGCTTCGTACGGGGTTATAGGGGGTGAATTGAAGAATGGGAAAGGTAATGAAAAAATATGCTTGGTAAAGCATAATGCAATGACCCATTACCCAATTGTGGGGAATGGATCATTACCTAATAAATTGGGGGATTGATTTTCTTTACCTTTCCCTTTCCCGACCATTATCTTACACTTTCCCTTTCCCTTTTCCAAGTTTGAACCAAGTGCACCCTTTAGTGTATTTTGTATTAAAAAAGTCGCCCATGTGAATTAGCCATTATCACCGGTTATGCATGGTTTCCATTACACTATAAGCAACTACAACCCAATGCACATGACCCATGACCCATGTTAATTACCCATTGTCGATCACCAGTAATGTATTGGTCGATAACATGACACTATAAGCCACTATAACCCAATGCACAGACCCATTACCCATGTTAATTACCCATTGTCGATCACTAGGAATGTATTGGTCGATAACATGACACGTACTATAAGCCATTACAATCCAATGCACATGACCCATTACCCATGTTAATTACCATTTGTCAACAGTAATGGATGTGTCGTAACATGACACTCTAAGCAACTATATCCCAATGCATATGACCCATATGATGTCAAATACCCATATTAATGAATGTTAGCAGTGATAACCTAATGCACATGACCCATGACCCATGTGAATTAGCCATTATCACTGGTCATGCTTGGGTTGTACCGGCTTGGTAGGCATATACCGTTTGTCACAGACACTAAGAACCAAGCCACCATCACCTTCTCAATCATGTTATCTGGGATCGAGAAAGCTTGAACTCGGCTTGAGCTTGCATCAAAAAGCTGGATTTATCTGTAAATATGTGTTTTCTTACAAAAATTAAAATTGAAATATAACCTAAGAATTGAATTCGGTTCGACTACAGCTCGAAAAGCTTGATGCATTCATAAATAACAATTTACACTTAGTACACTTACATATTAAAAAAACATATTTTATATCACTTACAATAACTCGAATCCAACTTACATAAGGTTGAGCTCAACTGTCACAACTCGTAATTTCCGGTCATTTTCCAAACTTCGACAATCTACTATTCATCAGTTACTATTCACCGATTACTATTCATCATTTTACTATTCATCATTTTTAAGGTCAATTTGATATTCTGAGAAGCGTTCAAAAATTTTACTATTCACATGAGACTATTCATTACCGGAAGAAAATCACTATTCACGTGCATTACTCATGTCATCGTAAATTTAGTTTACGAGAATTCAAATTCGCGTAACCGTATTGGTTCAGGAGCGAATTCATGCATTATTATCATTAGGGACATTTCATTCGGACTAGAAATAGTCTGCATATTATCACTATGGCACTTGCATACTATTCCACTCGTAGAATATTTAAATTAGTACTTTTGGTATAATTAACTTTTACGTATATTTATTTCTAAATAAACGTTAACACGCGTCCAATAATGTGACTAACATATCCGGCACTCCCGACTATGATCCCAATATATTTTTATATTCATTTTAATAATATAAAAATTATAATATTAATTTACCCGGTGTTTTGGAAATTTATTTAATTTATATCGTACGCCTAATTTATTTACGACGATTTTCGTAAAAACTAAACAATAATTTTCCAAACACTCAATATTTATACCCGACATATTTTTATAATTTTTACGACTTTATTATGTCCCGGTTAACTCCGTTAAAGTTTATTTTTAGTTAACTCGGTACCCGGTATACCCTAAAACAACTAATAAACACAAAATGTTACACCTAATACACTAACTTTCTTACACCACCATTCTATTCTTCCTTTCACCCATTTTGCCGCCCCCCCTCCCATACCAATCACCTTACACAAGTTAAACTCTTACACTAACTCACATTATTACTTGTACCTTATGTCTAGATTTACTATATACAAAATAATACTTAAAGATATTTTACTACATTTCACCTCATTTGCAACTAGCTATCAAGAAAATTCATCTCTCTTTTCTCTCTACTCATATACACGGCACAACAAGAAGAGGAGCAAGACCAAGAAATCTTTCCAAGATCAAGTATTACACTAGTTCATTTAGGTTATTCTTGTAAGGTTTTGAAATACAAACTTAAGAATCCTAAGGTTTTACATCATCTAATCACACCACCTTTCAAAGTAAGTATAAGAAACTCAACTTTATGATTTTATCAAGTTTATACAAGATCCATATGATATATATACTAGATCTACATGCATATGCTATTTATACCACTTTATTTTACAAACTTTTAACTTTGAAAGCCTAGAAAGTGATTATAGTTAGATCCTTGTTAGATCCACTTGGTTTATGATGTTTAGGAACCCATGACACCCTAAGAAGGTGTATGGTAGGATTAGACTAGTTTTGTGGTGATTGAAAGTGGTTTGGTTGAAGTTGGAACAAGTTTGAAACTAGGAAAATGATTTTGGAAAATATATATTTACCTACTGTCACCATTTTTAAAACGTGGGAAACTCAGTAGGTGATGGGTAAATTTTGACCAAAGATTTAGAAAATACTTTTAAAAACGAAACTTTTGGCGAAAGAACGGACTAAAACGAGCTTATAACGAAGGAGATATGATTTTTGTAAATTTAACGACGAAAACTATTTTTCTGAAAAACTGCATGCTGTTTGACAGTTTTCGATGGGCAAATAGAGACGTTAGATGTAACCTAGAGGAGCCGAACTACCAAAAATATATTAGTATATACTAAAACGAATCTGTGGATATAAAGAACGAGTAAAATGAGCTTAAAACGACCAAGTTATATACGTTTTAAAATCGTCAAAACTATATATATATTTAGTCACTACTAGAAAATAATATAACTACGTACTAAATGATATATTTTCTAGATTTCTTATTCAAGGAGTTTATTTTTTTTAACTAACAAAGTACGTACGACTCAAGGTTTATTACGCGACTACTAGACATTATTTTAAGGTTTTCGAGACGAGGAATATAACACTAACATTTTTATACGATATATTACGACAAGTTTTTATAACTCTATTTGGACTTATTTTTCCTAAGTATGGAAAGTATTTTATTTGACAATAACTAGTATTTCCAAGTTACAAGTGGTATAGGTATCATGTGCATGTACATTCATTACATCACGGTATGATCTAAATTAGATCACGATTATTCATTTAGGTTGCGGCTAGTGTTCGCGTCTCATTGTCCCGACTACTTTACCATCATTGTACCATCTTTGTACCATCATTTCGAGGTGAGTCTTCATAGCCCCGTTTTAATTACTTATTTGATTTCAAATCCCACGGGGGAGAATACATTGCACAATTATTTTTGTACATGCCCAAGTATTAAATTCCATACATTGCTTAAGTTGTTAGTACTATCACTTCAAGTCCCCTTTATTATCATGGACCGTTAATTATATTGCCAAGCAAGAGTGAGTGGATAGATCTATCGAGGGTGACGCCTCCATTCGTGTTTGGGTTGCTCCATAAGGAAAACGAATGCATTTCATGTCTAACATTATTTGAGTGCCTGATAAACACTCCTTTGGGGCCAATTTTAGCACGTCTAGCTTCGGGGTCATGAGCTTAAGATCAATGTAGCATTTTTGACATTTTGTCACCTTACTTTATACTTGTGGCTATTGTACATACGATTTAACTTATAAACCTATGATTATTCACCAACATTCGTGTTGACGTTTTAGCAATGTATTCTCAGGTTATTAAGGTAGCTCATGTGGCATGCATTTGGAACTTCATGGAGTCGCGGAGTCGACGCGTCTCACTTTATATTTTCTGCACTTATGAAACGTTTGATCTTGTTGAACTTATTTTATCTAAATTGGCAACATCTTTTGGGACCTAAGTTTTGTAAACTCTGAATGTTTTAATGATCAAACGATGTATTTTTCCAAACGACACTTTAGGTCGTTCAATATGACTGTAAATGTGGTACTATGACAGTCACCCCCAGGTATTCCATTCCGCTGCCATACAGGTAAATTGGGGGTGTGACAGATTGGCATCAGAGCTAAGGTTATAGCGAACTAGGATGTATCATGGACCCTAGACTATAACCACATCATCATAGCATCTCATCATTTCATTATAGGTGCATATTCATTATACATGTTGTTTCATTCACACACTGTGCGAGTTATTTATACCCATACTCATATATATATATATGATTATATTGACCTGGTTCACAAGTGACATGTCTTCAGATACTCACCCTATTATCCTTTTATCGGATTCTGACATTGAAGATGCCTTGTCATCTTCCACTACCATTATACCACCAGTTACACGTATACCACCGTTAGCACTATTGATTTGTTATAGGAATAAGGTTTTCCTATCATTCAACCTATACATAGAATGCCGTTTGGTTGAGTATTCAGACTTAATTTTTTAATGGACCTATTAGGATGCTTATCGCAAGGAAGATAGTATGTTTTCTTTCCTTCACTAGTAGAGCACTTATTACTCAGGTACTACCACCACCATCAGCTACTTATTACACTATTGGTCGTCCCATAGTGTGTACTTCAGTTTTACCTCTTAGATATCGCGGGATGGCGCGAAAGAGGGTAGTATTCCATTCACTATTATCACCATCGTCTCCTAACTCATCACTAGGATCTCATCGTCATCAATGTTATTCTTATCCTTTAGAATACCACCATTGTCATTTCCCTTTTACATTTCCACTTGCCATGAATTAGATAACACCTTGCGGAAAATACCATGACCACAAACTCAAGAGGAACCTCCGCAACACCAGGAAGTCTTTAGACTAGACTTATATCTTTACTAGCTTTTACTATTATCCTAGCCACGAGAGGTGTGGCATAGTTCGAAGAAACTTGTGGTATTTTGATTGTTGTACAACAGAATCACCAAGTGTTGACTCTACCATATGGATATGGTTGTGCTATCTTTGATATCGGACCATGTAGACCAAAAATTTCATGTGTTATATTCATGAGTTATGAATATGATGGTTTTATTACTTATAGGTTCTCATGGTCTCTTATAATTTGATGAAAATAGATTTAAGCAAACCACTTCAAGAATGACGCAAGCCGCTGTTGGAAAATTCACTGTCAAGAACATAGCCACCGCCCTCACCAAGGAACTTACTCACGTGGAATTTATGGGTTGTAATCCCCCCTCCTTTAGCGGAACTATAGACACAAAGGAATTTCTCAAATGGTTCGAAGAAATAGAAACAATATTTCAATGTGGCGACTGTCGTAAGGAAGACAAGGTTAAGTTCGCCACTTGCACTTTTCAGGATCATGCCCAGAAATGGTGGACTAAATATGTTCAGGTAGTAGGAGTGGATGTTGCTTACTCACACTCTTGGGAAAAACTAAAAAGAATGATGACTTTAAAATTTTGTGTGAAAAGCGAATTACATGCAATTGAACATGAAACACTAAACCTTACCATGGTTGGAGATGATGTTGTCAAGTATACTGCTCATTTTTATGATTTAGCTCGACTAGGCTCTGTAATGGATGAGCCGGAAAGCAAGAAACTTGAAAGGTACATAGGAGGACTTTCTCCTGAAATTCGTATGTTGGTCATCTCATTGGAACCCGATACCATGCCTAAAGCTATCAGAATGGCGATCGAAGCAAAGGAACGCATAGCTCACACCAAGATCTTAGGAGGCAATGGTAGCAACAAGAGAAAGTGAGTCGGTAATCTGGATGCTAATGCTTCTCAACAACCATTTAAGATACAACAAGTGGTGGAAACCTTTGCTGCTGGGTCAAGCCAAAAGAAAAGGTATGTTGGTAAATTACCCGAGTGCAACAAGTGTCAGTTTCATCACAAAGGATCTTGCCCCTCTCAATGTAAAAACTGCCAAAAGCTCGGACATGAAGCCAAGGATTGCAAGGCTCCCACCCTCGCAAAGCATCAGAAACTCACGGTAACTTGCCGCGAGTGTGGAGTAGTGGGACACTTCAGGAGTGAATGCCCGGAGTTGGGAAACCAGAATTGGAAGAAGAAGTTTATGTTTTAATTATATAAACCGTAGTTTGAGCCCTCTAGGGTTGTACTTTTCTTTTGGTACTTTCCATAAGTACGTTGGTGTAACCTAGTTGTATTAAGCACTTTCCTATCTAATGTAATGACTATCTTTTGTTATCTATGTGATAATCGTAACCTTCGTTTATTCCATTTTCTATTGCAATTATGCAATTTTCAATCGTTTCGCAACATTATGTCACTGTCTTACTAGAGATTAGGCCGATTTCGTTTTTAACGGATTAGTAGACTATTACCATTCCATAAGATTCACCCATGTATCCAATAAACCATTTAACGAATTTTATCTCAAGCTATTTTACTACCAAATGGGGAAATTGCTTTACGAAATTATTGAAAGAAACTATTTTATTACCACCCTATAAATTGATTCTTCCGTCATTACGTCAAGTATTTACTATTAGTATATGAAACAATTTTTATATTACTTGAAAGGAAATGACTAGAATACCATTTTTCAAAACAAAACGTTGAACACTATCTAAAACTTTTGAGAAAAGTAACACTATTTTGACTAAATCAAACATCGCATCATTAGTCCTCAATTATACATGGCCTGATCACCTATGTATAATTCAGGAAGGATTATGCCATGAAGGAAATAGTTATCTTTTTAAAGTATTGCTAATAACAATCTTCATTTAAAAGCATTTTAAACAAGTAAACTCTTTCGTAAATGTCTCTTTCTGACAAACTTTCCCCTGGATACTTACCTCACCTGTCACTCAGTTAGCCATTAAGATGGACTTTCCATTGGCTTCTTTAGGAGAGACTTTCCCTATCAAGTACTAGGAGGATTCCTTGATACAAGAAAAACAATGAAAGGATTACAGAACTACTAACCTAGACTAGAAGTATACACCAAGACAATTTATAACTCAACAACAATTCTAAGATGCCACGAGACCATCCAAACCACCATCTCTGACCTAGTTGTCCTATTCTATCATTCAAAGGTACTAGCTAGATTGAGTTGCAGGATCGAACACACTGTGAAGGTACGCTAAGCAACACTACAGAAATAAACCAAGCCTCTTAACCGATACAGTAAAGCATTTCAATTAAACACGGCCTCATCCATACGCAAACTTCCCTGCAGTAAGTTCTCGCAAAGAATAATTGATTCGAATTATGGATATCGATATAGATTCCCTCAAGGAATTGTGTTCTCAAGAAATTCTAGATAACCTCACCTATACATCAAGAGAGGCATCAGGCCCAAGCACAATAGGCAAAGGAAAACACATGTCTTAGTACCCATTAGACCAAAACACAAGGAATCAAAGTGTTACCCATATTCTATCCTCTTCGTATAACGCCCTTTTCGAAAAGTATAACGTTGTAGAATTAATCACCAGATTCATTGTAACCGTTTCAATTATTCCTGATAAAGGTGATCAAATCACCTCAGACTTCTAACAATCATTCTAAGATTTCCTTTGGAACCTCATTAAGATGTAAACACCGCCCACCATCCTCAGACCGATGGTCAGAACGAGAGAACGATTCAAACATAGGAAAGTTATACTCAGAGTAAGAGTGATTGACTCTAGAAATGGTTCGACTAACCATTTACCATAAATCGGAATCTTTTAACAACCATAGTTATCGCGCGAGCATAGAGACTACATCAATTGAGGCACTTTATGGTCGAAGTACCAATTACCCATTTACAGACTGAAATTGGAAAGTTAAATTCACTGGTCTAGAACTAAACTATGGAACAACAAAGGAAATTTCACAAGTCAAGAGCCAGTTACAAGCAACGAGAAGCTGGTAGAGGTAGGTTGGTACATGACGCACATCATGCGGATTGGGTATCCCTGAACAACAAACCAACTAGATTCAAGTGGGAGAACGAACTAAGTTGAAAGCTTTGCCTTGAAGAGATGATGAGGCGAAAAATGATCCATTTTTAGGGGGTCATTTAATCCCAAATCCGAATTTATTTGATCAAATATTGCCCTAAATCGTTCCTTTTGTGATTTTAGGTGTTTGGAGAGTGAATTCTGGAAAAGAAGCCATTTTGGACGTTTTTGGAGCATAAAAGTGAAGAAAACGGCAAAGTACCAAATTTCCATGCTGAAGATAGAAGGTGACGGCGTCAAGAGTAATATCTTGACGGCGTCAGACATGAAGATTAAAATACCGAAGGTGGTGACGGCGTCAAACGCCTTCATGACGGCGTCAAAGTGGCAAGAATAAAATACCGTGGTCGGTGACGGCGTCACATAGGCCGTCATAAGTAGATCAAGGCCGTCCGAGGAAGTATATGGCGGCGAGGTGACGGCGTCACATGTAACTCTTGACGTCGTCAGCCTACTTTTCCTATATATAGTTTTCTAGTTTTTTCATTAAAAGAGAGAAGTTTTGGTGAAACCCTAAAGACGAATTTGGTGCCTCTTTTACAGGTTTTTCAAGGGTTCCAAACCCTTGATACCTTACATTGTAATTGAGATAAGTGTTCTTCTAATTCAATCAATATGTCTATGTGTTGGTTGTTTATCTCTTGTTCTTGTCTCAATTCAATTATGCTAGGCTAGATCTCTCTTGTGTTTGCTTAGATCTAATGAAACCTAGATGTTGATTATGTGTTGATTACTTGTTTATTCTTGTTCTTGGATGAATGATTTATATGTTAGGCTTAAGAAAACTGGCAGATCTCCAAATGGTAACATGCTTGAACGTCTTAAGAAACATGAACCGAGGCGTACTAGGTCTTTATTGGTTGTATTTAATGCATGAGCCACTGTTTACAATCCCTATAGTTGTGCTGGGTCATGGTGTAGGAGGAGATAAGAGCTCATAGAGTTGGGGAGTTATGTATGCCACCCACGAATGATATTAAGGAATACAATCCGTCATCCATACAAGTATAACAAGTAATTAACGTGTAAAAGATATCTAGGGAGTAGTGAAGTCTAAGTAAACACAATTTCTCCAATTACTGCTCACAACCTTAGTATAATTAGTTTGTTTTCATTTTTATTATTTTATTTTGAATATATCTTAGCTTTGGGTTAGTTGATTAGCAACTAATTCCGCCCACTCTCCCAATTCCCGAGACTTTTACTTGCTTTTCATAAAATATAAAAATACAAAAAGAATTATCCTTCACCTTTAGACCTAGTTAGATTAATTTCAATCCTAACGACACTATTCCTAGCTGAACGATCAATCCCCCGGTACTTGTCACTATACTATACTACAACGATCAGGTACACTGCCTGGTGGGGGTTGTAAGCTTCTCGAGATCCCTCGAGAGGTAAACCCTGGTGCAATTCCCACGCATCAAGTTTTTGGCGCCGTTGCCGGGGAATAGTTATTGTCTAGGTTATAATTTCTTTTTATTAGGTCTACTTGCTAGATTCCTTTCTAGCAAGATTTTATTTTTATTTTTAGGTTTTCTTTAGTCTATCTTTTTCTTTGTGACCTTTGTTTGTAAAACCATTTTCATTTGTCTCCATGGTAGATGAAATTCTATTTAGATCATTAACTATAGAGGAACAATTAGTTTACTCGGATAGATTTGCTTCCTGTTGTTCCAATGAATTTTTAAGTGATCTTAGATATATACAAGAAGAGATGGGTGTAAAGTTTGATAGGTTTGATGAGTTATGCGCATGTGTGGCCTATATTAAACAATCATTGTTAGGATCAATTCCTTTTAGTAAGACCCTTTGGAAAAATTTTGAGGAAAGCCTCCTAACCGTGAACCATGAGTTCAATGAATTGATGGGTTTGTATACATCACAACTTCAAGAAACAATTATGGAGGATTTAGCCGAGCATGATCATATTGAGCAAAAAGACCTAGATTTTATGATCAATGACTTGGAATCTCAAGGAACACATGATGAGGATATAGATTATATTGAGATAAGGGAGGATGAGGTAAATAACACAAACCCACAAAGTACCCCACAAGTCCTACCATCATTTGAGGCACACATACCACCCGTGACTTACCCGGAAGAAGTAGAAGAGACTATAGGAACCCCAATAGAGGTAGAACCTTTGAACCAAACACAACTAGAGGATATAGGTTTGAATACTTATAATGATAACCTTACTCTTAGTTCTAGGGAAGTTCCTAGTTTTGATGAACCGGAGCCTCAACCAAAACCGTTACCTAATCTTCCATCCTTGGATGAAAATTTAGGAATTGAAATAGGTTCCGATCCACCCATCAAACCATATAGTCCGGGTAGTCTTAGGACAAAGGTAGTGGACTCTAAGCCTTGTAGAGAGGAAGCAAATATAGGAGTGGAAAATGACCTTACATACTTACATCACCCATTCATGATTGATCATAAGAAACATTATGGGTTTAAACCGGGTCTATTGGGTCAAGATGGATTCCCAACTAGGAATCTCTCGAAGTTGTTAGAAAATGATCCCTTTCTAGGAGAAAATCTTAATCCACCCATTAACCCGATTGAATTAGGTAAGGTTATGATGATAGGAGCACACCCCTTTGAGCATATAATTCATCCACCACTCTTTCCTCACGAGGCATATTTACACCCTAAGGGTGTGTATCGCTACTTCCACCCGCATTTAATCCTAAGTGTAGGGAAAACCTCCCCTATCTTTGTTAAATAAGGGTAGAGTCAGGCTCGTGACTCGAACAAAAACAAGCGCTCCTTGGGAGGCAACCCATGTTTTGTGTGATTTTATTTGTTTGTTTGTTATTTGCTTCCGTATGCATGCCTTATTTTTATTGTTGGTAGATCATGTTTCTCAATTAAAAAGTGGAAATACTTTACTTTGTTGTTTTGGCCTAGTCTTCACTCCACCTAAAAGTATTTTTGCAAAAGATAAGTGTAAGGGGAAACCCCAAATATGTTTTCAAGAAACAAACCGATCATGATTCTCCACAATATCAAATGAACATGTATATTCGTATTTGTTAGAGTCAAATGCTTGTATTGAGTCATAATGAAGTTTTGTAGGATTTTCCAGGAAGTAGGACGAAGTTTTTCCAGAAACTTTCCGGAAACTTAACATAAGAATTTCTGCAGGTCCATTCTGACGGCGTCAGAGTATTACTCTTGACGGCGTCAGGAGTTAAAAATCTGGAAATTTTACCGGTTTTGTTTTTCTAACGGAGTCTTATGGTTTTTGTGAATTATTAAGTTTTATAATCTCCAGGAAATCTGCAAACTTCATTCCACAAGCATTATATCTTATTTTGCTTTCTAGGACTTAGTAACTTATATAGGATGCCGCCGATTTTACGCGAGGTTGCCTTGTCTATTGTTGTCAGGATTTACAGGTTATGTTTGACAAGAAGACGATTTATACTCTAGAAGGGAAGCTTTGATTGTTCGTTTTCTTGGAGGAAGATTTAACCTGGCCAACCTATAATCCATACCGAGCGAATCAGGGGAGTATTTGATTTCATTCTCTTTACTTTTTCACTTTTATATTCTTTACTTGAACATTGGGGACAATGTTCATCTTAAGTGTAAGGGGAGGGTAAAAAGATGATACCTTACATATGCACTTTCGCTTGAGTTTGTTTTGTTTGATAGTAGATGTGTAATAAAACTATGAGAAATACTTGTTAGTGTAATTTTAGCGCCAAATTTAAAATTTTTTACAACATTTAGGAGTGAAACTTTAGCCATAGCAAGCGTCTCATGGATAGGAGGTTGTATGACTAGCACATAACCGTATATTCAGAAAAATTTTCCACCCAAAAATGTGAGGTTCGCCTTTAGATTTGATAGGAAAAGCATTCATTATTAGTGCTTATGAGTGTACTGGTAGCATTTAGATTCTAGAACTTGCATTAGTGATGCATCCCGAGACCGCTAGTGAGACTACATTCGTGTAGTAGGATTTACTACATGATAAGAGGCATTAGGATCACCCTTGTGTTAAACCCGTATCATAATTACTTGACCATTTAAGTCATATTACTTGGCTAGTTAAGTCAACTAATTTTTCCCACACCCTTAGCGTTGTACTCATTTTTAGTACACGAAACCCCTAGTACACCCCTCCGAGCCTATCTTTTCGTTTCTAACTTTAAGCATTTTACTTAAAGGAAGAATTTGTTACACCCCACTTAAATGTACAACCAAATCGCCTTAGCCTTCCGTGTATGCGCTCATTTTTAGTGCATTATTGTTATTTGTTAAACCCTAAGTTAACTTTCTAATTGATTACATGGTTGCTAAGTCGAGTCATATCCTTGTACATATTGTTTTGGGACGATTGGGACTCATGGGTAAGTACTTATTTTATGAAGTAATGGGGAAGAACATCATATTATTACCCCCATATGTACGCTAATCTTAAAAGTGCTCCAAGTGTTTTGATTTTCTTAATTCGAGTCATTAGATTAGTTAAATGTAAAGTATGTAAAGATTCAAGTGTAAGGGGAATTCTCATCCCCTATGATGTATTATTTTTGATGGTAGGGTAAGAGTGTATGCAAAAAAAAAAAAAAAAAAAAAAAAAAAAAAAAAAAAAAAATCGAAAAAAAAACAAGAAAAAGAAAAAAAATATATAGAAGTAAAAAAAAAAAAAAAAAAAAAAAAAAAAAAAAAAAAAAGAGAAAAAGAGAAAAAACATACGGACTACCATCCCTTTTTATTCTATGTTCATCTTATGTTTTTGTTATTTTTCATTTGTTAGCTTAAGTCGAGTCTAGTCTTGGCTTAGCAACGCCATATTGTACATGTAATTAACCAAGATTGTTAACTCGCCACCAGTAAAACTTCCTTTATCCAACAAAACCGTGTAATTCATATCCCTATACCTAACGTTACAACCCTTTAAAAGACCTCTTTGATAGTTTATCCTAGGTGCTTACGCCATGTGGTGGAGGTTTGATCCTTTCCCAAGCCTATGGTAATCTATTTTGCTATGACAGGTAGTGAGAGATATCTTCTATTTCCATAATGTTATATTACTTTATTACACCCGAGAGATGTGAGTATCTAAACACTATTTGTGAGGTGCTTGTGTATGACCTCCGTGCTTGTCTATTGGTCTTTAGTGGAACGATTGTTTGTTGTAATTACTTTTATATTAGTGTTAAATGACCCCTAACTTGTCTTTCGAGTAGAATAAAAGCGCATTTGCTTGAGGACAAGCAAATCTCAAGTGTAAAGGTATATGATGAGGCGAAAAATGATCCGTTTTTAGGGGGTCATTTAAGCCTGAATCCGAATTTATTTGATCAAATATTGCCCTAAATCGTTCCTTTTGTGATTTTAGGTGTTTGGAGAGTGAATTCTGGAAAAGAAGCCATTTTGGACGTTTTTGGAGCATAAAAGTGAAGAAAACGGCAAAGTACCAAATTTCCGTGCTGAAGATACAAGGTGACGGCGTCAAGAGTAATATCTTGACGGCGTCAGACATGAAGATTAAAATACCGAAGGTGGTGACGGCGTCAAACGCCTTCATGACGGCGTCAAAGTGGCAAGAATAAAATACCATGGTCGGTGACGGCGTCACATAGGCCGTCATAAGTAGATCAAGGCCGTCCGAGGAAGTATATGGTGGCGAGGTGACGGCGTCACATGTAACTCTTGACGCCGTCAGCCTACTTTTCCTATATATAGTTTTCTAGTTTTTTCATTAAAAGAGAGAAGTTTTGGTGAAACCCTAAAGACGAATTTGGTGCCTCTTTTACAGGTTTTTCAAGGGTTCCAAACCCTTGATACCTTGCATTGTAATTGAGATAAGTGTTCTTCTAATTCAATCAATATGTCTATGTGTTGGTTGTTTATCTCTTGTTCTTGTCTCAATTCAATTATGCTAGGCTAGATCTCTCTTGTGTTTGCTTAGATCTAATGAAACCTAGATGTTGATTATGTGTTGATTACTTGTTTATTCTTGTTCTTGGATGAATGATTTATATGTTAGGCTTAAGAAAACTGGCAGATCTCCAAATGGTAACATGCTTGAACGTCTTAAGAAACATGAACCGAGGCGTACTAGGTCTTTATTGGTTGTATTTAATGCATGAGCCACTGTTTACAATCCCTATAGTTGTGCTGGGTCATGGTGTAGGAGGAGATAAGAGCTCATAGAGTTGGGGAGTTATGTATGCCACCCCACGAATGATATTAAGGAATACAATCCGTCATCCATACAAGTATAACAAGTAATTAACGTGTAAAAGATATCTAGGGAGTAGTGAAGTCTAAGTAAACACAATTTCTCCAATTACTGCTCACAACCTTAGTATAATTAGTTTGTTTTCATTTTTATTATTTTATTTTGAATATATCTTAGCTTTGGGTTAGTTGATTAGCAACTAATTCCGCCCACTCTCCCAATTCCCGAGACTTTTACTTGCTTTTCATAAAATATAAAAATACAAAAAGAATTATCCTTCACCTTTAGACCTAGTTAGATTAATTTCAATCCTAACGACACTATTCCTAGCTGAACGATCAATCCCCCGGTACTTGTCACTATACTATACTACAACGATCAGGTACACTGCCTGGTGGGGGTTGTAAGCTTCTCGAGATCCCTCGAGAGGTAAACCCTGGTGCAATTCCCACGCATCAAGAGACATGATGCAATTTTGGTAACACGAGAGATTGAACCTCTAGTATATTGGATCATTTAAGATTCATTTTAGAATCAACCAGCTGACATATAAGAATTGAGTTCTGGCAGTGTTCAGCAACATATATTACCCATATTACCTTATAAACCTGAAGAAGCACTGATCATCTATTGACGAACCAAACTCGGAAAAATCCTAACTCACTAGTCTAGTAGGCATTCATGAGATAACCAGAAATTCACTTGCAAGTCAAGAATCAATTACAAATTCTATAAGTTGTAAGCCATTAAAACTTCAAGTTGGTAGCCAGATCATGTTGAAAGTTCTGCCTAGAAAAAGGCATGATATTATTCGGAAAAATTAGGAATGTTAAAACCCGATATATACTGGACCACGTAATATTTTAGACAGAGTAGGCCTAGTGGCCGTCAGACTTGAGCCTTGTTAGAGAACAACCGGATTACACAACCATGTTTCACCTATTCAAATCCTAGGAAATGACTTCCAGATTAGTTACTCATAATCCCATTTGGAAAGGAATCCAACCCAAAGACAAACATAAACTTGGTAAGAACCAATAGAAATCATGGACTGTTAGGTCGAACGATGAAGCAGAGTCGAATTCCTATCATGAAAGTTCGCCGGAGTTCTCAAATATTATCACCTTTTCACCAATACCACTCCAGAGACCAACACAAACTGAACTTCGAGACGAAGTTCCTGTTAGAGGGGAAGACTGTCACAACTCGTAATTTCCGGTCATTTTCCAAACTTCGACAATCTAATAAACACAAAATCTTACACCTAATACACTAACTTTCTTACACCACCATTCTTTTCTTCCTTTCACCCATTTTGCCGCCCCCCACCCTCCCATACCAATCACCTTACATAAGTTAAACTCTTACACTAATTCACATTATTACTTGTACCATATGTCTAGATTTATTATATACAAAATAATACTTAAAGATATTTTACTACATTTCACCTCATTTGCAATTAGCTATCAAGAAAATTCATCTCTCTTTTCTCTCTACTCATATACACGGCACAACAAGAAGAGGAGCAAGACCAAGAAATCTTTCCAAGATCAAGTATTACACTAGTTCATTTAGGTTATTCTTGTAAGGTTTTGAAATACAAACTTAAGAATCCTAAGGTTTTACATCATCAAATCACACCACCTTTCAAAGTAAGTATAAGAAACTCAACTTTATGATTTTATCAAGTTTATACAAGATCCATACGATATATATACTAGATCTATATGCATATGCTATTTATACCAATTTATTTTACAAACTTTTAACTTTGAAAGCCTAGAAAGTGATTATAGTTAGATCCTTGTTAGATCCACTTGGTTTATGATGTTTAGGAACCCATGACACTCTAAGAAGGTGTATGGTAGGATTAGACTAGTTTTGTGGTGATTGAAAGTGGTTTGGTTGAAGTTGGAACAAGTTTGAAACTAGGAAAATGATTTTGGAAAATATATATTTACCTACTGTCACCATTTTTAAAACGTGAGAAACTCAGTAGGTGATGGGTAAATTTTGACCAAAGATTTAGAAAATACTTTTAAAAATGAAACTTTTGGCGAAAGAACGGACTAAAACGAGCTTATAACGAAAGAGATATGATTTTTGTAAATTTAACGACGAAAACTATTTTTCTGAAAAACTGCATGCTGTTTGACAGTTTTCGATGGGCAAATAGAGACGTTAGATGTAACCTAGAGGAGCCGAAATACCAAAAATATATTAGTATATACTAAAACGAATCCGTGGATATAAAGAACGAGTAAAATGAGCTTAAAACGACCAAGTTATATACGTTTTAAAATCGTCAAAACTATATATATATTTAGTCACTACTAGAAAATAATATAACTACGTACTAAATGATATATTTTCTAGATTTCTTATTCAAGGAGTTTATTTTTTTTTTTAACTAACAAAGTACGTACGACTCAAGGTTTATTACGCGACTAGTAGACATTATTTTAAGGTTTTCGAGACGAGGAATATAACACTAACATTTTTATACGATATATTACGACAAGTTTTTATAACTCTATTTGGACTTATTTATCCTAAGTATGGAAAGTATTTTATTTGACAATAACTAGTATTTCCAAGTTACGAGTGGTATCGGTATCATGTGCATGTGCATTCATTACATCATGGCATGATCTAAATTAGATCACGATTATTCATTTAGGTTGCGGCTAGTGTTCGCGCCTCATTGTCCCGACTACTTTACCATCATTGTACCATCTTTGTACCATCATTTCGAGGTGAGTCTTCATAGCCCCGTTTTAATTACTTATTTGATTTCAAATCCCACGGGGGAGAATACATTGCACAATTATTTTTGTACATGCCCAAGTATTAAATTCCATACATTGCTTAAGTTGTTAGTACTATCACTTCAAGTCCCCTTTATTATCATGGACCGTTAATTATATTGCCAAGCAAGAGTGAGTGGATAGATCTATCGAGGGTGACGCCTCCATTCGTGTTTAGGTTGCTCCATAAGGAAAACGAATGCATTTCATGTCTAACATTATTTGAGTGCCTGATAAACACTCCTTTGGGGCCAATTTTAGCACGTCTAGCTTCGGGGTTATGAGCTTAAGATCAATGTAGCATTTTTGACATTTTGTCACCTTACTTTATACTTGTGGCTATTGTACATACGATTTAACTTATAAACCTATGATTATTCACCAACATTCGTGTTGACGTTTTAGCAATGTATTCTCAGGTTATTAAGGTAGCTCATGTGGCATCATTTGGAACTTCATGGAGTCGCGGAGTCGACGCGTCTCACCTTATATTTTCTGCACTAATGAAACGTTTGATCTTGTTGAACTTATTTTATCTAAATTGGCAACATCTTTTGGGACCTAAGTTTTGTAAACTCTGAATGTTTTAATGATCAAACGATGTATTTTTCCAAACGACACTTTAGGTCGTTCAATATGACTGTAACTGTGGTGCTATGACAGTCACCCCCAGGTATTCCATTAAACATTTGGAGCTCACCTTTTTCCACAAAATTTCAATCTGTGGCTCAAGATATATCCCGCCCCTTTTTCCCCCAAAATTTCAATCTCTGGCCTAAGATCCCGCCCTTTTTTCACCCAAAATCATAACACTAATTAACACTAGTAAGATATATCTTATCTCTATTATTCATCTCTTCTCTTTCTCTCTAGAACCGACTCACACACCACGACCACACTTCACCGCCATATCTCGCCGTCGTTCCACCAACCATCGCTCCTCCACGCCATCACCGTCATCAAGACAAGGGAGGCAATGGGTGTGAGTTTGTTTGCTTTGGTTATTTTGTTTGAGATAACCACCACATCCACCACCATCACAGTCAAGCCTCCATCACCCTCTCCATCATGTTATCTGGGATCGAGAAAGTTTGAACTCGGCTTGAGCTTGACTCAAAAAGCTCGATTTATTTGTAAAGATGTGTTTTCTTACATAAATTAAAATTGAAATATAACCTAAGAATTGAATTCGGTTCGACTTCAGCTCAAAAAGCTTGATGCATTCATAAATAACTATTTACACTTAGTACACTTACATATTAAAAAAAAAAAACATATTTTATATCACTTACAATAACTAGAATCCAACTTACATAAGGTTGAGCTCAACTCATAAAACATTTGGAGCTCACCTTTTCCCCAAAATTTCAATCTATGGCTCAAGATATATCCCGCCCCTTTTTTTTCCCAAATTTTCAATCTCTGGCCTAAGACCCCGCCCCTTTTTCACCGAAAATCAAAACACTAATTAACACTAGTCAGATATATCTTCTCTCTATTATTCAACTCTTCTCCTTCTCTCTAGAACCGACTCACACACCACCGCCACACTTCACCGCCGTATCCCGCCATCGTTCCATCAACCATCGCTCATCCGCGCCATCACCGTCATCAAGACAAGAGAGGCAATGGGTCAGTTTGTTTGCTTCGGTTGTTTGGTTCGAGATAACCACCATATCCACCACCATCCTAGTCAAGCCACCATCACCCTCATCTCACCTATCTTACTCTGTTCAAGGGTATGCTCAAACACATATTTAATTTATATTTTCTTAAATGTGTAATCTAATATAAAAAGATTTATATTGATTTTCATGTATTAAAATTAGCTTAAAACATGTTTCTGATTATAAATTTGTGTGGTGATAATCGTTGCAGGTAGACTTATTAAGAAGACATAGTTTTCCAGTTTACTGGAATGAAGACAATCAACGTGTTCTAAGAGGCCACTGTTTTGCTCGTAAAGGGAGTCTTACTAGGTTTCCACTCCAAGAGGATGTTGCTGAACAGTTGGAGTTTGCTTATCGAAGTTGCGTAAGTTATCTATCAAAATATTGAAATAACATCTGTTATATAGGAAATTAACTCAAATATGGTTGCTTTTTGTGAAACTGTTTCATTTGTACCAAATGTGAGTGATTTGCGTGCCTGGTAATGTGTTTGACATTTATTCGTTCCAGGTTTGGCACTGCAGAACATTTCAACCAATTGTATATTATTTGTTGCCAGAGTTGATTTGCAACCCGTATGTTTGTTTTTGATGCTAAACTTATATTTGGGACATCTAATTTTGCCGTCTTTTTTGTTAGCATTAATCACGTTACTTATTTCTTGTAGGGGCTACATGTTATTTTCACGGGTGAGGATGATACATGGGATGCCTAGCTAAAAATTCCCTCAGCTGGATTTTTTGGCACACTTCATTTTCAAGGGAATGGAATTAAATTGAGGCGTTGGTATGCTCCATCTCAGTCACCAAAGCCAACCCATGTATATTTTTACTGTTTCATGGTTGGCAGATCTTATATTATGCAGCGTTATTAGTGCCTTGGTTTCTTACATTTCCCATATTTTTTTTGCAGAAAGAAACTGCCATTAGACTCAGATGTAAGACATTTTTTATGTTGTTAACAATTTCATTTTCCAATGCTAACCCCATTGTATTTCTTAATTTATATTGCAGGTGACGATTCCAATGGCCATTGAAACTTTGGAAAACGTACCAGTAATGGAAATAGTGGTAAGTAATAAAATATCCACCTTAGATTTTTTTAGTTTTACATACTTGACTAATGTACCGTGTTTTATATATACATATAGGAACCTGTTAAAACTATCGGACATACGAAAACGCTTAAGCCACGACAAACCGGTTCTACAAGTTACACTACCAACTACGATACCAAATATTAGTGAACAAAATACTGGACTAAAATTAGTACCAACGAAGCGAAAACATTTGGTATCTAGTGAAACCTTGCAAAATCAAGCTAAGGCGGCGAAGAGTCAACAGGTTTTAACTTTTGATAGTTGAGAATTTGATTATATACGACATTACAATTGTATATATATTTGATTCATTTATATACATTGGATTTTTATTGAATTTAAAATACAATTGTATATATATTTGCTTCATTTATATACATTTTGTTATATATATATACTAGCAATAGTAACTCTGCTCTAGTAGTACTAACGTGGTACTAGTAGTAACTCTCCTATCATATTTGTGTAGATAGTTGAACTAGTGGCTCATCTAGTTCTGTTATGTTGTGAGCTTTGACATGTTTTAGTTCTGCTCTCATCCTGATGTGTTGATATGCAACAGCTTACATTTTCAAGGCTTTTATATCCAGATGATGAGATTAGATCAATGGGAGAAAAACTTGTAAGTTTAAATGCAAATTTATTAGTATGTTCATTGTTTTGGATTAAAAGTCTTCATGATGTTGTTTGAATTACTGCTGATCATGTTTGTGTTAATATTGCTTAGATGGATTTAGTGCAGCTCATGAACTTCAAAGAAAATGTGCCAAGTATATACTACTGCTAGTACAAAAGTTACTACAGCTAGTGAGAGTTGGTACTGCTAAGAGATTAAGACTGCTCGAAGTTGCTAGTTGCTTATGAAAAAGATTATAGATACTTAGGAAACTATTGGAAGCCGACTAGGACTCCTTGGTGTACAAAAGGATGTCCAATTTTATATTTTGTTCAGTTATATACATTTCAATTTTATTGTATTTGAATTTGTTTTGATATATATTTGAATTATTTTGATATATATTATTTTTTAAATGTGACTAAAAGATGCATATAGTCACACTTATTAACACTTTTGGTCACTGTTTGCTTAATTCGTTGTGTGACTAAATATTACAAAAGGCCACACAAACATAAAATTCATGTGGCCATTGGATGATCAATAGTCACACAAAATACACATTTGTTCATTTTAAACAGCATATGGTCACATTTATTAACAGTTTTGGCCACTTGATGCTTAATTGTATGTGACTAAATAACCAAAACAAAGATGCTTTGTGTGACTAAATATTTCAAAAGGCCACACAAACATAAAATTAATGTGGCTATTGGATGATCAATAGTCACACAAAATATACATTTCTTCACTTTAAACAACATATGATCACACTTATTAACATTTTTGGCCACTTGATGCTTAATTGTATCTGACAAAATACCCAGAACAAAGATGCTTTGTGTGACTAAATATTACAAAATGCCACACAAACATAAAATTCAAGTGGCCATTGGATGAAGAATAGTTACACAAAATACACATTTCTTCACTTTAAAGAGCATATGGTCACACTTATTCACACTTTTGGCCACTTTTTTTAAAAATTGTATGTGACTAACTCAAAAAAAAAAAAAAACAATACCTGTTGTGTGACTAAATCCTCACAAACGTCACATTTATTATATATTCATGTAGCCCCAGGACGGGAAATAGTCACACATAATACACATTTATTTGAATAAATCATCTAAAATGTCACATATATTATATATTTATGTGGCCAAAGGACGAACAATAGTTACTCTCAAAAAACATTCGTGTGATTATAAAGTGTTTACGGTCACTCATACTGACTAATCCAGCAAAACTTCTGCCTAATTTGTCACACATATTCGAGGTTTTGGTCACTCTTTTTCGATGAAAAAGGCTACGCACTCAACAATGTGACCATATGCTACCTACGGTGGCGGGACCTTTGGTGACACACAATAAAAAAAACCTGTGTGACTATATGCATATCGTCACACATTTCTGGCGTGACCAATACAACTTTTTGTACCAGTGTAATTACACATTAACCCTTATGGTTTACTTAATTACAAAACACACCCTCTAGAATTAAAAGTACAAATCACACCTCAAAGTATACACCCAATATAAGACTTATGAACGAGAGCACCAAACACCACCATCACACAAAATAATACTTATGCAACACATGTATATTTATTTATGGGATTTCTGACAAAAATTAAGTACAATATACGAATTTTTGAAACATATCAGAAGACCAAACAAAAATTCATCAAAATTCCCACAGAAACCCATATGTCTTAAAAGTCTACTTGAATTTTCCCAGAATTTATTACCAAGTGGAACCCCCTTTCAAAAATCGTTCCCCAAAATATGCCCAAAAAGTTAACTACAGAAACACCCTGAAAGTTTGCATTTAATAGACATAGCTAGACCTTCCAGAAAAATCCACAAAAATTCCAAGAAGTCGCACATAATCCAAATATTAACCCTGTAAAAGGAGAGCTCCCAACTCCTGCTGGTTTGAAAATTTAAAAATAAAAATCCACCATTGAATTTCAGACCCGAATACTCAGCTTTGACATTTAATCACACAAAAATAAAAAACATGACCAATACAACTCCAATTCACTCGAAACCAATTGGAAAACTTAATTAAGATCTTAAACTAGGTTTACAAGAAAAAATACAGAATAAAATACTTATGAAACTTGAACTATAACACACACATATTCAGCTTACAAAACAATCCCTTTCAGAAATCCTTTTTAGACCACTATAACACATGTTTACGCACCCAAACGCATCCGAGACCTTCATTAATCATAAGACCTATATTTAAACATCATTTTAACATGTTCACAATATCCCACAAAAATCACCCCACAAGAATTTTATCAAAACCCTAATCCAAATTCATTATTTCATGTAATACTTATTATGATTTTATGTGAAATTATCTCTTGTATAACTCTTATATACATCCATTCGATCCTATCATCTTGTAACATAAAACATTTTAGACGTGAATGAAGCTTAGAAATCAAAATAAAAGATGAAAGGATCACCTAGTTGTCGACTAAACAAAATCGAGTGCAAGAATGAGCCAAAAACTCGATTCCCACCACCCCTTGAACTCGTACGCGTGAAACCAACTTCCCCAACGAATGATGAGACACCAACACTCGTCTTAGACACCTTATTGTGATCGAAAATGGAGAGAAAGACCAAAACTATAATTGTGCCGCTACTTTTGGATGAAAAACTAGGTTTAGGGTTTTAAAATGGAGCGTATTTTTTGTGTGTGAGAGTAAAATGAAATAGCGGTCCCTTAATAATTTGGTGGGTTCAAATTGGGCCAAGTGGGCTTAATATAATGTTGGGCTAGGCTTATTTGGTCCATGGTTGGGTTATTGTTGCATAACAAAAGAAACAAGGTCCAAAACGATATACCGTGCAACACAAACGATCCCACAAATTTATTTTATGTTCACAAATATTTTAGAGTTCAAATATGTTCCAAAATCTTCCATGGTGATGCTTTGTTATAATTATTTGGGTTTACAATTAATTCATTAAATTATATTCACGTTTTTAATTAATCGTGTACGTAACTTAGAAAATTTTAAATTATTCGCAAAATTACTATTACGGAATTTAGGGTTTTACAACTCTTCACCTTTAAAAAGAAAATTTCGTCTGCGTAATTGAAATGAAGAGCTCAAACAGAAATGCACCAATTCACGAAATGGAAAGAAAATGATTAATTTGCTCGGAATAGTTTCTCCAAAGAAGTTTAACAAACGGAAAAGTTTCTCATGACTCGATCCGAACAAAATAGGAGAGCCCCGGGCTCTCCACAAAAAACAAATCCGATCCAACGAATACAAAATGGGCATGAAACAGATGATAGTCGTAATCACACAAAGAGATGCATGAACATCAGATGAATTTGGAGTGAATACGGAAGTGATACTAGATGGTAGAAAACTTCATGAATCTAATCAGGTTCTAAACGAGCTAAGGAATTTGCTAAAAAACTAAGAAGCATAAATCGAATTATCAGACATAATTGGAGTTTCCTAAAGAGGTTGGTAACCTATTCGTACTGATGATTAAGTAAGCATATATCGGAGTATCGAGTCGTATCAGAATATATAATGGGATAGGTAGGATAACCGCACAGATAAGAATGAATCTAAGGACTAACGTATCACGAACCAAATCTTCTTATATGTCAACACGTCTAACTCTTTTGTACAAAAACATCATTCGGCACACACAAATTCTTGGTCTAAAGCTTCAGAATTTCTCTTACACAATGATAACTAATCCATTAGTCATTGTAATCGACTCCGAACATTCAAAAAGCAGCTTCTCGACTTAATTCAACCAGAAGGTGTTCTACATCTCCGTTCATACAAAATCTGAAAGAAAAACCCTTGTCACTTGCATGACATAAATCTTAATGAGCAAACACAACCAGACCAACCACTTGTCAAACTTCCTGCTCAACCCTTCTTCCAAGTTTGAATAGTTGTTCTGCTTATCCATTAGTTTGTAGGTGAATAAAATTACTATACTTGAGTCTGGTCCCTCAAGCCTTCAGTAATCCTTCCTAGGAATGTGAAGTAAAACGCGAATCTCTGACACGATCACTGCAGGTGTGCCATGTAATTGTATAATCTTATGCCGAAGGATTTATGCCAACTTGCTAACTGAATACACATTCTAAGAGGCAAAATGAGTTGACTTAATCAAACAATCCATCACCACTCAAATTATATCATTCTTCTCAAATGTGCGAGGAGGTTTCGTTACAAGGTTCATGAAAAGTCGAATCCTACTTCTAAGTCGGAAAGTCCATAAGTTAAAGGAACTCCCTTGCATGCTGAAGTTCAATCTTGACTTGTTAACATACTAAGCACATCGTCACTAATGTGATCACAACCAGTTTCATGCCATTCCAGCTAAAAGTTCTGCTTAGATCCCTTATACATCTTAAGACAACTAAGAAGGATAGAGAAAGTAAAATTGTGCCTCAATCATAACAACTTCTCTCTAGTCTTCTAACACAAATCATAGTTAGCCATCTTGCTCCTGAGCTTCTAAAATTTGTAATTGGATTCAACCTTCATGTTCACCACGACTCAACTTCCCTGAGTTCTAAGTATTGATTTTCTTAAGCTCAATCTCCAAGACAAACCAAAACTTCAAATTTCTTCCTAAATGCATCTGCCACCAAATTTACCTTGTAAAATATGTCTTCCTGATGAGGCGAAAAATGATCCGTTTTTAGGGGGTCATTTAAGCCCGAATTCGAATTTATTTGATCAAATATTGCCCTAAATCGTTCCTTTTGTGATTTTAGGTACTTTGGGAGTGAAATCTGGAAAAGGAAGCAATTCGGACGTTTTTGGAGCATAAAAGTGAAGAAAACGCCAAAGTCTTAATTTTTCCATGCTGGGAACAGTAGGTGACGGCGTCAAGAGTAACTCCCTGACGGCGTCAAGAGCAAAATTCCATGACGATCCAGTACAGATTTGAAGGCGTTACGAAGGTAGTGCGTCAAGAGTTAAAGTCATGACGGCCTGGAAATGATTAAGTCTTGACTGCGTCAAATATAGATCAAGGCAGTCCGAGAATAGTTTTGGCGGCGAGGTGACGGCGTCACAATGTTTGTCTTGACGCCGTCAGACCCCTTTTCCTATATATAGTTTTCTAATTTTCACATTAAAAAGGGAGAGGTTTTGGAGAAAACCCTAGTACGATTTTGGTGCGAATTTTACAGGTTTTTCAAGGGTTCCAACCCCTTGATACCTTGCATGTGTAATCAAGATAAGTGTTCTTTTAATTCAATCAATATGTCTATGTGTTGGTTGTCTATATCTTGCTCTTGTCTTAATTCCATCATGCTAGGCTAGATCTATCTTGTGTTTGCTTGGATCTAATGAAACCTAGATGTTAATTATGTGTTGATTACTTGTTTATATTTGTCTTGGATGAATGATTTATATGTTAGGCTTAAGAAAACTGGCAGATCTCCAATTGGTAACATGCTTGAACGTCTTAAGAAACATGAACCGACGCGCACTAGGTATTTATTGGTTGTATTTAATGCATGAGCCACTGTTTACAATCCCTATAGTTGTGCTGGGCATGGTGTAGGAGGAGATAAGAGCTCATAGAATTGGGGAGTTAAGTGTGCCACCCCATGATTGGTATTAAGGAATACGATCCGTCATCCATGCAATTATAACAAGTAATTAACGTGTAAAAGATGTCTAGGGAGTAGTGAAATCTAAGTAAACACATTTTCTCCACTTATTGCTCACAATTTTAATATAATTTAGTTATTTTCATTTCTTGTATTTTATTTTGATTGCATCTTCAGTATTGGGTTAGTTGATTAGCAACTAATTCCACCCAAATCCTTCAAACCCGAGATTTTTAATTGCTTTCTAAAAAATATAAAAACACAAAAATAATCATCCCTCACCTTTAGAACTAGTATTTAGGTTTTCTAATCCTAGCGACACTATTCCTAAGCTGAACGATCAATCCCCCGGTACTTGTCACTATACTATACTACAACGATCAGGTACACTGCCTGGTGGGGGTTGTAAGCTTCTCAAGATCCCTTGAGAGGTAAAGCCAGGTGCGATTCCCACGTATCAAGTTTTTGGCGCCGCAGCCCGGGGAATAGTTATTGTCTAGGTTAGAATTTCTTTTTATTAGGTGTACTTGCTAGATTCCTTTCTAGTAAGATTTTATTTTTATTTTTAGTTTTTCTTTAGTCTATCTCATTTCTTTGTGTCTTTGTTCGTAACTCTTCACCACCCAACATCATGGAAGGTGGTAACATCTTTGAACCCGTCATCCTACCACAACAAAACCCACCATTAGAACCCCTTAGGCCCCGAGCCTTAGGAGAGTATTCCCGACCTAGCCACCAAGGCTACCGAAATACCATTGAGCTCACCGGAGCCAATGTGACCCCCTTGCGATCCGACACCATCCGGTTGGTGCAAAGCGGATATGCATTCCATGGACTTCGTTCCGAAGATCCAAACCAACATCTTAAGGACTTTCTCAAAATCGTAGATTCCATAGACCTAGATGTTGCAACTAGAGAGACAACCCGATTACGCCTATTCTAATTCTCTCTACGGGATCAAGCTAGTCAATGGCTTGAGCGTTTACCCGCGGGATCCATCACCACATGGGATGATCTCACCACTCATTTCCTTGCTCAATTTTTCCCACCGGGGAGAACTACTAAGCTTAGAAATGACATCTTGATGTTCCAACAATGTCAAAATGAATCTCTTTATGAAGCATGGACTCGTTTCAAGGACTTACTCCAAAAAGTCCCTCATCATGGCATAGATCTTTGGCTCAAAGTCCAAATTTTTTATGACCATATCGATATCTCCATGAGGCGAGCCATTGACCAATCGCCCGGTGGTAAGCTACGTGATCTTAGTGCGGAACAATCATGGGAACTCATAGAAGATCTTGCTCTCTATGACAACGAAAGTTGGAATGATCCCCGTGATTTGAACAAAACGGTCAAGGCAATATCTTTGCCTTCGAACAACTCTAGCACTCCCGACCGTAGGATCATGGAACTTGAAGGTCGAGTCAAGTCTCTCATGAAATCTTACGAAGCTCCAAAATCCTTAAGCCATGTTAGCAGAATCGCTTCTACATGTAAATTATGTAGTGGCCCTCACGAGACTCATAACTGCATGGAGCTTCCAAAACATGCTTATAACGAATTCACGTCATCACACGTAGGTCAAGGTCCTCGAACTTCTGGCGAGGCCTATGAGGCATGGAAGGATAAACCTAATTTCAAAGGGTACCAAACACGAAGCGTATCTTTCAATGACTCCTCACCACTCACTTGGTCCGAGCAATTTCCGTCACAAGGCATTCCCAGGCAAAGCTGTGAAGATACCCTAAAAAAATTCATTCTATCTCAAGAATTACAGCTCTCTACGCTCGAGGCAAAATTTAGACAACAGCAGGCTGATGTGAACAACAAGATTTGTAATCTGTTAACTGCTATCAAAGAGCATGTTGTTAGTAAGCCCATTCACGTTGATGAGGTTAAATCTGCTACCGTCATGAGTCCACCAACCTCCCCTGTGAAAATAAAAAGTCCTAGCAAGTTATTCAAACATCTATCCCCTAAAGGAAAAGAACCTGTCAACCCCTAGGACCAGTCCATTTCGTAAACACCATCACCACGATATCTGCTTTTACACCCAACCCAACCCAGCAACAAACTAACCAATCTGGTCATACAGCTAAAGATGAGACCTTAAGAGTAGACCACGATTCGGCCAGAAAACTTACCAACTCATCCGAGCAATACACCGCGCGAGAATCTGGCAAACCGGATGAAGGAAAAGAGAAATCGGAAGAGCATGAGAGAAATCCAACCATTTTGGGTAAATCTATTATAGAAGAACCCGAGAGAAAAATGGAGGATGTTATTAGTGGGAGTAGCGATAAGACTAAGGAAAGTAACCCTAAAGTTTTCAAGATCTCCTGTACCATTAAGGAAAAGCTCTTAACCGATAGTCATATAGATCCTAGCTTCCCAGTCAACATAATCCCCCTTTCCCTATACCACGAAACCTTCCCAGAACGCATTGCGTGCGAGAGAGTAATGGAAAATTTATCAATTAGGATTGGAGAGCTTGTTTACAATACTGACCTCATCGTGGTTGATGATGTGGACCTTCTCACCAATCAAACGTTAACCAACCTTGTTCTTGGGACACCATTTATCAATGAATCGGGAGCAATCCTTGATGAGAAAGATGGTAGTGTATTAATCACCAATGGCGTTAGGAAGGTAATTTTTCGTAAGGGTAATGAGGAGGTGTACGAGTATCGTCCTTCCCTCGAAAGGAATCTATATGGGTCAAAGGATGGAGAGTAGAGGAAGATAAGACGGCGTGATCCGAATAATCTCATGATTCCCTGCATGATCGGCCATAAGTACTTCGATAACGTCTACATTAACATATTCATGCCTAAGAATTTTATGTCTCTATTCCATTATAACAATATCTGCAGATGGGGAATGATTTACAAAGGAGAGAAAGTGGTTGGTAAGGATCATGAAATCCAGGTGTTCGTAGGAAATATGGCATTCACTATGGAATTCACGATTGTGGACAACATAGAAGACTATGTCGACCCTAGGTTATCACAAGTCGTTTTTGGAGCACCCTTTTGTGAAATCACTAATTTGATAGTGGATGATTGGAACGGAATCATGACCTTCACTGGTGGAATTAGGAGGGTTTCATACCAAACGCCATACAAGAGAGGAGACCTTAAGGAAATCGATTGTGACGGGCTTGATAAGATAAGTTCCCAACTTATTTTGTGTGATGAAGATGTTAGGAGAGGATGTAAAAACATTTCTGATTTATCAGGTGGATTCTTTAAGAATGTTAGTAAGCTTGGTTCTAAGTATCGACAAGATGTTTTCGAGTTCGAAGACCCGAAGTACTTGCACTATGAAAGCGATACTGGTTTAGAAGACGACCTAGAGAGTGAAACCAATGATGAGGTCACGTAGTAACCCATGACCTTGAGTCTAGCTACAAGACTCGTAAATAAAGAAAAGCGCTTCTTGGGAGGCAACCCATGTTTTGTGTGATTTTATTTTTTGTTTGATTGTTATTTGCTTCCGTATGCATGCTTAGTTTTTTATTGTTGGTAGATCATGTTTCTCAATTAAATAGCGGAAATACTTTACTTTGTTGTTTTGGCCTAGTCATAACTCCACCTAAAAGTATTTTTGCAAAAGATAAGTGTAAGGGAAACCCCAAATATGTTTTTAAGAAACAAACTGATCATGATTCTCCACAATATTAAATGAACATGTATATTCGTATTTGTTAGAGTCAAATGCTTGTATTGAGTCATAATGAAGTTTTGCAGGATTTTCCAGGAAGTAGGACCAAGTTTTTCCAGAAATTTTCCGGAAACTTAACATAAGGATTTCTGCAGGTCACTTCTGATGGCGTCACGAGTTTACTCTTGACGGCTTCAAGTGTAAAAATCTGGAAATTTTACCGGTTTTGTTTTTTCTAACGGAGTCTTATGGTTTTTGTGAATTATTAAGTTTTATAATCTCCAGAAAATCTGCAAACTTCATTCCACAAGCATTATATCTTATCTTGTTTTCTAGGATTTAGTAACTTATATAGGATGCCGCCGATTTTACGCGAGGTTGTCTTGTCTATTTTATCAGGTTTTACAAGTTATGTATGACAAGAAGATGATTTATATTCTGGATGGGAAGCTTTGATTGTTCATTTTCTTGGAGGAAGATTTAACCTGGCCACCTTATTATCCATACCGAGCTAATCAGGGGAGTATTTGATTTCATTCTCTTTACTTTTTCACTTTTACATTCTTTAGTTGAACATTGGGACAATGTTTATCTTAAGTGTAAGGGGAGGGTAAAAAGATGATACCTTACATGTACACTTTCGCTTGAGTTTCTTTTGTTTAATGGTAGATGTGTAATAAAACTATGAGAAATACTTGTTAATGCAATTTTAGCGCCAAATTTAAAATTTTTTACAACATTTAGGAGTGAAACTTTAGCCATAGCAAGCGTCTCATGGATAGGAGATTGTATGACTAGCACATAACCGTATATTCAGAAAAATTTTCCACCCAAATATGTGAGGTTCGCCTTTAGATTTGATAGGAAAAGCATTTATTATTAGTACTTATGAGTGTACCGGTAGCATTTAGATTCTAGAACTTGCGTTAGTGATGCATCCCGAGACCGCTAGTGAGACTACATTCGTGTAGTAGGATTTACTACATGATAAGAGGCATTAGGATCACCCTTGTGTTAAACCCGTATTACAATTACTTGACCATTTAAGTCATATTACTTAGCTAGTTAAGTCAACTAATTTTTCCCACACCCTTAGCGTTGTACTCACTTTTAGTACACGAAACCCCTAGTACACCCCTCCGAACCTATCTTTTCATTTCTAACTTTAAGCATTTTACTTAAAGGAAGAATTTGTTACACCCCACCTAAATGTACACCCAAATCGCCTTAGCCTTCCGTGTATGCGCTCATTTTTAGTGCATTATTGTTATTTGTTAAACCCTAAGTTAACTATCTAATTGATTACATGGTTGCTAAGTCGAGTCATATCCTTGTACATATTGTTTTGGGACGATTGGGACTCATGGGTAAGTACTTATTTTATGGAGTAATGGGGAAGAACATCATTTATTACCCCCATATGTGCGTTAAATCTTAAAAGTGCTCCAAGTGTTTTGATTTTCTTAATTCGAGTCATTAGTTTAGTTAATTGTAAAGTATGTAAAGATTCAAGTGTAAGGGGAATTCTCATCCCCTATGATGTATTATTTTGGATGGTAGGGTAAGAGTGTATGAAAAAAAAAAAAAAATCGAAAAAAATCGAAAAAAAATCGAAAAAAAATCAAGAAAAAGAAAAAAAAATATAGAAAAAGAAAAGAGAAAAAACATACGGACTACCATCCCTTTTTATTCTATGTTCATTTTATGTTTTTGTTATTTTTCATTTATTAGCTTTAGTCGAGTCTAGTCTTGGCTTAGCAACGCCATATTGTACATGTAATTAACCAAAATTGTTAACTCGCCACCAGTAAAACTTCCTTTATCCAACAAAACCATGTATTTCATATCCCTACACCTGACGTTACAACCCTTTAAAAGACCTCTTTGATAGTTTATCCTAGGTGCTTACGCCATGTGGTGGAGGTTTGATTCTTTCCCAAGCCTATGGTAATCTATTTTGCTATGACAGGTAGTGAGAGATATCTTCCGTTTCCATATTGTAATTTACACTTTATTACACCCGAGAGATGTGAGTATCTAAACACTATTTGTGAGGTGCTAGTGTATGACCTCCGTGCTTGTCTATTGGTCTTTAGTGGAACGATTATTTGTTGTAATTACTTTTATATTAG
Organism: Artemisia argyi; assembly: GCA_030686995.1. Classification (NCBI taxonomy): domain Eukaryota; kingdom Viridiplantae; phylum Streptophyta; class Magnoliopsida; order Asterales; family Asteraceae; genus Artemisia; species Artemisia argyi. The sequence goes on from CM060697.1 coordinate 69,881,224, forward strand.
TATTAAATGACCCCTAACTTGTCTTTTGAGTAGAATAAAAGCGCATTTGCTTGAGGACAAGCAAATCTCAAGTGTAAGGGTATATGATGAGGCGAAAAATGATCCGTTTTTAGGAGGTCATTTAAGCCCGAATTCGAATTTATTTGATCAAATATTGCCCTAAATCGTTCCTTTTGTGATTTTAGGTACTTTGGGAGTGAAATCTGGAAAAGGAAGCAATTCGGACGTTTTTGGAGCATAAAAGTGAAGAAAACGCCAAAGTCTTAATTTTCCATGCTAGGAACAGTAGGTGACGGCGTCAAGAGTAACTCCCTGACGGCGTCAAGAGCAAAATTCCATGACGATCCAGTACAGATTTGAAGGCGTCACGAAGGTAGGGCGTCAAGAGTTAAAGTCATGACGGCCTGGAAATGATTAAGTCTTGACGGCGTCAAATATAGATCAAGGCAGTCCGAGAATAGTTTTGGCGGCGAGGTGACGGCGTCACAATGTTTGTCTTGACGCCGTCAGACCCCTTTTCCTATATATAGTTTTCTAATTTTCACATTAAAAAAGGAGAGGTTTTGGAGAAAACCCTAGTACGGTTTTGGTGCGAATTTTACAGGTTTTTCAAGGGTTCCAACCCCTTGATACCTTGCATGTGTAATCAAGATAAGTGTTCTTTTAATTCAATCAATATGTCTATGTGTTGGTTGTCTATATCTTGTTCTTGTCTTAATTCCATCATGCTAGGCTAGATCTATCTTGTGTTTGCTTGGATCTAATGAAACCTAGATGTTAATTATGTGTTGATTACTTGTTTATATTTTTCTTGGATGAATAATTTATATGTTAGGCTTAAGAAAACTGGCAGATCTCCAATTGGTAACCTGCTTGAACGTCTTAAGAAACATGAACCGACGCGCACTAGGTCTTTATTGGTTGTATTTAATGCATGAGCCACTGTTTACAATCCCTATAGTTGTGCTGGGCATGGTGTAGGAGGAGATAAGAGCTCATAGAATTGGGGAGTTAAGTGTGTCACCCCATGAATGGTATTAAGGAATACGATCCGTCATCCATGCAATTATAACAAGTAATTAACGTGTAAAAGATGTCTAGGGAGTAGTGAAATCAAAATAAACACATTTTCTCCACTTATTGCTCACAATTTTAATATAATTTTGTTATTTTCATTTCTTGTATTTTATTTTGATTGCATCTTTAGTATTGGGTTAGTTGATTAGCAACTAATTCCACCCAAATCCTTCAAACCCGAGATTTTTAATTGCTTTCTAAAAAATATAAAAACACAAAAATAATCATCCCTCACCTTTAGAACTAGTATTTAGGTTTTCTAATCCTAGCGACACTATTCCTAAGCTGAACGATCAATCCCCCGGTACTTGTCACTATACTATACTACAACGATCAGGTACACTGCCTGGTGGGGGTTGTAAGCTTCTCAAGATCCCTTGAGAGGTAAAGCCTGGTGCGATTCCCACGTATCACTTCCAATCTTAAGAGCAACCACACTGCCGCTAATTCCAAGTCATGCATTGAATAATTCTCCTCAAACGGTTCTAATTGTCTTGATGCGTAAGCAATAACCTTCCTATGCTGCATAATGGCATAACCAAGTCTCTTCTTGAAACGTCCCAAAATTTGTACTACCTAAAAGTATGGAAGTTGAAGCAAATTTCTATTTCAGCTTTTTCAAAACTCTGTTCTCATCCAAACTAAGCTTCCCTTCTTTACTCATAAAATTCATCAACGGTAACGCATGTCTTGAACATCTTCCAACCAATATCACGCTTCCAGAATATACAAATGATCCTCTTGTTTCCAACATAATACGAAAATAATCCTCATGTTTCTCCATCGTCTCTGAATGTACTAATATGTCATACTATGACCAATTTGTCTAAGTACTCACGAAAGACACTATTCATCAAATTCAATAAACAGTTAAAGCATTAGCTAATACTATTAGCATCATTAACAGTCATAGTGGCCGATATAAATACGAAATGAAATTTTTGGAATAACTTCAAGCCATAAATCCATCTAAAGGAAAACTCTGTGTCCTAAAGTTGATCAGATATATCATCAATTCGAGTAGGGAATAATGGGTTCAAATAGTAATACGGTTCAGCTTCCAAAAGTCAATACATAATCTCCTGCTACCATCTTTCTTCATCACGCAAAAAAAAAAACACTAAAGCACTCCAAGGAGATACACTAAGACAACAAACCATTTCATAGCTTTTTAGTTGCCACTCCTCTAGTTCTCTCAATTCGGATGGTGCTGTTCAATATGGTAAGGCAAAATGTCGTCCTATACGGATAGGGTTCTATCTCGTCAAACTTAACTGTTCACAGGCACTCCTCAAATATATCCTATGATCCCCATAAGTTCAAGTTATATGATGTAATTATTATCACGTTGGCCAGGCATCATAATACTTGCATCATATAAACATGCCTTTATTGAAATCATATTCTTCCTCGAGTCGTGACTAAACATTTTCTCAGTACTAAGTCAAATCAAATTCATAATCAGTGGAAAATCTGGGTGGTTCATTCAGGGATTCATTGGAAGAATTTAGATTGCAAAATGACTCTCAAAGTGAGATTCATTCCACGGGAAACAAGAATAGATGCTAGTAAAACTCCACAACCGCGAAAGTAATATACGAGTTTCCAGGGTAGTAAGGATAACAAAAGTTTAACAATCAGAAGTCATGGCAAAAATAAATCAGAGTGGTTCAAAATGTCAAAGGAGAGACGTAGTATGACAGTAGTTAGCATCTTGATGCTTAGTCCACCAGTCAATATCAGAATGACAATCGAATTTAAACTTTCCAAGGAAAGAGAAATCAGCATAGCAAATCTTATCATTCAGAAGTGAGGAATAACATTCCTATTCTCGTGGTTGATCACCACAAGATTTCTCATAGGAATACAATTGGATAAGGCAAAATCTAATGGTGTAGGGAAAGTTAAATATGCTTATCAAAAGCAAGAGATTTCACAGAATGTGTTAAACACGTCATGATCATAGAAATTCTCAGAGTGCCTGCAGAGGCATCTAAAGGGTTAACAAATGAATCATAGGTTGAAATCAAAGAAGATAAAGTTTATGTAATGTCAAACATTACCACAAAATTCTCAACGCATTCTAAACTTACTTGGCCACTAAACTTATGTTATGCAAAATAATAGGCTTCAAATCTCTAGAAGGAGAAATCTTAAAAGGCTCAACTAGAAGTAAGGAACGAATCAGAGTGATGCGGAAGCAACGATACTGTTGGGTTTTATAATTGAGTTGATAAATACAAAACTACAAGTGAAGAATGAAGACAATGCAAAATACAAGGGACTTGCTTTACAAAGAAGTTTTTACAATATAGTCCTTCGTAGTATTTTTGCAACCCTAACTCTGTGTTATATAAACAGAATACAGGGAATAGATTTTGAGTGTGCATAGGAGTCAAGATGTAACTCCATGAAATGTGTGTGTGTGTGTGTGTGTGTGTCTAGGCGTCAAGTTCCTACAATAGAAGCCTAGGGTTTGTAATAGTTGGTACAGATGATGACGAGAAATCTTGTTCAATAACAATGATGTTTTACTTATTCCATTGTGCATTTGTTATTGTTATCCCTAGTGCTCAAAATGATCAAAGGAGTCTAATAAACTCAACATGTGGCATTAGAGCCCGGGGGCTTGTGATCTAGGGTTTATTCAAGGTTGTTGTCGAAGAAAACTGCTTTGTGAAAGTATGATCTGATGTTAAAGTTTTCACAAGGTAATCGTTGTTTATTTTTTAAAGGGATCGACAATAAAGAGTTCTGGTATGTTTTTTACTATAATTTAGTGATTCACGTGATACTAAATTGTGGCATATTAATTGGATTGTCATTTTCTGTTTGTGGTATTACCTCGTACTGTGAATAAAACATAGGTCAGTTACGTATATTATTGTTTGAGAATTTAATTCACATGGGATTATTTAATGGTAAATCATGGTGTCGTTTATAGCTTATGGATCTGGTTTAATTTGTCATTAGATAAAAGAGATCACGGGTCTGTTGATTTACAATATTTGATTGCAAAGTAATTTCATTGGTCGAGAGTTTAAGTGGATAGGTGAATATATCTGATTCATGAATATGGAACAGTTACCTCGTACTTTAAATCTCATTCTGGTTTGTCGTGGTTTGCACAAAATTATTGATTCATTGTTTATCCTTATATGAATCATGGCAAAGATCATTAATTCTATTCGTAGGTCCTAATTAATAATATTCGTGATTGTCTGATTCACAAATTAATCTCATACTGTTCGAATATTTTTTAGTTGAGATAAGATATTGTAATCAATCGTGGGACGGTGTTTTTTTACATGATTTGGTCAAAGAGGTTTATTAATTGGTTACTAGCATATTGATATGAGGTTGATTATTTTATCTTGTACAGGAGAGATGGATAGAAAAGAGGCTACATGTGCATATTGATGAGGCTACTGTTGTCTCAAAGATTATACTGTTATGCGAATTCACGTTTATGCTGCTATGTCTGATTGTTACTACTGTTCATTATGTGAATACATACTGCTGCTAGTTATTCTGATTCTACTGCTGCGTATATGATTACTACTACAAAGGTAAAATGTTTCTGCTACTCAATACTGCTGCTCGTTATAATTTTTCTGCTGCAACAACATTTTTCTACTGCTAGCTTTATCCGATATAAGTTGTTTCTACTGGTAGTATTCTTTGATATCGGTCAAGTACATGGGTTTGGTTACGGTAGATTTGGAGATGGTTTACATACACATGGGATTTTGGTTCACACACACAAGGAAGATTGGTTTGGTTTTTGTTCTTAAAGGTTTAAAAAGGCTCGGTATTTCTTTCTTATTAGATTAATTGATTACGAAGAAGATTGATTATCATTTATTTTATGTTGTAGTTGAGTTTCACAAGTTTGTGTTCTTATCATATCTCAAAGTGGGGGTGTTACACTTTGAAGATAACTTGTTTGTTTTATACGGTGGTGACGAAGACTTGTCAAATCTAGTTTTCATAGGTCAAGGGGAGGATGGACGAAGAACTAGTTAACTATCACTTGAAGGAGTTACGTTATTGTGCTTAGTGTCTCATTGAAGATGAGGATTTTGTCAAGAGATTGCAGTCTACTTATATATCGGTTTTGGGTATAAGTTCAAAGTCACGTGGATAGTACAAGACATAAGACACAAGTTTGGGATATTCTACTTCTTCATCAAGTTAGTTATATTTAGTTTTCTTCACATGTGATCATTACATAAAGCCTACAGATTTGAAGAATCATGAAAGTGGTTAACACTTGGATTTCAGGGGAAGGATTTTCTATAGTGTTTAATCATTGACATGCATCATTCGAGGGGAAGATTTTTGCTATTGTGAATTGGTATTACTACTGCTGGTTTAAGTTTCTATTGGCTTAATTTCATTTTTAGTAAGCTTTTTGCTGTACATTCATGGAGGGTATCTTGAGGCATTAGAAGGTTGGATTAGAAGTATGATATTGGTTTGTGGTGGTCGAAATCAAAGTTGCTTCTACTCAGTTTCTCCTAGTGGATAATGACAAAAAGGGGAAGAAGAGTTTACTTTATGATTTTCGACTTGAAGATCCTTGGTGGTACATGTTATTTAAGTTCACGTGGTAAGCTTAAGGGGAAGATTGTTTCATATATGAAGATCAAGATGAAGGTTTTGTAATTATGAACTAGGGGAAGACTGTTGGGCTTTATAATTGAGCTGATAAATACAAAACTACAAGTGAAGAATGAAGACAAAGCAAAATACAAGGGACTTGCTTTACAAAGAAGCTTTTATAATATAGTCCTTCGTAGTATTTTTGTAACCCTAATTCTATGTTATATAAACAAAATACAGGGAATAGATTTTGAGTGTGCACAGGAGTCAATATGTAACTCCATGAAATGTGTGTGTGTGTGTGTGTGTCTAGGCGTCAAGTTCCTACAATGGACGCCTAGGGTTTGTAATAGTTGGTAGAGATGATGATGAGAAACCTTGTTCAATAACATGATGTTTTAGTTATTCTGTTGTGCATGTTATTAATCATTGTTAATGTTATCCCTAGTGCTCAAAACGATCAAAGGAGTCTAATAAACTCAACAGATACCTAAACAAATTCCCTATAATCTACCCAATCCTCACCGGTCATAACTTAAGTTTCTGAGTAGAAAACCTAACGCAAGTTCTCAAAGGTTGTTTCATAACTCATATATACGGTGCAAAACTTAGTGGGGCTAATACTTATAGGTCATAGCCTAAGCTCTACGGGTTTTGAATCCGCCGATCAAACCTGTCTCTGATACCAAAATTGTAGCACCCCAACTCGAAAAGGGCTAAAGTGTAACATTTTGGAGTCAAATCAGAACACAAGTAAACGAAAATACATTACTAATACAAGGGTTACAATGCAGTTCTAATGAAAAGATAAAGGACTAATTCTAAACATTTCAACTTCCAAAGCTAATAACAAGCAAAAATAAATAAATAAATAAATAAAAAAAAAAAAAAAAAAACCTAAGTCAAAACTTTAATCCATGGAAAGCTATCAACAATGTAGTCCACTAAGAGCTCCTAAGCACTCTTCACTCAACCCAGCTTCCTTCTCAAACCTGCCGCAAGAAAGAAATGCGGCTGAGCTTAAAAAGCCTAGTGAACAGATATAAACAAACGAAAACTAATAACAAAAGGAAAACGAAGGTAAATACGACATAAGTCCAAGCGAACCTGCTGAGATAGAAATCAAGAATATGGAAACATAAAATATGGTTAAAGGAAATACGGATAAAGGATACCAAACACTCAAGGAGATGAAATGAGTCATAAGTGTAAGCAAAAGAAATAAAGCAAGCATAAGTTAATCACATTAGAGATGACAAGATAATGAGAATCATAGAGAAGTAGAACAAATAGGACTGCCTAATAATATATATACTAATTGTACATAGGAGTCATGACCTCCCTTGTAACAAATGTGAAAGGGGTGTATTGCACACACACCAAAACATTCACCAAATAGTACTAAACTGAGTACTTAGGATGCACCCACACGCCCCCTGCAAAACAAATATATATGCACAAAGCTCTAGGCTAAGTAAACATATACAATAATAAATATAGGCGTGAATAACTAGCTTAAAGGGAACGCTGTGGACTAAAACCCACCTCCACAGATAATGTCAATACCACTGGTGCATCAGTAGCAACGCCATGGACTCCCCATGATTGGCTACAAATTAATCAAATAGTGGGCAATAAAGAGGGCATAGGAATGCTATAAGAATGAGAACTATAGCATGCAACAAATACCAAGCAAAAAATCATAACAAAACTAGATCATTCAAATACGAATCAGACAAAGGGAAGCATAGCAAAGGCTTAAAAGGGATAGAATCATACATCAAAAGTAAAGAGTCATGAGAGAAGAAGGCCTTTACTAAAAAGGCAGAATATCTGTACCTCAAAATCAAATGTAGAAATGAAACAAAGAACGAGAAGGGATGGCAGATCACTCCTTCTTCACACGATCTACATAATAAAGGTTTACATATTACTTAACTACTCATTAAAGGTTTAACTTATTTTAGGTTGTCAAAATTAGGCTTTACATATGATAAGTGTTTCTAGATTAGGTTTAGGGTTTCTTCTTTACCAAATTAGAAGCATTTGGTTAAGATTACCAAATTAGGGTTTTAAGTTTACTTTCCGAAAATAGACTTTCCATAATTAGAACTTTCAAAAAATAGTAAATTTCAAATTTTAGTAGTTTTATCCAAATTAGGTAACTTTCCATTTTTAGCAGGTTTCCATATTTAGTAAGTATCCATAAATAGTAAGTTTCCTTATTTAGAATGTTTACACAAATAGTAATTAGGGTTTTATTTGGCAATTATGATAGTTTAGGGTTCAAAGTGACAATATTCTAAGTTTAGGGTTTACAGTGTAATTATTACATATTTTACATATTACACCCTTATCTTACATATTTTACAAATTTAACCTTGTAGTTTCATTAATTACACATTAACCCTTATGGTTTACTTAATTACAAAACACACCCTCTAGATTTACAAGTATAAATCACACCTCAAAGTACACACCTGACATAAGACTCATGAACGAGAGCACCAAACACCACCATGACAAAAAATAATACTTATGCAACACATGTATACTTATTTACGGGATTTATGACAAAAATTATGTACAATATATGAATTTTTGAAACGTATCAGAATACCAAACTAAAATTCAACAAAATTCCCACAGAAACCCATATGTCATAAGAATCTACTTGAATTTTCCCAGAATTTTTACCAAGTGGAAACCCCTTTCAAAAATCGTTTCCCAAAACATGCCCAGAAAGTTAACTGCAAAAACACCCCGAAAGTTTGCATTTAATAGACATACCCAGACCTTCCATAAAAATCCACAAAAATTCCAGGAAGTCCCACATAACCAAAATATTAACGGTGAAAAATGAGAGCTCCCAACTCCTTCTGGTTTGAAAATATTAAAATAAAAAATTACCACTGAATTTCAGACCCGAATACTCAGCTTTGACACTTAATCACACAAATATAAAAACATGACCAATACAACTCCAATTCACTCAAAACAAATTGGAAAACTTAATTAAGACCTTAAACTAGGTTTACAAGCAAAAATACAGAATAAAATACTTATGAAACTCGAGATCTAACACACACATATTCAGCTTACAAAACAGTCCCTTTCAGAAATCCTTTTTAGGCCAATATAACACATGTTTATGCACCCAAACGCATCCGAGACCTTCATTAATCATAAGACCTATATTTAAACATCATTTTAACATGTTCATAATATCCCAAAAAAATCACCCTACAAGAATTTTATCAAAACCCTAATCCAAATTCGTTATTTCATGTGATACTTATTATGATTTTATGTGAAATTATCTCTTGTATAACTCTTATATACATCCTCTCGATACTATCATCTTGTAACATAAAAAAATTTAGACGTGAATGAAGCTTAGAAATCAAAAGAAAAGATGAAAGGATCACCTAGTTTTCGACTAAACAAAATTGAGTGCAAGAATGAGCCAAAAACTCGATTCCCACCACCCCTTGAACTCGTACGCGTGAAACCAACTTCCCCAACAAATGATGAGACACCAACACTCATCTTAGACACCTTCTTGTGATCGAAAATGGAAAGAAAGACCATAAATATAATTGTGCAACTACTTATGGATGAAAAGCTAGGTTTAGGGTTTTAAAATGGAGCGTATGTTTTTTGTGTGATAGTAAAATGAAATACCGGTCCCTTAATAATTTTGGTGGGTTCGAATTCGGCCAAGAGGGCTATATAATGTTGGGCTAGGCTTATTTGGTCCATGGTTGGGTTATTGTTGCATAACAAAAGAAACAAGGTACAAAACGATATACCGTGCAACACAAACGATCCCACGAATTTATTTTATGTTCACAAATATTTTAGAGTTCAAATATGTTCCAAAATCTTCCATTGTGATGCTTTGCTATAATTATTTGGGTTTATAGTTAATTCATTTAATTATATTCGCATTTTTAATTAATCGTATATGATGAGGCGAAAAGTGTTCCGCTTTTAAGGGGTCATTTAAGCCCGAATTCGAGATTATTTGATCAATTATTGCCCTAAATCATTCCTTTTGTTATTTTAGGTACTTTTGGAGAGAAATCTGGAAAAGGAAGCATTTTGGACATTTTTGGAGCATAAAAGTGAAGAAAACGGCAAAGTCTAAAATTTCCTTGCTGGAACAGTACCTGACGGTGTCAAGGTTCTACACGTGACGGCGTCAAGAGTTACAAAAGAGGTGGATATGGAACTTATAACGTGACGGCCCAGAAAGTTTTCAAGCATATTGGCCTGACGGTGTCACCAAGGCCGTCAGGGTCCAATTACACATGACGGCCCAGAGTAATTTTCTACATGACGGCGTCAGAAGTGGATCTAGGCAATACGAATTTCATCATGGCGGCGAGTTGACGGCATCACAAGCTATAACGTGACGCCGTCAAGGTGTAAAATCTATATATAGTTTTCCAATTTTCATTCATTAGTGTGGAACTTTGTGTGGGATATTAGGGCATAAACCCTAAGACGAATTTTAACAACTTTTCAAGGGTTTCAACCCCTTGATTCTTCCATGTTCAACTGAAGATAAGTACTTATTCAAATCATTCAATATGTCTATGTCTTGTGTGATTATATCTTACGCTTGTCTTCTCTTTAACATGCTAGGCTAGATTTTCATTGTGTTTGCTTAGATGTAGTGAAACCTAGATGTTGATTATGGGTTGATTGTTTGTTTATAATTGTTACGGATGATTGTATTCGATGTTAGGCTTAAGAAAACTGGTAGACTTCCATTGGTAACTTGCTTGAACATCTTAAGAAACATGATCAGAGGTGTACTACGATTTTTGGTTGTATTTAAAGAGTAAGTGAATTCTAATGATCCCATGTTAGGAGCTTCTAACGGCTCGACATAGGAGTGAAGTAGGATCTTATAGAGTTAGGGAATATTGTACACGACCCTACGACTAGTATTAAGGAATATGACCCGTCATCCATGCAATTGTAACAAGCTAATCAACCTGTAAAAGATGTCTAGGGAGTAATGAAATCTAAGTAAACACAACTTTCCTCATTATTGTTTCCACCATATTAGTATAATAGTTTCATTTTCATTTTTGTTATTTTATTTTTATTGCATCTTTAGATTAATTAGGTTAGTTGGCTAGCAATTAATTCTGCCCACTCCTTCAAAACCCGATATTTTACTTGCTTTCTATAAAATATAAAAATAGAAAAAGGATCATCCCTCACCTCTAGACCTAGTTTAGTAGGCTTTCTAATCCTAGCGACACTATTCCTGAGTTGAACGATCAATCCCCCGATACTTGTCACTATACTATACTACAACGATCAGGTACACTGCCTGGTGGGGGTTGTAAGCTTCTCAAGATCCCTTGAGAGGTAAAACCTGTTGTGAGGGCGCAATTCCCACGTATCAGTATACATAACTTATAAAATTTTAAATTATTCACAAAATTACTATAACGGAATTTAGGGTTTTACAATCCTTGTCTGACTGGACCGGTCGTACTTCCGATGGAAAATGGAAATCTCGTAAAACCTTTTCAAAAGCATCCAAGGCTATCGAAACACTATTGAGCTCACCCAAGGAGCCAATGTGTCCCCCTTGCGATCCGACACCATCCAGTTGGTGCAAAGCGGATGTGCATTCCATGGACTTCATTCCGAAGATCCTAATCAACATTTCAAGGATTTCCTTAAAGTCGTAGATTCCAAAGACCTTGATGTTGTAACTAGAGAGTCGACCCGATTACGTCTATTCCAATTCTCTCTACGTGATCAAGCTAGTCAATGGCTTGAACGTTTACCCGCGAGATCCATCACCTCATGGGATGATCTCACTACTCGTTTCCTTGCTCAATTTTTTCCCACCGAGGAGAACTACCAAGCTTAGAAATGATATCTTGATGTTCCAACAATGTCAAGGTGAAACTCTATATGAAGCATGGACTCGTTTCAAGGATTTACTCCAAAAAGTCCCTCATCATGGCATAGATCTTTGGCTCCAAGTCCAAATATTCTATGACCACATCGACATCTCCACAAGGCGAACCATTTACCAATCGGCCGGTGGCAAGCTACGTGATCTAAGTGCAGAAGAATCATGGGAACTCATAGAAGATCTTGCTCTCTATGACAACGAAAGTTGGAATGATCCCTGTGATTTGAACAAAATGGTTAAGGCAATATCTTTGCCTTCGAACAATTCTCGCACTCCCGACCGTAGGATCATGGAACTTGAGGAACAAGTCAAGTTTCTCATGAAATCCTACGAAGCTCCTAAGCCTTCAAGCCAAGTGAACAAAATCACTTCTTCATGCGAATTATGTAGTCGTCCCCATGACACTCGTGATTGCGTGGAACTCCTCGGACAAGCTTTTACGGATTACGCATCCTCGTGTACCGACGAAGCGGGAGACAAGTGGTACACTTTCAAACCCGAGCCAAACCTTTACGGTGACTCCTACAACACTTCTTGGAAAAATTACTCGAACCTTAGGTGGAAACAAAACCAAAACATGCCCCAAAATAATTCTTCCAATCCACCTAATCGTTACCAACCAAACGGTCCACCCTCTAACCGTACTTTCAACAACAATCCTTCCAATAACTATGGTAGTACCAATAATCTTGAAGGGTTGATGTCCAAGTTTATGGCATCTCAAGAAGCTCGCATAGCTAAGTTTGAAACCAAATTCAATCAACAACAAACGGAGATGACCAATAAGATTGACAACTTGTTGAAAGCCCTCAACAACCAAGTGCTAACTACACCTAGGAAGGACACTAGGGACACTAGTAGCGAAATCCAAATTAAGGGCCCCTCATCATCCAAACACGTCCACTTTGTCAATGTTGTCACCATTAAGCCAATTGATAAGAATATAGAAGAAAGAAACAAGGATGAAGTTGGAATAGAAACCGGGGCTAAGGATGAGGTTAAGGAAGTTGAGGATATTAAGAAAGAAAAGTTAGAAGAAGTAGAAAACATGGAGGGACACTTTGATAAGTTACCCACCAAGGAAGAACCGGAATATCATAAGGATCTATTCGATGACCCCGAGACACCATACGTCCTTGGTTCACCACTTATCAAAATGGGTGACCCCTCTAACATCAACATACCATGTAACATTGGGCATATGCATGTGTGGAAAGCTTACATCGATCTTAGGTCTCCTATAAACATCATGACTAGGACCTATTATAATTGGGAAATGAAGAAGCAACTTGGATATAGGATGATGCCTAACACGAATTGGATGAGCAACTTTGTAGGAAGAGTGAAAGGATTACATGTATTTGTAGGAAACTTCACTTATGTTACCGACTTTGTGATTGTATAGGATATCCGTCTGGTAATAGATGGTTGCCTAAGTCAAGTAGTGTACGGAAAACCGTTTGTTGAGGCCTCTAAGAAGAGTTATGACTCGTCCCTAGGGATAGTTAGATTCAAGGATGAGAACGATGAGATTGCTTACCAAATGCCCTATAAATTGAACAATACCGTCTTCTATCAAACCTAGAAAAAGAACACAAGCAAGCGGTTTACTATAGGAATAATGAGGATAGACGTAGAGGAGTAGATTATGTCATGAGTAGAATACTCGGTTTCTACAAAGAATGTTTGCAACTACGTCCGGAATACAAAACTAAGATTGGAGATGACCTAGAGAATGTGACCAATGAGGAGGTCACGTGATAGCCCATGACCTTGAGTCTAGCTACAAGACTCATAAATAAAGAAAAGCGCTTCTTGGGAGGCAACCCATGTTTTGTGTGTTTTTATTTGTTTGATGTTATTTGCTTCCCTATGCATGCTTTATTTTTATTGTTGGTAGATCATGTTTCAAACTAAAATTGTGAAAATGCTTTATTTTATCGTTTAACTTCGTCTTAACTTCATATAAAGGTATTTTGCAAAAGCTAAGTGTAAGGGGAAACCCCAAATTTGTTTCTAAGAACAAAAATGATCTTGATTTGCCACAATATTAAATGAACATGTGTATTAGCAATTGTTAGAGTCAAATGCTTGTATCGAGTCATAATGATGTTTTGCAGGATTTTTCAGGAAATAGGACATAAGTTTTTCCAGAAATTTTCCGAAAACTTAACATAAAGATTTCTACATGTCACTTCTGACGGCATCAGGGTTTAACACCTGACGACGTCACGTGTAAAATTCTGGAAATTTTGCGAGTTTTGTTTTTCTAACTGAGTCTTAAAAGTTTTTGTTGATTCTTTAGTTTTATAAACTCCAGGAAATCTGCAAACATTCATCCAACAAGCATTATATCTTAAATTGCTTTCTAGGATTTGTTAGTATATATAGATTGCCGCCGATTTTACGCGAGGTTGACTTGATTGTTTTCTCAGGTTTAGCAGGTTATATACGACAAGAAGATGATTTATATTTTTGGAAGGGAAGCTTTGAACGTTCATTTTCTTGGAGGAAGATCTAACCTTGTTGACACACTATCCACACCGAATGAATCAGGGGAGTATTTGTTTTCATTCTTTTTCCTATTTTACTTTTACATTCTTTAATTGAACATTGGGGACAATGTTCATCCTAAGTGTAAGGGGAGGGTAAATGATGATACCTTATAGGATACAATTGCACTTGAGTTTGTTTGTTCGATGGTAGGTGTGTAATAAAACTAAGAGAAATACTTGTTTGTATAATTTTAGCGCCAAATTTAAAATTTTCTACAACATTTAGTAGTGAAACTTTAGCCTTAACAAGCGTCTCATGGATAGGAGTTGTATTACTAGCACAAAACCGTACCATTCAAAAAAAATTTCCACCCAAATATGTGAGGTTCGCCTTTAGATTTGATAGGAAAAGCATTTATTATTAGTGCTTATGAGTGTACCGGTAGCATTTAGATTCTAGAACTTGCGTTAGTAATGCATCCCGAGACCACTAGTGAGACTACATTCGTGTAGTAGGATTTACTACATGATAAGAGGCATTAGGATCACCCTTGTGTTAAACCCGTATCATAATTACTTGACCATTTAAATCATATTACTTGACTAGTAAAGTCAATTAATTTTCCCACACCTTAGTGTTGTACTCATTTTTAGTACACGAAACCCCTAGTACACCCCTCTGAGCCTATCTTTTCATTTCTAATTTTAATCATTTTAGTTAAAGGAAGAATTTGTTACAACCCACCCAAACGTACACCCAAATCGCCTTAGCCTTCCGTGTATGCACTCATCTTTAGTGCATCATTGTTATTTGTTTGAACCCTTAGTTAATTATCTAATTGATTACATGGTTGCTAAGTCGAGTCATATCTTATACATATTCTTTTGGGACGATTGGGACTCATGGGTAAAGTACTTGTGTTATGGAGTAATGGGGAAGAACATCAAATTATTACCCCCATATGTGCATTAATCTTAAAAAGTACTCCAACTGTTTTGATTATCTTGATTCGAGTCATTAGATAAGTTTATTGTAAAGTATGTAAAAAGTCAAGTGTAAGGGGAATGTACATTCCCTATGATGTATTATTTTGGATGGTAGGGTAAAAGTGTATGAAAAAAAAATGAAATCAAAAAAATCAAGAAAAAGAAAAAAAAAATAGAAAAAGAAAAGAGAAAAACATACGGACTAACATCCCGTTTCATTCTATGTTTGTTTTATATTTTTGTTATTTTTGATTTATTAGCTTAAGTCGAGTCGAGTCTTGGCTTAGCAACACCATATTGTACGTGTAATTAACCAAGATGATTAACTCGCCACCAGTAAATATTGCCTTTATCCAATAAAACCGTGTTTTCCATATCCCTACATCTAAGGTTATAACCCTTCAAAAGACCTATTTGATAGTTTATCCTAGGTGCTTACGCAAAGTGGTGGAGGTTTGATCTTTTCCCAAACCTATGGTAATCTATTTGCTATGACAGGTAGTGAGAGATGTTTTCCATTTCCTTATTGTGATATATACTTTATTACACCCGAGAGATGTGAGTATCTAAACACTATTTGTAAAGTGCTAGTGTATGACCTCCGTGCTTGTTTTTGGTTTTTATTGGAACGATTATTTGTTGTAATTACTTTTATATTAGTGTTAAATGACCCCTAACTTATATTCTGATTAGAATAAAAGCGCATTTGCTTGAGGACAAGCAAATCTCAAATGTAAGGGTATTTGATGAGGCGAAAAGTGTACCGCTTTTAAGGGGTCATTTAAGCCCGAATTCAAGATTATTTGATCAATTATTGCCCTAAATCGTTCCTTTTGTCATTTTAGGTAATTTTGGAGAGAAATCTGGAAAAGGAAGCATTTTGGACGTTTTTGGAGCATAAAAGTGAAGAAAACGACAAAGTCTCAAATTTCCTTGCTGGAACAGTACTTGACGGTGTCAAGGTTCTACACGTGACGGCGTCAAGAGTTACAAAAGAGGTGGATATGGAACTTATAAACTGACAGCCCAGAAAGTTTTCAAGCATATTGGCCTGACGGCGTCACCAAGGCCGTCAGGGTCCAATTAGACATGACAGCCCAGAGTAATTTTCTACATGACGGCGTCAGAAGTGGATCTAGGAAATACGAATTTCATCATGGCGGCGAGTTGACAGCGTCACAACCTATAACGTGACGCCGTCAAGGTGTAAAATCTATATATAGTTTTCCAATTTTCTTCATTAGTTTAGAACTTTGTGTGGGATATTAGGGCATAAACCCTAAGATGAATTTTAACAACTTTTCAAGGGTTTCAACCCCTTGATTCTTCCATGTTCAATTGAAGATAAGTACTTATTCAAATCATTCAATATGTCTATGTGTTGTGTGATTATATCTTACGCTTGTCTTCTCTTTAACATGCTAGGCTAGATTTTCATTGTGTTTGCTTAGATGTAGTGAAACCTAGATGTTGATTATGGGTTGATTGTTTGTTTATAATTGTTACGGATGATTGTATTCGATGTTAGGCTTAAGAAAACTGGCAGATTTCCATTGGTAACTTACTTGAACATCTTAAGAAACATGATCGGAGGTGTACTACGATTTTTGGTTGTATTTAATGCGTAAGAGAATTCTAATGATCCCATGTTAGGAGCTTCTAACGGCTCGACATAGGAGTGAAGTAGGATCTTATAGAGTTATGGAATATTGTACACGACCCTACGACTAGTATTAAGGAATATGACCCGTCATCCATGCAATTGTAACAAGCTAATCAACCTGTAAAAGATATCTAGGGAGTAATGAAATCAAAGTAAACATAACTTTCCTCATTATTGTTTCCACCATGTTAGTATAATAGTTTCATTTTCATTTTTGTTATCTTATTTTGATTGCATCTTTAGATTAAGTGGGTTAGTTGGCTAGCAACTAATTCCGCCCACTCCATCAAAACCCGAGATTTTACTTGCTTTCTATAAAATATAAAAATTCAAAAAGAATCATCCCTCACCTCTAGACCTAGTTTAGTAGGTTTTCTAATCCTAGCGACACTATTCCTGAGTTGAACGATCAATCCTCCGGTACTTGTCAGTATACTATATAACAACGATCAGGTACATTGCCTAGTGGGGGTTGTAAGCTTCTCAAGATCCCTTGAGAGGTAAAACCTGTTACGAGGGCGCAATTCCCACGTATCAGTATACGTAACTTATAAAATTTTGAATTATTCACAAAATTACTATTACGGAGTTTAGGGTTTTACAATCCTTGTCTGGCTGGACCGGTCGTACTTCAGACGGAATATGGCAATCTCGTAAAACCTTTTCAAAAGTATCCTGGGAAAGATTGCATTTACATTTCCAAAATTCAACCATGATGACGGAGATTCCTTTGAATAAAAGAACATAAATACGAAGAAGCGGAAAAATCAAAAAAATTATGGTGGCCGGAGAATAAAATACGAATAGTGAAAAAGACCCTATTTATACACGCGGTACATTTTATTAAGGATGTGCTAATCAAGAGATGCGTGTCGATAAAAGCTCCAACAAACGACAAAAACTAACGGTAAAAAGACACGGATGATAGCTAAGAACGACTCAAGCGGTCAAAACAAGTCAGAAGATAAAACGACCGAAACGTTCCACGTTCCCCCTACGATCTAATCCGGTGACAAGGCAAGATCCGCACGATAAAGAACTTAAGCCAGGAGCGGAGAACTAACAATCTAGTCCATAAACATTCACCGCACACTATCAAAGCACGCGAGCAATGAACGCACTAGACTGTGGGGACTTGATGACGTATAATACGGATAGCAGGCTTACTAGGCCTGGACTATCTCATACGAACTGGACTCCGGTCCTACAAGCGAATCGGGCTTCAGCCCTACAAGCAAACTGGGCTCCGGCCCAATGAGCCAAACAGAACTAGACTTAACTAAAGCCCATGTCACGAGCATGGCACAATCTGGACAAACTAGGACACATACGCGGCACTCCTGAAGTACGTTCGCGGACCGGACCCCGGTCCGAAAATCCACCTACGTCCACAAACATCGATTAAGCTGCGGATCCTTATCCGACAGGGGTCCCACTTCGGCCACTACAACAATATGCGAAATATCAGGGAACACTAATATTTCCGCTGCCTATAAAAGGAAACCTCAATTCACACTTTCGAGTATGACTTTCTCACTCATCATAACACACAAAAATTTCTCTGACAACATGAGTACTTACTCTAACACTGGAGCTTAATCGTGAGGTCCGTCCCCATAGTAAGGCTAACGGTTTTATCTTCATTTGTGCAGGAAATATCGTTCTCTATTTAGATTAGTGCATAAACTCCACAGCAGACGGCCCATCAAGGACGACCCACACCTAACCAAACCCAATTCTAACCCAATCATAGTTTTTTCATTAACAATATATATATGGGAAAAGTGAATATGAGGTTGTCTCACATCTAAGCTTACATGCAAAACCATCAAAAATCACTAAAAAAATACGTCATTTTGGTTATTATTTTTTCAAAATTTGAGTAGTGGAACTAATATATGCATAATGAAATACATTTTAATGGAGAATTATATCAAACCATTGTTGAATCTATAACTAAGTTGTTAGTTAATGAAATCATCTAACAATATGATGTAGAAAACGCATGTATCAACATGAAGTAAACTCAAGTGATGTTGTGATGAAATCAAAAGAAAACACTAATATTGCGAAGGACATGATACAAATGAGGTAGCTTTGATGTTTTTCTTGTTAAAACAACGTAATTTTTGATGGTTTCATATGAAAGCTTAGATATGAGATATCCCCTTATTCACTTTCCTCTCTCTCTCTCTCTCTCTCTCTCTATATATATATATATATATATATATATATATATATATATATATATATATATATATATGTGTGTGTGTGTGTGTGTGTGTGTGTGTGTGTGTGTGTGTGTGTGTGTGTGTATATATGTATATATATATATATATATATATATATATATGCACACACACACACACACACACACATATATATATATATATATATATATATATATATATATATATATATATATATATATATATATATATATATATATATAAAACAAAACTATTTAAAGTTAAAGTTGAACAAAAAAGACTGAAAAAAGTCAAAGTGGACATTTATTTAGAAACGGAGGGAGTAACAATTAATATAGAAGCATATATCAATATATCAACACATATTATCCATGATAAATATGAATGTGTTCATCATAGAGAATCAATTAACAATTACTTAACGGTAAACAAGATAAAAACGATCAATTAAAGTAAACATCGTTTTTAACATGTATAAATTGCATACGACCTAGGGTTTTCTTCTACCAATTTTTAACGATAGTATTGGTTGTTTATTGACAATAAAAGAATCACCCAAAGGGCATACAAAAAATAATAGACAAGAAAACAAATGAATCAAGCATTAAAGATCCAATTTTTACATGTTTCAAGTAATTAATTATACTATATAATGGCTGGTGATGCCACCGTTGGGATGTTAGCATATTGAACACGTAATATAAACATAATTACACACGAGTACGCAATGGGAGCAAGATCAAATATAGTGTTCATTAATTAACCTAACTAATTACCTTGTTTGCCTTTTCTTGTAACGGATCAAGCAAGGAACGAATTCAAGAACATTGGATCTATGGTTTATGAGATCCCACGAAAAGCACACAAGATTCAACAAGTTATATCATCTATGGTTTCACACACAACACATTCTTTGGCAATACAATTGGTATGCTAGTACTTAGATGAAGCAATCAAGCCAAACACTTTAATGCTTAATCAAAATCGAAACCCTTGCCTTATGGCGAGGGTGTAAGATTGGATATCACAAGAGGGGAGAAGAAGAGAAGTCTAGCTTGTTTAGATTTTCTAAGAGCACCAATAGTGAATCCAAGAGATTCATTATATAGGTTTAGCAAAACTGAGGGAACAAGTTAGCTTTTCAAACTTTCCTAATCCTCCGTAAAAATGCCCTAGGAACCAGGCTCCTTAATGAATAGAGGTGGGATTCTAGATCCTTCCTCTAAGTTACATTAAGGGTGCGTTTGGTTTGGTGCTATGAATCACAATGGGTATTGGTATTGGTATTGGTATTGGGTGAAATGGTAATGGAATGTATGATGAACCCACCCACACACATAAGATATGAGGAAACCTTTACATTTGTGTATCATCAATCCATTGTGGTGGGCCCCATAACCAATCAAACAACATTAATGACTTTCAAAGTCATAGATTCATACCCATACACCCCAACCAAACGGGCCCTAAGTCCTTATCTTTAATGTTTAACAGCCGTTAGTCAAATACCGTTAAGTAACTATATTAGTTAACGGTCATTAGGCTTATTTCGTGAAATACTAATTACTATAATACACCAATATATTAATTACTTATTAATTATAGGGAAGATGGCACAAAAAGGCATCAAAGTTAGGGTCCATTTCCAATCAAGGTATCCAACTTTTTTTTTTTTTTTTTTTTTCCATAAAAAGGTTGCCAACTTTTGTTTTGGCGGATTTGGGTTTTTTCCTAACACCCGTTAACCACTAACCCAAGTTTTGGTTAAAAAAATTGATACATTTGTAAAATTTCAAGGATCAAAATTGAACATTTTATATTTCTTTTTTATAATACCGGTTACATCATTTTCCCCCAAATTTCCCCCCAATTCAGTTTCCACACATAAACCCTAAAACGGTTAAGAGTACGATTGATAAAATAGAACCTTAATTTGTGTTTTTAAAGGTAATTAATACTTATTGTTGTTTTCAATTATGTTAATAACGGCTAAATTAAGCACAAATTGACCTTCTGTGTTTTTTTGTTATGTTTAGAAGGATGGCTTCTTCATCTAAAGGAGGTGCATTATCCTTGGATCTTTATTATAATAGGTATTTCAGTCTGAAATCTTTAACCTATCATAATGCTGATATGCTCACAACCACACTTGATGTGACCCCTTTAACCTCTAGTGAGTTGAAAAATTTTGTTCAAAATAACATAGGTTCAGTAGTGTGTGGCTTGTATTACTTTAGTAATGGGTTAAAATGTATTAAGTCTGATGATGATCTTATGTTATTTGTTGAAAAGTGGCAAAGTACAAATGAAGGTATCATAGCATTGTATGTTTCTCATAAGAATGAATCTTTTATAGAATACAGTGGTGATTATGTTCTTGTAATTTTAAACCCTTCTACTTATTACAAAGACTCAGATGATGAAAGTGATGTTGCATCACTTGATCATTTATCTGAGGGTGAAGAAGAGTTGAGGCAGGTTAGGATAAAGGAAAGGCAAATTTTAGATGAAAAGATAAAAACAAATGAAATTGCTGTATTTGATGAAAGTAAGCTAGTTTTGGAAAATGAAAGTGATGAGAATGAGCATGAAGTAGATCCTTTATTTTCAGACCTAGGTTATGAATCTCAAAAAGAGAAACCTCATGTTGAACCAGAAGTTAACTTAAATGAGGATATACCCATGGGTGATGAGGATGAGATTGTGTTTGACCCTAATAAAAGAGATTACCCTATCCATGACCCAAACACACACTGGAAGTTAAAAAAAACCTAGATTAGGTGAATTGTATGCAGACTTAGATCAAGTTAAAGATTGTCTTATTTTTTATTTTGTTGCCAATGGATACCAACTTTGGTATGAAAAAAGTGATAGTGAAAATTTGTTGGTTAGGCGTGGGTTTGATGAAAAAGATAGAAGAAAGAAAAAACTTCCTAAAGATCCCAATAAGCCTTGTTGTCCTTTTAGGTTAAGAGCTGTAAAGATGCATGATGGCAAGTCTTGGCATATAAGAACTCTAGTTAATGAGCAAACTTGCAGTAGACAGTGTAATCTTGGTTATTTAGTGACTTCAAAATGGATTGCAAGACAATTTGTAGAAAAATCAAAATGTATCCTGATATGAAAGTGGTTGATCTGCAAGAAATGGTGATGAAAAAATATAGGGTTAAGACATCACACAATCAATGTAGTAGAGCAAGAAGGTTTGCAATATATAGTCTTAAGCAGAATGTTGGAGATCAGTATGACAGGTTGATTGATTATGCTGGTGAACTTAGAGAAACCAACCCTGGTACCACAGTACAGTTACGCATTGATCCTTTAATGGATGGTCCACACATTTTCAACAGTTTCTATATTTGTTTTCATAATTTGAAATAGGGTTGGAAAGCAGGATGTAGAAAGGTTATAGGTATGGATGGGTGTTTTTTGAAAGGGGTGTGCCAAGGTCAATTTTTGGCAGCTATTGGGAGGGATAGAAACAATCAAATATACCTAATTGCATGGGCTGTTGTACAAGTTGAGAATGCAGACACTTGGGAATGGTTTATTAAGTTGTTGGAAAAAGACTTTGAATTAGGAGATGGGAAAGGGGTCACATTTATATCTGATGGACACAAAGGACTTTACCATGCTGTTTAGAGAGTGGTCCCATTAGTAGAACATAGGTTACGTGCTAGGTACATTTATGCCAATTTTTCAAAGGTCTATCCTAGTGTTCTATTTAGACAACTCTTTTGGAAAGCATCAAAGTGTGCTAATCATCAAAGATTCTTAAATACAATGGAAGAAATCAAGAATGCAAGTGAAACAGCTTATCAGTATTTGATGGATAAAGATCCATGGACATGGTCAAGATCATACTTCAAAGAAGGTATATTCTTTATATTTGTTGTAGCTTATTTCAATAATTACATTACATGAATTAACTTATTATTTGTAATGTGTTTGATAGGAATGGATTGTGATGCTATTCAAAATGGTCTTAGTGAATCTTTCAATTCTCATATAAAGAATGCAAGAAGAAAACCAATAATTGGAATGCTTGAAGACATCAGATCCTATGTGATGACTAGGAATTACACTCTTATGAAGGAATATCAAGACTGGACAAGTGATATTTGCCCTAATATCATCAAGGTTTTGGAGTTGCATAAGAAGATTCAAAGGTAAATACTTATCAATTTGTATCCTGATATATTAAAACCTTTATGCTGACTTGTAGTATATTAACAGGAAATGGAGTTTGAATCCAAGTGGATGGCATCAGTTTGAAGTAAGGCAAGGAAATCTTGAAGCCTATGGTGTGGCCTTACAAAAGAAGGAGTACACTTGTAGGCAATGGCAGTTAACTGGCATACCATGCCCTCATGCAATCACAGCCATTTACTTCATTGGCAAGCAGCCAGAAGAGTATGTGAGCAACTCATTCAAGGTAAGCACATACAGAAGTATCTATGAGTTTAACATTTTACCAGTTGGTGGTATAGATATGTGGAAAAGGAGAAAACATGTGCCCATGAAAGTATTGCTCTAAAAGCAGATGACAAAAGCTATGGCTAAAAACATTTAATTTCTTCAGGTTCAAGAATATCACGCCTCTTATCCAGTCAGGACCAAAAATGTGTAAGTTAAACATGCGATTTCATGAAAGATACTAAACATCGATTTTTTTTAATAGCAATATAAACATCGATTTAAACCCAAAACCATGAACCGTAATCCCTTAGACAATTCTATAGCAAGGCTCCCATACAGTTACATTTACCATCATAAGTTAAATGTATATATTTAGCGCCCATGCACAATTATATGCCACATTGTCGAAGGTTACGTCATCTAATGCTCTTAAAATACTAATTGATACAATAACATGATAATCCACCCAAACAGCTTAAAAATTTGTTTAGTCAGAGTTCCTAAATTCATTAGAACTTGCACAGGTCTCCCGTATAAACTTGCATACAGAGTAAGTGCAGTTGTTGCTTATGCTTAATGTGCCAAACGTACACAGAAACCTCTTTTTTATCTCTTTATACAACCATGATTAAGAACTAAGGAAATGCTTATTCTTGATCAACTAGATTTTCCAGGGTTGTAACAATGATGTTAATCTGGTTCTCAAGATAGAGATTCAAACAAGTGATGATAGAGAAATCGAAAAAATGTATGAACGAGTTTTCATTGGCTGATATGCGGTAAACTATTTTATCATTTACTAATGTATTTAGGTTGAGGTGGCAATTTGTACCCAAATAGGAAAAAATTGGCTAATTTTGGCTATTTTGTAAAAGACTTGGGCACATTTTGACCAATCCTTTTTTCGAAAAAGGCATATTTAGCCCATTGAAAAGTTAACTGGGCACTAACGGGCACATAGTTTTCTCTCAATTAGAGAACATTATAATCGTTTTTGAAAAAAAAGTTATATTTAATTTTTTAAATATAAAAGAGGTATTACGTTTTGGGAATTTATTTCGTCATTTTGGACCTTTTATAAAGCGATTTGTGTAACATGTGTTCGTTTAGCCCGTGCCCATTCTAGCCCGCGCCCGTTCTAGCCCATGCCCATGCCCACCCGGCCCGCCCGTTTTGCCACCTCTATAACATTGTTTTACTTTTATTTTTTATTTCTTTTTTGTGATTACATGCTCGCATGAACACATATTGTTAGAATATTAGTATCATGACAATAATATAAATTAGGTAAACACATATGCGGAAGTGAATGAACATCTATAATATATAAAAGATTAACATAAATTAAATAGGAACGTACCTTTAGTGATTCTAGAAAAACAAGAATCAATAATTAATCTTGAACATATGATGAACCCTAATTAGGGTTATATGGATCAATGATTAACCCCTTACCGTTTTGTTAATCAATCCTTTGATAATTACTATAGTGAGTAATTACCTCGTTCTTGTACACACGTACTATAACCGAATTAATGTTAATGCTAGTTAATGATAACACAAGAGTTTGTTTATGAAAACAAACCAATCGACCCTCTTGGGAGAGATGTATGATCGGCCAAGAACAAGGAAAAGAGAAAACCAATTTAGGGTTATAGCTTCTGCATAAAAGGTGAGAAACTAATGACCCTTGGCCTTGTATTTATACTAAACAAACTTGGAGGACAAGTTGGAATGGGATTGGGTTTCCCCTCCCATACCACGACCGGCCTAAGGGCCCAAGGTCCTTCCGGATCTTTCTTGTTGTCCAATTTACTCTCTAGTCCTTGTCTTTAATACCTAACGATAGTTAGCCAATTCCATTAACCTCTAACGATCGTTAGTCATTATTTTTGTGTTTCTAATAATTAAATATACATAACATTTTATATATTAATTATTATTCATTAATTCCTTCATACGTAATGTGTGCAATCCCGAGGTCTCGAGTTATATTCTAGACATACGTTTATTAATATTTATCCACAAACTCCAACAGCTCCCACTTGGATATCTGTTAATAACATAATGACATTGGTAAGCCTCTAGCAACACGCCAATGCCCCTAGTTCAACTCGAGGTAGGTTTCCTGGAAAAACCTATAATGATTCATAATCATTATTATTATCCTTTTGTTTCTAATACCACGTTAATAAAGATATGGATCATAGTCATTCTTTAATTAACAATTCTGTTTCTCGTTGTTTATCATTGAGCAAGATTACCAAAACATTTGAACGTATTCCAGATAGACTTTGGGCGTGCGCACGCAAACATCTTGTCAACCCTACGAGGAGCCCAGCAGTAGTAAATTTCAAAACAAATTTGCAGGAACAAATTTTTTCTTGACTACAAGAATAACCCATGGACTTTGCAACACTTTTGAAAACAACCCTTATAACTCCCTGTTATGGTGAGCGGTAGATTGCTTTATAGAAATGCACTACATCCATGACTCTTATCTGGTATCTCAAGTCTAAGGATAACAAATTCATGATTTACTTAATGACAAGATCCACAAAGTAAAATCATGTCATTGGGATAAGTCCTATATTCAATTCATTGAATATCATGTGAAATTGGTATGTCAACACATCAATATACTTTCAAGTATATTCTAACCAATACTTAGATTTGTCGTAGTTTAATGATATTCCCATATCATTAATCGACAACGGACAGTTTAGAATAACATAAGTTATTCACGGATTTAAACATGAAAATATAGGACACAATTTATTATTAATAAAAACAAATGTACTAAGTACTTTAATTTATTATAAATAATAATTTCTTAATGTCCTTTATCCAAATACTAAATAGATCAATGCATGATAATTCTAGTTAATGAACTTTGTCTCAAGTACTGACTTGTTGACAATTATGCCTCAAGTACTGACAATCATACTTGTTGACAAGGCATTTATTTCAACTAACTTTGATCTATCCGAATTTTGAGAATAATTATCTCAAGAATTCAATAAGCGAAATTCTTGTATGTATGTATCCAACTATAGCCACATAATTTTTCATAAATGGTGTGATATCCTTAATCACCAACTTATGACAATCAAACTTTCAAACCTTTTAAAGATTAAAGTATCCTAATTCTTTAATGTATAATGCAACTATGCTCTTAGTTGAGCACAACTAGTTCTCATGGCTATTAATAAGGATGAAATCCTCCTATGACTATTTATTGAGTGACGTCTCAATTTAAACCAGCATCATTGTATACAAACTCCAATATGCTCTTTAAATTCCGTAAACTTACACTAGTACAGATTTGGCCTTTCGTCACACATAGCGTATTTTGAATGGTCACACAGCAACATATTTACGTGACTAAATGTACCAGCCTTAAATAAACAGCTACACTTGATCCGACTTGTGTGATCATTTCGTAAAATATATGTCACACATTGGTGTATATATGTGACTAGAGGGTAACTGGTAAATATTTTTTGACATTTTAGTCACTTTTAATTCGGGACGTGTAACTGAGACAAATCAGCTCGAAACATTAGTCACACTATCGATATACATATGTGACAAATATATGTCACACAATTGAACAGTGTGACTAAAAAAGATATATGGTCACATGAAGTACTTGCGTATGTGGCTAAATTATATAGTCAAGTTTGTCACACATTATATAAACGTGACTGCTATTCTTTGCTGAATAGTTAGCCACATATGAATTTGAAATGTGTGACAACTAAAAATTCAGTTTGAAACGTTAGTCACGATATGCATTTAAGAGTGATAAATATATGTCACACACTTGAAGAGTGTGACCAAATGTCATATATGGTCACACTAAACCATACAAACATGATTAAGCATAACAAAAATTCGATACATATGGTCACGTAAGTTAATATGTGTGTTTAAAGTTTAGTGTGTGTTTGCTTTCCAAATCCTAATGTGTATAGTCACATATATTTGTAGCACGATCATGTGACTATAGGCTTTACAATAGTCACACCATATCACAAATGTGTATCTAAATCATGATTTTGGTCACGTTAAAAGGGTATTATATGTGACCATTAACCATGTACACATTTATCCTTGTAACATAAATGAAGTTGTTGTAGTCTACTTAAATTATGTTAATCATTACCCAAAAATAGATTTAGTTAGTTGTAAAATGAATTTAGATAGGATTGTTTTATTTTTTAAAAATTTACAAAGATTTGTTGTTTTAATATTGTAGTTTTAAATGTTTGTAACAATCATTTAAAACTATAATGTAAAAGTTATAATCTAATTAAAATTCTTGTATTTACAAACGAAATAAAGTTAAAACATCAAGTTAAACGAAATGAAGTAGTTGTAATCTACTTTAATTATGTTAATGCTGCTTGGCATAACTTAATGCTACTAGGCATAAATTAATGTTGCTAGGAAATTTTGGGATGTGTATGTTGGTAACCCAAACGTTTAGCATTTATTACCCAAACACGCCTAAAACACATTTTCATATGTAATTACACCGCCTATTTATATGCTATAACCCAAGTAACTTCCTCATTCATCCAGTAAACAAAAACAGTAAAACATAAATTGTATCAAAGGGTGTAAGAATGTCTCAATTTGTGCTTCTTCAGGAACTTGAAGCGGCTGCTAACTCAACTGAGTTACCATACCAAATGACGGTGTATTTTGATAGGGAGACACAGCGTGATGTGAAGTATGCAAAAGATTTGTTTATGGCATATCAAGAGTTGCTTGATATTGTTATTCAAATGAACAAGTACATGGCTGAAATGGAACTTGTGCGTCCTTCGGTGCAGATGTTCAAGTGCTTGGAGTATTTTAAGAAGCTTCAAAAGTCCGACGTTATCGAGCTTTTGGAATTAAAGAAGAAGATTGCCGAAGCGAAGCTCAAGCTTTTCAACAAGCATGCATTTGTCAAGGGACTTTAGAGTTTCTTTCAATGTTTTTTACCAACCATGTTATGTTCCTTTGAATTTTAATGTTATGTTTTTATTATGTCATGTTATGTTTTTTTTAAACAATTTTAATGTTATATTATTAATTATGCTGCCTGCAAGTATATATACTAGTGAAAACTGCAAATTTTTTCATTGCCATAGAAAAGCTTGACTTTTTGGAGTCTAAATCCATTACATTAGGCTAAATTACACAAACAACTATTGTAATAGCAGTAGTAACTTAATAATAGCATTAGTAACTTTTGTACAAACAACAGAGAAGATACAATTCTCTGTTTAATGAAAACAGAAAAGCTACACCCCTGCTACCTCCAAACACCTTATCTTCTTTTATTCCGTTCTTGCATTTTTCTCTCATACTGAGCACGAATTCTTTCAATGAGATCTTTAACTACCTCTGTAATTTCTTCACATATGATCTTTTTAGATATCATCACAGCAAGTAAATTAGCACTCAAAGGATACTCTTTTTCTGCAAGCATAAAAACATCAACTCCACCTTGTGTTGATAACTGATGTACATGGCAGCTATCATAAAACTTCCATGAAGTTGACAGATCATAAATTGGGAAGTTCCAATAGATATCAGCTAGATCAGGTGCATATAACCTATGTAACTCAACCCACAGCTCTTGCTCTTTCACATCTGGCTGCTTGATTGTTTTGAGTTTTGTTTTAACCAACTCCCATAATCTATCTAAGTCTTCTCTGTCACTTCTTCTTATCAATTCCTGAAAACTTTTGCACACTTCTGATCCTCCACCAAGCCTGTTTATCTTCCAAGCCTTTCCAAATTTATCTTTGTAAATCTCCTAGTCTATGATTGGATGTCTAGATTGAATAGGATCAACATATAATGTTTCAGGAACAATCACCATCATCTGATCAATAGAAGAGCTGTCTTCATTTCTTTGTGAATCATTCTTCTTCTCAGCATGCTTGTCTTCAATGATCTTTTGTTTCTTTGATGTTGTTTCTTCTGTACCCATAGGGATAAACTTTCTTCAATATATCTCTTGCAGTGGTAGTATAGATGTGCAATTTCATCATATGACTTTCCTCTGAGTTGATGAGGTTTATAAAAACCTTGATTCTTTATGTACGTTTTCATTACACTCATGAGCTGAGACTTTGTGGTATTTCTTTTCCTCTTCTGACTTTGACCTTGCTTCATTGACTTACTTCGCTGACTCAAAGCTAATTCTACACCTCTTTCATTTATCAAATCAGCAAGTCTTTGTACTCTGTTATCATCAGTTAAAGTCTTATCTTTGTAAAGTTTTGCAATTCTAGCCTGTAGAACTTCATCCTCATCAATAAAAGCTTGCATTTTTTCTGCATGAGCTCTTTTTTTCTCCTTTTCTTGAAGAATGAATGCTACTTGCTCTTCTATTTCAAATTCAGACACTTTATATCTCCTTTTCTCATCCATCAATTTAGCTATTTCAGCTTCATCAACTCTCTTTGCAACCTCTTCAGCAGTAGAAACATCTTGTACCACCTTGGCCAGTTGTTCAACATTACTAGTAGCAGCAGTTTCTCCCAAACTAGTATTAGTCTCTACCATGATCTTTGAAGCTTGTACAATATTTTCACCTGGAAATTCCACTACCTGCTGTTTATTCACATCTTCCAAAACCACCTCATTACCCTCATTGTCAGCAACTACATAGTCATCATCCATATTATCACCACTATCAATCCCAATATCCACATCCACATGCATATCAGCACAAGCACCTTCAGCATTTGTTGTTTCCTCCCCTGAGACTCTGCTTTCATTCCTCCCCTGTTTGGGAGGATCCTCCAAACTAGCAGCCTTAGAAGAACTCATCCTGTGTGCTGTGCCCACCTTCTTCAAACGTCTGAACTGAGTTTTTCTTGAGTTCTGTTGACTTTCCAAATATTGAAGTCTCTTTTTTAACTTTTTGATCTTTTTACCTTGTTTTGTTGTGCGCTTTTGGAGGCCAAGAACATCCTTTTCTAACTGGGTACAATTGTCCTTCAAATCCTGTATAAGTTTCATTCTAGTCTCACGACTTCGGCTTGTGTTACCTAGCCCGAGAGATGGATCATTGGAATTGACATTTTGTACATCAGTATCCATCAATTCATGTGTTTCTGATCTACCCTCATCACTTCGGGATGTGTTACCTTCACTGAGAGGTGAATCAACGGCTGTGTACTCAGTCTCATGTATGTTACCACTGGCCTGCTCTGCTTCTAAGCTAGCAGCAGAAGTGGCAGCCCCTTCCATGACATCCTCACCCTTTTTTTGTGGAAGGTTCACCATATATGGAAAAAGTGGTGTAACCCTTCCTGTAAAATCCTTGCCATTATTTTTCAGATTTGAAAATAATTTCTTTTGTAGTAAGGTGGCATAAAAAGTTTCTCTATGTGTCTTAATAGTAGTCAATTGATTTGGAATAATAAGCTGCAAAAACCTTGGATATAATAAAGAGTTACCATCATCATCCAAGGTCTTGATCATACCATCCAAAATCGTTTTTGAAAAATTAAAAGGTTTTCCTTTAGCAAGGCATATCACTGTTGATGCCATGGTGGTACCAAACTCATTCCAACCTGTTGTTTTAGGACTCAAACAATGTAAGAGAGTATGAATCAAGAATTTCCACTGAGATGAGAAGAGACCTTTGTAAAATTTTAATCTATCATTCTACTTCTCATACCCCATTTTTTTCAAACCTTTGAAAATGGCGGCATTTTCAAGCCACACGATCACTTCATTATCTGGTAGGTTAATAGATTCCCTAATAGATGACTCAGTTGTGAGTATGTGTTGGCCATCTACCTTAGCCTTAATCTGGTTTTCTCCATTAAAAGTTATGACCTTAGCAGTAGCCCAAAACTGCTTAATAAAAGAAATGCATATAGGAGGATTCATAGTTAATGCATACCTAATAGGGGTAGCATTCAAGAAATCGATTATCTGTGTGAATCCTTCAAAACCATCTGGTTTCTTCAAAAAAGTGACCATGTTGTGTCTATCAACAAATGTGCGTTTTGATTCAGTTGGCAAAACCATCTTGAATTAGGGTTTTGTGATTTGGGGATTTTGAAAATTATTGATAAAAGATGTTAGTGTTTGTGATTATAGAGAAATTATGTGTGCGTGAAACTGAATTATCGATTTGATTGGAGATTTAAACCTTTAAGTGTAAATGTTACCAATCCACCCCTGCACTCTCAGTTCTAGCAGTACAAACCCAGCAGAAGTAACGTTTTCTTAAGAGCAGATTTTTTTTTTTTTTTTTTTTTTTTTTTTTTTTTTTTTTTTTTTTTAATTGCAAAGGGTGAATCATTATATTAATATCAACAAGTCATGAGAAAATTGAGCAATGACAAAAGTACTGGAATTATGATTAAACATTTTCCATTAAAACTTGAAATGCAAAATTACAAAATAATGTACAAAACCAGCAGCAGTAACTTTTTCTTAGCAGCAAAATCTTTTTTAGTGCAAAGGGTGGAATCATTATATAAAAATCAACAAGTAATGAGAAAATTGAGCAATGACAAAAGTACTGGAATTAAGATTAAACATTTTCCATTAAAACTTGAAATGAAAAATTACAAAATACTGGAAATAAAAGTTACACATTCTAAAAATCTACTAATATAATTTTGGAGATTTCTCCGGGTCAAATGCCACATGTGCATCTTCGTAACCCTCATCCATCGCTGATACTTCTTCCATCTTTGATACTTGGCTGTTTTAGCCTAAATATTCGCACACACATATGATCACTTTTTTTCCTTTTTCTCTCAATACAAATGCAACATGATTCTTATATCAAAAATACATCATACTCATATATAAAGCAAACAGAGTGATACAAACAATCTACAGATGTTGAGTAAAGAACAGAGTCTAAGTAACATCACTCATCTTGAATACCATAATGAAGGAGTGTGGTCTGTCATGAACAATACACACTATATCATTATCGCATTGAAGACGTCTCAATGATCAGGCCAGATCTATCTAACGATGTAGACGGGTTCCATCGCTTTAATTGGACCCCGTTTTCTAACGATGTTTAATCTTGATTATTGAAAGAACCATTAAACATCGTTAGAAAATAGGGTCCAATAAAAGCGATGGAACCCGTCTACATTGTTAGATAGATGGGCCCTGATTATTGAGCTTTAAGTTCTTAGCAACCAAATTCTTACTATCATTTATATTGCTCACTTAAATGTGACGAACATACATATTAGTTATGTAGTTCCTACGACATTAGAGAGCTAATCATGAATCAATGAAATCATGTTAAATTTATATCAACAATGCAATGAAAATATTCTCATTGTAACTAAATACATGAAAAAACTCTTTAAGTTCTTGATATGTTTATTGTACTTCAACCTAATCCTAAGATAAAATAAGCTAATCCAAGCAAACCTTAATATCTCTTTTGCTCTTGTTATTCACAAAAACAACACAGTATGTTATTCCTTATTCTATCAATACAAATTATACTTGATAATTATTTCTGTATTTTGACAAAGAGCAAAGATGAATCAATAATGGATAGACAACACCAGAACAAGTTTATGTTCATACTTGAAAGTAGTGTCTGTCCACCCATCATTGATACTTCTTCCATCTTTGATACTTGGATGTTTTAGCCTAAATATTCGCACACACATCCGCCACTTTTCTTCCTTATTCTCTCAATACAAATGCAACATAATTCTTATAACTGATAGTCAACCTAATGCTAAGATAAAATAAGCTAATCCAAGCAAACCTTAATTTCTCTTTTGCTCTAATTATTCGCAAAAACAACACAGCATGTTCTTCCTTATTCTATCAACACAAATGCAACGCAATTCTTATAACAGATAATCAACCAAAGCCTAAGAATAAATAGCTCTAAAGGGGTATTTGGATTATATTCATTTGTGATCTTATCAACTTTTTGAGATTTGGGATCAAAACCTAGATCCGAGTGAGTTGTAACTGTGAGTGTAAGAGAGAAAGAGAGGACTATGGAAATGTGTGAAGTGTGTTTGATAAATTTGTATATAATATATATATATATATATATATATATATATATATATATATATATATATATATATATATATATATATATATATATATATATATATATATATATATATTACTGTAGAAGTTTAAAAGTGAAGTGTGTTTGATACTCTTGGTAGGAGTGTTCACGGGGCGGTTCGGTTCGGTTCGGTTCGGTTAGTTGGAAGATTTTAACTATCCATCGTGGGCCGGGTAATTTATTTATATTATATACGGTTCGGTTCGGTTAACCACAGATATCTAAAAGTAAAAACCGAAACCGAATGCTTGATTTGTCAGTTTCTCGGGTTTTTTGAACACCCCTAATGCTTGGTAGGGGGTTATAGGGGGCGAAGAATGGGAAGGTAGCAAAAAAATATGCTTGGCAAAGCATAATGCAATAACCCATTACCCAATAGTGGGTAATGGATCATTACCCAATAAATTGGGGGGATTGATCTTCTTTACATTTCCCTTTCCCGACCATTAGTTTACACTTTCCCTTTTCCTTTCCCAAGTTTGAACCAAGCGCACCTGGACTGTACTGTATTTTGTATTTAAAAAGTCGCCCATGTGAATTAGCCATTATCACCAGTCATGCATGGTTTCCATTACACTCTAAGCGACTACAACCCAATGCACATGACCCACGACCCATGTTAATTACCCATTATATTGTCGATCACCATGAATGTATTGGTTGATAACATGACACTATAAGCCACTACAACCCAATACAGATGACCCATTACCCATGTTAATTACCAATTGTCAACAGTCATGGATATACCGTAACATGACACTCTAAGCAACTATCCACCCAATGCATATGACCCATATGATCGATGTCAAATACCCATTAATTAATGAATGTGACCAGTGATAACCTAATGCACATGACCCATGACCCATGTGCATTAGCCATTATCACCGGTATTGCATGGTTTCCATTACACTAAAAGCCACTATAACCCAATGCACATGACCCACGACCCATGTAAATTACCAATTGTCAACAGTCATCGATGTGTCGTAACATGACACTCTAAGCAACTATTCACCTAATGCATATGACCCATATGATCGATGTAAAATACCCATTAATTAATGAATGTGACCAATGATAACCTAATGGACATGACCCATGACCTATGTCAATTAGCCATTATCACCAGTAATGCATGGTTTCCATTACACTAAAAGCCACTCTAACCCAATGCACATGACCCATGACCCATAAATGTTAATTACCAATTGTCAACAGTCATGGATGTGTCATAACATGACACTCTAAGCAACTATCCACCCAATGCATATGACCTATACGATCGATGTCAAATACCCATTAATTAATGAATGTGACCAGTGATAACCTAATCAATTGTCACACCCCCAAAATCGGGTCTAGCGGAAGCATACATGTAGCTGGGGTGTAACTCAATTGGTATTACAACACAAGTTCAAAACTGGTTTTCACTTCAATCATTTAGAATAAAATCATTTAACCAAAAGTATTGAATTTACATCGTTAAAATATAGTGCAGAAGTAGGCCCGTAAAATAGTTTAAAATGGTCCCCAAGTGAATATCAGAGTCTTCTATGACCATGCCATGCCCTGCCAAAACCTCCAGTAGCGTGCCATTGCTTAAAACCTGAAAATACATGCTAAAGAGTGTCAACACGAGGTTGGTGAGTTCATAAGTTTGTATTAAAACAATAGTGTTGTGAGTACAATAGAGAGTTTTGTGACCATTGTGTAACTCACAATGTCATAAAAATAAAGTTTACCTTACAGTAAAATCAGGATTGTGGACCATGAGTAGAGTGTGTGATCATTACAACAAATATAATATCACATAGAAAAATAGTCTATTACGCTAGCGCTAAGTTCATGCAACCGAAGCTACGACAGTGTGCATGCTCAAGAAGCATGTTAAATATAAAGGCCCGGCAAGTGTTTATCCCGTTACACTTGTTGTTCGACATGTTATACGCTCGCGTTTGCCTATCCGGTCAAACCGAACGGGGGAGTCACCACCAATAGATCTATTTATAACATTCGCGCTTCCCAGCAGGAATTGACGGTTCATGAGTTTGGGCATAGTAGGATTCAAGGGCTTAGGCTAATCCGCGTAATAGTTTAGATAAAACATAAGTTTCAGTATGGTCCATAAAAGTGTTTGCATAAAAGCAATAGTTCACAAAGTGTGTTGCATAAAAGCAAGAGTTCATAAAGTGGGTTGCATAAAAGCAAGAGTTCATAAAGTGGGTTGCATAAAAGCAAGAGTTCATAAAGTGGGTTGCATAAAAGCAAGAGTTCATAAAGTGTGTTGCATAAAAGCAAGAGTTCATAAAGTGGGTTGCATAAAAGCAAGAGTTCATAAAGTGGGTTGCATAAAAGCAAGAGTTCATAAAGTGGGTTGCATAAAAGCAAGAGTTCATAAAGTGTGTTGCATAAAAGCAAGAGTTCATAAAGTGGGTTGCATAAAAGCAAGAGTTGATAAAGTGTGTTGCATGTTTATAAAACGCTTGTGTATGCGAGAAAATAATCAAGTATGCAACCGATATACACATAGGTGCATTTGAATAATCAATCAAGCCTTCAAAGAAACAGTAGTGTTTAAGTTAAGAATTGCGCATTCAAGCATTGAGTTTAGTCAAAAACGAGCATGTATTCTCCCCCAAAACAGTTATAAAAACAAGTAAAAGTAGGGGGTATGAACTCACCTGGTGCGATAGCTATGATGACAAAAGTGGATACACTGAAATGAGGCACGATCTCTAATCGCAACCTAATATGAATGATAGTTTCTCATGTAAGAAACGAAATGATGCTACACATGCAAGTACGTATGTTATCGATACCACTCGTTAGTTTTGGAAATAATGCTTATCGTCAAAAAAATACATTTTTGACGTCTCGTTAAGTTAATAACCACTTTTCATGTAGTTGTGTTGAAAAGGTACTCCACGATCCTCCTTTGGTGTTTTATCGGTAAATATAAGGTTTTCACCGCAAAATAACATTTTCATTACTTGAAAATATGACCAAAATGGCCTCGCAAAACTAGTCGCGAAATATTGTACGTTAAGTGTTAATGGTCAAGCTCAGCGTTTTTGAAAACCTTGTAACAATATCTTGAAGTCGTGTTATTAAACTTTTGGCTATACGGGTCTTGATCGATGAGAAATCGACTCTCATTGTTGCTATTTGAAAATATTATGTTCAACACTTAGAAAATTTCATTATAGCAAAAGCTGTCAAAATATATATAGTTTATCGGGTATATAGATGAGGTCGTAGTTTATTCGTTACGAGTCCAATGATCAAACGGCCAATTGATTTGAAAAGCTTGTTGGGAGATCTTGATTTCATAAAACTACGGCTCGGACTCAAACTGATCCGATCATAAAGAAAAACAGCCGTGAAAGTGGTGTCTCGCAAAGACAGTTTACGTCAAAACTCTATTAGTGTACAAAAGCTGATGGAAATATATATATATCGTCGGATTTCAAACACTTGTATCTTTTTCGTTATAAGCCCGTTTTCTATGTTCTTTATATCCCCGCGAAGGTAATCAAGTATACCTTAGGTTTTTCAAGGTCTCGGCTAGTCAAGATATAATTTAATCTCAGTTTTCTTAGCTAGAAAAATCGGGACAGATTTAATATTTCAGAAAATATAGTTTTCGTCGTAAATCTTGAAAATATCATATCTTTTTCGTCGTAACTCGGATTTTATCCCCGTTTTCGGCCATAGTTTCGTCTCGGAATGTATTTTCTAAACCTTTGGTCCAAAGTTACCCAAAACCCACTGATTTTCCCACGTTTCACAAAAAGGGACAGTAGCTTTTATATAGTTGTAAAAATCAACTTTTCTAGTTCAAAGGTTGTTCAAAGCTTAACCAAACTATCTCAAATCAACTCCACAAGTACCCAATCCTACCATACACCTTCTTAGGGTGTCATGGGTTCCTAGTCTTCACCAAAAATGGTGGATCTCATGAGATTGTTAATAAAAATTATAGATCTATGTTTATAAAGAGAAAAATGAGTAATAAGTGGTATGGATCTTACATACTTGCATGTTTTACCAATATGTCTTGAAAATACATAAAAATATAAAGTAAATGAAAGTATGAAAAGATCAAAAGTGTTTTTGAAGCTTACTTGAAGATTTGAGGTGATTTGATGAGAAATTGATTAATAAATCTTGGGTTTTTACCACAAAAACCCCAACTAGATCTTGATTAGGACTTGATTCAACACTTGCTCTTGAAAATTTTATGGATTCTTCTTATGGTTGTTTCTTGGTCGATTATACACAAGGGGAGGAAGAGAGGAAAATTTTTGGTAGGTGTTTTATGTGAAAATGAAGAATGTGGTGAAGTGTAGTGTATATATATATAGCTAGATGGTCAAAAGTTGGTCTAAATATTTATGGTCTTGGTCCAAGGGGGGGACAATGGGGTGGCACAAAGGAGGGAGACAAGGAGTGTGTTTTGTGAGCTCATTAAATGAGCTTGTCCCATGGTGCAAGTATTAGTTAGATCTTTTGGGTTTTAGGTGTTATCGGGTACCGAGTTAACTAAAAATAAATGTTACCGAGGTGAAATAAAATACGACGAAGTTGTAAAAATTGTAAAATATTATTCCTGAATGATAATCGGGTGTTGAAATAATTATCGTTTTGAAATAACTCAAACCGACGGAGTAATAAGCTCCGACCGTAAAATGTAGCCATCGGTTTCAAAACACCGGGTAAATTAATAATATAATTTTTATATTATTATTATGAGTATGTAAATATGTTAGGATCATAGTCGGGAGTATTGTGTATACGTTAGTAGTAAAACTGAGTGGTATCGTTAATTACCAATTAAGCATACGTAAATGGAAATAATGCATATCCGTGTAGGTTCTCAAGTGATGATGATGTGTAGACTATTCCAGTCTATATCAAGTGTTATTAATGAATGATGCATGAATTCGCAGCTAAACCTAACTGGTTACACGAATTTGACGACTCGTAAACTCAGTTTACGAAATGACGAACGACAATCGTGAATAGTGATTTCCTTCCGGAAATGAATAGTGTCACATGACTAGTAAAATTTTTGAACGCTTCTCGGAATCACAAACTGACTCCGAAAACGATGAATAGTAAAATGATGAATAGTGACCGATGAATAGTAAATGATGAATAGTAACTGATGAATAGTGAATAGGAGAAATGTCCTGAAGATGCGGGTTGTTACAGTCTCACCCCCTTAAAAGGAACTTCGCCCCGAAGTTCAGTTTGTGTTGGTCTCTGAAGTTATATTGTTGAAAAGATGATGATTTTTATCGTGTAAGCTATTAAGCTCTAACAAGGTTCAAGTCTGACGGCCACCAGGCCTACTCTGTCAGAAATGTTGAATGATCTAGTGAATGCTTACTGGACTAGTGAGTTGGGCTTTTCAAAATTTCGATTCTTCAATGGATGTTGGCACTTCGACCATAAAGTGCCTCAAAGGATGTAGTCCCTAAGCTCTTGTGGTAACTAAGGTTGCAACTGGATTTGATTTATGGCAAATGGTTAGTCCAACCATTTCTAATGTCAATCACACCCGATTTGGGCATATCTCCCTATGTTTGAATCATTCTCAAATTCTGACCATTGGTCTACAGATGATAGGTGGTGTGGTTCCAAAGAGATCTTAATGAAATCATTAGGAGTTGAGGTGAATCAAATTCCTTTATTAGAAATAATTGAAATGGATATCATGAATCTTGTTTTGGAAAGACTTACAAGGTTAAGTCCGTCAAAGGGTGTTGTTAAAAATAATAGATTAGGATAAGGTTGTGATCCTCCGCAGGATGTCATGAATTGAGTTTTTCTCCACCTACGATGCTTAGTCTCCATTACTAAGATTTTCCCCAAGTTATACATCACAAACCCCTAAAGGTATAAGAGATGTAATATAGTGATTGATTTTCAAAGTTTGTTTTGAAGATTGGGTGTTTTGTTCATAAACCTTCCCTGAGTAAATAAATTTACAACTTCAAGCAACCGGCTTTCCAAGTAACCTTTTTCTCGATGTTTCAAAATTCAGTAGTTATGCAAGATAGGACTATTTTCAACATAAAGTGGATAGTATGGTTTACCAAAGATTGATGTTTAAAATTTCCTAACATTCAATAGTTTTGTGAAAGGTTAACAAAAAGGAATTTGCTTGTCAAAATAAGTGCCTCAGAAAGTATTTCTTACAAGATATATGTTTTGTATAATGGTAGTTTGGAGAAAACTCCATTTAAAAGTAAAAGTATTGAGAGGATAAAATAGTCGGGTAGGTATGTCTGCACAAATGCATAGATGTCTAACATGTTTGAATAATGTCTATTGGTGAGGAAATGTTCAACTGAAGGTTCTATAGTCTTGGTTAGAAGGTTGGATGTATCTCTATGGTGTTGCTTAGTGAGCATTCGCATCGAAACTAATCTTGTAATTCAGTCAAGCCAATACTTTCCATATGGTGGAATTGTGGCAATCAGGCCAGTGATAGTGGTTCGAATGGTTTTGTGGTATCCTGAGATTTCTGTTGAGTTTTGAATAGTTTCAATGTACCGAGGGATCCTCCTTATAGATGGTATGGAAAGTCTTTCCTAAGGAGGTCATTGATAATATCCACTTATCAATAGAGGGAGTAGTGAGGAATGAGTGACATCGGAGTCTATAGAGTGTTAGCTAATTCTTTATATATGGGGATGGGGAAAGGAAATGATAATGAGGGTGAGAAGGGGAAAGATTGTGACAACTGCGACAAAATGAGATTGTGATAAAAGAAAATACTGTGATATAAGTGTATCGTGCATAGACGTAAATGTCCATGAGATGAAATGGCCAGTTGGCATGCTCCCAATCGGTGGTTAACGAGATGGTGAAAAGTATGGATGTTCTGCCAACGAGTGTTTACACACACGTAAATGAAACATTTGGGAATTGAGTAGAGAATTCAATCCAGACAGAATTTTATTATAACCATTCTTAGTATTGCAAAATTCATTTCTGAGTCAGACATAGGTGGTCAGCCTATATCTTACTATCCCGGGTTGAATATAGATGACCAGTCTATATTCCACCGAGGTTCCACGAATTTTGAAATACTCAGCTCAGTTATACTAAGACTATGTCCTTCCCAAATACCAAGACGTTCTGAAAGACAAAAGCAAGTGACCAAACTCGAGGTCAAATTATGAAGCTATGCAAGGAAAAGCATAACGTGGTGACATATACGATACATGAGCATGCTTATATGAAAGACAATTATAGTAATCAACTATAATAAATGAATATAGTATATCAGATAATGAGACACAAATCTCATCACCTATGTCAGCAACTAACCACAAATGAGGCTTCAGCTTGGCAGGCAGGCACGTGACGGTCATAGGGTTATGTTTTCGTGAAAGTAGCTATAGTCTAGGTTTTAAAAACACTTAGTTCGCTATAGCCAAAGCTCTGATACCAATCTGTCACACCCCCAAAATCGGGTCTAGCGGAAGCATACATGTAGCTAGGGTGTAACTCAATTGGTATTACAACACAAGTTCAAAACTGGTTTTCACTTCAATCATTTAGAATAAAATCATTTAACCAAAAGTATTGAATTTACATCGTTAAAATATAGTGCAGAAGTAGGCCCGTAAAATAGTTTAAAATGGTCCCCAAGTGAATATCAGAGTCTTCTATGACCATGCCATGCCCTGCCAAAACCTCCAGTAGCGTGCCATTGCTTAAAACCTGAAAATACATGCTAAAGAGTGTCAACACGAGGTTGGTGAGTTCATAAGTTTGTATTAAAACAATAGTGTTGTGAGTACAATAGAGAGTTTTGTGACCATTGTGTAACTCACAATGTCATAAAAATAAAGTTTACCTTACAGTAAAATCAGGATTGTGGACCATGAGTAGAGTGTGTGATCATTACAACAAATATAATATCACATAGAAAAATAGTCTATTACGCTAGCGCTAAGTTCATGCAACCGAAGCTACGACAGTGTGCATGCTCAAGAAGCATGTTAAATATAAAGGCCCGGCAAGTGTTTATCCCGTTACACT
Source organism: Artemisia argyi (assembly GCA_030686995.1). Taxonomy (NCBI): domain Eukaryota; kingdom Viridiplantae; phylum Streptophyta; class Magnoliopsida; order Asterales; family Asteraceae; genus Artemisia; species Artemisia argyi. The sequence continues at coordinate 69,922,793 of CM060697.1, forward strand.
TGTTGTTCGACATGTTATACGCTCGCGTTTGCCTATCCGGTCAAACCGAACGGGGGAGTCACCACCAATAGATCTATTTATAACATTCGCGCTTCCCAGCAGGAATTCACGGTTCATGAGTTTGGGCATAGTAGGATTCAAGGGCTTAGGCTAATCCGCGTAATAGTTTAGATAAAACATAAGTTTCAGTATGGTCCATAAAAGTGTTTGCATAAAAGCAATAGTTCACAAAGTGTGTTGCATAAAAGCAAGAGTTCATAAAGTGTGTTGCATAAAAGCAAGAATTCATAAAGTGTGTTGCATAAAAGCAAGAGTTCATAAAGTGGGTTGCATAAAAGCAAGAGTTCATAAAGTGGGTTGCATAAAAGCAAGAGTTCATAAAGTGGGTTGCATAAAAGCAAGAGTTCATAAAGTGTGTTGCATAAAAGCAAGAGTTCATAAAGTGGGTTGCATAAAAGCAAGAGTTCATAAAGTGGGTTGCATAAAAGCAAGAGTTCATAAAGTGGGTTTCATAAAAGCAAGAGTTCATAAAGTGTGTTGCATAAAAGCAAGAGTTCATAAAGTGGGTTGCATAAAAGCAAGAGTTGATAAAGTGTGTTGCATGTTTATAAAACGCTTGTGTATGCGAGAAAATAATCAAGTATGCAACCGATATACACATAGGTGCATTTGAATAATCAATCAAGCCTTCAAAGAAACAGTAGTGTTTAAGTTAAGAATTGCGCATTCAAGCATTGAGTTTAGTCAAAAACGAGCATGTATTCTCCCCCAAAACAGTTATAAAAACAAGTAAAAGTAGGGGGTATGAACTCACCTGGTGCGATAGCTATGATGACAAAAGTGGATACACTGAAATGAGGCACGATCTCTAATCGCAACCTAATATGAATGATAGTTTCTCATGTAAGAAACGAAATGATGCTACACATGCAAGTACGTATGTTATCGATACCACTCGTTAGTTTTGGAAATAACGCTTATCGTCAAAAAAATACATTTTTGACGTCTCGTTAAGTTAATAACCACTTTTCATGTAGTTGTGTTGAAAAGGTACTCCACGATCCTCGTTTGGTGTTTTATCGGTAAATATAAGGTTTTCGCCGCAAAATAACATTTTCATTACTTGAAAATATGACCAAAATGGCCTCGCAAAACTAGTCGCGAAATATTGTACGTTAAGTGTTAATGGTCAAGCTCAGCGTTTTTGAAAACCTTGTAACAATATCTTGAAGTCGTGTTATTAAACTTTTGGCTATACGGGTCTTGATCGATGAGAAATCGACTCTCATTGTTGCTATTTGAAAATATTATGTTCAACACTTAGAAAATTTCATTATAGCAAAAGCTGTCAAAATATATATAGTTTATCGGGTATATAGATGAGGTCGTAGTTTATTCGTTACGAGTCCAATGATCAAACGGCCAATTGATTTGAAAAGCTTGTTGGGAGATCTTGATTTCATAAAACTACGGCTCGGACTCAAACTGATCCGATCATAAAGAAAAACAGCCGTGAAAGTGGTGTCTCCCAAAGACAGTTTACGTCAAAACTCTATTAGTGTACAAAAGCTGATGGAAATATATATATATCGTCGGATTTCAAACACTTGTATCTTTTTCGTTATAAGCCCGTTTTCTATGTTCTTTATATCCCCGCGAAGGTAATCAAGTATACCTTAGGTTTTTCAAGGTCTCGGCTAGTCAAGATATCATTTAATCTCAGTTTTCTTAGCTAGAAAAATCGGGACAGATTTAATATTTCAGAAAATATAGTTTTCGTCGTAAATCTTGAAAATATCATATCTTTTTCGTCGTAACTCGGATTTTATCCCCGTTTTCGGCCATAGTTTCGTCTCGGAATGTATTTTCTAAACCTTTGGTCCAAAGTTACCCAAAACCCACTGATTTTCCCACGTTTCACAAAAAGGGACAGTAGCTTTTATATAGTTGTAAAAATCAACTTTTCTAGTTCAAAGGTTGTTCAAAGCTTAACCAAACTATCTCAAATCAACTCCACAAGTACCCAATCCTACCATACACCTTCTTAGGGTGTCATGGGTTCCTAGTCTTCACCAAAAATGGTGGATCTCATGAGATTGTTAATAAAAATTATAGATCTATGTTTATAAAGAGAAAAATGAGTAATAAGTGGTATGGATCTTACATACTTGCATGTTTTACCAATATGTCTTGAAAATACATAAAAATATAAAGTAAATGAAAGTATGAAAAGATCAAAAGTGTTTTTGAAGCTTACTTGAAGATTTGAGGTGATTTGATGAGAAATTGATTAATAAATCTTGGGTTTTTACCACAAAAACCCCAACTAGATCTTGATTAGGACTTGATTCAACACTTGCTCTTGAAAATTTTATGGATTCTTCTTATGGTTGTTTCTTGGTCGATTATACACAAGGGGAGGAAGAGAGGAAAATTTTTGGTAGGTGTTTTATGTGAAAATGAAGAATGTGGTGAAGTGTAGTCTATATATATATAGCTAGATGGTCAAAAGTTGGTCTAAATATTTATGGTCTTGGTCCAAGGGGGGGACAATGGGGTGGCACAAAGGAGGGAGACAAGGAGTGTGTTTTGTGAGCTCATTAAATGAGCTTGTCCCATGGTGCAAGTATTAGTTAGATCTTTTGGGTTTTAGGTGTTATCGGGTACCGAGTTAACTAAAAATAAATGTTACCGAGGTGAAATAAAATACGACGAAGTTGTAAAAATTGTAAAATATTATTCCTGAATGATAATCGGGTGTTGAAATAATTATCGTTTTGAAATAACTCAAACCGACGGAGTAATAAGCTCCGACCGTAAAATGTAGCCATCGGTTTCAAAACACCGGGTAAATTAATAATATAATTTTTATATTATTATTATGAGTATGTAAATATGTTAGGATCATAGTCGGGAGTATTGTGTATACGTTAGTAGTAAAACTGAGTGGTATCGTTAATTACCAATTAAGCATACGTAAATGGAAATAATGCATATCCGTGTAGGTTCTCAAGTGATGATGATGTGTAGACTATTCCAGTCTATATCAAGTGTTATTAATGAATGATGCATGAATTCGCAGCTAAACCTAACTGGTTACACGAATTTGACGACTCGTAAACTCAGTTTACGAAATGACGAACGACAATCGTGAATAGTGATTTCCTTCCGGAAATGAATAGTGTCACATGACTAGTAAAATTTTTGAACGCTTCTCGGAATCACAAACTGACTCCGAAAACGATGAATAGTAAAATGATGAATAGTGACCGATGAATAGTAAATGATGAATAGTAACTGATGAATAGTGAATAGGAGAAATGTCCCGAAGATGCGGGTTGTTACATCAATGCACATGACCCATGACCCATGTGAATTAGCCATTATCACTGGTCATGCATGGGTTTGCACCGGCTTGGTAGGTGTATACCATTTGTCACAGACACTAAGAAACAAGTATCCAGGGACCTTCCCGATGATATGTTATCCGGGATCGAGAAAGTTTGAACTCGGATTGAGCTTGACTCGAAAAGCTCGATTTATCTGTAAATATGTGTTTTATTACAAAAATTAAATTTGAAATATAACCTAAGAATTGAATTTGGTTCGACTTCAGCTCGAAAAGCTTGATAAATTCATAAATAAGTATTTACACTTAGTACACTTACATATTAAAAAAAAAAAAAACACATATTTTATATCACTTACAAGCTCGAGAACTCAACAATAACTCGAGTCGAACTTATATAAGGTTGAGCTCAACTCATTAAACATTTTGAGCTCATTTGATAGGCTTTCAATCTCTAAATTTTTAGTATAGCGCTCAACATCCCGTCCCTTAATTTTCCCCAAAATTTCAATATCCCGCTCCGCTCATATGGCGCCCCTTTTTCACCCAAAATCAAAACATTAGCACTACTAGCTTAGTCAGATCTATCTTCTCTCTATTCATCTCTTCTCTTTCTCTCTAGAACCGACTCACACCACCGCCACACTTCACCGCCTTATCTCGCCGTGGTTCCACCAACCATCGCTCCTCCACGCCATCACCATCATCGAGACAAGGGAACTGTTTGGGAAACTTTGTTTGCTTCGGTTGTTTGGTTCGAGATAACCACAAGCATCACAGTCGAGCCACCATCACCCTCATCTCACCTATCCTACTCTGTTTATGGGTATGCTCAAACACATATTTAATTTATATTTTCTTAAATGTAATCGAATATAAAACAATTTAAATTGATTTTCATGGATTAAACTTGCCTAAAACATGTTTTTGATTATAAATTCGTGTGGTGGTAATCGTTGCAGGTAGACTTATTAAGACGAAATAGTTTTCCTGTTTATTGGAATGGAGACAATCGACGTGTTCTAAGAGGCCACTTTTTTGCTCGTAAAGGGAGTCTTGATTGGTTTCCACTCCGGGAGGATGTTGCTGAACAGTTGGAGTTTGCTTACCGCAGTTGCGTAAGTTATCTATCAAAAGATTAGCATAACATCTGTTATATAGGAAATTAACTCAAATATGGTTGCTTTTTGTCAAACTGTTTCATTTGTACCAAATTTTAGTGATTTGCTTGCTTGGTAATGTGTTTGATATTTATTCGTTCCACATTTGGCACTGCATAAAATTGCAACCAATTGTATATTATTTGTTGTCCGAGTCGATATGCAACCCGTATGTTTGTTTTTAAGGCTAAACTTATATTTGGGACATCTAATGTTGTCGTCTTTTATGTTAGCGTTAATCACGTTACTTGTTTCTTGCAGGGGGTACATGCTATTTACACGGGTGAGGATCATACATGGGATGCCTGGCTAAAAATTCCCTCAGATGGATTTTCTGGCACACTTCATTTTCGAGGTGTGGGTATGCTCCATCTCAGTCACCAAAGCCAACCAATGTACATTTTTACAGTTTCATGGTTGGCAGATCTTATATTATGCAGCGTTATTAGTGCCTTAGTTTCTTACATTTCCCATATTTTTTTGCAGAAAGAAACTAGCATTAGACTCAGATGTAAGCCACTTTTTATGTTGTTACCAATTTCATTTTCTAGTGATAACACCATTGTATTTCTTAATTTATATTGCAGGTGACCACTCCAATGGCCATTGAAACTTTGGAAAACGTACCAGTAATGGAAACAGTGGTAAGTAATAAAACATCCACTTTTGATTTTTTAGTTTTACGTACATGACTAATGTACCGTGTTTTATATATACATATAGGAACCTGTTAAAACTATCACACATACGAAAACGCTTAAGCCACGACAAAACAGTTCTACAGGTTACACCACCAACTATGATACCAAATATTAGTGAACAAAATACAGGACTAAAATTAGTACCAATGAAGCGAAAACATTTGGTCTCTAGTGAAACCTTGCAAAAGCAAGCTAAGGCGGCGAAGAGTCAACAGGTTTTAACTTACGATAGTTGAGAATTTGATTATATACGACATTACAATTTTATATATTTTTGCTTCATTTATATACATTCTGTTATATATATATATATATATATATATATATATATATATATATATATATATATATATATATATATATATATATATATATATATATATATATATATATATATATATATACTAGTAGTAGTAACTCTGCTCCAGTAGTACTAACGTGGTACTAGTATTAACTCTCCTATCATGTTTGTGCAGATAGTTGAACCAGTGGCTCATCTAGTTTTGTTATGTTGTGAGCTTTGACATGTTCTAGTCCTGCTCTCATCCTGATGTGTTGATATGCAGTAGCCTACATTTTCAAGGCTTTTATATCCAGATCATGAGATTAGATCAATGGGAGAAAAACTTGTAAGTTTAACTGCAAATTTTATTAGTATGTTCATTGTTTTGGATTAAAAGTCTTCATAATGTTGTTTGAATTACTGTTGATCATGTTTGTGTTAATATTGCTTAGATGGATTTAGTGCAGCTCATGAACTTCAAAGAAAATGTGGCCAAGTATTTACTGCTGCTAGTAAAAAAGTTACTACTGCTAGTTAAAGTTGGTACTGCTCAAAGATTAAGACCGCTCGAAGTTGCTACTAGCTTATGGAAAAGATTATAGATACTTATAAAGAAACTATTGTAAGACGACTAGGACTCCTTGGTGTATAAAAGGATGTCCAATTTCATATTTTGTTCAGTTATACATTCCAATTTTATTGTATTTGAATTTGTTTTGATATATATTTGAATTGTTTTGATATATATTGATTTTTTAAATGTGACTAAAAGATGCATATAGTCACACTTATTAACACTTTTGGTCACTGTTTGCTTTAGTCGTTGTGTGACTAAATATTACTGAAGGCCACACAAACATAAAATTCACGTGGCCATTGGATGATATATAGTCACACAAAATACACATTTCTTCACTTTAAATAGCATATGGTCACACTTATTTACACTTTTGGCCACTGTTTTCTTAACGGTATGTGACTAAATACCCAAAATAAACATGTTTTGTGTGACTAAATATTACAAAAGGCCACACAAACATAAAATTCATGTGGCCATTGGATGATCAATAGTCACACAAAATACACATTTTTTCACTTTAAACAGCATATGGTCACACTTATTAACACTTTTGGCCACTGTTTGATTAATGGTATGTGACTAAATACCCAAAACAAACATGCTTTGTGTGACTAAATATTTCAAAAAGCCACACAAACATAAAATTCACATGGCCATTGGATGATCAATAGTCACACAAAATACACATTTCTTCACTTTAAACAGCATATGGTTACACTTATTTACACTTTTGGCCACTGTTTACTTAATGGTATGTGACTAAATACCCAATACAAACATGCTTTGTGTGACTAAATATTACAAAAGGCCACACAAACATGAAATTCATGTTGCCATTAGATGATCAATAGTCACACAAAATACACATTTCTTCACTTTAAACAGCATACGGTCACACTTATTAACACTTTTGTCCACTATTTGATTAATGGTATGTAACTAAATACCAAAAACAGACATGCTTTGTGTGACTAAATAATACAAAAGGCCACACAAACATAAAATTCACGTGGCCATTGGATGATCAATAGTCACACAAAATACACATTTCTTCACTTTAAACAGCATATGGTCACACTTATTTACACTTTTGGCCACTTTATGTTAACTTGTATGTGACTAACTCCAAAAAAACAACACCCATTGTGTGACTAAATCATCACAAATGTCACATTTATTGTATATTCATATGGCCACATGACGAGAAATAGTCACACAAAATACACATTTACTTGAATATATCATCTCAAATATCACATATATTATATAATTATGTGGCCAAAGGATGAACAATTGTCACTCTCAAAAAACATTCGTGTGACTATAAGTTGTTTACGGTCACTGATAATGACTAATCCAACAAAACTTGTGCCTAATTTGTCACACATATTCGGGGTTTTGGTCACTCTTTTTCGATGGAAAAGGCCACGAACTCAACAATGTGACCATATGCCACCTACGGTGGCGGGACTTTTAGTGGCACACAACGAAAAAAACGTGTGTGACTATAGGCATATCATCACACATTTTTGGCGTGACCAATACAACTTTTTGTACCAGTGTTAATATCCATTGTGTAATGTTTGATGATGAGTGTGTGAATACTCATCATTTTTGGTCAATCTGAACTGCAAAAATATTTAAAAACACTCAAATACGCATCAAAATACTGAAAATATCCCAGGATTATTTTTTATATGTTTCTGATGCAAAATGTTTAAAAACAGATGAAAAACGAACAAAGTTTGCATAATTGGCAGTTTCAGTCCCCGAACTTTCAAAAATTAACAGAATTGGTCCCTGAGCACATATTTTTGGTTGAAAAGTCAATAATGGTCCTAGGAGTTTAAAAGTCATCAAATTTGGTCCTTGAAACATAATTTTCACAAACTGGCAAATTTAGTCCTTCAAGTTTCAAAAGTGTCAAAATTAGTCCCCGGGTGTTTAGTTTTGGAAGAAAAACAACAAAGGACCTTGGGAAATTATAAGATGGCAATATTGGTCCTTGTAGAAAGTTTGGGAAGATGGTAAAACACACCCTTGATTTTTCAAGATTTACATAATTGGTCCTTGTACTTAATATCTAAACCAAATGGAGCTTATGTTAGTTACCCACCCAATCCATTACACTAATCCAACCCCTGATCCATACAATACCCTGGCCCAATCCCTTGAAGCCCAAAACTTCCCAACCGTTTTAAATAATAAACCCGGTCAACCAAGTTTGACCACCTCCTTCCACCTCACCCCTGCAAACACCATGCAAACACTCCATCTCCACCCCCTTCATCATCACTCCTATACTACTTTCTCCCTCCTCCAAACACCCCAGTCCAAAAACCTCACCCCCTGCCAAGAATCAGAGCCCAAGTTGCTAAATCTAATTTCCCGCCAAAAACCAAGCAACGGCCAAGATTAAATCCCCTCATCCAATGGTCTAAAATAAAAGTGGGAAAGTGCTAGGGCTACATTTGGAAGCTATAAAATGAAGAAATAGTGAAAGTAGAAGGAGTTAGTTAGCAGTAGTTGTAGTTTTTAGCTTAAATAAACGAATTAATGTAATTTAAGTTTCTAGTTGTTAAAATTAGTTTAAAAGGTTTGTACTCAGTTCTATCAATGTAATTCTATCTTTATTTAAGCCCAATTTCAGTTTATCTTTGCAAACTCATTTTATGCCATTTTACTCAAAATCTCAAATTCACTTAAATATTGTTAAATTTATTGTTTAATGATCCTATAAGCTCACTTAAGTTCCTAACAAGCTTTCATAAGCTTTGTAATCATTAAAATCAGTCTTAACATAAAAAAACTAAAAATACTCAAAAATAGGAAATAAATTTGTAGAAAAATAAAAATTTGTAAAGAATGATGAAGAAGGCTTAAAACAGGGTGTACTTTGGATTGCTTTCGGTTATAATGCTTCATGGGAAGCTTAGAATAGTGGTTTGAGCCCTTGGTATCTCATCTATCAGTTGGATCAGTTGTGAGTTCTTTTTTCACATTTTTAGCTTATTACTGTACTAGTACTCCTTGTCTGCTTATCTATGGAATTTTGTGCTTATTTGGTGTTGGTTAGTTATAATATAGCTTAGAATGTCATGATTGTTCAATTGGATCATTGGTTGCTAAATCTTTCATTTTAACTGATATTGTTGCATAATATTGATTCCAAGGCTTTTGTTGTTTAGAGTTATGTTTTTGTGATTCATTAGGGTATTTATCTCATATTAAGACCTTAAAATTAATTATCATGGTTTAGATCAGTAAGTTAGTTTGAAAATCTCATTTCAAGAATTTTTAAGGTGTGTTTGGATCAGAGGTTCTCTGTGAGTTTCAGTGAGTTGTTGTTATTGCTTTTGGATGAATTAAGTTGGTGTAGGTCATAATAGTTCAGTTAAATAATAAAAACCATTTCATAAGTGCTCACTGTTAGGTTTTCATTTTCATAATCATGATTAATGGTTCATAAGTAGTTAAAGTAGCTTAATAAAGTCTCAATGTAGCTTATTTAATCATTTTCAGTGTTAAAGATTAATCTAAAGTTCAAATAAGTCAAACTTTTCATTCTTGTTTAAAAGTCAAAATTGCATTTTCTCAGTTTTACCAAAACTTGCATGAATTTTTGTGATTTTTAGGATTAGATTTAGACCCCAACCTTTTTACATGTTCAAGTCCTTCAGTTAAGCTTTGAAATCCCACCAATAGCTTATTTTTGTGAATTTTCTTATTGGCTTATTTGATTGATCAAAGTGGCTTGCAGGCCACTGCCTTGCCCTGCACCAAGGCACCCATGTTTTCACCCATTTTTCTTGGCTATTTCCTGGCTCACTAGTGGGACCCACAGGGAGCTTTTTGGCTTTTTGAAAAGCCAATAAGCTCTTCTTTTAGTACCAAGGCTTGTTTTCAGGTTAAGTGCTTATTAGCTAGGGCTGCAGGTCCTACTTAGGTTGTCCCATTTCACATGAAAGCAGAGAACTCAGCTTTTGTACTAATTTCCAAGCCCCCTCCTTTGCTTAATAGTGGGCCCCATAGGCTAAATCCTAGCTTTTTGGAAAGCCAATAAGCTCAGCTTATTGGTTCCACCTTAAGGTTGGGGTCCCTAACTCTCCTGTGGGCCCCACAGACTTGAAAAGGGTGCCTATTTGGCCTGTTTGTCTGTGGCTTTTGGATTTAGCTTATTTAGATTCCTAGCTTATTTCCTCAGCTTTTCTAGTGTTTCATTTTCATTTCAGTCTCATTAAATTGGTTGTAGCTTACTTTTTTTTTTTTTTTTTTTTTTTTTTTTTTTGAGTTTATAGCTTTTACATAGCTTTTTCTTAAATAAAAAATCATTTTTAGCTTATAAAGCTTAGCTGCCAATCCAATAAGCTCATGCTGAGCTTATTTTTGTGTTTCTAAATAGTTGGCTTTTCAAAAGTTTCATAATTTTAGTAGTCAAGATGTTTTGCAAAAAGAAAATTTGAAAAATAAAATGAATTGCAAAAAGGGGTGAGGCAGGGGTCGAACCTGAGACCTCTCCCCTTTGAGGATGATGGAATGGTACATGTAAACCAGTCGCCCTAGGGTCTTTTTTCATTATATCCTTGCACCCAATTCCTTTTAACCCCATTTCTTCTCTTTTGTACTAATAAGCTGTTTTGGCTTATTACTCTGCTTATCCGTACCATTTCCCCCCTCCTCTCATTTTTCCTAAGTCTCTGCTATTATGTAGTATTTGTATAAAATTTTCCAGAATTTCTACTTTTCATTTGATAGTTTTAATAATTAATTCAGGTTTAAATAGTTTTAATTGAAAAAGTCAAAAATAAATATTTGTACTGCTTATTTATAAGCATTTAGGAGTTTTTATATTTTTTCTAAGTTTATGGTAGTATAAGTAATTTATAGAAAAAGTTTTACAATTTCTACTTTTCATTTAGTATTTCTAATAATTAAATTTAATTTAAAAAGTTTAATTAATATAAATAGTAATTAATTAATAATAAATAATTAAAAAGGTTAAAAAAATATTTTTCTTTTTTCTTTAATTTACTTTTATTATTAGGTTTGTAAAAAAGTAATTTTCATATTTGTAGGACTTTTACTTATCTTATTTTACTTTTATTTTCGTACGTTCACGTTATTTATAATTTAAACGTACATTTTTAATTCGTAATATGTTTTTAAGTACATAGGTTTTCAATAATTATTGTTATAGCTTATTTAAGCTATTTTCTTTTACGTTTTCTTCGTTTAATAAATCAATCACTTAAAACCCTTTCCTGTCCAAATTCACCCGATCACAAACCCGTTTTTATACCATCACACATCGTCGGGACATAACAACCCGGGGAAACACTATACTTCTACGGAGATTGACTCTAGGCTGTTTGACCTTGTTGACCATTGACTGGTCAATTTAGGTTGACTGTTTGGAGCCAATCAAATTTTGGCGCCGCTTCCGGGGAGGTTGTGCGCGTATTCTAAACAGTTTTACAGATTAGTGAATCTGGATATACACTCATTGTATATTTATCATCCTTTGTTCATATTTTCTTATTATAAAAACAAAACAGTTCACGAAAACTTTTTAAAATTAGTTTTCAATCAACACAAAAACACAAAATTATTTTCTTTCTTATTTATACAAAATGTTTTTCAAAAACCCAAAAAAATTCACCTTTACCCTCCTACCCTTTTTGATTCTTCATCCCTTTACCCTCTATCCATTTGATTCTAACTTCTTCCACTTCTCCTGTAATTGATTCTAATGGCATCTCTCGATGACGATTTCTTTGAACAAAGGGCCTTTGAGAGTAATGATGCGTAGGAATTGCACCAGGCTTTACCTCTCGAGGGATCTCGAGAAGCTTACAATCCCCACCAGACAGTGTACCTGATCGATGTAGTATAGTATAATGACAAGTACCGGGGGATTGATCGTTCAACTTAGGAATAGTGTCGCTAGGATTAGAAAACCTAAAGACTAGGTCTAGAGATGAGGGATGGTTCTTTTTGTATTTTTTATATTTTATGAAAGCAAATAAAAATCTCGGTTTTAAGAGGAGTGGGCGGAATTAGTTGCTAGTCAACTAACCCAATAACTAAAGATGCAATCAAAATAAAATAACAAAAATGAAAATAAACTAAATTAAACTAGTGGTGTGAGCAATATATGGGAGAATTGTGTTTACTTAGATTTCACTACTCCCTAGATATCTTTTACAGGTTAATTACTTGTTACAGTTGCGTGGATGACGGATTGTATTCCTTAATACCATTCATGGGGTGGCGTACTTACTTCCCCAATCCTATAAGCTCCTACTTCACTCCTATGTCGAGCCGGCTAAGAAGCTCCTAACATGGGATCAGTAGAATTCGCTCATGCATTAAATACAATCATAAAAACCTAGTACACATCGGTTCATGTTTCTTAAGACGTTCAAACAAGTTACACAATGGAGATCTGCCAGTTTTCTTAAGCCTAACATTGAAATCATTCATCCATTACAACTATAAACAAGCAATCAACCTATAATTAACATCTAGGTTTCATTACATCTAAGCAAACACATGAAAGATCTAGCCTAGCATGTTGAAATCAAGACAAGCATAAGATATATTCAAACAACACATAGACATATTGAATGAATTGAAAGAGGACTTATCTTAATTGAACATGAAAGGTTTCAAGGGGTGAAGATCCTTGAAAATACTGTTACAAATGACCTAGGGTTTGTTAGGTTCGACCCTAGTATTCTCCACACAAGTTCCTCTCCTATGAATGAAAAATAGAAAAGTATATATAGATTTTGCGAGGTGACGACGTCAAGAGTAAATGTCTGACGCCGTCATCTCGCCGCCAATAAACTCCTCGGACTGCTTAGATCTAGGTTTGACGCCGTCACGTGTAGTCCATCTTCAGGCCATCACCAATTAAACTCTTGACGCCCTTCTCTTGACGCCTTCAGGTTTTCACTGGGTCGTCATGGATTTTACTCCTGACGCCGTCACAATTTCCTTCTTGACGCCGTCAGGTACTATTCTCAGCATGGAAAATTAAGTCTTTGCCGTTTTCATCACTTTTATGCTCCAAAAACATCCAAAATGCTTCCTTTTCCAGAATTCACTCCCAAAGTACCTAAAATCAAAAAAGGAACGATTTAGGGCAATATTTGATCAAATAAATTCAATTCCGGGCTTAAATGACCCCCTAAAAATGGTTCATTTTTCGCCTCATCAAGTAACATTGAAAAACTTCAGGCCTTGTCAAAAATGTCGAGATGTCGTGTTGATTATGATGGACCATCGATTCCTATTCCCTTTCTGGTGAGGGAAATGGAACGAGAAACCGGGGTGATAAAGGACCCTGTACTTCCTTCTGACGATGGGAGTACTAAATATGTCCAACCTACGGTTGTCCAAAAATCTAAGCTAACAATTGCTCCTAAACCGTCAAGAATCAATCCTAACCTTTCACGATATACGGTTAAAAGATTGCCTGAGCTTAGGACAGTGACTAAAAAGAACGACTTGCCCAATCTTCACGTTTATTAAGAACAAAAACTCGAGACCATAACGGAAGTGGTGGAAATTCCTATCTCTCAGAGCACACCACTTGTCCCACCTCCGGATTTTATTCCTTGTGTTGGTTGTGGTGAGCCGCTTTTTGGTTTACCATGTCGTTGGTGTACATGTGAACAATGTGGTAATGATATTCGAGACGGAAATTGTTTGTTTTGTGGTTCGAGGAATTCATTTGCTTATGATCCTAATCAGAACTCATTCAACGACTCTTCAAATTTTTCCAGTTACCCATCACATTCATACGAGCAAGAATCATATTATCCAAATTACAATGGTGCTTCGTATCAAAATACACCAAACTTTTCGTGTGAATATTGTGGAGGTCCTCACCAAGGTTTTGATTGTCAAAATTGTCAAAATTTTGGTTATGACCAATATCCATACAATTCACCAAGCCAGACTCAACTGTTTTACTGTTGTGAGTACTGTGGTGGCCCACACTACAGTTCTGATTGTCGATCGGGCAACACGCTTGTCTATGAGCAGTTTCCTGATAAAAATTATGACTCTAGCACATACGACTCACAATTATGACTCTAGCACATGCTCCAAAAACGTCCAAAATGCTTCCATTTCCAGAATTCACTCCCAAAGTACCTAAAATCACAAAAGGAACGATTTAGGGCAATATTTGATCAAATAAATTCAATTCCGGGCTTAAATGTCCCCTTAAAAACGGTTCATTTTTCACCTCATCATATACCCTTACACTTGAGATTTGCTTGTCCTCAAGCAAATGCGCTTTTATTCTAATCAAAACACAAGTTATGGGTCATTTAACACTAATATAAAAGTAATTACAACAAATAATCGTTCCACTAAAGACCAAAGACAAGCACGGAGGTTATACACTAGCACCTCACAAAGAGTGTTTAGATACTCACATCTCTCGGGTGTAATAAAGTAATATCACAATATGGAAATGGAAAACATCTCTCACTACCTGTTATAGCAAAATAGATTACCATAGGATTGGGAAAGGATCAAACCTCCACCACATGGCGTAAGCACCTAGGATAAACTATCAAAGAGGTCTCTTTAAAGGGTTGTAACGTTAGGTGTAGGGATATGGAATACACGGTTTTGTTGGATATAGGCAGTCTTTACTGGTGGCGAGTTAATCATCTTGGTTAATTACATGTACAATATGGCGTTGCTAAGCCAAGACTAGACTCGACTTAAGCTAATAAATGAAAATAACAAAAACATAAAATAACATAGAATGAAACGGGATGGTAGTCCGTATGTTTTCTCTCTTTTCTTTTCTTTTTCTTTTTTTTTTCTTGATTTTTTTGATTTTTTTTTCTTGATTTTTTCGATTTTTTTTTTTTTTTTTTTATGCATACACTCTTACCCAACCATCCAAAATAATACATCATAGGAAATGAAAATTCCCCTTACACTTGAATTTTTACATACATTACAATAAACTAATCTAATGACTCGAATTAAGATAATCAAAACACACTAGGCCAAAAACGACCTATGGTCACACATGCTCGATTTGGAACAGCCACACATTGAAATATTTGTGTGGCTGAAGGTAGGAAAATTGACAGCATTTACGAATTAGTCACACATGAGAATTTCGAATGTGTGACCATAAGACCTCTATTGCCACACAATCGACCATTATGTGACTAAACGTAACTGGTGATTTTGTTCCAGATCATTTAGTTACATATGCTTTTGGAACGTGTGACAAATACAAGTAACCTTGATACCATATATGGTCACACTAAACTTATAGTCACATTTGCTTCTAATAGTATGACCAAATGCCATATACGGTCACACAAAACAGTTTGTCACACATTATTTAAGTGTAGCCAAAATCCAGTACATATAGTCACACTAAACAGTTTGTCACACATTATTTAAGTGTAGCCAAAACATGATTTGTGTGACTAAATGTTAACAAAGGCCACACAAAAACCAAATTCATGTGGCAAGTGGATGATCAATAGTCACACAAAATACACATTCCTTCACTTTAAAAAGCATTTGGTCACACATATTAACACTTTTGGTCACTTGATGGTTAGTTGTATGTGACTAAATACACTCCCAAAAACATGCTTTGTGTGACTAAATGTTAGTAAAGGCCACACAAAAACCAAATTTATGTGGCAATTGGATGATCTATAGTCACACAAACCATACATTCCTTCATTTTCAACACCATATGGTCACACTTATTAACACTTTTGGTCACTTGATGGTTAGTTGTATGTGACTAAATACACTCCCAAAATCATGCTTTGTGTGACTAAATGTTACCAAAGGCCACACAAAAACCAAATTCATGTGGCAAGTGGATGATCAATAGTCACACAAAATACACATTCCTTCACTTTAAAGAGCATATGGTCACATTTATTAACACTTTTGGTCACTTGATGGTTAGTTGTATGTGACTAAATTCACTCCCAAGAACATGGTTTGTGTGACTAAATGTTAGTAAAGGTCACACAAAAACCAAATTCATGTGGCAAGTGGATGATTAATAGTCACACAAAATACACATTCCTTCACTTTAAAGAGCATATGGTCACACTTGTTAACACTTTTGGTCACTTGATGGTTAGTTGTATGTGACTAAATACACTCCCAAAATCATTCTTTGTGTGACTAAATGTTACCAAAGGCCACACAAAAACCAAATTCATGTGGAAAGTGGATGATCAATAGTCACACAAAATACACATTCCTTGTAACAATTCGCAATTTCAGGTTAATTACCATTCCCGGAAAATTTCACTATTCACTTTTACTATTCATTTTTCCCGAAACTTTCCCGAAAGTTGATTTTTATTTGATTTTATCGAGTGATAAATCATTTCCATGGCAAATTAAAAGTTTAACTTTCATAAGCTCATTTTCGTGAAAGTTATTAAGGAATTACACGGAATTACACGTTTTAGGGTAAAACGTCAATCAGAAATTCTACGCACAACGAAATTCAACCCCGTCAGGTGACCCCACATCAGTAAAATATTTTACACACTCATGATTTATTTGAGAATTAATCGTGACTGAGAAAAATATGACCAAAAACTTCCCAGCAGGTCACCCATGCCTGTACTACTCTCGCATGAGCACACTTAACCATTTGGGCGATTAACCGTGAGACCACAAAACACGTTTCTAAGACTTTTTGAGTTTTCAACTTATTAGAAAAAGTCAACATATTTTTCCCTCCTCCATTGACCAAAAATCATCCCTTGATGTTATAAGTCATTTCGTGATTTTTAGGCTTACGGTTTGATGTCTAAAAGACATTTAATACCAACCGACACTAGACTGAGCCCAGTCTAGACATTATAAGTCATTTTAAATCATTTTTATAACATTAGAAAAGTAACATTTTACTTTTCTCAATTTTACGCAATATTCAGCGTTTTACGCGAATTACGCGTTTTAGACCCGTGTTTCCAGTTTTTAGCAGGGTTTTACACCCAAATAGAACCTACCACTCATTTTATATTTTATTATGGAACTTATTGA
Organism: Artemisia argyi; assembly: GCA_030686995.1. NCBI lineage: Eukaryota > Viridiplantae > Streptophyta > Magnoliopsida > Asterales > Asteraceae > Artemisia > Artemisia argyi. The sequence continues at coordinate 69,939,939 of CM060697.1, forward strand.
CATGTTTATCAATACTTTCAAGTTCCATAATTTTACGACACCCGGTTTTACGTTTTGAGGCTTAATCATTTACGATTGGCATTTCCCGGAGTCAAAACTAACCAAGTATCTTGGATAATACCAAGAAAAGTCCACCCTTGCTCTCCAAGGCCATGTGAAGCGCCACTAGGAGGGGGGTTTTCACACTTGTTGCTTGATCTTGACCCTTGATTCCTTAGATGATCACATGTGTTCAACTTTGGCTCCAAGTAAAACTTGGTCACCAAGTTGTGGTAATATCCTACTCATTTCCTAACCTCCTCATGACCATATATATACCCCCTCCCTCCCTTTTTGTGCCGTGCACTTCCACACACACAAACACTCTCATCTTAGCTTAATTCCTTCCAAGTTTCATGCAAGATTCAAGTGATTCTTCAAGGTTGAAACCCTAGATAGGTTATCATTCATCAAACACTTCCATAACCTCATATACTTGGTGATTTCTCTTGAGTTTAAATCCACTCAATTCACCTAAACCTTCATCATCCATCTTTCAAGAATACCAAGGGTAGAAAGATTGCATGAAGAGAAGTGGGTTGAAGCAAGTCTATCAAAGTCCTATCCTTACATGTTAACTTCCTTTCATCTTTGAAAGCCAAAAGTTGTGAGCCAAACCCTAACTTGATTCTTGTTAAATAATCATGTTCATGTTATTTACATGTTATTCTTGCTATATTATGTCTTGTAGTTATGTCCATGATGTATAAAAGTGAGCAAAACAAGTTATTGTTATTGATTGACAAGATAAGTTACTAAAACAAGTAAACTAGTGACTTTGTTGGTATAACCTGATCAAAATGGTAAAAATATGATATTTGATTATTACATATTACAGTAGAGGACTTAACAAGGAAACCATAGCAATTTGAACCACCCAAAACGAGTATACGAGTCAAAAGTTATGGCGATTTGAAATTACCAAAGATTTCCGGCAAAACTGCCAAATAGCTTCCTGATCAAATTTAAGTTTTGAAAGTCCCACTTCTGGTCCGATTCATCAAAAAGTTAAAACACGAAAGTTGTCCGAAACGACGTTTTCGTTCAGGAACAAAGAAGCTCGAGACCTAAAAACACTTTCCGAGTGATAAAATTCTTCAAATTCTAAACAGCCCATTTTTTAGGCGAAAGTCACAAGATTATGGTTATACTTTGAAAGGAACAAGAGGTCTTATGACCTATAATCAAGACCACAACCATGGCTAGAGCCAAGGTTGTGTCTCATGACCTTGAAACAAGGACCAAAGGTCATGGCTAGGCCATGACGAAATGACCATAACAACTCACATAGGCGTAAACATGAAACAATGAGTTAGGCGATAACTTGAACAAGCAATTTGGATCTACTTCACTTAAAAGGAAACCATGAGATTTTACCAAGAGAACATGGTCATTTAAGACTTATGAAACTATCCCTAATAACAATCTTCATGTACAAATAAACTTTCCTAAGTTTATTCAAATATCGGACATGTAACCTTTCGGATCAAAACTTATATCTATATATTTCATCAACTACTACAATAGTAGGGAGCCTCATGTGAGGAGTTCATTATGTAAGCCGTCGAGTTGAGTTGTGGATTTACGAGTTAAAGTGTCCTGGCTCCTCGAACGCTTACTAACATGACTTCTGAATTATGTCGGCCCGAACGGTAGTAAACGATATACCAAAACATACATGTTTCATGAATCTTTCTTTCAAAGACTTACATTATACATCATACCACATCATGGACTAAATGCAAGATATATATATAGGCACTACTTCATATTCTTTACTCCGATCCTAAGTCGCGACATTCTATTATAGGTTGCTCGTAGAAACCTTCATGATTCGACCGTTACATTCATTACTTGCTATCTTACTTAAGGTGAGTTCATAGCCCCATTTTCCATTACTTAATTGTTTTACAAACCCTTGGGGGGAATACATGCTATTTTTAACCGAGCACAATGTTTTTAAATTGTATGCTTGCCTGATTGTTTTATTATCACTAAGTACCGGCCTTGCTAAACCGAGATCCTTTATTATGAACCATTTAGTCACTAGCAATAGTGAGCGCGAATATTGTGAATAGGCCTATTGGGATTGACGAATCCCATTTGTTTTGACTAAGTGCAAACAAATGCATTAATATTTGAGATTTAGGTATGTTAGCAAAGTACCTACCGGGATAAATCTGCCAATCGATATTGGTACACGTTAACGTTATGGTTTCATAAGCTTAGTGTATAATACATGTTCCGGGCGTATAATAACGTAGCCTACCTGTTTTGTTTTCCAAACATTGGTGTGAGCCTATAACTCACACTACCAACATATTGTGTTCAATCGATTTAACAAACTCTATGAATATCACTCAACCTTTGTGTTGACCTCTCAAGCATGTATTTCAGGTTCATGACGATCAAGGATGGCACGGAAGGACACGGATACTCAAGAGGGCTATAAATTTTATTATCATTAAAAACTCATTTATTATACATTGTAAACATGGAACCAATTGGGACCTCATTTTGAAATCTCTGATATTTATATAATTTGAATGATACATCTTTTAAAACGACTCAATTGGAGTTCGTTTTCTATTATTGTGACTATTGTGCCGTCGAGTAACACCCAGTTTGAATTCCGCTGCATCCATGAATTGAGGGTGTTACAGATTGGTACCAGAGCCATGGTTATAGAGAAACGGGTCTAAGTGAGACCTAAACTATAACTACAATCACAAACAAAAACATTTTATAGCCTTCCGCTCTCCGTGTCTTCCATCCTCCAGACGATTATGGACTTAGTAAGCATGTTATGTTGCACAAACATATTAGTATATTCATATATACCCATTTTGAGCATTTCCCCGTAAGCATTAGTATATTGATATATAAACTTGGTTTATTTTCAATCATTTTATCCAAACATATCCGCGTATGCCTATTCTAGGGCATTTCGGCACAATTACATTCTCCCAATCATGTTCCTACTCCAACATTCATTTTCCAAGACATTGTGAGATACAATGGTCTCATTCATTTTCCAAGACATTGTGAGATACAATGGTCTCATTCATTTCCAAGACATTGTGAGATACAATGGTCTCATTTATTTTCCAAGACATTGTGAGATACAATGGTCTCATTCATTTTCCAAGACATTGTGAGATACAATGGTCTTAGTCATTTTCCAAGACATTGTGAGATACAATGGTCTCATTCATTTCCAAGACATTGTGAGATACAATGGTCTCATTCATTTTCCAAGACATTGTATTATACAATAGTCTTAACCATTTCTCAAATGTTTTGAGTCACACAATGGTTTAACCTACTTCCCAGACATTGTGAATTGCACAATGGTCTAACCTACTCCCGAGACATTGTGTTTTGTGCAATGGTCTCTAGAATTATTCCATCACATCATCAATATCATTTCATATGATATCAAAAACCCGTCACAACCTATCGATTTCTAAATAGAAATATGAGATTTCTAAAGGACAAACAAATCCATCACCTACAAAAGCTGAAGTTCAGCTTTACATTTATCAAAGTTTTCTTCTGAAACCTTCATTGTTAAAAGTTCGCGATCCTGGCCAAGTATGTTCTATTTTAGAACTACTTAAAACTTCCTTTCCATACGTACCTACCCTTACTATCTTCTATGCTATAGAATATGAAAACATAGGTTACAAGTCTTGTATGGGCGGGACTTGCAACTGAATTGTTTGACATCGCCTTTGTTAATGGACAGTTTCCCGAAAGCAACGGACATATCAAAAGTATACCTAATTTAGGTATTTGAAAATTTTATCGAACCTTGGCTAAATATAGACTAGTCACCTATATTTAACCTAGGGACAGTGGAATATAGTCTGACTAACTATATTTGACTTAGAATTTTCAAATACTGAGAGTAGTTGTACTAGGGTTATGTTTAGATTGATTTCCTACATGAACACGATAAACCACCAGAATACATTAAAACAATCTAGAGACACGATAATGTCTTACCACTCAGCGAAATCTTAACACCTTATCTGTATGATCTAAATTCATTCTTGAAAATTTTCATTTATGAGATAATCCAAACTACTATCTTGGGATAGTTATCAACTATTCTCTTCATCCTGTAGAAATACCATCCTGTTTAGGATACCATTCCGTCATAAACTTTTAAAAATCTCTTAAGATTTTTAAAGCAAACTCAACATCGATACCTAAGAGTATTAATGTTAAGCATACATTACACACTTTTGTTCATCAACATATCATAACATTATCTTCACAACCGTTGGAACCATAAGCTCATTAACAGATTTTGATGCACTTTTAAAGCTCAAATCATCCTTAGTTACACCACAAGCACCTTTATCAGCTTTACAAGATTGAATATTCATCTTGTACTTTTGCTACACCAGTATCATCTCGTAATACACTACCTTGTAACTCACCGGCTAAGTATGAATGTTGTGTCGGGAATTCTTGAGTAGGATGATTTATAATGTCCTTATTTGAATGGATTGGGATGCCTTTTCATTTAAATAAAGAAATTATAAATCATCGAACCATACATTTATATTCCTTTAGTTACATTGTTTGGGATGCCTCTCTATGTAAATAAAGAATTATAAACAAGTGGGCTTAATTATATCCGAAATAACATAAGTATGAAGTCTACCTACATTACATTGCTCGGGTATGGCTTGATACCTACATTACATTGCTCGGGTATGGCTTGATACCTACATTTTATTCGCCACAAGAAATCCTATCTTTTCACCGACATCGCTTCAAACCATGACATAAACACTAGGTACAACAACCGATTACCTACTAGGCTATGATTTCAACGACTATCCCAATTTCCATTAGTACGAGGTTTACACTTTGGTTTTCATAATGATAGTGCAATAACAAACAAACTCGTTGCGAGGCCATGTAACCATATGCATGTGCAGTCGTACCAAACTCATTACGGGGCCATGTAGCCATATGCATGGGCAGTCATACCAAACTTATTGTGAAGCCATGTAGCCATATGCATGGGCAGCCGTACAATTCAAACAGGACTTGGTCCAACCGCATGTTCAACGCTTATTCCATGATTCGATTCTTATATCAATTTCCATTTATTGGATTCCTATGTAAATTGCTATTGTTGTTCAACTGTTATATCAATTGCTATTGATACTTGACAACTATATCAATTTCCATTTTGATATTTAACTATATCAAGTTCTATTTGATATTCAACTACTATATCGATTCCTATTAATATTCGACTGCTATATCAATTTCCTTTGATATTCGACTATTACCATACCTTTCCTACATAAAAGGAAGCCTCATCCTACACCATACACTGAAATGACAAATCAAATTACATTACCGGAAATCCCAGACTTTGGTCCTCATAAGTAACCACACATCTTTATCGACACCACTCCAACATATGACACACATAGAACTTCGGGACGAAGTTCCCCGTAAGGGGTAGAGACTGTAACAATTCGCAATTTCAGGTTAATTACCATTCCCGGAAAATTTCACTATTCACTTTTACTATTCATTTTTCCCGAAACTTTCCCGAAAGTTGATTTTTATTTGATTTTATCGAGTGATAAATCATTTCCATGGCAAATTAAAAGTTTAACTTTCATAAGCTCATTTTCGTGAAAGTTATTAAGGAATTACACGGAATTACACGTTTTAGGGTAAAACGTCAATCAGAAATTCTACGCACAACGAAATTCAACCCCGTCAGGTGACCCCACATCAGTAAAATATTTTACACACTCATGATTTATTTGAGAATTAATCGTGACTGAGAAAAATATGACCAAAAACTTCCCAGCAGGTCACCCATGCCTGTACTACTCTCGCATGAGCACACTTAACCATTTGGGTGATTAACCGTGAGACCACAAAACACGTTTCTAAGACTTTTTGAGTTTTCAACTTATTAGAAAAAGTCAACATATTTTTCCCTCCTCCATTGACCAAAAATCATCCCTTGATGTTATAAGTCATTTCGTGATTTTTAGGCTTACGGTTTGATGTCTAAAAGACATTTAATACCAACCGACACTAGACTGAGCCCAGTCTAGACATTATAAGTCATTTTAAATCATTTTTATAACATTAGAAAAGTAACATTTTACTTTTCTCAATTTTACGCAATATTCAGCGTTTTACGCGAATTACGCGTTTTAGACCCGTGTTTCCAGTTTTTAGCAGGGTTTTACACCCAAATAGAACCTACCACTCATTTTATATTTTATTATGGAACTTATTGACATGTTTATCAATACTTTCAAGTTCCATAATTTTACGACACCCGGTTTTACGTTTTGAGGCTTAATCATTTACGATTGGCATTTCCCGGAGTCAAAACTAACCAAGTATCTTGGATAATACCAAGAAAAGTCCACCCTTGCTCTCCAAGGCCATGTGAAGCGCCACTAGGAGGGGGGTTTTCACACTTGTGGCTTGATCTTGACCCTTGATTCCTTAGATGATCACATGTGTTCAACTTTGGCTCCAAGTAAAACTTGGTCACCAAGTTGTGGTAATATCCTACTCATTTCCTAACCTCCTCATGACCATATATATACCCCCTCCCTCCCTTTTTGTGCCGTGCACTTCCACACACACAAACACTCTCATCTTAGCTTAATTCCTTCCAAGTTTCATGCAAGATTCAAGTGATTCTTCAAGGTTGAAACCCTAGATAGGTTATCATTCATCAAACACTTCCATAACCTCATATACTTGGTGATTTCTCTTGAGTTTAAATCCACTCAATTCACCTATACCTTCATCATCCATCTTTCAAGAATACCAAGGGTAGAAAGATTGCATGAAGAGAAGTGGGTTGAAGCAAGTCTATCAAAGTCCTATCCTTACATGTTAACTTCCTTTCATCTTTGAAAGCCAAAAGTTGTGAGCCAAACCCTAACTTGATTCTTGTTAAATAATCATGTTCATGTTATTTACATGTTATTCTTGCTATATTATGTCTTGTAGTTATGTCCATGATGTATAAAAGTGAGCAAAACAAGTTATTGTTATTGATTGACAAGATAAGTTACTAAAACAAGTAAACTAGTGACTTTGTTGGTATAACCTGATCAAAATGGTAAAAATATGATATTTGATTATTACATATTACAGTAGAGGACTTAACAAGGAAACCATAGCAATTTGAACCACCCAAAACGAGTATACGAGTCAAAAGTTATGGCGATTTGAAATTACCAAAGATTTCCGGCAAAACTGCCAAATAGCTTCCTGATCAAATTTAAGTTTTGAAAGTCCCACTTCTGGTCCGATTCATCAAAAAGTTAAAACACGAAAGTTGTCCGAAACGACGTTTTCGTTCAGGAATAAAGAAGCTCGAGACCTAAAAACACTTTCCGAGTGATAAAATTCTTCAAATTCTAAACAGCCCATTTTTTAGGCGAAAGTCACAAGATTATGGTTATACTTTGAAAGGAACAAGAGGTCTTATGACCTATAATCAAGACCACAACCATGGCTAGAGCCAAGGTTGTGTCTCATGACCTTGAAACAAGGACCAAAGGTCATGGCTAGGCCATGACGAAATGACCATAACAACTCACATAGGCGTAAACATGAAACAATGAGTTAGGCGATAACTTGAACAAGCAATTTGGATCTACTTCACTTAAAAGGAAACCATGAGATTTTACCAAGAGAACATGGTCATTTAAGACTTATGAAACTATCCCTAATAACAATCTTCATGTACAAATAAACTTTCCTAAGTTTATTCAAATATCGGACATGTAACCTTTCGGATCAAAACTTATATCTATATATTTCATCAACTACTACAATAGTAGGGAGCCTCATGTGAGGAGTTCATTATGTAAGCCGTCGAGTTGAGTTGTGGATTTACGAGTTAAAGTGTCCTGGCTCCTCGAACGCTTACTAACATGACTTCTGAATTATGTCGGCCCGAACGGTAGTAAACGATATACCAAAACATACATGTTTCATGAATCTTTCTTTCAAAGACTTACATTATACATCATACCACATCATGGACTAAATGCAAGATATATATATAGGCACTACTTCATATTATTTACTCCGATCCTAAGTCGCGACATTCTATTATAGGTTGCTCGTAGAAACCTTCATGATTCGACCGTTACATTCATTACTTGCTATCTTACTTAAGGTGAGTTCATAGCCCCATTTTCCATTACTTAATTGTTTTACAAACCCTTGGGGGGAATACATGCTATTTTTAACCGAGCACAATGTTTTTAAATTGTATGCTTGCCTGATTGTTTTATTATCACTAAGTACCAGCCTTGCTAAACCGAGATCCTTTATTATGAACCATTTAGTCACTAGCAATAGTGAGCGCGAATATTGTGAATAGGCCTATTGGGATTGACGAATCCCATTTGTTTTGACTAAGTGCAAACAAATGCATTAATATTTGAGATTTAGGTATGTTAGCAAAGTACCTACCGGGATAAATCTGCCAATCGATATTGGTACACGTTAACGTTATGGTTTCATAAGCTTAGTGTATAATACATGTTCCGGGCGTATAATAACGTAGCCTACCTGTTTTGTTTTCCAAACATTGGTGTGAGCCTATAACTCACACTACCAACATATTATGTTCAATCGATTTAACAAACTCTATGAATATCACTCAACCTTTGTGTTGACCTCTCAAGCATGTATTTCAGGTTCATGACGATCAAGGATGGCACGGAAGGACACGGATACTCAAGAGGGCTATAAATTTTATTATCATTCAAAACTCATTTATTATACATTGTAAACATGGAACCAATTGGGACCTCATTTTGAAATCTCTGATATTTATATAATTTGAATGATACATCTTTTAAAACGACTCAATTGGAGTTCGTTTTCTATTATTGTGACTATTGTGCCGTCGAGTAACACCCAGTTTGAATTCCGCTGCATCCATGAATTGAGGGTGTTACATTCCTTCACTTTAAAGAGCATATGGTCACACATATTAACACTTTTGGTCACTTGATGGTTAGTTGTATGTGACTAAATACACTCCCAAAAACATGCTTTGTGTGACTAAATGTTAGTAAAGGCCACACAAAAACCAAATTTATGTGGCAATTGGATGATCTATAGTCACACAAACCATACATTCCTTCATTTTCAACACCATATGGTCACACTTATTAACACTTTTGGTCACTTGATGGTTAGTTGTATGTGACTAAATACACTCCCAAAATCATGCTTTGTGTGACTAAATGTTACCAAAGGCCACACAAAAACCAAATTCATGTGGCAAGTGGATGATCAATAGTCACACAAAATACACATTCCTTCACTTTAAAGAGCATATGGTCACACTTATTAACACTTTTGGTTACTTGATGGTTAGTTGTATGTGACTAAATTCACTCCCAAGAACATGGTTTGTGTGACTAAATGTTAGTAAAGGCCACACAAAAACCAAATTCATGTGGCAAGTGGATGATCAATAGTCACACAAAATACACATTCCTTCACTTTAAACAGCATATGGTCACACTTATTAACACTTTTGGTCACTTGATGGTTAGTTGTATGTGACTAAATACACTCCCAAAAACATGCTTTGTGTGACTAAATGTAAGCAAAGGCCACGCAAAAACCAAATTTATGTGGCAATTGGATGATCTATAGTCACACAAACCATACATTCCTTCACTTTCAACACCATATGGTCACACTTATTAACACTTTTGGTGACTTGATGGTTAGTTGTATGTGAATAAATACACTCCCAAAAACATGCTTTGTGTGACTAAATGTTAGTAAAGGCCACACAAAAACCAAATTTATGTGGCAATTGGATGATCTATAGTCACATAAACCATACATTGTTTCATTTTCAACACCATATGGTCACACTTATTAACACTTTTGGTCACTTGATGGTTAGTTGTATGGGACTAAATAAACTCCCAAAACCATGCTTTGTGTGACTAAATGCTAAGAAAGGCAACACAAAAAACGAAATTCATGTGGCCATTGGATGATCAATAGCCACACAAGATACACATTCCTTCACTTTGAACATCATATGGTCATACTTATTCACACCTTTGGTCACTTTATGTGTACTTGTATGTGACTAAATACACCCCCAAAAGCATTCTTTGTGTGACTAAATGCTACCAAAGGTCACACAAAAACAAAATGCATGTGGCCATTGGATGATCAATAGTCACACAAAATACAAATTACTACTTTGTAAACATCATATGGTCACACTTATTCACAGTTTTGGTCTCTTTATGGTTAGTTGTATGTGACTAAAGACACCCCAAAAGTATGTTTTGTGTGACTAAATGTTAGCAAAGGCCACACAAAATACACATAAATAACAGGTAAAACAATTTTGGTTATCTTTAAGGTAAATTTATTAAGAAAGTGAGTCATAAAGGCAATATTACATACATCCCTAACATAACACAACAATTCCCAAGCTCTTATTACATATAATGGTTCAGTTGGATTTTCGTTTAACAACACCTCCACAGTCGGTTCGATAGTAGTCATTTCGTGATTCATGACCCAAGTCACGTCGATCCACACGTGGCAATATGTTATCATTGTCCTGGTGAATGACGGTACTAAATTCCTCATCGACTTCGTCATACTTATCTTTGTAATTCTTGTGAGGTGTCTTAAACACAATAGACAATTTTTTATCTACCTGGTCTTGAACATAAAACACTTGTCGAGCTTGTGAGGCTAATATGAACGGATCAACCTTGTGGCCTAAATTATTCAGGTCAACCAACGTATACCCAAGAATAGTATCGCGTTTCACACCACCTCTGTGATTAACCCAATCACATTTGAAAAGAGGAATTTGCCTGTAACGGTAATCTAGTTCCCATATCTCTTGCAAAACCCCATAATAAAAGGCTTGCCTTGTGGTTGCAACGTCTTTAGATATGTGCAGATCTAATGCCTCAACACTAACCCTACTGTTCTGGTAAACTTTGCCTTCATGAGATTTCGTACGAAATGTATACCCATTGATGTCATATGCATCGTATTTCACTAAGCTAGCGCGTGGTCCATATGATATCCACCTTACAGTTTCTGATACACTTTCTTTGTCGATTTGCAACTCTCTCTCAACCTGAATTTCATTACAAGTAATTTTGTTATGATGTATATTTTGGGAAGACTAATAAAATATTCATATTTGCACAAAAATATAAAAATAAAAAAAATAAAAAATAAAAACTCAATTATAAATAACATAAGATTAATTACGTACCTCTTTGTGTAACACTTAGCAAAAGATTTATTGTGCTCATTCTTAAGTAATGCTATTCGCATACCCGGGTTTTCTCTTTTCAAAACTTGCTTGTGTCAACTGAAACAATGTGTTTGATTATCATATTTCATAGATCATTTTAAGTAAAGAAATAGACATGTGTTAGGTAACACTTATTCGATATACGGTACAATTTCATCTGTATTCTGTAATACATACAAATGTGCTTTCTGAAAGAGTTCCGCAGAAAATTCACTTGATTTGCCAGCCGACAATGGGTTTCCTTCCTCATTTTCATCAGTTTCATGTTTATCATGTGGGATACCAATAGTTTTCATGGATTTATGATATTCGCTAAAAAAACTCTATTGTTTCTTCCGCAATAGTCTCCTCAGCAATGCATCCCTCTGGTCTATTCCTGTTTCTCACATGTCCTTTAATAACCTTCATACATCTTTCGAATGGATACATCCACCTAAAGCATATTGGACCACATAATTTTACCTCCCTAGTTAGGTGCACAGTCAAGTGTATCATAATATCAAAAAACGACGGGGGAAAGAACTTCTCGAGTAGGCAAAGTGTCACTACCAGTTCTGTTTGCATCTTATCTAGTTCTTGCGATATTATTTCTTTCTTACATATCGATTTAAAGAAAAAGCAAAACCTGATAATGGCATATCGTGTGGGTGGGTGCATGATTAAACGTATTGCAATGGGCAGGAAATCTTGCATTAGCATGTGATAGTCATGCGATTTTAGGCCAATGAGCTTCCTATCCTTTAGGCTGACCAAACTAGAGAAATTTGAACAATAGCCTTGTGGTACCCTGATGTTCTGTAATGTTTCAAAAAAAATGTCTTTTTCAACATTAGTTAATGTGTAACCTGCTGGAGGTAGTGTTGTACTGTCTTGTCCTTGCATAGCAAACAACTCTTGTTTTACCCCGAACGCAGCCAGATCCAATCGAGCATTAAGTCCGTCTTTCGTCTTTCCTGGAACATGTAGCAAAGTTCCCACGAGGCTCTCAGCAACATTCTTTTCTACATGCATAAAATCAATACAATGTGGAACAGAATGATGCCTCCAATACCGAAGTTTTCGGTACCAAATGTTGAATTTCTTCCAATACACATCGTTTTGTCCGTTTACTTTGCTTGAACTCCCCTCTTCTTCTGTTGTGTTTCTATTCTTCTTTTTAATCTTTCCACCTCCGCCTCTCGTATCTTCTTGGTTTCCTGATGCATTATTGTTTGGTCCTTTTCCTTTTCCCCACTTATTTTCAATATGTTGTACCTCGTTGTATATTTGTTCCCCGGTCATTGGATTTGGAGCCGGGAGAAATTCTGGTTGTCCATTAAATGCCTTCCTTTGCCTTCTGAAAGGATGGTCATATGGTAGATATCGTCTGTGACCAACATATCTTTGTTTGGATGAAGCAGGAAGTCGAACACAGTTTGTATCTTTCCCACATACCACACAACCTTTGAATCCACTGTACGGGCAGCCACATAGTGTACCAAGTGCAGGGTAATCATTTATTGTCCATAACACAACGGCACGTAGCTTAAAGGTATCTTTTGTGGATGCATCATATGTATCAACCCCTTTATCGAATAAGGTTTGCAGATCATCAACCAACGGTTCTAAAAAAACATCGATATCATTTCCCGGGTATCCCGATATTAATACTGAAAGATTGATAAACTTTCTTTTCATACACAACCATGGAGGAAGGTTGTATATGACAGTTAAAACTGGCCATACACTGTGATGCCTATTTCCCGTGTGGACGTCAACACCATCAGCCGATATTCCTAGCCGCAAATTTCTTGGATCTTCAGCAATTTTGGGGAATTTTTCATCTATAGTACGCCATGCTTGTGAATCTGCGGGGTGACGTAACACACCATCGGTTATCCTTCATGTCGCGTGCCAACTTAACTTTTCTGAAATACTTTCTATCTTAAATAGTCGTTTCAGTCTAGGTATAATGGGAAAGTACCACATTACCTTTGCTGGAATGTTTTCGTACACTTTATGTGTCTTATTATCCACCTTCCATCTTGATGTCCCACAAGTTCGACACGCAGTCAAATCCTTGTCACTGTCGTTCCAGTAAATCATGCAGTTGTTGATACATACATGTATCTTTTTGTATCCTGAACCCATCAACTTCATCATTTTTTTTGCTTGATAAGTTTTTTCCACCATTTCGTTACCAGAAGGTAGCATCTTTTTTAACAATCCTAGTAATTCAGTAAAGAACTTATCAGAACATCCGTACTTACCCTTCAAGTTTAGTAGTTTAACTATTGCGGACATCTTTGTGAAGTCGGGACATCCTTCGTAAAGAGGCTTCTCTGCATCTAATAATAGTTCTAGAAATTTGACAAGGTCATCCTCAGATTCAAAATTATCTTTTGTAGCATTAACCATTTTTACTGTTGCTGGGCCATCTGTTGGAATATCTGAAACAAAATCCGTGTCGTCAACAAACTCTATTGTATCGTTAACAGGTTTTGGGTCACTTATTGATGGGTCAACCTTCTCTCCATGTTTAGTCCAGTTTATGTAGGTTAGATCAAATTCATTACTGAATAAATGGAACTGCACTTCATCCACTTTACGCTCTATGTGGTTTAAACAATTTGTACACGGACATGGCAGTAAAAGATTTCGTTTATTAACTCGTGAGTCGATGTTCCCCATGATTAGCAAGTTGTCTACTGCATAATCAAGAAAGGCTGCTACTCCATCAACATAAGCTTTGCCGGTCCTATTACTTCCCATCCAAGACTTGTCCATGTTTATAAATGTAGTCTCTGTAGCCAAGTTAAAAAGAAAGTCCAAGTTATTGATTATAGAAGACAACATCAAACTGTAATTGATGAAGTCTAATGAAATAGTTCCTAAAGGTGTGTTTGGGTCAATGAGGAATTACCAATTCAGTATCTAAATTCTTGTTCCATGAATAAGCAGTTGATGAGCTTAAAATTTAAATAGACATTCCAAATAATGATTAGGACTTCTAAAAGATGGAATTTGGTGTTGAATTCTGCTAATATGTCCATGAAGTCTAATGAAACAGTTGTTAAAGGGGTGTTTGGGTCCAGGAGGAATAATGAATTACCTAAGACGATTAACATGGTTACTTATATATTTTGTTATAACGATGTATACAAAAGGAACAGAACAATACTTACCAGTGGTGACGAGAGTTGTGGTGGTTACCGGATGTGTGGTGATATGAGAGGGATTTGTGGATGTGATAGGAGGAGTTCTTATTGTTTTTGATTAGTTTGGAATGGGATTGATGCAAACTTTGGGGGGAATACATTCAATTTTTTTAAGAAATTTTACAAAATTTCACGAAAATATTGGAGGGAAAATATCTTTAGCCACGATTAACAAGTAGTAGCAAAGGTTAAAAACAAGTTTAAATAAAAAAGGAAAAAAAATTGCAAAAAGGGGTGAACTAGGACTCGAACCCCTGACCTCAACTACACCTCAAACTCAACCACAAACAACAACACCATCTCTGCCCTTGGGACTTTTTCGTTATACACTTCTTCTTTAATTCTTTTAACCACCTTATTAACCTTTTAGCTTCTTTCTCATTACTTAAATAAGCTTATTACAGCTTATTTAAATAAGCTGTTTTTGTCACTTTTATTTATCCTTCAAACTTCAATACTTTAAGTATTTATTGCAAATTTTTTCTTGTGTATTCTTCATAAGTCTAATATTCTTAATTATTTAATTTTTAGATTTAAATTAGTTTATCTAGCTTTGAAGTAATAATTAGGCAATTAATTAAGAAATAGTTCAGTTTCAAAACCAATATGACATGAGAAATACTCAGTTTCAAATTGAGCATTTGTTTAACAACATTGCATAAAACATAAGAAATTACAACAAATTCAAATTCATAAAACATGTACAATCATTGCATAATACTAGTATTGTTATATTACATTGCATAATTTGCATACGTGACCAAAGTAACATAGATGTCATAACTACCATTAGTAATACTTACATGTTTCTACTTAATTACATGTTCCTGGTAAAGTACCCCCATCAATTTGTGATTCACAACACACATCCAAAAGAAGTTATATACTAAAGATGGGATATGCAAAAAATGTATCAAATGTACTTCCAGAACATGAACAATAAAATCCAGAATTGAGTTAGCAAAGATGAAAAACGGGATAGACATTGTCTTGGAAATCATTTCCATTCACATCAACCTTCAAATGTATAAACTTGAATCTGATCATTTTTTCAAACTCGAAAGAGCATTCCTTGGCAAACATCCTCCACCTTCCAAACACACTAACAGTTCCAGGCATCTCCGGCTCCTCATTCTCGCACTCCATTGTCATGAAAAACTGAACATCACGATGTTTCATGAGCACCTTACGGTATGGGTGGATAGGATGGTAGAGCAGGAATTCTTCCAGGATTTCCTGCAGTAGTTTCTAGTAAGTAAATATTTTGTTTAAACGACTTGAACAAATGTAAACAATATTTATGAATGGATATATACGTACAAGTTTTCCTGGTAGTAGAATTGCTGAAAATCTTTTGTAGAATGAATGCCCTTCACCAAAGTGGTCTCGATGTGAAGGCCATTGGCAAATATGTTTCATTCGATTGTCATCTACAAAGAATTGTTTTTAATTTTTATTTATATAAATGACTGAGTATAATAATTTGGAGTATGAAAGTATATCTTAAATTTTTATCTCTTTCGATCTCTAACAAACCAGGCTGAACCATTAGCAAATTGGTGGCACCAAGGAAATGCGCGTCTGTACTTAGACTACCGTCACTTTTGAAGCCGGTAAGCAATAACTCTGTAGCACGTTTCCTTGTGAAGAAGATTATCATTCCAGCTTCTAAACCCAACACTTCTTCAATGTGGTTCCATCCATCCATGTCCAACTCATACACAACGGCTCCTCCTGCTTGAACAATATTGACATCCACGGCAAAGTTGATCCCATTTTCGTGGATTCTGATTTGGCGTGCATTACCTACTCCATTAAGTAATGCAACAGGTAGTGTCTACAAATAATTTTTAATACTAACCTTATTAGTACATAAAAAATTTAGTGAGTTATGAAATCACACATTTGACATAAGATTAATTAATTATCAATATCTAATACCTGGATCTCATCATAGAAGTCAAAAACACGGGACTTGAACCTTGATAACCGACCGGCATTCATGTTGTACCCACCATATTCTGTTCTGTCCTGATTGTATCCTGTGACATAGAAGTAGTCGTCGCCTTCCTCAACAAAATGCAATGTCCTAACATCCCGATTAAGGTTTGCCAAAGCAAATGCCCTCCATGTTTCACCGGTTAACTGTATGGGGCCGTCAGTTTGAGTCTGCAATGCAACTCTGAAACGAACCCTCTGTGCATTTGTGATGTAGATTGTACTCCTTCCATGGAAACATGAGGTAAAGTACACGGCTGGTAGTTCCTGAATATATTTCAATAACGTATTTGACATTTACTAAATGAACATTTATGGTATATAAATTCATTAAGGCATATGTGTGCGATTACCTGCGACTCTGGATACATGTTTGGGTTTAACCTGACAACAAATTCAGCCATGTTTCTACACAAAAACAGAGCATATGTTAAGGCAACCTATACATTTCCATCCTGACTTGCTAATCAACAGAGCATATGTTAAGGCAACCTATACATTTCCATCATGAGTTGCTAATCAACATTTGCTAATGAAACTCAAATGGATTAACACGCAAATAGTTTAACATTAAAGTAATTCTATATACACAAACCAAACCCGACCGAAGCCCACTCATTCCTACATGCAATTACAACCGAACCCGACCGAAACCAACTCATTCCTAAAGGTTATACATTGTTTATACTTGGCAAATATAACTCAAATGATTATCAATTTTATACCAATTTTATACCATTCCTACTGAATTATTTGTGAGTCAAATAACCAATTTTATACCACAACTTCAACCCATTCAATATGTACAATTAGCCCCTACAGAATCAACAATCTCTCATAAGTTATCTCATAAGTAATCAACACAGTTACTATACTTCAATACTTTTCAAATATAACTAACATACTCTTAGATTCTAATTTTCTAGGCTTTAAACTGTTTTTTTATAGGCAACTAACCCTACATGCAGGTTCTTATCATTCAAATATTGATTAAAACCATTTCACAAAAATGAGTTTAAACTTCATTAACATGAATAAAGTAGTCGATCAGACCAATAAGTATAATGTAAACTCATGGACACATTATTAACAACTATGTATATATAAATTACTTCAAGCAAGATGTAAAAGAAGGGAAATTAAAAAATTGACTTTGATCATGAACAGAAATCGAAAAAACCTAACCTGTGGTAGTTGAGATGAGTTTGGGATGACGGTTAGTTTGCCGACGTACGACTTGTGTGTTTATGTGAATAATAACTGTTGTGGTAACCAAATGGCCGGATTTTATTTTTAAGTGACATATATTGGGAGATACAATGGCATCATGGCTTCATATACTATACACGCAAAATTTTTTTGATCTAACTGGTAGATGTATTTTGTTAAAAGATAATAATAAGAATAAACATTAAAAAAGAATATATATAAAAAAATATTAATAAATATTTTTTTTATTCAAAATCGGACGTTCACAAACTACAATGATTAAATATAAAACATGTGAATTAAACATTACTACTTGATAATTAAACTACGATACGTAAACATAAAACATCTAAATTAAATTACGAATCAAGAAAATGAATCATCCGACACATAGCCATTGTGACTTGAAGCACTCGAATCGTCGTCACTCGATGGCACACGGGGCAATCCATTTTGCATTCGCCATGCACAACGACGGTTTCTCCGAGCCTGTTTAGCTCTTAACTACTCCTCACGAGCTCTTCTCTCACGTTCTTCCTCTGCTTCAACACGTAGCACTTCTTGCATATCTTGGTCATACAGTTCTTCATCAGTCAACGCACGTGCATTGGTTTGGTTTTGTGCTGGAAAGTTTGCCGGTGGATTGTAGTGGGGTGGATTGTTTGCCGGTGGATTGATTGCCGGTGGAAAAAGAAATTCCAGTGGAGTGTTCTGTGGTGAATTGTCATATTGGAATACGGGAAACAGATCTTGTGGTGGATTGTTTTGTGGTAGATTTTTGTATGGGAATACAGGGAAAAGATCTTCGTGATGGGTGTTGTAAACTGACTCATTATTTGGTGAATCGTTGTGAGACATTGTTTTGAACTTAATAATTTGTGAATTACGTTTTTGTATGTGAATCATTGTGATAACCTAGTGATGGCTATTTATAAGGGCATTGTTTGGATTTGAAATCTGAATTTACCTATCTCTTGTTAGAAATTTGAAATTTAAACGTTTATAAACATGTTTTAAATGAGGTTTTCAAATTTGAATTTACCCAGCTCATATCTTGTTATAAATTTTGAATTAAAAATCAGACGTTCACAAAATATAAAATTATTTTTCTTAAGTCATAAATGACTACAAATAATTTCATTTTTTTTACTTTTATTTTACTTTTTATGAATTAAACACTAATTTGAAGTGATTAGAAATTAAAAGTCAAAATTGCAAAAGTAATTTTTACATAAGCTTGAAAACTTATAAGAGGTAAAAAAATTATAAAAAGTTATCTGGCATAAAAATTAAACACTAAAACTAATATATTTTTTGCATTTTTATTTAAAGTAATTTAATTAAAATTAACTCTAAAAATTACCTAGTGAAGAGTAAAAATTATGGGAAAATTACTAAGAATGCTACAAGTTACAAGGAACCTAGGAAAAATATGAGGAGGGGGAAAATGGTACGGATAAGCATTTAAATAAGCTAAATTGCAAAAATAAGCTAAAAGAAACAAGGACTATATTAAGTATATAGATTATGCAATAACAAACGGAACTGGTGCCCCAGAGCAATTGGAAGGGGGTTGTGGTATTGTGCATGTATGTTTGAGGTCCCAGGTTCGAACCCCACTTTTTGCAATTTTTCCATTTATTTTAATTTTTTTTATTTTCTTTTTACAAAACTTTTTTATTACTAATTATAAGTAACTTTTGTTAAAACACTTTTTTCAAAAGTCAAAATAAGCTCTCTATTAGCTTTTTAGCTTTACAGATGCTTTTCTTTAAGCCAAAATGGATTTATAAAAGGAATTAAGCTACAATAAGCTAAATAAGCTGTAACTACATGAGTTGTACCTACCTTAAGCTAAAACAACTCGAAACAAGGCAAAAGACACAAATAAGCACTGGGTGGTGCTTCGAACCTGTGGGCAAACTCTGAGTCACTCAGTGTATGTTTTGAGACAGGTCACAAGTATGAGTCAAATAAGCTAAGGGCAAAAGGGCTAGAGTCCAAAATAAGGACTAATCCAATAAGCTGAACTTGTAAGCTCCCTAAAAACCCAAGGTTGTGTACTGGGGTCCACAGATAAGCCAGATAAGAGCTTATGAACTTTGGCTAAAAACCAAGTACACACTAACCACCCAGTGTACACAGTCAAATGGGACAAACTAAAAGCTACTTGCAGCCCTATTAGATAAGCTAGAAATTGCAAAATAAGCTATGAACTAGAAAGATCAGCTGATTATCTTTCCAAAAAGCCAATAATAACACTATGGGGCCCACTATTGAACAATCTATGGTCTATTGAAAATGGTCAATTTCCTGTGCACAGGCCAAGTACTTGCCCTGCAAGCTTAAAGAAGCACTTGCACAAGCTACAATAAAAATCCTAAAAATAAGCTGGACACAGATTTTTAAAGATGAGCTTAGGGACTATGATTTGTGAAAACCTCAGGTTCCCAATCCAAATACAAAAATCAAAATAAATTTCCCTTTTGTTGGATTTCTAAAACAACTATGTTTTTGACTTTTTTAAATTATGAACTTACGTTGACTTTTGTGAGATTTGATCCTAATTTACTGATTGATTAATGTGACTTAAGCTATATTAAGACTAATTTATGCTAGAACAACTACTTGTGAGATGATTTAAAGCTTATGCCAAACTAATTTCCACACAGACAGATTTTAGGCCAATTTCTTGGTGATTTTGACTTTAAAGCTTATATCCACTAAAACCTTGTTTGTTTCTGACTTATTAGGTGTTAAGAAAGTTGTATGAACAGGCCTTAGTCACTGAGTTCAACTAATATTCACTACACAGACCTAACTAAACACTACTTTAAAACACAGATTGTTTAATAACTGATTTAACAAATTTAAAAGGCAAATGATCAATCTAAATCATAATACTGATACATAAGCTTGTACTAGTCTAAATTAAACACATATAAACAAAAGCAACCAACATTTAACAATAACAACTAACAATCACAGATTTATGAAAAATTGGAACAAAATAATGAGACCTTGCCCCTAGGCTCAACCAAGGGCTCTTGAAACATGTACATCATCAACAAAACTCTCTTCTCCAACACCCCAACATAATCAACATAAGCACATGCAGATTATCATCAAAGCACATAACAAAACAAACGGCCATTAAACTTAAATATGCACATACCATTAAAATATTCACCATAATAAGTTTTCACAAACCATTGTTCAGAAACCATTGTTCACAAACCATCACCTTGAAGATAAATAAATAACAAGTTTTCAACAAAATAAGTACATAACCCAACAACATGAGACCATCAGACACAAAAACAACAAAAAGAACCAACAACTACCTTCATTCTTCATCATACTTCTCCAGAATCTCAATGGTCTCCTTCTTCAATGCTATCAACCTCTGTAACTCTGCCACAACACTTGCAAGGGATTCAACCAAACGCCTCTCAATTAGCTGGACTTCATGCATTGAATCGTAAACATCCTCAGCTGCCATTTCTTCATCAGTATTCAACCGAAACACCTCCATCATTCTTTCTGTTCTCTTATCCACTTGCATTCTCATGTCGTCTCTGACGGCCGCAACATTCCTCATGTTGACCTCATTCGTAGGTATCTCCTGAATATTGAGAAAAATAAAACAATCATGAATCTTTTCGGACCCACAAAGATCTTTCAGTTCATTCAAGTGTGGCGTGTTAGACATTTTCAATTAGGGTTAATGAGAAATGAAATAAAAAGTTATGAAATGAAAAAAGTTTATGGATGAACTGAAAAAATAAAAATAAAACCAACATATATATATAAAGGGTAGATGCATGAACTGAGAAAATTAAGAGTATTAATGAGAAATGAAATAATTAAAACAAGTAATCATGATAACTGAAGAGACTGCAGAAAATCAAAGGTCGAGAAAAACTAACACATTCCCATAATATTGATGATTATTATTTTAATTGGGATGACTCAAAGTGTAACCAATTCAGTTTCAGTTTGAAGCATTTGTAAAAAGAGAGGAACTAGTAACTCGGTGTTGAGTATAAATATATTTCGGTTCGGGTTTTGGTCGACCCATCTAACCCATTTATTAATAAGGGTAGGTTCGGGTTGTGAATAAATTAATTGGGTCGACTTGACAACCCGTTTAAGCTTTTTTTCTTAATGTGGCAACTTTTGTATCAAAAAAGGGTTGACTGTGTCAACCCAAAACCCATTTAACCTTTTCAACCCATGAATTTCAAAAAGATCACGCCCATCTTTATAAATGGTTATAATTTGACAAATATTCATGATTATTATTTTCTAATTGAATGAAACCAAACTAACCGAACAACCCGATAGTACACTTGGGTCATATGAACCGGTGATATTGCCCTGTTGTCAACCTTGATGAACCTTAATGATGAATCTTCATATGATTCTTTTTACTATGAACCTTAATGACGAATCTTTCCTATGAAACTTTTATTATGAACCTTTGATATGCTTTTCTGAACCATTTGATATGACCCATTTGTTATGCACATTTTGGATATGAACCTTTTGATATGACACTCTGATTAAGATATGATATATGACTATCAGTTTGATACACGAGCCATTTCACTAGTCATGGGGTTCCATGTCCGGGTCATTGATGCACCAATGGCATATATGACTCTAGTGTGTTTGAGTGACATTCCACACCATCCCTTATATGTTACATGTTATGAGCTCAAGTATATGTTTGGCCACTATGTTATCTGCAGGGGAGTATGGATGCATCCTATATCTGTTATCTACAGTTAGTGGATTATCTGTTATATGATATGATATCTTATGTTTCTGGGATCGTGGTGGATTACTATCCTATCTCTGGCTTCATGCGAAGCAATACATTCAATCATAATAGTCGGCACTTTATACCCTATCCCCGATTCATCCCACCTAGACCGATTACAAGCTACAAGGTGGTCCACCGCCCGACTACTGATTCGCGATTTTCGAAACATTGGATATGAACCTTTTGGATATGAACCTTTTGATATGATACTCTGATTATGATATGATATCTGACTCCCAGTTTCTCCCTTTTGCCGTATATACACGTTTTCCCCCTTCTCATAGGCTTTTCTCCCTTTTCATATGTTTTGATATGTTTACATCCGTTTTCTTACGTCTTTGTCCTTTTTACTCAGTTTTTATACGTTTTCTTACAAGTTTACATGTTTTCCTCAGTGTTTACACGTTTTCGCCCATTATTTCATGCATTTACTATATTTATACACGTTTTTCCCCTTCTCATAGGGTTTTGTCCTTTTTCATATGTTTTCATACGTTTTCATCCGTTTTCTTACGTCTTTGTCCTTTTTAGTTAGTTTTTATATGTTTTCTTACGGATTTACATGTCTTCGTCAGTGTTAACACGTTTTCGCCCGTTATTTCATGATTTAGTCCGTTTATACACGTTTTCCCCCTTCTCATAGGGTTTTATCCCTTTTCATATGTTTTTCCTTTTTTACACGTTCTCGCCCCGTTATTTCATGTTTCAGTCCGTTTCCACAAGTTTTTTTTCTCTGTTTTTGTCCGTTTTAGCCGTTTTCATCTATTTTAGACGTTTTCCTCCGTTTCATACGTTTTCTTACTTTCTTCTGGTTTGGTCATTTTTTTTTGCGTTTTCGTTTATTTATTATGGTTTTAAACGTTTTTATGTTTAATGACACGAATCAAACTATAGCCGATTTGACAAAACCAAACTAAACAAACAAACCCGAGAACCGAACCGAACCGCTCAACAACCCTAACTTATAGTGATAGTTTAAAATAAGGAGGAATTAGTTTGACTTTTTTTAAACATTATGGATTCTCATACACAGGATTTATGAGTTCTCATCATCACAAGGAGTCTCTCCCTCCGTTTTTCTGAAATAACCGCCGCCACCAACTTAATCGTCAAATCATCATGATGGTTCCAACGCGTATTAACCACACCACTTTCACACCGCTAATCTCCACCACAAAAATCCCCTATATAAACCCTAATTCCCACATCACCATCCCTACCACTCTTCTTCATCAATTTTTAATATCATTTCAATCAATCCTTATTTTACCCAAATTCATTATCAATGGCAGCACCATCAGGACCAAACCAAGTGGCTAGGCGTGTGATTGATGACCTTGTTGACTTTAGCGGGGAGACCTCTGTTGATGGTTACATGAGTTTCTTCAAGGGTCAGCAAATCTCCAGTATCTGTGGCTTTATAAACAGGATGCGTGAAGAGGTCACCACATTGAAGAATGAGATTGGGCAGCTTAATGCTTTAATAGCTGAGTTGCAAGCTCTTGGAGAGGAAGACCTCTTTGACATTCTGCTTGATCTTAGGCATGACAGGGAGAATGCCAATGCTAAGCTGCAAAGCCTGAATGATCTCATTGCTGATGCTGAGGAGGATGTCCAGACCAAGGAAGAACAGATTAAGACCAAGACTGGTTGAAGGGTTGTCTCCATGGGATGTGAAGTTTCTTTTGTTTGGTTTTATATGTTTATGTCTTATGTCTTTTGTTAAATTTCCATGTTTTGTATGTATGAACACTTCAAATGGAAAATTAATGGAATCAATGGCTTAATTTACATGTTTTATGTCTTTTGGTCAGTTGTTAATGCTATCAATATTATTAGATTAAAAAGAAATGCCTTTGATAGTTTGTTTCAGTTTATTTTAGATGTTGTTTTGCATTTTGGAATATGTTGTGGTGTTTGAATATATTAGCAAGGTTGAAAATATAAGAATGCAACTGCATTTTGTTTGAGCATTTCGATTCCTGTGTAAGTTTTAAGCGCTAATATACATGTGACTAGGGCTGCAAACAAAGCGATATTTATTGGGTAATTCAAGCTAAATGAGTCTTAGAGTCAAGCTTAATCTTATTCAGCTAATTTGTAGCCCTGATTTAAACATAAGTCTAGTGTTGTATGATTCTTGAAGAAAAAAGAACATCCGATAGTTAACCATGGCTGAAAAAGCCGATGCAAAAGACTCACACACTGAATATACACCTATTGGCTGAAAAAGCTTTTATAGTATTATGTGGTTGCAGGTAATTACTTGTTCTTATGTTTTTGTAATCGATCCCGAACACCTACGTTAAGTTGATACTTACTTGTTCTTATGGTTTTGTTATATGTGCTTGCAGGTATAGGGTTCCATTTTGAACATATAAGCTGCTTCATAATATAACAGGGTATGTTGTTGTTTACTGGTATGGTTCCCGAACAACTTTATTGTTAGTGCTTATTTTTTGTTAAAATATACTTTTCTGTGACTAATATAGTTACTAGAACATTTAACTTTCAAAATCTCAGCTTGTATAACCATTATTTAGTTTTAAAATCACAACGGCCCTTTTAAGGGGGTGTTTGGCTGGTTGTTGTATCAGCAGTCCTTGGTTGGATTCGCTTTTTTTTTTTTTTTTTTTTTTTTGTGCTTAATTGTTTATCTGGGACTGCTTGTGAGTTATAGTTTCTTAATTAGTTGCTTTAAGTCAATTTTTTGCTTTTGCTTGTTCATTTTTATGCGACGTGTGGTGATTTTAGTGTGTCTGCAGTGTGTTTGGGACACCGGGTTTGAAATAAATATTTAGGTTTAAATATTAAAATTGCAGCCAAAATTAAATATTTAAACTCTTAATTATAACTTTGGAGCCAAAATTTTTAATTCTCAAATGTGGAGCCAAAATTTCAGCCAAAAATTTAAAAAAAAAAAAGGAAATTATGGTTTCCTTATTTCAAAAACTGCCCCATCATGAGGCCTATTTTCACTCCAAGAAATTAGGGTTCGACCATACCATCAAAACCTTTAATTTTTACACCATTCTTTACCAACTAAGTTTACTAATTCTCTTTTATACATTACTTCTGACGAATCATGGAAACTATAGATCATATGTTTCATTCTGATCATGAAAATGATCAAGAAAATGAAGATTTAAATGATAAATAGTTAGGATATGAATCAGAGGTTTATTCTGTAGATGGTGAGGATGATGAAAACAACCATTCAAATATGAATATAGTTAAGAGGGGGATAACTAGGTTAGCTAAGTTTCGCCGGGAATATGGAAAACCCGATGGAGTAAAGGTCAGTGTAACCTTTGATGCTCTGAATAGGTTAACAGGAAAAAACAGAGCATTGTTTTCGAGTTTTTTGGGTGACTTGGTTCGTGAGCATATAGGTGTCAGGATTCTATCGTGGAAGAAAGTTGATTCAGAAGCAAGGGATAAAATGTGGGATGAAATCACGGTACACATATACTTTTTTTCAACCCATTAATATAGAATTAAATCTATACGTACCATGAAATCAAGAATCCATAATACATATATGTCCCTTAATTCAGTGTTGGAGTCATTTGATATGTTGTGGTATACGGTTGTGAATCTGGTCATTTGAACATGTATGTGGTATCTAGAATACGAATAATAACCTGGATAAACTATAGAATAAAAGAAGGATCGATACTTGTTTAGTATACAAGTTGTGTTTGTGTGAATGTCTGTTATGTCGATATGTTTGTTCTTGTTTGAGTGTATGTCGTGTGTGTGATAGTAGTGGGTTGCTTGTTGTAGGTACAAGGTGTTAATAAGTTTATCTCTGCATTTAAATTATGTGCAACTAATTAACAACATTGTGTTACTCTTTGCAGCGATTTTTTGCTGTTGAATTGACAGTAAGAAAGCTGATAATGAATCGTCTTGGTCAATTTCTAAGGAATTTCAGAAGGAAATTGGTACAAAACTACATATTGCCAAACCAAAATACACCTTCAAAACTAAATGAAGTACCGGCGAAGTACAGTGCAATTATAAAAGCCGAAGATTGGATCAATTTTGTAAAGTACACGGCTACGGAGGAATACAAGGTGTTAATTAGTCATTTTTATTCAAGTTTCACTATCTTTCACGTATATATTAGTTCTATAATGTCAACATTAATACATATTCACTCCTTATCATTTTTTGTTACAAGGTGAAATCAGCTGCAGCTAAACTGGCGCGTTCCAAGTGTGTTTATCAGCATACAATGGGACGAGGTGGATACGCCAATGTGATAGATAAAATGGTAACATTAAACATTTGCACATTTGCATTTAATAGCATCTTAGTATCGTTTATATTGGTTTATCTTACATGTGTATGTATTTGATGGTTATAAGATCGAGAAAAAAGAAATTGAACCAGATGAAGAACCACCGTGCGGTACGCTGTGGTTGAAAGGAAGGGAGAAGAAAGATGGAGAATATCACGATGATGAGATTAGGACTGTGGGAGAAAAAATAGTAAGTTTTACTGCAAAGTTTGTATTATGTTCATTGTTGAAAGTGGGATCAACATATAATAACCTATTTCCCATATGGTGTGTGCAGAAAGAAACGGAGGACAAGATCAAAAAAGGAACCTTGAAGATTGATCATGGCACTGATGCCATGACAGTTGTATTAGGTAAGGAAAATGGAGGATATGCGAGAGGAGTTGGAGGTGGAGTAACCTACAAGAGGTATTTTGATCTGCCTCGAATCAGACAAGCATCTGATGAAAGAGTGGTGTTACTTCAAAGTGAACTTGAAAATGAGAGACGCCAATGTCAAGAAAAAGATAAGGTAATCCAGGATTTGATGAATCAATTGGCTGCCCAAAAGGGGCAGACGTTGCAGTCAACGTCAACTCCATCGACACCAACAGAAGTAAGACATTTTTTATGTTGCTTTTTTTTTGTTACAAATGTGAAATTATATTACCAAATAACATATTATAATGCAGGTAACTCTGGTGAACATTAATATTATAAATAGCAGTGCTGATGAGGATGCCGAAACACGTGTTGCTAGATGTGAGAAAGTTGCGACCATTCAGAAGTCTAATGGACTTGCAAATTTGGAAAAGGAAATGGTAATAAGTGTAAGTAATACAACATCCCCTTGTTATTTTAGAATTCCACATACACGTCTTATTTACCGTGTTTATATGTACAGGAACCTGTTAAATCTGTCTCATCTAAGAAACCGAATAGACTCAAACAAAAGGATTCTTCACGTCAAGATTCCCAATCACAAGAACATGCTTCTCCAATACAAGTATGTATTCAAACATGTTCATATATTCTTTTGTTTAATTAATTTCTGATACAAATGTACATGTAACAAATCATTTTTTTAGGAAATTAAGTGCAAACTGTGGCATACAAAGAAAACAAGTATTATAGCGTTAGGTACTGTATACAAGAGTGAAGGAAAACAAATGCTTCATAACAAACCACTCCCAAAGGATTGCTACAGAGTGTCTGTTGATAAATCTTTAGTGAATGCAGCATGCATCCCGGATGTAGGAAGTAACGGTTTCAAAACAGTTCAGGCTGCATGTGGTGGTTTTTGGGCATGGCCAAAGGATCAAGTGATTTTTGATGAACAGGTACATACACGCATGTGTTTAATTTATCAACTTACGTATATATAATTCTTCATATTTAATTCAGTGTTTGATACACCCGGCTTTTGTTTCCTACAGGCTACATCACCAAGTACCATACCAAAGATTACTGAGAACAAAACTGCACCTAAATTAACAACGACGCGCAAAAACATTTACGTCTTTATTAATGGCATTCAAAAGGAAGCTGCTAAGAAGATCAAGACTCAGAAGTCATTAAATTTATGAAAATTTTATTATGTACGACATTACAATTTCATATAAATTCTAATTTTATTGTATTTGAATTCGTTTTGATATTTTATATATATTTGAATTTGTTTTCATATATATTGATTTCTTATATGTGACTAAAAGATGCATACAGTCACCATTGTTACACTTTTGGTCACTGTTTGCTTCATGCTTTGTGTGACTAAATAATACAAATGGCTACACAAACAAAAAATGCATGTGACCATTGAATGAATAATAGTCACACAAAACACACATTTTTTCACTTGAAACAGTATATGGTCACACATATTCACACTTTTGGCCACTTTATGCTTAATTGTATGTGACTAAATACCCAAAAGTAACATGCTTTGTGTGACTAAATGTTGCAAAAGGCCATACAAACATACAATTCATGTGGCCATTGGATGATCAATAGTCACACAAAACACACATTTGTTCACTTTAAACACCATATGGTCACACATATTCACACTTTTGGCCACTTTAAACTTAATTGTATGTGACTAAATACCCAAAAGTAACATGCTTTGTGTGACCAAATGTTGCAAAAGGCCACACAAACATACAATTCATGTGGCCATTGGATGATCAATAGTCACACAAAACACACATTTGTTCACTTTAAACACCATATGGTCACACATATTCACACTTTTGGCCACTTTATGGTTAATTGTATGTGACTAAATACCCAAAAGAAACATGCTTTGTGTGACTAAATGTTGCAAAAGGCCACACAAACATACAATTCATGTGGCCATTGGATGATCAATAGTCACACAAAACACACATTCCTTCACTTTAAACACCATATGGTCACACATATTCACACTTTTGGCCACTTTATGCTTAATTGTATGTGACTAAATACCCAAAAGAAACATGCTTTGTGTGACTAAATGTTGCAAAAGGCCACACAAACATACAATTCATGTGGCCATTGGATGATCAATAGTCACACAAAACACACATTTGTTCACTTTAAACACCATATGGTCACACATATTCACACTTTTGGCCACTTTATGCTTAATTGTATGTGACTAAATACCCGAAAGAAACATGCTTTGTGTGACTAAATGTTGCAAAAGGCCACACAAACATACAATTCATGTGGCCATTGGATGATCAATAGTCAGACAAAACACACATTGCTTCACTTTAAACACCATATGGTCACAAATATTCACACTTTTGGCCACTTTATGCTTAATTGCATGTGACTAAATACCCAAAAGAAACATGCTTTGTGTGACTAAATGTTGCAAAAGGCCACACAAACATACAATTCATGTGGCCATTGGATGATCAATAGTCACAAAAAACACGCATTCCTTCACTTTAAACACCATATGGTCACACATAGTCACACTTTTGGCCACTTTATGCTTAATTGTATGTGACTAAATACCCAAAAGTAACATGCTTTGTGTGACTAAATGTTGCAAAAGGCCACACAAAAATACAATTCATGTGGCCATTGGATGATCAATAGTCACACAAAACACACATTCCTTCACTTTAAACACCATATGGTCACACATATTCTCACTTTTGGCCTCTTTATGCTAAATTTTATGTGACTAAATACCCAAAAGTAACATGCTTTGTGTGACTAAATGTTGCAAAAGGCCACACAAACATACAATTCATGTGCCCATTGGATGATCAATAGTCACACAAAACACACGTTTGTTCACTTTAAACACCATATGGTCACACATATTCACACTTTTGGCCACTTTATGCTTAATTGTATGTGACTAAATACCCAAAAGAAACATGCTTTGTGTGACTAAATGTTGCAAAAGGCCACACAAACATACAATTCATGTGGCCATTGGATGATCAATAGTCACGCAAAACACACGTTTGTTCACTTTAAACACCATATGGTCACACATATTCACACTTTTGGCCACTTTATGCTTAATTGTATGTGACTAAATACCCAAAAGAAACATGCTTTGTGTGACTAAATGTTGCAAAAGGCCACACAAACATACAATTCATGTGGCCATTGGATGATCAATAGTCACACAAAACACACGTTTGTTCACTTTAAACACCATATGGTCACATATATTCACACTTTTGGCCACTTTATGCTTAATTGTATGTGACTAAATACCCAAAAGAAACATGCTTTGTGTGACTAAATGTTGCAAAAGGCCACACAAACATACAATTCATGTGGCCATTGGATGATCAATAGTCACACAAAAAAACACATTCCATCACTTTAAACACCATATGGTCACAAATATTCACACTTTTGGCCACTTTATGCTTAATTGTATGTGACTAAATACCCAAAAGTAAAGTGCTTTGTGTGACTAAATGTTGAAAAAGGCCACACAAACATACAATTCATGTGGCCATTGGATGATCAATAGTCACAAAAAACACACATTCCTTCACTTTAAACACCATATGGTCACACATATTCACACTATGCTTAATTGTATGTGACTAAATACCCAAAAGAAACATGCTTTGTGTGATTAATGTTGCAAAAGGCCACACAAACATACAATTCATGTGGCCATTGGATGATCAATAGTGACACAAAACACACATTCCTTCACTTTAAACACCATATGGTCACACATAGTCACACTTTTGGCCACTTTATGCTTAATTGTATGTGACTAAATACCCAAAAGTAACATGCTTTGTGTGACTAAATGTTGCAAAAGGCCACACAAACATACAATTCATGTGGCCATTGGATGATCAATAGTCACGCAAAACACACGTTTGTTCACTTTAAACACCATATGGTCACACATATTCACACTTTTGGCCACTTTATGCTTAATTGTATGTGACTAAATACCCAAAAGAAACATGCTTTGTGTGACTAAATGTTGCAAAAGGCCACACAAAAATACAATTCATGTGGCCATTGGATGATCAATAGTCACACAAAACACACATTCCTTCACTTTAAACACCATATGGTCACACATATTCTCACTTTTGGCCTCTTTATGCTAAATTTTATGTGACTAAATACCCAAAAGTAACATGCTTTGTGTGACTAAATGTTGCAAAAGGCCACACAAACATACAATTCATGTGGCCATTGGATGATCAATAGTCACACAAAACACACATTTGTTCACTTTAAACACCATATGGTCACACATATTCACACTTTTGGCCACTTTATGCTTAATTGTATGTGACTAAATACCCAAAAGAAACATGCTTTGTGTGACTAAATGTTGCAAAAGGCCACACAAACATACAATTCATGTGGCCATTGGATGATCAATAGTCACACAAAACACACATTCCTTCACTTTAAACACCATATGGTCACACATATTCACACTTTTGGCCACTTTATGCTTAATTGTATGTGACTAAATACCCAAAAGAAACATGCTTTGTGTGACTAAATGTTGCAAAAGGCCACACAAACATACAATTCATGTGGCCATTGGATGATCAATAGTCACACAAAACACACATTTGTTCACTTTAAACACCATATGGTCACACATATTCACACTTTTGGCCACTTTATGCTTAATTGTATGTGACTAAATACCCGAAAGAAACATGCTTTGTGTGACTAAATGTTGCAAAAGGCCACACAAACATACAATTCATGTGGCCATTGGATGATCAATAGTCAGACAAAACACACATTGCTTCACTTTAAACACCATATGGTCACAAATATTCACACTTTTGGCCACTTTATGCTTAATTGCATGTGACTAAATACCCAAAAGAAACATGCTTTGTGTGACTAAATGTTGCAAAAGGCCACACAAACATACAATTCATGTGGCCATTGGATGATCAATAGTCACAAAAAACACGCATTCCTTCACTTTAAACACCATATGGTCACACATAGTCACACTTTTGGCCACTTTATGCTTAATTGTATGTGACTAAATACCCAAAAGTAACATGCTTTGTGTGACTAAATGTTGCAAAAGGCCACACAAAAATACAATTCATGTGGCCATTGGATGATCAATAGTCACACAAAACACACATTCCTTCACTTTAAACACCATATGGTCACACATATTCTCACTTTTGGCCTCTTTATGCTAAATTTTATGTGACTAAATACCCAAAAGTAACATGCTTTGTGTGACTAAATGTTGCAAAAGGCCACACAAACATACAATTCATGTGCCCATTGGATGATCAATAGTCACACAAAACACACGTTTGTTCACTTTAAACACCATATGGTCACACATATTCACACTTTTGGCCACTTTATGCTTAATTGTATGTGACTAAATACCCAAAAGAAACATGCTTTGTGTGACTAAATGTTGCAAAAGGCCACACAAACATACAATTCATGTGGCCATTGGATGATCAATAGTCACGCAAAACACACGTTTGTTCACTTTAAACACCATATGGTCACACATATTCACACTTTTGGCCACTTTATGCTTAATTGTATGTGACTAAATACCCAAAAGAAACATGCTTTGTGTGACTAAATGTTGCAAAAGGCCACACAAACATACAATTCATGTGGCCATTGGATGATCAATAGTCACACAAAACACACGTTTGTTCACTTTAAACACCATATGGTCACATATATTCACACTTTTGGCCACTTTATGCTTAATTGTATGTGACTAAATACCCAAAAGAAACATGCTTTGTGTGACTAAATGTTGCAAAAGGCCACACAAACATACAATTCATGTGGCCATTGGATGATCAATAGTCACACAAAAAACACATTCCATCACTTTAAACACCATATGGTCACAAATATTCACACTTTTGGCCACTTTATGCTTAATTGTATGTGACTAAATACCCAAAAGTAAAGTGCTTTGTGTGACTAAATGTTGAAAAAGGCCACACAAACATACAATTCATGTGGCCATTGGATGATCAATAGTCACAAAAAACACACATTCCTTCACTTTAAACACCATATGGTCACACATATTCACACTATGCTTAATTGTATGTGACTAAATACCCAAAAGAAACATGCTTTGTGTGATTAATGTTGCAAAAGGCCACACAAACATACAATTCATGTGGCCATTGGATGATCAATAGTGACACAAAACACACATTCCTTCACTTTAAACACCATATGGTCACACATAGTCACACTTTTGGCCACTTTATGCTTAATTGTATGTGACTAAATACCCAAAAGTAACATGCTTTGTGTGACTAAATGTTGCAAAAGGCCACACAAACATACAATTCATGTGGCCATTGGATGATCAATAGTCACGCAAAACACACGTTTGTTCACTTTAAACACCATATGGTCACACATATTCACACTTTTGGCCACTTTATGCTTAATTGTATGTGACTAAATACCCAAAAGAAACATGCTTTGTGTGACTAAATGTTGCAAAAGGCCACACAAACATACAATTCATGTGGCCATTGGATGATCAATAGTCACACAAAACACACGTTTGTTCACTTTAAACACCATATGGTCACATATATTCACACTTTTGGCCACTTTATGCTTAATTGTATGTGACTAAATACCCAAAAGAAACATGCTTTGTGTGACTAAATGTTGCAAAAGGCCACACAAACATACAATTCATGTGGCCATTGGATGATCAATAGTCACACAAAACACACATTCCATCACTTTAAACACCATATGGTCACAAATATTCACACTTTTGGCCACTTTATGCTTAATTGTATGTGACTAAATACCCAAAAGCAAAGTGCTTTGTGTGACTAAATGTTGAAAAAGGCCACACAAACATACAATTCATGTGGCCATTGGATGATCAATAGTCACACATAACACACATTCCTTCACTTTAAACACCATATGGTCACACATATTCACACTTTTGGCCACTTTATGCTTAATTGCATGTGACTAAATACCCAAAAGAAACATGCTTTGTGTGACTAAATGTTGCAAAAGGCCACACAAACATACAATTCATGTGGCCATTGGATGATCAATAGTCACACAAAACACACATTCCTTCACTTGAAACACCATATGGTCACACATATTCACACTTTTGGCCACTTTATGCTTAATTGTATGTGACTAAATACCCAAAAGAAACATGCTTTGTGTGACTAAATGTTGCAAAAGGCCACACAAACATACAATTCATGTGGCCATTGGATGATCAATAGTCACACAAAACACACATTTGTTCACTTTAAACACCATATGGTCACACATATTCCCACTTTTGGCCACTTTATGCTTAATTGTATGTGACTAAATACCCAAAAGAAACATGCTTTGTGTGACTAAATGTTGCGAAAGGCCACACAAACATACAATTCATGTGGCCATTGGATGATCAATAGTCACACAAAACACACATTCCTTCACTTTAAACATCATATGGTCACACATAGTCACACTTTTGGCCACTTTATGCTTAATTGTATGTGACTAAATACCCAAAAGTAAAGTGCTTTGTGTGACTAAATGTTGCAAAAGGCCACACAAACATACAATTCATGTGGTCATTGGATGATCAATAGTCACACGAAACACACATTCCATCACTTTAAACACGATATGGTCACACATATTCACACTTTTGGCCACTTTATGCTAAATTTTATGTGACTAAATACCCAAAAGAAACATGCTTTGCGTGACTAAATGTTCCAAAAGGCCACACAAACATAAAATTCATGTGGCCATTGGATGATCAATAGTCACACAAAACACACATTTGTTCACTTTAAACACCATATAGTCACACATATTCACACTTTTGGCCACTTTATGCTTAATTGTATGTGACTAAATACCCGAAAGAAACATGCTTTGTGTGACTAAATGTTGCAAAAGGCCACACAAATATACAATTCATGTGGCCATTGGATGATCAATAGTCACACAAAACACACATTCCTTCACCTTTAACACCCTATGGTCACAAATATTCACACTTTTGGCCACTTTATGCTTAATTGTATGTGACTAAATACCCAAAAGTAAAGTGCTTTGTGTGACTAAATGCTGCAAAAGGCCACACAAACATACAATTCATGTGGCCATTGGATGATCAATAGTCACACAAAACACACATTCCTTCACTTTAAACACCATATGGTCACACATATTCACACTTTTGGCCACTTTATGCTTAATTGCATGTGACTAAATACCCAAAAGAAACATGCTTTGTGTGACTAAATGTTGCAAAAGGCCACACAAACATACAATTCATGTGGCCATTGGATGATCAATAGTCACACAAAACACACATTCCTTCACTTGAAACACCATATGGTCACACATATTCACACTTTTGGCCACTTTATGCTTAATTGTATGTGACTAAATACCCAAAAGAAACATGCTTTGTGTGACTAAATGTTGCAAAAGGCCACACAAACATACAATTCATGTGGCCATTGGATGATCAATAGTCATACAAAACAATCATTCCATCACTTTAAACACCATATGGTCACACATAGTCACACTTTTGGCCACTTTATGCTTAATTTTATGTGACTAAATACCCAAAAGTAACATGCTTTGTGTGACTAAATGTTGCAAAAGGCCACACAAACATACAATTCATGTGGCCATTGGATGATCAATAGTCACACAAAACACACATTCCTTTACTTTAAACACCATATGGTCACACATATTCTCACTTTTGGCCTCTTTATGCTAAATTTTATGTGACTAAATACCCAAAAGTAACATGCTTTGTGTGACTAAATGTTGCAAAAGGCCGCACAAACATACAATTCATGTGGCCATTGGATGATCAATAGTCACACAAAACACACGTTTGTTCACTTTAAACACCATATGGTCACACATATTCACACATTTGGCCACTTTATGCTTAATTGTATGTGACTAAATACCCAAAAGAAACATGCTTTGTGTGACTAAATGTTGCGAAAGGCCACACAAACATACAATTCATGTGGCCATTGGATGATCAATAGTCACACAAAACACACGTTTGTTCACTTTAAACACCATATGGTCACACATATTCACACTTTTGGCCACTTTATGCTTAATTGTATGTGACTAAATACCCAAAAGAAACATGCTTTGTGTGACTAAATGTTGCGAAAGGCCACACAAACATACAATTCATGTGGCCATTGGATGATCAATAGTCACACAAAACACACGTTTGTTCACTTTAAACACCATATGGTCACACATATTCACAGTTTTGGCCACTTTATGCTTAATTGTATGTGACTAAATACCCAAAAGAAACATGCTTTGTGTGACTAAATGTTGCAAAAGGCCACACAAACATACAATTCATGTGGCCATTGGATGATCAATAGTCACACAAAACACACATTCCATCACTTTAAACACCATATGGTCACAAATATTCACACTTTTGGCCACTTTATGCTTAATTGTATGTGACTAAATACCCAAAAGTAAAGTGCTTTGTGTGACTAAATGTTGCAAAAGGCCACACAAACATACAATTCATGTGGCCATTGGATGATCAATAGTCACACAAAACACACATTCCTTCACTTTAAACACCATATGGTCACACATATTCACACTTTTGGCCACTTTATGCTTAATTGTATGTGACTAAATACCCAAAAGAAACATGCTTTGTGTGATTAATGTTGCAAAAGGCCACACAAACATACAATTCATGTGGCCATTGGATGATCAATAGTGACACAAAACACACATTCCTTCACTTTAAACACCATATGGTCACACATAGTCACACTTTTGGCCACTTTATGCTTAATTGTATGTGACTAAATACCCAAAAGTAACATGCTTTGTGTGACTAAATGTTGCAAAAGGCCACACAAACATACAATTCATGTGGCCATTGGATGATCAATAGTCACACAAAACACACATGTGTTCACTTTAAACACCATATGGTCACACATATTCCAACTTTTGGCCACTTTATGCTTAATTGTATGTGACTAAATACCCAAAAGAAACATGCTTTGTGTGACTAAATGTTGCGAAAGGCCACACAAACATACAATTCATGTGGCCATTGGATGATCAATAGTCACACAAAACACACATTCCTTCACTTTAAACATCATATGGTCACACATAGTCACACTTTTGGCCACTTTATGCTTAATTGTATGTGACTAAATACCCAAAAGTAAAGTGCTTTGTGTGACTAAATGTTGCAAAAGGCCACACAAACATACAATTCATGTGGCCATTGGATTATCAATAGTCACACAAAACACACATTCCTTCACTTTAAACACCATATGGTCACACATATTCTCACTTTTGGCCTCTTTATGCTAAATTTTATGTGACTAAATACCCAAAAGTAACATGCTTTGAGTGACAAAATGTTGCAAAAGGCCACACAAACATACAATTCATGTGGCCATTGGATGATCAATAGTCACACAAAACACACATTTGTTCACTTTAAACACCATATGGTCACACATATTCACACTTTTGGCCACTTTATGCTTAATTGTATGTGACTAAATACCCAAAAGAAACATGCTTTGTGTGACTAAATGTTGCAAAAGGCCACACAAACATACAATTCATGTGGCCATTGGATGATCAATAGTGACACAAAACACACATTCCTTCACTTTAAACACCATATGGTCACACATATTCACACTTTTGGCCACTTTATGCTTAATTGTATGTGACTAAATACCCAAAAGTAACATGCTTTGTGTGACTAAATGTTGCAAAAGGCCACACAAACATACAATTCATGTGGCCATTGGATGATCAATAGTCACACAAAACACACATTTGTTCAGTTTAAACACCATATGGTCACACATATTCCAACTTTTGGCCACTTTATGCTTAATTGTATGTGACTAAATACCCAAAAGAAACATGCTTTGTGTGACTAAATGTTGCGAAAGGCCACACAAACATACAATTCATGTGGCCATTGGATGATCAATAGTCACACAAAACACACATTCCTTCACTTTAAACATCATATGGTCACACATAGTCACACTTTTGGCCACTTTATGCTTAATTGTATGTGACTAAATACCCAAAAGTAAAGTGCTTTGTGTGACTAAATGTTGCAAAAGGCCACACAAACATACAATTCATGTGGCCATTGGATTATCAATAGTCACACAAAACACACATTCCTTCACTTTAAACACCATATGGTCACACATATTCTCACTTTTGGCCTCTTTATGCTAAATTTTATGTGACTAAATACCCAAAAGTAACATGCTTTGTGTGACTAAATGTTGCAAAAGGCCACACAAACATACAATTCATGTGGCCATTGGATGATCAATAGTCACACAAAACACACATTTGTTCACTTTAAACACCATATGGTCACACATATTCACACTTTTGGCCACTTTATGCTTAATTGTATGTGACTAAATACCCAAAAGAAACATGCTTTGTGTGACTAAATGTTGCAAAAGGCCACACAAACATACAATTCATGTGGCCATTGGATGATCAATAGTCACACAAAACACACATTCCATCACTTTAAACACCATATGGTCACAAATATTCACACTTTTGGCCACTTTATGCTTAATTGTATGTGACTAAATACCCAAAAGTAAAGTGCTTTGTGTGACTAAATGTTGCAAAAGGCCACACAAACATACAATTCATGTGGCCATTGGATGATCAATAGTCACACAAAACACACATTCCTTCACTTTAAACACCATATGGTCACACATATTCACACTTTTGGCCACTTTATGCTTAATTGTATGTGACTAAATACCCAAAAGAAACATGCTTTGTGTGACTAAATGTTGCAAAAGGCCACACAAACATACAATTCATGTGGCCATTGGATGATCAATAGTGACACAAAACACACATTCCTTCACTTTAAACACCATATGTTCACACATAGTCACACTTTTGGCCACTTTATGCTTAATTGTATGTGACTAAATACCCAAAAGTAACATGCTTTGTGTGACTAAATGTTGCAAACGGCCACACAAACATACAATTCATGTGGCCATTTGATGATCAATAGTCACACAAAACACACATTTGTTCACTTTAAACACCATATGGTCACACATATTCACACTTTTGGCCACTTTATGCTTAATTGTATGTGACTAAATACCCAAAAGAAACATGCTTTGTGTGACTAAATGTTGCAAAAGGCCACACAAACATACAATTCATGTGGCCATTGGATGATCAATAGTCACACAAAACACACATTCCTTCACTTTAAACACCATCTGGTCACACATAGTCACACTTTTGGCCACTTTATGCTTAATTGTATGTGACTAAATACCCAAAAGTAAAGTGCTTTGTGTGACTAAATGTTGCAAAAGGCCACACAAACATACAATTCATGTGGTCATTGGATGATCAATAGTCACACGAAACACACATTCGTTCACTTTAAACACGATATGGTCACACATATTCACACTTTTGGCCACTTTATGCTAAATTTTATGTGACTAAATACCCAAAAGAAACATGCTTTGCGTGACTAAATGTTGCAAAAGGCCACACAAACATACAATTCATGTGGCTATTGGATGATCAATAGTCACACAAAACACATATTCCTTCACTTTAAACACCATATGGTCACACATAGTCACACTTTTGGCCACTTTATGCTTAATTGTATGTGACTAAATACCCAAAAGTAACATGCTTTGTGTGACTAAATGTTGCAAAAGGCCACACAAACATACAATTCATGTGGCCATTGGATGATCAATAGTCACACAAAACACACATTTGTTCACTTTAAACACCATATGGTCACACATATTCCAACTTTTGGCCACTTTATGCTTAATTGTATGTGACTAAATACCCAAAAGAAACATGCTTTGGGTGACTAAATGTTGCGAAAGGCCACACAAACATACAATTCATGTGGCCATTGGATGATCAATAGTCACACAAAACACACATTCCTTCACTTTAAACATCATATGGTCACACATAGTCACACTTTTGGCCACTTTATGCTTAATTGTATGTGACTAAATACCCAAAAGTAAAGTGCTTTGTGTGACTAAATGTTGCAAAAGGCCACACAAACATACAATTCATGTGGCCATTGGATTATCAATAGTCACACAAAACACACATTCCTTCACTTTAAACACCATATGGTCACACATATTCTCACTTTTGGCCTCTTTATGCTAAATTTTATGTGACTAAATACCCAAAAGTAACATGCTTTGAGTGACAAAATGTTGCAAAAGGCCACACAAACATACAATTCATGTGGCCATTGGATGATCAATAGTCACACAAAACACACATTTGTTCACTTTAAACACCATATGGTCACACATATTCACACTTTTGGCCACTTTATGCTTAATTGTATGTGACTAAATACCCAAAAGAAACATGCTTTGTGTGACTAAATGTTGCAAAAGGCCACACAAACATACAATTCATGTGGCCATTGGATGATCAATAGTGACACAAAACACACATTCCTTCACTTTAAACACCATATGGTCACACATAGTCACACTTTTGGCCACTTTATGCTTAATTGTATGTGACTAAATACCCAAAAGTAACATGCTTTGTGTGACTAAATGTTGCAAAAGGCCACACAAACATACAATTCATGTGGCCATTGGATGATCAATAGTCACACAAAACACACATTTGTTCAGTTTAAACACCATATGGTCACACATATTCCAACTTTTGGCCACTTTATGCTTAATTGTATGTGACTAAATACCCAAAAGAAACATGCTTTGTGTGACTAAATGTTGCGAAAGGCCACACAAACATACAATTCATGTGGCCATTGGATGATCAATAGTCACACAAAACACACATTCCTTCACTTTAAACATCATATGGTCACACATAGTCACACTTTTGGCCACTTTATGCTTAATTGTATGTGACTAAATACCCAAAAGTAAAGTGCTTTGTGTGACTAAATGTTGCAAAAGGCCACACAAACATACAATTCATGTGGCCATTGGATTATCAATAGTCACACAAAACACACATTCCTTCACTTTAAACACCATATGGTCACACATATTCTCACTTTTGGCCTCTTTATGCTAAATTTTATGTGACTAAATACCCAAAAGTAACATGCTTTGTGTGACTAAATGTTGCAAAAGGCCACACAAACATACAATTCATGTGGCCATTGGATGATCAATAGTCACACAAAACACACATTTGTTCACTTTAAACACCATATGGTCACACATATTCACACTTTTGGCCACTTTATGCTTAATTGTATGTGACTAAATACCCAAAAGAAACATGCTTTGTGTGACTAAATGTTGCAAAAGGCCACACAAACATACAATTCATGTGGCCATTGGATGATCAATAGTCACACAAAACACACATTCCATCACTTTAAACACCATATGGTCACAAATATTCACACTTTTGGCCACTTTATGCTTAATTGTATGTGACTAAATACCCAAAAGTAAAGTGCTTTGTGTGACTAAATGTTGCAAAAGGCCACACAAACATACAATTCATGTGGCCATTGGATGATCAATAGTCACACAAAACACACATTCCTTCACTTTAAACACCATATGGTCACACATATTCACACTTTTGGCCACTTTATGCTTAATTGTATGTGACTAAATACCCAAAAGAAACATGCTTTGTGTGACTAAATGTTGCAAAAGGCCACACAAACATACAATTCATATGGCCATTGGATGATCAATAGTGACACAAAACACACATTCCTTCACTTTAAACACCATATGTTCACACATAGTCACACTTTTGGCCACTTTATGCTTAATTGTATGTGACTAAATACCCAAAAGTAACATGCTTTGTGTGACTAAATGTTGCAAAAGGCCACACAAACATACAATTCATGTGGCCATTTGATGATCAATAGTCACACAAAACACACATTTGTTCACTTTAAACACCATATGGTCACACATATTCACACTTTTGGCCACTTTATGCTTAATTGTATGTGACTAAATACCCAAAAGAAACATGCTTTGTGTGACTAAATGTTGCAAAAGGCCACACAAACATACAATTCATGTGGCCATTGGATGATCAATAGTCACACAAAACACACATTCCTTCACTTTAAACACCATCTGGTCACACATAGTCACACTTTTGGCCACTTTATGCTTAATTGTATGTGACTAAATACCCAAAAGAAACATGCTTTGTGTGACTAAATGTTGCAAAAGGCCACACAAACATACAATTCATGTGGCCATTGGATGATCAATAGTGACACAAAACACACATTCCTTCACTTTAAACACCATATGGTCACACATAGTCACACTTTTGGCCACTTTATGCTTAATTGTATGTGACTAAATACCCAAAAGTAACATGCTTTGTGTGACTAAATGTTGCAAAAGGCCACACAAACATACAATTCATGTGGCCATTGGATGATCAATAGTCACACAAAACACACATTTGTTCAGTTTAAACACCATATGGTCACACATATTCCAACTTTTGGCCACTTTATGCTTAATTGTATGTGACTAAATACCCAAAAGAAACATGCTTTGTGTGACTAAATGTTGCGAAAGGCCACACAAACATACAATTCATGTGGCCATTGGATGATCAATAGTCACACAAAACACACATTCCTTCACTTTAAACATCATATGGTCACACATAGTCACACTTTTGGCCACTTTATGCTTAATTGTATGTGACTAAATACCCAAAAGTAAAGTGCTTTGTGTGACTAAATGTTGCAAAAGGCCACACAAACATACAATTCATGTGGCCATTGGATTATCAATAGTCACACAAAACACACATTCCTTCACTTTAAACACCATATGGTCACACATATTCTCACTTTTGGCCTCTTTATGCTAAATTTTATGTGACTAAATACCCAAAAGTAACATGCTTTGTGTGACTAAATGTTGCAAAAGGCCACACAAACATACAATTCATGTGGCCATTGGATGATCAATAGTCACACAAAACACACATTTGTTCACTTTAAACACCATATGGTCACACATATTCACACTTTTGGCCACTTTATGCTTAATTGTATGTGACTAAATACCCAAAA
Organism: Artemisia argyi; assembly: GCA_030686995.1. Classification (NCBI taxonomy): domain Eukaryota; kingdom Viridiplantae; phylum Streptophyta; class Magnoliopsida; order Asterales; family Asteraceae; genus Artemisia; species Artemisia argyi. The sequence continues at coordinate 69,983,520 of CM060697.1, forward strand.
GAAACATGCTTTGTGTGACTAAATGTTGCAAAAGGCCACACAAACATACAATTCATGTGGCCATTGGATGATCAATAGTCACACAAAACACACATTCCATCACTTTAAACACCATATGGTCACAAATATTCACACTTTTGGCCACTTTATGCTTAATTGTATGTGACTAAATACCCAAAAGTAAAGTGCTTTGTGTGACTAAATGTTGCAAAAGGCCACACAAACATACAATTCATGTGGCCATTGGATGATCAATAGTCACACAAAACACACATTCCTTCACTTTAAACACCATATGGTCACACATATTCACACTTTTGGCCACTTTATGCTTAATTGTATGTGACTAAATACCCAAAAGAAACATGCTTTGTGTGACTAAATGTTGCAAAAGGCCACACAAACATACAATTCATATGGCCATTGGATGATCAATAGTGACACAAAACACACATTCCTTCACTTTAAACACCATATGTTCACACATAGTCACACTTTTGGCCACTTTATGCTTAATTGTATGTGACTAAATACCCAAAAGTAACATGCTTTGTGTGACTAAATGTTGCAAAAGGCCACACAAACATACAATTCATGTGGCCATTTGATGATCAATAGTCACACAAAACACACATTTGTTCACTTTAAACACCATATGGTCACACATATTCACACTTTTGGCCACTTTATGCTTAATTGTATGTGACTAAATACCCAAAAGAAACATGCTTTGTGTGACTAAATGTTGCAAAAGGCCACACAAACATACAATTCATGTGGCCATTGGATGATCAATAGTCACACAAAACACACATTCCTTCACTTTAAACACCATCTGGTCACACATAGTCACACTTTTGGCCACTTTATGCTTAATTGTATGTGACTAAATACCCAAAAGTAAAGTGCTTTGTGTGACTAAATGTTGCAAAAGGCCACACAAACATACAATTCATGTGGTCATTGGATGATCAATAGTCACACGAAACACACATTCGTTCACTTTAAACACGATATGGTCACACATATTCACACTTTTGGCCACTTTATGCTAAATTTTATGTGACTAAATACCCAAAAGAAACATGCTTTGCGTGACTAAATGTTGCAAAAGGCCACACAAACATACAATTCATGTGGCTATTGGATGATCAATAGTCACACAAAACACATATTCCTTCACTTTAAACACCATATGGTCACACATAGTCACACTTTTCGCCACTTTAAGCTTAATTGTATGTGACTAAATACCCAAAAGAAACATGCTTTGTGTGACTAAATGTTGCAAAAGGCCACACAAACATACAATTCATGTGGCCATTGGATGATCAATAGTCACACAAAACACACATTCCTTCACTTTAAACACCATATGGTCACGAATATTCACACTTTTGGCCACTTTATGCTTAATTGTACGTGACTAAATACCCAAAAGTAAAGTGCTTTGTGTGACTAAATGTTGCAAAAGGCCACACAAACATACAACTCGTGTGACCATTGTATGATCAATAGTCACACAAAACACACATTCCTTCACTTTAAACACCATATGGTCACACATATTCACACTTTTGGCCACTTTATGCTTAATTGTATGTGACTAAATACCCAAAAGAAACATGCTTTGTGTGACTAAATGTTGCAAAAGGCCACACAAACATACAATTCATGTGGCCATTGGATGATCAATAGTCACACAAAACACACATTCCTTCACTTTAAACACCATATGGTCACACATAGTCACACTTTTGGCCACTTTATGCTTAATTGTATGTGACTAAATACCCAAAAGTAACATGCTTTGTGTGACTAAATGTTGCAAAAGGCCACACAAACATACAATTCATGTGGCCATTGGATGATCAATAGTCACACAAAACACACATTCCTTCACTTTAAACACCATATGGTCACACATAGTCACACTTTTGGCCACTTTATGCTTAATTGTATGTGACTAAATACCCAAAAGTAACATGCTTTGTGTGACTAAATGTTGCAAAAGGCCACACAAACATACAATTCATGTGGCCATTGGATGATCAATAGTCACACAAAACACACATTCCTTCACTTTAAACACCATGTAGTCACACATATTCACACTTTTGGCCACTTTATGCTTAATTTTATGAGTCCAAATACCCAAAAGAAACATGCTTTGTGTGACTAAATGCTGCAAAAGGCCACACAAACATACAATTCATGTGGCCATTGGATGATCAATAGTGACACAAAACACACATTCCTTCACTTTAAACACCATATGTTCACACATAGTCACACTTTTGGCCACTTTATGCTTAATTGTATGTGACTAAATACCCAAAAGTAACATGCTTTGTGTGACTAAATGTTGCAAAAGGCCACACAAACATACAATTCATGTGGCCATTGGATGATCAATAGTCACACAAAACACACATTCTTCACTTTAAACACCATATGGTCACACATATTCACACTTTTGGCCACTTTATGCTTAATTGTATGTGACTAAATACCCAAAAGAAACATGCTTTGTGTGACTAAATGTTGCAAAAGGCCACACAAACATACAATTCATGTGGCCATTGGATGATCAATAGTCACACAAAACACACATTCCTTCACTTTAAACACCATATGGTCACACATAGTCACACTTTTGGCCACTTTATGCTTAATTGTATGTGACTAAATACCCAAAAGTAACATGCTTTGTGTAACTAAATGTTGCAAAAAGGCCACACAAACATACAATTCATGTGGCCATTGGATGATCAATAGTCACACAAAACACACATTCCTTCACTTTAAACACCATATGGTCACACATATTCACACTTTTGGCCACTTTATGCTTAATTGTATGTGACTAAATACCCAAAAGAAACATGCTTTGTGTGACTAAATGTTGCAAAAGGCCACACAAACATACAATTCATGTGGCTATTGGATGATCAATAGTCACAGAAAACACACATTCCTTCACTTTAAACACCATATGGTCACACATAGTCACACTTTTCGCCACTTTATGCTTAATTGTATGTGACTAAATACCCAAAAGAAACATGCTTTGTGTGACTAAATGTTGCAAAAGGCCACACAAACAAACAATTCATGTGGCCATTGGATGATCAATAGTCACACAAAACACACATTCCTTCACTTTAAACACCATATGGTCACGAATATTCACACTTTTGGCCACCTTATGCTTAATTGTATGTGACTAAATACCCAAAAGTAAAGTGCTTTGTGTGACTAAATGTTGCAAAAGGCCACACAAACATACAACTCGTGTGGCCATTGGATGATCAATAGTCACACAAAACACACATTCCTTCACTTTAAACACCATATGGTCACACATATTCACACTTTTGGCCACTTTATGCTTAATTGTATGTGACTAAATACCCAAAAGAAACATGCTTTGTGTGACTAAATGTTGCAAAAGGCCACACAAACATACAATTCATGTGGCCATTGGATGATCAATAGTCACACAAAACACACATTCCTTCACTTTAAAGACCATATGGTCACACATAGTCACACTTTTGGCCACTTTATGCTTAATTGTATGTGACTAAATACCCAAAAGTAACATGCTTTGTGTAACTAAATGTTGCAAAAGGCCACACAAACATACAATTCATGTGGCCATTGGATGATCAATAGTCACACAAAACACACATTCCTTCACTTTAAACACCATATAGTCACACATATTCACACTTTTGGCCACTTTATGCTTAATTGTATGAGACTAAATACCCAAAAGAAACATGCTTTGTGTGACTAAATGTTGCAAAAGGCCACACAAACATACAATTCATGTGGCCATTGGATGATCAATAGTGACACAAAACACACATTCCTTCACTTTAAACACCATATGTTCACACATAGTCACACTTTTGGCCACTTTATGCTTAATTGTATGTGACTAAATACCCAAAAGTAACATGCTTTGTGTGACTAAATGTTGCAAAAGGCCACACAAACATACAATTCACGTGGCCATTGGATGATCAATAGTCACACAAAACACACATTTGTTCACTTTAAACACCATATGGTCACACATATTCACACTTTTGGCCACTTTATGCTTAATTGTATGTGACTAAATACCCAAAAGAAACATGCTTTGTGTGACTAAATGTTGCAAAAGGCCACACAAACAAACAATTCATGTGGCCATTGGATGATCAATAGTCACACAAAACACACATTCCTTCACTTTAAACACCATATGGTCACGAATATTCACACTTTTGGCCACCTTATGCTTAATTGTATGTGACTAAATACCCAAAAGTAAAGTGCTTTGTGTGACTAAATGTTGCAAAAGGCCACACAAACATACAACTCGTGTGGCCATTGGATGATCAATAGTCACACAAAACACACATTCCTTCACTTTAAACACCATATGGTCACACATATTCACACTTTTGGCCACTTTATGCTTAATTGTATGTGACTAAATACCCAAAAGAAACATGCTTTGTGTGACTAAATGTTGCAAAAGGCCACACAAACATACAATTCATGTGGCCATTGGATGATCAATAGTCACACAAAACACACATTCCTTCACTTTAAACACCATATGGTCACACATAGTCACACTTTTGGCCACTTTATGCTTAATTGTATGTGACTAAATACCCAAAAGTAACATGCTTTGTGTAACTAAATGTTGCAAAAGGCCACACAAACATACAATTCATGTGGCCATTGGATGATCAATAGTCACACAAAACACACATTCCTTCACTTTAAACACCATATAGTCACACATATTCACACTTTTGGCCACTTTATGCTTAATTGTATGAGACTAAATACCCAAAAGAAACATGCTTTGTGTGACTAAATGTTGCAAAAGGCCACACAAACATACAATTCATGTGGCCATTGGATGATCAATAGTGACACAAAACACACATTCCTTCACTTTAAACACCATATGTTCACACATAGTCACACTTTTGGCCACTTTATGCTTAATTGTATGTGACTAAATACCCAAAAGTAACATGCTTTGTGTGACTAAATGTTGCAAAAGGCCACACAAACATACAATTCATGTGGCCATTGGATGATCAATAGTCACACAAAACACACATTTGTTCACTTTAAACACCATATGGTCACACATATTCACACTTTTGGCCACTTTATGCTTAATTGTATGTGACTAAATACCCAAAAGAAACATGCTTTGTGTGACTAAATGTTGCAAAAGGCCACACAAACATACAACTCGTGTGGCCATTGGATGATCAATAGTCACACAAAACACACATTCCTTCACTTTAAACACCATATGGTCACACATATTCACACTTTTGGCCACTTTATGCTTAATTGTATGTGACTAAATACCCAAAAGAAACATGCTTTGTGTGACTAAATGTTGCAAAAGGCCACACAAACATACAATTCATGTGGCCATTGGATGATCAATAGTCACACAAAACACACATTCCTTCACTTTAAACACCATATGGTCACACATAGTCACACTTTTGGCCACTTTATGCTTAATTGTATGTGACTAAATACCCAAAAGTAACATGCTTTGTGTGACTAAATGTTGCAAAAGGCCACACAAACATACAATTCATGTGGCCATTGGATGATCAATAGTCACACAAAACACACATTCCTTCACTTTAAACACCATATAGTCACACATATTCACACTTTTGGCCACTTTATGCTTAATTGTATGAGACTAAATACCCAAAAGAAACATGCTTTGTGTGACTAAATGTTGCAAAAGGCCACACAAACATACAATTCATGTGGCCATTGGATGATCAATAGTGACACAAAACACACATTCCTTCACTTTAAACACCATATGTTCACACATAGTCACACTTTTGGCCACTTTATGCTTAATTGTATGTGACTAAATACCCAAAAGTAACATGCTTTGTGTGACTAAATGTTGCAAAAGGCCACACAAACATACAATTCATGTGGCCATTGGATGATCAATAGTCACACAAAACACACATTTGTTCACTTTAAACACCATATGGTCACACATATTCACACTTTTGGCCACTTTATGCTTAATTGTATGTGACTAAATACCCAAAAGAAACATGCTTTGTGTGACTAAATGTTGCAAAAGGCCACACAAACATACAATTCATGTGGCAATTGGATGATCAATAGTCACACAAAACACACATTCCTTCACTTTAAACACCATATGGTCACACATAGTCACACTTTTGGCCACTTTATGCTTAATTGTATGTGACTAAATACCCAAAAGTAAAGTGCTTTGTGTGACTAAATGTTGCAAAAGGCCACACAAACATACAATTCATGTGGTCATTGGATGATCAATAGTCACACGAAACACACATTCGTTCACTTTAAACACGATATGGTCACACATATTCACACTTTTGGCCACTTTATGCTAAATTTTATGTGACTTAATACCCAAAAGAAACATGCTTTGCGTGACTAAATGTTGCAAAAGGCCACACAAACATACAATTCATGTGGCTATTGGATGATCAATAGTCACACAAAACACACATTCCTTCACTTTAAACACCATATGGTCACACATAGTCACACTTTTCGCCACTTTATGCTTAATTGTATGTGACTAAATACCCAAAAGTAACATGCTTTGTGTGACTAAATATTGCAAAAGGCCACACAAACATACAATTCATGTGGCCATTGGATGATCAATAGTCACACAAAACACACATTCCTTCACTTTAAATACCATATGGTCATGAATATTCACACTTTTGGCCACCTTATGCTTAATTGTATGTGACTAAATACCCAAAAGTAAAGTGCTTTGTGTGACTAAATGTTGCAAAAGGCCACACAAACATACAACTCGTGTGGCCATTGGATGATCAATAGTCACACAAAACACACATTCCTTCACTTTAAACACCATATGGTCACACATATTCACACTTTTGGCCACTTTATGCTTAATTGTATGTGACTAAATACCCAAAAGAAACATGCTTTGTGTGACTAAATGTTGCAAAAGGCCACACAAACATACAATTCATGTGGCCATTGGATGATCAATAGTCACACAAAACACACATTCCTTCACTTTAAACACCATATGGTCACACATAGTCACACTTTTGGCCACTTTATGCTTAATTGTATGTGACTAAATACCCAAAAGTAAAGTGCTTTGTGTGACTAAATGTTGCAAAAGGCCACACAAACATACAATTCATGTGGCCATTGGATGATCAATAGTCACACAAAACACACATTCGTTCACTTTAAACTACGTATGGTCACACATATTCACACTTTTGGCCACTTTATGCTTAATTGTATGTGACTAAATACCCAAAAGTAACATGCTTTGTGTGACTAAATGTTGCAAAAGGCCACACAAACATACAATTCATGTGGCCATTGGATGATCAATAGTCACACAAAACACACATTTGTTCACTTTAAACACCATATGGTCACACATATTCACACTTTTGGCCACTTTATGCTTAATTGTATGTGACTAAATACCCAAAAGAAACATGCTTTGTGTGACTAAATGTTGCAAAAGGCCACACAAACATACAATTCATGTGGCAATTGGATGATCAATAGTCACACAAAACACACATTCCTTCACTTTAAACACCATATGGTCACACATAGTCACACTTTTGGCCACTTTATGCTTAATTGTATGTGACTAAATACCCAAAAGTAAAGTGCTTTGTGTGACTAAATGTTGCAAAAGGCCACACAAACATACAATTCATGTGGTCATTGGACGATCAATAGTCACACGAAACACACATTCGTTCACTTTAAACACGATATGGTCACACATATTCACACTTTTGGCCACTTTATGCTAAATTTTATGTGACTTAATACCCAAAAGAAACATGCTTTGCGTGACTAAATGTTGCAAAAGGCCACACAAACATACAATTCATGTGGCTATTGGATGATCAATAGTCACACAAAACACACATTCCTTCACTTTAAACACCATATGGTCACACATAGTCACACTTTTCGCCACTTTATGCTTAATTGTATGTGACTAAATACCCAAAAGTAACATGCTTTGTGTGACTAAATGTTGCAAAAGGCCACACAAACATACAATTCATGTGGCCATTGGATGATCAATAGTCACACAAAACACACATTCCTTCACTTTAAATACCATATGGTCACGAATATTCACACTTTTGGCCACCTTATGCTTAATTGTATGTGACTAAATACCCAAAAGTAAAGTGCTTTGTGTGACTAAATGTTGCAAAAGGCCACACAAACATACAACTCGTGTGGCCATTGGATGATCAATAGTCACACAAAACACACATTCCTTCACTTTAAACACCATATGGTCACACATATTCACACTTTTGGCCACTTTATGCTTAATTGTATGTGACTAAATACCCAAAAGAAACATGCTTTGTGTGACTAAATGTTGCAAAAGGCCACACAAACATACAATTCATGTGGCCATTGGATGATCAATAGTCACACAAAACACACATTCCTTCACTTTAAACACCATATGGTCACACATAGTCACACTTTTGGCCACTTTATGCTTAATTGTATGTGACTAAATACCCAAAAGTAACATGCTTTGTGTGACTAAATGTTGCAAAAGGCCACACAAACATACAATTCATGTGGCCATTGGATGATCAATAGTCACACAAAACACACATTTGTTCACTTTAAACTACGTATGGTCACACATATTCACACTTTTGGCCACTTTATGCTTAATTGTAAGTGACTAAATACCCAAAAGAAACATGCTTTGTGTGACTAAATGTTGCAAAACGCCACACAAACATACAATTCATGTGGCCATTGGATAATCAATAGTCACACAAAACACACATTCCTTCACTTTAAACACCATATGGTCACACATATTCACACTTTTGGCCACTTTATGCTAAATTTTATGTGACTAAATACCCAAAAGTAACATGCTTTGTGTGACTAAATGTTGCAAAAGGCCACACAAACATACAATTCATGTGGCCATTGGATGATCAATAGTCACACAAAACACACATTCCTTCACTTTAAACACCATATGGTCACACATAGTCACACTTTTGGCCACTTTATGCTTAATTGTATGTGACTAAATACCCAAAAGTAACATGCTTTGTGTGACTAAATGTTGCAAAAGGCCACACAAACATACAATTCATGTGGCCATTGGATGATCAATAGTCACACAAAACACACATTTGTTCACTTTAAACTACGTATGGTCACACATATTCACACTTTTGGCCACTTTATGCTTAATTGTAAGTGACTAAATACCCAAAAGAAACATGCTTTGTGTGACTAAATGTTGCAAAACGCCACAGAAACATACAATTCATGTGGCCATTGGATGATCAATAGTCACACAAAACACACATTCCTTCACTTTAAACACCATATGGTCACACATATTCACACTTTTGGCCACTTTATGCTTAATTGTATGTGACTAAATACCCAAAAGTAACATGCTTTGTGTGACTAAATGTTGCAAAAGGCCACACAAACATACAATTCATGTGGCCATTGGATGATCAATTGTCACACAAAACACACATTCCTTCACTTTAAACACCATATAGTCACACATATTCACACTTTTGGCCACTTTATGCTTAATTGTATGAGACTAAATACCCAAAAGAAACATGCTTTGTGTGACTAAATGTTGCAAAAGGCCACACAAACATACAATTCATGTGGCCATTGGATGATCAATAGTGACACAAAACACACATTCCTTCACTTTAAACACCATATGTTCACACATAGTCACACTTTTGGCCACTTTATGCTTAATTGTATGTGACTAAATACCCAAAAGTAACATGCTTTGTGTGACTAAATGTTGCAAAAGGCCACACAAACATACAATTCATGTGGCCATTGGATGATCAATAGTCACACAAAACACACATTTGTTCACTTTAAACACCATATGGTCACACATATTCACACTTTTGGCCACTTTATGCTTAATTGTATGTGACTAAATACCCAAAAGAAACATGCTTTGTGTGACTAAATGTTGCAAAAGGCCACACAAACATACAATTCATGTGGCAATTGGATGATCAATAGTCACACAAAACACACATTCCTTCACTTTAAACACCATATGGTCACACATAGTCACACTTTTGGCCACTTTATGCTTAATTGTATGTGACTAAATACCCAAAAGTAAAGTGCTTTGTGTGACTAAATGTTGCAAAAGGCCACACAAACATACAATTCATGTGGTCATTGGATGATCAATAGTCACACGAAACACACATTCGTTCACTTTAAACACGATATGGTCACACATATTCACACTTTTGGCCACTTTATGCTAAATTTTATGTGACTAAATACCCAAAAGAAACATGCTTTGCGTGACTAAATGTTGCAAAAGGCCACACAAACATACAATTCATGTGGCCATTGGATGATCAATAGTCACACAAAACACACATTCCTTCACTTTAAACACCATATAGTCACACATATTCACACTTTTGGCCACTTTATGCTTAATTGTATGAGACTAAATACCCAAAAGAAACATGCTTTGTGTGACTAAATGTTGCAAAAGGCCACACAAACATACAATTCATGTGGCCATTGGATGATCAATAGTGACACAAAACACACATTCCTTCACTTTAAACACCATATGTTCACACATAGTCACACTTTTGGCCACTTTATGCTTAATTGTATGTGACTAAATACCCAAAAGTAACATGCTTTGTGTGACTAAATGTTGCAAAAGGCCACACAAACATACAATTCATGTGGCCATTGGATGATCAATAGTCACACAAAACACACATTTGTTCACTTTAAACACCATATGGTCACACATATTCACACTTTTGGCCACTTTATGCTTAATTGTATGTGACTAAATACCCAAAAGAAACATGCTTTGTGTGACTAAATGTTGCAAAAGGCCACACAAACATACAATTCATGTGGCAATTGGATGATCAATAGTCACACAAAACACACATTCCTTCACTTTAAACACCATATGGTCACACATAGTCACACTTTTGGCCACTTTATGCTTAATTGTATGTGACTAAATACCCAAAAGTAAAGTGCTTTGTGTGACTAAATGTTGCAAAAGGCCACACAAACATACAATTCATGTGGCCATTGGATGATCAATAGTGACACAAAACACACATTCCTTCACTTTAAACACCATATGTTCACACATAGTCACACTTTTGGCCACTTTATGCTAAATTTTATGTGACTAAATACCCAAAAGAAACATGCTTTGCGTGACTAAATGTTGCAAAAGGCCACACAAACATACAATTCATGTGGCTATTGGATGATCAATAGTCACACAAAACACACATTCCTTCACTTTAAACACCATGTGGTCACACATAGTCACACTTTTCGCCACTTTATGCTTAATTGTATGTGACTAAATACCCAAAAGAAACATGCTTTGTGTGACTAAATGTTGCAAAAGGCCACACAAACATACAATTCATGTGGCCATTGGATGATCAATAGTCACAAAAAACACACATTCCTTCACTTTAAACACCATATGGTCACGAATATTCACACTTTTGGCCACCTTATGCTTAATTGTATGTGATTAAATACCCAAAAGTAAAGTGCTTTGTGTGACTAAATGTTGCAAAAGGCCACACAAACATACAACTCGTGTGGCCATTGGATGATCAATAGTCACACAAAACACACATTCCTTCACTTTAAACACCATATGGTCACACATATTCACACTTTTGGCAACTCTATGCTTAATTGTATGTGACTAAATACCCAAAAGAAACATGCTTTGTGTGACTAAATGTTGCAAAAGGCCACACAAACATACAATTCATGTGGCCATTGGATGATCAATAGTCACACAAAACACACATTCCTTCACTTTAAACACCATATGGTCACACATAGTCACACTTTTGGCCACTTTATGCTTAATTGTATGTGACTAAATACCCAAAAGTAACATGCTTTGTGTGACTAAATGTTGCAAAAGGCCACACTAACATACAATTCATGTGGCCATTGGATGATCAATAGTCACACAAAACACACATTTGTTCACTTTAAACTACGTATGGTCACACATATTCACACTTTTGGCCACTTTATGCTTAATTGTAAGTGACTAAATACCCAAAAGAAACATGCTTTGTGTGACTAAATGTTGCAAAACGCCACACAAACATACAATTCATGTGGCCATTGGATGATCAATAGTCACACAAAACACACATTCCTTCACTTTAAACACCATATGGTCACACATATTCACACTTTTGGCCACTTTATGCTTAATTGTATGTGACTAAATACCCAAAAGTAACATGCTTTGTGTAACTAAATGTTGCAAAAGGCCACACAAACATACAATTCATGTGGCCATTGGATGATCAATAGTCACACAAAACACACATTCCTTCACTTTAAACACCATATAGTCACACATATTCACACTTTTGGCCACTTTATGCTTAATTGTATGAGACTAAATACCCAAAAGAAACATGCTTTGTGTGACTAAATGTTGCAAAAGGCCACACAAACATACAATTCATGTGGCCATTGGATGATCAATAGTGACACAAAACACACATTCCTTCACTTTAAACACCATATGTTCACACATAGTCACACTTTTGGCCACTTTATGCTTAATTGTATGTGACTAAATACCCAAAAGTAACATGCTTTGTGTGACTAAATGTTGCAAAAGGCCACACAAACATACAATTCATGTGGCCATTGGATGATCAATAGTCACACAAAACACACATTTGTTCACTTTAAACACCATATGGTCACACATATTCACACTTTTGGCCACTTTATGCTTAATTGTATGTGACTAAATACCCAAAAGAAACATGCTTTGTGTGACTAAATGTTGCAAAAGGCCACACAAACATACAATTCATGTGGCAATTGGATGATCAATAGTCATACAAAACACACATTCCTTCACTTTAAACACCATATGGTCACACATAGTCACACTTTTGGCCACTTTATGCTTAATTGTATGTGACTAAATACCCAAAAGTAAAGTGCTTTGTGTGACTAAATGTTGCAAAAGGCCACACAAACATACAATTCATGTGGTCATTGGACGATCAATAGTCACACGAAACACACATTCGTTCACTTTAAACACGATATGGTCACACATATTCACACTTTTGGCCACTTTATGCTAAATTTTATGTGACTAAATACCCAAAAGAAACATGCTTTGTGTGACTAAATGTTGCAAAAAGCCACACAAACATACAATTCATGTGGCTATTGGATGATCAATAGTCACACAAAACACACATTCCTTCACTTTAAACACCATGTGGTCACACATAGTCACACTTTTCGCCACTTTATGCTTAATTGTATGTGACTAAATACCCAAAAGAAACATGCTTTGTGTGACTAAATGTTGCAAAAGGCCACACAAACATACAATTCATGTGGCCATTGGATGATCAATAGTCACAAAAAACACACATTCCTTCACTTTAAACACCATATGGTCACGAATATTCACACTTTTGGCCACCTTATGCTTAATTGTATGTGACTAAATACCCAAAAGTAAAGTGCTTTGTGTGACTAAATGTTGCAAAAGGCCACACAAACATACAACTCGTGTGGCCATTGGATGATCAATAGTCACACAAAACACACATTCCTTCACTTTAAACACCATATGGTCACACATATTCACACTTTTGGCCACTTTATGCTTAATTGTATGTGACTAAATACCCAAAAGAAACATGCTTTGTGTGACTAAATGTTGCAAAAGGCCACACAAACATACAATTCATGTGGCCATTGGATGATCAATAGTCACAGAAAACACACATTCCTTCACTTTAAACACCATATGGTCACACATAGTCACACTTTTGGCCACTTTATGCTTAATTGTATGTGACTAAATACCCAAAAGTAACATGCTTTGTGTGACTAAATGTTGCAAAAGGCCACACAAACATACAATTCATGTGGCCATTGGATGATCAATAGTCACACAAAACACACATTTGTTCACTTTAAACTACGTATGGTCACACATATTCACACTTTTGGCCACTTTATGCTTAATTGTAAGTGACTAAATACCCAAAAGAAACATGCTTTGTGTGACTAAATGTTGCAAAACGCCACACAAACATACAATTCATGTGGCCATTGGATGATCAATAGTCACACAAAACACACATTCCTTCACTTTAAACACCATATGGTCACACATATTCACACTTTTGGCCACTTTATGCTTAATTGTATGTGACTAAATACCCAAAAGTAACATGCTTTGTGTAACTAAATTTTGCAAAAGGCCACACAAACATACAATTCATGTGGCCATTGGATGATCAATAGTCACACAAAACACACATTCCTTCACTTTAAACACCATATAGTCACACATATTCACACTTTTGGCCACTTTATGCTTAATTGTATGAGACTAAATACCCAAAAGAAACATGCTTTGTGTGACTAAATGTTGCAAAAGGCCACACAAACATACAATTCATGTGGCCATTGGATGATCAATAGTGACACAAAACACACATTCCTTCACTTTAAACACCATATGTTCACACATAGTCACACTTTTGGCCACTTTATGCTTAATTGTATGTGACTAAATACCCAAAAGTAACATGCTTTGTGTGACTAAATGTTGCAAAAGGCCACACAAACATACAATTCATGTGGCCATTGGATGATCAATAGTCACACAAAACACACATTTGTTCACTTTAAACACCATATGGTCACACATATTCACACTTTTGGCCACTTTATGCTTAATTGTATGTGACTAAATACCCAAAAGAAACATGCTTTGTGTGACTAAATGTTGCAAAAGGCCACACAAACATACAACTCGTGTGGCCATTGGATGATCAATAGTCACACAAAACACACATTCCTTCACTTTAAACACCATATGGTCACACATATTCACACTTTTGGCCACTTTATGCTTAATTGTATGTGACTAAATACCCAAAAGAAACATGCTTTGTGTGACTAAATGTTGCAAAAGGCCACACAAACATACAATTCATGTGGCCATTGGATGATCAATAGTCACACAAAACACACATTCCTTCACTTTAAACACCATATGGTCACACATAGTCACACTTTTGGCCACTTTATGCTTAATTGTATGTGACTAAATACCCAAAAGTAACATGCTTTGTGTGACTAAATGTTGCAAAAGGCCACACAAACATACAATTCATGTGGCCATTGGATGATCAATAGTCACACAAAACACACATTCCTTCACTTTAAACACCATATAGTCACACATATTCACACTTTTGGCCACTTTATGCTTAATTGTATGAGACTAAATACCCAAAAGAAACATGCTTTGTGTGACTAAATGTTGCAAAAGGCCACACAAACATACAATTCATGTGGCCATTGGATGATCAATAGTGACACAAAACACACATTCCTTCACTTTAAACACCATATGTTCACACATAGTCACACTTTTGGCCACTTTATGCTTAATTGTATGTGACTAAATACCCAAAAGTAACATGCTTTGTGTGACTAAATGTTGCAAAAGGCCACACAAACATACAATTCATGTGGCCATTATATGATCAATAGTCACACAAAACACACATTTGTTCACTTTAAACACCATATGGTCACACATATTCACACTTTTGGCCACTTTATGCTTAATTGTATGTGACTAAATACCCAAAAGAAACATGCTTTGTGTGACTAAATGTTGCAAAAGGCCACACAAACATACAATTCATGTGGCAATTGGATGATCAATAGTCACACAAAACACACATTCCTTCACTTTAAACACCATATAGTCACACATATTCACACTTTTGGCCACTTTATGCTTAATTGTATGTGACTAAATACCCAAAAGTAACATGCTTTGTGTGACTAAATGTTGCAAAAGGCCACACAAACATACAATTCATGTGGCCATTGGATGATCAATAGTCACACAAAACACACATTTGTTCACTTTAAACACCATATGGTCACACATATTCACACTTTTGGCCACTTTATGCTTAATTGTATGTGACTAAATACCCAAAAGAAACATGCTTTGTGTGACTAAATGTTGCAAAAGGCCACACAAACATACAACTCGTGTGGCCATTGGATGATCAATAGTCACACAAAACACACATTCCTTCACTTTAAACACCATATGGTCACACATATTCACACTTTTGGCCACTTTATGCTTAATTGTATGTGACTAAATACCCAAAAGTAACATGCTTTGTGTGACTAAATGTTGCAAAAGGCCACACAAACATACAATTCATGTGGCCATTGGATGATCAATAGTCACACAAAACACACATTTGTTCACTTTAAACACCATATGGTCACACATATTCACACTTTTGGCCACTTTATGCTTAATTGTATGTGACTAAATACCCAAAAGAAACATGCTTTGTGTGACTAAATGTTGCAAAAGGCCACACAAACATACAACTCGTGTGGCCATTGGATGATCAATAGTCACACAAAACACACATTCCTTCACTTTAAACACCATATGGTCACACATATTCACACTTTTGGCCACTTTATGCTTAATTGTATGTGACTAAATACCCAAAAGAAACATGCTTTGTGTGACTAAATGTTGCAAAAGGCCACACAAACATACAATTCATGTGGCCATTGGATGATCAATAGTCACACAAAACACACATTCCTTCACTTTAAACACCATATGGTCACACATAGTCACACTTTTGGCCACTTTATGCTTAATTGTATGTGACTAAATACCCAAAAGTAACATGCTTTGTGTGACTAAATGTTGCAAAAGGCCACACAAACATACAATTCATGTGGCCATTGGATGATCAATAGTCACACAAAACACACATTCCTTCACTTTAAACACCATATAGTCACACATATTCACACTTTTGGCCACTTTATGCTTAATTGTATGAGACTAAATACCCAAAAGAAACATGCTTTGTGTGACTAAATGTTGCAAAAGGCCACACAAACATACAATTCATGTGGCCATTGGATGATCAATAGTGACACAAAACACACATTCCTTCACTTTAAACACCATATGTTCACACATAGTCACACTTTTGGCCACTTTATGCTTAATTGTATGTGACTAAATACCCAAAAGTAACATGCTTTGTGTGACTAAATGTTGCAAAAGGCCACACAAACATACAATTCATGTGGCCATTATATGATCAATAGTCACACAAAACACACATTTGTTCACTTTAAACACCATATGGTCACACATATTCACACTTTTGGCCACTTTATGCTTAATTGTATGTGACTAAATCCCCAAAAGAAACATGCTTTGTGTGACTAAATGTTGCAAAAGGCCACACAAACATACAATTCATGTGGCAATTGGATGATCAATAGTCACACAAAACACACATTCCTTCACTTTAAACACCATATAGTCACACATATTCACACTTTTGGCCACTTTATGCTTAATTGTATGAGACTAAATACCCAAAAGAAACATGCTTTGTGTGACTAAATGTTGCAAAAGGCCACACAAACATACAATTCATGTGGCCATTGGATGATCAATAGTGACACAAAACACACATTCCTTCACTTTAAACACCATATGGTCACACATAGTCACACTTTTGGCCACTTTATGCTTAATTGTATGTGACTAAATACCCAAAAGTAAAGTGCTTTGTGTGACTAAATGTTGCAAAAGGCCACACAAACATACAATTCATGTGGTCATTGGATGATCAATAGTCACACGAAACACACATTCGTTCACTTTAAACACGATATGGTCACACATATTCACACTTTTGGCCACTTTATGCTAAATTTTATGTGACTAAATACCCAAAAGAAACATGCTTTGCGTGACTAAATGTTGCAAAAGGCCACACAAACATACAATTCATGTGGCTATTGGATGATCAATAGTCACACAAAACACACATTCCTTCACTTTAAACACCATATGGTCACACATAGTCACACTTTTCGCCACTTTATGCTTAATTGTATGTGACTAAATACCCAAAATTAACATGCTTTGTGTGACTAAATGTTGCAAAAGGCCACACAAACATACAATTCATGTGGCCATTGGATGATCAATAGTCACACAAAACACACATTCCTTCACTTTAAACACCATATGGTCACGAATATTCACACTTTTGGCCACCTTATGCTTAATTGTATGTGACTAAATACCCAAAAGTAAAGTGCTTTGTGTGACTAAATGTTGCAAAAGGACACACAAACATACAACTCGTGTGGCCATTGGATGATCAATAGTCACACAAAACACACATTCCTTCACTTTAAACACCATATGGTCACACATATTCACACTTTTGGCCACTTTATGCTTAATTGTATGTGACTAAATACCCAAAAGAAACATGCTTTGTGTGACTAAATGTTGCAAAAGGCCACACAAACATACAATTCATGTGGCCATTGGATGATCAATAGTCACACAAAACACACATTCCTTCACTTTAAACACCATATGGTCACACATAGTCACACTTTTGGCCACTTTATGCTTAATTGTATGTGACTAAATACCCAAAAGTAACATGCTTTGTGTGACTAAATGTTGCAAAACGCCACACAAACATACAATTCATGTGGCCATTGGATGATCAATAGTCACACAAAACACACATTTGTTCACTTTAAACTACGTATGGTCACACATATTCACACTTTTGGCCACTTTATGCTTAATTGTAAGTGACTAAATACCCAAAAGAAACATGCTTTGTGTGACTAAATGTTGCAAAACGCCACACAAACATACAATTCATGTGGCCATTGGATGATCAATAGTCACACAAAACACACATTCCTTCACTTTAAACACCATATGGTCACACATATTCACACTTTTGGCCACTTTATGCTAAATTTTATGTGACTAAATACCCAAAAGTAACATGCTTTGTGTGACTAAATGTTGCAAAAGGCCACACAAACATACAATTCATGTGGCCATTGGATGATCAATAGTCACACAAAACACACATTCCTTCACTTTAAACACCATATGGTCACACATAGTCACACTTTTGGCCACTTTATGCTTAATTGTATGTGACTAAATACCCAAAAGTAACATGCTTTGTGTGACTAAATGTTGCAAAAGGCCACACAAACATACAATTCATGTGGCCATTGGATGATCAATAGTCACACAAAACACACATTTGTTCACTTTAAACTACGTATGGTCACACATATTCACACTTTTGGCCACTTTATGCTTAATTGTAAGTGACTAAATACCCAAAAGAAACATGCTTTGTGTGACTAAATGTTGCAAAACGCCACACAAACATACAATTCATGTGGCCATTGGATGATCAATAGTCACACAAAACACACATTCCTTCACTTTAAACACCATATGGTCACACATATTCACACTTTTGGCCACTTTATGCTTAATTGTATGTGACTAAATACCCAAAAGTAACATGCTTTGTGTGACTAAATGTTGCAAAAGGCCACACAAACATACAATTCATGTGGCCATTGGATGATCAATAGTCACACAAAACACACATTCCTTAACTTTAAACACCATATAGTCACACATATTCACACTTTTGGCCACTTTATGCTTAATTGTATGAGACTAAATACCCAAAAGAAACATGCTTTGTGTGACTAAATGTTGCAAAAGGCCACACAAACATACAATTCATGTGGCCATTGGATGATCAATAGTGACACAAAACACACATTCCTTCACTTTAAACACCATATGTTCACACATAGTCACACTTTTGGCCACTTTATGCTTAATTGTATGTGACTAAATACCCAAAAGTAACATGCTTTGTGTGACTAAATGTTGCAAAAGGCCACACAAACATACAATTCATGTGGCCATTGGATGATCAATAGTCACACAAAACACACATTTGTTCACTTTAAACACCATATGGTCACACATATTCACACTTTTGGCCACTTTATGCTTAATTGTATGTGACTAAATACCCAAAAGAAACATGCTTTGTGTGACTAAATGTTGCAAAAGGCCACACAAACATACAACTCGTGTGGCCATTGGATGATCAATAGTCACACAAAACACACATTCCTTCACTTTAAACACCATATGGTCACACATATTCACACTTTTGGCCACTTTATGCTTAATTGTATGTGACTAAATACCCAAAAGAAACATGCTTTGTGTGACTAAATGTTGCAAAAGGCCACACAAACATACAATTCATGTGGCCATTGGATGATCAATAGTCACACAAAACACACATTCCTTCACTTTAAACACCATATGGTCACACATAGTCACACTTTTGGCCACTTTATGCTTAATTGTATGTGACTAAATACCCAAAAGTAACATGCTTTGTGTGACTAAATGTTGCAAAAGGCCACACAAACATACAATTCATGTGGCCATTGGATGATCAATAGTCACACAAAACACACATTCCTTCACTTTAAACACCATATAGTCACACATATTCACACTTTTGGCCACTTTATGCTTAATTGTATGAGACTAAATACCCAAAAGAAACATGCTTTGTGTGACTAAATGTTGCAAAAGGCCACACAAACATACAATTCATGTGGCCATTGGATGATCAATAGTCACACAAAACACACATTCCTGCACTTTAAACACCATATGGTCACACATATTCACACTTTTGGCCACTTTATGCTTAATTGTATGTGACTAAATACCCAAAAGTAACATGCTTTGTGTGACTAAATGTTGCAAAAGGCCACACAAACATACAATTCATGTGGCCATTATATGATCAATAGTCACACAAAACACACATTTGTTCACTTTAAACACCATATGGTCACACATATTCACACTTTTGGCCACTTTATGCTTAATTGTATGTGACTAAATACCCAAAAGAAACATGCTTTGTGTGACTAAATGTTGCAAAAGGCCACACAAACATACAATTCATGTGGCAATTGGATGATCAATAGTCACACAAAACACACATTCCTTCACTTTAAACACCATATGGTCACACATAGTCACACTTTTGGCCACTTTATGCTTAATTGTATGTGACTAAATACCCAAAAGTAAAGTGCTTTGTGTGACTAAATGTTGCAAAAGGCCACACAAACATACAATTCATGTGGTCATTGGATGATCAATAGTCACACGAAACACACATTCGTTCACTTTAAACACGATATGGTCAAACATATTCACACTTTTGGCCACTTTATGCTAAATTTTATGTGACTAAATACCCAAAAGAAACATGCTTTGCGTGACTAAATGTTGCAAAAGGCCACACAAACATACAATTCATGTGGCTATTGGATGATCAATAGTCACACAAAACACACATTCCTTCACTTTAAACACCATATGGTCACACATAGTCACACTTTTCGCCACTTTATGCTTAATTGTATGTGACTGAATACCCAAAAGTAACATGCTTTGTGTGACTAAATGTTGCAAAAGGCCACACAAACATACAATTCA
The DNA here is from genome assembly GCA_030686995.1 of Artemisia argyi. Lineage (NCBI taxonomy): Eukaryota > Viridiplantae > Streptophyta > Magnoliopsida > Asterales > Asteraceae > Artemisia > Artemisia argyi. Next base: position 70,005,175 of record CM060697.1, read on the forward strand.
TGTGGCCATTGGATGATCAATAGTCACACAAAACACACATTCCTTCACTTTAAACACCATATGGTCACGAATATTCACACTTTTGGCCACCTTATGCTTAATTGTATGTGACTAAATACCCAAAAGTAAAGTGCTTTGTGTGACTAAATGTTGCAAAAGGCCACACAAACATACAACTCGTGTGGCCATTGGATGATCAATAGTCACACAAAACACATATTCCTTCACTTTAAACACCATATGGTCACACATATTCACACTTTTGGCCACTTTATGCTTAATTGTATGTGACTAAATACCCAAAAGAAACATGCTTTGTGTGACTAAATGTTGCAAAAGGCCACACAAACATACAATTCATGTGGCCATTGGATGATCAATAGTCACACAAAACACACATTCCTTCACTTTAAACACCATATGGTCACACATAGTCACACTTTTGGCCACTTTATGCTTAATTGTATGTGACTAAATACCCAAAAGTAACATGCTTTGTGTGACTAAATGTTGCAAAAGGCCACACAAACATACAATTCATGTGGCCATTGGATGATCAATAGTCACACAAAACACACATTTGTTCACTTTAAACTACGTATGGTCACACATATTCACACTTTTGGCCACTTTATGCTTAATTGTAAGTGACTAAATACCCAAAAGAAACATGCTTTGTGTGACTAAATGTTGCAAAACGCCACACAAACATACAATTCATGTGGCCATTGGATGATCAATAGTCACACAAAACACACATTCCTTCACTTTAAACACCATATGGTCACACATATTCACACTTTTGGCCACTTTATGCTAAATTTTATGTGACTAAATACCCAAAAGTAACATGCTTTGTGTGACTAAATGTTGCAAAAGGCCACACAAACATACAATTCATGTGGCCATTGGATGATCAATAGTCACACAAAACACACATTCCTTCACTTTAAACACCATATGGTCACACATAGTCACACTTTGGCCACTTTATGCTTAATTGTATGTGACTAAATACCCAAAAGTAACATGCTTTGTGTGACTAAATGTTGCAAAAGGCCACACAAACATACAATTCATGTGGCCATTGGATGATCAATAGTCACACAAAACACACATTCCTTCACTTTAAACACCATATAGTCACACATATTCACACTTTTGGCCACTTTATGCTTAATTGTAAGTGACTAAATACCCAAAAGAAACATGCTTTGTGTGACTAAATGTTGCAAAACGCCACACAAACATACAATTCATGTGGCCATTGGATGATCAATAGTCACACAAAACACACATTTGTTCACTTTAAACTACGTATGGTCACACATATTCACACTTTTGGCCACTTTATGCTTAATTGTATGTGACTAAATACCCAAAAGTAACATGCTTTGTGTGACTAAATGTTGCAAAAGGCCACACAAACATACAATTCATGTGGCCATTGGATGATCAATAGTCACACAAAACACACATTCCTTCACTTTAAACACCATATAGTCACACATATTCACACTTTTGGCCACTTTATGCTTAATTGTATGAGACTAAATACCCAAAAGAAACATGCTTTGTGTGACTAAATGTTGCAAAAGGCCACACAAACATACAATTCATGTGGCCATTGGATGATCAATAGTGACACAAAACACACATTCCTTCACTTTAAACACCATATGTTCACACATAGTCACACTTTTGGCCACTTTATGCTTAATTGTATGTGACTAAATACCCAAAAGTAACATGCTTTGTGTGACTAAATGTTGCAAAAGGCCACACAAACATACAATTCATGTGGCCATTGGATGATCAATAGTCACACAAAACACACATTTGTTCACTTTAAACACCATATGGTCACACATATTCACACTTTTGGCCACTTTATGCTTAATTGTATGTGACTAAATACCCAAAAGAAACATGCTTTGTGTGACTAAATGTTGCAAAAGGCCACACAAACATACAATTCATGTGGCAATTGGATGATCAATAGTCACACAAAACACACATTCCTTCACTTTAAACACCATATGGTCACACATAGTCACACTTTTGGCCACTTTATGCTTAATTGTATGTGACTAAATACCCAAAAGTAAAGTGCTTTGTGTGACTAAATGTTGCAAAAGGCCACACAAACATACAATTCATGTGGTCATTGGATGATCAATAGTCACACGAAACACACATTCGTTCACTTTAAACACGATATGGTCACACATATTCACACTTTTGGCCACTTTATGCTAAATTTTATGTGACTAAATACCCAAAAGAAACATGCTTTGCGTGACTAAATGTTGCAAAAGGCCACACAAACATACAATTCATGTGGCCATTGGATGATCAATAGTCACACAAAACACACATTCCTTCACTTTAAACACCATATAGTCACACATATTCACACTTTTGGCCACTTTATGCTTAATTGTATGAGATTAAATACCCAAAAGAAACATGCTTTGTGTGACTAAATGTTGCAAAAGGCCACACAAACATACAATTCATGTGGCCATTGGATGATCAATAGTGACACAAAACACACATTCCTTCACTTTAAACACCATATGTTCACACATAGTCACACTTTTGGCCACTTTATGCTTAATTGTATGTGACTAAATACCCAAAAGTAACATGCTTTGTGTGACTAAATGTTGCAAAAGGCCACACAAACATACAATTCATGTGGCCATTGGATGATTAATAGTCACACAAAACACACATTTGTTCACTTTAAACACCATATGGTCACACATATTCACACTTTTGGCCACTTTATGCTTAATTGTATGTGACAAAATACCCAAAAGAAACATGCTTTGTGTGACTAAATGTTGCAAAAGGCCACACAAACATACAATTCATGTGGCAATTGGATGATCAATAGTCACACAAAACACACATTCCTTCACTTTAAACACCATATGGTCACGAATATTCACACTTTTGGCCACCTTATGCTTAATTGTATGTGACTAAATACCCAAAAGTAAAGTGCTTTGTGTGACTAAATGTTGCAAAAGGCCACACAAACATACAACTCGTGTGGCCATTGGATGATCAATAGTCACACAAAACACACATTCCTTCACTTTAAACACCATATGGTCACACATATTCACACTTTTGGCCACTTTATGCTTAATTGTATGTGACTAAATACCCAAAAGAAACATGCTTTGTGTGACTAAATGTTGCAAAAGGCCACACAAACATACAATTCATGTGGCCATTGGATGATCAATAGTCACACAAAACACACATTCCTTCACTTTAAACACCATATGGTCACACATAGTCACACTTTTGGCCACTTTATGCTTAATTGTATGTGACTAAATACCCAAAAGTAACATGCTTTGTGTGACTAAATGTTGCAAAAGGCCACACAAACATACAATTCATGTGGCCATTGGATGATCAATAGTCACACAAAACACACATTTGTTCACTTTAAACTACGTATGGTCACACATATTCACACTTTTGGCCACTTTATGCTTAATTGTAAGTGACTAAATACCCAAAAGAAACATGCTTTGTGTGACTAAATGTTGCAAAACGCCACACAAACATACAATTCATGTGGCCATTGGATGATCAATAGTCACACAAAACACACATTCCTTCACTTTAAACACCATATGGTCACACATATTCACACTTTTGGCCACTTTATGCTAAATTTTATGTGACTAAATACCCAAAAGTAACATGCTTTGTGTGACTAAATGTTGCAAAAGGCCACACAAACATACAATTCATGTGGCCATTGGATGATCAATAGTCACACAAAACACACGTTTGTTCACTTTAAACACCATATGGTCACACATATTCACACTTTTGGCCACTTTATGCTTAATTGTATGTGACTAAATACCCAAAAGAAACATGCTTTGTGTGACTAAATGTTGCAAAAGGCCACACAAACATACAATTCATGTGGCCATTGGATGATCAATAGTCACACAAAACACACGTTTGTTCACTTTAAACACCATATGGTCACACATATTCACACTTTTGGCTACTTTATGCTTAATTGTATGTGACTAAATACCCAAAAGAAACATGCTTTGTGTGACTAAATGTTGCAAAAGGCCACACAAACATACAATTCATGTGGCCATTGGATGATCAATAGTCACACAAAACACACATTCCATCACTTTAAACACCATATGGTCACAAATATTCACACTTTTGGCCACTTTATGCTTAATTGTATGTGACTAAATACCCAAAAGTAAAGTGCTTTGTGTGACTAAATGTTGCAAAAGGCCACACAAACATACAATTCATGTGGCCATTGGATGATCAATAGTCACACAAAACACACATTCCTCACTTTGAACACCATATGGTCACACATATTCACACTTTTGGCAACTCTATGCTTAATTGTATGTGACTAAATACCCAAAAGAAACATGCTTTGTGTGATTAATGTTGCAAAAGGCCACACAAACATACAATTCATGTGGCCATTGGATGATCAATAGTCACACAAAACACACGTTTGTTCACTTTAAACACCATATGGTCACACATATTCACACTTTTGGCTACTTTATGCTTAATTGTATGTGACTAAATACCCAAAAGAAACATGCTTTGTGTGAGTAAATGTTGCAAAAGGCCACACAAACATACAATTCATGTGGCCATTGGATGATCAATAGTCACACAAAACACACATTCCATCACTTTAAACACCATATGGTCACAAATATTCACACTTTTGGCCACTTTATGCTTAATTGTATGTGACTAAATACCCAAATGTAAAGTGCTTTGTGTGACTAAATGTTGCAAAAGGCCACACAAACATACAATTCATGTGGCCATTGGATGATCAATAGTCACACAAAACACACATTCCTTCACTTTAAACACCATATGGTCACACATAGTCACACTTTTGGCCACTTTATGCTTAATTGTATGTGACTAAATACCCAAAAGTAAAGTGCTTTGTGTGACTAAATGTTGCAAAAGGCCACACAAACATACAATTCATGTGGTCATTGGATGATCAATAGTCACACGAAACACACATTCGTTCACTTTAAACACGATATGGTCACACATATTCACACTTTTGGCCACTTTATGCTAAATTTTATGTGACTAAATACCCAAAAGAAACATGCTTTGCGTGACTAAATGTTGCAAAAGGCCACACAAACATACAATTCATGTGGCCATTGGATGATCAATAGTCACACAAAACACACATTCCTTCACTTTAAACACCATATAGTCACACATATTCACACTTTTGGCCACTTTATGCTTAATTGTATGAGATTAAATACCCAAAAGAAACATGCTTTGTGTGACTAAATGTTGCAAAAGGCCACACAAACATACAATTCATGTGGCCATTGGATGATCAATAGTGACACAAAACACACATTCCTTCACTTTAAACACCATATGTTCACACATAGTCACACTTTTGGCCACTTTATGCTTAATTGTATGTGACTAAATACCCAAAAGTAACATGCTTTGTGTGACTAAATGTTGCAAAAGGCCACACAAACATACAATTCATGTGGCCATTGGATGATTAATAGTCACACAAAACACACATTTGTTCACTTTAAACACCATATGGTCACACATATTCACACTTTTGGCCACTTTATGCTTAATTGTATGTGACTAAATACCCAAAAGAAACATGCTTTGTGTGACTAAATGTTGCAAAAGGCCACACAAACATACAATTCATGTGGCAATTGGATGATCAATAGTCACACAAAACACACATTCCTTCACTTTAAACACCATATGGTCACACATAGTCACACTTTTGGCCACTTTATGCTTAATTGTATGTGACTAAATACCCAAAAGTAAAGTGCTTTGTGTGACTAAATGTTGCAAAAGGCCACACAAACATACAATTCATGTGGTCATTGGACGATCAATAGTCACACGAAACACACATTCGTTCACTTTAAACACGATATGGTCACACATATTCACACTTTTGGCCACTTTATGCTAAATTTTATGTGACTAAATACCCAAAAGAAACATGCTTTGCGTGACTAAATGTTGCAAAAGGCCACACAAACATACAATTCATGTGGCTATTGGATGATCAATAGTCACACAAAACACACATTCCTTCACTTTAAACACCATGTGGTCACACATAGTCACGCTTTTCGCCACTTTATGCTTAATTGTATGTGACTAAATACCCAAAAGAAACATGCTTTGTGTGACTAAATGTTGCAAAAGGCCACACAAACATACAATTCATGTGGCCATTGGATGATCAATAGTCACAAAAAACACACATTCCTTCACTTTAAACACCATATGGTCACGAATATTCACACTTTTGGCCACCTTATGCTTAATTGTATGTGACTAAATACCCAAAAGTAAAGTGCTTTGTGTGACTAAATGTTGCAAAAGGCCACACAAACATACAACTCGTGTGGCCATTGGATGATCAATAGTCACACAAAACACACATTCCTTCACTTTAAACACCATATGGTCACACATATTCACACTTTTGGCCACTTTATGCTTAATTGTATGTGACTAAATACCCAAAAGAAACATGCTTTGTGTGACTAAATGTTGCAAAAGGCCACACAAACATACAATTCATGTGGCCATTGGATGATCAATAGTCACACAAAACACACATTCCTTCACTTTAAACACCATATGGTCACACATAGTCACACTTTTGGCCACTTTATGCTTAATTGTATGTGACTAAATACCCAAAAGTAACATGCTTTGTGTGACTAAATGTTGCAAAAGGCCACACAAACATACAATTCATGTGGCCATTGGATGATCAATAGTCACACAAAACACACATTTGTTCACTTTAAACTACGTATGGTCACACATATTCACACTTTTGGCCACTTTATGCTTAATTGTAAGTGACTAAATACCCAAAAGAAACATGCTTTGTGTGACTAAATGTTGTAAAACGCCACACAAACATACAATTCATGTGGCCATTGGATGATCAATAGTCACACAAAACACACATTCCTTCACTTTAAACACCATATGGTCACACATATTCACACTTTTGGCCACTTTATGCTAAATTTTATGTGACTAAATACCCAAAAGTAACATGCTTTGTGTGACTAAATGTTGCAAAAGGCCACACAAACATACAATTCATGTGGCCATTGGATGATCAATAGTCACACAAAACACACGTTTGTTCACTTTAAACACCATATGGTCACACATATTCACACTTTTGGCCACTTTATGCTTAATTGTATGTGACTAAATACCCAAAAGAAACATGCTTTGTGTGACTAAATGTTGCAAAAGGCCACACAAACATACAATTCATGTGGCCATTGGATGATCAATAGTCACACAAAACACACGTTTGTTCACTTTAAACACCATATGGTCACACATATTCACACTTTTGGCTACTTTATGCTTAATTGTATGTGACTAAATACCCAAAAGAAACATGCTTTGTGTGACTAAATGTTGCAAAAGGCCACACAAACATACAATTCATGTGGCCATTGGATGATCAATAGTCACACAAAACACACATTCCATCACTTTAAACACCATATGGTCACAAATATTCACACTTTTGGCCACTTTATGCTTAATTGTATGTGACTAAATACCCAAAAGTAAAGTGCTTTGTGTGACTAAATGTTGCAAAAGGCCACACAAACATACAATTCATGTGGCCATTGGATGATCAATAGTCACACAAAACACACATTCCTCACTTTAAACACCATATGGTCACACATATTCACACTTTTGGCAACTCTATGCTTAATTGTATGTGACTAAATACCCAAAAGAAACATGCTTTGTGTGATTAATGTTGCAAAAGGCTACACAAACATACAATTCATGTGGCCATTAGATGATCAATAGTCACACAAAACACACGTTTGTTCACTTTAAACACCATATGGTCACACATATTCACACTTTTGGCTACTTTATGCTTAATTGTATGTGACTAAATACCCAAAAGAAACATGCTTTGTGTGAGTAAATGTTGCAAAAGGCCACACAAACATACAATTCATGTGGCCATTGGATGATCAATAGTCACACAAAACACACATTCCATCACTTTAAACACCATATGGTCACAAATATTCACACTTTTGGCCACTTTATGCTTAATTGTATGTGACTAAATACCCAAAAGTAAAGTGCTTTGTGTGACTAAATGTTGCAAAAGGCCACACAAACATACAATTCATGTGGCCATTGGATGATCAATAGTCACACAAAACACACATTCCTCACTTTAAACACCATATGGTCACAAATATTCACACTTTTGGCCACTTTATGCTTAATTGTATGTGACTAAATACCCAAAAGTAAAGTGCTTTGTGTGACTAAATGTTGCAAAAGGCCACACAAACATACAATTCATGTGGTCATTGGATGATCAATAGTCACACGAAACACACATTCCTTCACTTTAAACACCATATGGTCACAAATATTCACACTTTTGGCCACTTTATGCTTAATTGTATGTGACTAAATACCCAAAAGTAAAGTGCTTTGTGTGACTAAATGTTGCAAAAGGCCACACAAACATACAATTCATGTGGTCATTGGATGATCAATAGTCACACGAAACACACATTCCTTCACTTTAAACACGATATGGTCACACATATTCACACTTTTGGCCACTTTATGCTAAATTTTATGTGACTAAATACCCAAAAGAAACATGCTTTGCGTGACTAAATGTTGCAAAAGGCCACACAAACATACAATTCATGTGGCTATTGGATGATCAATAGTCACACAAAACACACATTCCTTCACTTTAAACACCATGTGGTCACACATAGTCACGCTTTTCGCCACTTTATGCTTAATTGTATGTGACTAAATACCCAAAAGAAACATGCTTTGTGTGACTAAATGTTGCAAAAGGCCACACAAACATACAATTCATGTGGCCATTGGATGATCAATAGTCACAAAAAACACACATTCCTTCACTTTAAACACCATATGGTCACGAATATTCACACTTTTGGCCACCTTATGCTTAATTGTATGTGACTAAATACCCAAAAGTAAAGTGCTTTGTGTGACTAAATGTTGCAAAAGGCCACACAAACATACAACTCGTGTGGCCATTGGATGATCAATAGTCACACAAAACACACATTCCTTCACTTTAAACACCATATGGTCACACATATTCACACTTTTGGCCACTTTATGCTTAATTGTATGTGACTAAATACCCAAAAGAAACATGCTTTGTGTGACTAAATGTTGCAAAAGGCCACACAAACATACAATTCATGTGGCCATTGGATGATCAATAGTCACACAAAACACACATTCCTTCACTTTAAACACCATATGGTCACACATAGTCACACTTTTGGCCACTTTATGCTTAATTGTATGTGACTAAATACCCAAAAGTAACATGCTTTGTGTGACTAAATGTTGCAAAAGGCCACACAAACATACAATTCATGTGGCCATTGGATGATCAATAGTCACACAAAACACACATTTGTTCACTTTAAACTACGTATGGTCACACATATTCACACTTTTGGCCACTTTATGCTTAATTGTAAGTGACTAAATACCCAAAAGAAACATGCTTTGTGTGACTAAATGTTGTAAAACGCCACACAAACATACAATTCATGTGGCCATTGGATGATCAATAGTCATACAAAACACACATTCCTTCACTTTAAACACCATATGGTCACACATATTCACACTTTTGGCCACTTTATGCTTAATTGTATGTGACTAAATACCCAAAAGAAACATGCTTTGTGTGACTAAATGTTGCAAAAGGCCACACAAACATACAATTCATGTGGCCATTGGATGATCAATAGTCACACAAAACACACGTTTGTTCACTTTAAACACCATATGGTCACACATATTCACACTTTTGGCTACTTTATGCTTAATTGTATGTGACTAAATACCCAAAAGAAACATGCTTTGTGTGACTAAATGTTGCAAAAGGCCACACAAACATACAATTCATGTGGCCATTGGATGATCAATAGTCACACAAAACACACATTCCATCACTTTAAACACCATATGGTCACAAATATTCACACTTTTGGCCACTTTATGCTTAATTGTATGTGACTAAATACCCAAAAGTAAAGTGCTTTGTGTGACTAAATGTTGCAAAAGGCCACACAAACATACAATTCATGTGGCCATTGGATGATCAATAGTCACACAAAACACACATTCCTCACTTTAAACACCATATGGTCACACATATTCACACTTTTGGCAACTCTATGCTTAATTGTATGTGACTAAATACCCAAAAGAAACATGCTTTGTGTGATTAATGTTGCAAAAGGCCACACAAACATACAATTCATGTGGCCATTAGATGATCAATAGTCACACAAAACACACGTTTGTTCACTTTAAACACCATATGGTCACACATATTCACACTTTTGGCTACTTTATGCTTAATTGTATGTGACTAAATACCCAAAAGAAACATGCTTTGTGTGAGTAAATGTTGCAAAAGGCCACACAAACACACAATTCTTGTGGCCATTGGATGATCAATAGTCACACAAAACACACATTCCATCACTTTAAACACCATATGGTCACAAATATTCACACTTTTGGCCACTTTATGCTTAATTGTATGTGACTAAATACCCAAAAGTAAAGTGCTTTGTGTGACTAAATGTTGCAAAAGGCCACACAAACATACAATTCATGTGGCCATTGGATGATCAATAGTCACACAAAACACACATTCCTCACTTTAAACACCATATGGTCACAAATATTCACACTTTTGGCCACTTTATGCTTAATTGTATGTGACTAAATACCCAAAAGTAAAGTGCTTTGTGTGACTAAATGTTGCAAAAGGCCACACAAACATACAATTCATGTGGTCATTGGATGATCAATAGTCACACGAAACACACATTCCTTCACTTTAAACACCATATGGTCACAAATATTCACACTTTTGGCCACTTTATGCTTAATTGTATGTGACTAAATACCCAAAAGTAAAGTGCTTTGTGTGACTAAATGTTGCAAAAGGCCACACAAACATACAATTCATGTGGTCATTGGATGATCAATAGTCACACGAAACACACATTCCTTCACTTTAAACACGATATGGTCACACATATTCACACTTTTGGCCACTTTATGCTAAATTTTATGTGACTAAATACCCAAAAGAAACATGCTTTGCGTGACTAAATGTTGCAAAAGGCCACACAAACATACAATTCATGTGGCTATTGGATGATCAATAGTCACACAAAACACACATTCCTTCACTTTAAACACCATGTGGTCACACATAGTCACGCTTTTCGCCACTTTATGCTTAATTGTATGTGACTAAATACCCAAAAGAAACATGCTTTGTGTGACTAAATGTTGCAAAAGGCCACACAAACATACAATTCATGTGGCCATTGGATGATCAATAGTCACAAAAAACACACATTCCTTCACTTTAAACACCATATGGTCACGAATATTCACACTTTTGGCCACTTTATGCTTAATTGTATGTGACTAAATACCCAAAAGTAAAGTGCTTTGTGTGACTAAATGTTGCAAAAGGCCACACAAACATACAATTCATGTGGCCATTGGATGATCAATAGTCACACAAAACACACATTCCTCACTTTAAACACCATATGGTCACAAATATTCACACTTTTGGCCACTTTATGCTTAATTGTATGTGACTAAATACCCAAAAGTAAAGTGCTTTGTGTGACTAAATGTTGCAAAAGGCCACACAAACATACAATTCATGTGGTCATTGGATGATCAATAGTCACACGAAACACACATTCCTTCACTTTAAACACCATATGGTCACAAATATTCACACTTTTGGCCACTTTATGCTTAATTGTATGTGACTAAATACCCAAAAGTAAAGTGCTTTGTGTGACTAAATGTTGCAAAAGGCCACACAAACATACAATTCATGTGGTCATTGGATGATCAATAGTCACACGAAACACACATTCCTTCACTTTAAACACGATATGGTCACACATATTCACACTTTTGGCCACTTTATGCTAAATTTTATGTGACTAAATACCCAAAAGAAACATGCTTTGCGTGACTAAATGTTGCAAAAGGCCACACAAACATACAATTCATGTGGCTATTGGATGATCAATAGTCACACAAAACACACATTCCTTCACTTTAAACACCATGTGGTCACACATAGTCACGCTTTTCGCCACTTTATGCTTAATTGTATGTGACTAAATACCCAAAAGAAACATGCTTTGTGTGACTAAATGTTGCAAAAGGCCACACAAACATACAATTCATGTGGCCATTGGATGATCAATAGTCACAAAAAACACACATTCCTTCACTTTAAACACCATATGGTCACGAATATTCACACTTTTGGCCACCTTATGCTTAATTGTATGTGACTAAATACCCAAAAGTAAAGTGCTTTGTGTGACTAAATGTTGCAAAAGGCCACACAAACATACAACTCGTGTGGCCATTGGATGATCAATAGTCACACAAAACACACATTCCTTCACTTTAAACACCATATGGTCACACATATTCACACTTTTGGCCACTTTATGCTTAATTGTATGTGACTAAATACCCAAAAGAAACATGCTTTGTGTGACTAAATGTTGCAAAAGGCCACACAAACATACAATTCATGTGGCCATTGGATGATCAATAGTCACACAAAACACACATTCCTTCACTTTAAACACCATATGGTCACACATAGTCACACTTTTGGCCACTTTATGCTTAATTGTATGTGACTAAATACCCAAAAGTAACATGCTTTGTGTGACTAAATGTTGCAAAAGGCCACACAAACATACAATTCATGTGGCCATTGGATGATCAATAGTCACACAAAACACACATTTGTTCACTTTAAACTACGTATGGTCACACATATTCACACTTTTGGCCACTTTATGCTTAATTGTAAGTGACTAAATACCCAAAAGAAACATGCTTTGTGTGACTAAATGTTGTAAAACGCCACACAAACATACAATTCATGTGGCCATTGGATGATCAATAGTCACACAAAACACACATTCCTTCACTTTAAACACCATATGGTCACACATATTCACACTTTTGGCCACTTTATGCTAAATTTTATGTGACTAAATACCCAAAAGTAACATGCTTTGTGTGACTAAATGTTGCAAAAGGCCACACAAACATACAATTCATGTGGCCATTGGATGATCAATAGTCACACAAAACACACATTCCTCACTTTAAACACCATATGGTCACAAATATTCACACTTTTGGCCACTTTATGCTTAATTGTATGTGACTAAATACCCAAAAGTAAAGTGCTTTGTGTGACTAAATGTTGCAAAAGGCCACACAAACATACAATTCATGTGGTCATTGGATGATCAATAGTCACACGAAACACACATTCCTTCACTTTAAACACCATATGGTCACAAATATTCACACTTTTGGCCACTTTATGCTTAATTGTATGTGACTAAATACCCAAAAGTAAAGTGCTTTGTGTGACTAAATGTTGCAAAAGGCCACACAAACATACAATTCATGTGGTCATTGGATGATCAATAGTCACACGAAACACACATTCCTTCACTTTAAACACGATATGGTCACACATATTCACACTTTTGGCCACTTTATGCTAAATTTTATGTGACTAAATACCCAAAAGAAACATGCTTTGCGTGACTAAATGTTGCAAAAGGCCACACAAACATACAATTCATGTGGCTATTGGATGATCAATAGTCACACAAAACACACATTCCTTCACTTTAAACACCATGTGGTCACACATAGTCACGCTTTTCGCCACTTTATGCTTAATTGTATGTGACTAAATACCCAAAAGAAACATGCTTTGTGTGACTAAATGTTGCAAAAGGCCACACAAACATACAATTCATGTGGCCATTGGATGATCAATAGTCACAAAAAACACACATTCCTTCACTTTAAACACCATATGGTCACGAATATTCACACTTTTGGCCACCTTATGCTTAATTGTATGTGACTAAATACCCAAAAGTAAAGTGCTTTGTGTGACTAAATGTTGCAAAAGGCCACACAAACATACAACTCGTGTGGCCATTGGATGATCAATAGTCACACAAAACACACATTCCTTCACTTTAAACACCATATGGTCACACATATTCACACTTTTGGCCACTTTATGCTTAATTGTATGTGACTAAATACCCAAAAGAAACATGCTTTGTGTGACTAAATGTTGCAAAAGGCCACACAAACATACAATTCATGTGGCCATTGGATGATCAATAGTCACACAAAACACACATTCCTTCACTTTAAACACCATATGGTCACACATAGTCACACTTTTGGCCACTTTATGCTTAATTGTATGTGACTAAATACCCAAAAGTAACATGCTTTGTGTGACTAAATGTTGCAAAAGGCCACACAAACATACAATTCATGTGGCCATTGGATGATCAATAGTCACACAAAACACACATTTGTTCACTTTAAACTACGTATGGTCACACATATTCACACTTTTGGCCACTTTATGCTTAATTGTAAGTGACTAAATACCCAAAAGAAACATGCTTTGTGTGACTAAATGTTGTAAAACGCCACACAAACATACAATTCATGTGGCCATTGGATGATCAATAGTCACACAAAACACACATTCCTTCACTTTAAACACCATATGGTCACACATATTCACACTTTTGGCCACTTTATGCTAAATTTTATGTGACTAAATACCCAAAAGTAACATGCTTTGTGTGACTAAATGTTGCAAAAGGCCACACAAACATACAATTCATGTGGCCATTGGATGATCAATAGTCACACAAAACACACGTTTGTTCACTTTAAACACCATATGGTCACACATATTCACACTTTTGGCCACTTTATGCTTAATTGTATGTGACTAAATACCCAAAAGAAACATGCTTTGTGTGACTAAATGTTGCAAAAGGCCACACAAACATACAATTCATGTGGCCATTGGATGATCAATAGTCACACAAAACACACGTTTGTTCACTTTAAACACCATATGGTCACACATATTCACACTTTTGGCTACTTTATGCTTAATTGTATGTGACTAAATACCCAAAAGAAACATGCTTTGTGTGACTAAATGTTGCAAAAGGCCACACAAACATACAATTCATGTGGCCATTGGATGATCAATAGTCACACAAAACACACATTCCATCACTTTAAACACCATATGGTCACAAATATTCACACTTTTGGCCACTTTATGCTTAATTGTATGTGACTAAATACCCAAAAGTAAAGTGCTTTGTGTGACTAAATGTTGCAAAAGGCCACACAAACATACAATTCATGTGGCCATTGGATGATCAATAGTCACACAAAACACACATTCCTCACTTTAAACACCATATGGTCACACATATTCACACTTTTGGCAACTCTATGCTTAATTGTATGTGACTAAATACCCAAAAGAAACATGCTTTGTGTGATTAATGTTGCAAAAGGCCACACAAACATACAATTCATGTGGCCATTAGATGATCAATAGTCACACAAAACACACGTTTGTTCACTTTAAACACCATATGGTCACACATATTCACACTTTTGGCTACTTTATGCTTAATTGTATGTGACTAAATACCCAAAAGAAACATGCTTTGTGTGAGTAAATGTTGCAAAAGGCCACACAAACATACAATTCATGTGGCCATTGGATGATCAATAGTCACACAAAACACACATTCCATCACTTTAAACACCATATGGTCACAAATATTCACACTTTTGGCCACTTTATGCTTAATTGTATGTGACTAAATACCCAAAAGTAAAGTGCTTTGTGTGACTAAATGTTGCAAAAGGCCACACAAACATACAATTCATGTGGCCATTGGATGATCAATAGTCACACAAAACACACATTCCTCACTTTAAACACCATATGGTCACACATATTCACACTTTTGGCAACTCTATGCTTAATTGTATGTGACTAAATACCCAAAAGAAACATGCTTTGTGTGATTAATGTTGCAAAAGGCCACACAAACATACAATTCATGTGGCCATTGGATGATCAATAGTGACACAAAACACACATTCCTTCACTTTAAACACCATATGGTCACACATAGTCACACTTTTGGCCACTTTATTCTTAATTGTATGTGACTAAATACCCAAAAGTAACATGCTTTGTGTGACTAAATGTTGCAAAAGGCCACACAAACATACAATTCATGTGGCCATTGGATGATCAATAGTCACACAAAACACACATTTGTTCACTTTAAACACCATATGGTCACACATATTCACACTTTTGGCCACTTTATGCTTAATTGTATGTCACTAAATACCCAAAAGAAACATGCTTTGTGTGACTAAATGTTGCGAAAGGCCACACAAACATACAATTCATGTGGCCATTGGATGATCAATAGTCACACAAAACACACATTCCTTCACTTTAAACACCATATGGTCACACATAGTCACACTTTTGGCCACTTTATGCTTAATTGTATGTGACTAAATACCCAAAAGTAAAGTGCTTTGTGTGACTAAATGTTGCAAAAGGCCACACAAACATACAATTCATGTGGTCATTGGATGATCAATAGTCACACGAAACACACATTCCTTCACTTTAAACACGATATGGTCACACATATTCACACTTTTGGCCACTTTATGCTAAATTTTATGTGACTAAATACCCAAAAGAAACATGCTTTGCGTGACTAAATGTTGCAAAAGGCCACACAAACATACAATTCATGTGGCCATTGGATGATCAATAGTCACACAAAACACACATTTGTTCACTTTAAACACCATATAGTCACACATATTCACACTTTTGGCCACTTTATGCTTAATTGTATGTGACTAAATACCCGAAAGAAACATGCTTTGTGTGACTAAATGTTGCAAAAGGCCACACAAACATACAATTCATGTGGCCATTGGATGATCAATAGTCACACAAAACACACATTCCTTCACCTTTAACACCCTATGGTCACAAATATTCACACTTTTGGGCACTTTATGCTTAATTGTATGTGACTAAATACCCAAAAGTAAAGTGCTTTGTGTGACTAAATGTTGCAAAAGGCCACACAAACATACAATTCATGTGGCCATTGGATGATCAATAGTCACACAATACACACATTCCTTCACTTTAAACACCATATGGTCACACATACTCACACTTTTGGCCACTTTATGCTTAATTGCATGTGACTAAATACCCAAAAGAAACATGCTTTGTGTGACTAAATGTTGCAAAAGGCCACACAAACATACAATTCATGTGGCCATTGGATGATCAATAGTCACACAAAACACACATTCCTTCACTTGAAACACCATATGGTCACACATATTCACACTTTTGGCCACTTTATGCTTAATTGTATGTGACTAAATACCCAAAAGAAACACGCTTTGTGTGACTAAATGTTTCAAAAGGCCACACAAACATACAATTCATGTGGCCATTGGATGATCAATAGTTACACAAAACAATCATTCCTTCACTTTAAACACCATATGGTCACACATAGTCACACTTTTGGCCACTTTATGCTTAATTGTATGTGACTAAATACCCAAAAGTAACATGCTTTGTGTGACTAAATGTTGCAAAAGGCCACACAAACATACAATTCATGTGGCCATTGGATGATCAATAGTCACACAAAACACACATTCCTTTACTTTAAACACCATATGGTCACACATATTCTCACTTTTGGCCTCTTTATGCTAAATTTTATGTGACTAAATACCCAAAAGTAACATGCTTTGTGTGACTAAATGTTGCAAAAGGCCACACAAACATACAATTCATGTGGCCATTGGATGATCAATAGTCACACAAAACACACATTTGTTCACTTTAAACACCATATGGTCACACATATTCACACTTTTGGCCACTTTATGCTTAATTGTATGTGACTAAATACCCAAAAGAAACATGCTTTGTGTGACTAAATGTTGCAAAAGGCCACACAAACATACAATTCATGTGCCCATTGGATGATCAATAGTCACACAAAACACACATTCCATCACTTTAAACACCATATGGTCACAAATATTCACACTTTTGGCCACTTTATGCTTAATTGTATGTGACTAAATACCCAAAAGTAAAGTGCTTTGTGTGACTAAATGTTGCAAAAGGCCACACAAACATACAATTCATGTGGCCATTGGATGATCAATAGTCACACAAAACACACATTCCTTTACTTTAAACACCATATGGTCACACATATTCTCACTTTTGGCCTCTTTATGCTAAATTTTATGTGACTAAATACGCAAAAGTAACATGCTTTGTGTGACTAAATGTTGCAAAAGGCCACACAAACATACAATTCATGTGGCCATTGGATGATCAATAGTCACACAAAACACACATTTGTTCACTTTAAACACCATATGGTCACACATATTCACACTTTTGGCCACTTAATGCTTAATTGTATGTGACTAAATACCCAAAAGAAACATGCTTTGTGTGACTAAATGTTGCAAAAGGCCACACAAACATACAATTCATGTGGCCATTGGATGATCAATAGTCACACAAAACACACATTCCTTCACTTTAAACACCATATGGTCACAAATATTCACACTTTTGGCCACTTTATGCTTAATTGTATGTGACTAAATACCCAAAAGTAAAGTGCTTTGTGTGACTAAATGTTGCAAAAGGCCACACAAACATACAATTCATGTGGCCATTGGATGATCAATAGTCACACAAAACACACATTTGTTCACTTTAAACACCATATGGTCACACATATTCACACTTTTGGCCACTTTATGCTTAATTGTATGTGACTAAATACCCAAAAGAAACATGCTTTGTGTGATTAAATGTTGCAAAAGGCCACACAAACATACAATTCATGTGGCCATTGGATGATCAATAGTCACACAAAACACACATTCCATCACTTTAAACACCATATGGTCACAAATATTCACACTTTTGGCCACTTTATGCTTAATTGTATGTGACTAAATACCCAAAAGTAAAGTGCTTTGTGTGACTAAATGTTGCAAAAGGCCACACAAACATACAATTCATGTGGCCATTGGATGATCAATAGTCACACAAAACACACATTCCTTTACTTTAAACACCATATGGTCACACATATTCTCACTTTTGGCCTCTTTATGCTAAATTTTATGTGACTAAATACCCAAAAGTAACATGCTTTGTGTGACTAAATGTTGCAAAAGGCCACACAAACATACAATTCATGTGGCCATTGGATGATCAATAGTCACACAAAACACACATTTGTTCACTTTAAACACCATATGGTCACACATATTCACACTTTTGGCCACTTTATGCTTAATTGTATGTGACTAAATACCCAAAAGAAACATGCTTTGTGTGACTAAATGTTGCAAAAGGCCACACAAACATACAATTCATGTGCCCATTGGATGATCAATAGTCACACAAAACACACATTCCATCACTTTAAACACCATATGGTCACAAATATTCACACTTTTGGCCACTTTATGCTTAATTGTATGTGACTAAATACCCAAAAATAAAGTGCTTTGTGTGACTAAATGTTGCAAAAGGCCACACAAACATACAATTCATGTGGCCATTGGATGATCAATAGTCACACAAAACACACATTCCTTTACTTTAAACACCATATGGTCACACATATTCTCACTTTTGGCCTCTTTATGCTAAATTTTATGTGACTAAATACCCAAAAGTAACATGCTTTGTGTGACTAAATGTTGCAAAAGGCCACACAAACATACAATTCATGTGGCCATTGGATGATCAATAGTCACACAAAACACACATTTGTTCACTTTAAACACCATATGGTCACACATATTCACACTTTTGGCCACTTTATGCTTAATTGTATGTGACTAAATACCCAAAAGAAACATGCTTTGTGTGACTAAATGTTGCAAAAGGCCACACAAACATACAATTCATGTGGCCATTGGATGATCAATAGTCACACAAAACACACATTCCTTCACTTTAAACACCATATGGTCACAAATATTCACACTTTTGGCCACTTTATGCTTAATTGTATGTGACTAAATACCCAAAAGTAAAGTGCTTTGTGTGACTAAATGTTGCAAAAGGCCACACAAACATACAATTCATGTGGCCATTGGATGATCAATAGTCACACAAAACACACATTTGTTCACTTTAAATGTAACACCCCCAATTCATGGATGCATCGGAATTCAAACTGGGTGTTACTTGACGGCACAATAGTCACAATAATAGAAAACGAACTCCAATTGAGTCGTTTTAAGAGATTTATCATTCAAATTGTATAAATATCAGAGGTTACAAAATGAGGTCCCAAATGGTTCCATGTTTACAATGTATAATAAAGGAGTTTTTGAATGATAATAAAATTTATAGCCCTCTTGAGTATCCGTGCCCTTCCGTGCCATCCTTGATCGTCATGAACCTGAAATACATGCTTGAGAGGTCAACACAAAGGTTGAGTGATATTCATAGAGTTTGTTAAATCGATTGAACACAATATGTTGGTAGTGTAAGTTATATACTCACACCAATGTTTGGAAAACAAATATGGGCCACGTTGTTACACGCCCGGAACAGTTATTATCAAATACTAAGCTTATGACACCAAAACGTTAACGGGTACCAATATCAATCGGTGGAGTTATCCCGGTAGGTACTTTGCCATCATACCTAATGTTTCAAATATTAATGCATTTGTTTGAACTTAGTCAATACAAATGGGATTCGTCAATCCCAATAGGCCTATTCACAATATTCGCGCTCACTTGCAAGTAACCCTCGCAAGTGATTAAATGGTTCATAATATGGGATCTCGGTTTGGCAAGGATGGTACTTAGTGATAATAAAACAATCAGGCAAGCATACAATTTAAAAACATTGTGCTCGGTTAAAAATAGCATGTATTCCCCCCAAGGGTTTGTAAAACAATGAAGTAATGTAAAGTGGGGCTATGAACTCACCTTGAGTTGGACGATGTATAATGAGAATGATGGATATGCCGTAAGAACTTCTACGAGCAACCTAGAATAATTGTTGCAACTTAGGTTTGGAATAATGTCTAAGGAAACATAAACATGCCAATATATGTATGTCTTGCACTTAGTCCATGATGTGGTATGATGTATAATGTAAGTCGTTGAAAGAAATGATTCATGAAACATGTATGTTTTGTATATCGTTTACTACCGTTCGGGCCGACATAATTCAGAAGTCATGTTAGTAAGCGTTCGAGGAGCCAGGACACTTTAACTCGTAAATCCACAACTCATCTCGACGGCTTACATAATGAACTCCTCACATGAGGCTCCCTACTATTGTAGTAGTTGATAAAATATATAGATATAAGTTTCGATCCGAAAAGTTACATGTCCGATATTTGAATAAACTTAGGAAAGTTTATTATTACATGAAGATTGTTATTAGGGGTAGTTTCATAAGTCTTGAATGACCATTTTCTCTTGGTAAAATCTCATGGTTTCCTTTCAAGTGAAGTAGATCCAAATTGCTTGTTCAAGTTCTCGTCAACTCTTTGTTTCATGTTTACGCCTATGAAAGTTGGTATGGTCATTTCGTCATGGCCTAGCCATGACCTTTGGTCCTTGTTTCAAGGTCATGAGACACAACCTTGGCTCTATCCATGGTTGTGGTCTTGATTATAGGTCATAGGACCTCTTGTTCCTTTCAAAGTATAACCATAATCTTGTGACTTTCGCCTAAAAATGGGCTGTTTAGAATTTGAAGAATTTTATCACTCGGAAAGTGTTTTTAGGTCTCGAGCTTCTTTGCTCCTGAATGAAAACGTCGTTCCGGACAACTTTCGTGTTTTAACTTTTTGATGAATCAGACCTGAAGTGGGACTTTCAAAACCCAAATTTGATCAGAATGGTATTTGGCAGTTTTGCCGGAAATCTTTGGTAACTTCAAATCGCCATAACTTTTGACTCGTTTACTCGTTTTAGGTGGTTCAAATTGCTATGGTTTCCTTGTTAGGTCCTCTACTGTAATATGTAATGATCCAACATCATATTTTTACCATTTTAATCAGGTCTTACCAAGAAAGTCACTAGTTTACTTGTTTTAGTAACTTGTTGTAACAATCAATAACAATAACTTGTTTTGCTCACTTTTATACATCATGGACATTAATACAAGACATAATATAGCACAAATAATATGTAAATAACATGAACATGATTATTTAACAAGAATCAAGTTAGGGTTTGGCTCACAACTTTTGGCTTTCAAAGATGAAAGGAAGTTAACATGTAAGGATAGGACTTTGATAGACTTGCTTCAACCCACTTCACTTCATGCAATCTTTCTACTCTTGTAATCTTGAAAGAGAGATGATGAAAATTGAGGTGACTTGAGTGGATTCAAACTCAAGAGAAATCACCAAAGTTCTAAAGATTTGAAGTAGTTTTGATGAATCAAAACTAAACTAGGGTTTATGTATGGATATTGCACTTGATTTCTTGGATGGAACTTGAAGTAAATGAGCTAAGGATGAGATGATGGTGTGTTTTTATGTGTGTGGGTCGTTGGAATGGCCAAGGAGGGGAAGGAGAGGCATTTATATGCAAATGAGGAGGTTACATTGTTGACTAGTCAACACTTGGAGGCCAAGTTGAACACATGTTCACATCTTAAGGCTCCTAGCATGAGATTAAGACACACAAGGCTGAATTCCCCCCCCCCCCCCTAGGTTGGTTCCTAAACTTGGGGGACAAGGTGTGGACTTTGCTTGGTATTATCCTAAGTATTAGGAAGAGTTTTGACTCCGGGAAATGACAACCGTAAATGATTAGGCCTCAAAACGTAAAACCGGGTGTCGTAAAATTATGGAACTTTAAAGTATTGTTAGACATGTCCATATGTCCCATAATAAAATATAAAATGAGTGGTAGGTTCCATTTGGGTGGTAAAACCCTGCTAAAAACTGGAAACACGGGTCTAAAACGCGTAATACGTAAAACGTACGAATATTGCGTAAAATTGAGAAAAGTAAAATGTTACTTTTCTAATGTGATAAAAATGATTTAAAATGACTTATAATGTCTAGACTGGGCTCAGTCTAGTGTCGGTTGGTATTAAATGTCTTTTAGACATCAAACCGTAAGCCTAAAAATCACGAAACGACTTAACATCAAGGGATGATTTTTGGTCAATGGAGGAGGGAAAAATATGTTGACTTTTTCTAATAAGTTGAAAACTCAATTCTTTTTAGAAACACGTTTTGTGGTGGAACGGTTAATCGGCCATACGGTTAAGCGTGCTCATGCGAGAGTAGTACAGGCTTGGGTGACCCGCCGGGAAGTCTTTGGTCATGTTTTTCTCAGTCACGATTAATTCTCAAATAAATCATGAGTGTGTCAAACATTTTTCTGATGTGGGGTCACCTGACGGGATCGAATTTCGTTGTGCGTAGAATTTCTGAATGACGTTTTACCCTAAAATGTGTAATTCCCTGTAATTCCTTAATAACTTTCACGAAAATGAGCTTATGAATGTCAAACTTTTAATTTGCCATGGAAATGATTTATCACTTGAGCCCAAGAAATAAAAATCAAATTTCGGGAAAATTTTCGGGAAAAATGAATAGTAAAAGTGAATAGTGAAATTTTCCGGGAATAGTAATTATCCTGAAAATGCGAATTGTTACAGTCTCTACCCCTTACGGGGAACTTCGTCCTGAAGTTCTTTGTGTGTCATATGTTGGAGTGGTGTCGATAAAGATGTGTGGTTACTTATGAGGACCAAAGTCTGGAATTACTAGTGATGTAGTTTGATTTGTCTCAGAATATGGTGTGTCAATAGAGATTGATAACATGGTTGAATATCAGTAGAGATCCATATAATAGTCGAATATCAAAGAAAATTGATATAGCAGTCGATTATTAATAGAAATGGATATAGTAGTTGTACAGAAATTGATATAGTTAAATATCAAAATGGAAATTGATATAGTTGTCAAGTATCAATAGCAATTGATATAACAGTTGAACAACAATAGCAATTTACATAGGAATTCAATAAATGGAAATTGATATAGTAGTGGAATATCAATGGAAATTGGGATAGTAGTTGCAATCATAGCATAGTAGGTAATCTGTTGTTGTACCTAGTGTTTATGTCATGGTTTGAAGCGATGTCGGTGAAAAGATAGGATTTCTTGTGGCGAATATAATGTAGGTATCATGCCATACCCGAGCAATGTAATGTAGGTATCAAGCCATACCCGAGCAATGTAATGTAGGTTGACTTCATACTTATGTTATTTCGGATATAAATAAGCCCACTTGTTTATAATTCTTTATTTACATAGAGAGGCATCCCAAACAATGTAACTAAAGGAATATAAACTTATGGTTCGATGATTTATAATTTCTTTATTTAAATGAAAAGGCATCCCAATCCATTCAAATAAGGACATTATAAATCATCCTACTCAAGAATTCCCGACACAACATTCATACTTAGCCGGTGAGTTACAAGGTAGTGTATTACGAGATGATACTGGTGTTCCAAAAGTACAAGATGAATATTCAAACTTGTAAAGCTGATGAGGGTACTTGTGGTGTAACTAAGGATGATTTGAGCTTTAAAAGTGCATCAAAATCTGTTAATGAGCTTGTGGTTCCAACGGTTGTGAAGATAATGTTATGATATGTTGATGAACAAAAGTGTGTAGTGTATGCTTAACATTAATACTCTTAGGTATCGATGTTGAGTTTGCTTTAAAAATCTTAAGAGATTTTTAAAAGTTTATGACGGAATGGTATCCTAAACAGGATGGTACTTCCACGGGATGAAGAGAAGAATTGATAACTATCCCAAGATAGTCGTTCGGATTATCTCATAAATGAAAATTTTCAAGAATGAATTTAGATCATACAAATAAGGTGTTAAGATCTTGCTGAGTGGTAAGGCACTATCGTGTCTCTAGATTGTTTTAATGTATTATGGTGGTTTATCGTGTTCATGTAGGAAATCAATCTAAACATAACCCTAGTACAACTATTCTCAGTATTTGAAAATTCTAAGTCGAATATAGTTAGTCAGGCTATATTCCACTGTCCCTAGGTTAAATATAGGTGACTAGTCTATATTTAGCCAAGGTTCGATAAAATTTTCAAATACCTAAATTAGGTATACTTGTGATATGTCTGTTGGTTTTGGGAATTGTTCACTAAACAAAGGCGATGTCAAACCTTAAGTTGCAAGTCCCGTCCATACAAGACTTGTAACGTATGTTTTCATATTCCATTGCATAGAAGATAGTAAGGGTAGATACATATGGAAAGGAAGTTTTAAGTAGTTCTAAAATAGAACATACTTGGCCAGGATCACGAACTTTTAATAATGAAGGTTTCATAAGAAAACTTTGATGAATGTAGAGAAAGTTCAGCTTTTGTCGATGATGGATTAGTTTGTCCTTTAGAAATCTCATATTTCTTGTTTTGAAATCGATAGATTGTGACGGGTTTTTGATATCATAAGAAATGATATTAATGATGTGATGGAATAATTCTAGAGACCATTTGCACAAAACACAATGTCTCGGAAGTAGGTTAGACCATTGTGCAATTCACAACGTCTTGGAAGTAGGTTAGGCCATTGTGTGACTCAAAACATTTGAGAAATGATTAAGACCATTGTATCATACAATGTCTTGGAAAATGAATGAGACCATTGTATCTCACAATGTCTTGGAAAATGAATGAGGCCATTGTATCTCACAATGTTTTGAAAAGTGAATGAGACCATTGTATCTCACAATGTCTTGGAAAATGAATGAGACCATTGTATCTCACAATGTCTTGGACATATAATGTTGGAGTAGGAACATGATTGGGAGAGTGTGGCTGTGCCGAAATGCCTTAGAATAGGCATACACAGATATGTTTAGTCCATTGTTTAGATAAATGATTGAAAATAAACCGAGTTTATATATCAATATACTAATATGTTCATGTAGCATAAAATGCCTAGTGTGTATATATCAATATACTTATATGTGTTCATGTAGCATAAAATGCCTAGTGTGTATATATCAATATACTTATATGTGTTCATGTAGCATAAAATGCTTACGGGGAAATGCTCAATTATGTTTAGGGTACATATATCAATATGCAATTATGTTTGTGTAGCATAAAAATGTCTTCGGGGAAATGCTCAAAATGGGTATATATGAATATACTAATATGTTTGTGTAGCATAACATGCTTACTAAGTTCATAATCGTCTGGAGGATGTAAGACACGGAGAGTGGAAGGCTATAAAAATGTTTTTGCTTGTATGTGTGGTTATAGTTTAGGTCTCAATTAGACCCGTTTCTCTATAACCATGGCTCTGATACCAATCTGTAACACCCCCAATTCATGGATGCAGCGGAATTCAAACTGGGTGTTACTTGACGGCACAATAGTCACAATAATAGAAAACTGTCACACCCCCAATTTACCTGACTTGCAGCGGAATGGAATACCTGGGGGTGTCTGTCATAGCACCACAGTTACAGTTACATTGAACGACCTAAAGTGTCGTTTGGAAAATACTGCATTTGATCATTGAAATAATTCAGAGTTTACAAAATGAGGTCCCCAAAATATGTTGCATGTTTATGAAAAACAAGTCGTACTAGATCAAATGTTTACATAAGTGCATGAAATAATGATGAGACGCGTCGACTCCGCGACTCCATGAAGGTCCAGATGCATGTCACATGAGCTACCTTATTAACCTGAAATACATTGCTAAAACGTCAACACGAATGTTGGTGAATTCCATAGGTTTGTAAAATGTACTGATGTACGGCCACCACAAGTAAAAATGCAAGATAAAAATCTCGTGAAAATTGTACAATAGCCTTAAGCTCATGACACCGAAGCTATGACTGATGAAATTCTATGCCCCTCCCGAATGTTCTGCCGAAACATTCAAATGTAAAAGACATGACATGCATCCGCTTACTGTTGGTATCCACTACCACGGATGGAGGCGTCACCCTCGATAGATCTATCCACTCACTCTCGCTTAACGGTAAATTAACGGTTCATGATGTTACAGGGGACTTTTTCACATGGCAAGGTAACTTAAGCTATGTACATGTTTGAATACTTGGGCTCGTACTAAAATGATTGATGCAATGTATTCCCCCCGTGGGATTTGAAAACAATCAAAATGTTGAATTGAAAACGGGGCTATGAAAACTCACCTTAACTGATGAAACTGTGATGAAATGAAATGAACACCAATGAACAAGTTGCTGTCGTAACCCAATATGATGGTACCATGAACATGTACTGAGCTGAAAAACAAGGCGCGCATACTAGCCGCAACCTAATATGAATGATGTACGATCTACTTTAGATCATGAAATGATGTTATGAATGTCCATGCACATGTTTACTATACCACTCTACTCTTTGAAAAACACTTGTTGTTATCAAAAGTATATAATCCAAGAATTTGGAAAATATTGCTATTAGAAAATATAAATAGCTAGTTATAATATATATATACTTATATATATATAACGTAAGTTCTCATGTTGACGTTGAAATACTCGGGTTGTAATCTTTGAAATGACGAAAACATACTCATAATAACTAATACTACGTTAGTTATAAAGCTCGGTACTTGATATTACTTCTAGCTCAAAAATGTACTTCGTAGTTTTTGCGCCAAATTTAATAAAAGCTGTCAATTATAAAAGGGTTTTAGCCGATATTCAAACGAGTATATCTTTGTCGTTACTTGTCCGTTTTACTTGTTCTTTATATCCACGGTTACGTCTTAGTATGTAGTAATATATTTTGGAAAGCTCGGCTCCTCCGGGTTACGTCTAAAGTCTCTTTTTGTCCAATGAAAAACGTCCAACAGCATACATTTTCAGAAAAATACTTTTCGTCAACAATCTTGCAAAAATCATAACTCCTTCGTTATAAACTCTTTTTAATCCGTTCTTTCGCCTACGGATTCGTTTTTGAAAGTATTTTCTAAAAATTTTGCCAAAGTTCCCTTGGTGTTTACTGATTTTCCAGATTTTTACAAAACGGGACAGCATGTCTAAAATAGGTTCCAAATCAAGTTTCCAAGGTTAAAAACTAATTTCTACCATCACCAATCCTCTTGTAATCACCACATGACTAATCTAATCTTACCATACACCTTCTTAGGGTGCCATGGACTCCTAACCAAGTTATTAGAGCAAGGGGATTCATAACTAAAAAGTTAGGGTTTGTATGTTTCTTTTTAGACAAAATAAAGTGTGGTATAGCTACTTGTACATGGTTTTTAGCATGATACTTATGTAATACATGTAAAAATAGGATGATCCATGAAAAAATAAAGATGAAAACTTACTTGATAAAATGAGATGATTATAGGATGATTATGCTTGATGTTCTTGTGTTTTTGTTGCTTGATTCTTGATTAGGCTTGTAAAATGAACAAGTTTAGTGTTTTACTTTATGGAAAATGATCACTTGATCATGGAGATCAATTATGGGTCGTGGGTTTGAAGAGAAGAAAGGAAAAGATGAGATGAAAATTTGATCTTGGCTAAAAGTTGGATTATGATTTGTAAAAATTGGTAAAGTTATGTTTTTATGGTTTATTAGTTAAGTATTGGGAAAATTAATGCTAGAGGTTAAAAGGGTGTTTCATGGGCTGGTTTTCAAAGGGTGAAAAGGAGTAGCCAAAACGGTTTTGATCACTTAGAAAATATAGTGTAGCGTTAAGTGTTATTACGCGTTATTCGTTAAAATCGGGTACCGGGTTTAATAGCAATAAACGTTCACGAAGTTAACCGGGGTGAAATAAAGTTATAATAATGTTAAAAACATATTAAAAATATGTTGGGTACATTTACTGAGTGATCGGGTGATTATTGTTTAGTTTTAACGAAAACCGTCGTTATATTCATACTCGTACGTTATTAATAAAATAAATTTCCAAAATACTGGGTAACTAAATGTTATAACTTTTATGATGTTAAAATGGTTATAAAAATATGTCGGGACCATTGTGGGAATATTTAGATATATTCGTCGTGTATAAACCGTGTGTTAACGTTTATTTAGAAATCATAATACGTAAAACGTTAAATATACTGAATATAGTAATTTGAAAATCCTGAGAGTGGTATAACATGTGAATGACCTACTGATGATATGCAGACTATTCCCAGTCCGTATGAAATGTTATTACTGATAATGCATGAATTCGCACCTGAACCAATACGGTTACGCGAATTTGAATACCCGTAAACTAAATTTACGATGAAATGTGTAATGCACGTGAATGATGAAATCTTTTCCTGCAATGAATAGTGTTCCGTGAATAGTAAATTTCCCAAAAGTTTCTCAGAATATCAAATTGACCTCGAAAACGATGAATAGTAAACTGATGAATAGTGTTTTGATGAATAGTGTTTGATGAATAGTGTTTTTCCAAAGTTCGGGAAATGACCTGAAATGACCTGAAATGGTGAGTTGTGACAGTCTTCCCCCCTAAAAGGAACTTCGTCCCGAAGTTCAGTTTATGTTGGTCTCTGAGAATGTATTGATGAAAAGGTGATGATATTCGAGAATTCCAGCGAACTCTAACGATAGGAATTCGACTCTGATTCAACTGTTTGACCACATGGTCCATGATTTCTGTTGGTTCTCTTACAAGGTCTGAGATTGTCATTTGGGTTGGATCCCTTCCAATGGAATCATGAGTGACTCATCTGAAAGTCATTTCTGGGGATCTGAAAATGTGAAATATGTTCGTGTAATCCTGTTGTTCTTTGACAATGTTCAAGTCTGACGGCCACTACGCCTTCTCTGTCAAAATATAAATGGTCCAGTGTATATTGGTGTAACTTTCCAAGTTTTCTGAACGATAACATGCCTTTCCTAGGCAGAACTTTCTGCATAACTCTGCAGAACCTGAAGTTTTAATGGTTTACGACTTATTGAACTTGTAACTGATTCTTGACTTGTAGAAAATTTCTGGTTATCTCATGAATGCCTACTGAACTAATGAGTTGAGCTTTTTCTGAGTTTGGCCCATCAATAGATGGTCTGCGCTTCTTAATGTTTTAAATGTAGTACTGGTAATATATACCGCTGAATTATGCCAGAATTCAAGTTTGTATGCTAGTTGGTCGATTCTAAAATGAATCTTAAATAGTCCAATATGCTAAAGGTTCAACCTTTCTTGTTATCCAATTTGTATCATGCCAATCCAAGGCAATGCTTTTAACTTAGTTTGTTCTCCTACCTGAATCTGGATGGATTGTTGTTCAGGATATCCAATCCAAATGATGGGTGTTATGTACCAACCTAACTTCTGCCAGTTTCCCGTTGTTGGTGTGATAACCATTGTTGTAGATGAATTTGATTTATGTTAAATGATTTGTCCAACCATTTCTAGGGTCAATCACTCATGCTCTGAGCATACTTTCCTATGTTTGAATTGTTCTGTCGCTTTGACCATCATTCTGAGGGTGATAGGTGATGTTCACATCTAAATGGGTTTCCGAATGAAATCCTGAAATGATTACCTGAAGTCCAAGTTGAATCGGTTTCCTTAACAGGAAAATAACTGAAATGGGTACAATAAACCTTTGTGACTAATTCCATACCGTTCGGTCCTTCGAACTTGGCGTTATCTGAAGGGATAACATATAGGTAAGAATTTGATTCCTTGTGTTTTGTTCCAACTGATGATAAGACATATGTCCTTCTTTGTATAGTGGGTTTGGTCTTCACTACTGAAGTTTGTGATCAATTTGTGATGTTCCTCCTAATTCCTTCATCACATAATCCAAATATTCTCTATTGTCAAGTCACAAATCCTAAATGCATAAGCGATGTTGTATGGAAATTCGTTATGGAAATTTGTCTCGCGATTATGAGTTTTAGTTGAAATCCTTTTCTGAATAAACGAATTTAGAAAATGGAGCAAATGATTTACTGGGTAATATTTTTTCTTGATGATTCAAAATCCAGTAGTTATGAAATAGGAACTGTTTTCAAACATGTTGTGATTAAGACTGCTTACCAAAGTTTGATGTTTATGTATATTTCTCATTGTACAATAGTGTTGTTAAAGTTTGACCAAAAAGGATCGTACTTGTTCAAAATAGGAATTTCAGAAATCATTTTTCCACAAGGTATGTGATTTATGTAAACGCATCAACTTTATTTAAAAGTGAAAACACTGAAAAGGATAAAATGGTAGAATAGGAAATGTTCGCTTAAATGCATAGATGTCTAACACTTAGTTCCTGAAGTTGGATAATGTCTATTGATGGTTATCTGGCATAACTACAAGCATAGGTATTTAGACTAACTTAAGTCCTGAAATTGTTTATCGTTGTAATTGGCAAGACGAAGGTATCACTTGATGTTGTGTCGATGAATGTCTATTCTGTTTTCCCATGTAGATGAGGAGATATGTTCCGGTTTGATCCCTTGCTTGGTATGAAGGTGAGGTTATCTGAAATTTCTAGTGACATAAGGCCTTAGAGGAATCTACATCGATATTCTTGATTCAAACAATTGTCCTTTGTGAAAACTTACTGCAGGAAAGTTTATGTATGGATGAGGCCATGTTTAAATGAAATGCTCTACAGTCTCAATTAGAAGCTTGGTTTATTTCTATTGTGTTGTCCTGCGGACATCTATATTGAGTTCAATCCTGTAGCTCAGTCTAGCTAGTACCCTTAAACGATAGAATTTGACAACTAAGTCAGAGATGGTGATTCGGATAGTCTCGCAGTATCTTAGGATTGTTGTTGAGTTATGAATTCTCTCACTATATACCTCTAGTTCTGGTTACTAGTTCTGTACTCCTTTCGTTGCTTCTATTGTATTGAGGAATCCTGCATGTAATTGATATGGAAAGTCTCTTCTAGGGAAGTCAATGGGAAAATTCAACTTAATGGCTAAGTGAGTGACAGGTAGGGTAAGTATCCAGGGATAGTTCGGCAAAATGGATGTTTATGAATGAGTTCCTTTGTTTACAAAACTTTTGGATGAAGATTGTTATTAACAATCCTTTGAAAAGGTAATTATTTCCTTCATGGCATAATCCTTCCTGAATTTTACATAGGTGATCAGGCTATGTATAATTGAGGACTAATGATGCGATGTTGGATTTTGTCAAAATATCATAACTTTCCTCAAAAGTTTTAGATGGTGTTCAACGCATTGTTATTAAAATGGTATCCTGATGTTTCCTTTCAAGTAACATGAAAATTGCTTCGCGTAATAATAGTAAATACTTGGTGTAATGACAGAAAAATCAATGTATAGGATGGTAATAAAATAGCTTACTTCAGAAAATTTTTCTGTAAAACAGTTTCCCCATATGATAGTAAAATAGCTTGAATGGTGTATTGGATACGTGGGTGAATCTTGTCGAATGGTAATAGTCTACTAATTCGTCAAAAACGAAATCAACCTAGTACCTGATGAGACAATGCTAAAATGTTGCGAAACGATGGTTATGTTTATCACCTAGGTAACAAAGGATAAATACTACATTGGATAGGAAAGTGCTTAATACCACTAGGTCATGTCATTGTACCAACGGTAAGTACAAAAGGAAAGATACAACCCTAAAGGCTCGAACTACGGTTTATATATCGAAGCAAAGCTCCTCCTGCTGAAGCATTGTTGTTATCCTTGATGTTTCTAATATCCTGACGGTTCTCTTTCAACAACTCACGCTATTCCTTGAGCGATTTAGTCTTGATTCCAAGTTCCCGATTTTTCCTTGTTCCTTAGTTCCGGGCAGTCATTCTTGAAATGCCCAAAGTTTCCACATTTGAAGCAATTCCCTGAAATTTTCTGATTTGTGAGTTTCCTACAATTTTCAGTCCTATAACCCTGCTTCTTGCACACTCCACACGTTTTACTGCAATGACCTTGGTGATATTGATTACACAGGTTGTAGTAAGGTAACTTTCCAATATACCTTCTCTTTGTGTGCGGTTCTGCAGCAAAGGCTCTATTCATTTCTTGTCCGTTGGGTGATTGTTGAGCAGCATTGCAACCTAGGTTGTTGTTCCACTTCCTCTTGTTGTCATTGTTGTTTCCTGATGTCTCGGCGTGAACTATGAGTTCCTTTGCCTCGATCGCCATTTTGATAATGTACTTTTCAAGTTTCTTGCTTTCCGGTTCATCCATTGCAGAACCTAGTCGTGTTAATTCATAAAAATGAGTAGTGTACTTGTCAACATCATTTCCTACCATGATAAAGTTTAGTGTTTCCTGTTCCCTTGCTCGTAATTCACTTCCTACACAAAATGTTATACCCATCATCCTTCTTAGTTTCTCCCAAGAGTGTGAGTAGGCAGTATCAACTCCTACCATCTTAATATGTTTGGTCCACCATTCCTGGGCATGATTTTGAAAGGTGCATGTGGCGAACTTAACCTTGTATTCCTTGCGACAGTCGCCACATTAAAATATTGTTTCTATGTCTTCGAACCATTTGAGAAATTTCTTTGTGTTTCTAATTCCACTAAAGGAGGGAGGATATAAGTTTGGTCCAGGGACTTCCTGGTGTCCCTCTGTGTGAAATCAGGTTTGTGGCATCATAAGGTTGGGATAGTCCTGAAGTGGTATCTGAAGTTGTGCATCTATCAAATCTTAGATAATGTAGGTTCTGAACCATTCCTGAAGAATCTGCGGATGTTTCTGTTGAGTCCGTGTTATTGGTATTATCTACTAGATGTCATCTAGTTCATGGCAAGTGGGAATGGAAAAGGGAAATGACAATGATGGTACCAGTGAATGAAATACTACCCTCTTTCGCGCTACCTCGCGCCATCCAAAAGGTAAAACTAAAGTACACACTGTGGGAAGGCCAATAGTGTAATAAGTAACTGATGGTGGTGATAGTACCTGAGTAGTAAATGCCCTACTAGTGATGGAAAGAAAACACACTATCTTCCTTGCAATAAGCATCCTAATAAGTCCATTAAGATTAATTCTGAATACACTACCAAAAGGCATTCTATGTACGGGCTGAATGATAGGAAAACCCTGTTCCTATGGCAAATCAATAGTACTAATGGTGGTGTAAATGCAACTGGTGGTATAATGGTAGTGGAAGATGACAAAGCATCTTCAATGTCGGAATCCGATAATAGGATGTCAGGGTGAGTATCTGAAGACATGTCACTTGTGAACCAGGTCAATAAAATGATGAACATATACGGATATGAGTATAAATAACTCGCACAGGGTATGTATGAAACAACATGTATTATGATTATGCACTTATGATGAAATGATGAGATGCTATGCTGATGTGGTTATAGTCTAGGGTCCAAGATACATCCTAGTTCGCTATAACCTTAGCTCTGATGCCAATCTGTCACACCCCCAATTTACCTGACTTGCAGCGGAATGGAATACCTGGGGGTGTCTGTCATAGCACCACAGTTACAGTTACATTGAATGACCTAAAGTGTCGTTTGGAAAATACTGCATTTGATCATTGAAATAATTCAGAGTTTACAAAATGAGGTCCCCAAAATATGTTGCATGTTTATGAAAAACAAGTCGTACTAGATCAAATGTTTACATAAGTGCATGAAATAATGATGAGACGCGTCGACTCCGCGACTCCATGAAGGTCCAGATGCATGTCACATGAGCTACCTTATTAACCTGAAATACATTGCTAAAACGTCAACACGAATGTTGGTGAATTCCATAGGTTTGTAAAATGTACTGATGTACGGCCACCACAAGTAAAAATGCAAGATAAAAATCTCGTGAAAATTGTACAATAGCCTTAAGCTCATGACACCGAAGCTATGACTGATGAAATTCTATGCCCCTCCCGAATGTTCTGCCGAAACATTCAAATGTAAAAGACATGACATGCATCCGCTTACTGTTGGTATCCACTACCACGGATGGAGGCGTCACCCTCGATAGATCTATCCACTCACTCTCGCTTAACGGTAAATTAACGGTTCATGATGTTACAGGGGACTTTTTCACATGGCAAGGTAACTTAAGCTATGTACATGTTTGAATACTTGGGCTCGTACTAAAATGATTGATGCAATGTATTCCCCCCGTGGGATTTGAAAACAATCAAAATGTTGAATTGAAAACGGGGCTATGAAAACTCACCTTAACTGATGAAACTGTGATGAAATGAAATGAACACCAATGAACAAGTTGCTGTCGTAACCCAATATGATGGTACCATGAACATGTACTGAGCTGAAAAACAAGGCGCGCATACTAGCCGCAACCTAATATGAATGATGTACGATCTACTTTAGATCATGAAATGATGTTATGAATGTCCATGCACATGTTTACTATACCACTCTACTCTTTGAAAAACACTTGTTGTTATCAAAAGTATATAATCCAAGAATTTGGAAAATATTGCTATTAGAAAATATAAATAGCTAGTTATAATATATATATATACTTATATATATATAACGTAAGTTCTCATGTTGACGTTGAAATACTCGGGTTGTAATCTTTGAAATGACGAAAACATACTCATAATAACTAATACTACGTTAGTTATAAAGCTCGGTACTTGATATTACTTCTAGCTCAAAAATGTACTTCGTAGTTTTTGCGCCAAATTTAATAAAAGCTGTCAATTATAAAAGGGTTTTAGCCGATATTCAAACGAGTATATCTTTGTCGTTACTTGTCCGTTTTACTTGTTCTTTATATCCACGGTTACGTCTTAGTATGTAGTAATATATTTTGGAAAGCTCGGCTCCTCCGGGTTACGTCTAAAGTCTCTTTTTGTCCAATGAAAAACGTCCAACAGCATACATTTTCAGAAAAATACTTTTCGTCAACAATCTTGCAAAAATCATAACTCCTTCGTTATAAACTCTTTTTAATCCGTTCTTTCGCCTACGGATTCGTTTTTGAAAGTATTTTCTAAAAATTTTGCCAAAGTTCCCTTGGTGTTTACTGATTTTCCAGATTTTTACAAAACGGGACAGCATGTCTAAAATAGGTTCCAAATCAAGTTTCCAAGGTTAAAAACTAATTTCTACCATCACCAATCCTCTTGTAATCACCACATGACTAATCTAATCTTACCATACACCTTCTTAGGGTGCCATGGACTCCTAACCAAGTTATTAGAGCAAGGGGATTCATAACTAAAAAGTTAGGGTTTGTATGTTTCTTTTTAGACAAAATAAAGTGTGGTATAGCTACTTGTACATGGTTTTTAGCATGATACTTATGTAATACATGTAAAAATAGGATGATCCATGAAAAAATAAAGATGAAAACTTACTTGATAAAATGAGATGATTATAGGATGATTATGCTTGATGTTCTTGTGTTTTTGTTGCTTGATTCTTGATTAGGCTTGTAAAATGAACAAGTTTAGTGTTTTACTTTATGGAAAATGATCACTTGATCATGGAGATCAATTATGGGTCGTGGGTTTGAAGAGAAGAAAGGAAAAGATGAGATGAAAATTTGATCTTGGCTAAAAGTTGGATTATGATTTGTAAAAATTGGTAAAGTTATGTTTTTATGGTTTATTAGTTAAGTATTGGGAAAATTAATGCTAGAGGTTAAAAGGGTGTTTCATGGGCTGGTTTTCAAAGGGTGAAAAGGAGTAGCCAAAACGGTTTTGATCACTTAGAAAATATAGTGTAGCGTTAAGTGTTATTACGCGTTATTCGTTAAAATCGGGTACCGGGTTTAATAGCAATAAACGTTCACGAAGTTAACCGGGGTGAAATAAAGTTATAATAATGTTGAAAACATATTAAAAATATGTTGGGTACATTTACTGAGTGATCGGGTGATTATTGTTTAGTTTTAACGAAAACCGTCGTTATATTCATACTCGTACGTTATTAATAAAATAAATTTCCAAAATACTGGGTAACTAAATGTTATAACTTTTATGATGTTAAAATGGTTATAAAAATATGTCGGGACCATTGTGGGAATATTTAGATATATTCGTCGTGTATAAACCGTGTGTTAACGTTTATTTAGAAATCATAATACGTAAAACGTTAAATATACTGAATATAGTAATTTGAAAATCCTGAGAGTGGTATAACATGTGAATGACCTACTGATGATATGCAGACTATTCCCAGTCCGTATGAAATGTTATTACTGATAATGCATGAATTCGCACCTGAACCAATACGGTTACACGAATTTGAATACCCGTAAACTAAATTTACGATGAAATGTGTAATGCACGTGAATGATGAAATCTTTTCCCGCAATGAATAGTGTTCCGTGAATAGTAAATTTCCCAAAAGTTTCTCAGAATATCAAATTGACCTCGAAAACGATGAATAGTAAACTGATGAATAGTGTTTTGATGAATAGTGTTTGATGAATAGTGTTTTTCCAAAGTTCGGGAAATGACCTGAAATGACCTGAAATGGTGAGTTGTGACAAAAACGAACTCCAATTGAGTCGTTTTAAGAGATTTATCATTCAAATTGTATAAATATCAGAGGTTACAAAATGAGGTCCCAAATGGTTCCATGTTTACAATGTATAATAAAGGAGTTTTTGAATGATAATAAAATTTATAGCCCTCTTGAGTATCCGTGCCCTTCCGTGCCATCCTTGATCGTCATGAACCTGAAATACATGCTTGAGAGGTCAACACAAAGGTTGAGTGATATTCATAGAGTTTGTTAAATCGATTGAACACAATATGTTGGTAGTGTAAGTTATATACTCACACCAATGTTTGGAAAACAAATATGGGCCACGTTGTTACACGCCCGGAAC
The DNA here is from genome assembly GCA_030686995.1 of Artemisia argyi. Lineage (NCBI taxonomy): Eukaryota > Viridiplantae > Streptophyta > Magnoliopsida > Asterales > Asteraceae > Artemisia > Artemisia argyi. Next base: position 70,043,188 of record CM060697.1, read on the forward strand.
AGTTATTATCAAATACTAAGCTTATGACACCAAAACGTTAACGGGTACCAATATCAATCGGTGGAGTTATCCCGGTAGGTACTTTGCCGTCATACCTAATGTTTCAAATATTAATGCATTTGTTTGAACTTATTCAATACAAATGGGATTCGTCAATCCCAATAGGCCTATTCACAATATTCGCGCTCACTTGCAAGTAACCCTCGCAAGTGATTAAATGGTTCATAATATGGGATCTCGGTTTGGCAAGGATGGTACTTAGTGATAATAAAACAATCAGGCAAGCATACAATTTAAAAACATTGTGCTCGGTTAAAAATAGCATGTATTCCCCCCAAGGGTTTGTAAAACAATGAAGTAATGTAAAGTGGGGCTATGAACTCACCTTGAGTTGGACGATGTATAATGAGAATGATGGATATGCCGTAAGAACTTCTACGAGCAACCTAGAATAATTGTTGCAACTTAGGTTTGGAATAATGTCTAAGGAAACATAAACATGCCAATATATGTATGTCTTGCACTTAGTCCATGATGTGGTATGATGTATAATGTAAGTCGTTGAAAGAAATGATTCATGAAACATGTATGTTTTGTATATCGTTTACTACCGTTCGGGCCGACATAATTCAGAAGTCATGTTAGTAAGCGTTCGAGGAGCCAGGACACTTTAACTCGTAAATCCACAACTCATCTCGACGGCTTACATAATGAACTCCTCACATGAGGCTCCCTACTATTGTAGTAGTTGATAAAATATATAGATATAAGTTTCGATCCGAAAAGTTACATGTCCGATATTTGAATAAACTTAGGAAAGTTTATTATTACATGAAGATTGTTATTAGGGGTAGTTTCATAAGTCTTGAATGACCATTTTCTCTTGGTAAAATCTCATGGTTTCCTTTCAAGTGAAGTAGATCCAAATTGCTTGTTCAAGTTCTCGTCAACTCTTTGTTTCATGTTTACGCCTATGAAAGTTGGTATGGTCATTTCGTCATGGCCTAGCCATGACCTTTGGTCCTTGTTTCAAGGTCATGAGACACAACCTTGGCTCTAGCCATGGTTGTGGTCTTGATTATAGGTCATAGGACCTCTTGTTCCTTTCAAAGTATAACCATAATCTTGTGACTTTCGCCTAAAAATGGGCTGTTTAGAATTTGAAGAATTTTATCACTCGGAAAGTGTTTTTAGGTCTCGAGCTTCTGTATTCCTGAATGAAAACGTCGTTCCGGACAACTTTCGTGTTTTAACTTTTTGATGAATCGGACCAGAAGTAGGACTTTCAAAACCCAAATTTGATCAGAATGGTATTTGGCAGTTTTGCCGGAAATCTTTGGTAACTTCAAATCGCCATAACTTTTGACTCGTTTACTCGTTTTAGGTGGTTCAAATTGCTATGGTTTCCTTGTTAGGTCCTCTACTGTAATATGTAATGATCCAACATCATATTTTTACCATTTTAATCAGGTCTTACCAAGAAAGTCACTAGTTTACTTGTTTTAGTAACTTGTTGTAACAATCAATAACAATAACTTGTTTTGCTCACTTTTATACATCATGGACATTAATACAAGACATAATATAGCACAAATAATATGTAAATAACATGAACATGATTATTTAACAAGAATCAAGTTAGGGTTTGGCTCACAACTTTTGGCTTTCAAAGATGAAAGGAAGTTAACATGTAAGGATAGGACTTTGATAGACTTGCTTCAACCCACTTCACTTCATGCAATCTTTCTACTCTTGTAATCTTGAAAGAGAGATGATGAAAATTGAGGTGACTTGAGTGGATTCAAACTCAAGAGAAATCACCAAAGTTCTAAAGATTTGAAGTAGTTTTGATGAATCAAAACTAAACTAGGGTTTATGTATGGATATTGCACTTGATTTCTTGGATGGAACTTGAAGTAAATGAGCTAAGGATGAGATGATGGTGTGTTTTTATGTGTGTGGGTCGTTGGAATGGCCAAGGAGGGGAAGGAGAGGCATTTATATGCAAATGAGGAGGTTACATTGTTGACTAGTCAACACTTGGAGGCCAAGTTGAACACATGTTCACATCTTAAGGCTCCTAGCATGAGATTAAGACACACAAGGCTGAATCCCCCCCCCTAGGTTGGTTCCTAAACTTGGGGGACAAGGTGTGGACTTTGCTTGGTATTATCCTAAGTATTAGGAAGAGTTTTGACTCCGGGAAATGACAACCGTAAATGATTAGGCCTCAAAACGTAAAACCGGGTGTCGTAAAATTATGGAACTTTAAAGTATTGTTAGACATGTCCATATGTCCCATAATAAAATATAAAATGAGTGGTAGGTTCCATTTGGGTGGTAAAACCCTGCTAAAAACTGGAAACACGGGTCTAAAACGCGTAATACGTAAAACGTACGAATATTGCGTAAAATTGAGAAAAGTAAAATGTTACTTTTCTAATGTGATAAAAATGATTTAAAATGACTTATAATGTCTAGACTGGGCTCAGTCTAGTGTCGGTTGGTATTAAATGTCTTTTAGACATCAAACCGTAAGCCTAAAAATCACGAAACGACTTATAACATCAAGGGATGATTTTTGGTCAATGGAGGAGGGAAAAATATGTTGACTTTTTCTAATAAGTTGAAAACTCAATTCTTTTTAGAAACACGTTTTGTGGTGGAACGGTTAATCGGCCATACGGTTAAGCGTGCTCATGCGAGAGTAGTACAGGCTTGGGTGACCCGCCGGGAAGTCTTTGGTCATGTTTTTCTCAGTCACGATTAATTCTCAAATAAATCATGAGTGTGTCAAACATTTTTCTGATGTGGGGTCACCTGACGGGATCGAATTTCGTTGTGCGTAGAATTTCTGAATGACGTTTTACCCTAAAACGTGTAATTCCCTGTAATTCCTTAATAACTTTCACGAAAATGAGCTTATGAATGTCAAACTTTTAATTTGCCATGGAAATGATTTATCACTTGAGCCCAAGAAATAAAAATCAAATTTCGGGAAAATTTTCGGGAAAAATGAATAGTAAAAGTGAATAGTGAAATTTTCTGGGAATAGTAATTATCCTGAAAATGCGAATTGTTACATTAAACACCATATGGTCACACATATTCACACTTTTGGCCACTTTATGCTTAATTGTATGTGACTAAATACCCAAAAGAAACATGCTTTGTGTGATTAAATGTTGCAAAAGGCCACACAAACATACAATTCATGTGGCCATTGGATGATCAATAGTCTCACAAAACACACATTCCATCACTTTAAACACCATATGGTCACAAATATTCACACTTTTGGCCACTTTATGCTTAATTGTATGTGACTAAATACCCAAAAGTAAAGTGCTTTGTGTGACTAAATGTTGCAAAAGGCCACACAAACATACAATTCATGTGGCCATTGGATGATCAATAGTCACACAAAACACACATTCCTTCACTTTAAACACCATATGGTCACACATATTCACACTTTTGGCCACTTTATGCTTAATTGTATGTGACTAAATACCCAAAAGAAACATGCTTTGTGTGACTAAATATTGCAAAAGGCCACACAAACATACAATTCATGTGGCCATTGGATGATCAATAGTGACACAAAACACACATTCCTTCACTTTAAACACCATATGGTCACACATATTCACACTTTTGGCCACTTTATGCTTAATTGTATGTGACTAAATACCCAAAAGAAACATGCTTTGTGTGATTAAATGTTGCAAAAGGCCACACAAACATACAATTCATGTGGCCATTGGATGATCAATAGTCACACAAAACACACATTCCATCACTTTAAACACCATATGGTCACAAATATTCACACTTTTGGCCACTTTATGCTTAATTGTATGTGACTAAATACCCAAAAGTAAAGTGCTTTGTGTGACTAAATGTTGCAAAAGGCCACACAAACATACAATTCATGTGGCCATTGGATGATCAATAGTCACACAAAACACACATTCCTTCACTTTAAACACCATATGGTCACACATATTCACACTTTTGGCCACTTTATGCTTAATTGTATGTGACTAAATACCCAAAAGAAACATGCTTTGTGTGACTAAATGTTGCAAAAGGCCACACAAACATACAATTCATGTGGCCATTGGATGATCAATAGTGACACAAAACACACATTCCTTCACTTTAAACACCATATGGTCACACATAGTCACACTTTTGGCCACTTTATGCTTAATTGTATGTGACTAAATACCCAAAAGTAACATGCTTTGTGTGACTAAATGTTGCAAAACGCCACACAAACATACAATTCATGTGGCCATTGGATGATCAATAGTCACACAAAACACACATTCCTTCACTTTAAACACCATATGGTCACACATATTCACACTTTTGGCCACTTTATGCTTAATTGTATGTGACTAAATACCCAAAAGAAACATGCTTTGTGTGACTAAATGTTGCAAAAGGCCACACAAACATACAATTCATGTGGCCATTGGATGATCAATAGTCACACAAAACACACATTCCTTCACTTTAAACACCATATGGTCACACATAGTCACACTTTTGGCCACTTTATGCTTAATTGTATGTGACTAAATACCCAAAAGTAAAGTGCTTTGTGTGACTAAATGTTGCAAATGGCCACACAAACATACAATTCATGTGGTCATTGAATGATCAATAGTCACACGAAACACACATTCGTTCACTTTAAACACGATATGGTCACACATATTCACACTTTTGGCCACTTTATGCTAAATTTTATGTGACTAAATACCCAAAAGAAACATGCTTTGCGTGACTAAATGTTGCAAAAGGCCACACAAACATACAATTCATGTGGCTTTTGGATGATCAATAGTCACACAAAACACACATTCCTTCACTTTAAACACCATATGGTCACACATAGTCACACTTTTGGCCACTTTATGCTTAATTGTATGTGACTAAATACCCAAAAGAAACATGCTTTGTGTGACTAAATGTTGCAAAAGGCCACACAAACATACAATTCATGTGGCCATTGGATGATCAATAGTCACACAAAACACACATTCCTTCACTTTAAACACCATATGGTCACGAATATTCACACTTTTGGCCACTTTATGCTTAATTGTATGTGACTAAATACCCGAAACTAAAGTGCTTTGTGTGACTAAATGTTGCAAAAGGTCACACAAACATACAACTCGTGTGGCCATTGGATGATCAATAGTCACACAAAACACACATTCCTTCACATTAAACACCATATGGTCACACATATTCACACTTTTGGCCACTTTATGCTTAATTGCATGTGACTAAATACCCAAAAGAAACATGCTTTGTGTGACTAAATGTTGCAAAAGGCCACACAAACATACAATTCATGTGGCCATTGGATGATCAATAGTCACACAAAACACACATTCCTTCACTTTAAACACCATATGGTCACACATATTCACACTATTGGCCACTTTATGCTTAATTGTATGTGACTAAATACCCAAAAGAAACATGCTTTGTGTGACTAAATGTTGCAAAAGGCCACACAAACATACAATTCATGTGGCCATTGGATGATCAATAGTCACACAAAACAATCATTCCTTCACTTTAAACACCATATGGTCACACATAGTCACACTTTTGGCCACTTTATGCTTAATTGTATGTGACTAAATACCCAAAAGTAACATGCTTTGTGTGACTAAATGTTGCAAAAGGCCACACAAACATACAATTCATGTGGCCATTGGATGATCAATAGTCACACAAAACACACATTCCTTTACTTTAAACACCATATGGTCACACATATTCTCACTTTTGGCCTCTTTATGCTAAATTTTATGTGACTAAATACCCAAAAGTAACATGCTTTGTGTGACTAAATGTTGCAAAAGGCCACACAAACATACAATTCATGTGGCCATTGGATGATCAATAGTCACACAAAACACACATTCCTTTACTTTAAACACCATATGGTCACACATATTCTCACTTTTGGCCTCTTTATGCTAAATTTTATGTGACTAAATACCCAAAAGTAACATGCTTTGTGTGACTAAATGTTGCAAAAGGCCACACAAACATACAATTCATGTGGCCATTGGATGATCAATAGTCACACAAAACACACATTTGTTCACTTTAAACACCATATGGTCACACATATTCACACTTTTGGCCACTTTATGCTTAATTGTATGTGACTAAATACCCAAAAGAAACATGCTTTGTGTGACTAAATGTTGCAAAAGGCCACACAAACATACAATTCATGTGGCCATTGGATGATCAATAGTCACACAAAACACACATTCCATCACTTTAAACACCATATGGTCACAAATATTCACACTTTTGGCCACTTTATGCTTAATTGTATGTGACTAAATACCCAAAAGTAAAGTGCTTTGTGTGACTAAATGTTGCAAAAGGCCACACAAACATACAATTCATGTGGCCATTGGATGATCAATAGTCACACAAAACACACATTCCTTCACTTTAAACACCATATGGTCACACATATTCACACTTTTGGCCACTTTATGCTTAATTGTATGTGACTAAATACCCAAAAGAAACATGCTTTGTGTGACTAAATGTTGCAAAAGGCCACACAAACATACAATTCATGTGGCCATTGGATGATCAATAGTCACACAAAACACACATTCCTTCACTTTAAACACCATATGGTCACACATAGTCACACTTTTGGCCACTTTATGCTTAATTGTATGTGACTAAATACCCAAAAGTAAAGTGCTTTGTGTGACTAAATGTTGCAAATGGCCACACAAACATACAATTCATGTGGTCATTGAATGATCAATAGTCACACGAAACACACATTCGTTCACTTTAAACACGATATGGTCACACATATTCACACTTTTGGCCACTTTATGCTAAATTTTATGTGACTAAATACCCAAAAGAAACATGCTTTGCGTGACTAAATGTTGCAAAAGGCCACACAAACATACAATTCATGTGGCTTTTGGATGATCAATAGTCACACAAAACACACATTCCTTCACTTTAAACACCATATGGTCACACATAGTCACACTTTTGGCCACTTTATGCTTAATTGTATGTGACTAAATACCCAAAAGAAACATGCTTTGTGTGACTAAATGTTGCAAAAGGCCACACAAACATACAATTCATGTGGCCATTGGATGATCAATAGTCACACAAAACACACATTCCTTCACTTTAAACACCATATGGTCACGAATATTCACACTTTTGGCCACTTTATGCTTAATTGTATGTGACTAAATACCCGAAAGTAAAGTGCTTTGTGTGACTAAATGTTGCAAACGGTCACACAAACATACAACTCGTGTGGCCATTGGATGATCAATAGTCACACAAAACACACATTCCTTCACATTAAACACCATATGGTCACACATATTCACACTTTTGGCCACTTTATGCTTAATTGCATGTGACTAAATACCCAAAAGAAACATGCTTTGTGTGACTAAATGTTGCAAAAGGCCACACAAACATACAATTCATGTGGCCATTGGATGATCAATAGTCACACAAAACACACATTCCTTCACTTTAAACACCATATGGTCACACATATTCACACTATTGGCCACTTTATGCTTAATTGTATGTGACTAAATACCCAAAAGAAACATGCTTTGTGTGACTAAATGTTGCAAAAGGCCACACAAACATACAATTCATGTGGCCACTGGATGATCAATAGTCACACAAAACAATCATTCCTTCACTTTAAACACCATATGGTCACACATAGTCACACTTTTGGCCACTTTATGCTTAATTGTATGTGACTAAATACCCAAAAGTAACATGCTTTGTGTGACTAAATGTTGCAAAAGGCCACACAAACATACAATTCATGTGGCCATTGGATGATCAATAGTCACACAAAACACACATTCCTTTACTTTAAACACCATATGGTCACACATATTCTCACTTTTGGCCTCTTTATGCTAAATTTTATGTGACTAAATACCCAAAAGTAACATGCTTTGTGTGACTAAATGTTGCAAAAGGCCACACAAACATACAATTCATGTGGCCATTGGATGATCAATAGTCACACAAAACACACATTCCTTTACTTTAAACACCATATGGTCACACATATTCTCACTTTTGGCCTCTTTATGCTAAATTTTATGTGACTAAATACCCAAAAGTAACATGCTTTGTGTGACTAAATGTTGCAAAAGGCCACACAAACATACAATTCATGTGGCCATTGGATGATCAATAGTCACACAAAACACACATTTGTTCACTTTAAACACCATATGGTCACACATATTCACACTTTTGGCCACTTTATGCTTAATTGTATGTGACTAAATACCCAAAAGAAACATGCTTTGTGTGACTAAATGTTGCAAAAGGCCACACAAACATACAATTCATGTGGCCATTGGATGATCAATAGTCACACAAAACACACATTCCATCACTTTAAACACCATATGGTCACAAATATTCACACTTTTGGCCACTTTATGCTTAATTGTATGTGACTAAATACCCAAAAGTAAAGTGCTTTGTGTGACTAAATGTTGCAAAAGGCCACACAAACATACAATTCATGTGGCCATTGGATGATCAATAGTCACACAAAACACACATTCCTTCACTTTAAACACCATATGGTCACACATATTCACACTTTTGGCCACTTTATGCTTAATTGTATGTGACTAAATACCCAAAAGAAACATGCTTTGTGTGACTAAATGTTGCAAAAGGCCACACAAACATACAATTCATGTGGCCATTGGATGATCAATAGTCACACAAAACACACATTCCTTTACTTTAAACACCATATGGTCACACATATTCTCACTTTTGGCCTCTTTATGCTAAATTTTATGTGACTAAATACCCAAAAGTAACATGCTTTGTGTGACTAAATGTTGCAAAAGGTCACACAAACATACAATTCATGTGGCCATTGGATGATCAATAGTCACACAAAACACACATTTGTTCACTTTAAACACCATATGGTCACACATATTCACACTTTTGGCCACTTTATGCTTAATTGCATGTGACTAAATACCCAAAAGAAACATGCTTTGCGTGACTAAATGTTGCAAAAGGCCACACAAACATACAATTCATGTGGCCATTGGATGATCAATAGTCACACAAAACACACATTTGTTCACTTTAAACACCATATGGTCACACATATTCACACTTTTGGCCACTTTATGCTTAATTGTATGTGACTAAATACCCAAAAGAAACATGCTTTGCGTGACTAAATGTTGCAAAAGGCCACACAAACATACAATTCATGTGGCCATTGGATGATCAATAGTCACACAAAACACACATTTGTTCACTTTAAACACCATATGGTCACACATATTCACACTTTTGGCGACTTTATGCTTAATTGTATGTGACTAAATACCCAAAAGAAACATGCTTTGTGTGACTAAAGGTTGCAAATGGCCACACAAACATACAAATCATGTGGCCATTGGATGATCAATAGTCACACAAAACACACATTCCTTCACTTTAAACACGATATGGTCACACATATTCACACTTTTGGCCACTTTATGCTTAATTGTATGTGACTAAATACCCAAAAGAAACATGCTTTGCGTGACTAAATGTTGCAAAAGGCCACACAAACATACAATTCATGTGGCCATTGGATGATCAATAGTCACACAAAACACACATTTGTTCACTTTAAACACCATATGGTCACACATATTCACACTTTTGGCCACTTTATGCTTAATTGTATGTGACTAAATACCCAAAAGTAAAGTGCTTTGTGTGACTAAATGTTGCAAATGGCCACACAAACATACAATTCATGTGGTCATTGGATGATCAATAGTCACACGAAACACACATTCGTTCACTTTAAACACGATATGGTCACACATATTCACACTTTTGGCCACTTTATGCTAAATTTTAAGTGACTAAATACACAATAGAAACATGCTTTGCGTGACTAAATGTTGCAAAAGGCCACACAAACATACAATTCATGTGGCTATTGGATGATCAATAGTCACACAAAACACACATTCCTTCACTTTAAACACCATATGGTCACACATAGTCACACTTTTGGCCACTTTATGCTTAATTGTATGTGACTAAATACCCAAAAGAAACATGCTTTGTGTGACTAAATGTTGCAAAAGGCAACACAAACATACAATTCATGTGGCCATTGGATGATCAATAGTCACACAAAACACACATTCCTTCACATTAAACACCATATGGTCACGAATATTCACACTTTTGGCCACTTTATGCTTAATTGTATGTGACTAAATACCCGAAAGTAAAGTGCTTTGTGTGACTAAATGTTGCAAAAGGCCACACAAACATACAATTCATGTGGCCATTGGATGATCAATAGTCACACAAAACAATCATTCCTTCACTTTAAACACCATATGGTCACACATAGTCACACTTTTGGCCACTTTATGCTTAATTGTATGTGACTAAATACCCAAAAGTAACATGCTTTGTGTGACTAAATGTTGCAAAAGGCCACACAAACATACAATTCATGTGGCCGTTGGATGATCAATAGTCACACAAAACACACATTCCTTTACTTTAAACACCATATGGTCACACATATTCTCACTTTTGGCCTCTTTATGCTAAATTTTATGTGACTAAATACCCAAAAGTAACATGCTTTGTGTGACTAAATGTTGCAAAAGGTCACACAAACATACAATTCATGTGGCCATTGGATGATCAATAGTCACACAAAACACACATTTGTTCACTTTAAACACCATATGGTCACACATATTCTCACTTTTGGCCACTTTATGCTTAATTGTATGTGACTAAATACCCAAAAGAAACATGCTTTGTGTGACTAAATGTTGCAAAAGGCCACACAAACATACAATTCATGTGGCCATTGGATGATCAATAGTCACACAAAACACACATTTGTTCACTTTAAACACCATATGGTCACACATATTCACACTTTTGCCACTTTATGCTTAATTGTATGTGACTAAATACCCAAAAGAAACATGCTTTGTGTGACTAAATGTTGCAAAAGGCCACACAAACATACAATTCATGTGGCCATTGGATGATCAATAGTCACACAAAACACACATTCCTTCACTTTAAACACCATATGGTCACGAATATTCACACTTTTGGCCACTTTATGCTTAATTGTATGTGACTAAATACCCGAAAGTAAAGTGCTTTGTGTGACTAAATGTTGCAAAAGGCCACACAAACATACAATTCATGTGGCCATTGGATGATCAATAGTCACACAAAACAATCATTCCTTCACTTTAAACACCATATGGTCACACATAGTCACACTTTTGGCCACTTTATGCTTAATTGTATGTGACTAAATACCCAAAAGTAACATGCTTTGTGTGACTAAATGTTGCAAAAGGCCACACAAACATACAATTCATGTGGCCATTGGATGATCAATAGTCACACAAAACACACATTCCTTTACTTTAAACACCATATGGTCACACATATTCTCACTTTTGGCCTCTTTATGCTAAATTTTATGTGACTAAATACCCAAAAGTAACATGCTTTGTGTGACTAAATGTTGCAAAAGGTCACACAAACATACAATTCATGTGGCCATTGGATGATCAATAGTCACACAAAACACACATTTGTTCACTTTAAACACCATATGGTCACACATATTCTCACTTTTGGCCACTTTATGCTTAATTGTATGTGACTAAATACCCAAAAGAAACATGCTTTGTGTGACTAAATGTTGCAAAAGGCCACACAAACATACAATTCATGTGGCCATTGGATGATCAATAGTCACACAAAACACACATTTGTTCACTTTAAACACCATATGGTCACACATATTCACACTTTTGCCACTTTATGCTTAATTGTATGTGACTAAATACCCAAAAGAAACATGCTTTGTGTGACTAAATGTTGCAAATGGCCACACAAACATACAATTCATGTGGTCATTGGATGATCAATAGTCACACGAAACACACATTCGTTCACTTTAAACACGATATGGTCACACATATTCACACTTTTGGCCACTTTATGCTTAATTGTATGTGACTAAATACCCAAAAGAAACATGCTTTGCGTGACTAAATGTTGCAAAAGGCCACACAAACATACAATTCATGTGGCTATTGGATGATCAATAGTCACACAAAACACACATTCCTTCACTTTAAACACCATATGGTCACACATAGTCACACTTTTGGCCACTTTATGCTTAATTGTATGTGACTAAATACCCAAAAGAAACATGCTTTGTGTGACTAAATGTTGCAAAAGGCCACACAAACATACAATTCATGTGGCCATTGGATGATCAATAGTCACACAAAACACACATTCCTTCACTTTAAACACCATATGGTCACACATATTCACACTTTTGGCCACTTTATGCTTAATTGTATGTGACTAAATACCCAAAAGAAACATGCTTTGTGTGACTAAATGTTGCAAAAGGCCACACAAACATACAATTCATGTGGCCATTGGATGATCAATAGTGACACAAAACACACATTCCTTCACTTTAAACACCATATGGTCACACATAGTCACACTTTTGGCCACTTTATGCTTAATTGTATGTGACTAAATACCCAAAAGTAACATGCTTTGTGTGACTAAATGTTGCAAAAGGCCACACAAACATACAATTCATGTGGCCATTGGATGATCAATAGTCACACAAAACACACATTCCTTCACTTTAAACACCATATGGTCACACATAGTCACACTTTTGGCCACTTTATGCTTAATTGTATGTGACTAAATACCCAAAAGTAAAGTGCTTTGTGTGACTAAATGTTGCAAATGGCCACACAAACATACAATTCATGTGGTCATTGGATGATCAATAGTCACACGAAACACACATTCGTTCACTTTAAACACGATATGGTCACACATATTCACACTTTTGGCCACTTTATGCTAAATTTTATGTGACTAAATACCCAAAAGAAACATGCTTTGCGTGACTAAATGTTGCAAAAGGCCACAGAAACATACAATTCATGTGGCTATTGGAAGATCAATAGTCACACAAAACACACATTCCTTCACTTTAAACACTATATGGTCACACATAGTCACACTTTTGGCCACTTTATGCTTAATTGTATGTGACTAAATACCCAAAAGAAACATGCTTTGTGTGACTAAATGTTGCAAAAGGCCACACAAACATACAATTCATGTGGCCATTGGATGATCAATAGTCACACAAAACACACATTCCTTCACTTTAAACACCATATGGTCACGAATATTCACACTTTTGGCCACTTTATGCTTAATTGTATGTGACTAAATACCCGAAAGTAAAGTGCTTTGTGTGACTAAATGTTGCAAAAGGCCACACAAACATACAACTCGTGTGGCCATTGGATGATCAATAGTCACACAAAACACACATTCCTTCACATTAAACACCATATGGTCACACATATTCACACTTTTGGCCACTTTATGCTTAATTGCATGTGACTAAATACCCAAAAGAAACATGCTTTGTGTGACTAAATGTTGCAAAAGGCCACACAAACATACAATTCATGTGGCCATTGGATGATCAATAGTCACACAAAACACACATTCCTTCACTTTAAACACCATAAGGTCACACATATTCACACTTTTGGCCACTTTATGCTTAATTGTATGTGACTAAATACCCAAAAGAAACATGCTTTGTGTGACTAAATGTTGCAAAAGGCCACACAAACATACAATTCATGTGGCCATTGGATGATCAATAGTCACACAAAACAATCATTCCTTCACTTTAAACACCATATGGTCACACATAGTCACACTTTTGGCCACTTTATGCTTAATTGTATGTGACTAAATACCCAAAAGTAACATGCTTTGTGTGACTAAATGTTGCAAAAGGCCACACAAACATACAATTCATGTCGCCATTGGATGATCAAAAGTCACACAAAACACACATTCCTTCACTTTAAACACCATATGGTCACGAATATTCACACTTTTGGCCACTTTATGCTTAATTTTATGTGACTAAATACCCGAAAGTAAAGTGCTTTGTGTGACTAAATGTTGCAAAAGGCCACACAAACATACAATTCATGTGGCCATTGGATGATCAATAGTCACTCAAAACAATCATTCCTTCACTTTAAACACCATATGGTCACACATAGTCACACTTTTGGCCACTTTATGCTTAATTGTATGTGACTAAATACCCAAAAGTAACATGCTTTGTGTGACTAAATGTTGCAAAAGGCCATACAAACATACAATTCATGTGGCCATTGGATGATCAATAGTCACACAAAACACACATTCCTTTACTTTAAACACCATATGGTCACACATATTCTCACTTTTGGCCTCTTTATGCTAAATTTTATGTGACTAAATACCCAAAAGTAACATGCTTTGTGTGACTAAATGTTGCAAAAGGTCACACAAACATACAATTCATGTGGCCATTGGATGATCAATAGTCACACAAAACACACATTTGTTCACTTTAAACACCATATGGTCACACATATTCACACTTTTCCCACTTTATGCTTAATTGTATGTGACTAAATACCCAAAAGAAACATGCTTTGTGTGACTAAATGTTGCAAATGGCCACACAAACATACAATTCATGTGGTCATTGGATGATCAATTGTCACACGAAACACACATTCGTTCACTTTAAACACGATATGGTCACACATATTCACACTTTTGGCCACTTTATGCTTAATTGTATGTGACTAAATACCCAAAAGAAACATGCTTTGCGTGACTAAATGTTGCAAAAGGCCACACAAACATACAATTCATGTGGCTATTGGATGATCAATAGTCACACAAAACACACATTCCTTCACTTTAAACACCATATGGTCACACATAGTCACACTTTTGGCCACTTTATGCTTAATTGTATGTGACTAAATACCCAAAAGAAACATGCTTTGTGTGACTAAATGTTGCAAAAGGCCACACAAACATACAATTCATGTGGCCATTGGATGATCAATAGTCACACAAAACACACATTCCTTCACTTTAAACACCATATGGTCACACATATTCACACTTTTGGCCACTTTATGCTTAATTGTATGTGACTAAATACCCAAAAGAAACATGCTTTGTGTGACTAAATGTTGCAAAAGGCCACACAAACATACAATTCATGTGGCCATTGGATGATCAATAGTGACATAAAACACACATTCCTTCACTTTAAACACCATATGGTCACACATAGTCACACTTTTGGCCACTTTATGCTTAATTGTATGTGACTAAATACCCAAAAGTAACATGCTTTGTGTGACTAAATGTTGCAAAAGGCCACACAAACATACAATTCCTGTGGCCATTGGATGATCAATAGTCACACAAAACACACATTCCTTCACTTTAAACACCATATGGTCACACATAGTCACACTTTTGGCCACTTTATGCTTAATTGTATGTGACTAAATACCCAAAAGTAAAGTGCTTTGTGTGACTAAATGTTGCAAATGGCCACACAAACATACAATTCATGTGGTCATTGGATGATCAATAGTCACACGAAACACACATTCGTTCACTTTAAACACGATATGGTCACACATATTCACACTTTTGGCCACTTTATGCTAAATTTTATGTGACTAAATACCCAAAAGAAACATGCTTTGCGTGACTAAATGTTGCAAAAGGCCACAGAAACATACAATTCATGTGGCTATTGGAAGATCAATAGTCACACAAAACACACATTCCTTCACTTTAAACACTATATGGTCACACATAGTCACACTTTTGGCCACTTTATGCTTAATTGTATGTGACTAAATACCCAAAAGAAACATGCTTTGTGTGACTAAATGTTGCAAAAGGCCACACAAACATACAATTCATGTGGCCATTGGATGATCAATAGTCACACAAAACACACATTCCTTCACTTTAAACACCATATGGTCACGAATATTCACACTTTTGGCCACTTTATGCTTAATTGTATGTGACTAAATACCCGAAAGTAAAGTGCTTTGTGTGACTAAATGTTGCAAAAGGCCACACAAACATACAACTCGTGTGGCCATTGGATGATCAATAGTCACACAAAACACACATTCCTTCACATTAAACACCATATGGTCACACATATTCACACTTTTGGCCACTTTATGCTTAATTGCATGTGACTAAATACCCAAAAGAAACATGCTTTGTGTGACTAAATGTTGCAAAAGGCCACACAAACATACAATTCATGTGGCCATTGGATGATCAATAGTCACACAAAACACACATTCCTTCACTTTAAACACCATAAGGTCACACATATTCACACTTTTGGCCACTTTATGCTTAATTGTATGTGACTAAATACCCAAAAGAAACATGCTTTGTGTGACTAAATGTTGCAAAAGGCCACACAAACATACAATTCATGTGGCCATTGGATGATCAATAGTCACACAAAACAATCATTCCTTCACTTTAAACACCATATGGTCACACATAGTCACACTTTTGGCCACTTTATGCTTAATTGTATGTGACTAAATACCCAAAAGTAACATGCTTTGTGTGACTAAATGTTGCAAAAGGCCACACAAACATACAATTCATGTGGCCATTGGATGATCAATAGTCACACAAAACACACATTCCTTCACTTTAAACACCATATGGTCACGAATATTCACACTTTTGGCCACTTTATGCTTAATTTTATGTGACTAAATACCCGAAAGTAAAGTGCTTTGTGTGACTAAATGTTGCAAAAGGCCACACAAACATACAATTCATGTGGCCATTGGATGATCAATAGTCACACAAAACAATCATTCCTTCACTTTAAACACCATATGGTCACACATAGTCACACTTTTGGCCACTTTATGCTTAATTGTATGTGACTAAATACCCAAAAGTAACATGCTTTGTGTGACTAAATGTTGCAAAAGGCCACACAAACATACAATTCATGTGGCCATTGGATGATCAATAGTCACACAAAACACACATTCCTTTACTTTAAACACCATATGGTCACACATATTCTCACTTTTGGCCTCTTTATGCTAAATTTTATGTGACTAAATACCCAAAAGTAACATGCTTTGTGTGACTAAATGTTGCAAAAGGTCACACAAACATACAATTCATGTGGCCATTGGATGATCAATAGTCACACAAAACACACATTTGTTCACTTTAAACACCATATGGTCACACATATTCACACTTTTCCCACTTTATGCTTAATTGTATGTGACTAAATACCCAAAAGAAACATGCTTTGTGTGACTAAATGTTGCAAATGGCCACACAAACATACAATTCATGTGGTCATTGGATGATCAATTGTCACACGAAACACACATTCGTTCACTTTAAACACGATATGGTCACACATATTCACACTTTTGGCCACTTTATGCTTAATTGTATGTGACTAAATACCCAAAAGAAACATGCTTTGCGTGACTAAATGTTGCAAAAGGCCACACAAACATACAATTCATGTGGCTATTGGATGATCAATAGTTACACAAAACACACATTCCTTCACTTTAAACACCATATGGTCACACATAGTCACACTTTTGGCCACTTTATGCTTAATTGTATGTGACTAAATACCCAAAAGAAACATGCTTTGTGTGACTAAATGTTGCAAAAGGCCACACAAACATACAATTCATGTGGCCATTGGATGATCAATAGTCACACAAAACACACATTCCTTCACTTTAAACACCATATGGTCACACATATTCACACTTTTGGCCACTTTATGCTTAATTGTATGTGACTAAATACCCAAAAGAAACATGCTTTGTGTGACTAAATGTTGCAAAAGGCCACACAAACATACAATTCATGTGGCCATTGGATGATCAATAGTGACACAAAACACACATTCCTTCACTTTAAACACCATATGGTCACACATAGTCACACTTTTGGCCACTTTATGCTTAATTGTATGTGACTAAATACCCAAAAGTAACATGCTTTGTGTGACTAAATGTTGCAAAAGGCCACACAAACATACAATTCATGTGGCCATTGGATGATCAATAGTCACACAAAACACACATTCCTTCACTTTAAACACCATATGGTCACACATAGTCACACTTTTGGCCACTTTATGCTTAATTGTATGTGACTAAATACCCAAAAGTAAAGTGCTTTGTGTGACTAAATGTTGCAAATGGCCACACAAACATACAATTCATGTGGTCATTGGATGATCAATAGTCACACGAAACACACATTCGTTCACTTTAAACACGATATGGTCACACATATTCACACTTTTGGCCACTTTATGCTAAATTTTATGTGACTAAATACCCAAAAGAAACATGCTTTGCGTGACTAAATGTTGCAAAAGGCCACACAAACATACAATTCATGTGGCTATTGGAAGATCAATAGTCACACAAAACACACATTCCTTCACTTTAAACACCATATGGTCACACATAGTCACACTTTTGGCCACTTTATGCTTAATTGTATGTGACTAAATACCCAAAAGAAACATGCTTTGTGTGACTAAATGTTGCAAAAGGCCACACAAACATACAATTCATGTCGCCATTGGATGATCAATAGTCACACAAAACACACATTCCTTCACTTTAAACACCATATGGTCACGAATATTCACACTTTTGGCCACTTTATGCTTAATTGTATGTGACTAAATACCCGAAAGTAAAGTGCTTTGTGTGACTAAATGTTGCAAAAGGCCACACAAACATACAACTCGTGTGGCCATTGGATGATCAATAGTCACACAAAACACACATTCCTTCACTTTAAACACCATATGGTCACACATATTCACACTTTTGGCCACTTTATGCTTAATTGTATGTGACTAAATACCCAAAAGAAACATGCTTTGTGTGACTAAATGTTGCAAAAGGCCACACAAACATACAATTCATGTGGCCATTGGATGATCAATAGTCACACAAAACAATCATTCCTTCACTTTAAACACCATATGGTCACACATAGTCACACTTTTGGCCACTTTATGCTTAATTGTATGTGACTAAATACCCAAAAGAAACATGCTTTGTGTGACTAAATGTTGCAAAAGGCCACACAAACATACAATTCATGTGGCCATTGGATGATCAATAGTCACACAAAACAATCATTCCTTCACTTTAAACACCATATGGTCACACATAGTCACACTTTTGGCCACTTTATGCTTAATTGTATGTGACTAAATACCCAAAAGTAACATGCTTTGTGTGACAAAATGTTGCAAAAGGCCACACAAACATACAATTCATGTGGCCATTGGATGATCAATAGTCACACAAAACACACATTCCTTTACTTTAAACACCATATGGTCACACATATTCTCACTTTTGGCCTCTTTATGCTAAATTTTATGTGACTAAATACCCAAAAGAAACATGCTTTGCGTGACTAAATGTTGCAAAAGGCCACACAAACATACAATTCATGTGGCCATTGGATGATCAATAGTCACACAAAACACACATTTGTTCACTTTAAACACCATATGGTCACACATATTCACACTTTTGGCCACTTTATGCTTAATTGTATGTGACTAAATACCCAAAAGAAACATGCTTTGCGTGACTAAATGTTGCAAAAGGCCACACAAACATACAATTCATGTGGCCATTGGATGATCAATAGTCACACAAAACACACATTTGATCACTTTAAACACCATATGGTCACACATATTCACACTTTTGGCGACTTTATGCTTAATTGTATGTGACTAAATACCCAAAAGAAACATGCTTTGTGTTACTAAAGGTTGCAAATGGCCACACAAACATACAATTCATGTGGCCATTGGATGATCAATAGTCACACAAAACACACATTCCTTCACTTTAAACACGATATGGTCACACATATTCACACTTTTGGCCACTTTATGCTTAATTGTATGTGACTAAATACCCAAAAGAAACATGCTTTGCGTGACTAAATGTTGCAAAAGGCCACACAAACATACAATTCATGTGGCCATTGGATGATCAATAGTCACACAAAACACACATTTGTTCACTTTAAACACCATATGGTCACACATATTCACACTATTGGCCACTTTATGCTTAATTGTATGTGACTAAATACCCAAAAGTAAAGTGCTTTGTGTGACTAAATGTTGCAAATGGCCACACAAACATACAATTCATGTGGTCATTGGATGATCAATAGTCACACGAAACACACATTCGTTCACTTTAAACACGATATGGTCACACATATTCACACTTTTGGCCACTTTATGCTAAATTTTAAGTGACTAAATACCCAAAAGAAACATGCTTTGCGTGACTAAATGTTGCAAAAGGCCACACAAACATACAATTCATGTGGCTATTGGATGATCAATAGTCACACAAAACACACATTCCTTCACTTTAAACACCATATGGTCACACATAGTCACACTTTTGGCCACTTTATGCTTAATTGTATGTGACTAAATACCCAAAAGAAACATGCTTTGTGTGACTAAATGTTGCAAAAGGCCACACAAACATACAATTCATGTGGCCATTGGATGATCAATAGTCACACAAAACACACATTCCTTCACTTTAAACACCATATGGTCACGAATATTCACACTTTTGGCCACTTTATGCTTAATTGTATGTGACTAAATACCCGAAAGTAAAGTGCTTTGTGTGACTAAATGTTGCAAAAGGCCACACAAACATACAATTCATGGGGCCATTGGATGATCAATAGTCACACAAAACAATCATTCCTTCACTTTAAACACCATATGGTCACACATAGTCACACTTTTGGCCACTTTATGCTTAATTGTATGTGACTAAATACCCAAAAGTAACATGCTTTGTGTGACTAAATGTTGCAAAAGGCCACACAAACATACAATTCATGTGGCCATTGGATGATCAATAGTCACACAAAACACACATTCCTTTACTTTAAACACCATATGGTCACACATATTCTCACTTTTTGCCTCTTTATGCTAAATTTTATGTGACTAAATACCCAAAAGTAACATGCTTTGTGTGACTAATTGTTGCAAAAGGTCACACAAACATACAATTCATGTGCCATTGGATGATCAATAGTCACACAAAACACACATTTGTTCACTTTAAACACCATATGGTCACACATATTCTCACTTTTGGCCACTTTATGCTTAATTGTATGTCACACCCCCAATTTACCTGACTTGCAGCGGAATGGAATACCTGGGGGTGTCTGTCATAGCACCACAGTTACAGTTACATTGAACGACCTAAAGTGTCGTTTGGAAAATACTGCATTTGATCATTGAAATAATTCAGAGTTTACAAAATGAGGTCCCCAAAAGGTGTTGCAAGTTTATGAAAACAAGTCATACTAGATCAAACGTTTACATAAGTGCATGAAATAATGATGAGACGCGTCGACTCCGCGACTCCATGAAAGTCCAAATGCATGTCACATGAGCTACCTTATTAACCTGAAATACATTGCTAAAACGTCAACACGAATGTTGGTGAATTCCATAGGTTTGTAAAATGTACTGATGTACGGCCACCACAAGTAAAATGCAAGATAAAAATCTCGTGAAAATTGTACAATAGCCTTAAGCTCATGACACCGAAGCTATGACTGATGAAACTCTATGCCCCTCCCGAATGTTCTGCCGAAACATTCAAATGTAAAAGACATGACATGCATCCGCTTACTGTTGGTAATCACTACCACGGATGGAGGCGTCACCCTCGATAGATCTATCCACTCACTCTCGCTTAGTACTTGAAATTAACGGTTCATGATGTTACAGGGGACTTAACACATGGCAAGGTAACTTAAGCTATGTACATGTTTGAATACTTGGGCTCGTACTGAAATAATTGATGCAATGTATTCCCCCCGTGGGATTTGAAAACAATCAAAAATGTTGAATTGAAAACGGGGCTATGAAAACTCACCTTAACTGATGAAACCGTGATGAAATGAAATGAACACCAATGAACAATTTGCTGTCGTAACCCAATATGATGGTACCATGAACATGTACTGAGCTGAAAAACAAGGCGCGCATACTAGCCGCAACCTAATATGAATGATGTACGATCTACTTTAGATCATGAAATGATGTTATGAATGTCCATGCACATGTTTACTATACCACTCTACTCTTTGAAAAACACTTGTTGTTACCAAAAGTATATATTCCAAGACTTAGGAAAATATTGCTATTAGAAAAATAAACTAGTTGTAATATATATACTTATATATATATCGTATGTACCAATGTTTGTGTTGAAATCCTTGGTTTGAAATCCTTGAAATAACGCCTTGTACTAATGAAAATATACTTGTAATCACTAATGCATCATTAGTTATGAAATTGGGTACTTGGTTAATATTTCTAGAAAATCTAGAATTTAGTACGTAGAAGTATTATTACTTCTATTAGTGACAAAACAGTCTCGCAAAACTAGTCGTGAAATAGTGAATATTAAGAGTTAGGAAAGAAGCTCAGTAGTTTTGAGAAGATTTTCACCATATCTAAAATGTCACAGAAGTAAAGTTTGTCCATACAAGTCTCGATCATAAAGATAATTAGCCGTCAAGTGAGGTGTTTGGGCTGTTTTGGCAGATTCTGGGCAGTTTTCGGGAAAGTTTGGGAGTCCATAAGTTGTTCGTTATAAATCCTTTTGACAAACGGCTTGATGTTTTGAAAACTAGGCTGGGTGAACTAACTTTTTGTCAATGATGTAAATTTTCCAGAAATGAGTTTATCAATGAGTGAATTGGCTCTCAACATGATGTCTTACAAAAACTGTTTCTACACTTGGTAATATTTGCTAAAAAGCTGATGGAAATAAATAGAGTTTCGCCGATTTTGAAACGTGTATATCTTGGTCGTTATAAGTCCGTTTTACTTGTTCTTTATATCCACGGTTACGTCTTAACATGTAGTAATATATTTTGGAAAGCTTGACCCCTCCGGGTTACGTCTAAAGTCTCTTTTTGTCCAATGAAAAACGTCCAACAGCATACATTTTCAGAAAAATACTTTTCGTCTACAATCTTGCAAAAATCATAACTCCTTCGTTATAGACTCTTTTTAATCCGTTCTTTCGCCTACGGATTCGTTTTTGAAAGTATTTTCTAAAAATTTTGCCAAAGTTTCCTTGGTGTTTACTGATTTTCCAGATTTTTACAAAACGGGACAGCATGTCTAAAATAGGTTCCAAATCAAGTTTCCAAGGTTAAAAACTAATTTCTACCATCACCAAACCTCTTGTAATCACCACATGGCTAATCTAATCTTACCATACACCTTCTTAGGGTGCCATGGACTCCTAACCAAGTTATTAGAGCAAGGGGATTCATAACTAAAAAGTTAGGGTTTGTATGTTTCTTTTTAGCCAAAATAAAGTGTGGTATAGCTACTTGTACATGGTTTTTAGCATGATACTTATGAAATACATGTAAAAATAGGATGATCCATGAAAAAATAAAGATGAAAACTTACTTGATAAAATGAGATGATTATAGGATGATTATGCTTGATGTTCTTGTGTTTTTGTTGCTTGATTCTTGATTAGGCTTGTAAAATGAACAAGTTTAGTGTTTTAATTTATGGAAAATGATCACTTGAGCTAATTATGGTGGTTTGGTCGTGGGTTTGAGTGAAGAAGAAGAGAAAATGGGTTTTTGATCCAAAAATTAAGTATGTTTATGTTTTAGGTGTTTTTGTAGATATTTATGCAAAGGTTCATAGTATAAGATTTCATATATGCATGAGGTCAAAGGGGGGGGGGGGGGGTTCATGGCTGATTTTTCAAAGGGTTCAAAGGAGAAAACTTAGTTTTTGATTTAATTAGGAAAGTTAGTAGATGATTAGTGGTATGAGTATAGGTTTTAGGTGTTAGTTTGTGTTGTTTGTTAAAATCGGGTAACGGGTTTAATAGCAATAAACGTTCACGAAGTTAACTGGGGTGAAATAAAGTTATAATAATGTTAAAAACATATTAAAAATATGTTGGGTACATTTACTGAGTGATCGGGTGATTAATGTTTAGTTTTCACGAAAACCGTCGTTATATTCATAAGCGTACGTTATAAATAAAATAAATTTCCAAAATACTGGGTAACTGAATGTTATAACTTTTATGATGTTAAAATGGATATAAAAATATGTCGGGACCATTGTGGGAATATTTAGATATATTCGTCGTGTATAAACCGGGTGTTAACGTTTATTTAGAAATCATAATACGTAAAACGTTAAATATACTGAATATATAAATTTGAAAATCCTAAGAGTGGTATAACATGTAAATGACCTACTGATGATATGCAGACTATTCCCAGTCCGTATGAAGTGTTATTACTGATAATGCATGAATTCGCACCTGAACCAATACGGTTACGCGAATTTGAATACCCGTAAACTAAATTTACGATGAAATGTGTAATGCATGTGAATGATGAAATCTTTTCCCGCAATGAATAGTGTTTCGGTGAATAGTAAATTTCCCAAAAGTTTCTCAGAATATCAAATTGACCTCGAAAATGATGAATAGTAAACTGATGAATAGTGTTTTGATGAATAGTGTTTGATGAATAGTGATTTTCCAAAGTTCGGGAAATGACCTGAAATGGTGAGTTGTGACAGTCTTCCCCCCTAAAAGGAACTTCGTCCCGAAGTTCAGTTTATGTTGGTCTCTGAGAATGTATTGGTGAAAAGGTGATGATATTCGAGAATTCCAGCGAACTCTAACGATAGGAATTCGACTCTGTTTCAACTGTTTGACCACACGGTCCATGATTTCTGTTGGTTCTCTTACAAGGTCTGAGATTGTCATTTGGGATGGATCCCTTCCAATGGAATCATGAGTGACTCATCTGAAAGTCATTTCTGGGGATCTGAAAATGTGAAATATGTTCGTGTAATCCTGTTGTTCTCTGACAATGTTCAAGTCTGACGGCCAATATGCCTTCTCTGTCAAAATATAAATGGTCCAGTGTATATTGGTGTAACTTTCCAAGTTTTCTGAACGATAACATGCCTTTCCTAGGCAGAACTTTTTGCATAACTCTGCAGAACTTGAAGTTTTAATGGTTTACGACTTATTGAACTTGTAACTGATTCTTGACTTGTAGAAAATTTCTGGTTATCTCATGAATGCCTACTGAACTAATGAGTTGAGCTTTTTCCAAGTTTGGCCCATCAATCAATGGTTTGCGCTTCTTACTGTTTTAAAAGTGATACTGGTAATATATACTGCTGAATTCTGCCAGAACTCAAGTTTGTATGCTAGTTGGTCGATTCTAAAATGAATCTTAAATAGTCCAATATGCTAAAGGTTCAACCTTTCTTGTTATCCAATTTGTATCGTGCCAATCCAAGGCAATGCTTTTAACTTAGTTTGTTCTCCTACCTGAATCTGGATGGTTTGTTGTTCAGGATATCCAATCCAAATGATGTGTGTTATGTACCAATCTAACTTCTGCCAGTTTCTCGCCGTTGGTGTGATAACTATTGTTGTAGATGAATTTGGTTTATGTTGAGTGATTAGTCCAACCATTTACAGGGTCAATCACTCATGCTCTGAGCATACCTTCCTATGTTTGAATTGTTCTCTCGCTTTGACCATCGTTCTGAGGGTGATAGGTGATGTTCACATCTAAATGGGTTTCTGAAGGAAATCCTGAAATGATTACCTGAAGTCCAAGTTGAATCGGTTTCCTTAACAGGAAATACTGAAATGGGTACAATAAACCTTTGTGACTAATTCCATAACGTTCGGTCCTTCGAACTTGGCGTTATCTGAAGGGATAGCATATAGGTAAGAATTTGATTCCTTGTGTTTTGTTCCAACTGATGATAAGACATATGTTCTTCTTTGTCTATTGGGTTTGGTCTCCACTACTGAAGTTCGCGATTAATTTGTGATGTTCCTCCTAATTCCTTCATCACATAATCCAAATATTCTCTATTGTCCAGTCACAAATCCTAAATGCATAAGCGATGTTGTAGGGAAATTCGTTCTGGAAATTTGTCTCGCGATTATGAGTCTTAGTTGAAATCCTTTTCTGAATAAACGAATTTAGAAAAATGGAGCAAATGATTTACTGAGTAATATTTTCCTTGATGATTCAAAATCCAGTAGTTATGAAATAGGATCTGTTTTCAAACATGTTGTGATTAAAACTGCTTACCAAAGTTTGATGTCTATGTATATTTCTCATTGTACTATAGTGTTGCTAAAGATTGACCAAAAAGGATCGCACTTGTTCAAAATAGGAATTTCAGAAATCATTTTTCCACAAGGTATGTGATTTATGTAAACGCATCAACTTTATTTAAAAG
This sequence comes from Artemisia argyi, assembly GCA_030686995.1. Taxonomy (NCBI): domain Eukaryota; kingdom Viridiplantae; phylum Streptophyta; class Magnoliopsida; order Asterales; family Asteraceae; genus Artemisia; species Artemisia argyi. The sequence continues at coordinate 70,069,676 of CM060697.1, forward strand.
TGAAAACACTGAAAAGGATAAAATGGTAGAATAGGAAATGTTCGCTTAAATGCATAGATGTCTAACACTTAGTTCCTGAGGTTGGATAATGTCTATTGATGGTTATCTGGCATAACTACAAGCATAGGTATTTAGACTAACTTAAGTCCTGAAATAGTTTATCGTTGTAATTGGCAAGACGAATGTATCACTTGATGTTGTGTCGATGAATGTCTATTCTGTTTTCCCATGTAGATGAGGAGATATGTTCTGGTTTGATCCCTTGCTTAGTATGAAGGTGAAGTTATCTGAAATTTCTAGACATAATGCCTTAGAGGAAATTACCTCGATATTCTTGATTCAAACAATTGTCCTTTGTGAAAAGTTACTGCAGGAAAGTTTATGTATGGATGAGGCCATGTTTAAATGAAATGCTCTACAGTCTCAATTAGAAGCTGGGTTTATTTCTATTGTGTTGTCCTGCGGTCATTTATTGATTTCAATCCTGTAGCTCAGTATAGCTAGTACCCTTGAATAATAACATTGGACAACTAAGTCAGAGATGGTGATTAGGATGGTCTCGCAGTATCTGAGGATTGTTGTTGAGTTATGAATTCTCTCTCTCTATACTTCTAGTTCTGGTTAGTAGTTCTGTAATCCTTGCATTGCTTTTATTGTATAAAGGAATCCTGCATGTAATTGATATGGAAAGTCTCTTCTAGGAAAGTCAATGGGAAAATCCAACTTAATGTCTGAATGAGGGACTGGTGGGGTAAGTATCCAGGGATAGTTCGGCAAAAGGGATGTTTATGAAAGAGTTCCTTTGTTTACAAAACTTTTGGATGAAGATTGTTATCAACAATCCTTTGAAAAGGTAATTATTTCCTTCATGGCATAATCCTTCCTGAATTTTACATAGGTGATCAGGCTATGTATAATTTAGGACTAATGATACGATGTTGGATTTTGTCAAAATATCATAACTTTTCTCAAAAGTTTTAGACGGTGTTCAACGCATTGTTATAAAAATGGTATCCTGATGTTTTCTTTCAAGTAACATGAAAATTGCTTCGCGTAATAATAGTAAATACTTGGTGTAATGACAGAAAAATCAATGTATAGGATGGTAATAAAATAGCTTACTTCAGAAAATTTTTCTGTAAAACAGTTTCCCCATATGATAGTAAAATAGCTTGAATGGTGCATTGGATACGTGGGTGAATCTTGTCAAATGGTAATAGTCTACTAATTCGTCAAATACAAAATCAACCTAATTTCTGATGAGACAATGCTAAAATGTTGCGAAACGATTGAAGTCTGAGCAAATGGGAATGGAAAAGGAAATGACAATGATGGTACTAGTGAATGGAATACTACCCTCTTTCGCACTACCTCGCGACATCCAAAAGGTAAAACTAAAGTACACACTGTGGGAAGGCCAATAGTGTAATAAGTAACTGATGGTGGTAATAGTACCTGAGTAGTATGTGCCCTACTAGTGATGGAAAAAAAAACACACTATCTTCCTTGCAATAAGCATCCTAATAAGTCCATTAAGATTAATTCTGAATACACTACCAAAAGGCATTCTATGTACGGGCTGAATGATAGGAAAACTCTGTTCCTATGGCAAATCAATAGTACTAATGGTGGTGTAAATGCAACTGGTGGTATAATGGTAGTGGAAGATGACAAGGCATCTTCAATGTCGGAATCCGATAAAAGGATGTCAGGGTGAGTATCTGAAGACATGTCACTTGTGAACCAGGTCAATAAAATGATATACATATACGGATATGAGTATAAATAACTCGCACAGGGTATGTATGAAACAACATGTATCATGATTATGCACTTATGATGAAATGATGAGATGCTATGATGATGCGGTTATAGTCTAGGGTCCAAGATACATCCTAGTTCGCTATAACCTTAGCTCTGATGCCAATCTGTCACACCCCCAATTTACCTGACTTGCAGCGGAATGGAATACCTGGGGGTGTCTGTCATAGCACCACAGTTACAGTTACATTGAACGACCTAAAGTGTCGTTTGGAAAATACTGCATTTGATCATTGAAATAATTCAGAGTTTACAAAATGAGGTCCCCAAAAGGTGTTGCAAGTTTATGAAAACAAGTCATACTAGATCAAACGTTTACATAAGTGCATGAAATAATGATGAGACGCGTCGACTCCGCGACTCCATGAAAGTCCAAATGCATGTCACATGAGCTACCTTATTAACCTGAAATACATTGCTAAAACGTCAACACGAATGTTGGTGAATTCCATAGGTTTGTAAAATGTACTGATGTACGGCCACCACAAGTAAAATGCAAGATAAAAATCTCGTGAAAATTGTACAATAGCCTTAAGCTCATGACACCGAAGCTATGACTGATGAAACTCTATGCCCCTCCCGAATGTTCTGCCGAAACATTCAAATGTAAAAGACATGACATGCATCCGCTTACTGTTGGTAATCACTACCACGGATGGAGGCGTCACCCTCGATAGATCTATCCACTCACTCTCGCTTAGTACTTGAAATTAACGGTTCATGATGTTACAGGGGACTTAACACATGGCAAGGTAACTTAAGCTATGTACATGTTTGAATACTTGGGCTCGTACTGAAATAATTGATGCAATGTATTCCCCCCGTGGGATTTGAAAACAATCAAAAATATTGAATTGAAAACGGGGCTATGAAAACTCACCTTAACTGATGAAACCGTGATGAAATGAAATGAACACCAATGAACAATTTGCTGTCGTAACCCAATATGATGGTACCATGAACATGTACTGAGCTGAAAAACAAGGCGCGCATACTAGCCGCAACCTAATATGAATGATGTACGATCTACTTTAGATCATGAAATGATGTTATGAATGTCCATGCACATGTTTACTATACCACTCTACTCTTTGAAAAACACTTGTTGTTACCAAAAGTATATATTCCAAGACTTAGGAAAATATTGCTATTAGAAAAATAAACTAGTTGTAATATATATACTTATATATATATCGTATGTACCAATGTTTGTGTTGAAATCCTTGGTTTGAAATCCTTGAAATAACGCCTTGTACTAATGAAAATATACTTGTAATCACTAATGCATCATTAGTTATGAAATTGGGTACTTGGTTAATATTTCTAGAAAATCTAGAATTTAGTACGTAGAAGTATTATTACTTCTATTAGTGACAAAACAGTCTCGCAAAACTAGTCGTGAAATAGTGAATATTAAGAGTTAGGAAAGAAGCTCAGTAGTTTTGAGAAGATTTTCACCATATCTAAAATGTCACAGAAGTAAAGTTTGTCCATACAAGTCTCGATCATAAAGATAATTAGCCGTCAAGTGAGGTGTTTGGGCTGTTTTGGCAGATTCTGGGCAGTTTTCGGGAAAGTTTGGGAGTCCATAAGTTGTTCGTTATAAATCCTTTTGACAAACGGCTTGATGTTTTGAAAACTAGGCTGGGTGAACTAACTTTTTGTCAATGATGTAAATTTTCCAGAAATGAGTTTATCAATGAGTGAATTGGCTCTCAACATGATGTCTTACAAAAACTGTTTCTACACTTGGTAATATTTGCTAAAAAGCTGATGGAAATAAATAGAGTTTCGCCGATTTTGAAACGTGTATATCTTGGTCGTTATAAGTCCGTTTTACTTGTTCTTTATATCCACGGTTACGTCTTAACATGTAGTAATATATTTTGGAAAGCTTGACCCCTCCGGGTTACGTCTAAAGTCTCTTTTTGTCCAATGAAAAACGTCCAACAGCATACATTTTCAGAAAAATACTTTTCGTCTACAATCTTGCAAAAATCATAACTCCTTCGTTATAGACTCTTTTTAATCCGTTCTTTCGCCTACGGATTCGTTTTTGAAAGTATTTTCTAAAAATTTTGCCAAAGTTTCCTTGGTGTTTACTGATTTTCCAGATTTTTACAAAACGGGACAGCATGTCTAAAATAGGTTCCAAATCAAGTTTCCAAGGTTAAAAACTAATTTCTACCATCACCAAACCTCTTGTAATCACCACATGGCTAATCTAATCTTACCATACACCTTCTTAGGGTGCCATGGACTCCTAACCAAGTTATTAGAGCAAGGGGATTCATAACTAAAAAGTTAGGGTTTGTATGTTTCTTTTTAGCCAAAATAAAGTGTGGTATAGCTACTTGTACATGGTTTTTAGCATGATACTTATGAAATACATGTAAAAATAGGATGATCCATGAAAAAATAAAGATGAAAACTTACTTGATAAAATGAGATGATTATAGGATGATTATGCTTGATGTTCTTGTGTTTTTGTTGCTTGATTCTTGATTAGGCTTGTAAAATGAACAAGTTTAGTGTTTTAATTTATGGAAAATGATCACTTGAGCTAATTATGGTGGTTTGGTCGTGGGTTTGAGTGAAGAAGAAGAGAAAATGGGTTTTTGATCCAAAAATTAAGTATGTTTATGTTTTAGGTGTTTTTGTAGATATTTATGCAAAGGTTCATAGTATAAGATTTCATATATGCATGAGGTCAAAGGGGGGGGGGTTCATGGCTGATTTTTCAAAGGGTTCAAAGGAGAAAACTTAGTTTTTGATTTAATTAGGAAAGTTAGTAGATGATTAGTGGTATGAGTATAGGTTTTAGGTGTTAGTTTGTGTTGTTTGTTAAAATCGGGTAACGGGTTTAATAGCAATAAACGTTCACGAAGTTAACTGGGGTGAAATAAAGTTATAATAATGTTAAAAACATATTAAAAATATGTTGGGTACATTTACTGAGTGATCGGGTGATTAATGTTTAGTTTTCACGAAAACCGTCGTTATATTCATAAGCGTACGTTATAAATAAAATAAATTTCCAAAATACTGGGTAACTGAATGTTATAACTTTTATGATGTTAAAATGGATATAAAAATATGTCGGGACCATTGTGGGAATATTTAGATATATTCGTCGTGTATAAACCGGGTGTTAACGTTTATTTAGAAATCATAATACGTAAAACGTTAAATATACTGAATATATAAATTTGAAAATCCTAAGAGTGGTATAACATGTAAATGACCTACTGATGATATGCAGACTATTCCCAGTCCGTATGAAGTGTTATTACTGATAATGCATGAATTCGCACCTGAACCAATACGGTTACGCGAATTTGAATACCCGTAAACTAAATTTACGATGAAATGTGTAATGCATGTGAATGATGAAATCTTTTCCCGCAATGAATAGTGTTTCGGTGAATAGTAAATTTCCCAAAAGTTTCTCAGAATATCAAATTGACCTCGAAAATGATGAATAGTAAACTGATGAATAGTGTTTTGATGAATAGTGTTTGATGAATAGTGATTTTCCAAAGTTCGGGAAATGACCTGAAATGGTGAGTTGTGACATTGTATGTGACTAAATACCCAAAAGAAACACGCTTTGTGTGACTAAATGTTGCAAAAGGCCACACAAACATACAATTCATGTGGCCATTGGATGATCAATAGTCACACAAAACACACATTTGTTCACTTTAAACACCATATGGTCACACATATTCACACTTTTGGCCACTTTATGCTTAATTGTATGTGACTAAATACCCAAAAGAAACATGCTTTGTGTGACTAAATGTTGCAAAAGGCCACACAAACATACAATTCATGTGGCCATTGGATGATCAATAGTCACACAAAACACACATTCCTTCACTTTAAACACCATATGGTCACACATAGTCACACTTTTGGCCACTTTATGCTTAATTGTATGTGACTAAATACCCAAAAGTAAAGTGCTTTGTGTGACTAAATGTTGCAAATGGCCACACAAACATACAATTCATGTGGTCATTGGATGATCAATAGTCACACGAAACACACATTCGTTCACTTTAAACACGATATGGTCACACATATTCACACTTTTGGCCACTTTATGCTAAATTTTATGTGACTAAATACCCAAAAGAAACATGCTTTGCGTGACTAAATGTTGCAAAAGGCCACACAAACATACAATTCATGTGGCTATTGGATGATCAATAGTCACACAAAACACACAGTCCTTCACTTTAAACACCATATGGTCACACATAGTCACACTTTTGGCCACTTTATGCTTAATTGTATGTGACTAAATACCCAAAAGAAACATGCTTTGTGTGACTAAATGTTGCAAAAGGCCACACAAACATACAATTCATGTGGCCATTGGATGATCAATAGTCACACAAAACACACATTCCTTCACTTTAAACACCATATGGTCACGAATATTCACACTTTTGGCCACTTTATGCTTAATTGTATGTGACTAAATACCCGAAAGTAAAGTGCTTTGTGTGACTAAATGTTGCAAAAGGCCACACAAACATACAACTCGTGTGGCCATTGGATGATCAATAGTCACACAAAACACACATTCCTTCACTTTAAACACCATATGGTCACACATATTCACACTTTTGGCCACTTTATGCTTAATTGTATGTGACTAAATACCCAAAAGAAACATGCTTTGTGTGACTAAATGTTGCAAAAGGCCACACAAACATACAATTCATGTGGCCATTGGATGATCAATAGTCACACAAAACACACATTCCTTCACTTTAAACACCATATGGTCACACATAGTCACACTTTTGGCCACTTTATGCTTAATTGTATGTGACTAAATACCCAAAAGTAACATGCTTTGTGTGACTAAATGTTGCAAAAGGCCACACAAACATACAATTCATGTGGCCATTGGATGATCAATAGTCACACAAAACACACATTTGTTCACTTTAAACACCGTATGGTCACACATATTCACACTTTTGGCCACTTTATGCTTAATTGTAAGTGACAAAATACCCAAAAGAAACATGCTTTGTGTGACTAAATGTTGCAAAAGGCCACACAAACATACAATTCATGTGGCCATTGGATGGTCAATAGTCACACAAAACACACATTCCTTCACTTTAAACACCATATGGTCACACATATTCACACTTTTGGCCACTTTATGCTTAATTGTATGTGACTAAATACCCAAAAGAAACATGCTTTGTGTGACTAAATGTTGCAAAAGGCCACACAAACATACAATTCATGTGGCCATTGGATGATCAATAGTCACACAAAACACACATTCCTTTACTTTAAACACCATATGGTCACACATATTCTCACTTTTGGCCTCTTTATGCTAAATTTTATGTGACTAAATACCTAAAAGTAACATGCTTTGTGTGACTAATTGTTGCAAAAGGTCACACAAACATACAATTCATGTGGCCATTGGATGATCAATAGTCACACAAAACACACATTTGTTCACTTTAAACACCATATGGTCACACATATTCTCACTTTTGGCCACTTTATGCTTAATTGTATGTAACTAAATACCCAAAAGAAACATGCTTTGTGTGACTAAATGTTGCAAAAGGCCACACAAACATACAATTCATGTGGCCATTGGATGATCAATAGTCACACAAAACACACATTTGTTCACTTTAAACACCATATGGTCACACATATTCACACTTTTGGCCACTTTATGCTTAATTGTATGTGACTAAATACCCAAAAGAAACATGCTTTGTGTGACTAAATGTTGCAAAAGGCCACACAAACATACAATTCATGTAGCCATTGGATGATCAATAGTCACACAAAACACACATTCCTTCACTTTAAACACCATATGGTCACACATAGTCACACTTTTGGCCACTTTATGCTTAATTGTATGTGACTAAATACCCAAAAGTAAAGTGCTTTGTGTGACTAAATGTTGCAAATGGCCACACAAACATACAATTCATGTGGTCATTGGATGATCAATAGTCACACGAAACACACATTCGTTCACTTTAAACACGATATGGTCACACATATTCACACTTTTGGCCACTTTATGCTAAATTTTATGTGACTAAATACCCAAAAGAAACATGCTTTGCGTGACTAAATGTTGCAAAAGGCCACACAAACATACTATTCATGTGGCTATTGGATGATCAATAGTCACACAAAACACACAGTCCTTCACTTTAAACACCATATGGTCACACATAGTCACACTTTTGGCCACTTTATGCTTAATTGTATGTGACTAAATACCCAAAAGAAACATGCTTTGTGTGACTAAATGTTGCAAAAGGCCACACAAACATACAATTCATGTGGCCATTGGATGATCAATAGTCACACAAAACACACATTCCTTCACTTTAAACACCATATGGTCACGAATATTCACACTTTTGGCCACTTTATGCTTAATTGTATGTGACTAAATACCCGAAAGTAAAGTGCTTTGTGTGACTAAATGTTGCAAAAGGCCACACAAACATACAACTCGTGTGGCCATTGGATGATCAATAGTCACACAAAACACACATTCCTTCACTTTAAACACCATATGGTCACATATATTCACACTTTTGGCCACTTTATGCTTAATTGTATGTGACTAAATACCCAAAAGAAACATGCTTTGTGTGACTAAATGTTGCAAAAGGCCACACAAACATACAATTCATGTGGCCATTGGATGATCAATAGTCACACAAAACACACATTCCTTCACTTTAAACACCATATGGTCACACATAGTCACACTTTTGGCCACTTTATGCTTAATTGTATGTGACTAAATACCCAAAAGTAACATGCTTTGTGTGACTAAATGTTGCAAAAGGCCACACAAACATACAATTCATGTGGCCATTGGATGATCAATAGTCACACAAAACACACATTTGTTCACTTTAAACACCGTATGGTCACACATATTCACACTTTTGGCCACTTTATGCTTAATTGTAAGTGACAAAATACCCAAAAGAAACATGCTTTGTGTGACTAAATGTTGCAAAAGGCCACACAAACATACAACTCATGTGGCCATTGGATGATCAATAGTCACACAAAACACACATTCCTTCACTTTAAACACCATATGGTCACACATATTCACACTTTTGGCCACTTTATGCTTAATTGTATGTGACTAAATACCCAAAAGAAACATGCTTTGTGTGACTAAATGTTGCAAATGGCCACACAAACATACAATTCATGTGGCCATTGGATGATCAATAGTGACACAAAACACACATTCCTTCACTTTAAACACCATATGGTCACACATAGTCACACTTTTGGCCACTTTATGCTTAATTGTATGTGACTAAATACCCAAAAGTAACATGCTTTGTGTGACTAAATGTTGCAAAAGGCCGCACAAACATACAATTCATGTGGCCATTGGATGATCAATAGTCACACAAAACACACATTTGTTCACTTTAAACACCATATGGTCACACATATTCACACTTTTGGCCACTTTATGCTTAATTGTATGTGACTAAATACCCAAAAGAAACATGCTTTGTATGACTAAATGTTGCAAAAGGCCACACAAACATACAATTCATGTGGCTATTGGATGATCAATAGTCACACAAAACACACATTCCTTCACTTTAAACACCATATGGTCACACATAGTCACACTTTTGGCCACTTTATGCTTAATTGTATGTGACTAAATACCCAAAAGAAACATGCTTTGTGTGACTAAATGTTGCAAAAGGCCACACAAACATACAATTCATGTGGCCATTGGATGATCAATAGTCACACAAAACACACATTCCTTCACTTTAAACACCATATGGTCACGAATATTTACACTTTTGGCCACTTTATGCTTAATTGTATGTGACTAAATACCCAAAAGTAAAGTGCTTTGTGTGACTAAATGTTGCAAAAGGCCACACAAACATACAACTCGTGTGACCATTGGATGATCAATAGTCACACAAAACACACATTCCTTCACTTTAAACATCATATGGTCACACATATTCACACTTTTGGCCACTTTATGCTTAATTGTATGTGACTAAATACCCAAAAGTAACATGCTTTGTGTGACTAAATGTTGCAAAAGGCCACACAAACATACAATTCATGTGGCCATTGGATGATCAATAGTCACACAAAACACACATTTGTTCACTTTAAACACCGTATGGTCACACATATTCACACTTTTGGCCACTTTATGCTTAATTGTAAGTGACAAAATACCCAAAAGAAACATGCTTTGTGTGACTAAATGTTGCAAAAGGCCACACAAACATACAATTCATGTGGCCATTGGATGATCAATAGTCACACAAAACACACATTCCTTCACTTTAAACACCATATGGTCACACATATTCACACTTTTGGCCACTTTATGCTTAATTGTATGTGACTAAATACCCAAAAGAAACATGCTTTGTGTGACTAAATGTTGCAAAAGGCCACACAAACATACAATTCATGTGGCCATTGGATGATCAATAGTGACACAAAACACACATTCCTTCACTTTAAACACCATATGGTCACACATAGTCACACTTTTGGCCACTTTATGCTTAATTGTATGTGACTAAATACCCAAAAGTAACATGCTTTGTGTGACTAAATGTTGCAAAAGGCCGCACAAACATACAATTCATGTGGCCATTGGATGATCAATAGTCACACAAAACACACATTTGTTCACTTTAAACACCATATGGTCACACATATTCAAACTTTTGGCCACTTTATGCTTAATTGTATGTGACTAAATACCCAAAAGAAACATGCTTTGTGTGACTAAATGTTGCAAAAGGCCACACAAACATACAATTCATGTGGCTATTGGATGATCAATAGTCACACAAAACACACATTCCTTCACTTTAAACACCATATGGTCACACATAGTCACACTTTTGGCCACTTTATGCTTAATTGTATGTGACTAAATACCCAAAAGAAACATGCTTTGTGTGACTAAATGTTGCAAAAGGCCACACAAACATACAATTCATGTGGCCATTGGATGATCAATAGTCACACAAAACACACATTCCTTCACTTTAAACACCATATGGTCACGAATATTTACACTTTTGGCCACTTTATGCTTAATTGTATGTGACTAAATACCCAAAAGTAAAGTGCTTTGTGTGACTAAATGTTGCAAAAGGCCACACAAACATACAACTCGTGTGACCATTGGATGATCAATAGTCACACAAAACACACATTCCTTCACTTTAAACATCATATGGTCACACATATTCACACTTTTGGCCACTTTATGCTTAATTGTATGTGACTAAATACCCAAAAGTAACATGCTTTGTGTGACTAAATGTTGCAAAAGGCCACACAAACATACAATTCATGTGGCCATTGGATGATCAATAGTCACACAAAACACACATTTGTTCACTTTAAACACCGTGTGGTCACGCATATTCACACTTTTGGCCACATTATGCTTAATTGTAAGTGACTAAATACCCAAAAGAAACATGCTTTGTGTGACTAAATGTCGCAAAAGGCCACACAAACATACAATTCATGTGGCCATTGGATGATCAATAGTCACACAAAACACACATTCCTTCACTTTAAACACCATATGGTCACACATAGTCACACTTTTGGCCACTTTATGCTTAATTGTATGTGACTTAATACCCAAAAGAAACATGCTTTGCGTGACTAAATGTTGCAAAAGGCCACACAAACATACTATTCATGTGGCTATTGGATGATCAATAGTCACACAAAACACACAGTCCTTCACTTTAAACACCATATGGTCACACATAGTCACACTTTTGGCCACTTTATGCTTAATTGTATGTGACTAAATACCCAAAAGAAACATGCTTTGTGTGACTAAATGTTGCAAAAGGCCACACAAACATACAATTCATGTGGCCATTGGATGATCAATAGTCACACAAAACACACATTCCTTCACTTTAAACACCATATGGTCACGAATATTCACACTTTTGGCCACTTTATGCTTAATTGTATGTGACAAAATACCCGAAAGTAAAGTGCTTTGTGTGACTAAATGTTGCAAAAGGCCACACAAACATACAACTCGTGTGGCCATTGGATGATCAATAGTCACACAAAACACACATTCCTTCACTTTAAACACCATATGGTCACACATATTCACACTTTTGGCCACTTTATGCTTAATTGTATGTGACTAAATACCCAAAAGAAACATGCTTTGTGTGACTAAATGTTGCAAAAGGCCACACAAACATACAATTCATGTGGCCATTGGATGATCAATAGTCACACAAAACACACATTCCTTCACTTTAAACACCATATGGTCACACATAGTCACACTTTTGGCCACTTTATGCTTAATTGTATGTGACTAAATACCCAAAAGTAACATGCTTTGTGTGACTAAATGTTGCAAAAGGCCACACAAACATACAATTCATGTGGCCATTGGATGATCAATAGTCACACAAAACACACATTTGTTCACTTTAAACACCGTATGGTCACACATATTCACACTTTTGGCCACTTTATGCTTAATTGTAAGTGACAAAATACCCAAAAGAAACATGCTTTGTGTGACTAAATGTTGCAAAAGGCCACACAAACATACAATTCATGTGGCCATTGGATGATCAATAGTCACACAAAACACACATTCCTTCACTTTAAACACCATATGGTCACACATATTCACACTTTTGGCCACTTTATGCTTAATTGTATGTGACTAAATACCCAAAAGAAACATGCTTTGTGTGACTAAATGTTGCAAAAGGCCACACAAACATACAATTCATGTGGCCATTGGATGATCAATAGTGACACAAAACACACATTCCTTCACTTTAAACACCATATGGTCACACATAGTCACACTTTTGGCCACTTTATGCTTAATTGTATGTGACTAAATACCCAAAAGTAACATGCTTTGTGTGACTAAATGTTGCAAAAGGCCGCACAAACATACAATTCATGTGGCCATTGGATGATCAATAGTCACACAAAACACACATTTGTTCACTTTAAACACCATATGGTCACACATATTCACACTTTTGGCCACTTTATGCTTAATTGTATGTGACTAAATACCCAAAAGAAACATGCTTTGTGTGACTAAATGTTGCAAAAGGCCACAGAAACATACAATTCATGTGGCTATTGGATGATCAATAGTCACACAAAACACACATTCCTTCACTTTAAACACCATATGGTCACACATAGTCACACTTTTGGCCACTTTATGCTTAATTGTATGTGACTAAATACCCAAAAGAAACATGCTTTGTGTGACTAAATGTTGCAAAAGGCCACACAAACATACAATTCATGTGGCCATTGGATGATCAATAGTCACACAAAACACACATTCCTTCACTTTAAACACCATATGGTCACGAATATTTACACTTTTGGCCACTTTATGCTTAATTGTATGTGACTAAATACCCAAAAGTAAAGTGCTTTGTGTGACTAAATGTTGCAAAAGGCCACACAAACATACAACTCGTGTGACCATTGGATGATCAATAGTCACACAAAACACACATTCCTTCACTTTAAACATCATATGGTCACACATATTCACACTTTTGGCCACTTTATGCTTAATTGTATGTGACTAAATACCCAAAAGTAACATGCTTTGTGTGACTAAATGTTGCAAAAGGCCACACAAACATACAATTCATGTGGCCATTGGATGATCAATAGTCACACAAAACACACATTTGTTCACTTTAAACACCGTATGGTCACACATATTCACACTTTTGGCCACTTTATGCTTAATTGTAAGTGACAAAATACCCAAAAGAAACATGCTTTGTGTGACTAAATGTTGCAAAAGGCCACACAAACATACAATTCATGTGGCCATTGGATGATCAATAGTCACACAAAACACACATTCCTTCACTTTAAACACCATATGGTCACACATATTCACACTTTTGGCCACTTTATGCTTAATTGTATGTGACTAAATACCCAAAAGAAACATGCTTTGTGTGACTAAATGTTGCAAAAGGCCACACAAACATACAATTCATGTGGCCATTGGATGATCAATAGTGACACAAAACACACATTCCTTCACTTTAAACACCATATGGTCACACATAGTCACACTTTTGGCCACTTTATGCTTAATTGTATGTGACTAAATACCCAAAAGTAACATGCTTTGTGTGACTAAATGTTGCAAAAGGCCGCACAAACATACAATTCATGTGGCCATTGGATGATCAATAGTCACACAAAACACACATTTGTTCACTTTAAACACCATATGGTCACACATATTCAAACTTTTGGCCACTTTATGCTTAATTGTATGTGACTAAATACCCAAAAGAAACATGCTTTGTGTGACTAAATGTTGCAAAAGGCCACACAAACATACAATTCATGTGGCTATTGGATGATCAATAGTCACACAAAACACACATTCCTTCACTTTAAACACCATATGGTCACACATAGTCACACTTTTGGCCACTTTATGCTTAATTGTATGTGACTAAATACCCAAAAGAAACATGCTTTGTGTGACTAAATGTTGCAAAAGGCCACACAAACATACAATTCATGTGGCCATTGGATGATCAATAGTCACACAAAACACACATTCCTTCACTTTAAACACCATATGGTCACGAATATTTACACTTTTGGCCACTTTATGCTTAATTGTATGTGACTAAATACCCAAAAGTAAAGTGCTTTGTGTGACTAAATGTTGCAAAAGGCCACACAAACATACAACTCGTGTGACCATTGGATGATCAATAGTCACACAAAACACACATTCCTTCACTTTAAACATCATATGGTCACACATATTCACACTTTTGGCCACTTTATGCTTAATTGTATGTGACTAAATACCCAAAAGTAACATGCTTTGTGTGACTAAATGTTGCAAAAGGCCACACAAACATACAATTCATGTGGCCATTGGATGATCAATAGTCACACAAAACACACATTTGTTCACTTTAAACACCGTGTGGTCACGCATATTCACACTTTTGGCCACATTATGCTTAATTGTAAGTGACTAAATACCCAAAAGAAACATGCTTTGTGTGACTAAATGTCGCAAAAGGCCACACAAACATACAATTCATGTGGCCATTGGATGATCAATAGTCACACAAAACACACATTCCTTCACTTTAAACACCATATGGTCACACATAGTCACACTTTTGGCCACTTTATGCTTAATTGTATGTGACTTAATACCCAAAAGAAACATGCTTTGCGTGACTAAACGTTGCAAAAGGCCACACAAACATACAATTCATGTGGCCATTGGATGATCAATAGTCACACAAAACACACATTCCTTCACTTTAAACACCATATGGTCACACATATTCACACTTTTGGCCACTTTATGCTTAATTTTATGTGACTAAATACCCAAAAGTAACATGCTTTATGTGACTAAATGTTGCAAAAGGCCACACAAACATACAATTCATGTGGCCATTGGATGATCAATTGTCATACAAAACACACATTTGTTCACTTTAAACACCATATGGTCACACATATTCACACTTTTGGCCACTTTATGCTTAATTGTATGTGACTAAATACCCAAAAGAAACATGCTTTGTGTGACTAAATGTTGCAAAAGGCCACACAAACATACAATTCATGTGGCCATTGGATGATCAATAGTCACACAAAACACACATTCCTTCACTTTAAACACCCTATGGTCACAAATATTCACACTTTTGGCCACTTTATGCTTAATTGTATGTGACTAAATACCCAAAAGTAAAGTGCTTTGTGTGACTAAATGTTGCAAAAGGCCACACAAACATACAATTCATGTGGCCATTGGATGATCAATAGTCACACAAAACACACATTCCTTCACTTTAAACACCATATGGTCACACATATTCACACTTTTGGCCACTTTATGCTTAATTGCATGTGACTAAATACCCAAAAGAAACATGCTTTGTGTGACTAAATGTTGCAAAAGGCCACACAAACATACAATTCATGTGGCCATTGGATGATCAATAGTCACACAAAACACACATTCCTTCACTTGAAACACCATATGGTCACACATATTCACACTTTTGGCCACTTTATGCTTAATTGTATGTGACTAAATACCCAAAAGAAACATGCTTTGTGTGACTAAATGTTGCAAAAGGCCACACAAACATACAATTCATGTGGCCATTGGATGATCAATAGTCACACAAAACAATCATTCCTTCACTTTAAACACCATATGGTCACACATAGTCACACTTTTGGCCACTTTATGCTTAATTGTATGTGACTAAATACCCAAAAGTAACATGCTTTGTGTGACTAAATGTTGCAAAAGGCCACACAAACATACAATTCATGTGTCCATTGGATGATCAATAGTCACGCAAAACACACATTCCTTTACTTTAAACACCATATGGTCACACATATTCTCACTTTTGGCCTCTTTATGCTAAATTTTATGTGACTAAATACCCAAAAGTAACATGCTTTGTGTGACTAAATGTTGCAAAAGGTCACACAAACATACAATTCATGTGGCCATTGGATGATCAATAGTCACACAAAACACACATTTGTTCACTTTAAACACCATATGGTCACACATATTCTCACTTTTGGCCACTTTATGCTTAATTGTATGTGACTAAATACCCAAAAGAAACATGCTTTGTGTGACAAAATGTTGCAAAAGGCCACACAAACATACAATTCATGTGGCCATTGGATGATCAATAGTCACACAAAACACACATTCCTTCACTTTAAACACCATATGGTCACACATAGTCACACTTTTGGCCACTTTATGCTTAATTGTATGTGACTTAATACCCAAAAGAAACATGCTTTGCGTGACTAAACGTTGCAAAAGGCCACACAAACATACAATTCAT
Source organism: Artemisia argyi (assembly GCA_030686995.1). Taxonomy (NCBI): domain Eukaryota; kingdom Viridiplantae; phylum Streptophyta; class Magnoliopsida; order Asterales; family Asteraceae; genus Artemisia; species Artemisia argyi. The sequence continues at coordinate 70,086,493 of CM060697.1, forward strand.
GTGGCCATTGGATGATCAATAGTCACACAAAACACACATTCCTTCACTTTAAACACCATATGGTCACACATATTCACACTTTTGGCCACTTTATGCTTAATTTTATGTGACTAAATACCCAAAAGTAACATGCTTTATGTGACTAAATGTTGCAAAAGGCCACACAAACATACAATTCATGTGGCCATTGGATGATCAATTGTCATACAAAACACACATTTGTTCACTTTAAACACCATATGGTCACACATATTCACACTTTTGGCCACTTTATGCTTAATTGTATGTGACTAAATACCCAAAAGAAACATGCTTTGTGTGACTAAATGTTGCAAAAGGCCACACAAACATACAATTCATGTGGCCATTGGATGATCAATAGTCACACAAAACACACATTCCTTCACTTTAAACACCCTATGGTCACAAATATTCACACTTTTGGCCACTTTATGCTTAATTGTATGTGACTAAATACCCAAAAGTAAAGTGCTTTGTGTGACTAAATGTTGCAAAAGGCCACACAAACATACAATTCATGTGGCCATTGGATGATCAATAGTCACACAAAACACACATTCCTTCACTTTAAACACCATATGGTCACACATATTCACACTTTTGGCCACTTTATGCTTAATTGCATGTGACTAAATACCCAAAAGAAACATGCTTTGTGTGACTAAATGTTGCAAAAGGCCACACAAACATACAATTCATGTGGCCATTGGATGATCAATAGTCACACAAAACACACATTCCTTCACTTGAAACACCATATGGTCACACATATTCACACTTTTGGCCACTTTATGCTTAATTGTATGTGACTAAATACCCAAAAGAAACATGCTTTGTGTGACTAAATGTTGCAAAAGGCCACACAAACATACAATTCATGTGGCCATTGGATGATCAATAGTCACACAAAACAATCATTCCTTCACTTTAAACACCATATGGTCACACATAGTCACACTTTTGGCCACTTTATGCTTAATTGTATGTGAATAAATACCCAAAAGTAACATGCTTTGTGTGACTAAATGTTGCAAAAGGCCACACAAACATACAATTCATGTGTCCATTGGATGATCAATAGTCACGCAAAACACACATTCCTTTACTTTAAACACCATATGGTCACACATATTCTCACTTTTGGCCTCTTTATGCTAAATTTTATGTGACTAAATACCCAAAAGTAACATGCTTTGTGTGACTAAATGTTGCAAAAGGTCACACAAACATACAATTCATGTGGCCATTGGATGATCAATAGTCACACAAAACACACATTTGTTCACTTTAAACACCATATGGTCACACATATTCTCACTTTTGGCCACTTTATGCTTAATTGTATGTGACTAAATACCCAAAAGAAACATGCTTTGTGTGACAAAATGTTGCAAAAGGCCACACAAACATACAATTCATGTGGCCATTGGATGATCAATAGTCACACAAAACACACATTCCTTCACTTTAAACACCATATGGTCACACATAGTCACACTTTTGGCCACTTTATGCTTAATTGTATGTGACTTAATACCCAAAAGAAACATGCTTTGCGTGACTAAACGTTGCAAAAGGCCACACAAACATACAATTCATGTGGCCATTGGATGATCAATAGTCACACAAAACACACATTCCTTCACTTTAAACACCATATGGTCACACATATTCACACTTTTGGCCACTTTATGCTTAATTTTATGTGACTAAATACCCAAAAGTAACATGCTTTATGTGACTAAATGTTGCAAAAGGCCACACAAACATACAATTCATGTGGCCATTGGATGATCAATTGTCATACAAAACACACATTTGTTCACTTTAAACACCATATGGTCACACATATTCACACTTTTGGCCACTTTATGCTTAATTGTATGTGACTAAATACCCAAAAGAAACATGCTTTGTGTGACTAAATGTTGCAAAAGGCCACACAAACATATAATTCATGTGGCCATTGGATGATCAATAGTCACACAAAACACACATTCCTTCACTTTAAACACCCTATGGTCACAAATATTCACACTTTTGGCCACTTTATGCTTAATTGTATGTGACTAAATACCCAAAAGTAAAGTGCTTTGTGTGACTAAATGTTGCAAAAGGCCACACAAACATACAATTCATGTGGCCATTGGATGATCAATAGTCACACAAAACACACATTCCTTCACTTTAAACACCATATGGTCACACATATTCACACTTTTGGCCACTTTATGCTTAATTGCATGTGACTAAATACCCAAAAGAAACATGCTTTGTGTGACTAAATGTTGCAAAAGGCCACACAAACATACAATTCATGTGGCCATTGGATGATCAATAGTCACACAAAACACACATTCCTTCACTTGAAACACCATATGGTCACACATATTCACACTTTTGGCCACTTTATGCTTAATTGTATGTGACTAAATACCCAAAAGAAACATGCTTTGTGTGACTAAATGTTGCAAAAGGCCACACAAACATACAATTCATGTGGCCATTGGATGATCAATAGTCACACAAAACAATCATTCCTTCACTTTAAACACCATATGGTCACACATAGTCACACTTTTGGCCACTTTATGCTTAATTGTATGTGACTAAATACCCAAAAGTAACATGCTTTGTGTGACTAAATGTTGCAAAAGGCCACACAAACATACAATTCATGTGTCCATTGGATGATCAATAGTCACGCAAAACACACATTCCTTTACTTTAAACACCATATGGTCACACATATTCTCACTTTTGGCCTCTTTATGCTAAATTTTATGTGACTAAATACCCAAAAGTAACATGCTTTGTGTGACTAAATGTTGCAAAAGGTCACACAAACATACAATTCATGTGGCCATTGGATGATCAATAGTCACACAAAACACACATTTGTTCACTTTAAACACCATATGGTCACACATATTCTCACTTTTGGCCACTTTATGCTTAATTGTATGTGACTAAATACCCAAAAGAAACATGCTTTGTGTGACAAAATGTTGCAAAAGGCCACACAAACATACAATTCATGTGGCCATTGGATGATCAATAGTCACACAAAACACACATTCCATCACTTTAAACACCATATGGTCACAAATATTCACACTTTTGGCCACTTTATGCTTAATTGTATGTGACTAAATACCCAAAAGTAAAGTGCTTTGTGTGACTAAATGTTGCAAAAGGCCACACAAACATACAATTCATGTGGCCATTGGATGATCAATAGTCACACAAAACACACATTCCTTCACTTTAAACACCATATGGTCACACATATTCACACTTTTGGCCACTTTATGCTTAATTGTATGTGACTAAATACCCAAAAGAAACATGCTTTGTGTGACTAAATGTTGCAAAAGGCCACACAAACATACAATTCATGTGGCCATTGGATGATCAATTGTGACACAAAACACACATTCCTTCACTTTAAACACCATATGTTCACACATAGTCACACTTTTGGCCACTTTATGCTTAATTGTATGTGACTAAATACCCAAAAGTAACATGCTTTGTGTGACTAAATGTTGCAAAAGGCCACACAAACATACAATTCATGTGGCCATTGGATGATCAATAGTCACACAAAACACACATTTGTTCACTTTAAACACCGTATGGTCACACATATTCACACTTTTGGCCACTTTATGCTTAATTGTAAGTGACTAAATACCCAAAAGAAACATGCTTTATGTGACTAAATGTTGCAAAAGGCCACGCAAACATACAATTCATGTGGCCATTGGATGATCAATAGTCACACAAAACACACATTCCTTCACTTTAAACACCATATGGTCACACATAGTCACACTTTTGGCCACTTTATGCTTAATTGTATGTGACTAAATACCCAAAAGAAACATGCTTTGCGTGACTAAACGTTGCAAAAGGCCACACAAACATACAATTCATGTGGCCATTGGATGATCAATAGTCACACAAAACACACATTCCTTCACTTTAAACACCATATGGTCACACATATTCACACTTTTGGCCACTTTATGCTAAATTTTATGTGACTAAATACCCAAAAGTAACATGCTTTGTGTGACTAAATGTTGCAAAAGGCCACACAAACATACAATTCATGTGGCCATTGGATGATCAATTGTCACACAAAACACACATTTGTTCACTTTAAACACCATATGGTCACACATATTCACACTTTTGGCCACTTTATGCTTAATTGTATGTGACTAAATACCCAAAAGAAACATGCTTTGTGTGACTAAATGTTGCAAAAGGCCACACAAACATACAATTCATGTGGCCATTGGATGATCAATAGTCACACAAAACACACATTCCTTCACTTTAAAAACCATATGGTCACAAATATTCACACTTTTGGCCACTTTATGCTTAATTGTATGTGACTAAATACCCAAAAGTAAAATGCTTTGTGTGACTAAATGTTGCAAAAGGCCACACAAACATACAATTCATGTGGCCATTGGATGATCAATAGTCACACAAAACACACATTCCTTCACTTTAAACACCATATGGTCACACATATTCACACTTTTGGCCACTTTATGCTTAATTGTATGTGACTAAATACCCAAAAGTAACATGCTTTGTGTGACTAAATGTTGCAAAAGGCCGCACAAACATACAATTCATGTGGCCATTGGATGATCAATAGTCACACAAAACACACATTTCTTCAATTTAAACACCATATGGTCACACATATTCACACTTTTGGCCACTTTGTGCTTAATTGTATGTGACTAAATATATAAAAATAAAATGTTATGTGTGAGTATACAGTGTTTATGGTCACTAATACTGCTTAATCCAACGAAATTTGTACCCAATTAGTCACACATATTTAGGTTTTGGTTACTGTTTTGTAATCGAGACTAAAAATAACTCGAACATGTCACCATAGGTACCCTATGGTCACGCGACCTTTAGTCACACTCACTCGAAAAATCGTGTGTGACTATATGTATTTCGTCACACATATTGGGTGTATCCAAATCCTGTTTTTGTTCTAGTGACACTTGAAGTACTTTTAAGATTAACGCACATATGGGGGTAATATATGATGTTCTTCCCCATTACTCCATAAATATGTACTTTATCCATGAGTCCCAATCGTCCCAAAACAATATGTACAAGGATATGACTCGACTTAGCAACCATGTAATCAATTAGATAATTAACTTAGGATTTAAACAAATAACAATAATGCACTAAAGATGAGTGCATACACGGAAGGCTAAGGCGATTTGGTTGTACATTTAAGTAGGGTGTAACAAATTCTTCCTTTAAGTAAGATGCTTAAAGTTAGAAACGAAAAGATAGGCTCGGAGGGGTGTACTAGGGGTTTCGTGTACTAAAAATGAGTACAACGCTAAGGTGTGGGAAAAATTAATTGACTTAACTAGCCAAGTAATATGACTTTAATGGTCAAGTAATTATGATACGGGTTTAACACAAGGGTGATCCTAATGCCTCTTATCATGTAGTAAATCCTACTACACGAATGTAGTCTCAGTAGCGGTCTCGGGATGCATCACTAACGCAAGTTCTAGAATCTAAATGCTACCGGTACACTCATAAGCTCTAATAGTAAATGCTTTTCCTATTAAATCTAAAGGCGAACCTCACATATATGGGTGGAAAATTTTTCTGAATGATACGGTTTTGTGCTAGTCATACAATCTCCTATCCATGAGACGCTTGCTATGGCTAAAGTTTCACTCCTAAATATTGTAAAAAATTTTAAATTTGGCGCTAAAATTACACTAACAAGTATTTCTCATAGTTTTATTACACATCTACTATCAAACAAAACAAACTCAAGCGAAAGTGTATCTGTAAGGTATCATCATTTTACCCTCCCCTTACACTTAGGATGAACATTGTCCCCAATGTTCAAGTAAAGAATGTAAAAGTGAAATAAGTAAAAAGAATGAAATCAAATACTCCCCTGATTCGCTCGGTATGGATAATAAGGTGGCCAAGTTAGATCTTCCTCCAAGAAAATGAACAATCAAAGCTTCCCTTCCAGAATATAAATCATCTTCTTGTCATACATAACCTGTAAAACCTGAGAAAACAGACAAGGCAACCTCGCGTAAAATCGGCGGCAATCTATATATGCTAACAAATCCTAAAAAGCAAAGTAAGATATAATGCTTGTGGAATGATGTTTGCAGATTTCCTGAAGATTATAAAACTAAAGATTCAACAAAAACCTTAAGACTCCGTTAGAAAAACAAAACTGGTAAAATTTACAGAATTTTACACGTGACACCGTCAGGAGTTAACTCCTGACGCCGTCAGAAGTGACCTGCAGAAATTCTTATGTTAAGTTTCCAGAAAATTTTTGGAAAAAACTTGGTCCTACTTCCTGGAAAATCCTGCAAAACATCATTATGACTCGATACAAGCATTTGACTCTAACAAATACGAATATACATGTTCACTTAATATTGTGGAGAATCATGATCGAGTTTGCTTCTTAAAAACATATTTGGGGTTTCCCCTTACACTTATCTTTTGCGAAATACCTTTGGATGAAGTTAAGACTAAGTCAAACAACAAAATAAAGTATTTTCACTATTTTAGTTTTGAAACATGATCTACCAACAATAAAAATAAAGCATGCATACGGAAACAAATAACAAACAAACAAAAATAAAAATCACACAAAACATGGGTTGCCTCCCAAGAAGCGCTTTTCTTTATTTACGAGTCTTGTAGCTAGACTCAAGGTCATGGGTTACTACATGACCTCATTGTTGGTTTCACTCTCTAGGACATCTCCTATACCAGTTTTGTATTCCGGACCTAGTTGCAAGCATTCTTTATAGAAACCAAGCATCCTATTCATCACATACTCTACTCCTCTACGTCTATCCTCATCATTCCAATAGTAAGCCGCTTGTTTGTGTTCCTTTTCTATGTTTGACAGGAGGCGGTACTGCTCAATCTTATAGGGCATTTGGTAGGCAATCTCATCATTCTCCTCCTTGAACCTAACTATTCCTAAAGTTGGATCATAACTCATCTTAGTGGCCTCAACGAATGGTTTTCCGAACACTACTTGACTTAGGTAAGCATCTATCACCAGACGAGTATCCTCTACTATCATAAAATCGATCTCATAAGTGAAATTTCTGAAAATCACATGCAATCCCTTCACTCTTCCTACAAAGTTACTTATCAAATTCTTATTGGGCATCATTCTATAACCAAGTTGTTTCTTCATTACCCAATTATAATAAGTCCTAGTCATGATGTTTATAGGAGATCTAGGATCGATATAAGCTTTCCATATATGCATATGCCCAATGTTGCATGGTATGTTGATGTTAGAGGGGTCTCCCATTTTGATAAGGGGTGTGCCAAGGATATATGGTGTCTCGGGGCCATCGAATAAATCCTTATGATATTCCCGTTCTTCCTTGGTAGGAAACTTATCAAAGTACTCTTCTACAGTCTCTACTATCTCTAACTCTTCTTCCTTATTAACCTCAACTTCTCTAATTTCATCCCTAGTCTCGGTTTCTATTCCAACTTCATCCTTGTCACTTTCTTCTATCTCCTTATCTATTGGCTTAACGGTGACAACATTGACAAAGTGGACATGTTTGGATGACGAGGGGTCCTTAGTTTGGATTCCGCTATTGGCGTCCCTAGTGTCCTTCCTAGGTGTAGTTAACGCTTGGTTGTTGAGGGCTTTCAACAAGTTGTCAATTTTATTGGTCATCTCCGTTTGTTGTTGGTTGAATTCGGTTTCAAATCTAGCTATGCGAGCCTCTTGAGATGCCATAAACTTGGACATCAATCCTTCAAGATTGTTGGTACTACCATAATTGTTGGAAGGATTGTTGTTGAAAGTACGGTTGGTGGGTAGACCGTTTGGTTGGTAACGATTAGGCGGATTTGAAGAATTGGCTTGGTTTTGTTTCCACCTAAGGTTTGGGTGATTTTTCCAAGAAGGGTTGTAGGAATCACCATACGGGTTTGGCTCGGGTTTGAAAGTGTACCACTTATCTCCCGCTTCGTCGGTATGCGAGGATGTGTAGTCCGCAAAAGCTGTTCCGGGGAGTTCCACACAATCACGAGTGTCATGAGGACCACTACATAATTCGCATGAAGAAGTGATTTTGTTCACTTGGCTTGAAGGCTTAGGAGCTTCATAAGATTTCATGAGAAACTTGACTTGGTCCTCAAGTTCCATGATCCTACGGTCGGGAGTGCTAGAATTGTTCGAAGGCAAAGATATTGCCTTGACCGTTTTGTTCAAATCACGGGGATCATTCCAACATTCGTTGTCATAGAGAGCAAGATCTTCTATGAGTTCCCATGATTCTTCCGCACTTAGATCACGTAGCTTACCACTGGCTGATTGGTCAATGGTTTGCCTTGTGGAGAGATCGATATGGTCATAGAAGATTTGGACTTGGAGCCAAATATCTATGCCATGATGAGGGACTTTTTGGAGTAAGTCCTTGAAACGAGTCCATGCTTCATATAGAGTTTCACCTTGACATTGTTGGAACATCAAGATATCATTTCTAAGCTTGGTAGTTCTCCCCGGTGGGAAAAATTGAGCAAGGAAATGAGTGGTGAGATCATCCCATGATGTGATGGATCCCGCGGGTAAACGTTCAAGCCATTGACTAGCTTGATCACGTAGAGAGAATTGGAATAGGCGTAATCGGGTTGACTCTCTAGTTGTAGCATCAAGGTCTATAGAATCTACGATTTTAAGGAAGTCCTTGAGATGTTGATTTGGATCTTCGGAACGAAGTCCATGGAATGCACATCCGCTTTGCACCAACCGAATGGTGTCGGATCGCAAGGGAGACACATTGGCTACTTGGGTGAGGTCAATGGTGTTTCGATAGCCTTGGTGGCTAGGTCGGGAGTACTCTCCTAGGGTTCGGGGCCTAAGAGGTTGGTTAGCTAGTGGTGGGTTTTGTGGGTGGTCTTGTTGTGGTGGGTTGATGGGTTCAAAGATGTTACCATCTTCTATGATGTCGGATGGTGAAGAGTTACAAACAAAAACACGAAGAAATGAGATAGACTAAAGAAAACCTAAAAATAAAAATAAAATCTTACTAGAAAGGAATCTAGCAAGTAGACCTAATAAAAAGAAATTCTAACCTAGACAATAACTATTCCCCAGGCTGCGGTGCCAAAAACTTGATGCGTGGGAATTGCATCAGGCTTTACCTCTCGAGGGATCTCGAGAAGCTTACAACCCCCACCAGGCAATGTACCTGATCGTTCAACTTAGGAATAGTGTCGCTAGGATTAAAAAACCTAAATACTAGGTCTAGAGATGAGGGATGATTCTTTTTGTATTTTTTATATTTTATGAAAGCAAATAAAAATCTCGGTTTTAACAGGAGTGGGCGGAATTAGTTGCTAGTCAACTAACCCAATAACTAAAGATGCAATCAAAATAAAATAACAAAAATGAAAATAAACTAAATTAAACAAGTGGTGTGAGCAATATATGGGAGAATTGTGTTTACTTAGATTTCACTACTCCCTAGATATCATTTACAGGTTAATTACTTGTTACAGTTGCGTGGATGACGGATTGTATTTCTTAATACCATTCATGGGGTGGCGTACTTACTTCCCCAATCCTATAAGCTCCTACTTCACTCCTATGTCGAGCCGGCTAAGAAGCTCCTAACATGGGATCACTAGAATTCGCTCATGCATTAAATACAATCATAAAAACCTAGTACACATCGGTTCATGTTTCTTAAGACGTTCAAGCAAGTTACACAATGGAGATCTGCCAGTTTTCTTAAGCCTAACATTGAAATCATTCATCCATTACAACTATAAACAAGCAATCAACCTATAATTAACATCTAGGTTTCATTACATCTAAGCAAACACATGAAAGATCTAGCCTAGCATGTTGAAATCAAGACAAGCATAAGATATATTCAAACAACACATAGACATATTGAATGAATTGAAAGAGGACTTATCTTAATTAAACATGAAAGGTTTCAAGGGGTGAAAATACTGTTACAAATGACCTAGGGTTTATTAGGTTTGATCCTAGTATTCTCCACACAAGTTCCTCTCCTATGAATGAAAAATAGAAAAGTATATATAGATTTTATGAGGTGACGGCGTCAAGAGTAAATGTCTGACGCTGTCATCTCGCCGCCAATAAACTCCTCGGACTGCCTAGATCTAGGTTTGACGCCGTCACGTGTAGTCCATCTTCAGGCCGTCACCAATTAAACTCTTGACGCCCTTCCCTTGACGCCTTCAGGTTTTCACTGGGTCGTCATGGATTTTACTCCTGACGCCGTCACAATTTCCTTCTTGACGCCGTCAGGTACTATTCTCAACATGGAAAATTAAGTCTTTTCCGTTTTCTTCACTTTTATGCTCCAAAAACGTCCAAAATGCTTCCTTTTCCAGAATTCACTCCCAAAGTACCTAAAATCACAAAAGGAACGATTTAGGGCAATATTTGATCAAATAAATTCAATTCCGGGCTTAAATGTCCCCCTAAAAATGGTTCATTTTTCGCGTCATCAAGTAACATTGAAAAACTTCAGGCCTTGTCAAAAATGTCGAGATGTCGTGTTGATTATGATGGACCATCGATTCCTATTCCCTCTCCGGTGAGGGAAATGGAACGAGAAACCGGGGTGACAAAGGACCCTGTACTTCCTTCTAACGATGGGAGTACTAAATATGTCCAACCTACGGTTGTCCAAAAATCTAAGCTCACAATTGCTCCTAAACCGTCAAGAATCAATCCTAACTTTTCACGATATACGGTTAAAATATTGTCTGAGCTTAGGAAAGTGACTAAAAAGAACGACTTGCCCAATCTTCACGTTTATTAAGAACAAAAACCCGAGACCATAACGGAAGTGGTGGAAATTCCTAGCTCTCAGAGCACACCACTTGTCCCACCTCCGGATTTTATTCCTTGTGTTGGTTGTGGTGAGCCGCTTTTTGGTTTACCATGTCGTTGGTGTACATGTGAACAATGTGGTAATGATATTCGAGACGGAAGTTGTTTGTTTTGTGGTTCGAGGAATTCATTTGCTTATGATCCTAATCAGAACTCATTCAACGACTCTTCAAATTTTTCCAGTTACCCATCACATTCATATGAGCAAGAATCATATTATCCAAATCACAATGGTGCTTCGTATCAAAATACACCAAACTTTTCGTGTGAATATTGTGGAGGTCCTCACCAAGGTTTTGATTGTCAAAATAGTCAAAATTTTGGTTATGACCAATATCCATACAATTCACCAAACCAGACTCAACAGTTTTACTGTTGTGAGTACTGTGGTGGCCCACACTACAGTTCTGATTGTCGATCGGGCAACACGCTTGTCTATGAGCAGTTTCCTAATAACAATTATGACTCTAGCACATACGACTCACAGCCACATCAGTTTTACTGTTGTAAATACTGTGTAGGTCCTCACTTTAGCTCGGGTTGTCAAACAGGGAATCCATTTCCTTACAACAATTACGACTATTCGTTTCAAGACCAACCTCCACAGTACCAATTGACTCAAGCAACTCCTCATGAAACTCAGCAAGACCTTTGTCTAAAGGCTCTTGAAGCATTGAAAAAATTTAAGGAGGGGTTGGCTACTACATCGTTTCAAGATTCTCGTGAGAAATCAATGGCAGAATTAATTGCTGAAGAATGAGATGCTAGAAACAAAATGAGCATGGAAGAATTACTTGCTGAGCAAAGAGCAGCTAAAATACGTGCCAATCTTTGCTATGCTGCTCTATATGATGACGATGATGACAGTGATGATGATGAGGATAACATTGTTATTATTCAAAAAGATTCATCAGATTCATCAGTTGTAATTCCTTCCATTGAAAATCAGGGAGAAAATAATGTGACGGAGAAATTACTAGCAGAAGATCAAATGGAACTTGTACAATCCATGAATGCTAGCTCCTCTCAACTCCCTCAGTCTATTGATATCACACCCGAGGTTCCCACTCACTCTCTAAGCATGGGGGACGAGCATCTTGACACTGTTCCTGAAAAGGAAACAGACAAATTCACAAAGTCTAGTGTTGAGAACCTTGTCCCAATCCCAAGAGAGTCACAGGGAATTCTTGATCATGTGTGTGACCTACCTTCTCCCCCTGAAAATCCAAAAGATCATTTTGAGACTTTCTCCAATTTTAATGATGATTGTACATCTTATGGAGAAGTTGAGTATGAAGAGGCACCACTGCCTCATTCTGATGTTGACCCTCTTATTAAGGAGTTCACAGATGAACTTACTCACATCAATCCACTTCCATTAGGAAGTGATGATGATCTGTTTGACCTTGAAGCCGCTATGGAAGAAATTGAAAATCTTTTAAACTCTAATCCCAACATCTAGCTTAGTACTTCACATGCTGATGAAAATTCTTTATCTTCTGGAGACATCAGTCATATGGAAGGATTACCTTCTGAGCTAGTTAGCTTAGAAGAAGAGAATGATGAGATTGACACTGAAATCAAAGATGAAGCACTTCGTGCAACATTATTGAATGTCAATCTCCTAATTTCTAAAATCGAGGCTTTCAAAGAGAAACCTATTTCATCTCCTATCCCCATTAAGGATAGTGACATTTTCTCCGATGATCCTATTCCGGAGTTTGAAGCCTTTACTTTTGATCCTATGGGAGAGAAGATTAGTGGCAGTACCACTTCTCATTCTCATAATTCTCTCCCCGATTATGAGTCATTTACCTTCGCTGAGTTCTCCTGTGAACTCATGCACATCAATTCAGAATATGATTCATTCACATTCGAGAAGTTCTCCTGTGAACTCACTCATATCATATCTCCACCGGAGTATGATAACTTCTACTTTGATCTAGACACACCCGGGATATGTCTTGATCACATAAGCTTAAATGATGAGATTCATGATGATGAATCTATGAATTTTCCTGAGGATGATGATGAGTTAGTCATGATGTTTATCATGACCTTCTTTCTCTTCTTCACCTACCAGGTGACTTCTCCTGTTCATCATTCCTTCGGGAATGAAGACATTATCTTTGACCCCGGCATCACCGCTTATAGTTTATACTATTTAAAGCCGGGATTATATCTCACTGGTGTGGAACTTTCACGTGCTTCGAATGTTTGTCCAAACTTCTTGAATGAAAGTCCGATGGAGATTGTCTCTTCCAAATCATGCTTCCCCATGAACTAATGAATTCGGGGTCAAGTCAAGCTAGCGACTCGGTAAACAAAAATAGTAGCATGTATATAGGGTTTTCACCCTAAGTGTGGAGGAGTTACCCCTACTATGGTTACCAATAAAGTGAAAAAAAAATGTTGTTTCCACATTTAGCTTGTAATGTTGCCCTTTTACGTTCAAAGAGTCGGCATAATAGGCGGAACTTTGAATATTGAGGACAATATTCAATTCTAAGTGTGGGGAAATTCTAGCGAATTTTATCACATTTTACGATCTAGTATCCCGTTTTTGGCAAAAATTTAAAAAAAAAAAATCACTTGAGCTTCAAAATTTTTGTAGTTATCAGTCCACCATCTCTAAACGACAAAAGGATTGGCTAATCCAAGAGCAAACGGCTCTTGGTAAAGATAACTCAAATCCGTTGATGGCTGACAATTTGCCCAAAATTGTATGGTATTCAACTCTCCATATCCTAAAAAGTAAAAGAGTTGGCTAGCCCACAAGATTATGGCTTGTGGTAAAGGCAGTGGAAAACCATAATTGGTAATCAGCTCACCAAGATGTTGACTATGTCCATCAAGAGTTGGCTAGTCCAGAAGCAAACGGCTTCTGGTAAAGACAAATCAAATCCGTTTACAGCTGGTGGTTTGCTCAAAATCACATGGTTATCAGTGTACCATAATTCTTACTTGAAATGAAACATTTGGCTACTCCAGAAGTAATGGCTTTTGGTAAAGAGATTCAAAACCATTAAGTTTTCTCAAAAGATTGCTAGGGACTAGCAATAGTTTAGTGTGGGGGATTGATGAGTGTGTGAATACTCATCATTTTTAGTCAATCTGAACTGCAAAAACATTTAAAAACACTCAAATATGCATCAAAATACTGAAAATATCCCAGGATTGTGTTTTATATGTTTCTGATGCAAAATGTTTAAAAACAGATGAAAAACGAACAAAGATTGCATAATTGGCAGTTTCAGTCCCCGAACTTTCAAAAATTAACAGAATTGGTCCCTGAGCACATATTTTTGGTTGAAAAGTCAATAATGGTCCTAGGAGTTTAAAAGTCATCAAATTTGGTCATTGGAACATAATTTTCACGAACTGGCAAATTTAGTCCTTCAAGTTTCAAAAGTGTCAAAATTAGTCCCTGGGTGTTTAGTTTTGGAAGAAAAACAACAAAGGACCTTGGGAAATTATAAGATGGCAATATTGGTCCTTGTAGAAAGTTTGGGAAGATGGCAAAACACACCTTTGATTTTTCAAGATTTATATAATTGGTCCTTGTACTTAATATCTAAACCAAATGGACCTTATGTAAGTTACCCACCCAATCCATTACACTAATCCAACCCCTAATCCATACAATACCCTGGCCCAATCCCTTGAAGCCCAAAACTTCCCAACCGTTTTAAATAATAAACCCGGTCAACCAAGTTTGACTACCTCCTTCCACCTCACCCCTGCAAAACCTGCAAACACTCCATCTCCACCCCCTCCATCATCACTCCTATACTACTTTCACCCTCCTCCAAACACCCTAGTCCAAAAACCTCACCCCCTGCCAAGAATCAGAGCCCAAGTTGCTAAATCTCATTTCTCGCCAAAAACCAAGCAACGGCCAAGATTAAACCCCCTCATCCAATGGTCCAAAATAAAAGTGGGAAAGTGCTAGGGCTACATTTGGAAGCTATAAAATGAAGAAAGAGTGAAAGAAGAACGAGTTAGTTAGCATTAGTTGTAGTTTTTAGCTTAAATAAACGAATTAATGTAATTTAAGTTTCTAGTTGTTAAAATTAGTTTAAAAGGCTTGTACTCAGTTCTATCAATGTAATTCCATCTTTGTTTAAGCCCAATTTCAGTTTATCTTTGCAAACTTAGTTTATGCCATTTTACTCAAAATCTCAAATTCACTTAAATATTGTTAAAGTTATTGTTTAATGATCCTATAAGCTCACTTAAGTTCCTAACAAGCTTTCATAAGCCTTGTAATCATTAAAATCAGTCTTAGCAAAAAAAAAACTAAAAATACTCAAAAATAGGAAATAAATTAGTAGAAAAATAAAAATTAGTGAAGAATGATGAAGAAGGCTTGAAACAGGGTGTACTTTGGATTGCTTTGGGTTATAATGCTTCATGGGAAGCTTAGAATAGTGGTTCGAGCCCTTGGTATCTCATCTACCAGTTGGATCAGTTGTGAGTTCCTTTTTCACATTTTTAGCTTATTACTGTACTAGTACTCCTTGTCTGCTTAGCTATGGAATTTTGCGCTTATTTGGTGTTGGTTAGTTATAATATAGCTTAGAATGTCATGATTGTTCAATTGGATCATTGGTTGCTAAATCTTTCATTTTAACTGATATTGTTGCATAATATCGATTCCAAGGCTTTTGTTGTTTAGAGTTATGTTTTTGTGATTCATTAGGGTATTTATCTCATATTAAGACCTTAAAATTAATTATCATGGTTTAGATCAGTAAGTTACTTTGAAAATCTCATTTCAAGAATTTTTAAGGTGTGTTTGGATCAGAGGTTCTCTGTGAGTTTCAGTGAGTTGTTGTTATTGCTTTTGGTTGAATTAAGTTGTTGTAGGTCATAATAGTTCAGTTAAATAATAAAAACCATGGGTCATTTTCAGGAAAGTCAGAAATCCTTTTAATCATTTCATAAGTGCTCACTGTTAGGTTTTCATTTTCATAATCATGCTTATTGGTTTATAAGTAGTTAAAGTATCTTAATAAAGTCTTAATGTAGCTTATTTAATCATTTTCAGTGTTAAGGATTAATCTAAAGTTCAAATAAGTCAAACTTTTCATTCTTGTTTAAAAGTCAAAATTGCATTTTCTCAGTTTTACCAAAACATGCATGAATTTTTGTGATTTTTAGGATTAGATTTAGACCCCAAGCTTTTTACATGTTCAAGTCCTTCAGTTAAGCTTTGGAATCCCACCAATAGCTTATTTTTGTAAATTTTCTTATTGGCTTATTTAAATGATCAAAGTGGCTTGCAGGCCATTGCCTTGCCCTGCACCAAGGCACCCATGTTTTCACCCATTTTTCTTGGCCATTTCCTGGCTCACTAGTGGGACCCACAGGGAGCTTATTGGCTTTTTCAAAAGCCAATAAGCTCTTCTTTTAGTACCAAGGCTTGTTTTCAGGTTAAGTGCTTATTAGCTAGGGCTGCAGGTCCCACTTAGGTTGTCCCATTTCACATGAAAGCTGAGAACTCAGCTTTTGTACTAATTTTCCAAGCCCCCTCCTTTGCTTAATAGTGGGCCCCATAGGCTAAATCCTAGCTTTTTGGAAAGCCAATAAGCATAGCTTATTGGTTCCACCTTAAGGTTGGGGTCCCTAACTCTCCTGTGGGCCCCACAGACTTACAAAGGGTGCCTGATGACGTATAGTCTATATTTGGGCTACAAGCCCAAATGATAAACATCACTAAAACCCAAACCCACCATGAGTGGGCTGTTATAACAATGACTTGGGCCGCATTATCAAAGGGATTGGGCTCACGTAGACCCAAGCCCAACAAAACAATTTATGGTCTAGATAAGGATCTTCTATTTACGGATAAAGATCCTTGGACCGGATAAGCACCATGCGTGCGAAATGTAAGGAGCACGAAACCTACAAGGATTCTGCGCCTATATAAAGAATGACATAATTCTCATTAAAGGTACGATTCACAAACCCTAACTCTTTACGATAACCCTAAAACCGATTACTTACTCTCAGGCCGGAGGATAATCGTAGGAGACAATCCCACGATAAGCCTAACGGTGTTTGTTTATTTTCTTAGTGCACAGGTTTCAAGCATTAAGAGCTAATTGGTACGAGAGCAAGAGCCCAAACTAGGAGCGCCCAACTTTTGTATCAACAAGTGGCGCCATCCTTGGGACCCTACACTAAGAACTAGAATGACGAAAAACAAAAACTCATGCCAGCGGACTCCGCAGTTGGAAAAAACACGTGACCCCCAGAGGAAGAACCCTCAAGATTCGACCTCTAGGCAGGCTTCTGGAACAACCAGTATGCCTGGTCACCAAGAAGCGGGACCAACCCTACCTCTCCCAGCGGTAGAATTGCCTGCAAGGACTACTCAAGCCATCACGGTGGTCCCGAGCGTTGAAGAACTTCAGCGCACTCTCTTCAATACTCCCTATCAAACGGCACCTATAGTGGACAACACTGTGCCACCTGGCACACCCAACCGAGATAGAGCGCCTAATATGGAGGCAGAAATCCTTGCAGCAGATTAGGACGCACCCAATTTAATGCTGAGTAATGTTGTATCCCAAAATTACGAAACCTTAACCGCCCTCATGCAAGAAGAAGCAAGGAGAAGGTAAAGTACGAGCCTGCAAGCCCGGCTCAACTTTGGTCCTGAACGCGAAACATCACCACAGTGCTACCAAAGAGGGGGGCGCGAAAATAACGAAAGACGTACCAATATCCATGATAGACTTGGTACAGTATCTGATTCATAGTACTCAGAGGAATACGAAGATGGCGAGAGGCGCACCAATGCTCACTCCAGACTTGGTAGTCGAAGGATACAGGACAGACTTGGACATCAACATTCACCAAGTGAAGGCTCCTCCAGGTCTGGGAGCAGAAGAATTCACGACAGGTTAGGAAGGCGAGTTTCCCCAAGTGAAAGCCCCTGAAGCTCTTCCTCTGAGGAAAGCCGGCGCAAGCGCCGCAAAAGAGACAACCTCTCCTCCAGTGACTCCTCGAACAGCGAGGATAAAGAGACAGGACACTGGAAGTCTAGAGGAAAACGTCGCGAGGAAGAAGACGAAGACATGTCTCTTCCGTGGCGTTGCCAGAAAGTTGATGCATTTACACGACGCATCAGTGATTACTCCGATCAAAAGAGAAGGCGCATGCCCACTAATGTTAAAACATATGATGGAACGGGTGATCCGGATGACCACCTAAAAATTTTTGAATCTGCTGCTACTATCGAAAATTGGCCACAACCTGTGTGGTATCATATGTTTAACTCCACATTAGTAGGGAATGCGTGGACTTGGTTTAGCAAGCTTCCACGAAGGAGCATAGATGGGTTCGAAGAGTTGCGAAAAGCATTCCGCTTAAACTTCACCCAAAGAAAGAAGTGCGCAAAAAACTCTGTTGAATTAGCCAGAGTAAAACAGCGCCAGGGGGAATCAACCAGTGCTTATATGGAACGCTTCAAAGATGAATGTATACATGTCAAAGCGTGTCCCGAAGTCCTAAAAATTTCAGGGTTCATGAATGGGATTAATAACCCAGAACTCATTCGGAAGCTAAACGACAAGGTTCCCCAAACCTTCAATGAGCTAATGAAGCGCACAAGATCCTTCATCCAAGGAGAAGCAGCCGCTGCGGACAGTAAAAAAGGCTACTCAAATTATAGGCAGTAAGAACAGCCTAGGAGACAATCCAATGATCAAAGCAGCAATCGCAGCAAGAATTATCGCAGTCAGGGAAGCGGACGAGATAATGACAAGTATACACCCCTCACAAAGACCCGAGGGAAATATTTGTAACAGAAGGCGCAAACTTCCCAAAACCACCACCAATGCGCACCCCAGAGGACAAGCGTATAGGGAACGGATACTGCGAATACCATGGACAAAAGGGACATACCACCAACGAGTGTGTCCAGCTAAGACAACTAATTGACAAATTAGTAAAGGAGGGTAGAATGGATCACCTCGTTAAAAACATTAAGGAAGGGAAGGACAAGCAAAAGAGTGGAGGTAAAAAGGAACCTTCGAAAGATAAAGCGGATATCATCTATATGATACAGTCATGGCAGCGCAAAACAAAGCAAAAAGTCAGCCAAAAATTCTCTTCGGAGAACGAGATATCCTTCCCCACTCTAGCTGCGAACAACGCAGTAGTAGAGCCACTAGCCATTAAGATACATACTGTGGGACACGAGATTCGCCGCATGTATATCGATGGAGGGGCATCCGCAGACATCCTATATGAGCATTGCTTTAAAAGGCTGCGACCTAAGATACAAAGTCAGTTAATACCGGCCACGACGTCGCTGACAGGCTTCACAGGAGAAAAGATATGGCCTATGGGGCAATTACGATTACCTGTAGTGGTGGGCGATGAACAAAACTCAACAGCAACATGGATAAACTTCATGATAATCAAGTCTCCTTCACCATACAACGGTATCACTGGGAAACCTGGAATATCATCCATGGGCACTGTACCATCCACAGCACATGGGATGCTCAAATTCCCAGTAGAAGGAGGGATTGTCACCCTCTACAAAACCAGGGTGGCGCTTAAGGAATGTAATACGGTAACCAGTGAGGTAGAGAATGTTCCAGAACAGCGCGCAGACAAAATACCAAACCTAAAGGTTGCCATTCACACTGATTACCCAGACCAACAAATATCGATTGGAGGATCTTTATCTGACAAAGGTAAAGCAGCTATGTGCGCACTCTTGCAAAAGAACCTAAGTATCTTTGCGTGGGAACCAAAGCACATGACTGGAGTGCCACGCTCTATTACAGAGCACAAGCTACATATCCGACAAGGATAACCCCCAGTACGACAAAAAAAGCGCGGCCAGGCTCCAGATCGCGCAAAAGCCATCCTGGAGGAAGTACACAAACTCGTTGACGCAGGTATTATGCGCGAAGTCTACTACCACGACTGACTTTCCAATCCAGTGATGGTCAAGAAAAGTGATGGCAGTTGGAGGATGTGCGTGGACCTCATTGACCTCAATAAAGCATGTCCACAGGACTGCTACCCACTGCCAAAGATAGACTGGAAGGTAGAATCTCTGTGTGGATATCCCTTTAAGTGCTTCCTAGATGCGTAAAAAGGATACCACCAAATTCAGATGGTTGAAGAAGATGAAGAGAAAACAGCCTTTCACACAAGTCAAGGGGTCTTTTGCTATACAAAAATGCCCTTTGGTCTAAAGAACGTAGGCGCAACATACCAATGATTGGTGGACATGGCTTTTGAAAAACAAGTAGGTCGCAACTTGGAAGTCTACGTTGATGACCTTGTTATCAAGAGCCACACAGAGGAAGAATTGGTGCGTGATATTGAGGAGACGTCCAAAACATTGGGAAAAATAAACATGAAGTTAAACCCCAAGAAGTGCACCTTTGGCGCGACAGAAGGCATGTTCCTTGGGTATTTAATATAACCTGATGGCATCAAACCTTGCCCAGAGAAGTGATGAGTGCGCAAACACTCATCATTTTTATCGTATTTAAACTGCCAAAACATACAAAAACAATCGAAAAGTCATCAAAATACTTAAATTATCCCAGGGATTGTGTTTTATGTGTTTTAAATGCAAAATGAGCAAAAACAAATGAAAAACGAACAAATTTTGCACAATTGGCAGTTTCAGTCCCTCAAGTTTCAAAATTTGACAAAACTAGTCCCTGAAGGTTTAAAATGAAAGAAAAGTCAACTTTGGTCTTTGGGAAATCAAATTTGTTCAATATTAATCCCTGGATGAAAGTTTTAACAAACTGGCAACTTTTACCCTTCAAAATCCAAAATTGGCATAAAAGGTCCCTAAACTTTCAAAACTTGACAAAATCAGTCCCTAGTGAAATATTTTTGAAAGAAAGTCAATATTGGTCCTTGGGAAATTCCAATTTATCACAAACGGTCCTTGGAGTAAAGTTTTCACAAAATGGCAAAAACGGCCCCTCAACTTTGAAAAATGACAGATTTGGTCCTCGGGGATTTTAAAAGTGAAAAATAACATTTCAAACCTTTGGATTATTGGAACTTGGCAAAGTATTACCTTTGGATAACTTTGGAACAGTACCCAAAACCCACCCCCAACTTTTCAGTTATTACATAATTGGTCCTTGTGATTTAACTACTACAACCAAATGGACCTAACCTTTTATCCTTAGCCCAACATAAATAAACAACACAACCATCAACCCTTACCATCCCACTCCCATTCCCTTTGGCCCAATCCATCAAATAACCAAGCCCACCTCCCATAAAACCCTACCCCCGTTTTAATACTCCCACCCAAATACCAGGTCAAACCCTGGGTCAACATCCACCTCACCATCTCTTCCCCCCCCCCCCCGTAACCTGCAAATCCAGCCACACAAACATCATAATCACCTCTACTTCTCCACTCTACACCCTTGTCCCTCCAAATATTTGTGTCCAAAAACACCACCCCCTGCCAACAAGCTAAAAGCCAAAATTGCAACTTACAACTTTCCCGCCTAAATGCCATATATGGCTAAGATGGAATTGAAGGATCCAACGGCTCAGAAGTGTTGTGGGAAGTGTTAAGTGGGTCAAAAGAACCCTAAATGGTTACTATAAAAGAGAAGAAAAAGAAGACAGTTGGGGTAGCAGATTTTAGGGTTAAAGTAGATTTTTAGTGGTTAAAATAGATTTAGTGTAATTTAGTTCTTTAGTTAGTGTAATTTGTATTGTTTTTCAGTTTCAATTTCACTTGTGTACTCTTAAAAATTCAGTTTAAGGAAATTTCTATTGTTATTTCATTTTGGTTGTCAAAATTGTTTATTAGTAATTTGGAATTGAAAACTTTTAGTTTATGTGTTGTTAATGTTTGCTTCCTATTTGCTTATGCTCCCTTAGGATTATTACATTTTGTGCAAGCATCTCCTTTTAAGTTCTGGTTTTAAAAAGATCACTTCTAGTGTAGAATCCTAGGCAATCCTTGGTTAAGGACTGTTTGGCACAAAAGCAGTGTATGGTCACAAACTTGTTTTGGTAACTTTTCAATTCTTGAATTATCTTTATTTCCATTAAATTAGTAAGTTTAGCAGTTAGTAAAAGCAGTTTATGTAGCTTGAAGATAGTTTTAGTAGCATTCTAAGATTACATTTGTTGAAACTGTGTCAAAAAGTTGAGATAAGTAAGTTTTAGATTAGGCCATTATTAGTTGATGTTTATGCTTTAAGTTGGATCCATTTAGCATATAGGAATAGAAAATGACTGGTAGTGTGAGTTTGGTAGGCCTTAGCTAGGCCTGCAGTTGCGCCATTATGGCCTGTTTAGTTCATAGGATTTGGATTTGTTTATCAGTGTTTCTTTGAGCTTATTTAAGCTGCTTATTCTGGTTCCCTTTGCTTATTTTAGGATTCCCCTTGTAAGCCTGTCCTTGTTTGTCCCCCTTAGTGTAGCTTATAGAATGTTTGAGCTTTTTTTATCCATATCAGTTAAGTGTCGAGATTGTCTTATCATTTCTGTTGCATTAAGCTTATTGCCAATTCTAGCTTATTGATAAGTTCCTTTGTTATCCCTGGTTTAGATTAGTTCATTAAATCATTTGCATTTGTTATTAGCTTATTTTGGATGTTGGAGTAGCTTTTAGCTTGAAAAACTGTCAAATGTTACACTGAGTCATATACTCACTCAGTGGTCATCAAGCTCACTTCACAAGCATCCAACTTGTTCATCACTTGAGCTTTTCATGATCTTGTGGGCTTTTTGGAAAGCCCACATAGCTACCTTTCCAAATCCAGGCTCACTTTAGGGGTTAAGGCTTTTGCCCTTAGCTTATCTAGCCCTGCATATGGCCTGTTGATGCCTGTGTAGTTCTGTGGTGAATGGGATTGCTTATTTGATATTGTTGGCTTAATATTTGTGCTTATTCAGTTCTTTTTAGCTTAATTGCTTTCCTCCCTGCAGTTTGTAGCTTGTTAACTCATTTGTAGCTTAGTGGCGGCTTATTGCTCAAAAAAATAAAGTTTCAAAAGCTTATTAGAATTTTCTGTTTCAACTTTAGCTTGTGCACTGCTTATTAATAAGCTTCCATCAAAGTTCCTTTGTAAAAGTTTTCTATAATCAGCAGTTAAGTAGGTTTGTAAAAGAAAATTCCCAAAAAAACCAAATTTAATTTTTAGTGATAGTTTCAATTTAATATAATTTAGCTTTTTAAATTTTTATCAAGTACCTAGCTATTTTTATATTTTTCTTAAAATCCTAGTATATTAAAGTATTTTTAGGAATTTTTCCAGATTTTAATCTTTTCATTTAGTATTTATTATAATTAATATTAGTTTAATAATAATTAAGTAATATTAGTTAATTAAATAGGTTTATTAATTTTTATTTAACAATAGAACTTTTTATATTTTTCCTAGGTTTTATATATCATAAAATAATTTTAGGAAATTTTTCATAATTTTCACTATTCATTTTCTATTTTTCTTAATTTTAACTAGTTTAAAGTAATTAATAAATAGTAATTAATTAATAATAAATAGAGAAAAAGTAGGAAAAATATATTTTTAGTTTTAAAATTATTTTATATTAATTTAGAATTTTTAAAATTAAATTTTCATTTTTCTAGCTTAAATTCATAATTAGTGTATTTTAAATATTGTTAATTAGTTATTAAATAGTAATTAATTAATAGTAATTAATTAAATAGTGTAAAAATTATTTTTCTTTTTCTAAAAATTTTCTTATAACATTAGGATTGTAAAAATGTAATTTTCATGTTCGTAGGTATTTTATTTCACAAAAACTCGCGTTTTATTTCGTACGTCAACGTAAATTTAAATCAAACAAAGGCGTTTTTAGACTTAGCTCACGTTTTTAGTATATCTAATCATTAGTAATTTTTTATATAGTGTTTCTTAGTTATTTTCATTCCTCGTATCTTAGTGTAATCATTCGAATCACTCAAACCCATTTTCTGTCCAAATTCACCCGATCACAAACCCGTTTAAATTACCATCACACCTCGTCGGGACATAATGACCCGGGGAAGCCACTATACTTCAACGGAGATTGATTCTAAGCAGTTTGACTTGGTTGACCATTCCCTGATCAATTAGGTTGACCGTTTGGACTCAATCAAGAAGACAAAAGCTGTCATCGATCTTCCCTCACCGCGCACATTGAAAGAAGTCCAGTCATTAAATGGAAAGCTAGCTGGGCTAAACCGTTTTTTATCCAAGTCAGCAGATAAATCACTTCCTCTCTTCAAAACACTCACGAAGTGCAAAAAAAAGGGAGACTTTCGTTGGACTGAGGAGGCAGAGGAAGCCTTCCAACAACTAAAGCAGCATCTTGCATCACTTCCCAAACTTGTCGCACCGCGACCAGGGGAAGAGTTGATAATGTACTTATCTGCAACCCATGGAGCAGTTAGCGCAGTACTATTGACAGATAGAAACTCCGTCCAAACACCCATATACTTTGTAAGCAAGGCACTAAAGAAAACAGAGACTAACTACAACGCCATGGAAAAGCTGGTCTTAGCCATAGTATTCGCAGCTAAAAGACAGCGCAGATACTTTCAGGCGCACCCAATAGCTGTGATCACAGACCAGCCCATCAAACAACTTATCTCCAAACTTGACGCATTAGGACGGCTACAAAAGTGGAGTGTGTTGTTGAGCGAATATAACATCTCATCTAGACCACGCATTGTGATCAAGGGGCAGATATTAGCTGACTTTATTGTTGAAAAGCCAGATACCGATACTCCACCTTCAACAGGCAAGACAGAGTTGCAAGAACCATGGGTTCTATTCACAGATGGATCCTCATGCGTGGATGGATCAGGCGCAGGCCTTATCCTTACTAACCAAGAAGGGATGGAATTCACCTATGCACTGCGCTTCGAATTCACAGCCACAAACAATGAGGCAGAGTATGAATCCCTACTCGCCGGACTACGTATTGCAATTCCAATGGGTGTACGCAACCTAGAGGCAAATGTGGATTCCAGACTAGTGGCTAACCATGTGCTAGGTGAATATGAAGCCAAGGATGAACACATGATCCAATACCTTGAAAAAACTAAGTCCTTAATTCAGAACTTCGACAGGTTCACAATCAAACAAGTACCTAGAGGGGACAACAGGAAGGCTGACGTGCTTAGCAAGATCGCATCTACAAGCTTTGCGCACCTATCAAAACAAGTACTGGTAGAAACTCTAAAAAATAAATCAATCTTGGAGATGGAAGTATCTACGGTGATAAAAGAACAGGATCCCACATGGATGACACCTATCATCGAATTTATTAGCAAAGGAATTTTACCACAAGAGCAAAAGGATGCTCGAAAGGTGCAGCGCACAGTGCAGAGATTTGAACTACGAGATGGCATCCTATATCGACGTTCATTCCTACAACCTTGGCTCCGATGTGTTGGACCTCTTCAAGCAGATTATGTACTTGGCGAAATCCACGCTGGGTCATGTAGTATGCACTCGAGACCACGGTCCGTTGTGGCGCGCGCCCTGCGATCAGGATATTTTTGGCCTACTATGCACCGCGACGCGCGAGATATGATAAAGAAATGCAGCAATTGCCAAGTACACAGGCCAATTCCGCGCCAACCACAACAAGAGTTAACCCCCATTACCTCACCATGGCCATTCTATAAATGAGGCATTGATATAGCAGGCCCCTTCCCAGTTGCAGCGGGAGGATTAAAGTTCCTCATCGTAGCCATAGACTACTTTACAAAGTGGATTGAGGCAAAAGCAGTGGTGAGTATCACTGGCAGCCAAGTAAAACGCTTCGTGTAGGACAATATTGTGTGTCGCTTCGGACTACCTGGGGAAATTATCTCAGATAACGGAAAACAATTCTGCGATAACCCATTTAAAGGTTGGTGCGCACAATTGAACATCACACAACACTTTGCTTCAATAAAACACCACAAACCAATGGCTTGGTCGAACGCGCGAATCGCAGTTTAGGAGAAGGGATAAAAGCGCGCCTTGATAGACACAAAGGAAAATGGGTGGATGAATTGTCACATGTTTTATGGGCACACCGCACCATAATCAAAACCAGTACCGGAGACACACCATTTTCTCTTGTCTATGGAACAGAAGCTGTCATACCAGCCGAAATTGGAATGCCAACTATACGTACAGCAGAGATAAACGTCACAACAAATGACGAGGAGCGGCGCATAGACTTGGACTTGCTGGAAGAAAGGCGCGAACGTGCAGCTATACGCGAAGCAAAGGCTAAAGAAAAGATGAAGAAGTATTATGATTCAAAGGTCAAACACACTTCTTTCAGGCCAGGAGACTTTGTATACCACGCTAATGATGCAAGCCATGCAGAAGACACAGGCAAGCTTGGACCCAAATGGGAAGGACCCTAAGAGGTCACGGATACACTAGGTAATGGTGCATACAGGTTGCGCGATATGGAAGGTCACAAGTTGGCGCGCACTTGGAATATCTGCAATCTCAAAAGATGCTATCTTTAGGAAAGGCTACGGCCCACAAACAGACAACTTCACACTTTAGTACGTGCCTAATAAATGTTTGTCTTTGAATTTTCTTTTCTTTCTTAGGAATTGTCTTTTAAAACTTGCAATTATTAATAAAACGTTGTGGTTTCTAGCAAACTCCATAACACACTTTACTTTATTGCGTACATGTTGATTACGTTTCAATATTGTTATATTTTGCCTACATGGCGTGCATGCACTTATTAAGACCCTCGATGGCAGAAAGGATGAGTAAACCTACTAACTCACTCGTTGAGTAAGAGGGTTGCAAACCCATCAACATTGGATCATGCATCCTTGCTAAGCGCCTTACCTTCAAGACGTTGAAGTAAGTTTTCCATGCGCATCCCACGAAGGATGTGCAATGTCACGTACACCGTACAGGCTTAGCAAATTATGAACCAAGACTCTTGGTCATTTAATAAGTCTATGCAAAATAATGCAAGTCTATTTTTCACACTTATGATTTGTCTTTAAGTCACGCACTTAATTTAAGTATGGGTCCCAACGATCATCTTAATTGATCATTTTACACAAAGGATAACAATTTAAGAACGGATACCATAAAACACAAACAAAAGATACAATTTGTTATTTATACAATGATATACATTTACAAGTTACAAAGGCCTATATCTACACACTATGACGGTGCTCAAG
This sequence comes from Artemisia argyi, assembly GCA_030686995.1. NCBI lineage: Eukaryota > Viridiplantae > Streptophyta > Magnoliopsida > Asterales > Asteraceae > Artemisia > Artemisia argyi. The sequence continues at coordinate 70,113,672 of CM060697.1, forward strand.
ACTATGTTATGGGGCAGCGGAGCTTCCAGCCTCTTGGAGCTTCGTCAAAAGTAATGCATCCTTAGGCGATACGGTCGCCACGCTGACCGCAACTCCATCTTATCTGGGGATATGCCCAGCACCTACACCACATAGGATGGCCTTTCCCTTAACACCTTTTTTCTTGGCCGCCCTCTCCGCATGAAGTTCCAAAACTTCCTTCAGGGGAACCTCCTTCTCAAGAACGAAGGGGTTCAATATATCACGCGGCTGCGCAAAAACTGGAACCTGCAGCTGCGACTCATCAGGCTTTAGAAACAAGTCTGGCTGAGCCTCCGCATCCTCCAAGATGTGCCTCCCCAGGGTTAACCCCTCCATAATCAACTTTATGGGGTAATCCTAGTCACGCTCCAGCCGCGCAATATGTGGAAGCTCAAGCAGCTTCATCCCCTCCATAGCCATCACTAGCTCGTCATAAGCGTCCGCCTTATAGCCGGGCATCTCAGCAAGTGCCACGGTCAGCATCTTCGCCTCATGGAGCTCCTCCATAGCTTGCGCCCTACCACGCTCCACGGCACACTGAACAACCTTCCCAAAGGTCTCCAACACGTCCGGGGACTCTAAAGTGCCCATCGCAGCCAGGCGCAAACCATGACTGATCAACCACCTACACACGCAAACAAAGGATGCATTAGAAGCAAAGAGGAACATTAATACACATAGAAAGACAACATTGCGGAATATATAAAACATACCTGTGCTCGGCAATTGTAGACATAAGATGAGGATATAACTCCTCATCGTATTCTATACTTAGGCTGCGCAGCTTGTCCTCCTGCTCCTTCAGCGCTTTCTCCATGCGAGCGCGAAATTCATCAATATGACCGAAGTGCTCAGCCTTTTTCTCCTCTAGATACCTTACCCCCCAAGTAAGGTTCGACCTGAACTGATGCAGCTCCCCACGCACATGTTGCAGATCAGCCATCACGGTCAACTTCTCATCAGTGACCTTCTCAGCATGCGCCTTGATGGACCCTACCTCCGCTTGCGCATTAGCTAACTGCGCACGGAGCAGGGCAATCTCCTCGTCCTTCTGTGCGAGGCTGTTGCTCTCCCCAACATACCGCGTCTTCAACTGAGCGACCAACTCAGTCTGACACTCAGCAGCAGCTAGCTCCTCCATCAACTACTGCGCAGATACCTCCCCAGCCACCTTCACTGTCTCCTCCACGTTTGCATTCTAAGGAGGGACCACGCTTTCCACAAATGCCGCATCACCCTCTGCAGCATGGTCACTATAAAGCATAAGAAGAAGGTCAGAGCATATTACGACAAGTAATAATAATAAATAAAAAATAAAAAAATAAAGAAAGAGAAAACATGGATATCACTTACAAAAGGGGAGAAGCCTTTGCAATCTCCTTATCCGCGCCAGTAGCGGATGTGTCATCTTCTGCGGATGACTCTTCATCCGTGATGAGATGGCGCCTCCTCTTGGAAGTGCCAGCGCCATCAGCCTCTCCCTTGCGCTTTACACCCTGCGTTACAATCTCAGGCTCTAGAACATCCACGCTGTCGGATGACTCAGTACACAACTCCTCCACCATGTGAGACGGCTCCCCAGTAGGAGGCACGCTCTGCACAGGCGTCACAAGCGCAGCAGCGGGAGGTGAATCTTCTGGACCAGCTTGCGCCAACACCGTTATGTGTCCCGCAGTAGCCTCCAGAACTGGTTGCTCATTTTCCCTCAGAGGACGCACACCCACCGTCACCTGCTTTGGCTTCTTAAGCTTCACCACGGTAAACAAATCCATCTCTGCACAACACATGAGCAAATAACAAAAACAATTCAGTTATTGAAACTACATATACAAGAGCACTAACATTATTGAAGCGAACAAATAAAATGGACAAGTACCCACCCCGGCCGCTCTCATCAATGAAGGTTGGAACCTCGTCAGAACCATGGAAATAGTTGCGACTCAGCCTCATGTGAATAAAACTCCTCGGGGTAGGGGTTAATGGTGATGCGGTTGGCATCAATCGTATCCGCATCCTCCACGCTATACGAACCGGGTAAAGGGCGCTCATCCCCTGGCAGCGACAATTGAGTATAAAACTCAAACGACGAGGGAAATACTATATCATCTACCCAGAAAATTTTTTCCCTCCAATCCCTCAGGGAATCCACCTTCTCCATGTAACACTGAAGGCGCCCACCGCGCTTTGCAAAAGAAACCCATCCATGCGACCACGTTTTGTGGTAAAACGCACGGAATAGGTTAAACGTAGGGTTGAGCGCAAGCAACCAACAGTTTATTTCAAAATTTGACACTTTTGCCGCACCTATACAGTGCAGTTGGAAAATGTGAAGGTGGTAGTAGTTGAGCAAATTGATCAAGAATAAGGATATGGGTACGCGCTGGTTCGTATACTCGAAGAAGCGCGTATATAACCCTATTTTTCCCTCAGAGAAATCCGCGATGCACGCGTCGGCCTCCGGTACAACCGGATGCACGTCAAGAGGAATGAAATAATCAGAGGAGAACTGACGCAGTTCATCCTCGTCCATCTCAGATGGAAACTCGTGTAATTGGCGAACCATCTTTAGAGAATAACAATAAAAGCACGTATTCGCGGTTACCTAGTCAAACAGTTGCTTTCTTTAAAAAACGCTTTGAAGAAATTTGAAAATGACGGAAGTGTGTTTTTACTGTGTGTTCTTTAGTAAAATGGGAGGCGATGTTTATATAGGGTTACAAAAACCGTAGCATGTTCGCCACGTGGAACAACTATCCTAATCGTGTGCCTAGAAGACGATCGGGTACGTGCACTTTTTCCCATTTCTCGATACACACGTGGACACTCTCCCCGTTTCCCTAGGTATTTTTGAAGATATTTGAGACTAGATACATTGTCCATAATATTGGGCGGTAACTTTTCCCTCCACACTTACCGTTGCTTAAAGTAGTATAGCATCCACGGCTAGCAAGCCGCGCACACTATACTGGGGGGACATGATGACGTATAGTCTATATTTGGGCTACAAGCCCAAATGATAAACATCACTAAGACCCAGACCCACCATGAGTGGGCTGTTATAACAATGACTTGGGCCACATTATCAAAGGGATTGGGCTCACGTAGACCCAAGCCCAACTAAACAATTTATGGTCTAGATAAGGATCTTCTATTTACGGATAAAGATCCTTGGACCGGATAAGCACCATGCGTGCGAAACATAACGAGCACGAAACCTACAAGGATTCTGCGCCTATATAAAGAATGACATAATTCTCATTAAAGGTACGATTCACAAACCCCAACTCTTTACGATAACCCTAAAACCGATTACTTACTCTCACGCCAGAGGATAATCGTGGGAGACAATCCCACGATAAGCCTAACAGTGTTTGTTTATTTTCTTAGTGCGCAGGTTTCAAGCATTAAGTGCTAATTGGTACGAGAGCAAGAGCCCAAACTAGGAGCGCCCAACTTTTGTATCAACAGTGCCTATTTGGCCTGTTTGTCTGTGGCTTTTGGATTTAGCTTATTTAGATTCCTAGCTTATTTCCTCAGCTTTTCTAGTGTTTCATTTTCAGTTCAGTCTCATTAAATTGGTTGTAGCTTATTTTGTTTTTGTTTTTTTTTTTTTCAGTTTATAGCTTTTTCTTAAATCAAAAATCATTTTTAGTTTATAAAGCTTAGCTGCCAATCCAATAAACTCATGCTGAGCTTATTTTTGTGTTTCTAAATGGTTGGCTTTTCAAAAGTTTCATAATTTTAGTAGTTAAGATGTTTTGCAAAAAGAAAAATTGAAAAATAAAATGAATTGCAAAAATGGGTGAGGCAGGGGTCGAACCTGAGACCTCTCCCCTTTGAGGATGATGGAATGGTACCTGTAAACCAGTCGCCCTAGGGTCTCTTTTCATTATATCCTTGCACTCAATTCCTTTTAACCCCATTTCTTCTCTTTTGTACTAATAAGCTGTTTTGGCTTATTACTCTGCTTATCCGTACCATTTCCCCCCTCCCCTCATTTTTCCTAAGTCTCTGCTATTATTTAGTATTTGTATAAAATTTTCCAGAATTTCTACTTTTCATTTGATAGTTTTAATAATTAATTTAGGTTTAAATAGTTTTAATTGAAAAAGTCAAAAATAAATATTTGTACTGCTTATTTATAAGCATTTAGGAGTTTTTATATTTTTTCTAAGTTTCTGGTATTATAAGTAATTTATAGAAAAAGTTTTACAATTTCTACTTTTCATTTAGTATTTCTAATAATTAAACTTAGTTTAAAAATTTTAGTTAATATAAATAGTAATTAATTAATAATAAATAATTAAAAAGGTTAAAAAATATTTTTCTTTTTTCTTTAATTTACTTTTATTATTAGGTTTGTAAAAAAGTAATTTTCATATTTGTGGGACTTTTACTTATCTTATTTTACTTTTATTTTCGTACGTTCACGTTATTTATAATTTAAACGTACATTTTTAATTCGTAATACGTTTTTAAGTACATAGGTTTTCAATAATTATTGTTATAGCTTATTTAAGCTATTTTCTTTTATGTTTCCTTAGTTTAATAAATCACTCACTTAAAACCCTTTCCTGTCCAAATTCACCCGATCACAAACCTGTTTTTATACCATCACACCTCGTCGGGACATAACGACCCGGGGAAACACTATACTTCCACGGAGATTGACTCTATGCTGTTTGACCTTGTTGACCATTGACTGGTCAATTTAGGTTGACTGTTTGGAGCCAATCATTTGACGTCTTTCAATCTTTCAAGATTTATTGTCAACTATAATAATTACGCAACAACTTGCCATATTGTTTATACTTAGAATTTAGGAGTAATTCCAGGCTGAGGATCATTTATTCTAAGTCCAAACATATTCCTTTAGAATATTCATTACACAAGATATCAAATATTGTTAAATCATTAAGAATTTAAGCATGATACAACAATAATATGATGCACATGAAAATCCTTCAGTCAAATTTAGATTTTATTCATGTTCTATTTTTACAAATATGTATATCCATTTAGTCTTTCAAAATAATATATCATATTTTATTTAGAATTATTTACCGCACATGTTTATTAAATAATAAACTTTTGTTCCAAGATTGTATGTTTTATTTTCTAAATCTTTCAAATACAGTTTCATTCTAAACTAAGCCTAACCTTTTACTTATATGGAATGTCACTCTACAGCATATATGATTTAGTAAATCAAACATAATACTCCCACTAGCTTTCAGGAATACTTAGAAATTATCTTATTTCAATTATCAATCAAAACATGGATATAATAATTAAACATAAGATTAATCTCCTAGATGCATGCATTTATCTATTCATGGATTATTGCACTTTTTACACTTCTAAAGATTTATTTGAATTCATAAACTCCTTTTGATTACTTATCGTCCTTGCTCAAGTAATCATACAAGAAAGAGTTTTGATATTCATTGTCAAGTTTCATATACATGAAAATAAGCATGACAATTACAATCTTTGTATCTTTAATGTGCTTAAGAAAGAGTATTCAATCATAGATAATTGCTTAAGTATGATTAATAATCTTGTCATAAGACATACATTAAGATATGTGTACAATTTTGTTCATATGATTATTACACAAAGATTTAAATCACTAGGCTTACATTGTCTTTTAATAAACTCATCTCCATTCTCTAACCATTAAGAACTAAGATAAACCAAATTTTAAATTTGAATATCTTTATGAACAGCATCTATAACATTCATAATATGAGTAATTTACTGATGAGTGTGTAAATACTCATCATTTTTACCTATTCTGAGCTGCCAAAACATCTAAAAACACTCAAAATTGCATCAAAATAATGAAAATATCCCAGGAATGTGTTTTATATGTTTCAGATGCAAAATAATCAAAAACAGATGAAAAATAAACAAAGTTTGCATAATTGGCAGTTTCAGTCCCTCATCTTTCAAAAGTTGTCAAATCTAGTCCCTGGTTATTCTAAAAACTTGAAAAAGTCACCAAAGGTCCTTTTAAATAAAAAAGTTATACATTTAGTCCTTTGGTGCAAAGTTTCACAAAATAACAAGTTTAGTCCCAGAATTTTGAAAATTAACAAAAATGGTCCCTGGGATATTAAAACTTTGAGAAAAACAATTTTGGTCCTTATACTAATCTTCTATGGCAGGAATGGTCCTTGGGTGGCAAGTTTGGTAAAATTACATGTTTGGTCCCTGAAGTTTGAAAGTTTGGCAGAAAAGGTCCCCGGATATAAAAAAAATGGGAAATTATCACTAATAATCCTTGGGGTATTGTAACTTGGCATGATTAACCCTTTTGATTACTTTTGGTGATTGACAAATCAGGTCCTTGAAGAATTCAGAAATTACAAGTTTGGTCCTTGGGCTTAAATCTATTACAAACCAAATGGATGCTTACTTAAAAATAAAACCAAAACCAAATCCAAACCACAAACACAAACAGCCCACCAAGCCCAGCTCCCTACCAAGCCCACCCTGTTTTTAAATAATACCAGGGTCAAACCATTTGACCAATACCACCCTTCCCTCTAATACCATTCACCACCTCCCTTGCCTAATACCACCCTGGTTTCACCCCCCCCCCCCCACCCCTCTTGCACCACTTGCTCCACCACCCTTATCCCTGCCAAAGTACCACTCCCCAAAAAGCAATCATATCAACCCCCCCTATGGCTACCCTCATCAGACCCCAATTGGCAGAATATAATTTTCCCGCCAAATCCACCCAATGGCCAAGATTGAAAGATAGTGATCCTGTGGCTGTTTTTATTGGTGGGAAAGCTCAAGTGGGTCCCACAGGGCTTAGAGGTTCAATAAAAAGAAAGAGAGAAGCAGAGTGGAAGAGGTGTTAGTGTAGCTTAGTTTAGTTTTAGGTCGTATGAATGTAATCTCATTTTCCATATGTAATCTTTAGTTAAAAAGCTCTGTAATCAATCTTTTAAATGTAATATCAACTTAATTTCAGTTTAATTTCAAGTTATTAGTGCAAATTTAGTTTTTGTTATTTTTCATGAAAATCTCATTTCAGACTTAAAGTTGTTAAAAATTGTTAGTTCATGGTAATTTAAGCTTAATTAAGTTTGCTTATCATCATTTAAAAGTTTAAAAGTCATTTAATTCAGCTTTACTCAAAATTCAAGAAAATACAAAGAAAATAGAAAAAAATAAGAAATTCAGTGAAGGAAAGAAGACAAGCATTGGAGCTTGTGGATCATGGAATTTGGACTGGTCTAGAGCTCAGGGGAGCATAGGTAATGGTCTTTGGTCTGGTTCTCACTTGTTTCCACTTTGGATCAACTTGTAAGACTTCATTTTTTTAGCATAATTTACTATTAATGGTTATGGTTGTTATTTGCTGTTTGATTTTGCTTATTTAGATCTATTTCATGATAGCATGCTCTCCATTTCCAATTTCATAGGCTAGAATAGTTAGTTGCTTCACAAAATATCAATTTTAGTCTCAAAAGGGGTGTTTGGCACTTGGGATTACACTGAGTTTTACTTTGTTTCAGAGGTTACCTATGGGTTAGACTTGTCACACTAGGCTCAAGTAATACCTCTTGGTCATAAAACTAAGACCTCATTTGCAAGAAAGTCATAATCATTCATTAGCTGCATAACAGCTTATCTGTTTGAAGTTTAGGACTGCCATCTCATCATTTTAGCTTATTAGTTGATAATCTAGTTGAATTCCATCTCAATATAGCATAATATAACATAACTAATCAGTAGATTAGGACCCAAATTCAATAAAGTCAACTTTTGTCAAAATCCTCAAAAAGTCAAATTACATATTGTGCTGAAAATCCATTTTTTCAAAGAATTGTTTAGATTTTTGTGATGACTTTTAGGACTTGATCTTTTCAAAATAGGTAGTTTTCTAGCTAATCTTTGAAGTCCTGCATTCACCATAATTTTACCAATTTTTATGTGGGCCCCACAACCCCTCAAAGTGGGCTGTAGGGCTTCCTATTTGCCCTGTACAGCAGACCCCCATCCACCACCACCACTTTGGTGGTTGCTACAGCCCTCCACAGTGGGACCCACACCCCCCTCCTTGGTTCATTGGACTCACCTCTTGGCCACCTTCAAGGTTGGAGCAATTTTTGAGCTTCAAGCTCACTGGGACCCACCTAGAATCTCCCTAATAGTTTGTCCCTTTTCTGAGTTGAATTTGGTTTAGCTAAGTGCTTATTGTAGCTTATTTGCTTATTCTGTGAGTTTCTTTGCTTGAATCTTACTTAACCATGTCCAAATAACTTAATTGAACCAGAATCACCCTTTGTGGACCCCACATAAGCTCATTTGAGCATAATCTCTTGTTGGTCAAAGAAAGTCAAACTGTGGTGCAATTAAGCATCCATAGTGCTTATTTTATATTTCCAAAAAAGTTGTTTTTGTCAAAGTTAGTTGTTTTTAGTATTAAAATAGTTTTTTAAAAGAAAAATCCACAAAAACCAATTTAATTATAAGTGATAGTTTCTATTTAATGTAATTTATCTTTTTAATTTTCCTTATTAGATTTTTATTAAGTACTTGGCATTTTTATATTTTTCTTAATTTCCTTTTATATTAAAGTACTTTCAGTAATTTTTCTAGATTATAATTTTGTCATTTAGTATTAATTAGGTTTAATATTAGTTTTATTAATAATTAATTAATAATTAGGAATTAAATAGCAAAATTAGTTTTTATTAAGTAAACCCTAGTTTTTATATTTTTCCTAGCTTTTATAAGTTATAAAATAATTTTAGGAATTTTCTTATAATTTCTACTGTTCATTTTTTAATTTTCTTATTTAAATTAGTCAAATTAGATTTAAATTAATTAATAAGTAAATAATTAGTAAATTAGCCTAAAACTAATTTTTAGAAACTTTTTATAATTTTTTAGGATTCCTGTGATGGGTAATTAGTTTTATTAATTTTTCTATAATTTTCTAAGTCATTTAAGTATTATTAGTAATTTAAAATAGTTTAAATTGTTTAATTATTATAATTAGTATTTAATTAATAGAAAACCCATAACAAGACAAAAATAGTTCTTTTTATTTTTTTTATACTTTCTTCAAGTTCTTTTTAAGGTTTAGAAAATAGTTTTGCAAGTTTTTCGTTTAATTTGTAATCTTTATCATTTTTAGTTTAATTTAAATTAGGTTTTAAATAGTTTTAACTAATTAATTAGTATTTAAATATTAAAATAATCAAGTAAATCATTTTCTTTTCATTTTTAATTTTTATTTTATTTCAAGTTTGAAAAGTTTCACTTGCACCCCCTGTAGTTTGTAGTTTGTAGTTTGTAGTTTGTAGTTTGTAGTTTGTAGTTTGTTAAATCCCACTTTTCTGTCTGTAAATCTGATTCCCAAGTTGTGCATTTGTGAATATATCTGTATATCTGTTATTGTTAAATATCATTGTCCAAATACCAAATATCAATAGCATAATCAATTCCCAATCATCTTGGCTACTGTCCTCAGCGCCACTCATTCTCAAAAACGTTTTCCAAAACACCATTGCAATCTCGCTGGGACATAACGATCCAGCGACACACTATACTATCTACGGAGAATTGGAACTGAGCTGTCTTTGACTTGTTGACCTTGGTCAATAATATCTGACCGTTTGGAACCAATCAAAATTTGGCGCCGCTGCCGGGGAGGTTGTTGCGTGTTTTAAAATCGTTTTAAGTTTAGTGATTTTTAAAACCCTCCCTGTACAAATTTCACACTTTTGTAAAAAGCATTTGTAAAAATATCAATCATATTAAAAAAAAATAAATAAAAAATAAATAAAAAAGTTCATTAACACTTTTCCTGAAGTGTTAACAACACCAAAAAAAATCAAAAACAACAAAACAAACTGTGAAGTTAAATTACTTCGTTTTCTTTAAGATTACAACCTGAAACAGTTGGTATAAGGTAAGTTCTGACATTAAATTGCGAACTGAAGAGGAATCCATTCTTTCCTCCCGCCAGCCTGCGAGTAACCTTAAAGGAACAATTTCAGTTAACGAATCAGTTTCAAAAATAATTCCCAAAGTTTTTTGCACACACACCCAAAAGCCAAAAACAATTTTTCTGTTAATAAATACCTAAAATCTTACCACCGCAAACCAAGGCAGAACACCTACCAACTGGGGGTGTGGACATAATAAGTTCCCAAACTAAAGATTAAAACTTGCTTTTGTATCCCTGTGAGTGGTGTACCTTTTTTAAAGAAGCCATTCACTTGTGATTATTGGTTTAAGTTCCCTGTTGTTTTGCCTCGGTCTTGTTTTAATTGATTTTGTTCTTAGTGCATGTGCACTAAGCATGTTTCTCAAAAATACCAAAAATATTCACCTTTACCCTCTCACCTTTTTTATTCTTCATCCCTTTACCCTCTATCCTTTTGATTCTAACTTCTTCCACTTCTCCTGTAATTGATTCTAATGTCATCTCTTGATGACGATTTCTTTGAACAAAGGGCCTTTAAGAGTAACATTGAAAAACTTCAGGCCTTGTCAAAAATTTTGAGATGTCGTGTTGCTTATGATAGACCATCGATTCCTATTCCCTCTCCGGTGAGGGAAATGGAACGAGAAACCGGGGTGACAAAGGACCCTGTACTTTCCTCTGACGATGGAAGTGCTAAATACGTCCAACCTACGGTTGTCCACGACTCACCTAATTTTCACGTTTATCAAGAACAAAAACCCGCGACCATAACGGAAGTGGTGGAAATTCCTAGCTCTCAGAGCACACCACTTGTCCCACCTCCGGATTTTGTTCCTTGTGTCTGTTGTGGTGAGCCTCTTTTCGGTTTTCCATGTCGTTGGTGTACATGTGAACAATGTGGTAATGATATTCGAGACGGGAGTTGTTTGTTTTGTGGTTCGAGGAATTCATTTGCTTATGACCCTAATCAGAACTCATTCAGCGACTCCTCAAATTTTCCCAACTACCCATCACATTTATACGAGCAAGAATCATATTATCCAAATCTCAATGATGCTTCATATCAAAATACACCAAACCAGACTCAACAGTTTTTTTGTTGTGAGTACTATGGTGGCTCACACTACAGTTATGATTGTCAATCGGGAAACACGCTTGTCTATGAGAAGTTTCCTGATAACAATTTTGACTCTAGCACATACGACTCACAGCCACATCAGTTTTTCTGTTCTGAGTACTGTGGAGGTCCTCACTTTAGCTCGGATTATCAAACAGGAAATCCCTTTCCTTGTAACAATTATGACTATTCGTTTCAAAACCCACCTCCACAGTACCAAATTACCCAAGCAACTCCTCAATACTCGCAAGACCTTTGTCATGAGGTTCTTGAAGCATTGAAAGAATTTATGGAGGAGTTGTCTACAACATCATTTCAAAACTCTCGTGAGAAATCTATGGCAGAATTACTTGCTGAAGAACGAGATGCTAGAAACGAAATGAGCATGGAAGAATTACTTGCTGAGAAAAGAGCAGCTAAAATACATGCCAATCAAAGCTATGCTGCTCTATATGATCACGATGATGACAGTGATGATGAAGATAACATTGTTATTATTCAAAAAGATTCATCAGATTCATCAGTTGCGATTCCTTCCATGGAAAATCAGGGAGAAAATAATGTGACGAAGTCACTAGCCGTTGATCAAATGGAACTTGAAGGATCCATAACTGCTAGTCCTTCTCAACTCCCTCAGTCTGTTATCACACCCGAAGTTCACACTCACTCTCTGATCATGGGGGATGAGCATCTTAGCACTGTTCCTAAAAAGGAATCGGACGAATTCATAAAGTCTAGTGCTGAGAACCTTGTCCCAATCCCAGGAGAGTCACAGGGAACTTTTGATCCTATGTGTGATATCCCTCCTCTTCTTGTCTTCCCGAATGATGATGTTGAGATGTTCTCCGATTCTAATGATGACGATTCGTTATCATGTGGAGACATCAGTTATGTGGAAGAATTACCTTCTCAACTAGTTAGCTTAGAATAAGAGAATGATGAGATTGACACTGAAATCAAGGATGAAGCACTTCGTGCAACATTATTGAAAGTCAATCTCCTCATTTCTAAAATCGAGGCTTTCAAAGAGAAACCTATTTCATCTCCTATCCCCATTAAGGATAGTGACATTCTCTCCGATAATTCTATTCCAGAGTTTGAAGCCTTTACTATTGATCCTATGGGAGAGAAGATTAGTGGCAGTACCACTTCTCATTCTCATAATTCTCTCCCCGATTATGAATCATTTACCTTCGATGAGTTCTCCTGTGAACTCACGCACATCAATTCAGAATATGATTCGTTCACTTTCGATGAGTTCTCCTGTGAACTCACTCATATCATGACTCGTCCGAAGTATGATAGCTCGGGGGGAGATGTTCTCAATCATGAGAATTTACAAATTCCCACCCTCCCGCCCGGGATGTTTTCAAACCAAACGAGCTTAACCTTTGAAATCCAAAATCAGGCTAATGAGCCTGCTTTCGAGGAAGAAGATCTAACCATGATTGTCATCATGGTTTTCTTCCTTTTCTTCACCTATAGGGTGATTTCTCCTGTTCTTCACTCCTTCGGGAATGAAGATACCATCTTTGATCCCGACATTTTCATTTACCACTATATTGAGCCGAGATTATATCTCATCGGTGTGGAGCTTTCACGTGCTTCAAATGTTTGTCCAAACATCTTGAATGAAAGTCCGATGGAGATTGTTTCTTCCACATCATGCTTCCCCAAGGACTAATGAATTCGGGGTCGAGTCAAGCTAGCGACTCGGTAAACAAAAACAGTAGCATGTACTTAGGGTTTTCACCCTAAGTGTGGGGGAGTTACCCCTGCTGTGGTTACCAATGAAGTGAAAAACAAATGGTGTTTCCACATTTAGATTATAATATTGCCCTTTTACGTTCAAAGGGTTGGCATAATAGCCGGGACTTTGAATATTGAGGACAATATTCATTTTAAGTGTGGGGGGTATTCTAGCGAATTTTATCACATTTTATTATCTAGTACCCCCGTTTTGGCCAAAATTTCAAAATTTTTTAAAAAAAATTTCACTTGTGCTTCAAAATTTTTTTGGTTCTCAGTCCGCCTTGTCTAACCGACAAAAGGATTGGCTAATCCAGGAGCAAACAGCTCTTGGTAAAGATATATCAAATCCGTTGATGGCTTGCAATTTGCCCAAAATTGTATGGTAAATCAACTCGCCATATCCCAAAAAGTGAATGAGTTGGCTAGCCCGTAAGATTATGGCTTGTGGTAAAGGCTGTGGAAAAACCATAATTGGTAATCAGCTCACCAAGATGTTGACTTAGTCTATCAAGAGTTGGCTAGTCCAGAAGCAAACGACTTTTGGTAAAGACTAATCAAATCCATTGACAGCTGGTGGTTTGTTCAAAATCACATGGTTATCAGGTGGACCATAGTTCTTACTTGAATCGATACATCTGGCTACTCCAGAAGTGATGGCTTTTGGTAAAGAGTTTCAAATCCATTAAAGTTTTTTTCAAAAAATTGCTAGGGACTAGCAATGTTTTAGTGTGGGGGATTTGATGAGTGTGTAAATACTCATCATTTTTACCTATTCTGAGCTGCCAAAACATCTAAAAATACTCAAAATTGCATCAAAATAATGAAAATATCCCAGGAATGTGTTATATATGTTTCAGATGCAAAATAATCAAAAACAGATGAAAAATAAAAAAAGTTCGCATAATTGGCAGTTTCAGTCCCTCATCTTTCAAAAGTTGTCAAATCTAGTCCCTGGTTATTCTAAAAACTTGAAAAAGTCACTAAAGGTCCTTTTAAATCAAAAATTTACACATTTAGTCCTTTGGTGCAAAGTTTCACAAAATTACAAGTTTAGTCCCTGAATTTTGAAAATTGACAAAAATGGTCCCTGGGATATTAAAACTTTGAGAAAACCAATTTTGGTCCTTATACTAATCTTCTATGGCAGGAATGGTCCTTGGGTGGCAAGTTTGGTAAAATTACATGTTTGGTCCCTGAAGTTTGAAAGTTTGGCAAAAAAGGTCCCCGGATATAAAAAAAATGGAAAATTATCACTAATAATCCTCGGGGTATTGTAACTTGGCATGATTAACTCTTTTGATTACTTTGGGTGATTGACAAATCAGGTCCTTGAAGAATTCAGAAATTACAAGTTTGGTCCTTGGGCTTAAATCTATTACAAACCAAATGGATCCTTACTTAAAAATAAAACCAAAACCAAATCCAAACCACAAACACAAACAGCCCACCAAGCCCAACTCCCTACCAGTCCCACCCCGTTTTTAAATAATACCAGGGTCAAACCATTTGACCAATACCAACCTTCCCTCCAATACCATTCACCACCTCCCCTGCCTAATACCACCCTGATTTCACCCCCCCCCCTCTTGCACCACTTGCTCCACCACCCTTATCCCTGCCAAAGTACCACTCCCCAAGAAGCAATCATATCAACCCCCCTCCCTATGGCTACCCTCATCAGTCCCCAATTAGCATAATATAATTTTCCCGCCAAATCCACCCAATGGCCAAGATTGAAAGATAGTGATCATGTGGCTGTTTTTATTGGTGGGAAAGCTCAAGTGGGTCCCACAGGGCTCAGAGGTGTTAGTGTAGCTTAGTTTAGTTTTAGGTCGTACGAATGTAATCTCATTTTCCATATGTAATCTTTAGTTATAAAGCTCTGTAATCAATCTTTTAAATGTAATATCAACTTAATTTCAGTTTAATTTCAAGTTATTAGTGCAAATTTAGTTTTTGTTATTTTTCATGAAAATCTCATTTCAGACTTAAAGTTGTTAAAAATTGTTAGTTCATGGTAATTTAAGCTTAATTAAGTTTGCTTATCATCATTTAAAAGTTTAAAAGTCATTTAATTCAGCTTTACTCAAAATTCAAGAAAATACAAAGAAAATAGAAAAAAATAAGAAATTCAGTGAAGGAAAGAAGACAAGCATTGGAGCTTGTGGATCATGGAATTTGGACTGGTCTAGAGCTCAGGGGAGCATAGGTAATGGTCTTTGGTCTGGTTCTCACTTGTTTCCACTTTGGATCAACTTGTAAGACTTCATTTTTTTAGCATAATTTACTATTAATGGTTATGGTTGTTATTTGCTGTTTGATTTTGCTTATTTAGATCTATTTCATGATAGCATGCTCTCCATTTCCAATTTCATAGGCTAGAATAGTTAGTTGCTTCACAAAATATCAATTTCAGTCTCAAAAGGGGTGTTTGGCACTTGGGATTACACTGGGTTTTACTTTGTTTCAGAGGTTACCTATGGGTTAGACTTGTCACACTAGGCTCAAGTAACACCTCTTGGTCATAAAACTGAGTCCTCATTTGCAAGAAAGTCATAATCACTCATTAGCTGCATAACAGCTTATCTGTTTGAACTTTAGGACTGCCATCTCATCATTTTAGCATATTAGTTGATAATCTAGTTGAATTCCATCTCAATATAGCTTAATATAAAATAACTAATCAGTAAATTAGGATCCAAGTTCAATAAAGTCAACTTTTATCAAAATCCTCAAAAAGTCAAATTACATATTGTGCTGAAAATCAATTTTTTCAAAGAATTGTTTAGATTTTTGTGATGACTTTTAGGACTTGATCTTTTCAAAATAGGTAGTTTACTAGCTAATCTTTAAAGTCCTGCATTCACCTTAATTTTACCAATTTTTGTGTGGGCCCCACAACCCCTCAAAGTGGACTGCAGGGCTTTCTGTTTGCCCTGTGCAGCAGACCCCCATCCACCACCACCACTTTGGTGGTTGCTACAACCCTCCACAGTGGGACCCACACCCCCCTCATTGGTTCATTGGACTCACCTCCTGGCCACCTTCAAGGTTGGAGCAATTTTTGAGCTTCAAGCTCACTGGGACCCACCTAGAATCTCCCTAATAGTTTGTCCCTTTTCTGAGTTGAATTTGGTTTAGCTAAGTGCTTATTGTAGCTTATTTGCTTATTTTTTGAGTTTCTTTGCTTGAATCTTACTTAACCATGTCCAAATAACTTAATTGAACCAGAATCACCCTTTGTGGACCCCACATAAGTTCATTTGAGCATAATCTCTTGTTGGTCAAAGAAAGTCAAACTGTGGTGCAATTAAGCATCCACAGTGCTTATTTTTTATTTCCAAAAAAGTTGTTTTTGTAAAAGTTAGTTGTTTTTAGTATTAAAATAGTTTTTTAAAAAAAAAATCCACATAAACCAATTTAATTATAAGTGATAGTTTCTATTTAATGTAATTTATATTTTTAATTTTCCTTTTTAGATTTTTATTAAGTACTTGGCATTTTTATATTTTTCTTAATTTCCTTTTATATTAAAGTACTTTCAGTAATTTTTCTAGATTTTAATTTTGTCATTTAGTATTGATTAAGTTTAATATTAGTTTTATTAATAATTAATTAATAATTAGGAATTAAATAGCAAAATTAGTTATTATTAAGTAAACCCTAGTTTTTATATTTTTCCTAGCTTTTATAAGTTATAACACAATTTTAGGAATTTTCTTATAATTTCTACTGTTCAGTTTCTAATTTTCTTATTTAAATTAGTCAAATTAGATTTAAATTAATTAATAAGTAAATAATTAGTAAATTAGCCTAAAAATAATTTTTAGAAACTTTTTATAATTTTTTAGGATTCCTGTGATGGTTAATTAGTTTTATAAATTTTTCTATAATTTTCTAAGTCATTTAAGTATTATTAGTAATTTAAAATAGTTTAAATAGTTTAATTATTATAATTAGTATTTAATTAATAGAAAACCCATAAAAAGACAAAAATATTTCTTTTTACTTTTTTTATACTTTCTTCAAGTTCTTTTTAAGGTTTAGAAAATAGTTTTTGCAAGTTTTTAATTTAATTTGTAATCTTTATCATTTTTAGTTTAATTTAAATTAGGTTTTAAATAGTTTTAACTAATTAATTAGTATTTAAATATTAAAATAATCAAGTAAATCATTTTCTTTTCATTTTTAATTTTCCTTTTATTTCAAGTTTGAAAAGTTTCACTTGCACCCCCTGTAGTTTGTAATTTGTTAAATCCCACTTTTCTGTCTGTAAATCTGATTCCCAAGTTGTGCATTTGTGAATATATCTATATATCTGTTATTGTTAATATCATTGTCCAAATACCAAATATCAGTAGCATAATCAATTCCCAATCATCTTGGCTACTGTCCTCAGTGCCACTCATTCTCAAAAACGTTTTCCAAAACACCATTGCAATCTCGCTGGGACATAACGACCCGGGGACACACTATACTATCCACGGAGAATTAGAACTGAGCTGTCTTTGACTTGTTGACCTTGGTCAATAATATCTGACCGTTTGGAACCAATCATTTACCCAATTCATTATTTTGGAAATACTACATCATATAATCGTCAGCATATTAATCAAATATCAGAGATATCCAAGTGGATTTAAGAATGATAATTCCATCATCTTGAGGTTTATCATTTACATGTTTAGCCTCATCATGATTTTCACTAGTGTGTTTTTAGAAGATTATGTATCTTGCAATTCTATCTTTTCAAGATAAAATACTCTCACTTGCCTTTAGTATTATATAGAATATAAATACTTACCAATTAGAGCAACAATCCAACGTTCTCTTTTAGGACATTACAAATACACATTGACAGTTCCTGACATTTTTTTGTTAACAACCTACCCATAAGTAGCTTAACAAATTCAGAAATCCAATTTAAGACTTAATGTGATTCATCACATTGCATAATTCAATAGTGTCTTATTAATCTTCTAGGAGTCTAATCGAGTATATTTAATCCATAACTCAATTTTCTAACCTTGATAACTTTAGGAAGAAAGGAAGTCATAGTTATCTTCAATCAAACAATCTAACAAGAGTTTGATTTCCTTAACTGAACATACCATAAAAATGTGGCACTTCAATTAGAATTAATATTGTAAGAAGATCTAACAATATATATAAGATAACTATATTCCTTTTGGCATACCTATTTACAAACTAAGTCAACTTAATGGTATAATAGTATTTCCAAACCAATTGCATGCTTTATATAACACAAGTACTTTTGACCAAGTCACTTCATGTTCGTGTCTCATCAAAACATAAACGTGTTACAATCCCACTATACGTTATTAATCATTGATTATCTCAATGACTTCTTGTATATGTCTTAATTAAAAAACATAACAAGTTAACGTCTTACTTTATTATAAGTCTTGTAATACTTAAAAGACTTCATGTTTATAAGAAGATATATACATGTATAACTAAAGTATTCTTGAACACCACCATTTGGTTTCAATAGTAATTCAAGTTAATATATTTACTTCATTTATTTATGTCATTCTAACAATACATAAATATTATAGTTGAAGTTGTCTAGTTATCATATTGACACATATTCTAATAGGTGTCTAATTTAGAAACAGTAAATCATCCATGTACGGACTCACAGATATATGGAAATTCACCTTGCCATTAAAATTTAGCATGCGTCTCACGTTTACTAAATTTCAACACCAAGTGTTTCTTAGATTAGGTGTGTATTAGAATGTGAGTCTCTTATTTTACAGTTAAGAGAATCCTTTACATCATATTCTTATGTGTTGTACCTTGCACACAATCAAGATTTCTCCCACTTGTGCATGGAACAACACCATGTACCATATAAACAACACGCATGCGTTTGTTAATGTGAACAATATGATTTGTGTCATTAGCATAACTAGTAGTGATAGAGTTACTCAATCAATCATGGAAGCCTTCATGACTCTCCTTGAAAATATTAGTGTCTATATTTGGAAAGTAATTATCTTGAGATATTCAAAGATAAAGTAAAGTACTACCAAGATAACAATCCTTGTGACTTCCACTGAATTAGAGATCATTACTATAATTCCTTATTCAGTAATACCCACACAATACTCCCACTGAATTCGACAACATTGTAAATGTTTCATTAATCCAGTGAAAGGAAATAGTGTGCTATTCACTTTCCTACATCTTCGAGAAAACCCATTCGTAACAATTAATTAGGTACTAAAATAATGTATTCTTCTACATAAATGTGATTCATCACATTCCAAACTATTAACTTGAAAAATTGGGCTTGCAATTTCTTCCTGAAGAGATCTACCATTCCAACAATTGTATGTAGTATCTTTAAATGGTCAAAGCAAAACAACTAGATAAAATAATCTAATTTGTCTTTTACCATATTGCAGTAACAAGTCTAGATTCTAATTAAATAACTCATAAAGTGCAAATAATCATAACTATTAAAGTTTGCTATGAGTTATGTATTTATAATTTAGACAATTCTTATCATCCTATTATACCTTTCACATTCATGAAAAGGATTAGGATTAAGTCTCACACTTCTCTTATGGAAAGAAGACTAGGTATATTCTTCTAGTAAAATTGACTCTAACCAAAATCCCATACGGGTGTAGATCAATTTACTTGATAAAAGAATAACTTACGTTTACGGTTTTAATGTTGCATTAATACATTTAAAAGAATTTACAAAATTCAATTTTAGTATTTTCGATAATCAATTTTCAAGAAAACATAATACCCAAGGATATATTCATATAACCAACATATTTTCTTGAAAATCTAGGATCCAAATTTATATAGATTCCACCACATCAGTTGATCTGCTAGTGGTGAAAGTATAAAAGAAGGTAATCTGTCAAACAATAATTGGCAAACAATTTTCCAATTCCTAGATCATTATGGGATTTACATCAAATTGATTCATCAATTTTTCATGTAAGCATGTTTCATCCCATCTCATGCCTTAAGTTCTAGGTCTCACGCATCAACATAATTAAGTCGTCTAACTTAGAAGCTGCAAATTCTCCATGTGTGGTCTCACGCACACTTGGAAATTTACCTTGTCATTAATATTTGGCCTAGGTCTCACGCATACCAAATAATTAATTCCAAGTGTTCCTTATAGTTAGATGGCATGTAACTTAAATTTTAAGGGTATAAATTTTTTATGTGAAAATCAAAACATGTATAAAGATGCATGCACTCATCTTTATTGCATAAGTTTTCAAAACCTTTTTATAACCAATTCTTAAGATTAATACAAAAAGTTTTACTTGAGGTAAAATACCTTAAGATGACTTTGTACAAGAATGAATTTAAAAGAAAATCGTTTAAGTTCATAAGTGTGATAACCAATGCAAACTCTAAGGCTCTTTCCAAGCCTTCTTAACACGACTATAAATTCGTTTTAAAGGAGTTACTTTTAAAACCATGTGTACAAAATATCAATCAAGCAAAAGTTTATGGATTAAATCTTAAAACACGTAACAAAGTATGAATCTTGCTAGTCTCTCCTCAGAGCGAATTATCGTGCGAAGCGAACCGTTGTTGGCACATAAGACACCGGAAGATTCAATCTTTATCACTTAAAGTTTCACCATTATTAGTCCATATTATTTTCTTTATAAAAATTACCCTTTTATTTCTTACAACGTGTCCAACAAAATAAAACAATAAAACAAGTAACAAAAGACAAATCAAGCAACTAATAAGCATAACAATTATAAGGTGAAACAATTAGCCACATGCATTCTTGATTACAAAAGATCATAATAAAATCAATTCTAGGTTTCAATATGCATATAATCAACTAAGGCCTTCCCTTCTTAATGAAAGTGAGCCACATACATTGACAAGTCAATTGTGTAGGCCAAAGTCAATCACATACCACATAGCACATAATTGATTTTAATAATTATAATGGGGCATTCCCTAATAAGATCTATCTAAACATGTGACAAAGCTAACAATTAAAAAACAATTAATAACCCATGACTAACATACATGTTTAGTCACGGATCAAAGCATAACAATTACCAATTTGGTCATAGGATACACCCTAATAACACATAAACATGTAGGAAACCTAGGGTTTCTAATCCAATTAATATTAAAAACCACAAACCCTAATTTGGATAAAGAGGTAATCGACCCCCCCCCCCCCCCAAAAAAAATTTTAGGGTTTAGGAAATTTAAAGAACCCTAGATCTATAAAAACAATCTAACAAGTATCTAAAACAATCAAAATTCATTTTTTATATGTTTTATGTAATCAATTACATGTTATAGCAAGCTCGTGATACAACTGTTAGAATATTAGTATCATGACAATCATATAAATTAGGTAAACACATATGCGGAAGCGAAGGAACATCTATAACATATAAAAGATTAACATAAATTAAATAGGAACGTACCTTTAGTGATTCTAGCAAAACAAGAATCAATAATTAATCTTGAACATGTGATGAACCCTAATTAGGGTTTAAATGGATCAATGATTAACCTCTTACCGTTTTGTTAATCGATCCCTTGATAATTACTATAGTAAGTAATTACCTCGTTCTTGTACACACGTACTATAACCGAATTAATGTTAATGCTAGTTAATGAAAACACAAGAGTTTGTTTATGAAAACAAACCAATCGACCTTCTTGGGAGAGATGTACGATCGGCCAAGAACAAGGAAAAGAGAAAACCAATTTAAGGTTATAGCTTGTGCACAAAAGGTGAGAAACTAATGACCCTTGGCCTTGTATTTATACTAAACAAACTTGGAGGACAAGTTGGAATGGGATTGGGTTTCCCCTCCCATACCACTACCGGCCTAAGAGCCCAAGGTCCTTCCAGATCTTTCTTGTTGTTCAATTTACTCTCTAGTCCTTGTCTTTAATACCTAACAATAGTTAGCCAATTCTGTTAACCTCTAACGATCGTTAGTCATTATTTTTGTGTTTCTAATAATTAAATATACATAACATTTTATATATTAATTATTATTCATCAATTGCTTCATACGTAATGTGTGCAATCCCGAGGTCTCGAGTTCGATTCTAGACATACGTTTATTAATATTTATCCACAAACTCCACACATATATGATATATCTTCGGCCGAAAAGAGCCAATAATTTACTGGCAAAAAGTGGCTGAACGCGGCAGGGTTGGTTCCCATGACTATGCTCGTTTTTTAGGCCATTTATAAATACGTTTCTTTTACTTATCATACGAAAGTTTTTACAGATAAAAATCTTTTTTTGTCATAACGATTTAGAAAATTGTTAGAAGAAGGCCTTGTTAGATTATGGACATTATTTTAGTAGTTGTATGTTAGGATCGAACTCGAGATCACGGGATTGCACACTTTACGTATGAAAAGTAAATGAATAATAATTATATAAATGTTATATTAATTATTAGAACGTAAACACGTAGTAATCGTTAACATTTAATGAAAAAGGCTAACGACCATTAGACGAATAAAAGGAAAGGGACTATAGATGAAAATTGGAATGTCAAGAAGGCTCTAGAACCCTTGTGGGTTGGTTAGGGTCGATTGGCTAAGGGTATCCCACATCGCTTGGTGAAGCTTTTGTTCCAAGTTTTCTATCCTATATAAACACACAAGGTTTCATTGTTTTCTCATAATTTGAACACATAAACTTGTGTGTTTTCTCTTCTCTTCTACTTGCAATTTTTCAACACCCCATTAAAGTTTAAGGGAGTCGAAACTTTGTATTCTTCTAGTGTTTGTACTCGTTTTACTTGCATAAACGTTTACTTGAAGTAGTACGTGTGTACAAGATCGTGAATCAAACACATTATTGTTTGTTTCTTGGATTTGTTCACATAAACCCTAATTAGGGTTCTTGAGTTGAAGATTGCATTTGATTCTTGTTCGGGCTAGAATCACTATCGTACGTTTACTATTTATATTTGATTAATTAATTACATATTATATGGTCTTGTTATAATTGCTTCCGCTATGCTCTCTTGATGTGTTTGGTTTATTTTATATGATTGTCATGATATTATAATTCCAACAATGGCATCTAGAGCCGTTATAATGTGTAATTAATTATCGAAACGCATAAAAATTGAATCTTGATTCGTTTAATTACATGTTTTTAGGGTTTTCAATTCCTAACCCTAATTTTTTTATTAGGTCGATTGACCTATTAAGGTTTTTAGGGTTTTGTTTTTTGAATTTTTTTAATATGATTAAAAACCCTAGGATGTCATGTAATTGGTTATGCGTTTTAGTAAACGATCTTGGTGCAAAATGTTAATTGTTAAGCATAATCCATGAAAAGTGCATATTTGTATGGATTTAATTGTGTGATAATTTAAATGGTTTAAATTGGATATATGAATTAATTTTTAAGTTATATTGAAACATGTAAATTTATTAATAGATGTCGAATTGGGGAAGACTCCAATATTAAGTAATCAATTACGTGCTATGTGGTGTTTGTTTAGTTTTGGCTTACGCAATCGATTTATCGATGTATGTGGCTCTTTTTCCATTGAAGAAGAAAGCCTTAATTGAATAAATGCATTATACACCTAGACTTGATTATTAATAGGACTATTGAATAAAATTTGCATGTGGCTACATGTTTATGCATATTTAATTGGTATGTTATGTATATATTTATTTGGTTGTTTTATTTTTTATTATGTATTACTTATTTTTTGTTTATTATTATGTGAGACATGTTTATAAACGAAAAGGGTAATTTTGAATAGAAAAATAATATGGACTAAATAAATGGCGAAATTGTTTTGGTTTTAAGAGTTTAAATTTCAAAGGATTGGTTGATTGATGTTTTTGTACGTAATGGTTAACTAGGCCCGACCGATGTTTACACACTACAAGATGGGTATAAGGTTGGCTTCGCATTAAATTGTGGCCTTACATAGACAACATTCTGTTTTAACGCTCGTTTGTGTGTAAATTAGACTTACCGAACAACCATTACATGTACACTGTCATCTTAAGGGTGAATTCACCACAATTCCATAATGATTCTCCAAAACACTAAGCCTTAGGGCTTATACAAAAGTACGATATAGTGGACGATAATTGTTAGTAATTCTTTAATTGGTGAACCCGATACCTCAATCAAAACCTTGCTATTTTTCTCTTAGTAAATTGGTAATAAAAATGTTTTATAAAACCAATGTTATAAAGTTGTATGCATGCTTCTTCATACATTATTTTGATTACGCTCATCAAATTAATACCCTTATAAAATTAAGTCGAATGCCATCTAATTAAGAACACTTGAAGTTGTAGTTTACGTCATGTGGGAGCTTGGCTAGATTGCAATGGAGAGGTAAATTTCATAATTTCATTGCTAGCAGATCAACTGATGTAATGGATTTATGAGTTTGCAGTTTTTATGTTAGACGACTTAAATTGAGTAGGAAGTGAGATCTTGGACTCAAGGCATTAGATGGGGATGAAACATGCTTGCTTTGCAAATGTTTTGCGAAAGTAAATCCCATAATAATCTAGGAATTGCAATATGATATTGGCAATTATTGTTTGACAATTACCTTGTTGAATACTATCATTACTAGCAGATCAACTGATGTAATGATACTATGTCAATTTGGATCCTAGCTTTAAGAAAATACTATGGTTTATATGAATATATTTACCAATGGGTATTTTATTTTCTTAAAGATCTAATTATCTAAAATACTGAAATTGAATTTTGTAATTCGTTTTAATGTATTAATGCAACGTTCAAACCGTAAATGCACCTTGGGCTTTGGTAAATTGATTTCGTTCTGTTTTCAAACAAATGTTTAATTAAGAATAATTTACTTAAAAGACAAAAGAAGTCTCCTTTCTATGAAAGAAGAGTGAGACACAATCCTATTCCTTTTCATGAATGAGAAAGGATAATAGGAATATTAGATATGTCTAAATTCTAATTTAACTCATAGCAAATTTTTAATAGTTAAGAAAATTGTGAATAATTTTCACTGGGATTTTATCATCCTTATTCGGTGATTAAATTCTTAGTAACAAATATGATATTTGGTTAACAGAAAATTATGTATGACATTTTATGAGTTATTATAATTAGAAGCTAGACTAATTACCGTAAAATGGTTAAAGACAAACTAGTTGTTTTGATTATTTTAAAGGTGCTACGTACATTGTAGGATGGTAGACCTATTAAGGAAGAAATTGCATGCCCAATTTTTGAAGTTAATAGCATTTGGTGGATAGTCCATCATTTATGTAGTATAATACACTCTTTAATGCATAAGTAATTGTTACGTATGGACATTTAAAGGTGTATGAAAGTTAAAAGCACACTATTTTCTTTCACTGGATATGAAACATTTACAATGTTGTCATATTTAGTGGGAGTATTGTGTACTTATTACTGAATAAGGAATTATTGTAATGATCTTTAATTCAGTGGGAGTTACAAGCTTTGACACCTTGGTAGCTAAAGATAATTACTTTCCAAATGTAGACACTCATACTTTTAAGGATAGTCTTGTACGTTTCCTTACTAGACATTGTTGTTCTACATCTACTTGTTATGCTAAAATCTATGACACAATCATATTGATCACATAAACAAATGCATGGCGTGTTGTTTATCAACTATATGAGGTTGTTATATGCACAAGTGGGAGAAATGTTATCGTTAATGTGTGCAAGAAACAACTCATAAAGATATGATTTAATGGATTCTCTTGACTGAAAGGTAAGAGAATAACGTTCTAATATGAATTATACTAATCTAATTCAAGAAACACTTGGTGTTTCAATTTATGTTATGTGAGAACTTAGCTAGATTGCAACAACAAGGTGAATTTCATATTTCATTACTAGCAGATCAACTGATGTAATTGAACTATGAGAATTTGCAGTTTCTAAATTAGATATTTATTAGAACATGTGTCAATATGATATCAAGACTACTTTAATTAGTATATTTATGAATTCATGGAATGACATAAATTAATTAAGTAATCTAATTCTGCTTCAATCTGACTATTTATGTGTTTTTGGAATGACATAAATAAATGAAGAAATAATGTTATTTTCATTATTGTGAAGTAATAAATTAACTTGAAATTACTATTGAAACCAAAAAGATGGTATTCATAATTACTTTAGTTAAATATGTTTATGTTTCATTGTAAAGATATAAACATAAAGTCTTTTAATTGTTACAAGACTTATAATAAAGTAAGACATTATCATGTTATGTTTTTTAATTAAGACATATAAATGAAGTTATTAAATTGTTAAATAACTTATAACGTATAGTGGGATTATAACAGTTTATGTTTTCTTGTAGAGACATGGACATGAAGTGACTTTATAAAAAAGTACTTGTGTTATAAAGCATGTAATCGGCATGAAAATACCATTATACCATTATAATGAATTAGTTGGTAAATAGACAAGTCAAAAGGAAATATGGTTATCTTAAATATTGTTAGATTGTCTTACAATATTAATACTAATGAAATACCAAATGTTTATGGTATGTTCAATTAGGAAAATCAAACTCTTGTTATATTGTTTGAATAAAGATAACTATGACTTCTTTTCTTCCAAAAGTTATCAAGGTTAGAATATTGAGTATGACTTGGACATACTTAATAAAACTCCAACCTAGAAGATTAATAAGACATCATCAGATGATGGAATGTGATGAATGTGATGAATTACATTAAGTCTTAAATTGAAGTTCTAAATTTGTTTAACTGCTTATGAAGAGGTTATTAACAAAGTAAAGTCAGGAATTGTCAATATGTATTTGTAATATCCCAAAAGAGAACATTGTATTGTTGCTTTATTTGCTAAGTATTTAAAGATAGTCTTTAAATTGCTAAAAGCAAGTGGGAGTTTTGATCTTTAAAAGATAAAATTACAAGATACATAATCTTCTAAAATACACTAGTAAATATCATGATGAAGTTTGACATTTGAATGTTAAATCTCAACATGATAATAAAGTTTGACATTTAAATGTTAAATCTCAAGATGATGGAATTATCATTCATAGAATAGCAATATATCTCAGATATTTGATTAATATGCCGAGGGCTATGATTTACATGATTATTATAAACCTGATAATCATTATGATACATTACCAAATTTGAAATTGGGTAAAGTATACATGATATGAATGATTAAGATGTTGTCCATAAAGATAATCAATTTTAGAAACTTGGTTTATCTTAATAGTTAGACTAGAAAATGAAGATGAGTTTCTTCAAAGATAAGGTAACCTTTGTGGTTTAAATCTTTGTATAGAAATCATATGGGTAATATTGTGCACGTATTTAATGCATGTTTTATGACAATATTATTAATCACACTTAAGCGATTAACTGTGATTGAATATTCTTTTCTAAATACATTAAATATATAAAGATTATGATTGTCATATTTATGAAATTGACAATGGTATATCAAAACTCTTTCCTGAGTGGTTACTTGAGCAAGGACGATAAGTAATCAAAAGGAGTTTATGAATTCAAATAAATCTTTGAAAGTGTACAAGGTGCAATAATCCATGGATGGATATATGCATGCATCTAGAAGATTACTCTTATGTTTAATTGTTAAATTCATGTTTTGATTTATAATTGAAATAAGATAATTTTTAAGTGTTCGTAAAAGCTAGTGGGAGTATTATGTTTAATTTCTTAAATCATATATGTTGTGGAACATATAAAAGTAACATTCCATATAAGTTAAAAGTTAACTCTTAGTTTGGAATGAAACTTTACTTGTAAGATTTAGGAAATAAGACATACAACCTTGGAATAAATGTTTATTGTTGAAACATGTGCGGTAAATGAATATAATATTACATGATATATTATTTAGAAAGTCTAAATGGATATATATGACATGAATAAAATCTAAGTATGACTCAAAGATTTTTCATGCACATCATGTTTTGTTGTATCATGCTTGATTACAAGATGATTTAGCAATATTAATATCTAATTAAAAGGTTATTAGATAACTAGTGTAATATTTTAAAAGAATATGTTTGATTATAGAATCACATCCTAAATCTGGAACAGCTTCCAAATTCTATAGATGAATAATGTTTCAATTGTTGTGAAAATTGTCATAGCCAACAAACTTGAAAGTTTGAAGGGCATCAAACATTACACAATAGATATTAAGGTTTACGGGAAGTTTTTTTTTAATAGCATATTATTGTTTGCATACAATGAAGCTAATGAAATTGAGATGACACTCAATACTAGTCATGGTAAGGATTTCGTTCTTGGCTATTACTAGTTATGCTTACTAAAAGCATAGTTGCATTATACATTAAGAGAATAAGAATATTTTAAACTTTAAAATGTTTGGAAGTTTGATTATCATAAATTGGTGGTTAAGGATGTCACACATTTTATGAAACATTATAAGGCATTATCAAAATAGTTGAGTATGCATATACAAGAACTTCAATAGTTGAATTATTGAAATAAGTATTCTCAAAATTCTGATAGATCAAAGTTGGATGATTTATGTCTTGTCAACAAGTATGAATGTCATTACTTGAGACATAATTCATCAACAAGAGTTATCATGCATTGATCTATTTCGTATTTAGATAAGGGATGTTAAACAATTATTATAAATTTAAATACATGGTATGTTTAATTTATAATATATTGTATCCTGTTTTACATGTTTAATTCATGAATAAATGTTATTCTAAATTGTCCTTTGTCAGTTAATAATATGGGAATATTATTAAATCAAGACAAATCTGAATGTTGGTATAATATACTTAAAGTATATTGATGCGTAGTCATGCCATTTCAGATGATATTCAATGATACCGAATATAGGACTTATCCCAACTACATGATGTTACTTTATGGATTTTGTTATTAAGTAAATCATGAGAAGTTATCCTCAGACTTGAGATGCAAGATAAGTGTCATGAATGTAGTACATTTTTGTGGAACAACTTAACGTTATATGTAACTGGTAGTCATAAGGGTTGTTTTCGAAAGTGTTACAAAGTTTGTGGGTTTTGCTTGTAGTCAAGATAGAATTTGTTCCTTCAAATTTATTTTTGGAGTTTAATACTGTTGGGCCCCTCGCAGGGTTGGTAAGATGTA
The DNA here is from genome assembly GCA_030686995.1 of Artemisia argyi. Lineage (NCBI taxonomy): Eukaryota > Viridiplantae > Streptophyta > Magnoliopsida > Asterales > Asteraceae > Artemisia > Artemisia argyi. Next base: position 70,142,714 of record CM060697.1, read on the forward strand.
TGTGCGGCCGCACCCAAGATCTCCCCTGAATATGTTCAAAAGATTTGGTAATCTTGATCAATCATAAACAACGAGAAACATAATGGTTAATTAAGGAATGACTTTGATCCATATCCTTATTAACACGGTATTAGAAACAAAAGGATAATAATAACGAGAAATCATTAAAAGGTTTGTCTAGGAGCCTTACTCGAGATCGTACTAGAGGCATCGGCGTGTTGCAAGACGCTAACCGATGTGATTACACTATTAAAATATGTCCAAGTGGGAGCTGTTAGATTATGGACATTATTTTAGTAGTTGTATGTTAGGATCGAACTCGAGATCACGGGATTGCACACTTTATGTATGAAAAGTAAATGAATAATAATTATATAAATGTTATATTAATTATTAGAACGTAAACACGTAGTGATCGTTAACATTTAATGAAAAAGGCTAACGACCATTAGACGAATAAAAGGAAAGGGACTATAGATCAAAATTGGAATGTCAAGAAGGCTCTAGAACCCTTGTGGGTTGGTTAGGGTCGATTGGCTAAGGGTATCCCACATCGCTTGGTGAAGCTTTTGTTCCAAGTTTTCTATCCTATATAAACACACAAGGTTTCATTGTTTTCTCATAATTTGAACACATCGCTTGGGGGTGTGGACTTAATAAGTTCCCAAACTTAAGATTAAAACTTGCCTTTATATCCCTGTGAGTGGTGTACCTTTTTTAAAGAAGCCATTCACTTGTGATTATTGGTTTAAGTTCACTGTGGTTTTGCCTCGATCTTGTTTTGAAAAATTGTTTTTAGTGCATGCGCACTCGGGCACAAACAAAACGTACACGAGCTACGTACTGTTATCGAAGAACCAAAAACCGAAATGGCCGCTGGGCCACCACCACCATTACCACCCCCTGACCCTCCCAGGGATGAGCCAGCTCCCGATCTCCGAACGATGGAGGAGCTGTGCCAGCCTACCATGCAAGGGAGGGGCGGACCTATTGCACCACTCACTATTGAGGCTACAGACTTTGGCCTCAAGCACCACATGATCCAACAAGTCCAGAATTCGTGTCAATTTCACGGATTACCGAGTGACGATGCTAACAAGCATCTTGATAAATACCTTACGGTCACCCAAAGCATGAAACAGCATGGTGTCACCGATGATGCCCTCCGGCTGTATCTCTTCCCCTATTCTCTCACTCATCATGCCACTGCATGGTTTGACTGACTCCCAAAGAATTCTATTCGTACCTTTGATGAAATGGTAACCAAGTTTTTAGCAAAATATTTTCCACCTTCCATGGTTACCATGTTACGAAATGATATCAGCAACTTCCGGCAACGTCCCGATGAGTCTCTTTTTGAGGCTTGGGAACGTTATAAGCTAGCTATTGATCGGTGCCCTAACCACAATATGTTACAAGTTACCATCATAGACACCTTCTATAATGGTTTGACATTGAGGCACCAGGATATTCTCAATGTTGCTGCTGGTGGGACCTTTATGAAAAGGCGTCCCGAAGAATGCTATGACTTGATTGAGAACATGACTGCCCACCATAACTTTTGGGATTCCTCTGCGGAGAGGGATGAGTCATGTAAATCCATCATTCCTTCATCATCATCTCCTGAAATAATTGCTCTCACCAAAAAGATGGATGATATTTCTACGGCTGTGTTGAGAATGAACCAAACGATGCAAAATCAGGTTCAAAATCAACAAGTGAAAGCCGTGGCCCGAAGTTGTGAAACTTGTGGGGGCCCACATCTTTATTCCGAGTGTCCAGCTACTGCTGGTTTTCCTCAAGAGAACGTTTATGCTGCTCACGGTTCCTACAACATGGGGGGTAATTCTTACCAACCACAAGGGGACCGTAATCTCTTAAGCTATCGTTCCAACAATTTTCTCGGACCTCCCAGTTTTAACCAAAATCAAAACCGTAACTCGAATCAGAATTTTAACCAAGGTTAAAACTTAAATTTCCAAAACCCGAATCAAAATCAAGGTCATTTTAATCAAAACAATTTTCAAAATGGCAATCAAAATCAAGGTTTTCAAGGAAATTTTCAAAGAAACCAAAATCAAGGGAATTACAATCAGGGTAATTTCAATCAGAGAAACAATTTTCAGGGTAACAACAATCAAAATCAAGGGAATTTTCAAAACAACCGTGTTTAAAATCTTCCTAATCAAAATCAAAACGTTGTTCCACCTTCGTCTTCCTCCGATGAAGTGCTAAAACAATTCATGAAAGCACAAGAGGAAACGAATCGGTTATTGATCAGCAAGATCTCTGAGCTTCAGAAGTCTTTAAATGATCGACCCTCGGGCCCGGGTACACTACCGAGCAACACGATCGCTAACCCGAGGGGCGATGTCAAAGCGATCACTACCCGAAGTGGGGTATCATACAATGGACCCGCGATTCCCTCTACCTCTTCTTCTCCTCCTACTAAGGTAGCGGAACGTGAACCTGAGGTTACCACTAACACGGTACTTCCTAATAATAACGGAGGTACCAACAACGTCCACCCTCATGTTGTCCCGGTCCCGACTCGTAAGTCGAAAGTTGTATTTGATCCTCCTGTTAGTTCTGATGAAATTCCAAAGAATGATTCTAAGCCTTCAATTCCATATCCTTCATGTATGAATGATCAAAAGAACCGCGAAAAAGCTAACCATCAGATGGAAAAATTTATCAAATTTTCCAAGAGTTACACTTCGATTTTAGCTTCGCGGATGCTCCTCTTCTCATGCCTAAGTTTGCTTCAACAATCAAAAATCTGATAAGCAACAAAGAAAAACTATGTGAGATGGCAAAAACTCCACTTAATGAGCATTGCTCAGCAGTGCTCTTGAAAAAGCTTCACGAAAAGCTTGGAGATCCCGGGAAATTTCTCATTCCTTGTATTTTCCCGGGGATGGTTGAATGCTTTGCCTTGGCCGATCTTGGTGCAAGCATTAACCTGATGCCTTACACAGTCTGGAAAAGACTCTCTCTTCCTGCTCTCACTCCTACCTGCATGACTCTCGAGCTTGCAGACCGTACTATATCCCATCCTCTCGGCATTGCCGAAGATATCTTCGTGAAAGTAGGAAAGTTCCATTTTCCTGCAGATTTCGTGATTGTTGATTTCGATGCTGACCCAAGAGTTCCTCTCATTCTCGGGAGGGGGTTCTTAAGAACGGGTCGTGCTTTAATCGATGTATTCGAAGAAGAAATCACTCTACATGTTGGTGGTGAAGCCATCACATTCGATCTTGATCAGACTTCAAGATACTCCTCCAACTATGACGCTGAAACGGTTAACCGAATTGACATCATCGATGTTGCGTCTAAGGAGTATTCTCAAGAAGTCCTTGGTTTCTCATCCAGTGGCAGTACCACTCTTTCTACTGATCCTATCATTTCCGACTCTTCCCCTTCTCTCACTCCGTTTGAGGGAAGTGACTTCCTTCTGGAAGAGGTCGAGGCTTTTCTTGCTCAGGATAGTTCAATCCCTCATGGGGTTGATGAAAACTATCTTGACCCGGAGGGGGACATTCTTCTTCTTGAAAGATTGTTAAATGAAGATCCTTCACCCTCTCCGTCTCCAAAAATACTTCATAAAGTGGAAGTCAAAAATGTTGAAATAACTGAAGACTTTCCCGAGGTTGAGCTCAAGGACTTGCCTCCTCATCTAGAATATGCATTTCTGGAGGGTGATAATAAATTACCCGTCATTATTGCTAAAGACTTAAAAGATGAGGAAAAGGCAGCACTCCTAAAGGTTCTTAAGGCAAACAAGCAAGCAATTGCTTGGAAACTCTCTGACATTAAGGGCATAAGCCCGGACTTTTGTACACACAAAATCTTAATGGAGGATGACTTTAAGCCAGCAGTGCAACAACAGAGAAGGGTAAATCCCAAAATCCACGAAGTTATCAAACAAGAGGTTCAAAACTTCTTGATGCGGGGTTGATTTATCCTATATCTGACAGTCCTTGGGTTAGCCCAATTCATTGTGTTTGTAGTACCGTAGAACAACCTATTTCACATATGAATCTTGCCTAAACCTAGAGAGAGAAAGTAAGTAGAGAGAGAGAGTGGATGGGAACTCTAGTGTGTGGAATAATAACCTTGATATTACTAAATGAATCACTAAGAGAACCAACCTCTCAAATGAGGTTTACAAGAGTATTTATAGTTGAAGTCTAGGGCTTCTCTAATCTTTTACATTATTACACTAATAGCCCTTAGACTTTTACAAAACATGAATACTAAACATAAACTTCATCATAATGATATTCTAAAGCAACCTATAACAATACATTAATGACCGACACTTTTTATAAATAAAAATACGATTCTAACAATCTCCCCCTAAGTGTTGGTCATTGAAGGTTGCGCGACGTCATCATCTTTGTCTTTAAACTTTATCATTCATAGCTCTTGACGTCTTTAAGAATCACTAGATGAATTATAGTTCCAGTTCATCATGCTTCATTGTTGTTGAAGTGATCCGATGATGTCATCTGCCTTTCGTCACTTCTGTGTTTGTGGTGGTTGTCTGCCATTCCAACATGCTCATACGTCTTAAGTCTTTGTCATACATACATTTGTTATTCCCGTTCTTTCACTTTGATCTTTGTCACGTTACTTTGTAGATTCTTCTTTTTGGCGTAGAATCTTTCTTTGACTGTTGCTATCCTTTGATCTTTGTGAGAACTTTCCTTTGACTTTGTGATGCATGTATGAGCATGTGGAATCTTTCGCCATGGAGATGATGTATAGCTGCAGGTAAACAGTTAGCAATAAACAACCGGTACTTACAGATAAGGAATTAGAGATCGTCAACAGCATAGTGTGAAGACTCCTTCTAACCCTTACCATGGCCGTTCCCATATCAGATACTCCCGAAAGAGCTTACGAGACCTACTAAGTAGCTCAATGACTGGGTGAGTCGCTGGGGATCACTCCACGACTGTAGACCGTTTGAAACCACCGCGAACACTAAGCGTAACCCATAAAGAATTATCGAAGTGACTTGCTGTCAGGGCTGCTTGATGTTGACCCTGGCAGGAATTTCCGTTCAATCATTGAGAAATACATTTGTAAATTCTCTCATAAAAGTTCTCGGCAGATTGCTAAGATTTGCGAAGGACTCTTAGGTTTACATCTGGTGTCCTTAATGATGAACAACCAGTGTAGAAATATCATGTGTTCCTATGAGATCTTTTGATGAATCTCGGGGCTCTAGACTCGATAAGTGCACATTTGGTTTCCTATGCGGAGATTAGGGAGAGGTCTCCTGCTTCAATATCAACCATCTCTAAGAGACAGGTCGATAGATTATGCCGGTTCCCCGTGAGAATGAAACAAGCTCTTTTAAGAGAACTTGAGTGGCTAGAAGGTTTAGTGCAGTGCGTCATTGGGTCCATGACGTCTTTATCTTCAATACCATTGTCACCTTAGTAACAACCAGTAGCATATGAATTGAACCCGGTGTCTGCCCTAAGGTTGAACATATGGAGGGCTATTTCTTTTCACCCTTTTTCATAACTTTTCTTTTTAATTCTTCAACCCCTTCTTTCTCCTTTCTCATTTTCTCCTTTTTTCAATCATACCTAAGGACTTCTATTTCTAATCTATTGGAATTGTCCTTGGGTAGATCCCTCCGGCTCTGGCAGATCATAGGACGGTTTTCCCTAACCTTAGTCACCTTATAACTCCATGAATCCTATAATTGCCATGAAACCTTTGATTGAAAATCTCTCAAAGTGTTTATGAATAGAAACACATTTTTGATGACACTTTGAGAGTTTTTGTTTCTTATGAAGGACTCCCCCTTCACATGTGCTCATGAATTTTTAAGAAATTTGCACATGCGTGAGGAGTTTGCACTTTTTGAATTGATCCACTTACAGTGAACATGACCGATTCGAGACACGCTTACATCACTAGTTAGACTAGCTTGAAGTTATTACCCGTCCTGGTCAAGTCCAAAGAAAGTCTCTCGATACGGTACATTCTACTCAGACAAGTCCTATTCGAGACACGCTTACATCACTAGTTAGACTAGCTTGAAATTATTACCCGTCCAGGACAAGTCTTTTCGATTACTGACATTTTAAGCTTCGTCAATTCATAGGTACATTCTGAGTCTAGCTCTTTTGAGATTCAGTCACAAGCTTTAAACATCTTTGATCACATTTTAATCATGTCTTCTCCCCCTCAAAAATAGCATATCGTGATATTTTTTATATCAACTGATTAAGAAAAAGCTTTTTGGAGAGATAGACAGATTTGTTGTTGCATGAATTCAGAACTATTTTTGTTTTAGAAATACTCCCCCTCAAAACTCGCATATGTTTTTGAGAAATGTTAAACTTTTTAAAGTTTAGAGGGAAGGAGTCGTCTTGAAGCAAAATTCTGAAAGAGAAAGAAGTTTCAGATTTGTTGAATTTTGCATCAAGGTTTTTTGAAAAACAAAGACTTCTCTTTGTTTGAATAGGAATGTCGCACTGAGGCGTACAACAGTGTCCATTTTTTGGATAAGTGCACTTTGTTGATGAAAATCATTTTGCGTAACACTTTCCTTTCTTTGAAAACTTGAGTTGTGCACTGTAAGGTGTACACAAGTCATTTTGATGATGAGCACAGATTTTGATAGATTTTGAAAATCTTATTGAAAAATCTTGAAAAGGTGGTGCTCAAAATGTAAGAGAATTTTGAAAATCTAATTTATCATTAGATCAACAATCATGGTCTTGAGCTTAAAGATATTGAAAGTTTTTCTAAAGAAAAACTCAAGCCAGATAAGTGTTTGGTTCTCGTTTTAGGATAAGTGCTCGAAAAATATTTGAAATCTTTGTTTTGATTAAGCACTTTCCTTTCTTTGAAGCACGGGTCCTGAACTGATGTGTCCAAAAGCCATTCGATTAAGTCCTTATTTGAAATCTTTTCGAGGTTATACCCGGACTTAAGTTTGGAAAAGATTTCACTTTGAAACACGGGTTGTAAGCTGAGGTACTTACAAGCCATTGTGAAAAAAGTTTTGAGAAACGACATGTTTTAGAAAAACAATTTAAAGAACTCCCGTTCAAGCATCTGTAAATGTCCATGTCATTGTTGAATGACATTTCTAGAAACGTACAGAATATTGATTTATACGAGAGACATGTCGTGAGAAGAATATTTTTGGATTTTTTGATTTTATATTGTTTTTGTATTTTTTGAAATTTTATATTTTTGTATTTTGTTTTTGTTTTTATAAAAGAAATGGAAAATCAAAAATAGAAGATTGAAAGAATGATTTTATAGAATTTACAGAATTTGAACCCTTTGAAGAACTGGGTTCTGAGATAGTTGAATCACCTGCAACCAAAGATGAAGAGGTTTCACAAATAACAGTGTTAGAAGTAAATGAATCATCACTCTGCGGGTGTTGACTATCAACGGTTGTAATGGTTTCTACTTCCTTATCCTGATGATTATCACTATTATTTGTCTTGGTGCAACTATCAAAAATCTTTCCTGTGGGAATCCATCTAAGACCAACTATTTTAAAAACTTTCCCGGTAGGAATCCACCTAAGGTAAGATCTAGATGTAGTTTTCTTATCAGATGCAGCGGAAGTCTCAGTCTTGGAAAAACTACATTCTTTAGATATCCACCTATTAGGTTTCTTAACCTCTTGCTTCTTATTAATGGGTTTGTTTTGATTTGGTGTCTTAGTGGATTGGGTCTTGACACTTGATTTGGAATTCTTTGTGTTGCATTCTACTTTTCTAGCATTCTTATTTGTGCCACTACTCTTAGATGCAAGCCAATCCCTAGTATTTTGTTGAAAGTTCCTAGGTAATGGTTTACTACTACTAGCGGTGCTTTGAAATCTTGTAGAATTCATCACACTAGGTTTTGCACCTAAAATTCCATTTTTTCGATGTTGTGCCTTTTTCCTAGCTTCTTCTAGATGGTGATTGAGGACCATGTCATTAGAACCAACAGACTCATTAACAGTTTTTGTTGTCTTATTTGGTGTACTATACTTAGAAGAGCCAGGTGAAATCACATTTTTGTTTCTTTCAACAAACAAATTTTGTTTTTCAACAATCTTTTTCATTACCTTTTCCTTGGGCAAGGGTGGTGGAGTGACTGGTTTTGACAAATCCTTACTCTCATCGACTCTTGGAGCAAACCTTGAAATTGACATTTTTGGTTTTTCAACCGTTTTTGAAACATTTGGTTTCTCCGAAGTTGATGGTTTTGCAAACTTAGTATCCACACCCTTCCCTTTTTGATTTTCAAGCTGAGCCCTCAAAAGATCATTTTGCTCTTTCATGTTCTTGAAGGCACGCTCATACGACAATTTGTCATACTTGCATTCTTCTTTTTTTCGATCAAGTTGTTTAAAACATGACACATTTTCTTTTTCAAGCTTTATAAGAGCATTTTCATATTTTGAAACAATTGCGGAGGTCTCAGCTCTTAGTCTTTCATCGTCTTGAACAGAATATGTTTGTAAAATGATGGACATAATATCAGTAGTCATAACAGCTTCGAAGAGAGAATCATTTAGGTTTTCCAAAACATTGATTTGCTCAAAAGATTCATTAGCCTTCTTTATCAGGGATTTGTGATCCGTGACGAAGTCAGCTATTTCTTTCAAAAATGCTTGTTCAAAATGAATTACTCGAGCATGGATGTTATTAATTTGAGGAGCAAATTCATTTTTGAGAATCTTTTTAAGCTGTAAATGAACCGTGGAATTCCAGTTGATCTCATTAAGTCTCGTTTTTTATTCTAAAGTCGTTTTAAGTTGCCCAATTTTGGTTTTAAGATCATCAAGATATCCCCGTGCAGCACTTGAGTTAAAAGTGTTGTTTGAAGACATATGTTCCATGTTTGAAAGCGATTTGGAAGCAACTACTTTTTAGAAAACATTTTCGAGAATGGTCGTTTTATGGAAAACACAGATGGTTCTTTTTGTGGAACAAAAGTAATACCCGAAAGTTTGTTCAATTTGTTGTAATCAATGGGTTTCAAATCCTTTTGTTTCATTTTAGAAATGCTCTCTTCGACATGTTCTATCGTTTGCACAGAATCCCGAACGACGGGAGGATCATGTTTGGTGTAAAAAACACTACCATTATACAAGACGTTATGTTCTTCCTGAGCTTTCTTGAGATTACAAGGATTGTTGTTACCAAGAGCCATTTTGTGTTTCGTATGGTAAATCGGATTAGTTTGATTTGAAATCATTTTCATTGTTTGACTTGACTGACCCGACTTAACCACTAATTCTTCTAGATGTGCAATCTTGTGCTCTGACTCTACGATTTCTTCCAAAAGTTTATCTTCTTTCTTTGCAAAGTCCTTTTTCAACTTATCCCTTTCTTTTTCAAGATTGGTGTAAGCTGTTTCTTGTTTTGAAAGTTGGTTTGTTAATTCAGAAATTTCTTGTTTTAAAGAGTTAATGGTTTTTGTTGAACTTATTTCAAGATTAGCAAACTTGGTTTTCCATTCCCTATCTTTAACAAGTAACTTCTTATAACCAATTTCAAATTCTGACTCGCGTTCTTTGTGAATTTGAAAACTTTTTGTATTTTCCTTGTATCTCTCAAGCTCAGTGGTCAATTTCTCATTCGCGGCCTTAACATCGCGATTGACCTTTTTCACTTTCTCGATTTCAATACCACAATTATTTAATAATGATTCAAATAAAGCACGTGTTTCCTCATCATTAGCACCATTTTGTGCAACTTGAACTCCATTAGGATCCATGTATGGAGTTGCATAGTTAACATTGCTATTAACTTGATCCCCCACATATGTATCGTAATTAGGTTCAGGTGGCACATAATGTGGCTTCTCATGAACAAACGGATTAGCATCATTACCATTATTTGGTACTTCATGGAATGGATCTGAATCGTAAGTAGGAGGAAGATCAGAATCACCGCTTGATGTTGTTGCTTGCTGATTTGCCATAAAGTTGTAGGTTTCGTTGAGATCTGCTGAATTGTCATTAACTCTTGTTGTAGCTATGAAGTTGTTTTCCTCAGCAGTCAACGGTATTCCCGAGTCTTCTTTATTGGCTAGCATCAACAAATACTGGATCTTTTCAACCTTTGTCATTGCATTGACATTGTTTTTGCTGTGACTTGTTGATGGAGGTTTCTGAATCGAAGTCAGGAAACAATCAATCCCATTTTGATTAAGCACATTCTGATTCGCAATCTGATCCATCTGATTTCCTACATACTGCCCTGCATATTGCATCTGATTCCCCATCTGTATACTCGAAGCACATCCTTGCTGATTGTTGTTGTGTTGTTGGATGTTTAATGCGTTGAAGACTGATGCAAAACCATTGGACAAAGTACTCGTGATACTGTCATGGTGAGATGCCATTGATTCAATTCAAAGTGAAACGTTGTTCTGAGGATCTTTTGAAAGATAACAAAGGTTGTTGTTGTAGATTAGATGGTTTGGTGAAGATGCAAAATGTTCTCGGTTGAATTTTGTTGAATACGTAATTTCCCTCCAAAAAATGAATACGAAAATTTTCTTTCTCAAAATTTGAAAATCTCAAAGAAATACAATTCTAAGGTTACCTGAAAATTTTGAGATTTGAAAATTTTTCGCCAAATTTTACCGAAAATTTTTGAATTTTGGCCAAAAAATTTGAATTTCGGGCCAAAATTTTCAACCTTATACCAAAATTTAAATCTCGCGTAAAAATTGAACGTTTAGTCTCGTGTGAAAAATAAATTTTACTCAAATTTTCCCGCCAAAAAACTTTTTTTTTTTTTTGGCTAACTCGATAATACTTGAAAGTTCTAACTCGGTAACCTCAGAAAACTTGTAACTCGGTATGTTAAGATGTTGTTTTCAAACTCGGTATGTTCAAGTTGGTTTCAAACTCGGTATGGTCACTTAGGTTTCAAACTCGGTATGTTCACTTAGGTGTCAAACTCGATAAGTTCACTTAGGTTTCTAACTCGATAAGTTCACTTAGGGTTCTAACTCGATAAGTTTACTTAGGTTTCTAACTCGATAAGTTCACTTAGGGTTCTAACTCGATAAGTATCCAAACTCGGTAGAGAGACTTGAGTTGGGCAGAGTTTCCCCTTAGTTAGAGTCACAATACGCCTAACTCGATAAACGATTAGGAATTGAAAGGCTAACTCGCCAAGATATCAAACTCGATAAGTGAAACTTAACACCTAACTCGATAGTAGTAACCCTAACTCGATAGATTTTTAGCACCTAACTCGATAGACCTTAAGACTTAACTCGATAGAACTTAAGACTTACCTCGACAAACTTACAAACTTACACCTAACTCGATAGGAATATGAAACCAAACTCGATAAGTAAAGTACACCCCTAACTCGATAGAATAGAACACGTAACTCGATAGAATAGATCACTTAACTCGATAGACCTTAGAATTCACCCCTAACTCGCTAAAAATTCAATCCTAACTCGATAGAAATGTGAACCTAACTTGATAACAACTTTCAAACTCGCAAGAAACTTGACCAAATCCAAACTCGATAGAACCCAAAAACCTAACTCGATAAACACCAAAATCCTAACTCGAAAAAAAAATTTCTAACTCGAAAAAATATGGCGATGAACAGTAACCTAAATCTTAAAAATCACTTTTATATCAACTTTTTTCAACCAAATCAAACCTAAAACAACCTATATTATCCCTAGGCGATTGATACCACTTGTAGTACCGTAGAACAACCTATTTCACATATGAATCTTGCCTAAACCTAGAGAGAGAAAGTAAGTAGAGAGAGAGAGTGGATGGGAACTCTAGTGTGTGGAATAATAACCTTGATATTACTAAATGAATCACTAAGAGAACCAACTTCTCAAATGAGGTTTACAAGAGTATTTATAGTTGAAGTCTAGGGCTTTTCTAATCTTTTACATTATTACACTAATAGCCCTTAGACTTTTACAAAACATGAATACTAAACATAAACTTCATCATAATGATATTCTAAAGCAACCTATAACAATACATTAATGACCGACACTTTTTATAAATAAAAATACGATTCTAACAGTGTTCCTAAAAAGGGTGGCATAACCGTTGTCACCAATGAGGAAAACAAGTTGATTCCAACTCGTTTGGTCACGGGTTGGCGAGTATGTATTGACTATCGAAAGTTGAATGAAGCCACCCGTAAAGACCATTTTCCTCTCCCTTTTATGGACCAGATGCTCGAAAGACTTGCGGGGAATGAATACTACTGCTTCCTCGATGGTTTTTCGGGTTACTTCCAAATCCCCATTGATCCACAGGATCAAGAGAAAACTACCTTCACATGCCCCTACGGAACTTTTGCTTACAGACGTATGCCTTTCGGCTTATGTAATGCACCAGGCACGTTCCAGAGGTGCATGATGTCTATCTTTTCCGAAATGATCGGGAAAACCATGGAGGTATTCATGGATGACTTTTCAGTCATCGGGGATTCATTCCAGTCTTGTCTCTCCCACTTGGAACAGATGCTTAAACGTTGCAAAGAAACGAATTTAAGTCTCAACTGGGAGAAGAGCCATTTTATGGTTAAAGAGGGCATTGTCCTCGGCCATAAAATTTCAAAGAGCGGGATTGAGGTTGACAAAGCCAAAATCGATGTCATACCTAAATTACCTCATCCCACCACCGTTAAAGGTGTTAGGACCTTTTTGGGTCATGCCGGCTTCTACCGTAGGTTTATCCAAGATTTCTCTAAGATTGCCCGGCCTATGACCCATTTCCTCGAGAAGGATGCTCCTTTCATCTTCTCTCCTGAGTGCATCGAAGCTTTTGAAACATTAAAGAAAAAGCTTACCGAGGCACTGATGAGTGTCTAAATACTTATCATTCTATACCAATCTGAACTGCCAAAACATCCAAAAACACTCAAATATGCATCAAAATACTGAAATTATCCCAGAAGTGTGTTTTATATGTTTCAGATGCAAAATAATCAAAAACAGATCAAAAACGTACAAAGTTTGCATAATTGGTAGTTTCAGTCCCTCAACTTTCAAAACTTGTCAAAACTAGTCCCTGAAGGTTTAAAAATGAAAGAAAAGTCAACTTAGGTCCTTGGGAAATCAAACATGTTCACTATAAATCCCTGGATAAAAGTTTTCACAAAATGGCAATATTTACCCCTCAAGTTTCAAAATTGGCAAAATTAGTCCCTGGGTGTTTTAAAATGGAATTTTATCAAATATCACCCTTGTACTATTCATAAAATACAAAATGGAACAATTTTGAATAACTTTTGGGGAATTTACAAGTTCAGTCCCTCAAAATCCAAAAATGACATAATTGGTCCTTAAAGTTTTAAAATGAAATAATTATACAACTTTGGTCCTTGTGTTATGTTTAAATGGCAGGTTTGGTCCTCATATGAAGTTTGGAATATTGGCAGGATCAGTCCCTCATAAAATCAGAAATTACACAAATGATCCTTGGGCTTATTTCACACTAAAACCAACCGGATCCATATATATTCCTTTAATCCAATTCCCTTAAAATCCAAATAATAAAACCAGCCCACCCATTTCATTCTCCCAGGCCCAATGTTACAAAAGCCCACCCAAAAACCCTTTTATAATAAAACAGGGTCAAACATTTGACCCTGTGGTTTGACCCGTTGACCCTCATCATCCCCAACCCCCTCGTCACCTGCTATCCTCCATCCACTATCCCCCTCTCCACTTGCACCTTCACTTTCCACCTCAACCCCCCTCTGTCACCCTCTAAACCAAACCCCTTCCCCTGGTTTTGCACCAGGGGAGCTCCACGTGTAAAACCTACAACCTCCACCACCCTACAGCCTGCAACCCCTTACACCACCACCCAAAAACCACACCTACACTCCATTTTGTCCCCTTAACATTCCCTTGTCACCTCAATGGCATTAAATGCTTGGAAAATGGCTGCAAGCAACCTTGGTGGTTTTTGGTGCCAAAATAGCTTTTGAACACCTGTACTTCAATTGGACACCTATCAGGGCTGATAACTAGTGGGATTTGATCAAGAGGACACCTGGAACAGAATTGAGGGCTATAAAAGAGAAGTGAAGCAATGTACATAGTACCTAGTTTAATTGTAATTTAGTTTTAAATCGTTTTTATGCTCTTTCAATTACCAGTGTATTTTTAGCTTTCAAAGTACTTTAATTATCATCCTCAGTGTGTAAGAAATATTTTTCAAGTATCAATTTCAATATAAAGTTCTATGTTCAGTTTATGTCAAATCGTATCAATTTCCATGTTTATTTAAAATATTGTTAGTTGTTGTTGTTTGTGGACTTTCTAGGTTCATATAAGCTCCCAGATAGCTTATCCAAGCTATTAGTAACATAAAATCCAGTTTATAGTTAAAAAGCAAAAAGAAAACAAAAATACAAAAAAATATATATAAAATAGATAAAATACAAAAATCAGTTGAAGTAATCAAGGAAGCTGAAGCATGGTGAATTCTGGATGGATATGGGTTAGTGAACCTGAGGAGGATCTATAGGAGTGTTCTTGGTCCTTGTTTCTTGATCTCAGCTGGATTGCTATCATTTTTAAGCTTTTGATCAATTTTTCTTGTTACTGCATCAGTTGATGTTTAAGGTTGAAATTTGTTTTTCTATGATCTGCTTGTGTTAGTTGTTAGTAATATTGCATAATATCACTTGGTTGTTTATGGAATTTCATTATTGCTTAAAATCTCACAGTTTAAGTGCAATTTGGTGATATCTTTGTTTCATGCTTGTTTGTTTGCTGGATTATGCTTAATCAGTATTGTTTTATGGTATTATGATGATTGGAATCAAGTTTGTGGTATGAAATTGTGATTTGCTTTGAAATCTCACACAATCAGTTGAATTAAGTGGTGTTTGGTTTTGCTGATCTATTGGTCTCAGACCTGGATTTGGTTGTTGCATTTTGTTCAAACATATCACACTGAGTCTCAATAACTCATTTCAAACACAATGACTCAGGTTCTCTTGAACAAAAGTCAAAATCATAGTCTAATCTTATTAACTTGTTATCTGTTTAAAGTTTTCATGCCATAATCTGCATAATAGTTCATAAGTTGGTAATTTAGCTTAAAGTAATCTTATATTAGCTTAATACATCACAAATAGTGAGTAGGATCCTGTATAAGTTCACATAAGTCAACATATTAGTATTTAGTAAAAGTTAAAATTTCATGCTTTCATGTTATTGAATTAATTAGATAATTTTACATAGGCCTTAATATTAAGTTTCTCATTTAGTGCTTTTAGATAATTAATCTGCTGTTGCTAGTCTTAATCATAATAATTTTATTAATTTTTATCTCATTAGTATAACTGCTTATCTAGTAGCTTTTTGTTAGGACTTTTTCAAAAAATTGCCCTGTATCACTGAGTTGGCACCATTTTCATAAGCTCTTCCTGAGCTTATTACTGGGACCCAGGAGTAGTTCCTTGGCTTTTTGGGAAGCCCTTGCACCCATCTCTCTAGTTCCAGGCTTAATTTCCAATTTCTAGCTTATTAGATAGGGCTGCTTGCAGCTTTTACCTTGCCCATCACCACTGTGCATACTGAGTGGTCAGTGCAAAACACCCAACATCACAAGCTTTTGTAGGGCTTATCTGTAGGAATAAGCTATAGCTTATTAGCTTTTTAAGAAGCCAATCCAACTGGCTTGTAGGATCAAGGCTCAATTTGGGCTCTTGAGCTTATTTGGTGGACAAATTTAAGACCTGTTCTTTGCCCATTCTCCCACTTCTTCATCAAGTAGTGTGACAGACCAAAGTTCATAAGCTTCTCAAGAGCTTATGTGTGGACCCCAGGGCATGAACCTTTGTTTATTGAAAAGCCTTCCAATCCAGCTTATTAGATTAACTTTCATTTTGGACCTCTGAGTTCATTAGGTAGGCCCCACATAGGGTTGCAAGTTCCCTTTTGGACTGTTTGGTTGTAGCAGAAGTTAGAGTGCTTATTTGAGCTTATAAGCTTATTCCCTTAGCTTATTGAGTTAGTTTAGCTTAATTTAGGTGAAACTCAATAGTTTTTAGCTTATTTAACCTGTTGTAGCTTATTTGTAGCTTGTAGCTTTTAAAAATCCAAATTTGGCTTATTTAAGCCATCTGCTAAGGAAATAAGCTCATACAGAGCTTATTTGGGTGTTATAAAAAGTTTTCCTTTTTTAAAGATTGTTATTTTAGCTTATTTAATAGTTACGTAAAAGAAAAATAAAAAAATACAAAGTTTCAAAAAATTGGGTGTGTGTGGGAGTCGAACCTGAGACCTCTTGGATAGTAACATGCATATAACACACACCCCTTCCACAAGCTCTGGGGCACCAGTTCCGTCATAGGTTGCATAAATAATATACTTAAGGGAGTTTTTGTATAATAAGCTTGAATAAGCTGTTTTGCTTATTACAGCTTATTTGGATAAGCTGTAGGTCCAAGCTTAATTTTCCTAGGCTTTTCATCTCTAAATATACCTTCTGTATTTTTTTCATAATTTTTACTGTTCACATAATATTTATTTTATTTAATAATAGTTTAATTAGTAATTAGGTAATATTAGGTTATTAAATAGTTTTAATAATTTTTATTTAATAGTAGCATCTTTTTATATTTTTTTAAGTCTCATAAACCATTAGGAGTTTTTAGAAAATAATTTTCTGATTGTTACTGTTCATTTACTATTTTCCTTAATTAATTTATTTAATTTTAATTAATAAACAAGTAATTAATTAGTAAATTAGCCTAAATATAATTTTTAGAACAAGTTTATAATTTTTTAGGATTCCTGTGATGGTTAATTAGTTTTATAAATTTTTTCATAATTTTCTAAGTTGTTTTAGTATTTTTAGTAATTCAAAATAGTTTAAATAGTTTAATTAAAATAATTAGTAATTAATTAATAAAAAACTCATAAAAAGACAAAAGTATTTATTTGTAATTTTTTATACTTTCTTCAAGTTCATTTAAGTTTTAGAAAATAATTTTGCAAGTTTTTAGTTTAATTTGTAGTATTTATCATTTTTAGGTTAATTTAAATTAGTTTTAATTAAATAGTTAAATAGTTTTTAATTAAATAATTAATAATAAATAATAAAATAATCTAAAAAATAATTTTCTTTTTAATTTAATTTTATTTTAAGTTTAAGTTTATAGAATTGTCATTTTTGACCCCTGTAGTTTATTTTTCTTTAAAAACTCACCTTTTTCTCTATACGCATACGTATTTGTTTACATTTTCAGTTTACGTGTATACATAGTTGTTTATTGTGCTTGTTTTATATTATCCAAATAAAATCAGTAGTGTAAATCAAACCCACTTAATCTTTGGTTACTGTCCTCAGTACCAGTTATTCCCAAAACCGTTTACAAATATAATTTCAATCTCGTTGGGACTTAACGACCCGGGGATTTCCCTGTACTTCCACGGATTTTAATACTTGACTTTTTCTCCCAGGTGGGCCTATCATCTGCACACGGTTGACTGGTTGGTTTGGGAGGAGTCAAAATTTGGCGCCGCTGCCGGGGAGGTTGTTGCGTATTTCAAAACGATTTAGGTATAGTGGTTTTCAAAACCCCTCCTGTACAAATACCATCACTTTGTAAAAATCAAAATCATATCTGAAAAAGTTCACTAACACTTTTCCTAAAGTGTTAAAAACACCAAAAAAATCATAAACAACAAAACAAACTGTGAAGTTAAATTACTTCGTTTACTTTAAGATTACAACCTGAAACAGCTGGTATAAGGTAAGTTCTGACATTAAATTGCGAACTGAAGAGGGATCCATTTATTCCCTCCCGCTAGCCTGCGAGTAATCTTAAAGGAACGATTTCGGTTAACGAATCAGTTCCAAAAATTTTTTCCAAGTTTTTTCACCCATACACGAAAAGCCAAAAACATTTTACTGTGAATATAATTACATAAAAGTTTACCACCGCAAACCAAGGCAGAACACCTACCAACTGGGGGTGTGAACATAATAAGTTCCCAAACTTAAGATAAAAACTTGCCATTATATCCCTGTAAGTGGTGTACCTTTTTCAAAGAAGCCATTTACTTGTGATTATTGGATTTAAGTTCACTATGGTTTTGCCTCGATATTGATTTGAAAATTGTTTTTAGTGCATGCGCACTCGTTCACAATCACGACGTAATCGTCATAGAAACGTAACCGAGTTACGTACTGTTGAAGAAGAACACACACTAAAAATGAACGACGAGCCCCCAATCCCTCCCAAGGAGGAACCAGTTCCTGACACCCGAACAATGGAGGAACTGTGTCAACCTACCATGCACGGGAGGAGTGGACCCATTGCACCACTTACAATTGGAGCCTCGGATTTTGGACTAAAACACAACATGATACAACAGGTCCAGAATTCGTGTCAGTTCCACGGTTTGCCGGGTGACGATGCTAACAAGCATCTCGATAAATTTTTAACCGTCACCCAGAGCATAAAACAAAATGGCGTCACCGAAGACGGCCTGCGTTTATACCTGTTCCCCTATTCTCTCACTCATCATGCGACTTCATGGTTTGATCGACTTCCTAAGAATTCGATCCATACTTTTGATGAGATGGTTACTAAATTCTTGGCTAAATACTTTCTACCATCTATGGTTACAAAGCTGAGAAACGATATTAGTAACTCCAGACAGCTTCCCGAAGAGTCCTTATTTGAGGCATGGGAACGCTACAAACTTGCTATTGATCGGTGTCCCAATCATAACATGCTTCTTGTCACCATTATTTTTACCTTTTATAATGGTTTGACACTTCGTCATCGTGACACCATCAATGCTGCTGCTGGGGGCACCTTTATGAAAAGGACCCTTGAAGAGTGTTATGACTTAATCGAAAACATGACTTCCCATCACAATTTTTGGGACTCCTCTGCAGAGAGGAATGACTCATGTAAGTCAGTCACTCCGGCAAATACTGAAATAGCTGCCCTTACCAGAAAGTTTGATGATTTGTCTGCTACGGTTCTCCGAATTCACCAGACAAATCATAATCAGCAGAATAAAACTATCAGTTGTGAAACCTATGGTGGTCCACACCCGTACCATGAGTGCCCAGCCTCCGGTGGCTTCACTCCAGAGAACATATTCGCAGCCCAAGGTTCCTACAATACGGGAGGTAATTCTTACCAACCTCAAGGGGACCGAAATCTGTTGAGTTATCGTTCCAATAACTACATTGGACCACCGGGATTTAATCAATCCCAGAACCAAAACAGAAACCAGGACTTTAACCAGAATCAGAACCAGAACCGAATGAACCAAGGTTTTAACAACCAAGGGAATTTCAACTCTGGTCAAAACCAGGTTCAACAAAATCAGAACCAAGGGAATTATAACCGTAATCAAGGTCAGAACAATTACCCACAGGGTAATTTTCAACAACAAAACCACTTCCAGGGTAATAACAACCAGCAACATGGGAATTTCCAAGACAATCGGGCTCAAAATTTTCCAAACCAAAATCAAGCCATTGTTCCAACTGGACCATCATCTGATGAGTTATTAAAACAGTTTATGAAATCCCAAGATGAACTAAACAAAGTGCTGGTTAGTCAAATCTCTGACTTGAAGAAGTGTTTAAATGATCGACCCTCAGGCTCAGGTACTTTACCTAGCAACACGATCGCTAATCCGAGGGGCGATGTAAAGGCGATCACCACAAGAAGTGGAGCTTCTCATAAAGGACCCACAGCTCCGTCTACCTCTTCTCCTATCCCGGTAGAGGAATGTGAAACTGAGGATACTACGGATATGGTACTTCCTACTAATAACGGAGGTACCGATGACATCCCTCCTCCAGTTATCCCGGTCCCGACTCCTCGTAAAAGAGTCATGTTTGAAACTCTCGAAGGTCCTGTTGAAAATCCAAAAGCCAACCCAAAACCAACAATTCCATATCCCTCACGATTGCAAGACCAGAAGCTCCGTGAAAAAGCTAATCATCAGATGGAAAAATTCTTTCAGATTTTCCAAGAACTACACTTCGATATTAGTTTCGCGGATGTTCTTCTTTTAATGCCCAAATTCGCATCGACAATCAAAAACCTGTTGAGCAATAAAGAAAAACTGTTTGAGATGGCACGAACTCCACTCAATGAGAACTGCTCTGCGGTTCTGTTGAAACAGCTTCCCGAGAAGCTAGGAGACCCCGGGAAATTTCTAATACCATGTATTTTCCCAGGGATGGTTGAGTGCTTTGCCTTGGCCGATCTTGGTGCAAGCATCAACTTAATGCCCTACTCAGTTTGGAAAAAGCTCTCTCTTCAGGCACTTAGTCCCACATGCATGACTCTCGAGCCTGCAGACCGTTCAATTTCACGTCCCCTTGGTATTGCCGAGGACGTATTTGTAAGAGTGGGAAAGTTCCATTTTCCGGCAGACTTGGTCATTGTTGATTTCGACGCGGATCCAAGAGTTCCTCTCATTCTTGGGAGGGGATTCTTAAGGACGGGTCGTGCATTAATCGATGTTTTCAATGAGGAAATCATGTTACAAGTTGGCACTGAAGCGATAACGTTCAACCTTGATCAAACCTCGAGATACTCCTCGAATTATGATGCTGAATCGGTCAACCGAATTGATGTCATTGACATTGCATCTGAGGAGTATGCTCAGGAAATCCTTGGATTCGCTGATAGTTCTCCGAGTGGAAATCCCACTCCTTCTTCTCACCCCATAATCGCTAATTCTTCTCCTTCCCTCACTCCGTTTGAGGGAAGTGATTTCGTCCTTGAGGAATTAGAGGCCTTTCTCAAAAGTGATTCAGTTCCCGAAGGAATTGATAGCCAAGAGAATGACCCGGAGAGGGATATACTTCTCCTTGAGAAGTTACTGAATAAAGATCCTTCTCCCATTCCTGTTCTACCTCCACAACTTCATAAGGTGGAAGTCAAATATGTTGAGAAAAATGATGATTTCCCCGAGGTCGAACTTAAGGACCTGCCTCCTCATCTAGAATATGCATTCTTGGAAGGTAACGATAAGTTACCAGTCATTATTGCGAAAGACTTAAAGGATGAGGAGAAAACCGCGCTGCTTAAGGTTTTAAAGTCCCACAAACAAGCAATTGCTTGGAAGCTCTCAGACATAAAGGGTATTAACCCGGATTTTTGTACACACAAAATCCTAATGGAAGAGGACCTTAAACCTGCCGTACAGCATCAAAGAAGGGTAAATCCAAAAATCCACGAAGTTATCAAGGAAGAAGTTATCAAACTTCTCGATGCGGGATTGATTTACCCTATATCAGATAGTCCTTGGGTTAGCCCAATACATTGTGTTCCAAAAAAGGGTGGCATCATGGTTGTCACAAATGAGGATAACGAGTTGATACCAACTCGTTTGGTTACAGGGTGGCGAGTATGTATCGATTACAGAAAGCTTAACGAAGCCACCCGCAAAGACCATTTCCCTCTGCCCTTTATGGATCAGATGCTCGAAAGACTAGCGGGGAATGAGTATTATTGCTTCCTCGACGTCTTCTCGGGTTACTTCCAGATTCCCATTGATCCACAGGATCAAGAGAAGACTACCTTCACATGCCCTTACGGGACATTTGCCTATCGTCGCATGCCTTTTGGGTATGCAATGCTCCGGGCACTTTCCAGAGGTGCATGATGGCTATTTTCCACGACATGATCGAGAAAACCATGGAGGTATTCATGGATGACTTCTCAGTCATCGGGAATTCTTTCGACTCATGCCTCTCCCATTTAGAAAAGATGCTTCAACGTTGTGAAAACATGAATCTTTGTCTAAACTGGGAGAAGAGCCATTTTATGGTTAGGGAGGGCATTATCCTCGGCCATAAAATTTCAAAAAGTGGGATTGAGGTCGATAAGGCCAAAATTGCTGTTATTGCTAAACTGCCTCATCCCACCACTGTAAAAGGAATAAGGAGTTTCCTCGGCCATGCCGGGTTCTATCGGAGATTCATTCAGGATTTCTCCAAAATAGCCCGGCCCATGACTCATCTTCTTGAAAAGGATGCTCCTTTCATCTTTTCCCCCGAGTGCATCGAAGCTTTTTCTACTTTAAAGAAAAGGCTTACCGAGGCACCGATCCTTGTTGCCCCCGACTGGGACTTACCCTTCGAACTTATGTGCGATGCTAGCGACTTTGCTATTGGTGCAGTTCTGGGGCAACGCAAATTAAAACATTTTCAGCCAATACACTACGCAAGTAAGACCATGAGTGAAGCTCAAGCGCACTATACCACCACAGAAAAAGAATTATTAGCTGTGGTATATGCCTTTGAGAAATTTAGGTCTTACTTAATCCTAACCAAATGCGTGGTGTATACGGACCACTCGGCTTTGAAATACCAGTTCACTAAACAGGACGCAAAGCCAAGACTGCTCCGTTGGGTCCTGCTCCTTCAGGAATTCGATATACTCATAAGAGATAAAAAAAGGAGCAGAGAACCTTGCTGCTGATCACTTGTCCCGGTTAGAGAATCCTCATCAGGATATTCTCGAGAGAAAAGAAATTAATGAAACTTTTCCTCTGGAGACTCTAAATCTAATCTCTACCCGGGATGATACTACTACCCCATGGTTTGCCGACTTTGCAAATTACCATGCGGGTAATTTCTTTGTGAAAGGGATGTCGTCCCAACAGAAAAGAAAATTCTTTAAAGATGTAAAACATTATTTCTGGGACGACCCCTACTTGTTCAAAATATGTGCGGATCAAGTCATCTGACGGTGTGTCCATGGCCAAGAAGCCATGGAAATTCTTAAAGCTTGTCATGATGGACCCACGGGGGGACATCATAACCCAAACTACACCGCAAAAAAGGTGTTTGATTCAGGATTCTTTTGGCCCACGATCTATAAAGACGCCCATGAACTTATCAAAACCTGTGAGGCTTGCCAGCGTCACGGGAATATTTCAAAAAAGAATGAGATGCCACAAAACGCCATCCAAGTCTGTGAAATATTTGATATGTGGGGCATTGATTTTATGGGGCCATTCCCGTCTTCACGAGGGAATAAGTATATACTCGTGGCAATCGACTATTTGTCAAAATGGGTTGAGGCAAAAGCCTTACCCACCAATGATGCCCGAGTAGTCGTTAACTTTCTGAAATCTCTCTTTGCCAGATTCGGGAATCCTCGTGCCATTATCAGTGATCGTGGCACACACTTCTGCAATGAACAATTTGCAAGAGTGATGCTGAAATATGGTGTAACTCACCGTCTTTCTACAGCATATCACCCACAAACAAGTGGGCAGGTGGAAGTCTCGAGTCGGGGTATTAAGAGGATTCTGGAGAGGACGGTGGAAGAAAACCGTGCCTCTTGGTCAGATAAGCTGGATGATGCATTATGGGCTTTCCGCACTGCTTATAAAACACCCATCGGGTGTATTCCATATAAGCTAGTGTACAGGAAGGCATGTCATCTTCCGATCGAATTAGAACATAAGGCCTACTGGGCCTTAAAACATGCAAACTTCGACCTTCACACAGCGGGTGATCACCGCAAGGTTCAACTAAACGAATTAAACGAACTTCGTGATCAAGCTTATGAGAATTCTTTGATTTACAAGGAAATAACCAAGAAGATCCACGACTCTAAAATTAAAAACCGTGTTTTCAACATCGGTGACAGAGTCCTTCTCTTCGATTCACGATTGAAGATATTCTCAGGAAAGCATAAAACTCGTTGGTCTGGGCCATTCACTGTAACAAGAGTATTTCCATATGGAACTGTTGAGTTAGCTCAACCTGACGGTTCCAACTTTAAAGTGAATGGCCATCGGTTAAAACACTACTTTGGAGGGGACATACAATCAATGATTGTCCTGGATCTCCAAACTTTCCCCATGGACCAATAAATTCGGGGTCGAGTCAAGCTAGCGACTCGGTTAACAAAAACAGTAGCTTCCTCATGAACAAATCAATTCGAGGTCGAGTCAAGCTAGCGACTCGGTAATCAAAAACAGTAGCTGAACATGGGTTTTCACCCGTGTGTACCACCCTAGTGTGGGGGAGATGCCCCACATGTTGTATATATCCTCCAAAAAAAAAAAAAAAAAAAAAAAAAAAAAAAAAAAGATGTACATAGACTAAAATAAAGGTTACTAATATTTCCTTCTTATGTTCTAAGTGTCGGTTTAACACCCGGTTATTTGAATATTGAGGGCAATATTCATTTCTAAGTGTGGGGGGGGGGGGGGGGATTCTCACGAATTCAAACACATGTTCCATCAAGCACCCTCATTTGATCAAAATTTAAAATTTTTTCACACTTAGAAATGCAATAAATGGTTATCAGTCTGCCATGTCTAACCCACACAAGGATTGGCTAATCCAGGAGCAAACGGCTCTTGGTAAAGATATCTCAAAACCGTTGATGGCTTGCAATTTGCCCAAAATTGTATGGTTCCTCAACTCCCCATATCCCATAAAGCGAATGAGTTGGCTAGCCCGCAAGATTATGGCTTGTGGTAAAGGCTGTGGAAAAACCATAATTGGTAATTAGCTCACCACGATGTTGACTATTCCATCAAGAGTTGGCTAGTCCAGAAGCAAACGGCTTTTGGTAATGACTAATCAAATCCGTTGACAGCTGGTGGTTTGCTCAAAATCACACGGTTATCAGGTGTACCACAGTTCTCACACCTGGCTACTCCAGAAGTAATGGCTTTTGGTAAAGAGACATAAAATCCATTAAATTTTCTCAAAATACTTTAGTGTGTGGGATTGATGAGTGTCTAAATACTCATCATTTTATACCAATCTGAACTGCCAAATCATCCAAAAACACTCAAATATGCATCAAAATACTGAAATTATCCCAAAAGTGTGTTTTATATGTTTCAGATGCAAAATAATCAAAAACAGATAAAAAACGTACAAAGTTTGCATAATTGGCAGTTTCAGTCCCTCAACTTTCAAAACTTGTCAAAACTAGTCCCTAAAGGTTTAAAAATGAAAGAAAAGTCAACTTAGGTCCTTGGGAAATCAAACATGTTCACTATAAATCCCTGGATAAAAGTTTTCACAAAATGGCAATATTTACCCCTCAAGTTTCAAAATTGGCAAAATTAGTCCCTGGGTGTTTTAAAATGGAATTTTATCAAATATCACCCTTGTACTATTCATAAAATACAAAATGGAACAAATTTGAATAACTTTTGGGGAATTTACAAGTTCAGTCCCTCAAAATCCAAAAATGACATAATTGGTCCTTAAAGTTTTAAAATGAAATAATTATACAACTTTGGTCCTTGTGTTATGTTTAAATGGCAGGTTTGGTCCTCATATGAAGTTTGGAATATTGGCAGGATCAATCCCTCATAAAATCAGAAATTACACAAATGATCCTTGGGCTTATTTCACACTAAAACCAACCGGATCCATATATATTCCTTTAATCCAATTCCCTTAAAATCCAAATAATAAAACCAGCCCACCCATTTCATTCTCCCAGGCCCAATGTTACAAAAGCCCACCCAAAAACCCTTTTATAATAAAACAGGGTCAAACATTTGACCCTGTGGTTTGACCCGTTGACCCCCATCATCCCCAACCCCCTTGTCACCTGCTATCCTCCATCCACCATCCCCCTCTCCACTTGCACCTTCACTTTCCACCTCAACCCCCCTCTGTCACCCTCTAAACCAAACCCCTTCCCTTGGTTTTGCACCAGGGGAGCTCCACGTGTAAAACCTACAACCTCCACCACCCTACAGCCTGCAACCCCTTACACCACCACCCAAAAACCACACCTACACTCCATTTTGTCCCCTTAACATTCCCTTGTCACCTCAATTGCATTAAATGCTTGGAAAACGGCTGCAAGCAACCTTGGTGGTTTTTGGCGCCAAAATAGCTTTTGAACACCTGTACTTCAATTGGACACCTATCAGGGCTGATAACTAGTGGGATTTGATCAAGAGGACACCTGGAACAGAATTGAGGGCTATAAAAGAGAAGTTAAGCAATGTACATAGTACCTAGTTTAATTGTAATTTAGTTTTAAATCGTTTTTATGCTCTTTCAATTACCAGTGTATTTTTAGCTTTCAAAGTACTTTAATTATCATCCTCAGTGTGTAAGAAATATTTTTCAAGTATCAATTTCAATATAAAGTTCTATGTTCAGTTTATGTCAAATCATATCAATTTCCATGTTTATTTAAAATATTATTAGTTGTTGTTGTTTGTGGACTTTCTAGGTTCATATAAGCTCCCAGATAGCTTATCCAAGCTTTTAGTAACATAAAATTCAGTTTATAGTTAAAAAGCAAAAAGAAATCAAAAATACAAAAAAAATATATATAAAATAGATAAAATACAAAAATCAGTTGAAGTAATCAAGGAAGCTGAAGCATGGTGAATTCTGGATGGATATGGGTTAGTGAACCTGAGGAGGATCTATAGGAGTGTTCTTGGTCCTTGTTTCTAGATCTTAGCTGGATTGCTATCATTTGTAAGCTTTTGATCAATTTTTCTTGTTACTGCATCAGTTGATGTTTAAGGTTGAAATTTGTTTTTCTATGATCTGCTTGTGTTAGTTGTTAGTAACATTGCATAATATCACTTGGTTGTTTATGGAATTTCATTATTGCTTAAAATCTTAAAATCTCACAGTTTAAGTGCAATTTGGTGATATCTTTGTTTCATGCTTGTTTGTTTGCTGGATTATGCTTAATCAGTATTGTTTTATGGTATTATGATGATTGGAATCAAGTTTGTGGTATGAAATTGTGATTTGCTTTGAAATCTCACACAATCAGTTGAATTAAGTGGTGTTTGGTTTTGCTGATCTATTGGTCTCAGACCTGGATTTGGTTGTTGCATTTTGTTCAAACATATCACACAGAGTCTCAATAACTCATTTAAAACACAATAACTCAGGTTCTCTTGAACAAAAGTCAAAATCATAGTCTAATCTTATTAACTTGTTATCTGTTTAAAGTTTTCATGCCATAATCTGCATAATAGTTCATAAGTTGGTGATTTAGCTTAAAGTAATCTTATATTAGCTTAATACATCACAAATAGTGAGTAGGATCCTGTATAAGTTCACATAAGTCAACATATTAGTATTTAGTAAAAGTCAAAATTTCATGCTTTCATGTTTTTTAATTAATTAGATAATTTTACATAGGCCTTAATATTAAGTTTCCCATTTAGTGCTTTTAGATAATTAATCTGCTGTTGCTAGTCTTAATCATAATAATTTTATTAATTTTTATCTCATTAGTATAACTGCTTATCTAGTAGCTTTTTGTTAGGACTTTTACAAAAAATTGCCCTGCATCACAGAGTTGGCACCATTTTCATAAGCTCTTCCTGAGCTTATTAGTGGGACCCAGGAGTAGTTCCTTGGCTTTTTGGGAAGCCCTTGCACCCATCTCTCTAGTTCCAGGCTTAATTTCCAATTTCTAGCTTATTAGATAGGGCTGCTTGCAGCTTTTACCTTGCCCATCACCACTGTGCATACTGAGTGGTCAGTGCAAAACACGCAACATCACAAGCTTTTGTAGGGCTTATCTGTAGGAATAAGCTATAGCTTATTGGCTTTTTAAGAAGCCAATCCAACTGGCTTGTAGGATCAAGGCTCAATTTGGGCTTTTGAGCTTATTTGGTGGACAAATTTAAGACCTGTTCTTTGCCCATTCTCCCACTGCTTCATCAAGCAGTATGACAGACCAAAGTTCATAAGCTTCTCAAGAGCTTATGTTAGCATTAAAAAATATGTATTTAGAAGTGATGGTCATTCTCATACATGTAACTTTGTAATGTGTCGTAGATTACAATAGAATAGTCAATGGGCTTATGGTTTGGACTAATCTAATAGGTTATAAGTTATGTATTACAACTAGTCCATACTTAATGTAAAAGTCCAATCCATGACCAAGCCCATCCAAGCCCATTAGGGTGTTACATCTCTTACTATATAAACACCTCAAATGAGTCATTTGAGGTGTGTGCTTGTGTGTGTATTGTGTGTGTTTTTAATAAAAAGTTCTCTTCATCTTATTACTCTATTTCTACAAATCTAACGCCACACATATTATACCAAGTCACCATCTTTACTTCATCTAGTTCTTATATTTGTGTAAAAGTTGATATATCTAAGGTCCTACAAGTGGTATCAATCGCCTAACAATGATTTAGGAGTGTGTGGAAATCGTTTTCATCAAACTTTCTCTTTAAAAGTTTCGTTTTTTATGTAAAAACGTGTACTTTTCATTAAAAAGTTTTGATTTTTACGTGTTTTAGTGTTAAAGTTGTTGTTTTTATTGAAGTTTTAGTGATTCTAAGTGTTTTGGGAAAGATTTGATCATTAGAAACTAGTGAAAAAGGAGTTTTTGGGTGAAAAAATCGGATTTTTCAAGCTTTCTGGTCACTTTACGCGTAACTTGAGTGAATAGTACGAATCTACAGCTGTGAACAGTACCTTCTGTCCTTTTTACGCATAAATTTTGGCCTAAAACCCTTTTCTTACGCGTAACTAAGGTCAAAACCCTTTTTCTTACGCGTAACTCCGGTCAACACCCTGTTTTTACGCGTAAGTTGAAGTCTACGCACAAGATTCTACGCGTAAGTTGAAGTCTACGCACAAGATTCTACGCGTAAGTTGAAGTCTACGCATAAATTCTTACGCGTAAGTTTCAGAATTCTACGCATAACTTCATCAAAGGTCTTCTCTTCGTGCTACGGTGACTCAGTACTTCCCTGACTTGGATAAGTTTGTGGAATACTTCGACACGGGATATCTTTCAAGCTTGGATAAGTTTGAGAGATCAATTTGGTTGAAAAAACCTTACGCGTAACAATTCTTACGCATAAACTCTAAGTTTACGCGTAAAATCAAAGTTTACGCATAAACATTACTGTTTACGCTTAACTTGGATCTTACGCATAACTTACAGGTTACGCATAACATCTTACGCGTAAGATTATTCAAGGTTTACGCGTAAAATCAAGCTTTACGCGTAAGTTTTGGACTTTTGACTACCAAACTTCAAACGGCCATAACTTTTGAACCGTAACTCCGTTTTCGACGAATCAGCTGTCAAAACGACCGCGAGACCGAGAAGAAGGACACGTTGAATTATCTAAAGATCATTCAAGCCCAGCTTCGAGGCCCAAATCCACTCTGAACGGAAGTTATTGAGGTTTTAAGGTTTCAGATCAAATTTTTCACCATAAAAACTTGCATCAACTTACACTAAACACTACTCCTACTTCGTTGGAACGATCCAAGAATCAACTTTATCAATCTAGACTTCATCAATGGCTACTCAGCAAGATATTCATGCAGCCGGTGCGGAAAACCGACCTCCAATGCTTGAAAAAGGTGGATATCTCCCATGGACAAGCCGCATGCTTCGTTACATCAAAACAAAGCCTGATGGTAAACTAATGATCAACTCCATTACAAATGGTCCATTCAAGCCAAGACAAGTTCAAATTGAAGGTAATCCAAATGCAACACCTCCTACTCAACCATTTGTGCGTGAACAAACAGAAGCAGATTACACAGAGGAAGACAAGAAGCAGATCGCCGCTGATGATATGGCAATGCATTTAATCCAACTTGGATTACCACGGGAGATCTTTGCTGCGGTCGACAGCTGTGAAACTGCTTATGCTATGTGGGAACGTGTTAGAAGGATATGTCATGGAACAGAGATTGGACAACAGGATGTTGAGAACAAACTTCTTACTGAATGGGAGAATTTCACATCCACTAAAGGTGAACAGATTGAATCTTACTACACAAGGTTTTGCACTTTGATGAATGAGTTAATCAGAAACAAGTTGACACCTCGAACAATTGCAACAAACATCAAATTCATCAATAACCTTCCAGAAGAATGGGGTCGTTATGTTACAATTGTCAATCAAACAAAGGATTTACATAAGGTGAACTATGATCAACTCTATGACTTTTTGAAGCAAAACCAAGCTGAGGCTAATGAAGTAAGGAAAGAAAGATTGGCAAAGAATCATGATCCTCTCGCATTAATTGCTAATACACCAACACCCTTACCAGTGAACACTCAACAACCATCATCATCTTCCACTCACAACTACATGCAACCATCATGCATTCTACAACCAACACCGGTCTACCAACAACAGTTCTACCCACAGCAACAACATGTTATTCCACAACAGCAATACCCACATTTCCAAGAACCAGAATTCACTGAAAATGATGAAGCTACTGCAGCATTGACCCAAGCGTTTGCTTTTCTGTCAAAGGCATTCCAAGGACGTTATTCTACACCAACAAACAACAACCAAAGGATTTCATCGAACACTCGCAATAAGCAGATTGCTCAGCCGAGTTTCAATATGGGCAACGGAGGCCAAATGGTTGGAGTTTATGGGAATCAGCAAGGATACGCTACTGGAATTAACATGGGGAATCAGAATATGCTGAATGCAGGGAATCAAAATGCAGGAAATCATTATGGTCAGTATGCAGGGAATCAGTTGGGTCAGTTTGTTGGAAATCAGAGGGGTCAGAATGTTGGTAATCAGGCAATGGGTAATCAGAATAGAAATGTTGCAGCTCCAGTAGTTGGGAATTTGGGAAATGTGAATCAGGGTAATCCGGTTAAGTGTTTTCAACTGTCAGGGTGTAGGTCATATGGCAAGGAACTGTCCTACTAAGCCGAACAAGAAAGATCTAGCGTACTTGCAGAAAGCAGTGATGTTGGCACAAAAGGCAGAGGCAGGATTCCAGTTGAACGCAGAGGAGAATGATTTTATGGCTCTTATGGATGACATGGAAGATAGAGAGGATATCGATGCGAACTGCATATTCATGGCGAATCTTCAGGAAGCTAAGTATGACACGGATTCTGACACACTTCCTGTTTATGACACCAATGCACCATCTGAGGTATCTAATTTCAACACATGTCACAATAATGATATATTTGATATGTCTCCTCATGAGGAACAGCATTCTGAGAAGCTAGCACCCACTTATGATACATACCTGGACACGCCAAGTAGTAGCAATACTCCTTCAGCAACTCCAGATGTGAATCATAATGGAGGCTTCGTTTCACAACATGCTGAGAATGATGAGGAAACACGTGCTTTATTTGAATCATTATTGAATAATTGTCGTATTGAAATCGAAAAAGTGAAAAAGGTCAATCGCGATGTTAAGGCCGCGAATGTTAAATTGACCACTAAGCTTGAGAGTTACAAAGAAAACGTTAAAGCTTTTGAATTTCATAACAAAAGATTGTCTGAATTAGAAACTGGTTATCAAAATTCCGTTTCAAGGGAAAAACAATTGCAACTCAAGTTTGATACACTTGATGTTAATTCTTTCAAAAAGATAAAATCTTTAAACGCGGAAATTTCTGATTTACAAAACCAACTTTCTAAACAAAAATCAGCTTATACCAATCTTGAAAAAGAAAGGGACGAGCTGAAAAAGGACTTTGCAAAGAAAGAAGACAAACTTTTGGCAGAAATCGTAGAGTCAGAACACATGATTGCTCACTTAGAAGAATTGGTGGTTAAGTCGGGTCAGTCAAGTCAAACAATGAAAATGATTTCAAATCAAACTAATCCGGTTTACCATACGAAACATAAAGTGGCTCTCGGTAACAACAACCCCAGTAATCTCAAGAAAGCTCAGCAAGAACAGAATGTTTTGTATAATGGTAATATGATTTACACCAAACATGATCCTCCCGTCGTTCGGGATTCTGTGCAAACGATAGAACATGTCGAAGAGAGCATTTCTAAAATGAAACAAAAGGATTTGAAACCCATTGACTACAACAAATTGAACAAACTTTCGGGAATTACTTTTGTTCCACAAAAAGAACCATCTGTGTTTTCCATAAAACGACCATTCTCAAAAATGTTTTCTAAGAAAGTAATTGTTTCCAAATCTCTTTCAAAAATGGAACAAATTTCTTCTAACAACACTTTTAATACAAGTGAGGCTAGAGAAATTTTGGATGACGTTAAAAAGAGAATTCAAGAACTTCAAAATATTGTTGCTTCTAAAACTACAATCGATATTAATAACTGGCATTCCAGTTTTCATATTGAGCAGAAAAAAGTTTTTGAAAACGAAATTACTATCCCACTGAATAACATCAGTGCGAGGGTAATCCATTTTGAACGTGCTTTCTTAAAAGAAACGGCCGACTTTGTCAAGGAACACAAATCCCTGGTAAACGAAACTAACGAAACTCGTGAAAACATGAATGTTTTGGAAAACCTAAATGATTCTCTCTTCGAAGCTGTTATGACCACTGACATTATGTCCATCATTTTACAAACATATTCTGTTCAAGACGATGAAAGACTGAGAGCTGAGACCTCCGCAATTGTTTCAAAATATGAAAATGCTCTTATAAAGCTTGAAAACGAAAATGTGTCATATTTTAAACAACTTGATCGAAAAAAGGAAGAATGCAAGTATGACAAATTGTCGTATGAGCGTGCCTTAAAGAATATGAAAGTGCAAAATGATCTTTTGAGGGCTCAGCTTGAAAGTCAAAAAGGAAAGGGTGAGGAAACTAAGTTTGCAAAACCATTGACTTCGGAGAAACCAAATGTTTCAAACACGGTTCAAAAACCAAAAATGTCAATTTCACGGTTTGCTCCAAAAGTCGATGAGAAAAAGGATTTGACAAAACCAGTCACTCCAACACCCTTGCCCAAGAAAAGTGAAAATGAAAAGATTGTTGATAAAGGAAAAGCGGTTGTCGAAACTCCTAAAGTGTTAGCACCTGGCCTTTTTAGGATTAGTCCCACTAATGCGTCTGCCTCCACTTCTAAGACAAATGCGTGCAAAAAGGATTATTATAAAGAGTCTAGTGATGCTAAAAAGGACAACAATATAAATCCTAACGCGTGTGCCTTACCTTCTACAGGATTAGAAAGCACCTCTAGGAGCAGCAGACTAAAGCCTAGGAGCAATACAAGGAACAATAGAGTCTCGCCTGTTTCTAAGAGTAGTTGCAAGAATAAAGTTGAAGAAGTAGAAGAACACCCTAGGAATTTATCGCTTTGTAATAAGAGACATGTTTCATCTGAATGTAATGTCACAAGTACTGTTTCTAATGCATGTAATGACTCTGTTTGTTTAATATGCAAGAAATGTTTAATTAATGATGTTCATGATGAATGTGTTTCTAAGAAGGTGAATGTTATGCCTAAACAGAAGTATGTTCCAAAGGGAACTAGTGCCAGATCTAGATCTATAGAAAGATTAGTTGCACGCTTTAGGTCTACCACTAGTAGTCGAATGCCTAGGAACTATCTTAAGTTTTGTATGTGGATTCCGACAGGTAGAGAGTTCACTCTTAAGGAAGGAAAATTAGAAATAACTCAAGCTAAACAAGTAGCAACTGTCTATGAGTGTGATTCTGCTTTTACTCCTAACCCCATGGAACCAAATTCAACACGGTTTCCAAATACAAACTCTTCTGTTCTTGGCAGGTTATCGAAATATGTCTTTGGATCGTCGACTCGGGTTGCTCCAAGCACATGACCGGGAATTTAAAGCTGCTGATCAATTTTGTCTGGAAATTCATGGGAACTGTACGCTTTGGAAACGATCATGTAGCAGCTATCCTGGGTTTTGGAGATCTTCAATTTGGGAATTTTTTGATCACTCGAGTTTACTATGTCGAAGGGTTGGGACACAACTTGTTTTCAGTTGGGCAGTTTTGTGATGCAGATTTAGAAGTTGCATTCAGGAGAAACACGGTTTTTATTAGAAATTTGGTTGGTGATGATCTCTTAACTGGTAATCGTGGTACAAACTTGTATGCCATCGACATCAACCAAATGGCTTCTACATCACCAATTTGTCTTATGACAAGGGCAACCGAAACTAAGTCCTGGCTGTGGCATAGACGTTTATCCCATCTCAACTTCGACACGATCAACAAGTTAGCCAAAGACAACATCGTCACCGGACTTCCTAAGTTCAAATACACCAAGGAACACCTTTGTCCATCATGCGAACAAGGAAAAAGCAAAAGAGCATCATATAAACCCAAAACCGTACCTAGTTCGGAAGCAAGGTTACATATGTTGCACATGGACTTATGTGGCCCAATGAGAGTTGAAAGCATTAATGGGAAGAAGTATATTCTTGTTGTTGTTGATGATTATTCAAGATATACTTGGGTAAAGTTTCTGAGATCAAAAGACGAAGCACCAGGCATCATCATCACCTTTCTGAAGCGTATTCAAGTTCTACTTCAAGCTCCAGTAAGGATTGTAAGAACAGATAATGGCACAGAATTCACTAATCAGGAGTTAAGAACCTACTTTGAAGATGTTGGAATAACACACCAAACATCAGCTGTTAGAACTCCACAGCAGAATGGGGTAGTTGAAAGAAGAAACAGAACTCTTGTGGAAGCTGCTCGCACAATGCTGATCTTTTCTAGTGCACCACTATTCTTATGGGCTGATGCTGTTGCCACTGCTTGTTTCACTCAGAACCGATCCCTAGTACATCCAAGATTCAATAAAACCCCATATGAGCTAGTGAACAACCGTAAACCTGACATCTCTTTCCTTCACGTATTTGGCGCTTTGTGCTATCCGACGAATGACAGAGAAGATCTAGGGAAGTTAAAAGCTAAGGGTGATATTGGAATCTTCATTGGATATTCAGAAAACTCGAGGGCATTCAGGGTGTATAATAGACGTCTAAAAAGGATAATGGAGACGATGAATGTGAAGTTTGACGAAATTTCACAAATGGCTTCTGAGAGATACGCTCTAGAACCCGCGCTTAATCCGATGGCTTCTAATCAAAACAGATTAGGACCCGCACCAAACAGACAGACTTCAGGACACATCAGTTCAGGACTCGTACCTCAAGGAGCTCAGTCAACAAACATGGATAAACCTTCAGAACAAGAACTGGAAAATTTCTTCGAGTTAATGTTTGATGAATACTATGGTGGAACTTCGACAAATGCAACAAATCAACATTCCGCTGCACCCGCTCAAAACCATCAACCACCACCACCATCACAAGATGCATCCACAACAATCGAAGCTGAAGCACCAACTACATCAACATCGTCTACATCTACTCAAGCAACTCCAGTACTTGAAACTGTTCTACCAAACATTGATGAGCAAAACCAAAACACAAATTTTCAAGAAGAACCAACAAATAATTCAAACGATGTTGCGTTAGAAGAAGGAGAAGAAGTATTTGAAAACCCGTTTGCATCAGACTCTGCTGAATCTTCTTCAAGATTACAAGAACCATCTAACACACATTCGTTCAACCAAAGGTACCCTTCTACGTTTCAATGGACAAAAGACCATCCGTTAGTACATGTTATTGGTGATCCTTCAATGCCAGTTCAGACGAGGAGACAACTTGCCACCGATCTCGAATTGTGCATTTACATTTGCTCAATAAGCACCAAAGTACCTAAGAACATTCGGGAAGCAATGGCAGAAAACCCATGGATTGAAGCGATGCAGGAGGAATTTCTTCAATACCTGTTACATGACAGTTGGGAACTTGTTGAACGACCACTTGATAAACGTGTTCTTGACCTCAAGTGGTTGTGGAAGAACAAACTGGATGAGGAAATGACTGTTATTCGCAACAAAGCTCGTCTCGTGGCTAAAGGTTATCCACAAGAAGAAGGGATAGATTTCGAAGAATCATTCGCGCCTGTAGCTAGACTTGAAGCAGTCCGGATTTTCTTAGCCTATGCCGCTCACAAAAACATCACAGTCTATCAGATGGACATTAAGACAGCTTTCTTGAATGGAACTCTGAAAGAAGAAGTGTATGTGAGTCAGCCAGAGGGATTCGTCGACAAAGATCATCCAGACTACGTCTACAAGCTTAAGAAAGCAATTTATGGTCTAAAACAAGCTCCAAGAGCGTGGTATGACGAACTATCATCTTTCTTGCTTAAAAACAATTTCACCAAAGGAAAGGTTGATGACACCTTGTTTATCAAAAAATTCAAAGATGACATTTTGATCGTTCAAATTTACGTGGACGATATAATTTTTGGATCAACCAATCCTAACCATTCAAAACATTTTGAAAATCTCATGAAAAGCAAATTTGAAATGTCCATGATGGGGGAACTAAAATACTTTCTTGGTTTACAAATACATCAATCCCCTCGTGGAATTTTTATCAATCAAGCTAAATATACAATAGAGATTTTGAAAAAACATGGTATGGAAAACTGTGATTCTGTTGGTACACCAATGGTCTCTTCACCAAAAATAGGTGCTGATTTGTTTGGGAAACCCATCGATCCGAAGAAATATCGGAGCATGATCGGTTCTCTCATGTACCTAACTGCTAGTCGACCCGATATTCAATTTGCTGTTTGTTTGTTAGCACGGTTTCAGGCAAAGCCTACCGAACTTCACCTCAAAGAGGTTAAACGGATCTTTCGGTACCTACGAAGCACCATCAACATGGGACTTTGGTATCCGAAGGATTCGGAGTTTAATCTAACAGCATTTTCAGATGCAGACCATGCCGGTGATCAAGTTACAGCAAAAAGTACATCAGGTGGAGCACAATTTTTGGGTGAAAAGCTTGTAAGTTGGTCGTCAAAGAAACAGGATTGTACTGCGCTATCAACCGCCGAAGCCGAGTATGTGTCTTTATCTGCGTGTTGTGCCCAAGTTCTTTGGATGCGGACACAGCTCACAGATTATGGCTTTACTTTTGACAGAATACCTATGTATTGTGACTCAAAAAGTGCCATAGCCATCTCGTGCAATCCCGTACATCACTCTAAGACGAAGCATATCAAAGTCCGCTACCATTTCATCAAAGAACACGTGGAAGAGGGTACTGTTGAATTATTTTTCGTTAAGACTGATTATCAACTCGCCGATCTATTTACTAAAGCCCTTCCAAAAGAAAGGTTTGACTATTTAGTTCGACGAATTGGCATGCGAAGCCTAACTCCTGAGGAGCTAGAACGTCTTCTCGAATCTTCTTGAAAAATGATTTCAAAATCGCTTCGCTGTAAATATTTTTGAAAAAACAAAATACAAAATTTGAAAAACCAACAAAAACAAAATACAAAAATATAAAATTTCAAAAAATCCAAAAACAATATAAAATCAAAAAATCCAAAAATATTCTTCTCACGACATGTCTCTCGTATAAATCAATATTCTGTACATTTCTAGAAATGTCATTCAACAATGATACGGATATGTACAGATGCTTGAGCGGGAGTTCTTTAAAATGTTTTTCTAAAACATGTCGTTTCTCAAAATTTTCTTCACTATGGCTTTCGTATACATCAGTACGAAACCCGTACGTTCAATGACGACTTCTGATTATATTTCAAATCAAGGACTCGTACGTTCAATGACGAAATCTTTTTCAAAAAGTTCGAGTCTAAACAAACGAAAAAGATTTCAAGCATAAACTCGTTTTCAAACAAAATTCTTGAGCACTATTTCAAGATTGTTCAAAAGATTTTTCAAAATCTCTCAAAATTAGTGCTCAAGATAACTCCCTCTAAACCCTTAATTGATTTTAAAATGTGCTATCATTAAGGGGGAGTACAAAAACAAAATATTCCGAATTCATGCAAAATGAAATCTGTCTTTCTCTCCAAAAGCTTTTTCTTAATCAGTTGATATCAAAAATATCACGATATGCTATTTTTGAGGGGGAGAAGACATGATTAAAATGTGATCAAAGATGTTTAAAGCTTGTTACTGAATCTCAGAAGAGCTCGACTCAGTATGTACCTATGAATTGACGAAGCTTAAAATGTCAGTAATCGAAAAGACTTGTCCTGGACGGGTAATAATTTCAAGCTAGTCTAACTAGTGATGTAAGCGTGTCTCGAATAGGACTTGTCTGAGTAGAATGTACCGCATCGAGATACTTTCTTTGGACTTGACCAGGACGGGTAATAATTTCAAGCTAGTCTAACTAGTGATGTAAGCGTGTCTCGAATCGGTCATGTTCACTGAAAGTGGATCAATTCAAAAAGTGCAAACTCCTCTCGCATGTGCAAATTTCTTAAATATTCATGAGCACATGTGAAGGGGGAGTCCTTCAAAAGAAATGCTAAACTCTCGAAGTGTCAACAATGTGTTTTACTATTATAAACACTTTGAGAGATTTTTCAATAAATGGTTTTCATGGCAACAATAGGATAGTCATGGAGTTATAAGGTGACTAAGGTAGGGAAAACCGTCCTATGATCCGCCAGAGCCGGAGGGATCTACCCAAGGACAATTCCAATAGATTAGAATTAGAAGTCCTTAGGTATGATTGAAAAAAAGAGAAAATGAGAAAGGAGAAAGAAGGGGTTGAAGAATTAAAAAGAAAAGTTATGATAAAGGGTGAAAAGAAATAGCCCTCCAAATGTTCAACCTTAGGGCAGACACCGGGTTCAACTCATATGCTACTGGTTGTTGCTAAGGTGACACCGGTATTGAAGACAAAGACGTCATGGACCCAGTGACGCACTGCACTTAACCTTCTTAACCACTCAAGTTCTCTTAAAAGAGCTTGTTTCATTCTCACGGGGAACCGGCATAATCTATCGACCTGTCTCTTAGAGATGGTTGGTATTGAAGCAGGAGACCTCTCCCTAATCTCCGCATAGGAAACCAAATGTGCACTTATCGAGTCTAGAGCCCCGAGATTCATCAAAAGATCTCACAGGAACACATGATATTTCTACACTGGTTGTTCATCATTAAGGACGCCAGATGTAAACTTAAGAGTCCTACGCAGATCTTACCAATCTGCCAGAACATTTATGAGAGGATTCACTTTTGTGATTCTCAATGATTGAATGGAAATTCCTGCCAGGGTCAACATCAAACAGCCCTGACAGCAGGTCACTTCGATAATTCTTTATGGGTTACGCTTAGTGTTCGCGGTGGTTTCAAACGGTCTACAGTCGTGGAGTGATCCCCAATGACTCACCCAGTCATTGAGCTACTTAGTAGGTCTCGTAAGCTCTCTCGAGAGTATCTGACATGGGAACGGCCTTGGGACACTTCATCTCCATGGCGATAGATTCCACATGCTCATACATGCATCTCGAAGTCAAAGGAAAGTTATCACAAAGATAAAAGCAAAGAAAGGTTCAAAGAAAGATTCTACGCAATGTGAAAGAATCTACAGAAGTAGAGTGACAAAGATCTATGTGAAAGAACGGGAACTACAAATGCATGTATCACAAAGACTGAAGATGTATGAGCATGTTGGAATGGCATACAACCACCACAGACCAAGAAGTGACGAATGGCAGATAACTCCATATCACAAAGGAACAAAGAACGATGAAAATTCAGTTATCAAAGATCACAAAGCATGAAAGAACAAAGACTAAAGACTATTCTTCAATGACACACAAAGTTAAAGACAAAGAACACGGAAGATCCACTCACGTGGAGCATCATTCGAATGACCACCCCTTAGGGGGAGATTGTTAGCATTAAAAAATATGTATTTAGAAGTGATGGTCATTCTCATACATGTAACTTTGTAATGTGTCGTAGATTACAATAGAATAGTCAATGGGCTTATGGTTTGGACTAATCTAATAGGTTATAAGTTATGTATTACAACTAGTCCATACTTAATGTAAAAGTCCAATCCATGACCAAGCCCATCCAAGCCCATTAGGGTGTTACATCTCTTACTATATAAACACCTCAAATGAGTCATTTGAGGTGTGTGCTTGTGTGTGTATTGTGTGTGTTTTTAATAAAAGTTCTCTTCATCTCTTATCTCTATTTTATACATCTTAACGCCACATTTCATACATCAAGTCACCATCTTTACTTCTTCTAGTCATTGTATTTGTGTTAAAGTTGATATATCTAAGGTCCTACAGCTTATGTGTGGACCCCAGGGCATGAACCTTTGCTTACTGAAAAGCCTTCCAATCCAGCTTATTAGATTAACTTTCATTTTGGACCTCTGAGTTCATTAGGTAGGCCCCACATAGGGTTGCAAGTTCCCTTTTGGACTGTTTGGTTGTAGCAGAAGTTAGAGTGCTTATTTGAGCTTATAAGCTTATTCCCTTAGCTTATTGAGTTAGTTTAGCTTAATTTAGGTGAAACTCAATAGTTTTTAGCTTATTTAACCTGTTGTAGCTTATTTGTAGCTTGTAGCTTTTAAAAATCCAAATTTGGCTTATTTAAGCCATCTGCTAAGGAAATAAGCTCATACAGAGCTTATTTGGGTGTTATAAAAAGTTTTCCTTTTTTAAAGATTGTTATTTTAGCTTATTTAATAGTTGTGTAAAAGAAAAATAAAAAAATAAAAAGTTTCAAAAAATTGGGTGTGTGTGGGAGTTGAACCTGAGACCTCTTGGATAGTAACATGCATATAACATACACCCCTTCCACAAGCTCTGGGGCACCAGTTCCGTCATAGGTTGCATAAATAATATACTTAAGGGAGTTTTTGTATAATAAGCTTGAATAAGCTGTTTTGCTTATTACAGCTTATTTGGATAAGCTGTAGGTCCAAGCTTAATTTTCCTAGGCTTTTCATCTCTAAATATACCTTCTGTATTTTTTTCATAATTTTTACAGTTCACATAATATTTATTTTAATTAATAATAGTTTAATTAGTAATTAGGTAATATTAGGTTATTAAATAGTTTTAATAATTTTTATTTAATAGTAGCATCTTTTTATATTTTTTTTTAAGTCTCATAAACCAATAGGAGTTTTTAGAAAATAATTTTCTGATTGTTACTGTTCATTTACTATTTTCCTTAATTAATTTATTTAATTTTAATTAATAAACAAGTAATTAATTAGTAAATTAGCCTAAATATAATTTTTAGAACAAGTTTATAATTTTTTAGGATTCCTGTGATGGTTAATTAGTTTTATAAATTTTTTCATAATTTTCTAAGTTGTTTTAGTATTTTCAGTAATTCAAAATAGTTTAAATAGTTTAATTAAAATAATTAGTAATTAATTAATAAAAAACTCATAAAAAGACAAAAATATTTATTTGTATTTTTTTATACTTTCTTCAAGTTCATTTAAGTTTTAGAAAATAATTTTGCAAGTTTTTAGTTTAATTTGTAGTATTTATCATTTTTAGGTTAATTTAAATTAGTTTTAATTAAATTGTTAAATAGTTTTTAATTAAATAATTAATAATAAA
The DNA here is from genome assembly GCA_030686995.1 of Artemisia argyi. Lineage (NCBI taxonomy): Eukaryota > Viridiplantae > Streptophyta > Magnoliopsida > Asterales > Asteraceae > Artemisia > Artemisia argyi. Next base: position 70,183,909 of record CM060697.1, read on the forward strand.
TAATAAAATAATCTAAAAATTAATTTTCTTTTTAATTTAATTTTCTTTTAAGTTTAAGTTTATAGAATTGTCATTTTTGACCCCTTTAGTTTATTTTTCTTTAAAAACTCACCTTTTTCTCTGTACGCATACGTATTTGTTTACATTTTCAGTTTACGTGTATACATAGCTGTTTATTGTGCTTGTTTTATATTATCCAAATAAAATCAGTAGTGTAAATCAAACTCACTTAATCTTTGGTTACTGTCCTCAGTACCAGTTATTCCCAAAACCGTTTACAAATACAATTTCAATCTCGTTGGGACTTAACGACCTGGGGATTTCCCTGTACTTTCACGGATTTTAATACTTGACTTTTTCTCCCAGGTGGGCCTATCATCTGCACACGGTTGACTGGTTGGTTTGGGAGGAGTCAGGCACTGATTCTTGTTGCCCCCGATTGGGACCTACCTTTTGAGCTTATGTGCGATGCTAGTGATTTTGCCATAGGTGCGGTCTTTGGGCAACGAAAAGCAAAATACTTTCAGCCTATACACTACGCAAGCAAAACTATGACCGAGGCTCAAGGTCATTACACCACCACTGAAAAAGAACTCCTAGTTGTGGTGTATGCCTTTGAAAAATTCCTGCCATACTTAATCCTGACATAATGCGTGGTGTATACGGATCACTCGGCTTTGAAGTACCTATTTGCAAAGCAAGATGCAAAGCCGAGGCTACTCCGTTGGGTTCTCCTCCACCAAGAATTTGATATCATTATCCGTGATAAAAAAGGAGCCGAGAACCTTGCTGCTGATCATCTCTCACGATTAGAAAATCCTCACCACGATGTGTCCGAGAAAAAGGAAATAAATGAAACATTTCCTCTCGAGACACTCAATGCGGTTGCTTTTCGTGGTGACTCTACTACCCCATGGTTTGCCGACTTTGCAAATTACCATGCGGGTAACTTCATTGTGAAGGGGATGACGTCCCAACAGAAGAACAAATTCTTCAAAGACGTTAAACATTACTTCTGGGACGACCCCTTTCTCTTCAAAATCTGTGCTGATCAAGTCATCAGGCGATGTGTATACGGACAGGAAGCCGTTGATATTCTCAAGGCTTGCCATGCTGGACCCACCGGGGGCCACCATAGTCCTAACTACACTGCCAAAAAGGTGTTTGACTCTGGTTTCTATTGGCCCACTATCTCTAAGGATGCCCACGAGTTAGTCAAAGCTTGTGATGCTTGTGAGCGTCACGGTAATATTTCACAAAAGAACAAAATGCCACAAAATGCTATTCAAGGTTGTGAAATCTTTGACGTCTAGGGCATTGATTTTATGGGGCCATTCCCATCTTCTCGTGGAAACAAATACATCCTCGTGGCTGTTGACTACTTGTCGAAATGGGTTGAAGCTAAGGCCTTACCCACTAACGATGCCCGAGTTGTTGTGAAATTTTTGAAATCCCTCTTTGCTCGTTTTGGAACTCCACGTGCCATCATTAGTGATCGCGGTACTCACTTTTGCAATGATCAATTCGCAAAAGTCATGCTTAAGTACGGTGTTACTCATCGTCTTTCTACCGCGTATCACCCACAAACAAGTGGGCAGGTGGAGATTTCAAATCGTGGTATTAAATGGATTCTTGAGAGGACCGTAGGTGAAAACCGTGCTTCCTGGTCGGATAAACTAGATGATGCACTCTGGGCCTTCCGTACAGCTTACAAAACACCCATCGGGTGTACTCTCTACAAGCTTGTATACGGGAAGGCATGTCATTTACTGATCGAGCTCGAGCACAAAGCCTACTGGGCCTTGAAACATGCAAACTATGATCTTCATAAAGCGGGTGATCACCGTAAAGTTCAACTCAATGAATTAAACGAACTTCGTGATCAAGCCTACGAGAACTCTTTGATCTACAAAGAAAAGACAAAGAAGATTCACAACTCTAAGATTAAGAACCGCGTTTTCAACGTCGGTGACAGAGTCCTTCTTTTCAACTCAAGGTTAAAGATTTTCTCGGGGAAATTAAAAACCCGATGGACTGGACCATTCACTATTGCTAAAGTATATCCATACAGGACTGTTGAGTTATCTCAACCCGAAGGTCCCAACTTCAAAGTGAATGGTCATCGTTTGAAACATTATTTTGGAGAGGACATACCACCCATGGTTGTCCCGGATCTCCAAAATTTCCCCATGGACCAATGAATTCGGGGATCGAGTCAAGCTAGTGACTCGGTGAACAAAAATTAGCAAAATATATGGGTTTCACCCGTATTTCTGACTTCTTTCTACTTTCTACCACTCTAGTGTGGGGGAGTGGCCGTCCCCCACCTTTTGAAAAGTAAATATGTATATAAGTTTCAAGTTAAAAAAAAAAAAAAAAAAAAAAAAAAAAAAAAAAAAAAAAGGAAAAATGAACAAAAAAATGTTTATATGTACAGATAAATAAAGTGAAAAATAAAATCGATATTTCCACAGTTAGTTTCGAATATTAGCTTTTTCCGTTCAGAGATTCGGCATAATAGCCGGGACTTTGAATATTGAGGACAATATTCAATTCTAGTGTAGGTGGGGGGGGGGGGGGGGGGAATTCTTACGAATTTTATCACAAAATACTTTCTAAGTACCCCCATTTTAGGCCTAAAATTTTTCAAAAATTTTTCACTTTATTTCAAAATTTTTGTGGTAATCAGTCCGCCAAAGTCTAAATGACAAATGGATTGGCTAGTCCAGGAGCAAACGGCTCTTGGTAAAGACATCTCAAACCCGTTGATGACTTGCAATTTGCCAAAAATTGTATGGTAAATCAACTCGCCATATCCCATAAAGCGAATGAGTTGGCTAGCCCACAAGATTATGGCTTGTGGTAAAGGCCGTGGAAAATCCATAATTAGTAATCAGCTCACCATGATGTTGACTTAGTCCATCAAGAGTTGGCTAGTCCAGAAGCAAACGGCTTTTGGTAAAGACTAATCAAATCCGTTGACAGCTGGTGGTTTGCTCAAAATCACACGGTTATCAGGTGTACCACAGTTCTCACACCTGGCTACTCCAGAAGTGATGGCTTTTGGTAAAGAGTTTTTCAAATCCATCAAGTTTTTCTCAAAAGATTGCTAGGGACTAGCAATGTTTTAGTGTGGGGGATTGATGAGTGTGTAAATACTCATCATTTTTACCTTTTCTGACCTGCCAAAACATCTAAAAAGACTCGATATTGAATCAAAATAGTGAAAATATCCCAGGAATGTGTTTTATATGTTTCAAATGCAAAACAATCAAAAACAAATGAAAAACGTACAAAGTTTGCAAAATTGGCAGTTTCAGTCCCTCAACTTTCAAAAGTTGTCAAAACTAGTCCCTGGTTGTTCTAAAAACTTGAAAAAGTCACCAAAGGCCCTTTTAAATCAAAAAGTTACACATTTAGTGCTTTGGTGCGAAGTTTAACAAAATGTCAAGTTTAGTCCCTGAAGTTTGGAAAATTGTCAAAAATGGTCCCTGGGATATTAAAACTTTGAGTAAAACAAATTTTGTCCTTGTACTTCTTATATATGGCAGAATTGGTCCTTGGTGGAAAAGTTTGGTGAAATTACACATTTGGTCCCTGAAGTTTGAAAGTTTGGCAGAAATAGTCCCTGGTGAAATTAAAATGGAAAAATCATACAAGAACCATGTACTATTCATAACTTGGCAAGAAACACCCTTGTGGAAACTTTGGAAAAGTGCCAAATCTCACCCTTCAAAATTCAAATAATTACAAAATTGGTCCTTGTGAACTTACAAACCAAACCGGACCCTTAATAATATCACAAACCAAATCCAAACCCAATCCATAAACCACCCAGCCCACTCCATTTATCCTAAGCCCAAACCATCCCAGACCAACACCCCTTTTATATTTAAACCAGGGTCAAAGGTTTGACCTCAGTCAAACCGAGTCAAACAGCCACCCTCTTCACCCTTTCCCTCCCCCACTTGCAGGCCATCACATCACCACCACCCCACCATCCTTGTCAAATCCACCGCCCAAACCACTCACCATCCACCTAATCACCTCAGCATTTAATACACCATCACCCATCCACGCAACAGAAGCAATTTGCAAAAACAATTTTGGCGCTAAAAACACGTGGCAAAGGATTAGAGCAATTCAGTGATCCAAAGGCCAAAATTAATGATGGGAAATGATCAGAGAGGCAAGGGGAACCCTAATCTTCAAGTATAAAAGGAAGAGAAGTCCAATAAGAAGAGTGTTAGCTTAATCTTAGTATTTTTAAATCGTTTAAGTAGTTTTCAAAATTCTTAGTTGTAATTTAGCTTTAAAATAGTTTGATTTGTAATTTCAGTGTACTATTAAGTATTTTCATCAATCAAAGTTAAGTTTCAAAGTATATCTCAACTTGTGCCATTTTCAAAGTTATTTCAAGTTTCTTATTGTACTGTGTTGTTGTTATCATTAAGTTCTTATGGACTCTTAGGCCATATAAGCTCCCATAAAGCTTATTTAAGCTTTTAAAAACCATAAAATACGGCTTAGTTATAAAAAACTCAAAAATATAAAAACAGTCAACAAAAGTCAACTTGCAGGTTTAATGGTGATTTGAAGCTGGAGCATGGTTAATTCTGGATGGCCATGGGTTTAGTGGCTTATGGAAGCCTTTAGGATTGGTTCTTATGGTCCTTGGTTCTTGGATTAAGCTGGATGGCATATTGTAAGCTCATGAAAACTCATTTCTAGATTGGTACTGTAGCATTGCTTATTTCATTGCTTTTTAGCTTTTCTGAGTTTGATTAGTACTAAATAGTGATAATCTTGCATAATAATAGTATCTTGTTTATTGGGATTCTTAGTTGCTTTTTAATCTTAATTTGGCAGTTGAATTAGTACCTTTTGTAATCTTGTGTAATTGTTGTTAATTTCTGTGTTTAAGTGCTTATTTAAGGTTACTATATCATAGTAAGCTATTGTGGATCAGGTTCATAAGCCCTAGTACCCATTTGTTTTGAAAACCATAAAACAGTCAATCTTTAAGGGGTGTTTAGTTTTGAGTGATCCAAGGTATTGTGGTACATAAGTGTTGTCATTTCTGGTTCATGTAAGTCACTCAGGTTACAACTAGATCAGAATAATCATAAAACCAAGTCTTGTTTCAGTAAAAAGTCAAAATCAAGTGTTAACTGGCCTAATTTACCCTCTGTGTTGGATTAAGAGTGGCTCATGCCCCAAATCCATTCACTTGTGAGTGGTTTGGTTCAAATTAATCTTATTATAGCTTAATTCATCCATTTCAGTCAGAAGATCAAGATCAAAGTTCATCTAAGTCAACTTTTCACAAAATATCAAAAAGTCAAAAAGTGCCCTTATCTCAGAAAACCAAAACTTGGAGTAATTTTTGTGATTTTTGAGTTAACTTTGAGAACTTGTCCTTTTCAGAAATCAAAGTCTACCACTTAGTATACAAAAGCCCATAATCAGCTTATTTTTAGGAATTTTCTACAAGCTTGTTCATTAGCTTAAAGTTACCTGCAGGGCAAACACTTGCCCTGAGCACAGGTTTTGACCCATTTTCCCAAGTACTTTGTGACTTACCCAGTGGGACCCACCCTTAGATTTTTGGCTTTTTGGAAAGCCATACACCCCATTTTGTTAAGCCAAGGCTCATTTCACCCTTTTGAGCTTATTTGATAGGGCTGCAAGCCTCATCCATTGTGGCCATTGTCTGAGTCAACACTGATTACTCAGTGTAAGACCCCAACTTCACTCCCTCACCCAAGCTTCATTAATAGGCAATAAGCACTGCTTATTGGCTTATTGGGTAGCCTACCAGTCACTCTTCATAAGTCAACCTTTAGTTTGGACCCTAGATCACTTTTGTGGACACCACAGAGGTCCAAAACCTCTCATCTCAGGCCTGTTTTGGCCGATTGGCTTTTTAAGTGCTTATTTGTGATTAAGTGCTTATTCAGTGTGCTTCTTTGGTTCTTATTTGCTTATTTCTTGTTGTTAATCATCTGTGCATGCTTAGTTTCTCAGTTCCTAGCTTTTTCATAGTAGCTTAAGTCCTAATAAGCTATTTGTTCACTGTTGGGAAACAAGGGGGTGCACACAGCTTATTTTTAAGCTAAATAAAAAGTTGTTTCACAAAAGTTTCCTATTTTCATCTAATTATTAGCTGTCAAAAAGAAAAACTCCAAAAAACTAAACATAAAATTAGTGATAGCTTCTATTTAATAGAATTTATCTTTTTCATTTTTCATTTCAGATTATTTATAAGCACTTTTCCATTTTTATAATTTTCTTAATTTACTTGTACCTTTAAGTATTTAAAATAATTTTCTTAGATTTTTCCTAATCAGTTTACTATTTATTAGATTTAAAAATAGTTTAATTAATTAAATAGGTAATATTAGTAATTAATTAGTTTTCTTAAATTTTAATTAACAACAGTAGGTTTTTATATTTTTTCTAGGTTTTATAAATTCGTTAAGACTTTTAGAAAATATATTTTTAGTTTCCACTGTTCATTTTCCAATTTTCTTATTTTAATTATTTAAATTAGATTTAAATTAATTAAAAGGTAAATAATTAGTGGAATAGCCTAAATATAATTTTTAGAAGTTTTTATAATTTTTTAGGATTCCTGTGATGGTTAATTAGTTTTACAAATTTATCCATAATTTTCTAAGTTAATTTAGTATTATTAGTAATTTAAAATAGTTTAATTAGCTTAATTAAGATAAATAGTTTTTAATTAATAAAAAACTCATAAAAAGACAAAATATTTATTTTTCTTTTTTATACTTTCTTCAAGTTCATTTTTAAGTTTAGAAATTATTTTTGCAAATTTTTAGTTTAATTTGTAATTTTTATAATTGTTAGTTAATTTAAATTAGATTTAAATTACATTTTAAATAGTTTTAATTAATTAAATAATATTTAAATAGTAAAATAATCATTTTTATAATTTCATTTTCATTTTAAATTTTCTTTTAATTTTAAGTTTTCAAAAATTCACTTGCATCCCCTGTAGTTTGTAATCTGATAAAACCCATTTTTCTGTCTATTACCTGATTGTGAATTTGTGCATATATCTGTATATATCTTTTATTTGTGAATATTATATCATTGTGCAAATACCAAAATATCAGTAGCAAAATCAATTCCCTATCATCTTGGCTACTGTCCTCAGTGCCACTCATTCCTAAATGATTTCCAAAGCACCATTTCAATCTCGCTGTGACTTAACGACCCGGGGACACACTATACTATCACCGGAGAATTGGAACGAGGCTGTCTTTGACTTATTGACCTTGGTCAATAATATCTGACCGTTTCGGGACCAATCAACAATGTTTGGATTGAGGCTCCACAGTTGTTTTTTGAAAGAGATTGATTTGAATGTTTGGAATATATTTGAAATATTGTGTGTAATTTAAATTGTAATAGTGAGATTTTAAAGGAAATTTTTTTTTTTTTTTTTTTTTTTTTTTTTCGAAAACATCACCAACGTTCCAAACATTCAATGCAACGTTCATTTTCTCCTTGGAACTCTCCTCTCCCGATTCGGTGAATGAAACCGTAAAGGCCACCGATCGGTGGTTGCCGACCCAGTGGCAATCTTGCTTGCCGATCGGCAAATCTTGCCGAGCCTTCCAAACCGCAAAGTTGCCACCCCTGATGGAGTCTTGAGGACATCTTGTATTTTCTCAAATCATGACCTAAAAGTGGGTCCTAACAAATAACCAATCAAGGACCATTACTTGTGGTTTTTGTTGACTTGATTACGTATATAGATGAAATAAACATGATTAGAGAGACGACTTTGGCATAAAAGAAAAATCTTAATCATTAAGATTTACACAACCATTCATTTGGCCCTAAACAAGTTTGGACGTTGTTTACTAGTATTGATGGTGGTGGCCTTGTATGTGGACGTTGTATTTATTATTTATTTTTTTTTGAACATTATGTGGACGTTGTATCAACCTTAGCATTTTGCTGTTTATTATCGTAATAGAAATGATTTGACATCCATATTTTAAGAAAAACCTGTACGGCGGTACATAAACAAGTTTAGAGACCATGATATAAATATACATTAAAACGAGTATACTAGTTTATTGTTAGTAGTTGGTGGAAATTATGAAAAGATACAATGTAATAACGAGCTAGCTAGTTTTCTTTTCTATGAAAAGATAAAGTAATCGGGTGCATATATGTATGTTTATTCAAGACATATCGAAATCGCCAAATGGGTTGTTGATTAAGTTAAACATATATCACACACTTCATACAATTTAAGTATATCGAATGACCCAAACTTGTTTTGACTTTTGTAAGTCAAAATTGATAAGGAACCAGAAATCAAGTTTGCTGCATAGTTATTCAGCAAGTAAAAGGAACATTATTGACTACAATAGTCTTCTTATAATAACAAGCAACTATGATGATCCCACTATAATGTAAAAAAACAACATCTTTTTATTAACACGATAAGGTCAATACAAACCATGGATGACCTTTAACCCAATGTTGATACAACCCAGAAAGATATCACACCACATCCTTACCAACCTAAACCAACTTAATGAAAAAAAAGACCCAACTTAAAAGAAAAAGCTTGTTGAGCTTCTTCAACTTATGATCCTTCTCCCTCATCAACCTCAACTGCTCCTCCAACTCTTCTTGAAGTTCATTCCTCGCCCTCAACAGGCCAGGAATCACAGCGACTGCTCGGCAACACATTGGAGGATCCGTCCATCCAATAAACCCACATGACGGACAACAGTAGAATCGTCGTCCTGGGTTCTTGTTTGTCTAGCTTGTTTTGATTTTTGCTTGTTTCACACAATCACAAATCAAGACCATCTTTTTACCGGATATTGGAAAGTGTGAAATAATGTGATGAAACGGTCATATTTAATAACTGGATAGTGTGTAAAAAAAACAAAACTTCGATAGCAAATTTAGTCCTTAAATCTACAGTGTTTACACGTATACATAGTACCCGACACAGTGAAATAACGATAATACCCTCAGTGACGTGGCACTTAACGATGAAACTAACAGGATTTGGCTCTCGGTGGCTTTTTTGCACATATGCGTAACGTTAGTGGTTTTTTTGCACGCCTTTATAACTCGATGTCTTTTTTGCACTTTTGCGATACTTTAGTGACCATTTTTGTAGTTTACCCCTTTTAAATGTGAGTATTTTATAATAATTCTTCACACTTTTAAGTGTGATGATTTTGACTTTGAAATTGATGATTTTGATTTTTAAATAATTTTTATACTTTTAAATGTGAGATTGAAATTGTTCAAACTTTTTAAGTATGAGGATTTTGAAACAACTATTCACACTATTAAGTGTGAATATCTTTTAAAAAAAGTTCATGGTTCATAAAGTCCGAAGAAAAAAGTGTATAGAAATGACAAATTTGTTGTAGTGTATGTTTTAGGTATAATTTAGGGGTTTTATGAAAATGTTTCCAGAGTAAGGGTGTATTAAAAAACTATTGACAACGGAATCCGTTATTTTTTCTAACGAATAATGAAATCCCCCCTATTTTTTTTCATAAATGTATATATGTACAATATTTTGCGTGCACTTGTATAAACTATGCATTCCTACTATACGTGCGGGAAAGAGAATGTATATTTATAGATGCAGAGGTGTGATCCTCTACAAAGGGGACTAAAAATACAAAGTCTACAAAGGCTAGAAAGCCACTTACCATGTGACAAGAGTCCACCACCCACTCCCTTCCTTTTTTTTTTTTAAATTCGGTTAGGGGGCATTTTGGTCATTTTAACCGTTTCTTTATTCCACCCTAAAACTTCAAATGCAAATATCTTTCAAACGACAAACTTTTACGAAAAACCGATTTCACCATAATTTTTAAAACTTAATCCTCTTTAATTTGGTATAAATTTTGTTAAATATTTCGAACTTTTATTTTTTACATATAAAATAGTTATTGATTTTCTTGATATTTTTGGCATTTTCGGCCCTGTTTTTTACCCTTATAAATGTCGAATCGTTAAAAACTTAAAACATGAAAGTTATAGATTTTTGTTCACTCTTTACACAGGTTTTTGAATCACTCAAATCCGATCTCATTTGAGTAAGAGAACACACGTTAAAGAGGGTGTTTAACTCATATTTGTTGTACACAAGATGTTTGATGAAATGTCTAGCTTATATATTTTGTGTTAAAATTGAGCTAAATACACTAATTTTTGTTTCTCAATGCATTATTAATCATTTTATTAATGTAAGACTCAAAAAGTAAAGTTTTTTTAATAGTTATAAAAAGAAAAATTGTTTAAAACTGATGAACCAAAAAACATAACACATGACATTAACTGATAAACCCAAAACTGATGAACCAAAAACATAACACATGGCATTAACTGATGAACCAAAAACATAACACATGCATTAACTGATGAACCTATAATAAAAATTGATGAAACAAAATAACTGATCAATTACTTTGGTTCATCAGTTTTTATGGTAATATTTTTGACTAATTGATGAACCTAAACACATAACACATGGCAAATAATTATAAGTTCATCAATTAGTCAATAACTGATAAACAAACTGATGAACCTAAAATTAATGAACCTAACTGATGAACCTATAATTATAGGTTTATCAGTTAGTCAATAACTGATAAACTAACTGATGAACCTATAATTAGTCAATAACTGATGAACCTATAATTATAGGTTCATCAGTTAGTCAATAACTGATGAATCCAAACATTTGATCAAATTTGATGAACCAGAAATTGATGAATCTGAAAAAATTGATGAACCAAAGTAACTGATGAACAAAATGTCTAACTGATGAACCTATAACCTATAACTTAACTGATGAACAAAACATAACTTAACTGATGAACCTAATAACCTAACTGATAAACCTAATAACCTAACTGATGAACTAAATGTATATTTTAAAAATATAATGATTAAAAAACATCACGTTTTGAATGTTACATTAATAAAATTATTAATAATGCATTGTGGGACAAAAGTAAGTGCATTTAACTCGATTTTAAGACAAAAAATCTAAGCTAAACATTTCATCAAACACGTTGTATGCAACAAATATGACTAAAACGTCATTTTTAACATGCGATATCTCACTCATATCATATTGGATTTGAGTGATTGAAATTTCTAGGTAAAGAGTGAATCAAAATCTACAACTTTCGTGTTTTAAGTATATTATGATTCAGCAAATTTTAAGGTAAAAAATATGGTCGAAAATAGCAAAAATATCAAGAAAATCATGACCCAATGAATATGTCAAAAAAAATATTTTGAAAAAATTAAAAAGATTTATATCAAATTAAAGAAAATCAAATTTTAAAAATTATGGTGAAATCGGTTTTTTCTAAAAGTTTGTCGTTTAAGAGATATATGCGTTTGAAAATTGAGGTGGAAAAGAAAAAACGAGTCAAAAGACCAAATTACGTCTGGGCGGATTTTATGTATAATTTAAAGTGGGGGACACGTGTCACACTATGAATGGCTTTCTACACTTTGTAATTTTTCTCATTTTGCAAGGGATCCGGTGCATATACATGCAACCATGCTTCAATGGATTATGATCAACTTGTTTTTTACTTTCTTGGCCAGGATGTATTTTTACAAGTAGAAGGCGGAGTATGACTGATTTCATTTATACATCATGATTGCAATCTTCATACATATAATCTTCCTTAATTCTTTAGCGATGTGTTACACTGTTGTATATTGTCTCAAACTGTATAATCTTCTCGTTTTTTGTTAAGTTTAAATTATTTAAGAATTATGTTAACATTTTTGTATAAACTAAATACATGAAACTAGCCCGGTCATCAAGCGGGTCATGAAGCTAGTACTAGCTTGTATATGCCTCTGCAGATGAATTCCATATTCATTAGGCATTTCTGTGACCAAATAAGCATTGTATTGATATGCAGTTTAATACCTAACCTCAGGCTTCTTTATGCATTGCAATTCTTTGATGATGGATTTGGATCAAAATCACCTCTATTAGATTATCAACAATTGATACAACGTCCACACCAAGGACCACCCCACATGTCCTATATATTAAATAAGCATTGCCTACCACCACCCTTGCTATAGCAAACATAAACATCCCTTTATGACTCTTATTATATTCGTAGTAGAAAATACTAAACAGAACAACTGTGTGATACTTTTTATGATATTAAGGTTATGTATTGTCGTATTTGACTTTTGATGTAAAATGATAAGAGAAAGTAAGTCCATTAAATGAATGGATTATGTGTAAATTTAGGTGTAACGCATTTATATCAACACTAGCTCTTTCATTATATTCTATAGACGAGTGACCGTTGATAGCGACAAAACTTTACAGCGTTAAAATTTTTTAATAGAGATATTTCGGTTAAGTATTTCGGGTAATGTTTTTGCATATAACGTAAACTAATTAAAATGTAATTGAATTTTTTTAACCTATGATAATTCAATTGAAAATGAAACAAGATAACAATTAGCTGAAACAATTATTGTCTTCTAAAAATAGATTTCTAACTTTTTTCAAATGATGTGTTATACATATAGTTCAGATGATAAATATATATATTATGTATTAAAAGTGATTGATAAATTTTTTAATAACAGTTACAATGTAAAATATTCAAAAACAAGTCAATTATTTTTTGTGATAATGTAATAATAAATGAGTATGTTACGTATAACGCATTGCTCATTATTAAATTTTTAAAGTTTGAAAAAAAATATTTACTTTATATTTGTAGTATAAACAGAATCAACCGTGTGTTTTTTGTATTAAATTGATAAATACGTAAATATTAGCCAATGTTAAAACTTGCCATTTAAAAAGTTAATATTTTTAAAGTAGTAAAAATTGATATTGATACACCAAACATTTGACTTAAACTTGTTTTAAAACATATGTAAAATAGTTAAACTCAAGGTTTTGAAACCCGGGTCGACCCGGCCGGGTTAACCGGTTCGACCGGTTCCGGCCGAAAAAACGGTCAAAACAACCCGGGTTTCTAAAACCGGGTTAACCAGTTTGGCCCGCCAGGTTTTGAGTGACTCGGGTCAACCCGGTTCTCGAAATCCGGCCGGGTTTCATTTTTTCAAAATATTTTAATAAAAACCCGGGTTGACCCGGTCAAAAAAATAATAAAATAATAAAATGAAAACCGGGTTGACCCGGCGGCCCAACCGATCGAACTGGTTGACCCGGTGCCCGGTGACTCGACCAGGTCGATTTCCAACCCGGTTTTCAAAACATTGGTTAAACTTGTCATTTAATTATTTATATTTAATGGTACTAAAATTTTAAGTATTTTAATTTTAAAAAATGTACACATATGCATTATAAATACTCCCTCAATCTCAAAATAAGTGTACAGTTTGACTTTTTATAGTTAAACTGGTTCAACTTTAACATTATATATTTTTGTGTTATGTAATAGTCAATGAAAAATACACTTTAAACCAAGTCCATTCATATATTTTGCATTAGTTATTATATAACACCCGTAAAAATAAATAAGGTTAAAGTTGAACCAGTTTGACTATGAAAAATTAAACTGGACACTTATTTTGAGACGGAGCTAGTAGTAAAGACAATAATATACGTAAACAATTAACCGCAATAATGTTCTTTTGTTGGTCATATGTTCGGATGTTCCTTTGTGGGATCCATTTAAAAAACCTTAATATTCCAAAGAACCTTAGTGTTGGTAAATAGAAAATAGTAACATATTTGCTCTTATGCAATGCTAAAAATTGATAAAATCATATAATATATATGTCGTGATCAATTCCGACAAAAGACATAGGATGCCTTTTACATTTAATTGGTCTTTGTGAGTCCTTAATATTTAGGAGTAGTTTATTCCCAATCTAGACATCATCTAGTCAACTTCATATAGATGTATTGTATGTAAGGTTTGGATAGTTTTGCTGGACAAAATACTCAATCAAAATTGACTAAATAGCAGATACCTTTGTTCAATCAAAATCGTTTTGGTGATTTATCCCTACTTAAAGATCTTCTCAAGTAATTTATCAACATGATAGGTCAAGTTGTGATTAATGTGAAAAGGAAAAAAGAAAAAAAAAATGTAAAAAAAAAAATATGTTGGACCCAAATAATTAAGGATGTTACAAATAAAAGTTGAAAACATATATGCATGATGGAGTCTTGAGGACATCTTGTATTTTACTATTTTCTCAAATCATGACTTAAAAGTGGGCCGTAACAAATAACCAATCAACTATCATTAATTGTGGTTTTTGTTGACTTGATTACGTATAATGTTGAAATAAACATGATTGGAGAGACGACTTTGACATAAAAGAAAAATCTTAATCATCATATAAGAACCATTCATTTGGCCCTAAACAAGTTTGGACGTTGTTTGCTAGTATTGATGGTGGTGGCCTTGGATGTGGACGTTGTATCAACCTTGGCATTTTGCTGTTAATTATCGTAATAGAAATGATTTGACATCCATATTTTAAGAAACACCGGTACGGCGGTACATAAACAAGTTTGAAGGTCATGATATTAATATATATTTAAACGAGTATACTAGTTTATTGTTAGTAGTTGGTGGAAATTATGAAAAGATACAATGTCCTAACGAGCTAGCTAGTTTCCTATTCTATGAAAAGATGAAGTAATTCGGGTGCGTATATGTATGTTTATTCAAGACATACTGAAATCGCCAAATGGGTTGTAGATTAAGTTAAACATATGTCACACACTTCATAGAAAGAATGTTCGGACTTTGGGTTGACATTGAGTGTGATTTAATTTTGTTGGTTAAAAGTTTTTACCCTGATCCTCACAAAGTGTATTACTACAGCAACGCACCATGAGTATGATTTTATGAATACACATTTAGCAATTAAGTAAGTTATAGCAAGAAAGTGAGAAAGAGATGTAAGATGAGAATGTTGGTCTTAGAGTAGAAAGTGTGGTGATGGACATTCACCTTCTCATTTGGGGCTCACGGGTGGCGTATCACCTAAACACCTTTTTACAACAAAGAGTGAAAGGTGTCGTGGTGAAGCTTCACCTCCTCATTTTGGGCCCACGGGTGCCACATCACCCCAACACCTTTTCACAACTAACCCCTCCTCACTTATAACTAGCCTCAACTTACTCATTTGGGGCCCACTACTTACACCTTTATTTTTTTATACAAATTTCCAAATAAGTTAAATTCATTTTATTAAAATACAAATAACATTTTATACTTACTGTCTTAGCAGACTCAAGTCAATCAAAAAAAAAAAAAAAAAAAAAAAAAAAAAAAAAAAAAAAAAAAAAAAACAACCTAAGCAACATATATTTATACTTATTGTCTTAGCCCACTCAAGCCCCCCCCCCCCAAAAAAAAAAAAAAAAAAAAATGTTTTCTTCTTCCTCTTGTTGGCTGCACACACATTCCATCAGGAATATATATATATATATATATATATATATATATATATATATATATATATATATATATATATATATATATATATATACTTTTGCTCCTCATTTGGTACTCTTTGTCAGAACGTATAGCTCGTCATCTGCACGAGCAAGCTCCCAACAACGAGTTATGGCGAGGGGTGTTGGTATCGTGGCGAGGAACGGCGAGTTCCATGTTAGAGTGGCGAGCTCCAACGACGAGCCACACCCACTGCTCTTAATGTCATGATAAAAATTTGAAGTTTTTTTTGATAATAATTTAATTGTGTATAAAATTTACTTTTTAAATATAATTTTTTCACCGTATTTAGTACATTGTGTTACACAAAATTCATATGCGGAAGAAAAGAACACATTTTAATTTTAGACACAAAATGAGAGCAAAACATGAAGAATAGTGTATATTTTTATGATTGTTCATATTTAGTGAAAGACAAAAATTGAATTTACATATTATAAAAAATGTGACTTTTGGTGAAAAGACATACACTTTCACGAATGGTCATACTTTCTGGTTTAAAGTAACAAACATTTAAATAAATTTCAGCGACATTTAACACTGACTTTTTTTTTTTTTTTTTTTTTTTTTTTTTTATTTTATTTTTTTTTACAACAATCACATCTATTAAACAGTTGCAACATGGTAGTGACTAGTGACGAATTTTTTGTCACAAACTTTTGCCAATCCTTGTATCAAAAATCAAGTAATTTAGTTCATATAAGCTTGTACTTTGAACCTCCTAACTTATATTAGAACTTGACTTGGAATCCCTTTAGTTTCAGGTAATCCTAATTACACAAAAATATTTGAGGATACTAAAATCATCAACACTCCTTCCCCTTGGTGAAAAGACAAACCCTTGCTTTCCCAATGATTCATCTTTGTATGCTACACATTTCAAAGATTAGAGAATCAAAGTGTCGTAAGAATTGAACCCTTCAACCCAATTGAATACTGAAGATAATATACATACTACTCCATTCATGAGTATATACTGTATGCATCTTCATTTAATAAAACAGCTTTCTTGAAATACTTACTTATATACATCTTAATTTAGTAAGGTTGAAGAAGAATTGCGTATTTGTTAGTATGATTAAACCATGTTCCTAATTCCACCATCCGAACATCCTTCCATCAAAGTGGCATGTTTCCAAATTCCAAGATAACTTCTAATTAACATGCCTTAAATTCGAAACTTTTTAGTCATCTCCAACGATACCTTCTGATGCGTGGGATTACGCCTACGCAAAAGGTTTTACCTCTCGAGAAGCTTGCAATCCTCACCAGGCAGTGTACCTGACCGATGTAGTATAGTGTAGTGGTAAGTACCGGGGGATTGATTGTTCTACTTGGGGAATAGTGTTCGTTAGGATCAAAACTTAATTAAACTAGGTTTAGAGGTGAGGGATGATTCTTTTTGTATTTTTATAGTTTATAGAAAGCAAGTAAAAATCTCGGGTATTGGAAGAGTGGGCGCAATTAGTTGCTAGTCAATTAACCCAATTAACTACAAATGCAATAAAAATAAAATAATAAGAAAGTAAATATGAGAAAAACAATAATGAGAGAAACGTGTTTACTTAGATTTCACTACTCCCTAGCTATCTTTCATTAATTGAATAGTTTATTATAATTGCGTGGATGACGGGTTATATTCCTTAATACCATTCGTGAGGCCGTGTACGATCTTCCCCAACTCTATAAGCTTCTACCTCTTGCTATGTCGAGCCGACAACTAGCTCCTAACATGGCCTCCTCAGTAGTCACTCATGCATTAAATACAACCATTAAAATCGTGGTACACATCCGATTCATGTTTCTTAAGACGTTCAAGCAAGTTACCAATTGGAGATTAGCCAGTTTTCTTAAGCCTAACATCGAAATCATTCATTCACAACAACTAATAACAAACAATCAACCAACAATCAATAGCTAGGTTTCATTACATTTAAGCAAACACAAACAAACCTAGCCTAGCATGTTAAAGAAAGACAAGCATAAGATATAATCAAACAACACATAGACATATTGAATGATTATTGGAAGACTTATCTTTATTAAAACATGGATGAAAGAAGGGTTTGAAACCCTTACAAGAAGGTTGAAATTCGAACTAGGGTTTGTGGTAAAGTTCCTCCAAAAGTTCTTTCTCTAATGAATGAAAATTAGAAAACTATATATAGAGATTACACGTTTGACGGCGTCACGTTATACTTCTGACGCCGTCAACTAGCCGCCAGTACTCTTCTCGGATTGCCTAGATCCAGATCTGACGCCGTCACTTGTAATTCATCATATGGCCGTCACGTGTAAAATTGCTCTTGACGGCCTTGGCATCCCAAAGCATGACGCCGTCACTTGTTAAATACCAAAAACATTCTGGCGCGTATCATGTAAACTTCATATCCACATATTTGCCAACACATGACGCCGTCACATGCAACTCTTGACGCCGTCAGGTACTATTTCCAGCTTGATTTTGGAGACTTTGTCGTCTTCTTCACTTTTCGCTCCAAAAACGTTCAAAATGCTTTCTTTTCCAGATTTCTTCTCCAAAGTACCTAAAATGACAAAAGGAATGATTTGAGGCAATATTTGATCAAATAATGACGACTTAGGGCTTAAATGACTCCCTAAAAGCGTAACACTTTTCGCCTCATCACCTTCTTTCCATATTCTATAGTTTCACAAATTTGGATTGTCATGTCTAGGATCTTTTTACATAGTTTCTCCACTCATGATTATCACCAAATTATTGTATTCGTTTCTTTTTTTAGGCGCATGACAATTAAAAAAAAAAAAAAAAATTGGTTGTATAATCTTGAAGCTTGCATAATCCACTCTTCAAATACAATATTTCAACCAAAACAAGCACGAAAATTATACACTAGCACGTCACAAATACTGTTTAGATACTCACATCTCTCGGGTGTAATAAAAGTATATATCATAATATGAAAATGAAAAATATCTCTCACTACCTGTCATAGCACATAGATTACCATAGGCTTGGAAAAGGATCAAACCTCTACCACTTGGCGTAAGTACCTAGAATAAACTATTAAAGAGTTCTTTTAAAGAGTTGTAAGGTGAGGTGTAGGGATATGGAAAACACGGTTTTGTTGGATAAAGGCAATCTTTACTGGTGACGAGTTAATCATCTTGGTCAATTACATGTACAATGTGGCGTTGCTAAGCCAAGACTCGACTCGACTTAGGCTAATGAAAAACTAACAAAAACATAAAATAATCATAAAAGGAAATGGGATGGTAGTCCGTATGTTTTTTCTTTTTTTTCGTTTTCTATTTTTTTTCTTTTTCTTGATTTTTTTTTTTTTTTTTTTTTTTTTTTTTTTTTTTTTTTTTTTTTTGCATACACTCTTGCCCTACAATCCAAAATAATACATCGTAAGGAATTCGCATTCTCCTTACACTTGAACTTTTACATAGTTTTCAATCAACTATTCTAATGACTCGAATTATGATAATCAAAACACTTTGAGTACTTTTTTAAATATTAACGCACATATGGGGGTAATAATTGACGTCCTCCCCAATACTCCATAACAATAGTACTTTACCCATGAGTCCCAATCGTCCCAAAACAATATGTACAAGATATGACTCGATTTAGCAACCATGTAATCAATTAGATAGTTAAATAAGGGTTTAAACATGTAACAATAATGCACTAAAGATGAGTGCATACAAGGAAGGCTAAGGCGAGTTGGGTGTACATTTGGGGTAGATTGTAAATAAATTCCTCCTTTAAGTAAAATGCTTAAAGTTAGAAACGAAAAAGATAGGCTCGGAGGGGTGTACTAGGGGTATCGTGTACTAATAGTGAGTACATATCAAAGGTGTGGGAAAATTAATTGACTTTACTAGTCAAGTGTATTGACTTCATTGGTCAAGTAATTATGATACGGGTTTAACACAAGTGTTATCCTAATGTTTCTTATCATGTAGTAAATCCTACAACAAGAATGTAGTCTCACTAGCGGTCTCGGGATGCATCACTATCACAAGTTCTAGAATCTAAGTACTACCGGTACACTCATAAGCATCTTTTCCTAACAATCTAGGGGCGAACCTCACATATTTGGGGTGAAAATTTTTGAGTGGTACGGTTTTCGTGCTAGTCATACAACTCCTATCCATGAGACGCTTATTAAGACTAAAGCTTCACTCCTATATGTTGTAAAAAAATTTAAATTTGGCGCTAAAATTACCCTAGCAAGTGTTTCTCTTAGTTTTATTACACACCTACTATTGAACAAACAAAATCAAGTGCAATTGCATTCTCTAAGGTATCATCATTTACCATCCCCTTACACTTAGGCTGAACATTGTCCCCAATGTTCAATAAAAAGGATGTAAAAGTAATGAAGGTAAAAGAATGAAACAAATTCTCACCTGATTCGTTCGGTGTGGATAATATGTTAACATGGTTAGATCCTCCTCCAAGAAAATGAACGTTGAAAGCTTCCCTCCAGAAATATAATCATCTTCTTGTCCAATATAACCTGTTAAACCTGAGAAAACAATCATGGCAAACCTCGCGTAAAATCGGTGGCAAACTCTAAATATAATAAAATCCTAGAAAGAAAATTAAGATATAATGCTTGTGGAATGAATATTTGCAGATTTCCTGGAGTTTATAAAACTAAAGATTTAACAAAATTTCTATGACTCCAGCAGAAAAATAAAACTTGCAAAATTTCCAGAATTTTACACTTGACGCCGTCTGGTTATAACCCTGACGTCGTCAGAAGTGACCTGCATAAATTTTGTGTTAAGTTTCTAGAAAATTTCTGGAAAAACTCATGCCGTAATTCCTGGAAATCCTGCAAAACATCATTATGACTCGATACAAGCATTTGACTTAAACAAATACTAATATGCATGTTCGTTTAATATTGTTGTGATTCATGTTCAATCTTGTTCTTAGAAACAAATTTGGATTTCCCTTACACTTTTCTTTTGCAAAATACCTTTATATGTAGTTAAGACGAAGTTAAAAACAAAATAAAGTATTTTCACAATTTACCTTGAAACATGAGCCACAAACAATAAAAATAAAACATGCATATGGAAACAAATAAAATCAAACAAACAAACAATCAAACAAATAAAGCTTGGGTTGCCTCCCAAGAAGCGCTTTTCTTTATTTACGAGTCTTGTAGCTAGACTCAAAGTCACGGGTAATTACGTGACCTCGTTATTATACACGGTTTCTAGGTCATCCTCGGGTTTGGTTTTATATTCCGGACCTAGTTGCAAGCATTCTCTATAGAAGCCAAGTATTTTTCTCATTACATGGTCTATTCCTCTAAGTCTATCCTCATCATTCCTATAGTAAACCGCTTGTTTGTGCTCTTTCTCAAGATCCGATAGAAGTCGGTATTGATCTATCTTATATGGCTTTTGGTAGGCTACTTCATCGGTTTCGTCCTTGAACCTAACTATCCCTAAGGATGGGTCATAATTCATTTTAGAGGCTTCAACGAATGGCTTTCCAAACACTACTTGAGTTAGGCAACTATCTATTACCGGAAGAAAATCTTCTACAACCACAAAATCAGTAACATATGTGAAATTTCCTAGAAGCACATGCAATCCCGTTACTCTTCCTATAAAGTTACTCATCCAACCTGTGTTGGAAAATATCCTAGGTCCGAGTTGCTTTTTTATTATCCAATTATAGTGGAGCCTAGTCATAAGGTTTACAGGAGACTTAAGATTGATGTAGGCTTTCCACACATGCACATGCCTAATGTTGCACGGTATATTGATATTAGAGGGATCGCCTGCTTTGATGATTGGTGAACCGAGGATGTTTGGTGTCTCGGGGTCATCGAATAAATCCCTATGGTATGCGCGTTCTTCCTTAGTTGGTAAACTATCAAAATAGTTCTCTACATTCTTTGCTTCCTCTACCTTCCCTTCCTTATTATCCACCTTCTTAGATTCACTATCAATTCCAACCCTATCTATATCATCTTCTTTCTTATCCTTATCGATTGGCTTAGTAGCAACAACATTGACAAAGTGGACATGCTTGGACGATGAGGGATCCTTAATTTGGGTTCCACTATTAGTGTTCCTAGTATCCTTATTTGGCATTGTTAACACTTGGGTGTTAAGAGCTTTCAACAAGTTGTCAATTTTATTGGTCATCTTCGTTTGTTGTTGATTGAATTCGGATTCAAACTTAGCCATACGAGCTTCTTGAGATGCCATAAATTTAGACATCAACCCTTCAAGATTATTGATACTACCATAGTTGTTGGAAGGATTGTTGTTGAAAGTCCGGTTAGGGGGTGGACCGTTTGATTGGTAGCGATTAGGTGGAGTGGGAGAATTATTTTAGGATGCATTTTGGTTTTGTTTCCAACTAAAGTTTGGGTGATTTTTCCAAGAGGGGTTGCCTGAATCACCATAAGGGTTTGGCTCGGGTTTGAAAGTGTACCACTTGTCTCCCGCTCTGTCGGTACGCGAGGATGCGTAATCCGCAAAAGCTTGTTCGGGGAGTTCCATGCAATCATGAGTGTCGTGAGGACCACTACATAATTCGCATGAATAAGTGATTTTCTTCACTTGGCTTGAAGGTTTAGGAGCTTCGTAGGATTTCATAAGAAACTTGACTTGGTCTTCAAGTTCCATGATCCTACGGTTGGGAGTGCTTGAATTGTTCGAAGGCAAAGATATTGCCTTGACCGTTTTGTTCAAATCACATGGATCATTCCAACTTTCATTGTCATAGAGAGTAAGATCTTCTATGAGTTCCCATGATTCTTCCGCACTTCGATCACGTAGCTTGCCACTGGCCGCTTGGTCAATGGTTTGCCTCGTGGAGAGATTGATATGGTTATAAAAGATTTGTACTTGGAGCCAAAGATCTATGCCATGATGAGGGACTTTTTGGAGTAAGTCCTTGAAACGAGTCCATGCTTCATAAAGGGTTTCACCTTGACGTTGTTGGAACATCAAGATGTCATTTCTTAGCTTGGTGGTTCTCCCCGGTGGGAAAAATTGAGCAAGGAAACGAGTGGTGAGATCATCCCAAGACGTGATGGATCTCTTGGGTAAACGCTCAAGCCATTGACTAGCTTGGTCATGTAAAGAGAATTGGAAGAGACGCAATCGGGTCGTCTCTTGAGTTTCAACATCAAGGTCTATGGAATCTACGATTTTAAGGAAATCCTTGAGATGTTGATTAGGATCTTCGGAACGAAGTCCATGGAATGCACATCCGCTTTGCACCAACCGGATGGTGTCGGATCGCAAGGGAGACACATTGGCTCCTTGAGTGAGCTTAATGGTGTTTCGATAGCCTTGGTGACTAGGATGGGAGTACTCTCCTAAAGTGCGGGGTCTAGGAGGTTGGTTTGGTTGTGGTGGGTTGATGGGTTCAAAGATATTACCACCTTCCATGATGGCGGATGGTAATGGTTACGAACAAAGGAATGAAGAATTAAGATAGACTAAAGAAAACCTATAAAAATAAAATAAAAATCTTACTAGAAAGGAATCTAGCAAGTAGACCTAATAAAAAGAAATTTCAACCTAAACAATAACTATTCCCCAGTAGCAGCGCCAAAAACTTGATGCGTGGGATTGCGCCTACGCAAAAGGTTTTACCTCTCGAGGGATCTCGAGAAGCTTGCAATCCCCACCAGGTAGTGTACCTGACCGATGTAGTATAGTGTAGTGGCAAGTACCGGGGATTGATCGTTCTACTTGGGGAATAGTGTTCGTTAGGATCAAAACTTAATTAAACTAGGTCTAGAGGTGAGGGATGATTCTTTTTGTATTTTTATAGTTTATGGAAAGCAAGTAAAAATCTTGGGTATTGGAAGAGTGGGCGGAATTAGTTGCTAGTCAACTAACCCAATTAACTACAAATGCAATAAAAATAAAATAACAAGAAAGTAAATATGAGAAAAACAATAATGAGAGAAACGTGTTTACTTAGATTTCACTACTCCCTAGCTATCTTTTATTAATTGAATAGTTTGTTACAATTGCGTGGATGACGGGTTATATTCCTTAATACCATTCGTGGGGCCGTGTATGATCTTCCTCAACTCTATAAGCTTCTACCTCTTCCTATGTCGAGCCGACAACTAGCTCCTAACATGGCCTCCTTAGTAGTCACTCATGCATTAAATACAACCATTAAAATCGTAGTACACATCTGATTCATGTTTCTTAAGACGTTCAAGCAAGTTACCTTGGAGATTAGCCAGTTTTCTTAAGCCTAACATCGAAATCATTCATCCACAACAACTAATAACAAACAATCAACCAACAATCAATAGCTAGGTTTCATTACATCTAAGCAAACACAAACAAACCTAGCCTAGCATGTTAAAGTAAAGACAAGCATAAGAATGAATCAAACAACATATAGACATATTGAATGATTATTAGAAGACTTATCTTTAATCAAACATGGATGAAAAAAGGGTTTGAAACCCTTACAAGAAGGTTGAAATTCGACCTAGGGTTTGTGATAAATTTCCTCCAAAGGTTCTCTCTCTAATGAATGAAAATTAGAAAACTATATATAGAGATTACATGTTTGACAGCGTCACGTTATATTTCTGACGCCGTCAACTAGCCGCCAATACTCTTCTTGAATTGTCTAGATCCAGATATGACACCGTCACTTGTAATTCATCATATGGTCGTCACGTGTAAAATTGCTCTTGACGGCCTTGGCATCCTAAAGCATGATGCCGTCACTTGTTAAATGCCAAAAACATTCTGGCGTGTCTCGTGTAAACTTCATATCCACCTATTTTTCAACATGACGCCATCACATGCAACTCTTGACGCCGCCAAGTACTGTTTCCAGCTTGATTTTGGAGACTTTGCCATTTTCTTCACTTTTCGCTCCAAAAACGTCCGAAATGCTTCCTTTTCCAGATTTCTTCTCCAAAGTATCTAAAATGACAAAAGGAACGATTTGAGGTTATATTTGATCAAATAATGACGACTTAGGGCTTAAATGACCCCCTAAAAACGTAACACTTTTCGCCTTATCATCTTCTTTCTATATTCTATAGTTTCACAAATTTGGATGGTCATGTCTAGGATCTTTTTACATAGTTTATCCACTCATGATTATCACCAAATTATTGTATTTATTTGTTTTTTTTATTAGGTGCATGACAATAAAAAAAATTGGTTGTATAATTATTGAAGCATGCATAATCCACTCTTCGAATACAATATTTCGACTATATTTGGTACCTTAGGTTACACGAAATTTGTATATGAAATAAAACAAGAACACACACTCTAGTCTATGCACAAGAATGAGAGCAAAACATGAAAAATATTTTATGTGTTGTTATAATTGTTCATCTTTAATGAACGATCAAAATATTGTTTAGGTATAATAAACAAACAAAGTGACTAACTTTCAAAAAAGATTTCTGCGACATTTAATAGCGACATTTTTTTGTTACTATTTGTTGAAAAGTAAGGACTCATCTGACATCTGATATAAACCTTAGGGACTAACTTTGTTTGTTTTATATTTCAGTTTAAGTCTTTTGGATGTCTTTGTAGTTGTTGTGCTACGAGTGGACAAGAATTGGAAGATATATGGCAAAAATAATAAAGAGAAAAACACAGAAGGGCTTATATGAAAGTTATCAAGGACCAAATGGCGCAATATTTCAATATTTGTAGCTGGGAGTATATAAGTTGGAAAACGCAGCTTATCTCTCACTTTTCATCTTTGATCTCTCTCTCTCTCTCTCTAAAAGATAACTTTATCTACTCTTTTACTTTGTAAGCCCTAGTTATTTGATCAAAGTACTCAGTCTCTTATTTTGTTATTGTACCTTGATTAGATCAAATGATTATTGTTTCTAAGTTGTATTCTGTTTGAGAACAGTTTCTAGGGTTGTGTTGATTTAAATCAATAAAAGAAAGATTAGTTTATGTTTTTCTACATGGTATCAGAGCCGTCTTGCTCTAAAATTTGTTTTAAAAAACTTAGGGTTTCGTTAAATTTAAGGGGTTTATACAATTCTCTGTTTTCTTTCAATTAATTTGTGTTAATTGATAGTTCTATTTGTTAATTACTTAGATCTAAAAGATTTTCTGAAAACGCCTAATTTTTGAAAAAAATTAGGGTTTGGGTAATTTGGGGCTTTTTATAATAAAATGTTCATGTAATGGATTAAATGTGTTTAATCGATAGATCTGGTGTTTCTGATTCGGTTGGAGGTGGTTCTGGTTATTTACCCAAAATTTTGAGAAATTAGGGTTTAGTGTTCTTGGTTCTTAGATCTGGGTATTGATTGTGAATTTGATATATCCCTTGACTAAGTGAATCAAGGGTGTAGTAGGTCTGGTATCCCGCTGCTTATTCTTTGGCCTGCATTGTAACACCTCTCTCACCCTTTCTATTTTAATTTGTCTTTTATTTTCTTGCTTAGATTGCTTGAGGATAGGATTGGGATTATTAGAAATTAAGATTGTTGGTTGTTGTTGTTGGTGTACTTTGTGTGCTATTTGTGTTTTTTATTTTTTGTATTGTGTCCTTGATTACTACCTTAACCTACCACTTTAGTGGCAAGGAAAGCCTGTGAACTTCTTTCTTTTCCTTTGTTGCGTGCTTGTTTTGGTTTTATTTGCAATCATGTCTGTTTATGGTGAAAGCAATCCTCCTTCTATTCATAATAATTCTGATGAAGAAGATTATATAGAACCTGTCACCTTAGTAAGTTAACTGGATTTGAGTCATCCATTGTATTTACACCCTAACGACTCTGCTAGTCTCACTGTGATATCTGTTAATCTTAAAGGAACTGAAAATTATAATGTTTGGTTTTGTGCAATGTATTTGGCTTTAGAAGGAAAAAACAAAACTGGTTTTATTGATGGAGTTGCATAAGATCTAATACTGGTGATATTTTGGCCAGACAATAGGATATGGTAAATGTTGTGGTTCTTGGGTAGATCTTAATCTCTATCTCTTATAAGCTTTTTCTTGGTGAATTTTTTTCTTTCTAAAAAGGCTTTAGATGTCTGGGAAGAACTTAAAGAAACTTTTGATAGAGTTGATGGTTGTGTGACCTTTAACTTGCATCATAAAATTAACTCTTTAACTCAGAATGAGACCACTATTGCTGAATAATTTAATAAGTTGTCTACTTTGTGGAAACAATATGCTGCTTTAATTCACTTGCCTAGGTGTACTTGTGTGGAGTTTAGAATAACTCCATGGATCATTTTGAGCATTAGGGATAACAATAACAATGATTAAGAACATGTACAACGGAATAAATAGAACATCAATGTTATTGATATAAGGTTTCTCGTCATTATCTTGTCTAACTATTACAATCACAATAAGGCTCAATTCTATATGATCAGTATAGACAGTTAATTTCTAACAGGAATCAAAAGATCCTCGAGCCTTAACAAACACTAACCCTAAGTCTAGGGATTTACAAGGCTATGCCCTAGACACACACACACACACGTTTTACTAGTTTACATCTTTGACACACACTAAATAAAATGCCCCTATGTCTCTTTATATAATAGAGAACTAGGGTTACAAAGGACTATAATGTAAAAACTTCTTTGTCAAGCAAGTCCCTTGTCTTTTGTATTGTCTTCAATCTTCACTTGTAGTTTTGTCATTATCAACTCAAATATAAAACCCAACAACTTGTCATGCTTCTGGTGATTTTAAAAAGCATAACAAACTTATGAAACTTATGCAATTTTTAATGGGTTTAGATGATACATACATGAAAATTAGGAGTAATATCCCGTCTAGAGATCAATTACCTAATGTTAAAGGTGCTTATGCTATCTTTAGTAGTGAGGAGTCACATAGGAAAGTGGTTTCTGGTAGTTCAAGTAGAGGTCATAACTCTGCTTTTGCTACTAAAGTTGTTGATCAGGATGATGTCAGACCTGTTAATCAGTCTAATAATCTTAATGCTAATTTTAATAAGGTGACTGGTAATAGGAAAAATACTGGTACTGGTCCTGCTGATGTTTGTGAAAATTGTGGCTTTAATGGTCATACAATAGAAAGATGTTTTAAGTTGATTGGTTATCCTCCTAATTTTGGGAAAAAGAACACTAATAGATCCCAAGATAATAATAAAAGGTTTTCAAACAATAACTCTGTTGGATCTAGTTCTTCTTCTGGTTTTACAAATGAACAATTATGTACTCTTATTTATCTCATCGTATATAATACCATTACTGGAAAGAATGTGTAGACCAATATGGCAGGTACTGTTTTTAATAACAACAAGGTTTTTAATCAAAATTTTAGCAAATTCTTTTGTTCCAATAATAAAATTTATTCTAAAATGATTTTTAGTAGCAAAGTTGTTGATTCTGGTGCTAATCAACGCATGACATGCTCAAATAAAGAATTAAATAGTGTTATTGATATTTCACATCTTAGGATAAAAGTGAGACATCCTAATGGGACTGAAGCTTTTATTACTAAAACTGGAAATCTCAAACTATCTGATTCTTAACTCTGTATGATGTTTTGATTATCCCGGAATATTGTGTCACCCTGATTTCATTTCATAAACATGCTAAAGATAGTAAAGTCTTGGTTTCCTTTGATAAGAGTAAATGTTATTTTTTGAATCAGGATTTGAATCAGCTAAATATTCTGGGGACTGGTAACCAGTGTGGAGGGTTATACTATTTTAATAATCAAGGTATTAATAGTAATTTGTGGATTCTTCTATTAAAACATGTTTCTCTCAGCATGACTGGCACTGTAGACTAGGTCACCCTGTAGATCCAGTCTTAAAGACTCTTTGAACTTTGATTCTAAACATAAACTTGTTTTTTTTTTGTGAAATATGTCAAAGGGCTAAACAAACTAGAGAAACTTTTCCATTAAGTGATCATGTCACTTTTGCTTTAGGAGATCTTGTGCATTTTGATTTTTGGGGTCCTTATATAGTGCCTAGTACTGAAGGGGTACAAATATTTTTTGACTATTGTGGATGACTACACATGGTCTGTATGGGTTTATCTTATCAAAACCAAGGATGAAGTTCCTTATTATATTACTGTTTTCTATAATCTGATTGAAACTCAGTTTAATAAAAGAATCAAAATCTTTAGAAGTGATAATGGTACAAAATTTGTCAAACAAACTGTAAACAAGTTTTGTGCTGATAAATGCATAACCCATCAGACCTCTTGTGCTTATACTCCACAACAAAATGGAATTGCTGAGAGAAAACATAGGCATCTTTTAAATGTTGCTAGATCCCTTCTGTTTCATGGGGAATTCCTTTAAAAATGTGGACTGAATGTATTCTTACTGCTACTTATCTTATGATCAGACTTCCTTCTTTTGTGTTTAATGTGAATGGTTTATAATGAAAAACCTGTGCTTACCACTTAAGGGTTTTTGGTTATATGTGCTTTGCTACTATTATGAATAATTCTGATAAGATGAGTAGGAGACCTGAAAAATGTGTTATGATAGGATATTCTAATGTTAAAAAGGGTTGTAGATTATACAGTCTTGATAAGCATCAACTCATCTTCTCTAGGGATGTTCAATTTTATGAATCTATCTTTCCTTCTAAAGATTCTAATACTGATAAGAATGATACTACTAAAAATGTTTTTCAAGACTTAAACCACTTAAAATTTTTTGATGTTGAATATCTTGACAATCCCAATGATGATGAGAGTAGCCTGAATTGTGGAAAGAGTCCACACTTGACGGTGAGGATGAAAGGTTGCCACACTTGATGATAATCATAATATTTCTGAGGGAGTAATGGATCAAAATCTAAGTACTTCTTCTTAGGGTATTTAAAATCTTAGAATATCCTCTAGAACTTCTGTTTTTCCAAAAAATTTTAATGACTATATTGTTGAATCTAAAGTCAAGTATGGTCTTGAAAAAATATGTCAATTATTCCAATTTAGATTATGAAAATCTTTGTTTTACCACATAACTCAATAAAAATAGTGAACCTAAAACTTTTCTTGAAGCTTCTAAACATTCCTATTGGGTTGATGCTATGAATGATGAAATTGAAGCTTTAAATAAAAATGATACATAAGTCTAGTGGTGATAAATGGGTGTGGAAATCAAGTATAAGTCTAGTGGTGAGATTGAAATAATATATAAGGCTAGATTAGTTGTTAAAGGTTTGAACCAAAAAGAAGGTGTTGATTATGAAGAAACTTTTTCTCCTGTTGTTAAAATGGTTACTATTAGGTGTGTGCTTAATATTGTTGTGCCGAGTAAATGGTATGTTTTTCAGTTTGATATTAATAATGCCTTCTTATATGGTGACTTAGAGGAAACAGTTGATATGAAACATCCTGAAGGTTATTTTCCTGCTAATGTCACAAGAGTGTGCTGACTTAAGAAATCCTTATATGGCTTGAAACAAGCTCCTAGACAATGGAATGCTAAACTTACTGCTACATTAATTTAGAATGGTTTTAGCCAAAGTAAATCTGATTACTCTTTATATAATAAGTCTGATAATTTGTTTTTCTTGCTTTGCTTGTTTACGTTGATTATATCATTATTACTGGCAATAGCATTTCTAAAATTGAGAAGTTTAAATCTTTTCTTAAAACTAAGTTTATGATTAAAGACTTAGGAAAATTGAAATATTTTATTAGAATTGAAGTAAATGATATCAAAGATGGCATTTGTTTGAATCAAAGGAAATATCGTCTTGATTTGTTATCTGAATATGAATGCTTGCCTACAAACCTGCTAAAACACCATTACAGTCCAAACCTGTTATAACAAATGAAGCTACTAAGGATGATCCAGTGTTGGATAACATCACTGATTATCAGAAGTTTCTGGGAAAACTGATTTACTTAACTTATACCAGACCTGATATTTCTTATGTTGTTCATTGCTTAAGTCATTTTATTGTTACGAGTCGACTCCTAACAGCCCCAATCCGAATCAAACCTCGATGCGGCGACCTAGCTAGATTGATCTAGAAATCTACACCTAAAAATATCCTGGAGACTTACTAAGAATAGTCTAGAAAATAAGCTAAAGTATCTTTAGATGTTTGGTTGGAATTATCTATAATAAGCTAGATATAAGCTTATGTAAAAATCGAAGATATTTGTATAGGAAAATT
Source organism: Artemisia argyi (assembly GCA_030686995.1). Classification (NCBI taxonomy): domain Eukaryota; kingdom Viridiplantae; phylum Streptophyta; class Magnoliopsida; order Asterales; family Asteraceae; genus Artemisia; species Artemisia argyi. The sequence continues at coordinate 70,214,576 of CM060697.1, forward strand.
CTAGAACCAATAAGCCCTTAATATAAATAAGGGCTTATCCCCCCCCCCCCCAATTTGTAATCATCCCAATTGTAATCCAAGTTTTCAAGTGCTAATATAAATCAAGTCCTTTTATAAATCTGCAAGTGTTCACCGCTAATAACTTACATACTTTTTTGGCTTACTTAGACATTGAAACCGAGTCGCTAAGTGCCACATGGACGTTATGAATTAGTCCCATGATAGGTGGTATCAGAGCAAAGGTTTTTAGACCTAGATATACACCATTTGGAAGGAACTCGATGGCAGAACTAGTCCTGGAAAAGAATCCAAGTGACGGAATTGAAACACCAAATGAAGAAGAAACCCAAGGGCGTATTACTGAACGAAAGAAGGATGCGTCAAAAAGAGACAAGGCAAGAAGCAAGTGTCGACCGCCTAAGCCGCCATTCGAGGAAGGAGTTTCAGGAGATATTCTTGAAGATCACATTGCAGTTGTAGAAACCCATGTTTTTGAAATAAGAGAACAAGTTGAATCTCTCTAGGAAGCTATCAAATTGATGTCCTAAGAAAACGTCGAAGTAATTGAGGTCGCAAAAGCACTGGTTCAAAATGGGAAAGACGAGGTCAAGAAGGAAATTTACAAGATGTCCGAAGACCTGTTAAGCGCTCGAAAATTTCTAGAAGACGAGGTCTTCAAGATGCACGAAAAGATAGACAATGTGGCTAAGGAATGTCAAACCCACCGAAAGAAGAGTAATGATGGAGGTACTAGTAGTAGCCAAGATACGTCTTTCTCACCTTTAAAAGTCCTAAAACTGGACATGTATAATGGTACCCGAAATGCTACTCTAGTAGAAAACTTCTTGTTCGGACTTGAACAATATTTTGAAGCCATGGGAGTAGACGAGGACGTTGCTAGAATTAGCATTGCCCCTGCTTTCTTGCGTGAATTTGCCCAATTATGGTGGAGAAGAAACCATCATGAACGAGAGAAAGACATATGCGTCCTCAACACTTGCGATCAGTTCAATACCAAGCTCCAAAAACAGTTTGTCCCCCACAATGCTGATTCCGAAGCAAAAGCCAAACTAAGACGACTCCTCCACACCGGTACGATCTCTGATTACATAAAGGAGTTTACTACAACTCTATTAGAAATTGTTGATGTAGCGGATCAAGATGCCCTAATCTATTTCACAGACGGACTAAAAGAATGGGCACGAGTCAAAATTGATAGAAGAAATGTGAAGACTCTAGATGAGACCATTGCAGCAGCAGAATCAATTGTGGATTACTCCAACCATCCAAGGAGACCTTTAACAAACAAAGCGAGTGTAGAACGACCACCAGTTAAGAGGTTAGACGGGGGCCCAAAGTTTGAAAGGCCTTTTCAGAGGAAGGACACGTCTAACACCGAAGCCATGCTTTATTTGCGATGGACTTCATTAGAAAAGGGAATGCCCAAGTCGGAAGGCAATTAATGCCTTGGTTGCTGAAATGGGCCCGAAGATAGATGAGCCATCACAAGGAGAATTGGGGTCGATTAGACGACTTAGCACATTGAAAGAAATGCTTACAGGTGCCGAAAGTAAAGAACAAGGGTTACTTTTTATGGAGCTAATGATAAATGACAAGAAGACTTTGGGACTCATCGACACTAGAGCTTCCCATAACTTCATGGACGTCAAGGAGGCCGAATGAATAGGGATAACATACCATCCTGAAAAAGGGACGATCAAGACTTTTAATGCTAAACTAAACAGATCGCGGGAACAGCTAAGGTAAAAGTTTGTATTGATAAGTGATGTCACTTTACATGTAAAATTCTTAAAGAGTCAAAGGCAAGAAATTTGGATGACACCATTCTACTTCTAAAAATAAAGGAAAACTAAAAATAAAATAAGAACATAAAAAGCTACAAGGAAATCATCATTTTCCTTAATGAGAAACATTTTCCAAAAACAAGGCTAAGGTTGTTTAAGGATGAAAATGTGTGTTGAAGGGTGTAGCGGGTTTTGTTTTGAATGTTGTGGAGGTGACACGGTTTTGGTTTGTTGCTTTAAATGGTGAAACATTTTCCAAAAGAAACGGTTTAGTTTCATTTTGGAGACTCTAAACTTGAGGTGGTGTTGGTGCTCTAAACTTGGTTTGTTGGTTTTAATGAGCAACATTTTCCAAAAGAAACGGTTTTGTTTCATTTTGGAAACTCTAAACTTGAGACGTTCCACAATGTGGTTTAGGATAAACCTCATTTCATTGTTTAGAGGATCATGGATGTCTTTGTAGATATGGTGAGACAACAATGGTTTTGGGTGGTGATATTCTTGTTGTGGTGTTTGGTTGTGGTCAAAAGACTCATTTTGGTCAAGCAATGATCTTGGTTATTCATTTGTGAAAGGTGGTGGTTTTGTTGGTCTTGGTGAAAGATCATTGAGATGCTTCTATTTTCTTATACGAAGAAAATAGACATTCAAAGTGTTGGGAAGGTTCTTGTGGTTGTTGTCGTTGAACAAAGTGATGGAAGCTTGGTTCTCCGGATGGATTACCATGAAGGTTTTTGTAAATGGGGTGAAACACAAATGATTGTAGGTGTGTATGACCTTGATAAAAAAAAAGTTTAGGGTCTAGCATAATGGTAAGCCAAACTCTCAATCAATGACGGTGGATGAGGTGCATCTTCCAATGACTCATTTGGTTGAAATATTGGTTGTTGTTGGGTTTCCGTTTCGGCAATGGTGTCAAAAAGTGAAAAATGATGGAGGGCTTGATGGTTTAGGTGATAGGTTTTCAAAAGTTTCCAATAGTGGATGTGGTGATGTTGGTGGTGTATGGAAAAGTTCCATTGGTGTAAGTGTTGATGATCGATGGTTGAAAAAGTTTTTAATGGTTGAAAAGTGTATATGTTTGTATTGCCATGTTTGGGAGAGGATGTTGGAGTAGCAAGATTGAGGAAATCTTGAATAGTGATCATGTTGATGTTGCAAGGTATTGAATATGATGTTGAGGTAGTAAGGTTAAGGAAGTTTTGGATAGGTGAAGAAATGTCAAGTGATGAGCTTGATTTGATGGTTTTGTTGAAGCAACAAGGTTTAACACTAATCCTAGTGGTTTTAGCTTGATGATTCGGATGAGGTGTTTGATTAAGTCATCTCAAATCTTTGGTTTGCAAGAGTTTTGAGATTGAGAGAAGTAATGGTGTTGGTGTGAGTTTTGGGGTATTCTAAAGTGATCAAACTTAAAAAGAATTGTGGGAAGGGGTGTTTGGATTTGATGTTCTACCATTCAAAGATTGAGGTATCAAATGATTTTCATGAACTTGTCACATCATTTGATGTCAATCCAATGGAATAGGGTGGAGTGAAAGACCAACATATGCACAATGCTTTGTGATCATGGGATGTGATTTGGTTGAAAATGTTCCAATGGTTTGAAGGATCCTTTAAAAGGGTTCCTTGGGTTAGTTATGTTTGAATTTGAACTTTTGGCGGGAAGTGACTTCCTAATTGTTTTAGTGTGTGAGAGTTGTCCTAATATGGTTATTGGAGGTAAGGGAAGATGTTTCTCACTAAAGAAAATGGTTTGACACTTTACAAGTTTTGAACTTAAGAAAAATGACAAAAATTTTCTGCAGGTGACTGGCGGAACCCTCGCGATACACAGGCGGAACCCTGTTTTAGGTTCCGTCTAGTCCGTTGGGCCATTTCTGGGTTGCCCAGAAATTTCACTGGCGGAACCCAATCTAGGGTGCCGCCAGATCCGCTAGTCTTGAAAAACTTGGCAGTCCGTATTTTTGACCCGCGAAACGTTTTTCAAATTTTTCGAAAACTCCTAAAATCAAAAAGACAATGCATATCTGGTTAGGTAATGCAAAAATTGGACATGTAAACACACATACCATAGGACTTTGACGAGGGGGGGGGGGTGAGAATTTCACTATACTTAGTGAAAATTTCATAAACATGAAAATTTGACAACTTGCCAAATGTTGTCTTCCTGCATCATTGTTAGTTCCTACAAGTTCTAAATAGTACCAAATATCTTACCAACATACAAATACATAACACGTAATGTTTAAACGACCAAATTGTTCAAATAGCACCTAGTGCCAAACACTCCTACATACCCGCTCTCATAGACGGTCAATCTTCTTCTTGAGCATTTCAAGAAATCTCTCGATATTTTTGAACATCCCCTTTGTTTGCTTGAACTCCGCCGACTCATTTGGAATATCCAAAAGTTGGAAAATGTATTCTAGAGGTGGGAGCCTAGAGTTGGGCAAAGCCTAGAGTTGGAAAATGTTTACCGTGGGCTTTGTAGATTCTCCTATCACTTAGTGGGATAAAAGCGTGTGGAATAAGAGAGTAGTCTAGGTAAAGACCTCTAGGAGTTGATGGAATGGGAGAGATGAACCTAAAGAGACGGGTCAAGAGCATTCCATATGGCATAGACGTTGTGCCTTGCATGGGAATGTTGGTCATTCTCTTGGTCATGTAGTAGGCAAGGTTGAAGGGTTGCCTAATGGACAAGGAGTAGAGCATGTAGCAAAGGCAAACATTGATGTGATCCAGGTTTCCTATGGTCCTAATTTCATTGGCTCTAAGGAGTTCTTCCCATTCCTTGAATTGGGGCTTGAGTTCATTGAATTCCATTCCATATGGGTCCTTGATGACCTCATTTCCGGTTCTAGTTCTCCTAGTGTTGGTGGTCCTTATGAAGAGGTGGTCACGAAGTTCATCTTTGGACACAAGAGGTGTATCATAGGGATGGATGCGGTCAAAGAGTGTGTCAAGAGTTGAGAGGGAATGCAAGTCGGAGTAGATGCAAGTACCATGGTTTGGGACACCTAGGATTTGAGCAAACTCCTCGAGAGTGAAGGAGTATTGATGACTACTAGCCCTAAAGTTAATAGAGATGCGACCATACTCATCCTTGGAGAGGGTGACGGATGCATAGAATTCTAAAATGAACCTAGAACAAATAGGCTCGTCGATTTCTAAGAGACACTCAAAGTTGATCGTGGCAAGTTCCGTGTAGAGGTTTGTACCTTCTAAGAAGGATGGATCAATGGTTCTACCCTTATGGACATATCGTTTTTCTAAGGCTTTGAAAACAACGATTTGAGTTTGAGTAAGACCTTTGGTTTTGTGGTGTTTGGGTAGGTACTTGATGGTGTCCTTGTGGTCGCAGTGAGTTAGAGGAGGCATGATGATTCCTAGAAAATCAAAATTTCTCATTTTAGTCTAAGGAAATGACTATTGTAATGTGTATGTTCTAGTGTGTACCTATATGAAAACAATGTGGAGGTGCAGTTAATCTTGACTCATTTTGATGCTTAAAAACGTTTTATAATGCAAGTGATGTTTTAATGACGTTTTTCATTTGTTTTAACAATGTGGTGAACGGTGGTAAAGTATGGTTGACGACCGAGAGTGGATATGTGAAATGAGGTGGTGATTGCTTGACAACACTTAAAGCTTGGATATCTTCTTTGTGTTCTTCACTTGCTAGAAACTGGAAGAGACGCATTTCATAATGAAATTCACTTGACTTTTGACGACATAGACAAATATGTTAATGAGAGTATGGATATGACAATTGCCCTTTGTTACAAAGAGCGACACAATGGTGAACATAGGTTTATGTATCATGAAAGGTGGTTTAATCTTAATAGGTTAGGTTATAGTGGGGATGACACACTTGCTTGGTTACATTGTGGAATCTTCTTGTGAAGATGACTAGGTGGAGTTATTGGTGAAGATGATATTGACTCTTGGTTTCTTTGAGGGCATGGAAATGGTGGATGACTCGATATTGATATGACAAAGGATAACTCGGTTTCTCATTTCACATTGGTTGTTTGAGGTTTGAGTGATGAAAGGTTATGAGGAAGATGCTTGAAGGTTTGCTCATTTTGTGAATCTTATGGGCTGATGGTAAGTTGGAGTTGTGAGTAAAGAGGTGTTTGGTTTTGAACTTAAAAATAAAACATCCTGTAGATTAGGCGGACCAGGCGGAACCAAAGGGAGGGTTCTGCCCGTATGGTCTGAGGGTTCCATGGGAACTGCAGGGAAAAATTCAAAAAGGATTGTCTTGATTTTTGTGGTTTTATCCTAATGTTCAAAACTAAGGTTTTAGGTCTTATGAGTCCTTGACTAAGCCTAGGGATGATGAATGCTTCTCATTCAAGAGGTTTTGTGAAAACGTTGATAGAATGGTTAACGTATACGACTTTCTTAGTTAAGATGTTCCTCAATGAACATTTTTACCAAGACGATGATGATGGATCACAATATATCAATTAAGAACATAATGGATTGAATTGTCACTGAAGTCGATGCTTCCTTTGTTGAAGGGATAACAATGTTGATGAGATGAATTCCATTGTTGACGTGAGTTAGCTTGTTCAAGTGGAGCTTGTTGATGTGCTTCTCCTTCCGATACTAATTTGAGAACCTTACGCGTTTTGGAGAATCATTGGGTAAGTAAGTATAAAAGTGCAAGTACCACTTGGGCTTTTCTTGTCAACTTATTACCGACATAATTCCATTTGGCATACACTATGATTTCTATTCCCGTTCTTTTGGGATACCATAATCCTAGTTGTGTAGTACCTTATGATGTATCCAAACAAGCTCAACTAAAGAGTTGTTTAAGGATCTTCTTTAACACGAGCACATAGACAAATGCTAAACATAATGTTGGATCTAATTGTTATGATAACAAGTAGTCTTCTGAACATTTCTCTACGTTTAGTTTTACCTACGGATTTACAAATCTCATTCTTGATAAGTCATCAATAACTTAACCATTGAGAACAAGAGAGTAACTAAGAATGTCTTTAAGTTAAAATCCCTTGCTTTTGGAGTTTGCTTTTATTATCAAAAAGACTTTCAAATATTGACACTTATAATCACATTATTACTTCAAAACATATATTTTGTTTCACTAGTTGTTTTACTCTAAATTCCAAAAATTGTTTTTGTTGAATTTGTTTAGACACAACTATGACCTATAAATCAAGTTTTATAACTATTGTCAATTTTGCTTGATTCAATGTTTGACTCAAGGTGAGAAGATGTTATTTTGTACTTTTACTCCATACTTGTCTTGCCATCATTGGACTCTCGACTAAGTCATCATCTACCAAAGATGATATCTTAGAAGGAGGAGATCACTCGTTAAATGTTATATTCAACGACTCCTCGACTATTTGGGTTTCTTACTTAAGACACTATGAACTCTATTTGTTTTGAAAAAGTCCAAGAGGTACAACATCATGAGACTAAGTATCACATTTGATGTGTAAATCCTAGATGTTGAAAACTCATTTCTTCCACACATCCTAATGTATGCTAATGTAATTTATTTCACCTTGTGTGTTTTATGTGAGATTATCATAAAGGAGTGATTGAAGAAAAACACAATTTAAGACTCAAAGTATGGTGTTTGAGAATGTTGTTTAACAAAGGTTTGTTTTGCAAGCATCACAAAAGTGTTAGACATTTTAACACTTAGGAAATTCTTAGTTAGCTCACCTGTAAGCAAGAGTTGAGTGAGACTCACTCAAGAGTTTCTCGTGTTTATCTCTTGATGGTTAAAGAACCAAAACACCTTATGTCTCCTACTAGTACTAATGACGAAATTCCTTGTTGCATAGAATCTAATCTTAGTTATTACTAATAGCAAGTAAACACTTTTAGAGTATTACTAATAACACATATTCCAACACATAATGCTAGAAACAAGAGACGGTCAAAGTCAAGTTGAAGTAATGCGTACCTTTTAAATTGCATAGAGATGCTATCAAGAGGATAAACACAATGCGTAAAATCTTGGTTTGACGACACGCTTTGAAACTCAACTACTCATGTATCCAAGAAGGTTAGATAATCATATAAAAGCATAGAGCATGATAATCTTAAACCTTTTATCATGAGTTTCTATTAGAGATTGAATTATCTCTAAATATCTCTTCTAGGTTAGACAAATTTTACTTGTTTAGTTTTACTAGTTGATGGTGCTTTTGAGTTAAATCCTAATCCGGTTTTATCTTTAAACACCTTTTGACTCCTCAACAATCTTTCAAGAGATTTTGAGCTTTCATCAAATTTAACTAATATCTTTCCTTTCTCATTTTGCTTTTTAATCTTATGTTTGTAATCTAGACACAATTTACATTCTAGATCAATTTCAACATTACTCTCAATTCTAGACATTTTATCTTCAAACAAGATTTCCTTTTCAAAGATATTCTTAAAAGATTTTGAAGACTCATTGTTAAAGATAGTTTTTAGGTCCATGTTGCATAAACGTTTAGACTCATTTTCTAGTTTAGAAAACTCGAGGATAAATTTGTCAAAGCAAAACTGTTTGGTTTCAAAATGTACCTTGCTTGATGTTTTATCAAGTTGAGAATCACAAACCGGATGGTTGGCTTCATCTTCATCCGTGTTATTCTATGAATCGCAAGCAAGTCCACTAAGAGCTCAACATGAGTAATCATCTTCACTTACACCTTCATTAAAAACATTTAAACTCGTAGTACATGTATTTATCTCAACTAAATGTCTATCTATTAATATTTCTAAGACTTCTAATTCATATGTGAGAGCAAATTGATCATCTTTGGCTTGACATGTTTCTTGATGAAAGTTTAACATATTTTTCCAAATATCATTAGCCATTTGACAAAAATACATTCTTTCATATTCGGTACTAAAGCTTTATAAATCATTGTTTTAACTTTAGTATTTTTATCAAGTTTGAGATAGTTATCTTGGTTTTCAAAAACTTGTTTTCTTTGGTTTGAAATCACCAAAAGACATAATATGCCAAAGATCTTGATCAATTGATTTCACATAGTTTTCAAAATTACTTTTCCATTCAAGTAAGTTTTCTTTTTCAAATAGCGGTGGGTTTTGAATAGGTTGCCCTTCTTTGAGATTTTCAAAATCCATGGATCGATCCAAGTTTTAAAATACATTCTATTTTAAAGATCTTGAGTAACGTAGCTCGTGATGCCAATTGTGGAAAAACTAGAAGGGGGGGTTGAATAGTTTACTGCTTTTTAAATCCTTTTTAGCTTGAATATCCTTTAAAAACTTTACGTTTGCTTAAAGATATGAACACAACGTTATATGTTTGATTCTTTGAAAAGCTTTTCATGTGAATAACAATTCTAACTTTACTTGTTTCATACTTTGAAAAGCTTTGCTTGTGATGATCCTAACTTTGCTTGTTTAGTTCTTTGAAAAGCTTTACTTTTGTTTGAAGATATAAACACAACTTTACTTGTTTAATTCTTTGAAAAGCTTTATATGTGACTAGCAATTCTTACTAAAAGACAACATGTAATAAGCAAAGATAAATGTTAGGTCACCATTTGATGTAAACACAAGTATGATAATGAAAGAAATGAGATGAGAATGAGAGATGGTTGATTATAAGAAATGAGAGAAAAGTAATTGCAAGAGTTTCCTTAATGTATTCAAATAACCAACAATAATAAAGTGTACATGAGCTTGGTATTTATAAGGGGAGGAGTAGGGCAACACTCCCTTCCTCCCTCCTTCCTTTTGGACGTGGGCTTTCAAGCCCATGGACTAGCTTACTTAAGCCTAGTAACATTAACATAGTGAAATAAATAACTAAGCAACCTATTACAAAAGGTAATGACCGAGACTTGACTAAAATACAAAAGTATGATCCCAACAATCTCCCCCTAAGGGTCGGTCATCACGGTTGCTTGACGTCTTCATCTTTGTCGTTGACTTGTGACATGTAAAGCTTTAGACGTCTTCAAAATGGTTGAATGATAATGAATGTACTTTGCTCTATGTCTTTGTTCTTTGGTGATGATGTAGTGATTGTGTCATGAAGTAGTCTGTCATTCGTCACTCCTGCGTCTGTGGTGGTTGTCCGCCATTCCAACATACTCATACATCTTCGGACTTGTACTTTCACGTACATGAAGTTCCTTTTCATATTATGAGATCTTTAAGTCTTTATACTTTGTAGATTCTTCTTAATTGACGTAGAATCTTTCTTTGAACTTTGTGGTGCTAAGATCTTTGGGGGAGCTATCATTTGCTTCAAGATGTATGTATGAGCATGTTGGAATCTACCATCATGGAAGTGAGGTACCTGCAAGTAAACAGTTAGCAATAAATACCCAGTACGTACAGATAAGGAATTAGAGTTCATCAACAGCATATTGTGAAGACTCCCTCTAATCCTTATCCAGGCCGTTCCCATATCAGATACTCCCGAAGGAGCTTACGAGACCTACTAAGTAGCTCAATGACTGGGTGAGTCGCTGGGGATCACTCCACGACTGTAGACCGCTATGGAACCACCGCAAACACTAAGCGTAACCCTTGTGGGGTTACCGAAGTGACCTGCTGTCAGGGCTGTTTGATGTTGACCCTGGCAGGATTTCCGTTCAATCACTGAGAAATACATTAGTAATCCTCTCATAAACGTTCTCGGCAGATTGCTACGATCTGCGAAGGACTCGATAATTTACAGCTGGTGTCCATTGATGCAGAACACCAGTTGTAGAAATACTAAGTGTTCCTAAGAGATCTTTGATGTATCTCAAGGCTCTAGACTCTATAAGTGCACACTTAGGTTTCCTATGCGGAGACTAGGGAGGGGTCTCCTGCTTCAATATCAACTATCTCTAAGAGATAAGTCGATAGATTACACTAGTTCCCCGTGAGAATGAAACAAGCTCTTTTAAGAGAAATTGAGTGGTTAAGAAGGTTTAGTGCATTGCGTCACTGGGTCCATGACGACTTTATCTTCAATACCGGTGTTGTCTTTTGTAACAACCAGTAGCATACGTATTGAACCCGGTGTCTGCCCTAAGGTTGAACATATGGAGGGCTATTTCTTTTCACCCTTTTCTTTACTTTTCTTTTTAATTCTTCAACTCCTTCTTTCCCTTTCATTCTTTTCTCCTTTTTTCGTATCATACCTAAGGACTTCTAATTCTAACTATGGGAGATGTCCTTGGGTAGATCCCTCCGGCTCTGGCGGATCATAGGACGGTTTTACCTATCTTAATCACCTTATAACTCCGACAGTAGCCAAGAAACCTTTGATTGAAAAATCTCTCTAAGTGTTTGTGATAATCAAATATTTTGGTTAACACTTTGAGAGTTTTGTGTACACTTTTGAAGGGCTCCCCCTTCACATGTGCTCATAAGTATTAAATAAATTTGCACATGCGGGAGGAGCAAGCATTTTGAATTGATCCACTTTCCGTGAACAAGACCGATTCGAGACACGCTTACATCACTAGTTAAACTAGCTTGAAGTTATTACCCGGCCTGGTCAAGTCCACAGAAAGTTTCTCGAGACGGTACATTTCTACTAAGACAAATCCTTTTCGAGACACGCTTACGTGGTTAGTTATAGAGTTCCATTGTCAGCTTTTAGGTGACAACTAGCTCTAGTAACTAACTTGATGTTATTACCCGTCGAGGATAAGTCTTTTCGATATTACTAACTTTTATTGTCTCGTCAATTCCTGGGTCAATTCTGAGTCTAGCTCGCACATGATACAACTTTTAGCTTTGACTGCTTATATTTTAATCACTTTTTCATTTTCTCCCCCTCAAAAATAGCATATAAAATGATGTTTTTGATAATCCTTTTAGATTAAAATATGCCCTTTTGAGTCTTACGGGGAGATTCACCAAGAACTTTTGATTTAGAACAAAGTATTTTGTATTTGACAAGTACTCCCCCTTAACAAGTGATTCGGTCTTATTGAGGTGAAATACTTGTCCTTTTGAGCAGAATTATGAAAATCATAAAACATTTGATTAATTCTACTCAAAAGTAAGAAGCCTTCGCTCCTTATATTAGGATTGAGGCACTGATGCGTACCTCAGGGTCCTTTCTTTACAAGTTCGGGTTGTGCACTGTAATGCGTGCACAAGCCATTGTTTTAATACAAAATTATTTTTCTTTTAACAAAATACTCCCCCTCAAATAATGAAGTTTATTCGAGAGATAGTCTTCTTGAGCAGAATATTGAATCGTATTTATGAAATACTTTGTGAAAAATTCGTGAGATGATTCTGCTCAAGGTTTTAGAAAACATAATCAAGTATTGTACAACAAAGAATGCATGAAAATCATATTAGACAACAACCTCGAGACTGAAAATCTTTGTTTACCAAAATTTGAAATCCATTTGTAGGTTGTGTCTATCTGATTAAAAGATGTTGAATTCCAACGAGGATTGAAAAATCTTAGTTTCATTATGATAAAACACTCGTCGAATCAATGGAAATTTAAAACTCTTTTACTTTAAAAAGTTGTTTGAGACCAGGAGTCTCACTTTTGAGTTTTAAAATCTGAAGAAGAAGATTTCCATCTAAAGTTGAACCTCTTGGGTTCTCTTTGAAAATTTGTTTTTGTGATGAATGGAAAAACTTCCGATATTTGGGATGCCTAAATTAGAGTCATTCTTTAATCGTAGCCAAAGCATTCCGGATTATGAAAATTTGAAAAATTTAGGACAACTTTGCTTTGGTCTTCACACTTGCTTTACCGGTGTAAAACAATAGTGTAGAGTTTGGAAAGATTTGTTTCTCACTATTTTGAATCCATTTACCAGTTTAGCCTTTAAACACATTTTGCCCTTTGACCTCAAAATATGTTCCATAAGAAACATTTTGTCGAATGTTGAAATTTTGACTTTCAATGGGATGACATGTACTTGCACACAGAGAAAATGCATCAGGCATAAACAAGTATACAGATGAATCAAGAAACTCATTCTAAATCTACCAAAATGCTCAGAATTCTCTAATTAACACACAAGATCACAGATTAACTCATCCTATCACTCGAGATTTTCCAATTATGATAATGGTTAGGGGTTATGATTAGAGACATTGCACGCATTTTAGCATCATAATGCATGAATATTGTACAAATTAACCACCCTAGTAGCAGCAAAGACATCGAAATCTTAAACCCTAAATCACTTGATTTCAAACCTACGTTGTTTCTAATCGTGCAAACACACCAATCGAGCATACTTTAGTGTTCTCTAAAGCTATATGAAATAATTAATAAGACTAAACACATAAAAAAGAAATGCCCCGATTGATAATTACATTAACCTTAGTTTCTGATTATGCCTTTTTTGACCGTTGAAAACACTTGAAACATTTAGGGAATGATTAGACAACAACCATACAGAAATTTGAAACTCACAATTGTGGATAAAATCGAGGAAAAAATCGTTAGTCTGATTCGTTGAGGTTTTAATCATGTGTGCAACTTTTGAGAACATGTGTGAAAACATTGATTAGAGCCTGTTTTATTTTCCATGCAAGGTCCTTTTACCTAAGTTTAAAACTTTTGTGAACTTTACTCATTAAAAGGTTAATTACTTTTCCATTTGAAGTCCAAACTAGATTAATTTGGGATCATTGCAGAAAAAAATTCCTTTTCTCCCCCTCGAATTAGCATATATTTTGTGAAACCTTTTTGTACATATTAATTCGAGAGATTATAGAAGTTTTTGAAAAAATGAGATTTTAATCCGAATGATGAAGAAACATTTTATCCTTGAAGAATTATGATGAGGTGTGCAAACTTCATGATATTGTGAAAATTTTCTCCCCCTCAAAACATGTTCCATTTTGACAGAGAAAAGCAAAATTTGTTTAAATGGAGGAACATAGTTTTGAAGATTTGAAGTTTGTACACAAAGAAAGAAGATTCTTTTTGTAGAAAAAGTATTTACAGAAAGACTTTGATGTTTGACCCTTCTTAGGTTTTAAGAAAATTTTGCAAATCATCTGGAGTCAAACATCACATACCATTTTGGTGAACTAAATCAACAAACCTTGATGGAGGTAATGTCTTTGTAAACAAGTCCGCCAATTGTTATTCAGTACCCACAAACTCTAATTCAATTTTACCCTTCTCAACATGCTCCTTTATGAAATGGTAGCGGAGAGCAATTAGTATGGCCTTGGAAAGATGAATGGTGTTGCACGAGATAGTAATAGCACACTTTGAGTCGCAGTACATTGAGATCTAGTCAAATACATAGCCGTAGTCTGTGAGCTAATTTCTCATCCAAATGACTTGAGCACAGAAAGCAGACATGGCTACATACTAAGCTTTTGTTGATGACAGTGATGTACAATCCTGCTTCATTGACTGTATCCCTTTGTAACTAAACAAGATTTGTTGCGAATCACTGTGCTTTCTGCGTCCAGCTTGTTTTCTAAATCTATTTAAGTCCAATGATGTGTCGAAGGGTGATGTTGCATATTAGACGGATCCAAATTGCGAGAAGACGACTTTATTATATCAGGAATGGTTGGAGTCAGTGCAAATGGATTGAAGAAAGTATTTCCGTCATAATCTGCAGGTTGTGGTACTGATTGTAGTCATGGAGTATCAGCTGATTGTCTGGAGTTGGAAGCGGTTTGTCCTGCTGTTGTTGGAGATTCACTTGGAGGACCGTCTTTCTCAACAGTGGTTGTTGAATATTCTCAGGGTGTGCAGCGGAGATTGGTGAGACCTCTTGAGGACGGTTTTCAATTGAATCATCAAACAGTTGAGTAAACAGGGTTTTCAATTCCTTGCGAGAGAGTGACAATGTTTCAGCCGAAGAGTCCGGAAAGTTAAGACAGTTTGTTTCGGGTCCTAAGCTATTTTGCTAAGAAGCCATTGTTGATGTGCTTTTAAATGGTTGGTTGCGGGTCCTAAGCTGTTGTGCTTAGAAACCATAACATTAAGCTCGGGTCCGAAACTGATTTGTTCCGAAGCCATTCCTGTTGAATCTGCAAAGAAAGAAAGAGGAGACAAAACATAGAACATGGAGCCCTAAGGGTAACTGGGTTCCAGGTGTTAGAAGCATAAAGATGTAGTGTCAACTATCTTCTTGACACTCGAACACACAATTCCGATGATTGTCATATTTGTCTCAGCGGTTGATGTTGTGGAAATCACATTAGTTTTGGTGCAAATGTCTAAACTCTTTCCTGTAGGAATCCACCTAAGACCAATCGATTTGAGAATTCTACCCGTGGGTACCCACCTAATGTTAGATCTCGGAGATGTTTTCCTTTTAGATGTAGTGGGAGCATCACTTGGTTGAGAAAACCTACGTCCTATATTGATCCACTTCTTAGGTTTCTGACTTATGACTTTTGGTTCAACGGGTTTATCTGTCTTAGTCGATTGAGCCTTTTCTAGTGAATTTCCTTTTTGAAGATATTTTAAAGCACAAACAACATGATTATTTACGCAACTACTCTTAGAAGCTAGCCAATTCCTATTAGTTTGTTGTTTACTCTTAGGTTTTGGTGTGCTATTACAAGCAGTGTTCTGTACTATAGTGGAAGGCATCACATGAGGTTTTGAACCTAGAATTCCATCCTTTTGAAGTAGCGCCTTTTTTCTAGCCTTTTCTAGATCATAGTTCTTGTACATGTCATATCTTCCATAAGAGTCTTTACTTTTAATGCTCGTATTAGACACTGTTTTCGAACTAATCCTAGATGAGCCAGGTATAATCACGTGTTGAGATTTAGCAGACACAGATGCATTTTCCTTAGGCCAAGAATGTGGAGTGACTGGTTTTGTCAAATTGTTTTTCTCAACAACTTGGGAGGCAAACCGAGATTTTGAAGATTTAGGTCTTTCAGATTTAAATGCAGTTGGTTGTCTAACCACTGATTGTTTTATGTTTGTATGAGAAGGCGGTTTCCCCAAGATTGATGTTTTTGCAAACTTAGTATCCACACTCTGACCAGTCAGTCTTCTTAATTTGTTTTGCAATGCAGCATGTGCAAACACCTTTGCTTGAATTTGACCTTTTAAAAGCTCATTTTCTTTAACTAATGTATCCACACGTTTACTTTGTTCATTCAAAGATTGACCATTGTTGCCCGAATTTAGAGATTTGTTTTTCAATTTGAGTTCCAGTGAGATGCAATGTGCCTCCAGTTTTGAAAAATCTTTATGAAACTGGGCAATGGTCTTTTTGAGAAGAATGTTTTCAGACTCAAGAGTTTGGTATGATGTATCAGTTATAAGATTATCAGGTAAGGATATAGACTCAGAACGATTGTCAAGACATTGAACAACATTCTGGTCAACCTCTCCTTCATTACTGAAGTTAGGTTGCTCAGATTGTTGTTTCTCATTTGCAGGCTTAATGTGATCAACAGTAGATTGTACCTCAACCATTTGCTCTTTGTCAACGTTGGGCTCTGAGTCATAGGAGGGTTTGATTTCTGCACAAACTGCATCTGTATCATTCCCCAATCTGCTGTTGTCATCATGTTTATCCAATACTTTATCCTTATAGCCTTTATTACCGACATCTGCAGTATTCTCACCATTCTCGACAAATCTTTGAGCATTCCTTCCTTGTACGACAACTCTTTCACCTTGCTTGACTTCTTGATTTCGGGGGTTAGATGAAGTCTGACTTTTTGAATTCTTATATTGTGAGAACCTTTTAGTTAGTAATATCAGTCCTTTGTTTAGTTCCACAAATGGATCTTCAGAATCATCAGAATCATACTCTGGGCTTGGAACATTCATGTGAAGATCCTGCATGCTTGCCATTAACATCACATCTGTTGTATCGGCTTCCAAATCTGCAGTATTGGATTCCAAATCTGCATATTCATCATCAGATAGAATATCTCCCATGACACTTTGCAAAACTGCATTGAGATTACCCCCTTCAACTTTCGTTTGACTAAGTGTGGCATTGTATGCAACATTATCGTCAGAGAGTGAGGTTGAATCATAATCTTGAGCTTCCTCATCTGCAATATATTCCGTATATGCCAAGAGTGCCATGCTCGGTTCGATAAGATCTTCTTCATCATCAGTATCTTTCATTGTGTTTAAGCATTAAGAAGTTGAAGTCGTAGCGCCATTGCCTTTCTTAGTAGATACTTGACTAAGCTTCAATAGATTTTGCAGAAGAGATTGCACATTATTATGTAGTGTAGCAGGATGGTACTGAGGAATGAAGAAAGGCTCAGGTGCATTCAGAGGAATGAAGAGGAGACCATTTGGAGTGTCAATTAAGGATCCATGGTCAATAGCTGGAGATGGTGGAGAAGGGAGAATGGTCTTTAGTGGATTCATGCTTAAACAAGATTCAAGAGTTTGCTTCATTCTGATGTGATGAAGTTCTTCTGTACGATGCATAGCTTCAAGATATTTCCACATTTCATAAGCACTGGCTTGAAAGTCCATATACATGTAAATTGAGTTGGGAAGTGCTAGTGTCATGAACCATGCAACTTGTTGGTCAGCATCGTACTGAGCAAGTTCAGTAGCATTCAAATCTTCATCTGTTTGTAGTCTGATAATCCCTGTTGAGTCAGCAAGAAATATCATTTTGTATGGACCATCTTGAATGGATTTGAGCATGAGACCTGCAGCAGGACGATTTGTGAGCCATTGTAGAAATCTCCGTTTCCAATCAGTATATGTTCCTGGTAGCAACATTGGAGGCCTTGATTCATTGCCAAAGAGCAGAACATGACGAATGTGGGAGCTGTGACATTGTTGTTGTTGATACATTGTAGATGACATATCTCTCCCCCTTGATTGTTGCGACGTAATCGAAATAATCAAACAAAATGTCACAGTCAAGGTCGAAATAGTGATTTCTGGTTTTCCCTCCAAAATAATTTGAAAATTTTTCACTTCCAAAATTTTGAAAATCACTTTAAAATGCAATTTAAAGGTTTCAAGAAAAATTTGAGTTTCAAAAATTTTGCCGCCAAATTTTACCGAAAAAATTTGAATTTTGGCCTAAAAATTTGAATTTTGGGCCTAAATTTTCACTGTTATACCAAAATTTAAATTTCGCGTAAAAATTGAAAGTTTAGTCTCTTGTAAAAATTAAATTTTACTCAAATTTTCCCGCCAAAAGACTTTTTTTTTTTTTTTTTTTTTTTTTTTTTTTTTTTTTAAATAAGTTAGAAGATAGCAGAAAGAGACTTGTGTGAAAGATGGATCTTGTAGAAGATTGAAATGCACGTTCCTTTGGCTAAAGTCAAAATCCTTGGGATAACATGAAATCTTACGCGTAACAATTGACTTATGCGTAGACTTAAATGTTATGCGTAAGAGAGGATGTTATGCGTAAACAATAAGTTTATGCGTAAGATTCTCCTTTACGCGTAAGATTAAGCTTATGCGTAAGATTCAAGTTTTGCGTAAGGTTAACGAACCAAACAAATCTTTCAAACTTATCCAAGCTTGAAAGATATTCTAAGTCGAAGTATTCCACTAACTTATCCAAGCTAGGGAAGTACTGAGTCACCGTTGCACGAAGAGAAGACCTTGGTATGAAGTTATGCGTAGAATACTGAAACTTATGCGTAAGATAAAATCTTATGCGTAAGAGGTAATCTTTTGCGTAGAAAGTGAGACTTATGCGTAGAATATCAACTTCTGCGTAGGATTAAGGCATAGAAATCACTTCTGCGTAGAACTTATGTGTAGGAAGTCACTTATGCGTAAGAATTAGGTGTAGGAACTCAACTTATGCGTGAAAAGAGGGTTTTGACCAAGGTTTTGCGTAGAAAAGGGGTTTTGACCTTAGTTTTATGCGTAAAACGACCAAAAAATACTGTAGACAGCTGGAGATTGTACTATTCCCGACCAACTTACGCGTAAGATGTACTGTTCATCAGAAAGATAAAAAATTTTGAAGAAAAAGGCTTAGTTTTAAGGTTCTAATGATCAAGTAACTTCACCAATACTTAGAAAACACTAAAAATGAAAGATTATGCTACCAAAAACTAGTTTTCCAATATCAAAGAAGCTATAAAACCTTAAGAAACTATAAGAACATGTGATAAAAGCCTTAAAAATCAAAACTTTATGCAAAAACTAAGCTTCAAATCACTATATCAACCTTGAAACTTGTCCAAGCTTCAAGATTTGAGTGAAAGAAACAAAAAAAAATGCAAAAAGAAGTAAAAGAACACCCTTAACCACACGTAAATACCTAGAACCACACTTCAATCTCTATTAGGCGAATGATACCACTTGTTAGGTCACCATTTGATGTAAACACAAGTATGATAATGAAAGAAATGAGATGAGAATGAGAGATGGTTGATTATAAGAAATGAGAGAAAAGTAATTGCAAGAGTTTCCTTAATGTATTCAAATAACCAACAATAATAAAGTGTACATGAGCTTGGTATTTATAAGGGGAGGAGTAGGGCAACACTCCCTTCCTCCCTCCTTCCTTTTGGACGTGGGCTTTCAAGCCCATGGACTAGCTTACTTAGGCCTAGTAACATTAACATAGTGAAATAAATAACTAAGCAACCTATTACAAAAGGTAATGACCGAGACTTGACTAAAATACAAAAGTATGATCCCAACAATAAAGAAAGAAATGATCAAACCACAAAACGATTGTTTATCGTGGTTCGGCTACAAGGACTCTTTTTCCTTGCCCTACATCCACGCCCCGAGTTTCCAACTCGAGAGTTATAAGCACTAATCAACAAGCTCCTTTCACCGGCGGAGAAAACCTTTACAACGTCGCTTATACTTTTACCGACACTAAGCTAGATGTCGAGTTCTTTTACACGGGTACAACCACTCCCATCGTCGCTTACACTTTTACCGACACTAAGCTAGATGTCGAGTTCTTTACCAAGGGTACAACCACTTTCTTTTACAAGGGTACAACAACTCCCGACACACTACGTATTTTGAGGCCTAAAATACTAACCGATCACTTCTATACAAGTTACACATGAATTATAAACTACCAAAGTCTATACACAACAAAGCTAACAAGTTTTGCAACTTAGAGTTGAAACTTGTAACTTCTTAGATGAATATGTGAACTCCTTTGCTACATAAGAGAATCACAAAGTTAGTAGCTACTGAGTATAATGAGAGAATATGTGTAAAATATGACTCTAAGTGATAAGCCAAATATCAACTTGTGGCTTGGTATTTATAGCAAAGCCTTGTGCAGGCCTGGCGGATACGGCGGACCGCTCAAAAGGGATCCGCCCGTGTATCCCCAGGGGTCCGTCAGGGCTGCAGTTGGTTTTGCAATAAATCTTCCAAACCAAACAAGGTCACATCACATAAACACTAGTCAAACACAACTTGCACAAGAAAACTTATGGTTAGTCAAACACACTTTCTTTCCATAAATGTATAATGACAAACTTACCATAAATGTGATGTGATATTTCTATTTCAAGAAATAAATGTGATGTGACAAGACACTTTCTAATTTAAGAAATAAAAACAATGTTTTGTTTAAAAGGAAATGCAAATCTTAGTTAAACAAGACTTAAACACTTAAAGTGATGATTTACTCTTAGCTAAAGTTCATACTTTGTCATTAACAAAACTTAGCAAAGATCGTAAAATATAAATAACGTTTTTAGGCGATATTTTTATTAACAATGTCGAATTTATGATACATGTTAAAAGTCTTTGCAAATTCTACATAAATTGTTACATCCACCTTATATTAGAGGGTATTAAGATTTGCATTTAAAGCTGCTACAATAACAAGCTTTTTGATGTCTGCATAAGCGGAATTCACTTCTGCTTCCAATTACGTGATTATTTAGTTGCTTTCGATTGCATACCAGCTGCAACAAAAGCATTTCTAGAAGGGTAAAACATAATTACTTATTTACACATTCTATAAATTTGTCACCTATTACATAGAAAATCAAATTTTCCAAACACTAAAATATTTTATATCTAATCATTATAACTTAAAAACAACAAACGCAAATGTAGAAATAATGCTCTTACATCCTCTTATTTATAGTTGATTATCTGATCCTAGTTATTCAAATAGAAACTCACCATCCTCATGACGACACCAGCTTACAATCTCATCTCTACAACCATCTCATCTCCATGACCCAAACCTGTATACAAATAGAAAGATTAAAAACTAGGGTCGTTCCATGTAAAAATCAATTTTTCATTTCATCAAACACATTGTATGCATTTAACTGATATTTTTCTAAAGCATAATTTACATAAAGATTAGATGTAAAATACATTCTCGTTATTAAATTCAGGTTCTAATTATAATATGCTTTTATACTCAAATGCTTTCACATGATTTCATTTTGATGATGAACGATCTAAAGAAAATCATATGAATCTGATGATAGCGAATGTGATGTTTAACGAGAAGGAATGATTATGATGAACAAAGATGCTATCGTGTTTAATTGGATGAACTGAAATTCGGATTTAGGGTTTGATAAAGGTTTGATAAGATGATTGAATCGTGGAAGTTGATGTTGAATTGGGGATGAGAGAAAACACACGTTTGTGTGTGTTTTTTATGAGATTAAAAGAGGAGTTTTTTGTTTTTATTTTTTTTATTTTATTTTTATTATTATTTTTTTTAATTTTGTGTTTATATAGTTGACAATTATACCCTTGTAGAGTAAAGTATGTATTTAATCCCAACCATTAGATCAAATAAGATGGAAGGTGGAGAGTGATCCCTTCGTATGTAAACAAAGTTTGGTCCTCAAACGATTTTAAATCTACAAATTATTTGATTTTCTTACTCTATATTGGAACCATGTGAATTTACAACTTTAAACATTCAAATTTTTTAATCACTCACTTATTTATATATTTATTGAAGGGATAAATAGTTGAATAGCCCAGTTGCCCAACGGTTAGGCATATTTAGCACTTTTTTTGAAAATTTTCATATTAGCCCGGGCAACTTTTAAGACTGGGCAACTTCAATCATAGAGAAACATGTGTCACGTATTTGTATTATGGGCAACTATATCTAGTTGGGCAACCGTAATAGGGTAACTGATTTTTTGGTCATTTTACACATTATACAGTATTTTACCAATTAACTTTTCCTAGGATCGTATACGAAAAACAAAATTATACTAAGGAAAATAATCCTAAACTTTAAAAACAATCACTCTATCCTGTATCACCATTAACCCCTTATTCCCTCCATATCGATTCACTATTATTTCAATCTCCAATGTTCAACATCCAGTATTATTTAACTTATTCAGTCTGTTCCGGTTATTTTGCATGTTTCGTTGCTTCGCACAATGAGTAACTGTTCATGAAACAGTGATCGTGCAAAATTAAGATTACCAACGATTGTTGATTTTATCATAAAAAATGTGGTATAACAGGGTATTTAAAGCGTATTACCAATGATTTAAATCGTTATTGATTATATGTTTATTGTGTTATTCTATTGACCTGATTGACACCAAAAGTATTTGATGTCAAATAATTGAAATGTTATCGTTAGTCGTTATGGTGTATCAAAGGTTGCCGTTATATTAGTCCGTGTCTTATATAGATGTTACTTGGACTGTACAATTTTTCGTTGGTTTATAGTTGTTTGTCTATTTTTAACCTTTTATGTGGTTTATGATTTCATTTGTGTTTTGGATTGTATTGCATAAGCCCCGATTGTATCCACTTTAGTTGAGCCTTGTTGGTTCTTAATGTCTCATCACTCATAAGGCGGTTTTATTTGTGTTTTTGGTTTTTAATGTCTCATCACTCATAAGGCGGTTTTATTTGTGTTTTTGGTTTTTAATGTCTCATCACTCATAAGCCCCGATTGTATCCACTTTAGTTGAGTTGATATGCCAGGCCTGAATCAAATAAGTTCACAAGCACTGATATATGCGTAGACAAAACAGTCTATTAAAATGGTCCAATACTAAGTGGTTGTACTTAGGTTCCAATTAGGCATTGAATGATTATTAAATATGCATTTGTATGTATCAGCTGAACTCTTGGTGATAGTGTTTATGGCGCCTGTATATATGTCTGCATACTAAATTTGTTATGTATTGTCGGTTCTGAGTGAGCTTATGTGTTAGGAATTAAATATTCCATAGATTTGATGATCAGAAACAAGAAGAATACTGAAATGATAAGCAAAATACACCAAGTGTGTTTATGCTGATAGTACATTTCTGCTGAACGATTCTGCTGATAGTGCATTTCTGCTGATTGAGGCTGCTAGTGCATTTCTGTTGATGGTGCATTTCTGCTGATTGACGCTGCTGATCAATGAGTCATACTACTGAATGGATAAGGATGAAGAAAATATTATGTGCATAAAAGTCAAACTATATCCTCTAGATAATATCTTTCACCAGTCATCAAATTGAACACTCTAAATGAGTTGTAAACATAGATACATGTTGTATCTTAAATGACTGACATCCTAGTCATAAGCTAGATAGTAGATGACAAAGCTTATCAATTTTGTAATGATCTCCTTTGTGCTATAAAAAGGAGATCACACCCCCTTAGATAAAAAGTATGCTTCACAGTGAAACAAAGTGAACATCACCAAAGTGCTTCGTACTTAAAAATTACAACAACACCAAGTGTGTTAAAATGTAAAGCACATAGAAGAGTGTGTGTGGGAACATCAGACAAGGGGTCTGTTGTTGTTAGATTTGTTTAGCCTCAAGGATCTTTGATCCCTGTTAGATTGTAAACTGTGCTATAATTGATCACATAGCATTGGGGCTAGTCGGAATAACAAACGGAGAAGTTAGAAAAACCTTGTTGTAATAATATTGTTTCTTTCATAGAATATTCCGTCAATATTATCCTTGTGCTCGTAATAGCCAAATTCCTAGATTAAAGGCTTAACATCCTAGAGCTCATAAACGATCGCAAAAGCTTATTGTTTAGGATATTAAATAAGCTTTTCACAGTTGGTATCAGAGCGAGGGGAGCTCTGGATATAGGAAAAGAAAAGGTTTTTGTTAAAGAGAGATGAAGAAAGAAGAAAAATTCGTTTTTGCTTAATTTTTCGCAACTTTCTGAAGAGCAGTTTTACAAAGGCTATAGCTCCTTCGTTAACCGTTGGATTGGGCTAAAATTTTTGTTGAAGGTTCTTGGCATATCAAGGTATATTCTCACCGGAAGGATCTTCAATCTAAGCTTCAGATGGCAAGATATGCATCGTTGAAAACTGCTGCAGAAACAGTTGAGGTATGGTCGAATTTTTGGTTTTCTTTCTTGGTTTACACACACAAAGGGGAAAAATCACACACAGAAGAGAGTTGGTTATTAAAAGATAAAAAGGCTTGTTTATCAAGTTATTATTGGTAAAGAAAGTTATTTGTTTCTTATTTGAAAATAAAGTGAAATTTTTCAAGGTTGTGTTCTTATCATATATTAAGGTGATGTGTACACTTTAAAGATAACTTGTTCGTTCGTTCAAGTGACTACGAAATGAGAAACACTTAAAGGAGTTACATTGTAGTGCTCAGTGTCTCATAGAAGATGAGTTTATTTTCATGAGATTGCGGTCTCCCTATACATCAAGGATGGGTATACGTTCGAAGTCAGATTTAGTACAAGATATAAGACACAAGGTTGGTTTCTTTCACTTCAGCATCAAGTTAGTAATGATTGGTTTTTCTTCATCAGTCATAAAAGCCTACAGAAATGGAGATTCAAATGGTTAACATATGGGTTTCAGGGGAAGCTTAAATGTTCAAGTGTTCAACCATTTATTATATATGTGCATCACCACAGGGAAAGTTATTGATTCTTACTACTGTTAATTAGTATTGTTACTGATGGTTTAGATTTTTTACTATCTCAAGTTCATTTTTAGTGCGGAAAACTTTATGGAGGGTAATTTGAGATAATAAAAGGATAGATTGGATGTGTAGTATTAGTTCGTAGCTGTAAAGATCATATTTGTAATATTCTCTATTTGTTGATAACAAAAAGGGGAAGAGATGTGGTGGATAGCATAAATTAAGGGGAAGACAGTATAGTTTCATTCATGGTGAGATTTAGTTATCTCAATTTCTCTACTTCGTCTAGGGAAATTCGTACAAGAATGTTTTTGTTTTGTAATCATCAAATAGGGGAAGATTGTTAGGAATTAAATATTCCATAGATTTGATGATCAGAAACAAGAAGAATGAAACATGAAGAATACTGAAATGATAAGCAAAATACACTAAGTGTGTTTCTGCTGATAGTACATTTCTGCTGATCGATTCTGCTGATAGTGCATTTCTGCTGATTGATGTTGCTAGTGCATTTCTGCTGATGGTGCATTTCTGCTGATTGACGCTGCTGATCAATGAGTCATACTACTGAATGGATAAGGATGAAGAAGATATTATGTGCATAAAAGTCAAAGTATATCCTCTAGATAATATCTTTCATCAGTCATCAAATTGAACACTCTAAATGAGTTGTAAACATAGATACGTGTTGTATCTTAAATGACTGACATCCTAGTCATAAGCTAGATAGTAGATGACAAAGCTTATCAATTTTGTAATGATCTCCTTTGTGCTATAAAAAGGAGATCACACCCCTTTAGATAAAAAGTACGCTTCACAGTGAAACAAAGTGAACATCACCAAAGTGCTTTGTACTTACAAATTACAACAACACCAAGTGTGTTAAAATGTAAAGCACTTAGAAGAGTGTGTGTGGGAACATCAGACAAGGGGTCTGTTGTTGTTAGGTTTGTTTAGCCTCAAGGATCTTTGATCCTTGTTAGATTGTAAACTGTGCTATAATTGATCACATAGCATTGGGGCTAGTTGGAATAACAAACGGAGAAGTTAGAAAAACCTTGTTGTAATAATATTGTTTCTTTCATAGAATATTCTGTCAATATTATCATCGTGCTCGTAATAGCCAAATTCCTAGATCAAAGGCTTAACATCCTAGAGCTCATAAACAATCACAAAAGCTTATTGTTTAGGATATTAAATAAGCTTTTCACATTATGTTTTTGTTTTAGGACTATGAAGCGAAACTAAACTCAACTACTTCTAGTTAATAAATCAGAAATTAGATGCAAAGCGACGGAACTTATTTAGGAGTACTTGCTTTGGACAATGGCTTGATCTGTTACACTTTGAACATGAAACACACCTAATAGATTACATGGTATGGAAACAACAGCAAGTGGACGACTCTCATTATGATATGCCCTTCATCTATTACCTAGATGGACATACGCTGCATTTGGGTAGTACTGAGTTTTGTCTAATGACTGGCTTACGTTTTGCAAGTGTCAGCTTTGAAGTATACACGTCTGGTGATCTCAAATTCCGTGATAGGGTGTTTCCTGACAAGCAAGGGTTCATTGTCACCAACTTAGACCTCATTGGTGTCATCGAGGATGAAGACCGGTTTCGGAAGCTATCTGATGAAGACGCAATACAGATATCTCTTTTGTTAGTCCTAGAGGTTATCTTTATGGGTCGGTTGTTGACATGTCAAGTTGATGACACATTGATGAGGTTGGTTGAAAATATAGAAGCTTGGAATGCATTTCCGTGAGGTGAACATATTTGGACTCATTTATATAACCAACTACATAATGTAATGGATAAGCACATGGATAAACACCTTTTAGGATTGAAGAAAAACCCAACCTATGTTCCGACGTATACTTTGTCTGGATTTGTATTTGCTTTCCAGGTTTGAAATTATTTTTATCGATGAAATTTTTCATCTCGACATGTTGAAGGCTTGTTAAATTGATATGTTTGTGTTTTACAATTTGCTTAGTTTTGGATACATGAGTCATTTGAGAGCTGTGAACATTGGTGGACAAAAAAAGCCAAATGTGATTCCGAGAGCGATAGCCTGGTCTAGAAAGTCGATATTCAAAAGAAGTGACCGTTCCACCCTATTTGCAAAGGTTAATCTTTTTATAATTAATTTTTTTATCATACAGCTGTCAAATACCTTTAAGGTTACATACGTTATTTGTCCCCATTTATTTGTAGGACTCGACTACACGTTTGGATCTCAGACCGAATACAACTGAGTATGAGTCTTCATGGTGGATAGATAGCCAATTTTTTTTGCAAAACTACGTTCCCAGGGCTGCAGCCACATCCAAGTACACCCTCGTGGATGCTTATCTGAACAGGTTGGCAAAGGGACGCAAACGTGTTGTTGAGTCGTTGAAAGTAAATTCCACTCAACGTAGGCCTAGTAATAGTTCGACAACGAAGAGGCTTAAGGATCGTGTCATGGCTGAGATGAATGGCGAAGTATTGAAACTTGAGATAATTATTGAGGTTACCTTTTATTCACCATCATATATCAATAGTATGCTGTCTGTAGTTGATGTAATATACTGGTTAAAAAAACTTCTTCTCCATCTTATAGGCTATTGCTCATGACAGAGCTGGCGGACTACAGGTACCTGTTTTTTTGCAACAACTGAGTATATACTTTCAATCGACTTTTTAATGTTATACAAATATAATTATCCTTAACACTTTGGGTTCATACTGGTGGGAAGAACAGTGTGTACTGTTCCGTTTATTTGGTACTGGAAGGCTAAAACTTAGTACTGGTCGGTTACGCTTGGTACTGGTAGGCTAAAACTTAGTACTGGTCGGTTACGTTTGGTACTCTTTAGCAGTAAATTGGGTAATACGTTATCTTAGTTTACACAAACATATCTTAAACAGAAACATAACCTTTATTCACTTGATTAAATGAAAACCCTAAGTTAAATCTATATCATCTCAATTAGGTTTACCAAGCACACATGATATTTTAAACGATGATAACCCAGAATCCTAATCAAAATTTTATCAATCCTAATGGAGATTTTCGGATATTCTAAGGCACACAATATGGTTGCTTACTTACAGAAAGCAGAGGGAAGTCAAGAGTTTCACCAAATAGGCGATTACAATTTTTTTATAACAACTGCATATATACTTTCAATACACTTTTAAATGTTGTACAAATATAATTATTTCACAGGAGAAACTTGATATTCATGAACATTTTCCAAACATGAGGCCTGAATTTTATGAATCACTTAACAAAATATACCACAAAATGATTACATTGCCTGATTGTGATAAAGAACTTGCTCAGGTACAATACGTTATTTGCAACGCAATTGTCAACCGTCACGTTATTTGTGCGGCATATACAAACCGCAATATTTAATCCGCAAAATCCTGTTTCAGGAGTATCTTATTCAAGAGGAATTGAGTTTGGCATTAGCAAAGGAAGAGAGGTTGCAGATACAACAAGATAAAATGATGGCAGAAGACAACCTAAAAAGACAAGAAGAGGCTAAGAGGTTACGATTGGAAGAAGAAAACATGTTGAAGATGGAGGAGGAGAAGAAGCAAAAAAGAAAAAAGTTTTTGCAATCAGACCACTATCAAAGATATTTGGCTAGTGTACATCCGAGCAAGAGACGACATTATTTGCAACCTGTTTTAGAATCAAACAATGCTAAACAGGTTTGGCAGAGAATAAAAAAACATGGTCCTAACGTTACTCACCCAGCTATTGCTGAATTGCTTACAAGAGTTCAACCTTGGTTTGAGGTATTGGCATGAACAAAATTTAGTTGACATTTTCTTTTGTTACCTCTTTGACCTTGTATCCTATAAAGTCATTAACGTTTGTAGGATCTGTCTCGATGGTTCCATAGTGTGGAAAATGTCTGGCTTACCGATGAAATTGAAATATTCTTGGGTTAACCGTCATACACTTGGGCGTGTAAATTTCCATGGTCCGATGACTACACCGTTGACCAAAATTTCTGGCTACGCTTAGTTTGCTTAGACCCGTCTAGAAAAGGTTGGCTAACTGAGCAGGTGAGCATACAATTCATATTCTAACTCATGTGTTATGTATAAAATTTTTCTCTCACCCTTTCTCAAAATTTGCAGCACATAGACTTGTGGGTTGACTACATGTGGCATGTGAAACCTAATAATGCAAACTGGGCGATGGTTAGTTGTTACTTTTTCCATATTCTTCGTGAAAACGGCACGCCATCGTTTTATGCAGATGGCCAGAGGCATCCCTGTCCATGGAGCGATGTTGATCAGGTAATATGTTTACCTCCTTACGCTTAAATACAAGGTTTATTATTCCAAAATACCAAATCGGTCACTTTATACTTCACTAATTTCATTTGTTTGGTTTGAGATGTACTGGTTATTCATGAATACCGCTGAAGCATTAGCTATATATTGTTTATATGTTGTTCTCCCTCAAACAAATGCCGGTTAAACTGTAACACTTTAAAAATTCCCAATACGACTAGCCAGATTTAGTTTTGTAGGAATTATAATAAACAATATTATAAGCATGTAATTTTTGGACATACTTTTCCCGCCTAACGTATGTCCAATTTGTTTATACTCAAGGTTTATATTCCGATCAATGAAACGGACAAACACTGGTGTCTTGCCCATTTTCATATACCATCTGGCGTGGTAACATTCTATGATAGCGGCGACACATTTGACTACAACAACCGTGGCTGGTATATCCTTGTTAGGAAGTGCTTACAGGTACGTTGTTTGTATACACAAATCAGGTGATTAACCTTTTTATTTTCCACAACCGTGTACCAGTGTGCAACATATGCTTTTAAGTATACATTTGTAGTTAAACACATACAGCATAACAAATACTCATAGCTAATCAACCACATAAAAGGGAAGTACACGACTCGCCCATATGATAGCATAATACAGTAACCAACTATTATTTTTAGTTAGTCAGTCAGCATATAAATATGTTTACACATACTATGGTTGCTGTTTCTGTATCCAAGTTTCGGTGTTGCCCAACCTTGTTTTTTATTCTTATGTTGTAAATTTGTTGCAAGTTAATATAATACATTCAGCTTGTCCAAAAAAAATGCTCGTATTAGTTGCCCTATAGTTGGATATGTTGCCCAAGAAATTAATAGTTGCACCACTTTCTATGTGCAGATATGGTAAAGGTCAACTTGCCCTGCCACAATCATTTCCCAAATTGTACTCTTTATTAAAACTGTTAGGCTTAATGTGATGCCTAATAACTTGAAAAGACATTGCTTTTACAACTTGACTTTCCTCATCAATACAATATGGCTTAATTCTACTATAAGACTCATTATTTTTATTTTTATTTTTTTGCATATTAAAATGATCCATCTTAGACCCAACTGTATCCTTTTATTAACTAAATGGGTTACATTAGATATATTTTGGCATGTAAATCCTACTTAGAGCCATTTATACTATAAAGTTACATCGTGAATGACCAAGCGGAATAAAACTTACAAACATTTGTTGAAACATGTGGAAAACTAGAAGGGGGGGGGGGGTTTGAATAGTTTTACGTCTTTTTCGTTTTGCTTATTTGTAAAAGATAGTTTCTAAGATGAAACTTTCAAATCACTTTAATACATAAATATATAAACTAGTTAATTTATGATTTTGTATAAATACTACTTATGTATAATGTACAATTTCAAAACACTTAACTACAAAAGTATAAATACAAGATTTATTAAAGGTTTTATATATACAATGCTTATGTATAATGTTTAGAAAGAATATACAATTTCATATATTTTATGTAAGCATATATATATGTATAGTAGTGTATAGATATAATTATATGTACTAGGTTGGTTTTTGTAAGATTAGTTTTATGAATGGATTTTAGTTTGATCTTTATGTGAAATCAATCATATGCACAATACTATAAATTATGACTATGTGTGAAATGCAAGTAAGTAATAAATCAAAGAGTGAGAGATGGAAAGATCAAACCGAGACACAAAGGATTTATAGTGGTTCGGCTACAAGGACACCTTCCTTGCCCTACTCCACTCCCCGAGTCACCTACTCGAGAGTTTTCTTCACTAGATCAAAGACCTCCTTTATGGCGGAGAAAACCGTACACACCAATATACACACCAATTTACACACCAATCTTCACACCAATCTACACACCAATCTACACACCAATCTACACACCAATCTTCACACCAATCTACTATTTTCTTCACACCAATCTTCTACACACCAATCTTCTATACACCAATCTTCTATTCTCTTCACACCTTCAAAGTACTAATGTCTTGACACCTTCAAGTCACTAATATCTTTGCAACTTCAATGCACTAGTGCCTTGACACCTTCAAGCCACTAATGTCTTCACACCTTCAATGCACTAATGTCTTGACACCTTCAAGCCACTAATGTCTTCACAACTTCAATCTACAAATGTCTTCTAGTCTTCTCCACTAGAGATCCTTAATTTCTTCACTACAAGCTCCTATTGCTACAATCTCCTATCACCACTACTATCTAACCCTTCTTCTTCACTTCAAGTCACACTTCACACTTACAACAATTCTAGATTCTTCAACTAAATCTAGTTTACTAATACATACACCTTATTCACCAAAGTATGAAAGATATACAAGGAAATGTAAACAAACAACTTAGATGTGGAGATCACAACTAGTTGTAATACTTCTTGTCTTGAGGGATAGAAGTATTCTTCTCTTGCACTTGAATGGATTATGTATGGATCACTTTGAAACAAAGATTTAAGAATGTATGATCAAAGGATTTATAGATTGGAAATGGAGATCTAGAACAGAAAGTTCTGGAGTGCAAAAGGTGGGGAAAAAATCCAGGTTTAAGGTGGTATTTATAGGCAAACGTTTCTGACAGAGGAGCGTGGCCGGTCCCCTTAAAGCATGGCCGGCCCCCTTAAAATTAAGGGGGCCGCCCCTTATAATTAAGGGGGCCGCCCAACTGTAACGGCCAGAAACTTTGTCTTTTAGTGGGGAAAGTTTATTTGGTGAAAAACTAACTGATTTTGGTTAAATATTTGAAATCATATATTTAGTATGATTAAAACATTTTTCCTTATTACCAAAAGTGTTTTTCAAAAATATATAATAAGATTATATAATTAAATAAACTTTGTATTAGTTAATTAAATACCCCTTTGATCATACATTGCACTAAACACTTTGTTTATTCATACCTTAAGTGATTTGTTGGTGGAAGTGATTATTTATTACTAAATACGTGTTTACGTCATGATCTTTGGTTTGATTAGTTTAAGTTTTGTGATTATCAAAACATAGAGATATCGGAAGATATGAATAATGTTTTCAGTCAATTATTTATATCAACAATCTCCACCTTTTTGATGATTACAAAACCTAAACTTATTAAATCCAAAAATTAATATTTAGACAAGTATTTAGTAAGTTTACATTCACTTCTCCCCCTTTTTGTAGAATCAAAAAGGTTAGGCCGAATAAGCTTCGTGAGAGAAGTTTAAACGGGTAGAAAACTCCCCCTTGATGTATGCTCCCCCTCGTTTGAGGGCACCAAGGTTTCGAGAAAGTAAGTCTTGCAGGAAAAATATTAGAAGCACAAGCATGGCACAAGCAAATACATATAGCATAATATTAACAAGTAATAATTATGGCACAAGGGAATAAGAAACATATATTAAACCATTCAATAATAGAGAAATGATTATGTCAACCCATAATCATTGTTACAAAGGCAATACAAATAGAATTCTAAATAACATAGAACATCCTATAGTGCCAACAAGAAGTGTCATCAAACTTTCTTGAATCCCAAAATGGTTGAGGAGTTTTATTTGAAAATGAGAAAACATAAGCATATCAACTGCTTGGTGGTTTAGTGGAGGTAAACTCTTGGTTCCATGGGTGTTGGTGAGTTTGTAGAGCTTGGAGGTGGTGGATTTGAAGTGGAGTTTGTTGGTTGAGGGTTGTGATGGGGTTTGTTGAGATCTAGTAAGAAGATACTCAATCCAAGTGAAGTGCTCATTCAAAGCAATGGTTTGTTGTTGAAGGAAGATGCAACAAGGACAATTGTTAACATGCTTCTCAAGTTGGTTTTTGTTATGTGGTGATGATGGTGAGCTTGATTGTGGTGGATCCAAATTGCGTTGAGCAAGATGTAATGCTAAAAGAGCACTAAGCTCATGTGCCTCTTTTAGCTCCTCAACGAACTTCAAGTGTTCGGAGGAAGGTGATGGTGGTGGAGCATGATAGTTGTCTTGGGTGAAGGTTTGCACATGCAACATTGGAGTGGCATGTGAGGTTGTAGGAAGTGGTGGTGGTACTCTAGGTGGTGGAGACATGTTTGAGCTTGGGTAATCATGAAAACAAGATATGGGTGGAAGATGTTCTTCATGAGTGGATGATGTCTTTGTTGAATGAGCAATATGTGAAGTGTTGATTGAGATATTGGGATTGTTGTTTTGGGATTGAGCATGCTCATCAAAAGAGGAAGCATTAATGAGGGTATTAGTGGAAGATAGGTTGTGGGATGACTCATTTGAGTGGGTTTGAGGTTGAGTTGTTGGTTGACTTGAAACAACATCACAAGAGTTATGACAAGAATCAAGTTTCCTCCTCCAAACGGGTTTGACGGAGATCCTTGCGGTTCTTGAAATCTTTGGTTTTTGGTTGTTGGAAGATGACATGTTTGGGTGTGATGGCATTAATGGTGGGAGGAGAGTATTTATAGTGTATGAGAAATGTGGTTTAGGAAGGAAAATTTGAGGGATAGTATGGGACAAAATATGTTTGTGAATTTTGGGAAGTATAGGCTGAAGTGGGTCAAAAGGTGATAAAGAAAACAGTATCCCCGACCATCAGATGGCCGGTCCCCTTAATCATTAAGGGGGCCGCCTTATATAATTAAGGGGGCCGCCCATCTGGTGATTCCCAGAATGCCAGAAATGGGTTTTTGACAGAAAATTTTCAAAAAGGTTGTGTTTTTGTTTTTGGATTCAAGTAAGTTCAACTCTTTGAGGCAATATAGGGCATACTATTCATGAATGTAGAGAGTGATATAGAATTAATTAAAGTAGACAATTAATTTCTAATAATCATGCTATCTATTAATTTATCAATTAAGATATGCACCAAAGGAGACAACAAGCCAAGTAAGCTAAATGAGCAACTATATGAAGATGATAACATTTAGTCTAGAGCAAACATGTTGATGATTGTTGACAAGTAACAAATAGACAGATATGATTATATGGACTTCAAGACTTGTTACAAACAAGATCCATATGGGCAAACCATGATTCTCATGAAATGATTTGATTAGATTGTGGATGTCATTTTCACATAAGTTTATGACATATGTGAGAAAATAATAATGTTTTAAATAAAATGTTTTTAGTTTTATTCAACAATGTTTGAAAGTAAGTTTTCACTTAATGTCATAAATCTGGGAACGAAAGAGTCTAATGAGAAACAAGGTTCACAAAAGTAAACTAGCGTTAGGTATATATAGGAAGTGCAATTTAATCAAGTTGGAGAATGAGTATGAGACTATTACTAGTGGTGCTCAATTCTGGCTAAACACGACCATTTTTACGGGTTACACACACCCAACTTCTCACATAGAAGCAATTCAACCGTTAGGTTAAATTGAATTTCTAGTCAATAGATTCTCCAGTAGTCATTCTCTTTTTAGAAGAAATCGAGTTCCTAAATTTACCTATCGAAGATTACCAAATATGAAGTATTCTTGATTCACTAATACTTGGCTTAATGTTTTGAAATACATTCAAGTTTGTATCCTACTAGGACAAATTTTGTTTTGTTTCAAAAAGAAAAATGTTTCTGCTTTGATAAAGATCAAAATAATGTTATGATAGCTTATGATTAAGCATGTTGTTCGAAAAAGCATAAAATAGATATTCGAAGGGTTTTAACTCAAAGAGAGAAGTTTTTAAATATGACATATTGATTTTGATAATCAAGAAATTTCAGGTGAAAGATATACTTCAAGAGAATCGATTCAGCCCATTGTCACATGTAATCATCTCTAATGGCAACTAAAGATGTGAGAGAGATATGGTAGACATTGAACATCTAAATGCAATGAGATAGGAAAGGACAAAGAAATTCATCAATGAATGCAATATAGACATATGTATATATGCATGTATACAAGACACATTGTAATATTGAGTCACTAGCAAGTCTTAATTATAACACATCTATTAATGCAACTAGTAAGATTATATAGCACAAGTGTCAAGCATTCTATTCTAGATCATAGAAGATTATCAATATAGATGAAAACTAAAACAAATGATAATAGATATAGCAATAAGAGGGTTAATTATCCTAATGTTATGTATGCATATATTGGTATTCATGATCTAAAAGCATAGCAACTTGCAAATTAAAACATATTAATATACTAATTGAAGCATACTCTATCTTAATGTAATGTAGGCAAGTTTTTGAAAAGAAAACTTACCTCAGGTCCAGCTCTTCTTTAAGAGTGGTCATGAGAGCAATATAAAACGTCAGGAAGGTTTTCCCCAAAGCAAGTTGAAGAAGCGAAGTAATATCCTAATGCAAAAAGGATCAAGGAGACTTGATCATAGAAACACTATCGGTCGCACCAATCATCACAAGTCGTGCAGATTAAGAATGGTAGAACAAGAATCCTTCGTCATGAGGTAGTAACGAACACACCATAAAGACAATGGTCATCAAATGAAAGAAAGCGAATAGAGCGATCCAAAAAGTAGTAGTTCCTTTGATCGTTAATTACCTACACATGACAGAGAGCTTGGTACCCAGATTCTCATGGGTCCGATTTGATTAGTAGCGAACATCCAATGCACTTAAATGCATATGAAGAGGATGTCGTCGAGAAGTACAAGAATTCATTATTTGTTTGTTTTAGCAAACAAACAATAACTTTCTTGACTAGAGAAATAATCAATGGATGTAAATAATAATAGTTCTAAATTTTTCCATTAGGTTTAACAAATTTTATTTGTTTTGATGTATTTGTCAAATACTCATCTGCCGTATATCCTAATCCGGTTTTATCATAAAATGACTTTTGAATGTTAAGTAGATATTTTAAAGATTTAGAACTATTTTCGAATTTTGCTAATATTTTAGCTTTTTCCTTTTCCATTTTAATTTCATGTTTATAGTCTTGACAATTTTTACATTCAAGATCAATTTCAATATTACTTTCAAGTCTAGACATTTTGTCTTCTAAAATTATTTCTTTTTCAAAGTTATTTTCAGCGGATGTTGAAGATTCATTTTTAAAAATAATTTTTGAGTCAATGTTGCAAAAGTGTTTGAAGCTATTTTCCATTTTTGAAAATTCTAATGTAAATTGATCATAGCAAAAATGTTTGGTTTTGAATTGTACCTTATTTGTACTTGTACACTCTTCACTCGCTATACGGTGATCAACTCCATTGTTCATGTCGCTCCATGTTTTGTTTGTAGCATTGCTTGTATCTTGGAGCATGTAATCCTTGTCATCACTATTTGTATTAACATTTGTTAGGATGTTCACGTATTCCGTATTTACATCGTCTTTATCATCCTTGTTGCACCATGATTTATTAACATGCTTTCTTCGGATTTGACACATGTGTTCTTCATTATTAGTACCTTCAATGATCACATTTGAACTAGTAGTACATGTGTTTATTTCAACTAAATATTTATCTATTAAATTTTCTAGAGTAACAATTTCATGTGCAATATCAAGTTTATCATCTTTGGTTTTACATTTCTCTTGGTGAAACTTTAAAAGGCATTTCCAAATATCATTTGCCGTTTTACAAGGAAATAATCTTTCATATTCAACATTTGGTAGAGTTTTGAAAATAAGTAATTTAGCTTTAGTATTTTTATCAATTTTTATTTGAAGATTATTATATTGATTTTCAAAATCCATTTTAGTTAGTTTAAGATCACCAATTGAAATAATATGCCAAAGATCAAGATCTATTGATTTCACATAATTTTCAAATTTATTTTTCCATTCAAGAAAATGATCATTTTCAAATAATGGTGGTTTTTGCGTAAATTCTCCTTCTAGATATTTTTCGAATTCCATAGATCGTTACAAGTTTTAAAATACAGTATATTTTAAAAATCTTGTTAAACCTGGCTCTGATACCAATTGTGGAAAACTAGAAGGGGGGGGGGTTGAATAGTTTTACGTCTTTTTCGTTTTGCTTATTTGTAAAAGATAGTTTCTAAGATGAAACTTTCAAATCACTTTAATACATAAATATATAAACTAGTTAATTTATGATTTTGTATAAATACTACTTATGTATAATGTACAATTTCAAAACACTTAACTACAAAAGTATAAATACAAGATTTATTAAAGGTTTTATATATACAATGCTTATGTATAATGTTTAGAAAGAATATACAATTTCATATATTTTATGTAAGCATATATATATGTATAGTAGTGTATAGATATAATTATATGTACTAGGTTGGTTTTTGTAAGATTAGTTTTATGAATGGATTTTAGTTTGATCTTTATGTGAAATCAATCATATGCACAATACTATAAATTATGACTATGTGTGAAATGCAAGTAAGTAATAAATCAAAGAGTGAGAGATGGAAAGATCAAACCGAGACACAAAGGATTTATAGTGGTTCGGCTACAAGGACACCTTCCTTGCCCTACTCCACTCCCCGAGTCACCTACTCGAGAGTTTTCTTCACTAGATCAAAGACCTCCTTTATGGCGGAGAAAACCGTACACACCAATATACACACCAATTTACACACCAATCTTCACACCAATCTACACACCAATCTACACACCAATCTACACACCAATCTTCACACCAATCTACTATTTTCTTCACACCAATCTTCTACACACCAATCTTCTACACACCAATCTTCTATACACCAATCTTCTATTCTCTTCACACCTTCAAAGTACTAATGTCTTGACACCTTCAAGTCACTAATATCTTTGCAACTTCAATGCACTAGTGTCTTGACACCTTCAAGCCACTAATGTCTTCACACCTTCAATGCACTAATGTCTTGACACCTTCAAGCCACTAATGTCTTCACAACTTCAATCTACAAATGTCTTCTAGTCTTCTCCACTAGAGATCCTTAATTTCTTCACTACAAGCTCCTATTGCTACAATCTCCTATCACCACTACTATCTAACCCTTCTTCTTCACTTCAAGTCACACTTCACACTTACAACAATTCTAGATTCTTCAACTAAATCTAGTTTACTAATACATACACCTTATTCACCAAAGTATGAAAGATATACAAGGAAATGTAAACAAACAACTTAGATGTGGAGATCACAACTAGTTGTAATACTTCTTGTCTTGAGGGATAGAAGTATTCTTCTCTTGCACTTGAATGGATTATGTATGGATCACTTTGAAACAAAGATTTAAGAATGTATGATCAAAGGATTTATAGATTGGAAATGGAGATCTAGAACAGAAAGTTCTGGAGTGCAAAAGGTGGGGAAAAAATCCAGGTTTAAGGTGGTATTTATAGGCAAACGTTTCTGACAGAGGAGCGTGGCCGGTCCCCTTAAAGCATGGCCGGCCCCCTTAAAATTAAGGGGGCCGCCCAACTGTAACGGCCAGAAACTTTGTCTTTTAGTGGGGAAAGTTTATTTGGTGAAAAACTAACTGATTTTGGTTAAATATTTGAAATCATATATTTAGTATGATTAAAACATTTTTCCTTATTACCAAAAGTGTTTTTCAAAAATATATAATAAGATTATATAATTAAATAAACTTTGTATTAGTTAATTAAATACCCCTTTGATCATACATTGCACTAAACACTTTGTTTATTCATACCTTAAGTGATTTGTTGGTGGAAGTGATTATTTATTACTAAATACGTGTTTACGTCATGATCTTTGGTTTGATTAGTTTAAGTTTTGTGATTATCAAAACATAGAGATATCGGAAGATATGAATAATGTTTTCAGTCAATTATTTATATCAACAAAACAATTACAAGATACACATAATATTTTGAAAATAACAAAATGTCCCTGATATATACAAATAAACCATGGACTGTAGTAGTACAATCAAACAAAAAAACATAAACGTTATTTTATTAACTTTTTAAGTACACACAACTTTTTAAACCATTGGGCAATATTTCAACTAAGCTGTCCAGATAACTTTACTAGTTGCCCAAAGTATTTAACAAGTGTTTGTGGATTAGTGGACAGGATATGACAGTCTCTGGCTCAAATTATTTCACAAATCTCATCCTCATTAATAGTATTTGGCTTACTAGCCACACAAAAACTTGACAAGATACACATGGACTTTAGTAGTACATCCTAGTGAAAAGCATATTCTTTATTTTATTAACTTTGTAAGTACACACAATTTTTTTAGCATTGGGGCAATATTTCAACTTAGTTTCCCAGCTAACATAACTAGTTGCCCAAACTATTAAACAAGTTGCCCAACTTTATTTCAGTTGTGTTGTGAATTAGTGTACATGATATGACAGTCTCTGCCCAAAATTATTTCACAAATCTCATCCTCACTAATATTATTTGGCTTTACTAGCCACACAAAAACTTGACAAGATGCACATGGACTGTAGTAGTACATCCAAGTAAAAACATAATCTTTATTTTATTAACTTTGTAAGTACACATAACTAGTTGCCCAAACTATTTCACAAGTTTCCCATCCTTTTTTAAGTTGTGTTGTCAATTAGTGGACAGGATATGACATGTTTTTGCACAAAATTATTTCACATCTCTAATCCCCATTAATATAATTTGGCTTACTTTTTTTTTTTCTTTTTTTTTTTGGTAAAGGGGAAAACCCCGGTAAATATATAACCAAAAAAACAGTTAAGTACAAATGGAATGTGGCTGAAGTACCACATTAACCTCAAGCACAGGTGCTTGATAAACAAGTGTTTATGACAGACCATAAACACAAACCAAACCTAGCTAATTACAAAGAATCAAACTAGGTATAAAAGCAAGACAAAACATGAGATGCGAACATCCCACATCCACCTAGCAGCACGAACCGTTGAAGTACATAGGATGAGGGTGATATCCCTCACCTCAATCCCAAAGGACACTTACAGTACCACGATGCAGTCGAAGTCATCGTAGATCTTCCAAGCACCTCCACTATGACACGATCTGTAAACCATAAATTGCTAGATGCAAAATATTCAGCATGAAGAATCATCCATAGACATGAACTAGGGTTAAGCACAACCCTAACCGACCTATCACATACAGCAGCAGATTCTAAATGCAAATCAGCGTAAGGACCATAATTGCACCGACATAGGGTTACCCAAACCTTAACATCCAACACACCGATCACAAAACCAGAACAAAGGATAATCGGCACAGATCTTGTGACGGGTAGTATAAGGGTTTTGAAAACAAGATTACCCAGAAAACTTGACATACAATCTCTCATAACCCACTTACAAAATTGAATCAATAACAGCACATATACCAGTTAATAACATAATAACGAAACCCTAAAAATTAGGGTTCCATTAAATCGTTCAGCCCAGAATCATCAATCAAACATGAAAATAAGAAACCTTAAAAAAGGTTTCGCAGTTAAAGCTCATCACAGAAACGTTAACGATCAAGAGGATATAATATAATAACCAACCCTAACGATGGGTTTTCTTAGATCGCTAACCAGAAGACTAGCGATTAAAAAGATCAAGAAAATAAAGCCACCGACCGCCACCACATGTATAACACCTCCTAGATCGATTGCATACCAGTTAACAAGGATCGTTAATAGGTAGAGATACGATTTAGGGAATGTTTTTGGCCGGAAATTATAGGTGGCGGCGGCCGGAAATCGCCCGACCTAGAGAGAATCCCTCATTCCAGTTCTCATATACTACTCATTCTTGTTTCAATTTGGCTTACTTTCCACACACAAAACTTGACAAGACCCCACTGTTCACCAATTGACTATACAAGTTTATTCACATTGACTTCATTCAAATCTAAAGGTCATCCCGATCTATATATAAATGTTCCATATACTACTACAATTTCATACAAGTCACATTTATACACACACAAGCATTCACTTGCCATATCTATGGATCAACAAAACCTTTTGAAAGATCTGCTAACCTCAATGTTTAAACTAAACATTGAGAGTGACTTTAAGCTGATAAAGTCACTACATATGGAGGTGGTAGACCTTGCCCGCCGTTGCAAGGAAAGGGGCGAGCAGATCAAACAGCTCCAGACTGTTGTTGGGTCCACTCTCACTACGCAGGCCTTAGAGTTGCTTGTTGAGATTCAAGATGAGGAGCTGGAAAAGAATAGGACTCTGATGTGATGCATCAGTGAAACTCAAATAAAAGTCCTCAAAACAATCTCATTTCTTGCAAAAACGAAGAAGATCCACTGAACCAGAATTCCTGGCCTGCTATGTGCTTGCTCTTAAATTCTGTCACTATTGTCTTTTGTGTTTTGTGTTTTCATCTATGTACCTCTTGTGTTCGATGTACTTATTTTAATTTTATAATGAAAGCAAGCAAGTTTATGTTATACTCTGTTTTTTAACCACTTTACTGTAGTGTTAAAACAGTTGATCTGAATAAATGAAACCATGTAGATCATGAATTGCGTCACAAATATCCTGAACAAACTATCTGAAAAAAAAATACAAAACATGCAAAAAACATTCAACTGTTTATGGCAAACATTGCTAGTAAATGGTTAATCTTTAGCATCAATATTTACAAAATATCAGATAAGATTGCCCCTCTATGTGTAATAACATTGTATACTAATATACAGGATCGACTTCCACTAGTTTTACACCGTGCCCAAGTTTTCGAGAAGAAAGGCATGGATTCGTCTCAATATAACATTACATTTAGGCTCGAGGAGAAAGTTCCAAAACAATCTGGTATATTTGGTGATTGTGGTGTTTGGGTGTGTATATTTCTATATCGTTTGTCACATGGTATATCTTTGCATGTTGATGACCCCGTTGACGTTGCCTTAGCGTATCATGAAAAGATGGTCCGGTTTTATTACAATCACATATATTACCCTCTGTAACTGATAGTTTATTTTTTACTTCATGTTACGTCTCCTTGTATTTTAAACTTTTTCTTATGAATATTATTTACCATGTCATATTAGTTTACAACATTATATTATAAATCATTGTCATCATACACATAACATGCATACACATAACTCTCGATTCATACAACAATAAAAAAAAATTAAGAAAATAAAAAATTTACACTTCAAGTTACTAATACACACAACCTGCAATACCTATACAATAGTAATTGAATACAAACTTATTTACTATTTGTAACTTGACCGTATTAAACCAAATTGTCTCCCATATGTTAGTTACAATAAAGTAATAGAATATAGTCTATAATAGGAAATCCTACACACATACATTAGTACTTGTTTTATCATCATGGCTTATTCTCATCCATCTCTTCCAAAGAAAGTTCCTGCAAACCCCCTAGATGAATCGAATGACATCAATCAAAGGTATGAATTTCTTTACTTTATAGAGTAAAATGCTTATTTGGTTGCTTCATTTTTTGGTTTCAAAAAATGTTTATGTTTCTTTTGGACAGGTCCCTCCTCAAATATGATAAGGGATATGTTCTGTTTGATATTCACTATGATGGTTGTTTCATCACTTTTCCAGTTTAAAGTATGAAAATGGCAAAATAATGACAGTGAATGTATGTAAGTCCAAGAGGATGAACTACGAGGCCCTGCTTGACATGTTAAGAGATAAACTTGTACAAGATATTCGACAAGTGTATTTTTGTTCTCCAAGAGTTTCTATACAAAAAGGCTTGACTTTAGTTGAAGGTGACAATGATATGGGAAAGATGTATGATATGGCGGCTTCACTAAGTTTAATTGATTTGTATGTTTCCCATATACCTCAAATCCTTTCATAGTACTATTATAGCAATATGACTTTTGATGCTGCTGATGTCAAAATAAAATCAAATCTAGCAAAACATGAAAATGCTTTGCTAGTTGATATGTCTAACTCGCATCCTGCTCTTATTGCATGGGAGAACGAAGCACTTTCAACCCCTCCTCTAAGAACATTTAAATTATCAGCTTCTAGCTGGGTCAAACGAGACAACTT
The DNA here is from genome assembly GCA_030686995.1 of Artemisia argyi. Classification (NCBI taxonomy): domain Eukaryota; kingdom Viridiplantae; phylum Streptophyta; class Magnoliopsida; order Asterales; family Asteraceae; genus Artemisia; species Artemisia argyi. Next base: position 70,257,426 of record CM060697.1, read on the forward strand.
CAGCTCCAACCTAGCCTTATTTTGTTTTAAACAGTAAACAGCATCCATGAAAGCATCCTTGTCACTCCTGCTCTCCATCTCACGCATCGCTGTAGACAACATTGTTATACTAGCATTAACATCAGCAATCTTATTACGAATATCATTTGTAAAACCCTTATCATGATCAATCAGTTGTTGAAAGAAAATCTTAAACGCCTTTGGTATCTCTGTCTCACAACTGACAGCAAATATCGAATCCAAAACGGAAGTAAGTGCGACGCTCGTACTGCATTTTGATGATGTCATTAATAATGAAGTCCATGTGTCACACCTCGCCAAGGCGGAAACGCGAGGGTGTAACTTCATGGATATCATCACAACACCTGGTGTCTATATAGAGAACAACTATATGCACAAAAATAGAGCAAAGTACAAACACAAAGTGTTGTAACAATACCCCAAAACAAAACAACCAAAACAAAATCCGAAACAATACATAAATTCAAACATAGATGCTAAACCACTTCCAATGCAACTAAGGTCTCGTCTATCCACATCCTTCTATCTTATCCTTAGAAAGCTCACCTGAAAATGATGCTTAAAACATCAACATAATGTTGGTGAGATTCATAGGTTTAGACACACTCACCATAGGCAACCGGTTAACTGTGATTATACAACATAGCAGGACAGCAAGACTAGTTATTATACAATTAAGCACACAATCACACAATAAAAGGCAACCATTGGGACGGAACGTGTCCCCCGATCCAATTAGTTAGGACGGAACGTGTCCACCGATCCAATTTTATCATCAATTAGGTCGCATGCGCAAGCAACAGGATAAACATCCTCCCAATTGAATCCCACACAAATTCCACCACTTGGGTACAGTTCTACCCTCATCTCGGGTACAGGTCTACCCACGATTTTCACAACTTGGGTACAGTTCTACCCTTCACATCTCAGGTACAGTTCTACCCTCAATTTCCACACAGTTTTCATCACACGATATCCACTTAGCATGCAAACACATATAATAACACTCACAAGTCCATGCATTTAAAACACATAATAACAGTAACTTTAACAGAAGCATCATTTCCATCCCAAGTTTAAAAACAATATAAAAGTGGGACTATGAACTCACCTCAAACCTTGCAGCTTCCACAACACAAAACACAAATCTAAACAACACAAATAAGTCCACGTTACACAAGGCCAAGCTAAAAGCTACAACCCATGTAATACTCATATGATGGATGTCTAAGACTCATATGACCCACCATGGATCTCCTAGACACCATACTAACCACCACCATAACCTAACACTCACTAAATTCCTTGCACTTTAAAAATCAGAAAACGCAGAATTTTTGGGTACATTCGCCCACATAAATTCACGACAAATAAAGCTCAACAACTCACACCAAAAATTCACCATGGTCTCTCATAAGCATAGAAGCTAATCCCAGAAGGCCATGGACCAATAACATACACAAGTACTCAAAAGAAAATCAAACTTGTCAACTACTCAAATTCGGATCTGAACGCACACCAAAAAGTTTTGATCAACACAAAATACTTCCACAAGTTTTTATCGCGAATCCTTTTCGTGGTAGTCTAATATAACTTAAGACATATATTAAACTTATACATTTTTTTTTCACAAGACATATATTAAACTTATACATTGTTTTTCTAAAATATATATAAACCATTTTATGTAAGATATCAACATAACCATTTTTTTCCACACTTCATTTTTACCATAAAAATAATAGTCTCCAACAAATGACCTTGAAATACCCAAAACGAATTTTAAAATACCATAAGGACTTTAACACAACTCCTTTATTGGATGCGAAAAACACAGAAGAATCACATAATCATACCAGGGAACACTCACGCAAATATATTGCAAACCAAACGATGAACTTACAGACTCATTCGTAAAACGATCAAACCAAAATCATAGAAAAACACCGATTCTAACAGATCACAAAACATGTCACGAAATTCAATTGGTGTGTGTAAATGAGGGATCAAATATCCACACCAACTCGTCACGAACCAACAATACTTGAAGAATAGTATAACATTCACCCGAGGAATGAATGTATGGAGTAACCAAAGAAACGAACCTGTATCCAACAAAAATGAATTCGATTTCCCAACACCTATCACGACGTCGAATAGAAAGAATATGGCATCTGTACCATCATGGTATGAATAGGAATGCCAACCAAAGAATTAGGTATACAAACGGAGCGTCTAGCAAACGAATCAACTTAAATACCGCAACATAAATACCCACCGATAATTGAGGTATCAACATATGATAGGTAGGATGGAATCTTACCACCTACACACCCCAACATATAACGACTGCCCGAACGGTTAAGAGAATACTTCTCCAACCATACAGCCATCACCAATCATGATATCACATACCATCTACCACAACATATAACAACTAACATCAATCAATGCAATAATGGTCACAAGTCCACGTGTGTGATACTCTTATAATTATGTTCGCGGCCATAGTTATAAGCCTATTTCACACGCATATTTACTTCCAAAACCACACATCTCAATGATAACGCACATATATCACATAGCACCTAATACCCCATGCAATCCATGCTATCATACTTGCAAGTCCACTTGTGTTGTGACGCATGTATAATTATGTTGGCCACCATAATTATCTGTGCCCCCTTTTATAAGTGTACTCCCTCCTATGACAACACATCATGCAAACAAACATGCAAACAAAACAAAAGACGTCACAAACAATCATCTCGCATGGAACAATTCCAACGATCACGTAAACTCTATAATCAAAATTACTTGGATAAGGTCGATCCAATATCCAAGAGTAATCACGCTCCAACATGGCTCCAGATGGCAAAAGACAATATATGAATTCTAAAACATAACGCAAAACAAAAGACATCGCATAATGGCTCAAATTCCACTCTCGCACTTATCTCCCCACTCAGATCAATTCAACTTACTACTCATCGTGGACTCTAGATCCGAATCCACACCATTCCATCCTAACTCCCTTTCATCTTTACTCAACCACCCATTCATGTTTTCTACATGTTGAGGTAGTCGACAACATGTAAAACCATCTCTATTTCTTTCTTCCAATTCCGTATGATTCACTAGTGCATACAAATCACGAGGTTTAGTCTAAACCACCTCTCCTTTCTATGTGAAGTGGGGACACTACCAAGGGTATTTGGTAATGGCTCCATCTTTAGAAGTTTCCGTAGTTCCAAACCTCTCCACTTCTTCTCAACCAACGTTTCCCACAAACGTCCTCTCCTTGTTCGAACATGGATACATGTTATTGGTAACTCGGATTCTGCGGTTAGTCCGCTTCATCCTACAACTTCCCTCGCATCCGATAGCGACAATGGTAGTCCAACAAAGCATCTTATGCGCGGAAGTCGATATATACAATACTACGTATAGGGGATAAAATAGACGTCCGAAACTCAATAAAACATCTCATAAATATAGGAAAATAGACATATAAAATACTATACTTACACATAGATCCTAAATGCAACTATATGAAGGACTCCTAGGTTATAGTCTAGGTTCAACCACCTACTTCTTTATAACCTGGCTCTGATACCAATCTGTCACACCTCGCCAAGGCGGAAACGCGAGGGCGTAACTTCGTGGATATCATCACAACACCTGGTGTCTATATAGAGAACAACTACATGCACAAAAATAGAGCAAAGTACAAACACAAAGTGTTGTAACAATACCCCAAAACAAAACATCCAAAACAAAATCCGAAACAATACATAAATTCAAACATAGATGCTAAACCACTTCCAATGCAACTAAGGTCTCGTCTATCCACATCCTTCTATCTTATCCTTAGAAAGCTCACCTGAAAATGATGCTTAAAACATCAACATAATGTTGGTGAGATTCATAGGTAGACACACACACCATAGGCAACCGGTTAACTGTGATTATACAACATAGCAGGACAGCAAGACTAGTTATTATACAAGTAAGCACACAATCACACAATAAAAGGCAACCATTGGGATGGAACGTGTCCCCTGATCCAATTAGTTAGGACGGAACGTGTCCACCGATCCAATTTTATCTTCAATTAGGTCGCATGCGCAAGCAACAAGATAAACATCCTCCCAATTGAATCCCACACAAATTCGACCACTTGGGTACAGTTCTACCCTCATCTCGGGTACAGTTCTACCCTCGATTTTCATAACTTGGGTACTGTTCTACCCTTCACATCTCAGGTACAGTTCTACCCTCGATTTCCACACAGTTTTCATCACACAATATCCACTTAGCATGCAAACACATATAATAACACTCACAAGTCCATGCATTTAAAACACATAATCACAGTAACTTTAACACAAGCATCATTTCCATCCCAAGTTTAAAAACAAAATAAAAGTGGGACTATGAACTCACCTCAAACCTTGCAGCTTCCATAACACAAATCACAAATCTAAACAACACAAATAAGTCCACGTTACACAAGGCCAAGCTAAAAGCTACAACCCATGTAATATTCATATGATGGATGTCTGTGACTCATATGACCCACCATGGATCTCCTAAACATCATACTAACCACCACCATAACCTAACACTCACTAAATCCCTTGCACTTTAAAAATCAGAAAACGCAGAATTTTTGGGTACATTCGCCCACATAAAATCAAGACAAATAAAGCTCAACAACTCACACCAAAAATTCACCATGGTCTCTCATAAGCATAGAAGCTAATCCCAGAAGGTCATGGACCAATAACACACACAAGTACTCAAAAGAAAATAAAACTTGTCAACTACTCAAATTCGGATCTGAACGCACACCAAAAAGTTTTGATCAACAAAAAATACTTCCATAAGTTTTTATCGCGAATACTTTTCGTGGTAGTCTAATATAACCTAATACTTAACTATTCCAGAAGGCCTAGTCAAAATGCCACTTTTACAACCACAAAACACTATCAAACTTTTACCCAAATTCTGTCCCGATTTGACAGCTTTGACACCTTAACAAAGAAAAATCAAAAGACTAACTTCCCGACCTTGAAATCAATCATGGCTGGACTTTTTGGAAAGCTTTTTCATTAAAATTCAATTTAGACCTAAAATTCGTGACTTAACTCTTCACCATCTGTTATTTACACTCACATCTTTACAGCAATAGTTTTCTGTCCAAACCCTAACACATAAACTAACGTGTTTTACACTCAATTCTCTTCACCAATCATCATAATATAATCATTAATTGATCCCAACATGTTTTAATTTATTAATTTACATAAACTTACAAACCCTAGATCCATCATACTTAATATTACATGAATTTGAATAATTAATCAAACAATTGAACATGTATTTTATGAATTTTACCTTGATTTTTGATTATTGCTTCGAAATTATAAACCCTAATTTTTCTTCTTCTTCCTTGGCCTCCCTTGAACGACCAAAATCATAAAAAAAATGTTTTAGGGTTGTTTGGTTTGTATTTATATTAATTATGGATAATCCTTGGGCCTAAGAATCCTATTTGGACTCGAATTAGGTTTCCTTTTTTTTCCTCTTATCCCCTTTCTAGCCGAATTTTGCATATACATATATTTTTTTTTTATTTTTTTATTAAATTAATTTATTACACTCAAAACCTCATACTTTTCATATTTTATAAACTCCCAAAACAAAACCTAACGTCTTTCGCGATAAACCTTAATTTTACGACAAACCGGAAAATAATCATTTTCAAAACAAAGTTTCCAAAATTAGATTTTCACACTCTTATATAAGCATAACTCATAAAAACAAATCCCACGTAACTTACTAACGCTCAATTACTTGAACGAAGACTCGTTACGCAAAAACACAAAAACACCAAAACTTCACAAGTCATTTCTACACCACAAAAGTGATCAAAATGAACTTTCCCAAATTTCAAACTTTCCAAATCACAATAAAACCATTTACGCAAAGAGATTTAGTGCTAAACTCATCTATATCACTTCAAACACCTAAGACAAACCAAACAAACGTCAACCGAGTCAAGACTATCAGTCAAACTGACCTGCCAAAACCACGGTTGTTACACCATGATAATTTATTTATAAAATTACAAGTGAAGATGATAAGATGTGCTGATATTTGATAGATTTTTGTGTGTGGGATGTGTTGCTTCATTTTATAGATGTACTGGACATGTATAGTCAAATAAATGTTATGGAAACTTGAAAGGTTTGAATTAATACAAGTTGACCAAAAGGACTAAAACTTATTGCGTCAACTGATGGTTAGTTGCCCAAAACGTCCATATAAGTTGCCCACAATATTTATGTCATAAATTAATTGGTTTTTTGTTATTTGGGTACGCGTTTTGCAAACTATTACAACATTAAGAGTCAGTATCATAAAGTGAACCACTAACATCGTAAGATAATACCAATATTACATATTCTCATGGAATCATAGAAGACAACGGGTAAAAACCACAACGATTACTAGAAAATAGTATGAATTATTACAAGTTGACATGTTATTCAAGGCCATCCATTAATAAGAGTAGGCAGCTTCCACAGACTCGTCACACGCGACTTCCTACCCAAACACAACACCTTGTTAAACCACAATGCTTGATCCATAACTGAACACACTGTCAAACACCAGGAATACCTGCTAACGAATGGGAAAAAAAATTTGTGTTAATGTTTTAAATTGAATAAGAATGCGATACAATAGTTATGAAATTCATCGTGTAACACAATACGCAAAATGTATCATAGGCGAATCAATATAATGATATATTAAAATGTATACATACTGTACAACGCACGGTCTCTGTGATTTATCAGAAGAAGAGATTCTTTGTGTGAAGCAATGTAGAAGGAACCACCATTTCCTTCAATTCCCAAACTAACAAATTGTTCAAGCTGATGATCAAAAACAAAAACTGAGTGACCCAAGATGTGGCCAAAATTGGCTTCGACTATTGGACCTCGGTTACTTGTAAAGCCGAGCAGCTTATTCACCATAGGGGTAGGGATGCAGAATAGATTTGAAAATCATGTTATAGATGCACCATCCACATCCAACAGCCAACCGACAAATAGTGGGACCTCAGAAGTCATGATCATTCCAGAAATTACAACAAAGTTTCCAAGCTCGCAAACAGAAAAAGGAGTTTGCATGAAAAATTTCAAAAGAGAAGGAATCTCTATGATGTGAAATTAGGAGGTAACCATATCAAAAGAAACCAAATTGTATTCCTTGTACGGAACCCCCTTTGTACTAACTAACCTTTCGGTAGTAGCCCAATAGATAAAATGACCTACAACTGCCTGACTCTTTCTCTTCAATCTTAGGGATGGACATGACAACTGAAAATCTGGGAGACGCGACCAGGTCATATTGTTCAATGAAAAAACTAAAATAAACCAAATACCAGTTTGGAAAACAGGATAGGAAACCTTCACAATAGTCGGGTCTAGAGTCTCCGGCCGGACACCAAAACCGAAAAAAATCTTTGAACATTCTATTTGGTTAGTGTAAAAAGGGGTGAATATGCCAACAGATTTTCTTATGGATGGGTTCCAAATAATAGCCATCATAGTAGTACCATACATGAAGCACATTAGGCCGCAAGAATTGCCTACAGGTCTCATAGCTGCAAGTTGTAGGTGTGAATCAAGTAGGGTAATGATAAATTTTCAGATACAGACGCCATAAACCCTTTATAACCCTGATCAAATGTTAGATTAAAAAGACACTCATCAGTGTGACGAGCACCATATGAAGTGATGAAGGGTTGTGAATCTATGTTTTCCTTCCATATCGTTGAAACCCTACGCAGCATGATTATAGTCTTTACGGGTAGCCTACTCATGATATCTAGCTGAACATCCAAAGGTATGTTGTCAAACATTGTGTTGAAAGTTTTGAGGAAATGGATGGGAAATGGCTGGGATATATTAAATTGTTGTGTATGATAAGGCAATCGGAAATACGACACACAATATATAGGAGTCTCATTAATTATTATTACACCTATCAAGTGGCGTTAAAATTAAATTAAAGTACGCGTACTTGTGTATACTGTAGCCTAACCTACCTTCCAAAATTGGGGCAACTAGTTTTTTGAAAATTGGGCAACTATTATAAATAAATGGGCAACTATTAATAAAATTGGGTAACTATTGAAATATTGGGCAACTTCTTTACCAGGGTGCACAAAACACATGTTATTGAATTGAATTCATTTAAAACGGGCCACTATTTAAACTAAATGGGCAACTTATCATATTACGGGCAACTTATTGACCCGGGTGAATAACACACCGTATTCAATTCATTCAACACTATAATACTGTTTGTCATTATGAATTGTGTCAAATTTTGAGAAACCAAAAACTCTAAATATATGGCACAATTGGTGAGGCATATTATGTTAGGCATGAGTTCGTTGTATCCACATAAGAAACTTAAATGCAATTTGACTTAATATGTGGACAGGATTTATCTAATCAAAAGAACACATATTCTGAACTGTTTGCATGTGACTCACCATGTTGTATGCTTTATGTTATTTAATACTGGACAAGTGGTGCTATATATGCACCTACTGTAATCTTACTACACATTCATAGCATATAAGGCAGCATATTGGAAACACTTTCAACCAAATATGTCCAATGGTAAACGAGTTAGGTTAGCGCGTGATGCTGCTGAACCAAAGTATCAATTGCCAGCTATAGATCAAAAATGGGAAAAGAAAGTACTAAGAGAGGTAATATTCCCTGAGATTTATGAGAGGTATGGGCCTAATGCTACTGAACCAAAGTTTCAATTGCCAGCTACAGATCTAGAAGCCCTAAGACGTGAAGTATTCAGTGAGGAGCAACAACAAAGTGTAAAACCACACGGCAATGTTAAGGCCACGGTAACGCAAGCCAAGAAAGTGTTTATCAGCAAGGCAGCATCTAGTAATGAACCAAACCAACAAGGAAGTGTTTATAAGGAGCCGTAATTGTCTTTTGTAGCAAAGGTTGTGGCATTTGTAGCGTATATTTGTTGTTTCTGCCGTGTGTTGTACTAAAGTGCATGTGTCATAACACCAGGTTATGTGTATAATATAGTACCTAACTAACGTTTCGATTGGTACCAAGTCAACTGTTCTTGGTTAGTTAGTTAACTGTTTGGTTAATAACATTTTCAATCACTGCATAGGCAGGCGAATGCAAACTGTGTAAATTAAAGTCTATAGCGTTGAAAAAAAATAGTTTAGTACTTTCAAATACCATTAATTCTTTTTACTGGCTGCTTGTGCTTCCAGAAGTATTCAAGCATCCGTTCACGATATGCTAAAGCTGTTTGAATAGGGTCATCTACTTCTAATGGTTGGTTATGGCACAGCCTGTACAAAATGATACAAACCCATACACCGCAATCACCATATTCCTGGGCTTGTTCTAGGACTGCAGGACAATGACATGTTATTTTATAGTCCTTAGCTGATATGCCCTTGCTATCCAATATCCCATGCTGGTCCAGATATATGGTAAGCTGTTTTAGCAAAATTCTCTTCATATTTCTCCACCACCGTGTGCCCTTCCCATGGACAACCCCAAGCGTGTCATAAAAGGAAACAACTCCAGTACGCAGATGAAGCTCAGCCAGGCACCAATGTTTGTCAGGTTCATTAACGAGAAAATACACCTAATATAGAGAAACAACATGTACAAATTACTATGTATGCCATTACAATTGCATATTATAAGATTATTTGTCGTAAACTAACATTTTCGACATCTCGCCAATGCACAGGGTAGCCTTTGCCATTTGAATAATGAGCATACATATGACCATCCATGATGTGTTTAGCAAAAAAACACCCTGCCAAAGTCCAATCTGCATTGCTTGGTCTAACAGACCACATCAGGTCAAACCATACATCCAAGTGCTGTGTACAAAAAAAATTATATGTTAAACAAAAATAAACATAAAGTATACACACTTATTGTGGTTACTGAATCAATACAAAGTGCAAATGTAACAAAACATAAAGTATATAAAAACTTATTGTGGTTACTGATGATGGTTCCTTACATAGCCATACAACCAACCACCGCTACAATGTTCAAGACATGCCAACATTAGCCAAAAATACACACCAACAACAATCGAACGACCGGCCCATGGAAACGTAAATTCTGTGGGTTGTCTTTGCTTTAAGTTAGTACAAAGAGAATCTGGCAAAGTAACCTTGTCTTTTTTGCATTTGGGATGTCGAGACAGATCCTAAAAGAAGAAACAAATTATTAATAGTAAACAAATAATAATATTGTCAAATTAATAATAAAAAAACAAAATATAATACCTCTACAAAAGGATCTATGTTGACCGAATATCATTCAGTAATTAACCGTGTTCTTGAGGTTCCACATACGTCCTGAAAAAATACATAACGTACATAAGCAGAGACCAACCAGATATTGATGTAAATATTAATGTAATACGGTGCTTTACTTGAGAAACGACAATAGGGCCAATCGACTCCTTTCTGGAACAAGATGCTCTTGTGACTCGGCCGCGTTAGTTGTTGACTAGATTAAAATTTCTGGATAACTCATTCTACCTTGCCGGACTAGTGAGTAAAAAGTTTCTTGCCAATATTTGTATTTTGGCCGCCTTTTTTTTTTTTTTTTTTTTTTTTTGAATTTTCTTCGGTTTTCGATTGGAAAAAACAAAGTCCAAGCAAGGTTTGTCTGTAGGACCGACCACATTTTCATATCCTTGGTAGACGATTATCTGTTGTGATGGTGTTCATTGATCTTTCTGCATATCATAGGTTGTGATTAGCAGCTACCACAAGACATAGGAACAAAACACTGATTAACCTTTCTTAAAGTATATAATAAAGCATATACCTCAACATCTGGCTGCGAAGGTGTTGTTGGTTCTCTGTGCACACAACCGGATGCTTATTCCATCAGCAAATCATTGTCAACACCGTCCACAATTTCATTATCAAATGGAATTGTGTCTAACGAAACCATATTGGCATCGGCATCGGCATCATCGTTTAGTAACATTGCTACATCATCATGGAACATGTCATCCTGGTACAATATACATGTATACATAAATGGCCAAGTATGTAACATTGTATGTTGCAAAAGTATTTATTAAATATAACATACATCAACGTGGTGAATGGATGATGTTTGTTTAATGCCATTGTCATGAAATGCACCAACTTGAGTAGCTGGTTCATGTGCATCAAGAACAGGGACGTCAGGGGTCTACCCAAACTGTATTGCTTCTATAAGAACGTCGATCGATCCCATCTGAGATTCCTTTACCCCTACCGTCCCACATTCCTTGTCAGTTTCCATGTGAAGGGCTGCATCACTGTCACTGTCCTTAACACCATTAACACCTTCACAACCTAATGACGTCGGCTGCAGTTGAACATACATTTCAAATTTCAATTAATCAAATTAACAACTAAAAGTATGGTCAATACGGTGCGATAAGACTAAACATCAGCGGAAAATTCAGATAGTAATAAAAGTTTGGAAAGAACATAAAATGAAACACAAACCTTGGAAAACAACAGGATTGTCAACTTCCATTGAATCGGGATCAACATCATGATGATCATCAATGACTTCGTCAGTATGATCAGCATCAACTGCTCGCTCAGTAACATAGTTATCAACACCAACATCAAGATCAGCTTCACAAGGTGATGCCAAGGTTTGTAGTTGACAAAATGATATAAGTTTAGACATCAAGAAAATTTGATAAGGCTATACATCAATGCGAAATTCAGATACTAATAAAAGTATGGAAAAAACATAAAAGTAAATACATACCTTGGAATGAAAAGGATTGTCAACTTCCTTTGAATTGGGATCAACATCAAGATCATCATCAATGACTCCGTCAGTATGATCAGCATCAACTATTCGGTCAGTAAAATGATTTACAACACCAACATCAAGAGACGCTTCACAAGGTGGTGCCAAAGTCTCTAGTTGACATAATGATATAAGTGTAAACGTTAAAGAGGAATTGACATTCAATATAACTTGGGTGAAAAAACATAAAAGGTAAATACAAACCAAGTTAATATCAGGGTTGACATCAGTCTCTAATGGTAGATCTGTGGTGGTAACCCTAGTATTTGGGTCAACAACATTTTCTTTATCATTAACAACACCACCATTAGGGTTAGCCTTCATAGGTGTCTCGATCTCTGAAACTCTTGTTTTCACATCATCAAATAGGTCGACAATGTCTTGTTTTGTGACAGACGTAATGTGTTTGGATATGAACGTCAGCTTTGATTGCAAATGCAATAACTCGCTGTAAATAGCAGTTGTTGAAACATTCATTTCCTTTAGCGGTTCCGTTGATTTGACATGATTAACGTTTTCAACATCAACCTCATTTAAATTTTGCAAAAACGGTCCATGCTGCTGATTGTCTGCGACAACAGCTTCTTCGTCAGATTTTGCTGTGTCAGCTACTTGCTCATCGTCTACGCTGTTAGCTTGTTGTCCATCATCAGCCTGTTCACCCTGAAGTGCCGGGTCTGGATCTGCCAAACCCTTGATAAAAGGGATGCTATCATTACACCATGGTTGTCTGAGTTCTATATTTGTTGCATACAGTCTGATAAGGGGAATTGACTCCTACAAAAAACAAATACTATATACGTGGGTTTGTGCAAAAATTTAAATAAATTTCCAATAAATGTTCCTTCGACGATAGTGTGGGGCTTACCTTGCCAAATAGTATGGCCTGGTCTGATCTTCCAAACTTTTCACGTTTAGACCAAGCAAGACCCCGTGGAATGACATTCTTGTCTTTCCTCCACCAAATGCTGCTTTTAGGAAAAGTCTCGAATATCCATATCTGTAATATGCACTTGTTACAATGTTGGCGTGTATGTATGCAACATAAATTGGATTACATATGATATTTATTTACATTGTTTAATTTCTTCAATAAAGCTTTTCAAAGTACAGGTTATAACACTAGTTCAAAACTATATATAAACCATATATCTAGTGGCAAAAAAACTCAATTAAAACATTTACAAATGAAATCTATGGGTATATGGCGAAGGTATATATTACTGGTATAATTAGAAAATGTATGCAACACAATAACAAACATTGTGTACACCAGATACATATATTTAGAAATCGCAAAGAATTCAGACTAAATACAACATTAATCAAAAGTATAAAGAATAGACATCCTTTCGAAATATTGTGGCACACAACATAAAGAGTTTACTCCATCCTGGTGCACTTTAGTTGATTATAGTAAGTATGACATACCTTGAATGCCCAAGCAAAACCATACATATTGTATGTCGCATTGAACTTTGGATTCTCCTTCAACTTTTCCAAATGATATTTTCTATGTCTGTGAACAACATTCACAGTCCGTTGGTAAAATTTATCCCACATGTATTCCCCCCATGGAAAAACATTCCATGCATCAATGTCCTCCACCAAAGACAGTAAATGCTTGGGAATACAATTCCTGTCTTCATTACCCATAAACACCAAAATAGCAATTACCAAAAGACACAGCCTAGCAGCATCATCATCTGAAACAACTTCAAACCTATTTTCATCTTTAAGTATTAACAATCATTTGCATATACAAAATTTATATCTTTTGCTCTGTTTTCAGGAAATACATGGTCACGAAATACAATTTGGTTCTTTTCACTAACAACAACTTGCCCAAATCGAAACCCTGTTATTAAACAGAACTCTTTCCGCCCAAACTCTAACAAACGATCCCCAAATTTGAATTGCAATGGTGGGGAATCGAATTTTATGTTAGAAACTTTTACCTGTTGTTGTAAAACGTAGTGCATCAAATGGGAGTCATTATCGCAATCTCGAATGTCCAACACGGACCAAAGACCGTCTTCCTAAACAACCTTTCCGCTTTTCATTCTTTGACAAGATTTCTTTGATTTCTGTAAGCAACTTTACTGTAGATCGAACATCGATTTTACAGGTATACAACGTAATTGGCATATCGAATTACATAAAATGTATGGAAACAGGGTTTTAATGACTTGTGATTTGGTACTGGTGTGATGATTGGCAATTGTAGACGAACGGGTTTGTGTGTTAATGTTTTTATTCTGTTCATTAATAAAATTGTACAATTGTAGACGAAGATGTTTGTGTGTTAAAGTTTATTATTTTAATCCATGTAAAATGACAAAAATACCCATTTGCTCATGTATTAGTTGCCCAAAATACCAAAGTTGCCCAAAATACAATACGTTCCATGTACCTATTACCAACTGTTATGGCCTGACACGTGTCATCCGCTTGTTGGTTGGAGGTTGATTGCCCTGGGCAACCTGGGCTAAAACGAGAATTTAAAAAAAAAGGGCTAAATATGCCAAACTCGTAGGGCAATGGGCCATTTTAGTAATTTTCTCTTTACTGAATTACATTGCGTTATCAGTATAGGAGGACTTCTAAAAAACAAGGCTATCTAGTTCTTCACTCAGAATCCCTTTACTTATGTATATGTTTCTATAGAGTTTGACCAATGCAGACAAACACCGAGGGAGCCAGTAGAGGGGCTAGTGGGTGATCGGCCACCCCCAACCGGCCCAAATAGCCCACCTTGTCTCCTGATTTCCAAGTCAGGTTTCACACACTCTTCAGTCCGACCACTGCCAACATGGTCGGCCTGGTTACGACTATGACCCAAGTCATCAAACAAATAAGAAGTGTCAAATTAGGTTGTATTTGTGATGGAGATAGGAGAACATACACTTTATATGCTAATGAGCTTATATTTTAAATTTAATATAGCATACTATTTTTTCTTTTTTGATGGGAAAGACGAGTGACTGCTACTTATGTGTTCATGATGGATTTATGGCCAAAGAAAGATTTTGAACAACCTATTTAAGATTGGGGTTAATTACGTAAAGTAATAAATGTTAAAAGATACGGAGTATAAACTATTATATATCTTTTAACATTTATTACTTTACGTAATTAACCCCAATCTTAAATAGGTTGTTCAAAATCGTTTGTTGAAGATAAAACTAGGGATAATTATCAAAATGGCCCGTTACCATGCGGTATAGGCATTTTTAACCTCGATTTTGAAATATTATTGATTTAGCCCGGTTTGCCCTGGGCAACAAGCGTATAGCCAACCGCATGATGACATATGTTCTCCAGTTGCCCAAAAATTACAAAAGTTGTACAAAAAACACAAAAGCTGCACCCTAAAAATGACACTTGTCATTATTCGGGTGGCTATACGCTTGTTGCCCAGGGCAACCTGGGCTAAAACGAAAATATTTCAAAATCGGAATAAATATGCCTAGACCCAGAACAACCGAGCTATTTAACTATTTATCCCATAAAACTAACACCCAACACCCGTAGTTGTAGCTAGTATATGTTGTTCAAAATCTTTATATGTTACTATTATATAATATAATTACGGCCCTCTTAAATTAAAATTTTGGCTCGGTCTCTGCTGACAGATGTTGGATGCGAATAATAAGTTAGTTGGTAGTTGATATCGATGTAAAAAATTTGGAAGAATACAAAAAGGCTGCTAAAATTATACTTTGTAGTAATTACTAGATTAGTTGAATCCTTGTAATAAGAAGTTGATTAAATGTTGTGCATCTATATAAATTATATGTATGTGCATGTGTAGACTCACATGTACACAAACTCATTAAACGTTTGAGGTTAGAAATTCAATCAGAAAATGCTACAAAAAGCTATCTCCTTTTCATTCCCCTTATTTTCTTTCATTTTCTCCATCGTTTCAGTTTCTGCCCAAAACTCCAACATCTATATCCAATGCTCTCAATCATGTTTTGCCTCAATGACTCCCTATGAGTCGAACATCATCTCATTATTTGCTTCTTTAGTCGACTCAGCCACTGTTTGCAATTTCAACAAATTTGCAATATGTCCTCCTGGATACTCTCAAAACAATAATGTTTATGGACTCTTCCAATGTCGAGGTGACCTTAGCTCCTCCGATTGCAAAGAGTGTGTGATGAGCTCTATAACTCAACTTAAAGCAACTTGTCCTGTGTCCACCGGTGGTGCTATACAGTTAGATGGATGTTTTGTGAAATATGACAATTTTTCATTTTTTGGGGATGAGAACAGGGGGGAGGTGTTGAAGAGGTGTGGTCCTCCGGTTGGTTATAATTCAGATATTTTGAGCCGTATAGATAATGCTTTGGCATATCTGATTGCTGGAAACGGAAAATACTTTCGTGCTTTTGATTATGGGGGCATACAAGGTGTGGCACAATGCGTACAAGATTTGAGTGTAAGTGACTGTCAAGAATGTCTTTCAGAGGCAAGTGGAAAGTTGAGATCAGAGTGTGTGTCATCTACTTGGGGTGACATGTACTTAGGAAAATGTTTTATCAGATATGCTGATCAAGGTAAACCTATTTAACGCGTTGGTAGTTTATTAAATTCAGTATTATATAATCTACCGTTTTTAATCCAAAAAAAAAATTAACATAACACATAGAACATATATTTGCATGCAGTAGTTAATGGAGCTAGTAATGATGGTAATACATATACTGGTAGCTCTAGCTCTAATAGAAATAGTGGTCAAGGAAGCAAAGACAACTCAAGGAAGTTGATTGCCTATATTGTTGGAGCCGTAGTTGCAGTCGTGGTTTTATCCTTAATCGTCACGTTGTTCGTAACGAACTCATGCAATTTTACTTGTAAGTTGTAGCGCACGAACATTTTCCTTTGACGTGATTTAGCTAGATGCTCTAGGTAGTTAATATATATAAAAATAACTTGAAAGAACCAATAAAGTTTATTTCAGAGAACATATTCGAATGTATATTGCATAAATTCTATATTTCTTTGAATTCATTGGTTTTTTAAATCGTCAGTATTCAAGAAGAAGATCAAAGAAGTCAAAGAAGATTTAAAAGGCAAGGCGAAAGAAATAGAAGCTAACAAGAAAGCAATTGAAGCCAACAAGAAAGGAGTAGAAGAAAACAAGAAATCAATAGAAGCAACGAAGAAAACAGTAGCAGAAACCAAATGTTGTGTAGAAATAACCAGAAACCTAGCATGCGAAGCCGATTGGAAAGCCCGTGAAGCCATGCGCTATGCTATATCAAACTGTCATCATGGCTGTGTTGGAAATTGTCATCATCTCTTGGCTATCTTCTAAAACTATACCCCTTTGTTTTCAAAGTAAAAGCAAGATCTAGGGACTCCCGCACTTTTTACTTTCACGTACCCAGTATTTATGTGTCATCAAATGGCCTTTTTTTTTCTTTTTTTTTTTTTTTTTTTTTTTTTTTAAATTGTGGTTTGTTTTTGAAATTATTTCCTTCCACCTTTGTATGTACGTCATGAATCTCGATTGAAAATCTAAACTGTGTAAGCATGTTAATCCTACGTAATCTTGTCAAGATGGGTTAAGTTGGACATCTCATAATCAGTTGGCTAGTTTGGAAACTTTGATATCAAGCATATTTCATTAGGTTTAGAGTTTATAGTATCTTTTGTACTATCAAGCAAGCAAATTTCATTTGAAATTGCTGTACCCTTTTAATTGATTGCATATGCATGGTAAAATATGTTTAATAGTGTTTAATAAAGATAAACAACCAAGAAAACTTTACACAGGTATTTTCAACGTTCAATAAAGATACACAACCAAGAAAACTTTACATAGGTATTTTCAACGTTTATATATTTACAAGAAATCAGTTAAAGAATTTAGTAAGATTGTTCGCCGAATAATAATCTAAGCTGAATGACAATAGTTTGATGATCTCCTCATTTAGCTTAAACACAAATCAAAG
This sequence comes from Artemisia argyi, assembly GCA_030686995.1. Taxonomy (NCBI): domain Eukaryota; kingdom Viridiplantae; phylum Streptophyta; class Magnoliopsida; order Asterales; family Asteraceae; genus Artemisia; species Artemisia argyi. The sequence continues at coordinate 70,275,346 of CM060697.1, forward strand.
TTAGTGTTCAAGAATGAAATATAATAACACTCTCAATGATTCACGGACATGATTCTTGTGAAGGAGTAAATATTGAATGTGTATCATATTAACTGAATGGTCACATTTACTCCTTTGAGACATTCTTTAATAGGCCGATTACAAGGTTGAAACACCCAAATTTCGTTTAAAAAATAATAGCCTAAACCCTAATCCATGCCCTATAAATATAGGGCTGGGATTCTCTTCTTGACACAACACAACAGGTTACTCTAAACCTGATTCTTATATGCAATATCGCATGGAGACTAACTTGACTGTCGGAGGTGGATCCTGTGACAACTGGCAAATTAGGGAGCCATTTTGAAAATTCGCATTACTTTAAAATTTATGATTTTTGGAATATTCGAAAAGTTTATTTGTGATGAGATTTTGTGAACATTGGAATGTGATTTTAAATCGTACGTTATTTATGGAATTTGATTATTAATTAATGGTTTGGTTTGGTTCATTCGTGATGATTTATTTTTGAGATGATTATGTGGCACTACATTGACTCCGGCACTAGGATAACCTAACAATTTTAATTATTTTAAATATTGGTTCGGATATTTACATTTTTGGAACGTATCACGAGACTATTGATTATTTGGAATGAGCTCGGTTCGAGAGAGTTGATTTGTTTTAAAAAGGTTTCGGGTTTGGTCCGTGTATTTACACCGAGTTACTTAACCCACTCTACCCTTAATATTATTATTATTATTATTATTATTATTATTAATTTTTTTTTTTTTTTTTTTTTTTTTTTTTTTTTTTGTAATAAGTAAAAATCGTCCTTGTGGGTCGGTTAACACACAAACACCCTCACCCTCACCAAATTTCACTCTCTCTCTCTCTTAACATCACCTCACTCTCACCAACCCTAACCGCCACATCCTTGGCCGGCCACCACCATCACACCGCCACTCCCACATACAAAGTAACACCTCCATTTTAACCATCTCGTCATGATCTATCTTTTGGTATACTATACGCGCCCTAAAACCCACTCTAACACCTCGAAATCACCACAAATTCGTCACCATCTTTCTTGTTTTCGAAGTATTTATCATTTTTGTCTTGGAGTTTGAAGGTAAGACGAGTTTCAACTCGTATTTTGGTGGAAATTGTGACCATGGGTCACGACTTTTTGGTTTTCATTCGGGTTTATGATTGAAACACGAGAACTCAAATGGGTTTTGGATAAAATGAGTTAAATTTCGTGTTTGGTATCCGGGTGGGTCGATTTGGTATAGATTTGTGGAAGGATTTGGTGATTTGGTTGTCGATTATGGAGTTTTTGCTCGATGTGAGCTTGGCCGAGACCCATATGGTCTCGAAGATGTATCTTGGATGGCTTTCTAGCCATGTCGAGCCTTGTGGCTCTTATTGTTGTCTCGTTGTTGTTGTTGATTTTGGCCGATGATCCGTAAGGGTCCGTGATGCGTGGGAATCGCACCTTGCTTTACCTCTCGAGGGATCCCGAGAAGCTTACAACCCCCACCAGGCAGTGTACCTGATCGTTGTAGTAGAGTATAGTGACAAGTACCGGGGGATTGATCGTTCAGCTTAGGAATAGTGTCGCTAGGATTAGAAAACCTAATTAATAGTTCTAGAGGTGAGGGATGATTATTTTTGTATTTTTATATTTTATGAAAGCAATTAAAATCTCGGGTTTTGGAAGAGTGGGCGGAATTAGTTGCTATTCAACTAACCCAAAGCTAAGATGCAATCAAAATAAAATAATAAAAATGAAATTAAACTAAATTAAACTAAGGTTGTGAGCAGTAATTGGAGAAATTGTGTTTACTTAGACTTCACTACTCCCTAGATATCTTTTACATGTTAATTACTTGTTACACTTGTATGAATGACGGATTGTATTCCTTAATACCATTCGTGGGGTGGCATACATAACTCCCCAACTCTATGAGCTCTTATCTCCTCCTACACCATGACCCAGCACAACTATAGGGATTGTAAACAGTGGCTCATGCATTAAATACAACCAATAAAGACCTAGTACGCCTCGGTTCATGTTTCTTAAGACGTTCAAGCATGTTACCATTTGGAGATCTGCCAGTTTTCTTAAGCCTAACATATAAATCATTCATTCAAAACAAGAATAGACAAGTAATCAACACATAATCAACATCTAGGTTTCATTAGATCTAAGCAAACACAAGAGAGATCTAGCCTAGCATAGTAGAATTGAGACAAGAACAAGAGATAAACAACCAACACATAGACATATTGATTGAATTGAAAGTACACTTATCTCAATTACAATGCAAGGTCTCAAGGGTTTGGAACCCTTGAAAAACCTGTGAAAGAGGCACCAAAATCGTCTTTAGGGTTTCACCAAAACTTCTCTCTTTTTAATGAAAAAACTAGAAAACTATATATAGGAAAAACAGTCTGACGGCGTCAAGAGTTAATTCTGACGCCGTCACCTCGCCGCCATAAACTTCCTCGGACGGCCTTGATCCACTTATGACGGCCTATGTGACGCCGTCACCACCCACGGTATATTAATTTTGCCACTTTGACGTCGTCACCAGTACGTCTGACGCCGTCACCACCTTCGATATTTAATTCTTCATGTCTGACGCCGTCAAGCTTTTGGTCTTGACGCCGTCACCTTGTATTTTCAGCTTGGATTTTTGGTACTTTGCCGTTTTCTTCACTTTATGCTCCAAAAACGTCCAAAATAGCTTCTTTTCCAGAATTCACTCTCCAAACACCTAAAATCACAAAAGGAACGATTTAGGGCAATATTTGATCAAATAAAGTCGGATTCGGGCTTAAATGACCCCCTAAAAACGGATCATTTTTCGCCTCATCAGTCCGTTTGGCTTGTTTGTGGCTCGTTGGGAGCAAGACCGCGACCCTTTGGGTCCGGTCGAATATCTTGTTACTTGTGATGCTTTTCGACCACTAAGGTCCATTGGTTTGGCTCGTATGGAGCTATCCGAGACCCAAGAGGTCTCGGGTAAGGTTATAATTCATATGATTTCATTTGACCCGGGTTGACTTGGTAAACCAACCCGGTATTGGCATAACTTGAGGTTTCATGTTGTGTTTATATCATTATTATTGTTGTTGTGATGCTTGTTCCTTGGCCGAAGCTTTTGGATGGGTCGGGACCCTTTGTGGTCTCGACATGATATACTTTTGATTGATTTGGAGTTGTGTTGTCGAGGAGTAATTGGGAACCGATTGTGAGACGGTTATTTAGATTGACGGAGATAGGTTAGTCGGGTGCCGTAGTCGGACCCTAATGTTGTAGCACGTGGATTTGGGATTGATTTGGACGGAGTTGGATTATTTATTATGACTTGGTTATTATTATTTGTGGACTTGGACTATGAGTCGAGAGTGATGACTCGGACATGTGACCAAATTCTTATGACTCGATAAATATTCAAAATCAAACATTAATAACAATACTCGTAATAATATTATTGATAATATAATCGTTTATATACGTATATAGACGTGATAAACGTATATATATATATATATATATATATATATATATATATATATATATATATATATATATATATATATATAAATACGTATATTAGTAATAAAACGATCACGAGTAAACGTTATAATAATATAACGATAATTATTACACTATGTGAATAGTGCAATAAATGTCGGGAGTATTATTATAAATAAATAACTATAAATAATGTCGAGGACTAATACGTCGGGTAAGTAATAATTAAAAACATGACTTTTATAAATTGGAAAAACTTATCGAGTTATACGAGTTGTGGTTACTTAAGTCCAAGTGGACTTTATTATGTGACTTTTGTGTTGTCACGGATATATGACGATTAATATATCCATTTTCTATAACTACGTAAATTATTTAATCGACGGGTTAAATTGAGTTTACTTAGCTATATAAAATGAGTATATTAATGGGCATCGTATCCCACGACGCCCATAGGTTGTGGTACGTGTATTAGGATAATAAATTACTAAATATCTTGTGGAGTTGGCTAAATTGACGAATTTGACAAACTTGACGACATATCTAGGGAATTTATTGGACTACGATATTTACCATATAGTATACTTTGTGCTATGTGATTTAGGTTGGGTATAATCTTGGAACAATATAGTATGTAAATAAATATAGGGGATTACCAAATCAACGGATTTGATAAACTTCGATGATTTATTTAAATAATATATTGGGCTAATGTTAGACCTATAGGCGGTTTATTATTTCTTTCATTGTGAATTCTTGGTTTGAGTTGTGTCGACCCTCCACCCATATGGATACCAAACGTCAAACTTCAAATTAATATGAAGATAATTCGAGAAATGGATATTTTTGGAAAGTTAAATGGAATACGTTCGGGATTGGGAATATTTGATTTTTGAGGAAATGATTCTGAACGGGTTTGATATTGTTAGGAAGTGTCGAGTCTGTAGTTGCCGTTACTTGACTTTTGCTTACGTCTTTCATCTTTCGATTTCTTTTGCGGATTTCTGGACTTGAGGTGAGTCATAGCCCCACTTTTACTCTTGAACTTTGTTTTCAATACTTGGGGTAAGAAACGTGCAAATGTTTTATGTGGACTATTATCGCTTTATTTATTTAAAACTTGCTATGTTTAAAGAACTAGGTAGGATAGAGCGAGGCCTAGTCCCGAACTAGGCAAGCTATTGATTAATGGTTGAGTGAGGCCTAGTCCAGAACTAGGTAAGCTATTGATTGGTTGTTGAGCGAGGCCTAGTCCCGAACTAGGTAAGCTATTGGATTGATTATAGAGCGAGGCCTAGACATGAGCTACGTAAGCTATTGATTGGATTGATTTGAGCTATAGCGTGCACCTATAGAGTTGATTAGATTTGGTTGGATTATTTTGGTTGGATGATTGAGGCCTCGTCTAGCTAGCAAGCGTTTTGCGTATATGTCCACTATATTGAATAATGAACTTAAACCTATGATCTCACCAGCGAAAGCTGACTTTTAGCGCGTTTTCTCAGGTAATTAAGTGATGCCCTTGGATGCTTGGATTGGAGGCTTGGCAATGGCACCTGGTTTATGGATCTATTTTCTAAAACTCTGATATATAATTGGGGACCTATGTTTATTTCTTTTGGGCCTGACTTTGCATGAATTTGGGATAAATGTAAACTTTAAAACCCCGCGTGGTTGTATTTTTCTTATGTTTACTTTATCTCGTTCTTTTATGTCTTGTGTTGGATACCAATCCCCGTAGCACCTCGAAAGCTTGTTAAGTCTTCCGCTGTATCAAATTTTGGGGGTGTTACAGATCCCGGGACTACGGCCTCGGGTCCACTCCTAACGGGTTCTCTTTGTTGACAGGTCTAATTTCAGGGCTCGAGAAGACGAAGAACAGCCCAGGGAGAGTCGTCGAATCCAGCCCGTGCTAGATTATGCATCAACAAGTGGCACCATCCGTGGGACATGAACAAATATTTTGTCTCGTATGCTCACCATATATTGTCACTAGCCTATGACCGACTTACGCGTTTCGTAGCTGCTGTAACATGTATTCTACTTGGTGACCAAAGCGACAAAAAGATCATGTGTCGGTGAGAATTTAATTCGCATTCTAACCTCGTACTTATTGCTGTGTCGTCTTTTGAAAGCATACGAGAATTAATTAAATCTCGTATGAATTAATAATGAATCGGTAATAAATTGATTGTTGGGTTACCTTATAAAGATTCAAGATCGTGATTTGCATAATTGTTTAATTAATTGAGAACATGTGTCGGTGCAAGTATATAATTCATATTAGGGATTTAATACTGGTGCATAACGTGATCGACTTGTTTTTTCTTTTAAGTATTCATAAGATTTTATGTAAATCTTTTAACTTGGTAAACACGATTTTATCTATAGTCGCACTAACTCCGCATGATCGGACCTACTTTATCTTTTCGCCGCGAAATTAATTCGCGCACATAATGTTTTTACGGTTGGTATGCTTGTTTGCACATTTGAACAACGCAGTCACGATGAATCTACCCGCGTTAGGCCGTGCGTTCGGACATCTTCGCATATTAGCTACGAACAGGCACCACGATGCTAGTCAATCGCCATGAGCGCATAGTCTGGACTGGGCCACAATGCTAGTCTGGACATGAACAAAAGCCGTGGTCATGTTATGTTCATCTGCGATCATCCTAACACGTTCAGGTCTATGTGGTCACGATACATCCATCTGCGTCTGTGTGCGCAATTGAAACTATTAGTCACTGTCACGGTGTGTCCATCCGGGTTTTTTTTTTTATATTAAAAAAATAAAATAAAAAATAAAAAATAAAAAAACAATTCATTATTTATGTAGTTTGTAAAACCTCACGATAGGTGTAATTCACACTACTACTTCTCTTATGTGTTAATTTCACATGCTATGTGTTATATATTGCTTCACGCTAATCTTTTACTTCATTAGATTTTATATGTTGCGATTCGCGGCATATACTTTTCATATTTGCATTAAGTGTTTTTCAGGATTTGAATAACTAAGTTTAATGCTCTTACAAGAGTAGCACCATCAAACTTGGGGGGCTACCAGGGTATATAATACCACAGTTTCCGTACGCGTCACTTAGGTATATTTGGAAGCAGATCGTACGTAAGAGGTATTGCAAGCCCGGTACAAAGACGGATTTAAATATCCGCACCATCTTGCCGCAGAGGAGACGTCCTCTGTCGGTTGTAAAGACGGATGTAATGTCCGCATCTTGTCGCATACAACGCGCACCTCTGCCACAGAAGCACGTCTTCTGTCGCACCATGTTGCATCGCTACTGGTACAAAAGGTACGCCCTTAACCAGGATGCAGCATACAAGATCCACTTTCACCATTATGAGACTCTCACAATCGCAATGTCAGTGTTACCCCAATTATAGAACTACGTGTTCTTCTTACGAGGTCTTTACTGTCACACTGTGGCGGGAAACCTAGCATATGCGCATCCCTCCCCGTCATGTAAGAACGGGTGTTACTCAGGATGGAACATGGTCACCACGGACGCGCCTACAAGGTCGCGGATTCGGATATAGTCTAATGGGCTAAACAGGACTGCGCCTCTGGGACAACCAGTGCGCACTGTCGCATTTGGGCTACGCAGTACAGTCCGTCCTATGTGAACACCTGAGTTGCGCACACATGGGTCATGCCGTCATGGGTGATTGGGCCTACGCGGCAATGAACAGAACTTAAGTCTAGCATAACATAGCCATGCACTATGTCACACTAGACTTGGGGGGCTTGTGGACGTATAGTCTGGAATGGGCACGGCCCGGCAGACAGCGGCTCACTCCACGCCTAAACCCTAATCCATGCCCTATAAATATAGGGCTGAGATTCTCTTCTTGACACAACACAACAGGTTACTCTAAACCTGATTCTTATATGCTATATCGCATGGAGACTAACTTGACTGTCGGAGGTGGATCCCGGAGCTACGGCCTCGGGTCCACTCCTAACGGATTCTCTTTGTTGACAGGTCTATTCAGGGCTCGAGAAGACGAAGAACGGCACAGGGAGAGTCGTCGAATTCAGCCCGCGCCAGATTATGCATCAACAGACATGGTTCTTGTGAAGGAGTAAATATTGAATATGTATCATATTAATTGAAGGAATTTGATTAATAGACCTAATACATAGGCCTAATCATGGACCTAATGCTTAAAATACTTGTACAGTGCATGCACTGTAGCACTGTACAAGTATTTTAAGCATTAGGTCCATGATTAGGCCCATGTATTAGGTCCCCTAATCAAGGTTCTTAATTGAATAGTCACATTGACTCCTTTGAGACATTCTTTAATAGGCTGATTACAAGATTGAAACACCCAAATTTCGTTTAAAAAATAATAGCCTCTACGCCGTAGAGGTTACTTTACCATTACGCCGTACAAGCCAAAGAGTCTACGCTGCAGAAGACACGTCTAATAAAACATGCATTTTCTCAACTTTTCGAAAAGAATACTTAAATCCAACAGAAACCTTTCAAACTCAAAACTGGCATTCTAGTCAACATAAAACCATTGTTTAATTACAATATCCATTATCAAAGTTACGGAAACACAAATTCACCAAAACTTGGTCATTATCCTAAACGCCAATAATGACCCATTTACAAATTCATGTAAAACATATCCATACCATTTCATCTATTTAGCCAAACAGAAAACTTAACTTGAAAGCACACATTTAAACCAAAACAACCCACACTTTACAAGCAACCAAAACATGAAAAAAAAAAAAAAAAAAAAAAAAAAAAAAGTGCGGGAGTTTTAACTCGATTTCAACACTGCCATAAAATTTCTACTCGCCTACTTTACAGAAAACGGATATTGTAACTAAAGCATTCAAGCCTTTTCTTTACCTTTATCTTGAGCATTCAAGCCTAGAAAACATGGGCAACTATAACACGTAAGCATAAATGCTTAGTAACTAAAGCATAAATGCTTCACGCCAAGACTAAACAAAACCCAACAGCCAACGTGGGCTTTCCTCCTACTTGTCCCTTGTGCCAACCAACCGACCCAACTTGAATATTTAATCCACATAAGGCCCAAAAGTATAATATGAATTAAGACACGAGCTGTTATTTTCTCAACAGAAATAAGCACGACTTTAATCCAGATTTTCGTCCCTTTTATGATTTGAAAGTGTAGCTCTCTGTTTTCTCTTTCCGCAGTCTATTGAATCAACTAAAACGGAGTTCGGACGAAGAAGTTATGATACAAAGAATGCAATATTGAAATATGTCGATCAATCTTGCTTTTATAAAATCACATTTTCGCGTCTTTTCGTCAATAGCTCCTTTTTACTTGTAGTATCACCATCTTAACTTTTTTACGCATAACCTACATAATCACAAAACACCTCAAAGTAGTGTATATAAAGGATAATATCAATATAATAATCAAGCAATTACCGCGTCGTGAGGTGTATGTAAAATGCACTGATCAGAATTGGCGAATATCAACTACATTTTGAATATCAAGTTTGATTAATATTAGTTTAGTTCATCATATATTAAATTGAATCAACAATAAATCTCAAGAAATTACCTCCAGCATCAAAATAGACCAAAGAATCAATCATTCCCACCACTCCAATCTGTTTTTTCCTGATTTCAGATAATCCAAAAAGTATTGACACAAAATTCATTTCTTTCACATTATTAATAAGAGATGGGATGAAGCTTGAATTCAGGGTCCCTGTTAACATGAGCAAAGAATTGTAGCAAATAAAACCAAGAAGTTCATCTGAAAGTTCCTTTCGGGATCTTTACTTCTTGTTTTCTTATTAATGATACTCACAACGTTACTAGCAAAGATTCTCACAACATTCTTGAACTGTTTCTTCCATTGTTTGTAATGAAGTGGAAAATAAATGACAATAACTTATGAACAAAATAACCTAACATTGAACAACAATTGATAAACAAAATTGATGATCGAAAACATGATAAACAATAACTGGCACAAACTGATGAACAAAACATGATTAACAAAAACATGATGAACAATAATTGACATTAATTCATGAATAAAACAACCTAATACTAAACAATAACTGTTGAACATACATCTGCATGAATAAAAATATTGATGAACATCATGGTTTTATACCTTTACTTGCCGGACGATCTGCAAATCTTTTCAATCTTTTTTCGGCAGATGCAATACGTTCAGGCTCGTTTACTGATGTTTTCTAATAGGTCTATATATTTTAACCAAGTTTTATATTTATATTTTGCTAAACTAACCTATATACCAACACTAATGGGCAGTGTACCCGATCAGTTATAACTAGAGATTGATAAGTACGAGTCATTCTCTAGGAGTGAGTTGTTTAAATACTAACCTAAAGGTATTCTAGTTATCTAAACTAAATAAATAACCTAAACTAATGCAATAAAGGGGTTCAGCCTAAGAGATTGACACGAGTTTGGATTACTAACTAAACTACTAAAGCAAATAAACTAACTAAACTAATTAGGGCAAATGATTAAAAAAAAGTATCGTATTTGACACAATTTGTTTTTCTGCGTATCGAACATTTATTTATTTATTTATTTTTTTGGTGTGCTTTACGGGCATTTTTCTTTCAAATTAAGCCTTTTAGGGTATTCTGCAACATTTTGTGACATTTTTGCCCCTTTTAGCTAATGAAAATTTTATTTTTACAAAAGCAAAAATGTCAAAAAAATACCTCAAAAATGATAAATTTGAAAGAAAAATATCCCCTTTAAGCAAAAAAATTTTGTTCGATACCCAGAAAAATAAATGGTATCAAGTACGATACTTTTTTAATCATTTGCCCCACTAATTAATACCAAGCAACAAATAAAGGATAAGGTTGAGATCAATGTTAGGTAGAACATGCTAGCCAAGTTCATCCAACCAAATGATAGTGACATGTTTACTAGTGCAATGATTACTAACTTATCTTGTTGGTGATTCACGAATGTAAACTAGGTGGGTTATCTCCCTAAATCAGAGGCTGCCAAGAGGTCAACACTGTGATAGTTAACAAAGCCCGAATAAAGTCCTTCAATTATTAATTTAAATTTATCTAGGTGTCACAAGTGGCAACCTAAACTTCTACGTGTTTTACTAACTTACTGTACACCCCCAAAATTTGGTACAATGGAAGACTAATCAAGCTTTCGGGGTGCTACGGGAATTGGTATCCGTCACAAGTCATAAAGAAACGAGATAAAGTAAACATATGTAAAAACAGAACAAACCAGGGTTTTTAAGTTTACATTCATCCAAAATAATCCAAAGTAAGGCCCAAAATAAGTTAAAACAGAACAAACCAGGTTTTTTAAGTTTACATTTATCCCAAATAATCCAAAGTAAGGCCCAAAATAAGTTTAAACATAGGTCCACAATAAGATATCAGAGTTTGAAATAGATCCTTTAACCAAAATGCCAAGCCAAGCCATCCAAACACGAGCATCCCAAGCAGTCACTTAATTACCTGAGAAAACGCGCTAAAAGTCAGCTTACGATGGTGAGTTCATAGGTTTAAACTAAATCAAATCAAGTGGACATATGCGCAAAACTCTTGCTAGCTAGACTAGGCCTCGTTTCACAAAACCAACCCTATAGGTGCACACTATAGTCCAAAACCAATCAAATCAATATGCATTCGCAAGGATGCGACATGCCCAACATTCGCAAGGATGCGACATGTTCTTGCATTCGTAAGGATACGACATGCGCTGCATTCGTAAGGATACGACATGCTCTACAACGCTACCTAGTTCTATAAGCATAGCAAGTTTTGATTCAAACAGCACTAATAGTCCACATAAAACAATTTGCACGTTTCTCACCCCAAATTTAGAAAATAATATATTCAAGAGTAAAAGTGGGGCTATAACTCACCTCAAGTCCAGATATAGCTCAAAATCGGTAGAAACAAGAAGTATCGCAACTCAAACGACGGCAACTACGGACTCGGCACTTCCTAACAATATAAACTCTTCTCAGAATCATTTTCTCAAAAATCAAATATTCCCAATCCCGAACGTATTCCTTTTTATTTTCCAAAATCCGTTTCTCATATATGTTTTGGCGTGTAGTATCTGTGTGGGTGGAAGGTCGACTCAACACAATCCATAAAACACATCAAAAGAAACAATAACGATCTATAGGTCTAGTGTTTGCCTAATATATTCTTTAAATAAATCGTCGACGTTTATCAAGTTCGTCAACTCGATAATCCTCCACAACCTATTTACTTAATATATTATTCCAAAACCATACCAAGTCCTAAATCACATAGCACGTAGATTACTATATGGTAAGTTTTAGAGTTTAATAAGTTTCCTAAATATATCGTCAAACTTATCGAATTCGTCAATTCGATAAAATTCACAAAATATTTAATAACTTATTATCCCGAACTCCTACCACAACCTAAGGCGTCGTAGGATACATTATTCAATAATAAACCCTTTTTATATAACTAAATAGGTCCTATTCAATCCGTCGACTAAATAAGTTTAATAGTTATATTAAAACGAGTATATTAACGTCATACATCCGTGACTAGCACAAATAGTCAACAATTAATAAAATGACCAACTTGCATTTAAGTGCCCTCGAATATTTTATAACTCACAAAGTCTCATTTTATTTCCAAAAACTAATTATAATTCGTAAAACGATTTACTTTTACTTTTATTCTTTCGTTTATACAATTTTAATCATAATAAAGTTTCCGACGATATTATATTATTTTCATAGTCTAATATATATCGATAACGTTATTATTTTTATTACTCGTGATTTCCTATTTATTATATACGCATTTATATAAGTATATATATATGTTTTCACATTTATATATTTATATAAATGTTTATATCGATATATAAGTTATTACGAGTTTTATTGATTGTGTAGCTATTTGTTAATCCGAGTTATAAAATACGAGTCACATGTCCGAGTCATCACTTCTCGGCTCATTATCCAAACCCAAATGTTAAGGCGTTTGTCGAAATCAACCATTGACTAGAAAGTCAAGGTGACCCCGATTCACTCAACTCACAAGTCCAATGTAATATATCAAGCATTAATCAACTCCGTTAATCATTCCCATTTCACAAACTATAACAATAAGGTCCGACTACGGTACCCCACTAACCTATCTCCGCCATACTATATGACCGTCTCACAATCGATGTACCTCTTTCTTGATGCTGTTGTGCTCTGCTAGATGTCAGTTGTTGTCAGTCGTGTACTTTTGCATTGCTATGGCCCAGGTGAGTTCTCGTAGCCCCACTTTTTAACGTGTTTTTCCTTGGGGTGGAAATGGTACAAGTGGTTTTCAAATACTTTTCATACCAAGAATAAACCAACATATAACAATCATTCAGATGACCAGATATCAATACGAGCCATATTCCAAAAATAGTCTGAAATCAGTTTCAAGTTAATTATCGGTTTAGTTTAGTTTGTAACACATCATTTAAAAATGGCTCTCAAATTACCAGTTGTCACAATATTGCAACCATGTGAATTTACAACTTTAAACATTTATATTTTTTTAATCACTTGCTTATTTGTTTATTTATTGAATTACATGGCGTTAGTATAGGAGGACATCTAAAAAAACAAGGCTATCTAGTTCATCACTGAGAATCCCTTTACTTATGTATATGTTTCTGTAGAGTCTGACCAACGTAGACAAACAGCGATGGAGCCAGTAGAGGGGCTGGCGGGTGCTCAGCCACCCCCAACTGGCCCAAATAGCCCACCTTGTCTCCTGATATCCAAGCCACGTTTCACACACTCTTCAATCTGGCCACTGCCAACGTGGTCAGCCTGGTTACGACTATGACCCAAGTCATCAAACAAATGAGAAGCATCAAATTAGGTTGTATTTGTGATGGAGATCGGAGAACATATACTTTATATGCAGATGAGCTTATATTTTAATCTTAATATAACATAGTATGTTTTTCTTTTTTGATGGGAAAGACGAATGACTGCTATTTATGTGTTCATTATGGATTTATGGCCCAAGAAAGATTTTGAACAACCTATTTAAGATTGGGGTTAACTACGTAAAGGGTAATAAATGTTAAAAGATATATAACTATTATATATCTTTTAACATGTATTACCCTTTATATATCTTTTAACATTTATTACCCTTTACGTAGTTAACCCCAATCTTAAATAGGTTGTTCAAAATCTTTTGTTGAAGATAAAACTAACACCCATAGCTGTAGCTATTATATGTTGTTCAAAATCTTTGTATGTTACTATTATATAATATAATTACGGCCCCCTTAAATCAAAATCCTGGCTCCGTCTCTGCTGACAGATGTTGGATGCGAATAATAAGTTAGTTGGCAGTTGATGTCGATGTAAAAGAATTGGAAGAATACAAAAAGGCTGCTAAAATTATACTTCGTATTAATTACTAGATTAGTAGAATCCTTGTAATAAGTATTAGCCGTAACGAGATAAAATCAATTAGTAGGCATAGAGATATGATCATTAGCTGTACCATAATACTGATGAGGTGTGATCCCCTACAAAAGGGACTAAAAATATAAAGTTTACAAAGGCTAAAAAGCCACTCACCATGTGACAAGTGTCCACCACCCACTCACTCCCTTTTTTCTTTTTAAATTCGGTTAGGGGGTATTTTGGTCTTTTTAACCCGTTTCTTTATTCCACCCTAAAACTTCAAACGCAAATATCTTTCAAACGACAAACTTTTATGAAAAACCGATTTCACCATAATTTTTAAAATTTAATCCTCTTTAATTTGGTATAAATCTTGTTAAGTATTTCAAACTTTTTTTTTACATATAAAGTGGGTCTTGATTTTCTTGATTTTTTTTGTCATTTTCGGCCTTATTTTTAACCCTCATAAATGTAGAATCGTTAAAAACTTAAAACATGGAAGTTATAGATTTTTTTTCACTATTTACACAGGTTTTTGAATCACTTAAATCTGATCTCATATGAGTAATATTACACACGTTAAAGATGGTGTTTAACTCATATTTGTTGCACATAATGTGTTTGATAAAATGTCTAGCTTATATATTTTGTGTTAAAATTGAGCTAAATGCACTAATTTTTGTTTCTCAATGCATTATTAATCATTTTATTAATGTAAGACTCAAAAAGTAAAGTTTTTTAATCATTATATTTTTAAAATATACATTTAGTTCATCGGTTAGGTTATTAGGTTCATCAGTTAAGTTATTAGGTTCATCAGTTAGGTTACTTTGGTTCATCAGTTTTATGGTAACATTTTTGACTAATTGATGAACCTAAACACATAACACATGACAAATAATTATAAGTTCATCAATTAGTCAATAACTGATAAACAAACTGATGAACCTAAAATTAATGAACCTAACTGATGAACCTATAATTATAGGTTCATCAGTTAGTCAATAACTAATAAACTAACTGATGAACCTATAATTAATAAACCAAAAAATCAATGAAACTAATTGATGAACCTATAATTATTCAATAACTGATGAACCTATAATTATAGGTTCATCAGTTAGTCAATAACTGATGAACCCAAACATTTGATCAAATTTGATGAACCTGAAATTGATGAATCTGAAAAAATTGATGAACCAAAGTAACTGATGACAAAATGTCTAACTGATGAACCTATAACCTATAACTTAACTGATGAACAAAACATAACCTAACTGATGAACCTAATAACCTAACTGATGAACTAAATGTATATTTTAAAAATATAATGATTAAAAAATATCACTTTTTGAATGTTACATTAATAAAATTATTAATAATGCGTTGTGGGACAATAATAAGTGCATTTAACTCGATTTTAAGACAAAAAATCTAAGCTAAACATTTCATCAAACACGTTGTGTGCAATAAATATGACTAAAACGTCATCTTTAACGTGTGATATCTCACTCATATCATATCGGATTTGAGTGATTGAAATTTCTGGGTAAAGAGTGAATCAAAATCTAAAACTTTCGTGTTTTAAGTATATTATGATTCGGCAATTTTTAAGGTAAAAAACAGGGTCGAAAATAGCAAAAACATCCAGAAAATCATGACCCAATGAATATGTCAAAAAAATTAAAAAGATTTATACCAAATTAAAGAGAATCAAATTTTAAAAATTATTGTGAAATCGGTTTTTTCTAAAAGTTTGTCGTTTAAGAGATATATGCGTTTGAAAATTGAGATGGAAAAGAAAAAACGGGTCAAAAGACCAAATTACCCCTGGGCGGATTTTATGTATAATTTAGAGTGGGGGACACGTGTCACACTATGAATGACTTTGTACATTTTGTAATTTTTCTCACTTTGCAAGAGATCCGTATTCTAATACTGATTAGCATGTCATGATTCTTGAATGTCTATTTACCTTATATAGACCATAAGTTAGGCATTAAAGGTAGCTAATATTCTTGTATTGAAATCATCAATCAATAAACCAAATATCAATCATTCTCCCATTATTTGTATATGTAGACTTACATGGTATCAGACCATTAAGATCCACAAAACCTAAACTCTTCCGCTGCCGCCTCCGGCCGCCGGCTACACGTTGGAGGTTCGGAGGGCTCTCTTTAATCCGTAACCAAAATATGTGGTCTTTATGTTTTTCTAGGAAAAAACACGCCCCGTTTGTTCGGAAGGTTCTTTGGGGGTTAAAGTTTTAGAACCAACTTTCATTTTCTCATCTTTCTGTTGTGTTAAAAAAAATAAAAATAAAATAGTTATAGTTATTTAATTGTTTGTTTTTTTATGTCGAATCCAGGGTATTGATTCCCTAGACGACTTTTGTTGGTGTCGAATCTAGGTTTCTTATTCCCGAGACGACTTTTGTTGGTGTCGAATCTAGGGTTCTTATTCCCGAGACGAATTTTGTTGGTGTCGAATGTAGGGTTCTTATTCCCAAGACGACTGTTTGAGATACTTTGGTTTATCCTGTTTGGTACAGATACTTTGGTTTATCCGGTTTGTTGCTTGCTGCTGAAGATGTGCTTCCGCTTGCTGTCGAATGTCTTCATCAACAATTATTTATTTGCTTTAATTTATTGTTTATTAGCTTTTAATCTCCAGTCCGAGCTTTCGTGATTTTGCCGCTCAGACTGCAGAGGAGTATTAGCCGTAACGAGATAAGATCAATTAGTAGGCATAGAGATATGATCATTAGCTGTACCATAATAGCGATTAGCATGTCATGATTCGTGATTTTGTATTTACCTTATTACTAATACCTACATTTACAGTAGCTACAGTGCACCACACTCACATTCAAATAGTGAAATATACATTAACTAACGGTCGTTAAGTATTTAGTGGCCGTTAAGTCATAACGACCGTTAACTTTTTTTTTTTAAATTCCGCCTGCAATTGGTCCTTCGTCTTAGAGGTTCATTGCAAATTTAGTCCTTATAACTAACGGTTGTTAACGACCGTTATTTTATTTTATTTTTTTTAAATTCCGCCTACAATTGGTCCTTTGTCTTAGAGGTTCGTTGCAAATTTAGTCCTTATAATTAACGGTCGTTAACTGCAATAATTACTTCTTTGGCAAAACATCCCGCGGCAACGCACGGGTGATCCATCTCGTATAGACCATAAGTTAGGCTATAAAGGTAGCTCATACTCGTGTATTGAAATCATCAATCAATAAACCAAATATCAATCATTATCCCATTATTATATGTACTTACAATAAGAAGTTGATTAAATGTTGTGCATCTATATAAATTATATGTATGTGCGTGTAGACTCACATGTACACAAACTCATTAAACGTTTGAGGTTAGACATTCTAACAGAAAATGCTACAACAAGCTATCTCCTTTTCATTCCCCTTATTTTCTTTCATTTTCTCCATAGTTTCAGTTTCTGCCCAAAACTCCAACATCTATATCCAATGCTCTCAATCATGTTTTGCCTCAATGACTCCCTATGAGTCGAACATCATCTCATTATTTGCTTCTTTAGTTGACTCAGCCACTGTTTACAATTTCAACAAATTTGCAATATGTCCTCCTGGATACTCTCAAAACAATAATGTTTATGGACTCTTCCAAAGTCGAGGTGACCTTAGCTCCTCCGATTGCAAAGAGTGTGTGATGAGCTCTATAACTCAACTTAAAGCAACTTGTCCCGTGTCAACCGGTGGTGCTATACAGTTAGATGGATGTTTTGTGAAATATGATAATTTTTCATTTTTTGGGGATGAGAACAGGGGGGAGATGTTGAAGAGGTGTGGTCCTCCGGTTGGTTATAATTCAGATGTTTTGAGCCGTATAGATAATGCTTTGGCATATCTAATTGCTGGAAACGGAAAATACTTTCGTGCTTTTGATTATGGGGGCATACAAGGTGTGGCACAATGCATACAAGATTTGAGTGTAAGTGACTGTCAAGAATGTCTTTTAGAGGCAAGTGGAAAGTTGAGATCAGAGTGTGTGTCATCTACTTGGGGTGACATGTACTTAGGAAAATGTTTTATCAGATATGCTGATCAAGGTAAACATATTTAACGCGTTGGTAGTTTTATTAATAAGTATCATATATATCATTTTTTGGATTAACATAACACATAGAATATATATTTGCATGCATGGACGGAGCTAGAAAGAAATATGACTGGGTGCACAAATTTTTTTTAACCGTAATATAATAGAGTTAAAAAGTGGATGAAAACGAAGATTTCATTAAAACGATAAATAAATGAATTTATTACCTTCTAATTAGTGATTCTACGATTTTCCATAGCAAAAAAACACTTACGTGCACCCTCATTTTTAATATTCATAAGTTCTTCTTTCTCTATAAAACAAGTTAAAGTGCCGTTAAAATAATCATCACTCATCCGATTACGCAAATCAGTTTTCATGAGCTTCATTTTAGAAAAACATCTTTCAACCGTAGCAGTAGCAATAGAAAAGACTAAAACCAACTTCATTTAAGCACTACTTTTCATATATATTGTAAATACGACAACAATAAAAATGCCTTATGACAATACAATTGGGGTACTATTCATATTCTAATATATTGTTGACTATCACTTAAACTTGTTATCCCTATTTGTTTTAATAGAAATTGCATAGTTATTCATTTATTCTTATTGCCCTAAGGCCTTATTGATGATGATAGACTATACGAAACCAACAAATTAGTCAAGATTTCGTACAACCAATCAAAACATGAAAAATTTAAAAGACATAATAAACAAATGAAAGATATATGTTACGACTTATGAACCGTTTTCATCTTTGTGGTGTTGGTTCAATTTTGGATTTTGTAAATTGTTACGATGATGAATAAACTTGTTCCATTAAAAAAACTACTTCATGAGCTTTTGTGCTTTAATTTATTAAACTTGTTTCATCTTTGGTATTTTACAAAATTTTATATTTATTTTTTATTTGTAAGTATACGAACTAAATAATACTAGAAACACATTTTAATGCACCGGGTGCATTTAAGATACATTTAAGAAAAATCGATAAGTTTTTCAAAAAATAACACTATATTGAAAAAATCCATGGGGTGCACGTGCACCTGCGGGCACCCCCTTGGCTCCGTCCATGTTTGCATGCAGTAGTTAATGGAGCTAGTAATGATGGTAATACATATACTGGTAGCTCTAGCTCTAATAGTAATAGTGGTCAAGGAAGCAAAGACAACTCAAGGAAGTTGATTGCCTATATTGTTGGAACCGTAGTTGCAGTGGTGGTTTTGACCTTAATCGTCACGTTGTTCGTAAGGAACTCCTGAAATATTAATTGTAAGTTGTAGCACACGAACATTTTCTTTTGACGTGATTTAGCTAGATGCTCTAAGTAGTTAATATATATATAAATAACTTTAAATATAGCATAAATTCTATATTTCTTTGAATTCATTGGTTTTTTAAATCGTCAGTATTCAAGAAGAAGATCAAAAAAGTCGAAGAAGATTTAAAAGGCAAGGCGAAAGAAATCGAAGCAAACAAGAAAGCAATTGAAGTCAACAAGAAAGGAGTAGAAGGAAACAAGAAATCAATAGAAGCAACTAATAAAACAGTAGCAGAAACCAAATATTGTGTAGAAATAGCCAGAAACCTAGATGCGAAGCCGAATGGAAAGCCCGTGAAGCCATGCGCTATGCTATATCAAATTGTCATCATGGCTGTGTTGGACATTGTCATCATCTCTTGGCTATCTTCTAAAACTATACCCCTTTGTTTCAAAGTAAAAGCAAGATCTAAAGACTGAACTTTTTACTTTCAAATACCCAGTATTTATGTGTCATCAAATCGCCTTTTTGTGTGTGTGTGTGTTTTACATTTTAATTATGGTTTGTAATTGAAATTATTTTCTTCCACCTTTGTATGTACGTCATGAATCTCGATTGAAAATCTAAACTGTGTAAGCATGTTAATCCTTCTCAATCTTGTCAAGATGGGTTAAGTTGGACAGCTCATAATCAGTTGGCTAGTTTGGAAACTTTGATATCAAGCATATTTAATTAGGTTTAGAGTTTAGGGTTTTATATCAAATAGGTTACCCAACTTTGCGTTTTTGTGCTCCTAAGTTACCCAACTTTTTTTTTTTGTTCAAATGGGTTACTGAACTATACGGGTTTGACATTTAGGTTACTCATAACCATAAATGTGCTCATCGAGATTACCCTGATGACCGGTAACCGGGAGATTGAGTATTACTTTTCCACGTCAGCTTTATGTTCAAATAAGTTATTCAACTTTGCGATTTTGTTCATATAAGTTACTGAAGTTTTTTTTTTTTTTTTTTTTTTTTTTTTTTTTTTTTTTTTTTTTTTTAAGTTGGGGTTACTAATATATATTTGACAACTGCAAAAACCATCCCTGTGGTTTGTAAAAATTTGCAAGAATCATCCCTGAGCACTAACGTCGTTAGTTTTACCTGTTAAGTGTTAAAATAATATTTGCCCGTTAGTCACTCCGTTAATATTTTTTGCACTGTTAATTCTCATTTTTTAAGATGAATTATACGTTTTCGTCTGTTTTTACATTTCGTCCGGTTTTTACGTTTTCGTTCGCTTTTTTCCGTTCTAGTCCGTTTTTTCGTTTTTGCCCATTTATTATTATTACTTTTTTTACGTTTTTGTCCTTTTTTTAACGTTTTTGTCCGTTTTTATCCTTTTCTATACGTTATTGTCTTTTTATTTATTTATTTATTTATTTTTTTTTTTTACATTTTTGTCCATTTTATCCGTTTCTATCCGCTTTGTCATCTTTTTTACGTTTTTATGTTTTCGAAGATTGTGAGCTGATAAATTGAACACCATATTTAGCGAATTAAGTGGATTTCGTTAGAATTTACACGTTTTTATATATATTTTTATATACGTTATTACAAAAACGTTCTTATCAAATGTTTTTATACACGTTATTATATACCTTTTTTTATACGTTTTTATATAAGTTTTTTTATACGTTTTTATGATGTGGCGTTGAGGTGTATGGTGAGTGAGGGTGTTTTTTATGAACTTATAAGGGTAGCCTAAATTAACAAAGTTCAATAACTTATTTGTATAAGACTTTAGTAACTTAGGTGAACAAATTCGCAAAGTTCAATAACTTAGGTGAACAAATTCACAAAGTTCAGTAACTTATTTGTATA
The DNA here is from genome assembly GCA_030686995.1 of Artemisia argyi. NCBI lineage: Eukaryota > Viridiplantae > Streptophyta > Magnoliopsida > Asterales > Asteraceae > Artemisia > Artemisia argyi. Next base: position 70,296,550 of record CM060697.1, read on the forward strand.
ATTAAAAGATAAAAGTCAGCTGCCAGCGTGGCATGCCAACCGGTTAAAACAAGTGCAAAATAGTTGGGTCACTATTTTGCCCGGTAACGATAGTCCAGTAACCCATTTGCACAAAAAAAAAAGTTGGGTAACTTAGGTGCACAAAAACGCAAAGTTGGGTAACCTATTTGACATAAAACCCCTAGAGTTTATAGTATATTTGTACTATCATGCAAGCAAATTTCATTTGAAATTGTTGCACCCTTTTAATTGATTGCATATTATGACAACTGGCAAATTAGGGAGCTATTTTAAAACCCGCATTACTTTAAAATTTAATGATACAAAATGTTTGGAATTTATTTTCAGTGGATTATGCCGAATTTAAACTTTTGATTTTGAAACTATGAATTCTATGTGGAACTTTATTCGTATTATTGAGTTTATATGAAATATATGTCGTGGATTATATTTATTACGTATGCTAGTCACTACGTTAACTGCGGCACTAGGATAACCTAACAAATTAAAAATTTTAAATAACGGTCGCATTTATATATTAAACGAACGTATTAATATTTAAAATTTTCGAAAAAACGTATTTGAAACTAAAGGCGACGTGTACAAATGTTTTTGGCAATGTTTAATACTTTTCGTGAATAAGTATTCATGTTTCAGGAGGAACCGAGTAATAACTACACTAAATAACCTAAGTTTTTTGTGTCTAAAAAGGAAAGATGGAAACTAGAGGGACCATTTTGTAAATTCGGGTATTAATAACCCTAAACCTAACTCCCTCCCTCACATATCTTCTTCTCCACATACACCTTTCCCCTCATTTGTTGTCGCCGCAACCTGCTACGCCGGCACCACCACCACCGCCGGTCACCACCACTCACCGCCACCACCAAATCACTCTCCAACCTCCCCTCTTTCTTGTGTTGTACCACATGCGCCTCAAAGTGAACCCCACACCCTTGTTCTTTTTGTGCCGTCGTCGTACACTACCACACCACCACTTTCTTTTATTTTTATTGAAGTTTGAAGATGAGAAACGCATAAAAATGCGTCGGGTTTGACAAAACCGAGTCAAACTCCGTTTGATTTATTGATCTGGGATTTGATTTTCAAGATTTAAAAAGGTTTTTGATATAAATAAGAATGGTATCCGTAGGTTATGTCGATTTGAGCTAGTTTGGTATTAGGGTATGTTTAGATTTGAAGTTGGGTTGAACATTAATCCGTTTGGGTGCTCTTTGGTTTGGAGCCGTGACCCTCGGGCCATGTTTGGGGCTTGGTTGTGATGTTTCGGACAAGCCAAGACCCTAGGGGTCCGATTGGTATTGTTGAGTGCTCGGATTGAGCCTAACCGAGACTCTCATGGTCTCGGGGTTGGGTCTTGTGGCTTGTGAAGTAAACCGAGACCCAAGTGGGTCTTTCGGCTCGAGCTTGGCTCGATGAGTTGACCCGAGACTTAGTATTCTTGTCGAGAGGATATGGACTTATTGTTTTGTGGAGTTATTGTCGAAGGAATGAAATGGGGACCGATTGTGAGATGGTCACTTAGAATGATAGAGATAGGTTAGTCGAGTACCGTAGTCGGACTTTATTGTTGTAGATTGTGAAATGGGACTTGTTGACGGAGTTGATTGATGCTTGATAATATTACATTTGGACTCGTGAGTTGAGCGAGTCGGGGTCACTTTGACTTTCTAGTCAATGGTTGTTCTCGACAAACGCCTTAACATTTAGATTTGGACAATGAGCCGAGAAGTGATGACTCGGACATGTGACTCGTATTTTATAACTCGAAATAATTAATAACTACATAATCAATAAAACTCGTAATAACTTATATATCGATATAAACATTTATATAAATATAAAAATGTGAAAACGTATATATATTTATATGCGTATATAATACATAGGAGATCACGAGTAATAAAAATAATAATGTTAACGATATATATTAGACTATGAAAATAGTATAATATCGTCGGAAACCTTTTTATGATTAAATTGTTATAAACGGAAATATAAATTCAACGCGAATTGTTTTTACGAAATGAAGCGAGTTTTTGGAAATAAAATGAGACTTTGCGAGTTATAAAATATTCGAGGGCACTTCAATCCAAGTTGATCATCTTACTATTTGTTGACTAATTGTGCTAGTCACGGATATTTGACGTTAATATACTCGTTTTAAATAACTATTTAACTTATTTAGTCGACGGATTAAATAAGACCTATTTAGTTATATAAAAAGGGTTTATTATCGAATAACGTATCCTACGACGCCTTAGGTCGTGGTAGGAGTTCGGGATGATAAGTTAATAAATATCTCGCGAAGATGATCGAATTGACGAATTTGATAAACTTGATGATATATTTAGGAAACTTATTAAACTCTAAAACTTATCATGTAGTATACTATGTGCTATGTGATTTAGGACGAGGTATGATTTTTGAATAATAAGTTAATTAAATAGGTTGTGGAGGATTATCGAGTTGACGAACTCGATAAACGTCGACGATTTATTTAAAGGACTTATTAGGCTAAAATTAGACCTATAGATCGTTATTGTTTCCTTGATATGTTATATGGATTGTGTTGAGTCGACTTCCACCCACACGGATACCAAACATTAAAACAAAGATGAGAAATGGATTTTGGAAAGTAAAAAGGAATACGTTCGGGATTGGGAATATTTGATTTTCGAGAAAATGATGCTGAGACGAGTTTATATTGTTAGGAAGTGCCGAGTCTGTAGTTGTCGTCGTTTGAGTAGCGATACTTCTTGTTTCAACCGATTTTGAGCTAATATCTGGACTGAGGTGAGTCATAGCCCCACTTTTACTCTTGAATATTGTTTTCTAAACTTGGGGGTGAGAAAACGTGCAAATAGTTTTATGTGGACTATTAATGCTTTTTGAATTATTACTTGCTATGCATTTAGACTAGGTTATATTATGTAGAGCATGTCGTATCGTTACGAATGCAGCGCATGTCGTATCCTTACGAATGCAAGAACATGTCGCATCCTTGCGAATGTATATTGAATTTATTGGTTTTGGACTATAGTGTGCACCTATAGGGTTGGTATTGAGGATTGAGGCTTGAGGCCTAGTCTAGCTAGGAAGGGTTTTTGCATACATGTCCACTTGATTGATTTAGTTTAAACATATGAACTCACCAGCGTAAGCTGACTTTTAGCGCGTTTTCTCAAGTAATTAAGTGACTGCTTGGGATGCTCGTGTTTGGAAGGCTTGGCTTGGCATTTTGGTTAAAGGATCTATTTCAAACTCTGATATAATATTGTGGACCTATATTTAAACTTATTTTGGGCCTTACTTTGGATTATTTGGGATGAATGTAAACTTAAAAACCTTAAAGGGTTCTATTTTCACTTATGTTTACTTTATCTCGTTTCTTTATGACTTGTGACGGATACCAATTCCCGTAGTACCCTGAAAGCTTGATTAGTATTTCGCTAAAACAAATTTTGTGGGTGTTACAGATTGGTATCAGAGCCAAGGTTATAGAGAACTAGGTAATAAAAACCTAAACTATAACTGGTTTTTATAGAAAACAATCCTCGACCAACGCCCACCAGCCCACCAAGCCGATGCATCTTAGATTATGTTTGAGATATTATGAGATAACGATATGATTTAAGATTATGCTTGAGATGATTTGGGAATTATGAGTACGTTGATTATATGATATGAGGGCGTTTGGAGGCTTATGTGATTACTTGTTTTAAAAATATTTTAGTAATGCGGTACTTGTGATTTTTTCCTGATTTAATATTGTTCGATATTATATGATGATTTTGGTACAATATTTGAGTTTCGCGGTTTAGTTGTTTTGAAACACTTACACCTACCCTACGCCGTTGTCACATACCATGGCCTCCTATTCGTACGATGTTACTGAGGATATTCTTGCTGGCACGCACCGCCCAACACATATCACTATGGCTCCTGATGACCCATACAGGATGGTCATGCGTTCAGCTACTTCATCACCGTCAGCGGTCTCTCCCGCACCACCAACTTCACCTGCCTCACAAGGGCCCTCATCTTCTTTGGGACATCCTGGTACTTCGAGGCAGCTCACACTTCACCAGGCTTTAGCTCGTGTGGCTCCATGTTTCGCCCACCGAGCTACGGCATGCATGTCTATGCACCCTTCATCACCACCCATGCACTTTGATGATCGCGCTCTTCTGTCAGATGCACCACCCACATCATTCCGTCGCTGTCCTAGATCACCTACCCTATCACCTCACTGTTCACCTGTTTGGAGGTGACGATTGATGGAGTACCCCTCTGACGAGGATAAGGAGTATGAGGGTGAGCAGAGGGATGATGACCCACATGAGGGTGAGGAGGAGGATGATGATCCTCAGGAGGAGGATATGCCTGATGATGATGGTTTGCCAGCTCATAGCCCAGCCCATTCAGCTCACTCTGCAGAGCCCGATTCTGCGATACATCAGCTGGAGCCAGTTTCACCTGACCATCCGTTCTTATTCGATTCTCCACCTGGCAGTCCCATGGCATCGGAAGTGCCATCCAAGATATCTTCAGAGTGTGCGGATCTTAGTGAGACTAGTAGGATCTGGGCTCGGCTTACTTCACAGGGCGAGAGGATCTCGCAGTTAGCAGATCGACTTGAGAAAGTTATTGCTGAGTTTATTGGTGAGCTAAGAGTGGATATGGCTACAGTTGTGGGCAGGACTACAGCTATCAGGAGGGGCATATGGAGGTGCATGAGTAGATGGAGAGTTTACAGAGAGGGTTCCTCACGGCTCGCGAGGCGGATCGCAAGCTGTGACAGAGGAACGCAGAGTTGGAGAAGGAGGTCACGGACCTCAAGAGGGACAGAGATACGCATAGTGTTGAGTTGGGATCGTTATGGAGAGATTTGGATGGTTTGAGATAAGAGTTGAGGAGTCTACGCCAGCATAGTGGCTAGATAGATTTGGATTATATTGTTTTGCTTTCTAAACCAGGGAGTACTTGGTTAGAAAAGCTAGTTATCCTATCTTTTATGTTATTCAGTTGCATGTTCGTCTCGTTTGGAACGATTAGTATCTATTATGTCTTTTTGGTAGTTTGGAACGATGATCGCTATTTGTGTGGATGATGGTTATTTTGTATGATGTTATATGGTTTTTGGATGTTTATGGAAATTGTGTTCCTATTTGTGTGGTTGATATCTTGTGGTGTATTGTCGGTATTCTATCGGTATCTAGGATGCATCTATCCAATTCTTGTTGAACGTATGGTGAATACTATTGGAGATTTATAAACCTTGTATTGTGTTTCAGATCAATGGCCCCACGACGAAACCCAGTCAGAACTACCCGAACTGGTCCTGCGGTGGCTACTCCTGGTCACCGAGGACGACGTCCTTCACGAAATGTCGAGACCCCCACTCCCGACAATCTGGACACCACCAATCGCAACGTCAGGAATCAAAATGTTGATGCTCGGGGAGACAATGGTCATATCCCACCTAATACCCATACTATGGATCAAGCTATGATGAATCAGCTTGTGGAGCAACGTTTTGCTGAATTACTAGCTGAGTCAAATCATTCCAACAACTCAGCCGGAACCTTTCCACCTGTTCGTACTAATGGATGTAATTACAAGGAGTTCCGAATCTGTGGACCTATTGAGTTTAGTGGGACTGAAGGAGTGGTCTACTTGGTCAGATGGATAGAGAAAGCTGAGTCAGTATTTACTGTTAGTAATTGTGCTGAGAATGCGAAGGTAAAGTTTGTTTTTTTACTTTTAAGGATGAAGCATTAACTTGGTGGTACAATTATCGTAATTCGATTGGGAGTGAAGTGGCCTATGCCATGACTTGGGAGCAGTTCAAGTCTTTGCTGATCAAGACTTACTACCCAAGGAATGAGGTTAAGAAACTGGAAATTGAGTTTTGGAATCACAAAGTGAAGGGCACTGATATGGCGACTTACAATCGTCGTTTCCAAGAATTAGCTTTGCTTTGCCTAGACATGGTCAAGACTAAGACCCTAAAGATTGAGCGGTATACCGATGGGTTACATTGGCTACTAGGAACGACGTGCTTGCTGCTAAGCCTGTTAACCTTCATGAGGCTATCACGGTCGCGCAACAGTTGATGGATTCGTTGGAACTGGAAAATGCTGAAAAGGAAAAGAATGGAAAGAGGAAGAGTGACAATCACTCTAAAGGTAACTGTTAGGAATACAAATATTCCTGTGAAAGTCTCGATCACCTAATGATTGTAATAGCATTAAGTTAGCTCGTAGTTAGTTTATTTATTAGTTAATTAGTTTCAGTTTAAGTAACACCGTGGAAGAAGGACGGGTCTTCACCCACTGTATGCCTGATCCACAGCCCGGGAGTGGGCGTTATATTGTAAGTATAAATACCCCTCTCCACATGTGGAGAGGGTTGGACCTTCACTTAATCTCAATCTAATATTTTCTTTTTTCTCTCACGGTTCCTTTCTTCCTTTCTCTCCTCTCCTCCTCCTCATTTCAACGATTCACAAATCACCTCATAAACATGTTTCCTACATAGTTAGTATTCTACAATTGGTATCAAGAGCCAAGGTTTCATCTTAGGGCCTTGTAGAATCAAATTTGATGATGTTTTGAGTGGTTTTGTGAGTTTGGTGTCACTTTCTTGGAAATCATCTTGGTTTAATCTCTCTAGTGTTGTTATACATGTTTGTGATGTACTTTTATGTTCATTAGTGTTTGTAGAACATTGTAGTTTAGTTTGTGTTACCATATCATTAAGCTATTTGAAGTTTGGAGTTGTTTATGGGCGGATTTCCTTGTTGCGTTTAAGTTCACTGTTTCATTGCTTCGTTGCGGTTAAGTTCTGATATCTGCAGTTAGCTTGCTGCGTTTACTATTTCGGGAATACAAACAAAACGCAACGATAGTGACAGTTTTGGACCATTGTCACTGCGATTAGCTATCTGTGGTTAGTCATTTGCGGTTAACATTTCTGCGGTTTGTGTCCTGCGGTTATTATCCCTGGTTTGCGGTTTACTTAGGTTGCGATTAGATCAGTCTGCGGTTGGGATTTTTCTGCGATTTGGTAGCTTCTGCGGTTAGTGTTCTGCGGTTAGTATCTTTGGTTTGCGGTTCACTTAGATTGCGGTTAGATCATTCTGCGACTGGATTTCTTTTCTGTGGTTTGGTATTTTCTGAGGTTAGTGTTCTGCGATTAGGTCAAGTTGTGGTTAAATTGTCCTGCGACTAGTACCTTACGTTGCGAGTATCTCCCACTTTTGGTTTGGTAATTTCTAATTTGTGATGACGACATCTTCTGATGACATTCAAGCTTCGGGGTCTGACACCCGACCTCCGATGTTGGATAGAACTGACTATGAATCATGGGCTCAAAGGATTCGTCTGTACTGTCTGGGTAAAGATAATGGGGTTAACATCTTGAAATCCATCGATGAGGGACCCTTTCAAGTGGGTACTACTAGAGACACGGTTACAGAAGCAACTGATCAACTACCGGCCGTATTTGGTCCTGATAGACCTCGCACTTACAATGAGTTGTCTGAAGAAGAAAAGAAACGCTATGATGCAGACATCAGAGCATCAAATATCATCATTCAAGGCCTTCCCAAAGATGTCTACAAACTTATCAACTACAACACTGAAGCAAAGGCGGTCTGGGATAATGTCAAAATGCTTCTTGCAGGGTCTGAGCTAACTAAAGAAGATCGTGAGTCACAGCTATACGATGAATTTGAGCATTTCAAAATGAATCCAAGTGAAAGCATCACTGACTATTACGTCAGATTTCACAAGCTGGTCAATGATATGAGAGCCATCAAGATGACAATGCCCAACATACAGCTTAATTCCAAATTCGTGAACAACATGGCACCTGAATGGGATAGGTTTGTCACAGCTGTTAAGCTCAACAAAGGTCTCAGGCATACCAATCATGAACAGCTTTATGCATATCTCCAACAACATGAGAAACATGCTGCATATGATCGGCTAATGGAAAAACTCAATCCGTCTGCAACAAATGAATCTCTTGCTTTTGTCTCCAATGTTCAACAACCTAATCAAACCTCAAATGATCAACCTCAACCATCACAATCATCCTCCAGGTCTACCCCAACAAATAGTCAATCATCAACTCCCTCACCATCTGCTTTGAATACACAACTTGATTCTGGGTATTCTCACACTGACATGATGATTGATAATCTCTCCAACCAAGTTTCTCTACTGGTTCAACAGTTCAGGGCTGCACATCCATCTACTAACAACCAACTCAGAATCTCATCTAATCCACGTAATCAGGCAGTCATTGAAGATGGTCGGGTGGTGGTGCAGAATGTGCAGGGAAGACAGAATTTCAACCAAAGAAATGCTGGTAGAGAGAATGGGCAATACAGAGTTGGGGACGCTCTTCAAGCACAAGCTAAGCAGCCGAAATGCTATAATTGCGGAGGATTGGGCCATATTGCTAGGAATTGCACTCTCCCAAAACGTCCCCAAAACTCTGAGTACTTCAAAGACAAGATGTTGCTGATGCAGGCACAAGAAAATGGGACTGTGTTGGATGAAGAAGCTTTGCTCTTTCTGGCTGGTAATGATGGGAACACCTTTGATGCTGATGTGGATGATCAACCTGTTCAGGACATGGCTCTTAATGACCCAAATATCTTTTAAGTTGAAGAGTGTGATGCATTTGACTCAGACGTGGATGATGAACCAACTGCTCAAACAATTTTCATGGCTAATCTGTCTGCAGCCGCATCCTCGTCACAGCATCCTGATTTATCCATCACGTCTGCTATCTCTGAGGTACCAACATCTCCTAATCATGGTCTGAATAATCCTACACCTGTACAGGGGGCATGCGACTCTGTACAACTCAAGAATATTGTCAGCACAAACGTCACTGATATGGGTAATACCAATAATATCCCATATGAAATGTATGTGAGTGAGGTACATGAGCACTCGATATACAACCCTGATGACTCCCTGATCACTAGAATTAACACCCTTAATGACCAAGTTAATATTTATGAGCAGCGTGCTAAGTTTGAGCTGAATGAACGTGAGCAGAAAATGGAATGGCAACTGCGTACTTACATATCTGAAAACAATTCCAAACAAGAATCATTAAAAAGGGAACTAGTTTCTTTAAAGAACCAATTGGATCAAACCATCAAACAAAAACTAGAGGTTCAAAAAGGTTTGACCTCAATCAAACTAGAATTCAAAGATAAAGAAACTAAACTTCTAAATGATTTCTCAAAACTAAAAATGTTGAAAAATAAATTGGAAGATAAGTTGTACACACAGGGCAAAACCATTCAATCTGCTCAAATGATGGAAAACCACAGGAAGCTAAGTGATGAATTTAGTGAACAAGATACCTCCAAACCCAAAGCAAGATTCCTTAGAATAGGTCTAGGTGCACAACCTGCATTATATGATGCAAACACTATGCTTGAACCTAACCATGCCCCTCCTGATACACGATCCTATGACCACATTAATGAGGCAGAGGATAGAACTAGGGCAAAACTTGCTGAACGTTTAAAGGATCCTAAATGCATTGCTAAGAATATTGTGTTTCACTATGATTATGCAAATGACAATCATACTGCAATTTTTGTTCCTCAAAAGAGAATTCTTCCTGAAAAAGTGTTTTGGAATATTGACATTGAGAAAATGCAAGCTGAAAGAGTTGTAGGTAACACACGCACTATGTTTAGAATTGCTCACCCAACTGCCTATCCCCTGAACACACCTAGGCACCATGTACCTCTCACTCTTCCCACACAATGTAATACTCTAATTGGGCTGTATGTGCTAGGACAATTGTTCAATGACTTTGAGAAAACCTGTAAAATAAGAATTACACCTACATGGATTACAGAAGGGGAAAGGGGTTTTGAGCAAACAAAACAGTGTTACCTAACTGAAGTTATGCCATTTTTTAAACTTCTCAAAGAACATTTTGAGGGCCTTAAAAACACCATTAATGATGATGTGACTCAAATGAAAAAGGTTTTTGATGAAGTGGAAAGTGAGGGTAACCAACTAGATATTGATCTCAAATACAGTGAAATTGACAGGAAAAACATTCTCATCATGAATGAAAATTTGATTGCTAACTGCATTGCAAAAGATGTGTTTTATACTGTTACCGACTCTGCACTATCTGCTCGACAATTCCATGAAATGTCGGTTACTTTGAACGTCTTCCAGAATCGTGTAATTGAGCTTGAGGGGGAGAATTACAAACTTACAGAAAAAATTCAAAACGACGACCATGATAACATGGTCAGGAATTTCTCAAAACTAGAAGTTGATAATCTGAACCTACAATTAAAATATCAACATCTAGAAGAAAGCATAAAAATATCAAATGCCAAGACATCTTCGGATGCTCCTGAGTTTGATACATGTTTTGAATTAGCCAAAAAGGATGAAGTAATTCAAGCTCACTTAAACACGATTCGGAAGTTGAAGGCCCAAATTGCACAATTAAAATCGGACAAAAGCGATGTGACCAATACCAATTACCAGAAGTCGATAGATTCTCAAAACTTTCAAAAACAGGGCATTATCAATGAATTACAACTTGAAAATGAGTGGCTTCGTGCTGAAATGTCTAACGCAAAACAACGCTACAAAGAATTGTTTGAGTCTATTAAGACAACACGTGACCAAAATAATGAAAGAGTCACATCTTTGTTAAATGAAATTGAGAATCTAAAGACCATGGTGAAGGGTAAAATGCTTGTCGTTTCATGTGATCATGCAATTTCCAATATACATGCTTGTAAGAAATATGCGTGCGATGCTGTGAATGTCTCTCTTCCCCTTAGGAACAATAAGTTAGTTCATAACAACTATCTTAAAAATCTTAAGGATTGTCTGGCCATACTTAGAGAAACCATTGAAGATGAGAGGATTTCTAAACCACTTGATGATGTTATTATTGGTGCATGCTTTCTCACTAATAGAGCTCAGGAATTATTAGAATATGCTATAGGATCATGCCCCAAGAATGATAACAAGTTGAATAGGTCATTTGCATCGCACCCTAACAGTAGCAACAAGCATGCCACAGTTGATTTTCCCCAAACCACATCACAATCCTCCATCTTGATCACCGGTAAACAAGTAGCAACTAATCAGACTAATGTTCCCGTCATTGCTTCTACAGGAGTAAAAGGTGTATCTAATGCTAGCAAGTCACAGCCTAAGTGCAATACAAAGAATGATAGGACTTTGCCGGCTAAGAGTGCACTTATGAAGGAAGTAGAAGAATCATCTAGGAACAATAAAGTTATGCCTAGTGAAAGGAATCGAGTTGATTCAAACATTTGTGTTAACAATGATGTAATTAATTCGAATTATGATGCTATTTGTAAGACTTGTAACAAATGCTTATTTTATGGTAATCATGATGCATGTGTTGTGTCCTTTCTTAAACCCACTATGAAATCTCCAGCTATGAATATATCTAGTGTTAAACAGGCAAAACAAGTATGGAATAAAACAGGAAAAGTTTTCACTAATGTTGGTTATCAATGGAGACCCACTGGAAGGATATTCACTCTAAGGGAAAAATGCCCAATGACTAGGATTACTAATTCCAAAGTTGTGCCTATTAGGAAGTGGAGACCTACCGGTAGACTGTTCCCAATAGAAGCAATGAATACCACTCGTAGTTCTAGTGCATCAAAATGTGAATACTCTAGTGAGACATCTGTAACATATGATAATCCAATATTTGTGTGTGCTAACAATACAGACCCCAAATGTGTGTGGGGATCCAGCTTTTTCAGTTATCCACGATTGTCTGGTTTCAAATGCAGGTCGTACAAATCGTCCTTTGGTATTTGGACTCAGGCTGCTCAAAACATATGACTTGAGATCGCTCACGGCTCAAGAATTTCGTGGAAAAGTTTATTGGTACGGTTAGATTTGGGAATGACCATTTTGGATCCATAATGGGTTATGGTGATTACGTCTTTGGAGACAGTGTTATATCCAGAGTTTACTATGTGGAAGGACTTGGGCACAATCTATTTTCTGTTGGTCAATTCTGTGACTCAGATCTCGAAGTCGCTTTCAGAAAGCACACCTATTTTGTCAGAGAATTAGATGGTGTTGATCTACTCAAAGGGAGTCGAGGCACTAATCTTTACACCATTTCCCTCGAAGATATGCTACGGTCCTCTCCAATTTGTCTGCTCTCTAAAGCCTCCAAGAACAAATCATGGTTGTGGCATCGTCGTTTAAACCATTTGAACTTCGGTACTATCAATGAACTAACACGTAAGGATCTTGTTCGAGGCTTACCCAGACTTAAGTATGAAAAAGACCATTTGTGCTCCGCCTGTCAAATGGGCAAGAGCAAAAAGCACACCCATAAACCCAAAACTATCAATTCTATCATGGAAGTTCTTCATACTCTTCACATGGATCTTTGTGGACCAATGAGGATTCAAAGTATCAATGGAAAGAAATACGTGCTGGTTATTGTTGATGATTACTCTCGATTCACATGGGTAAAATTTCTAAGATCTAAAGATGAACCTCCGGAAACCATCATCAAACTCATCAAGATGTTGCAAGTCCGCCTCAACAAAACAGTTAGAGTCATTCGTACTGATAATGGAACAGAGTTTGTGAACAGACAACTTACTCTATTTTATGAAGGTGTCGGGATTAGTCATCAAAAGTGCATTCCACGAACTCCTCAACAAAATGGAGTTGTTGAAAGACGCAATCGCACCTTAGTTGAAGCTGCAAGGACTATGCTCATCTTCTCCAAAGCTCCTATGTTTCTTTGGGCTGAGGCAATTGCCACCGCATGTTACACATAGAACCGATCCTTGATACATCCTCTCCACTGCAAGACTCCGTATGAACTGGTTCATGGCAGAAAATCCGATCTTTCGTTCTTTCGAGTTTTTGGTGCACTTTGCTATCCGACTAATGACAGTGAAGACCTTGGGAAACTCAAGGCCAAGGCCGACATTGGTTTCTTCGTTGGCTATGCTCCAGAGCGAAAGGGGTACCGAATCTACAACAAACGTACCAGAGACATAATGGAAACAATCCACGTTACTTTCGATGAGCTGACTGAGCAACCGGTTCCTGGACAATCAAGTTCTGGACCCATACCTAACCTTTTGTCTCCTGGACCAATTAGCTCCAGGCTTGTACAGAATCCCATTTCTGCTGCTCCTTTCGTACCTCCTACGAGTGAAGATTGGAAGAAACTGTTCGACCCAATGTTTGATGAATACTTTGAACCTCAACAGATGAATGCTCCTGAAGCTACAATGGTTCAACCACCAGATGGGGTGGTGAATGATCAAGATGACAATAACGGTCCATCCACTTCATTGTCATGGGATTCTGAAGCTCCCGCCATCAGTCAATCGGTTAGCACGTCTAATGTCCAACCTTCGCCTGTACAGCGAGCGGCAAATGTAGATAATACATCTGAAGTTAATCCTTTTGCTCCACCTGATAATGAGCCGTTTGTTAACATCTTTGCCCCTGAATTATCAAATGATGTAACATCCTCTGACGAATCCAACACGGCTACCTCAGTTCCACATTCTCAACCCCATGAATACCTTCGAAAATGGACCAATGATCATCCTATTGACAACATTATCCGAAACCCTTCACGTCCAGTATCGACCCGCAAGCAACTTGCAACCGACGCACTGTAGTGCTTCTTCAATTCTGTTCTTTCTAAAGCTGAACCAAAAAGCGTCAAGGATGCAATGTCCAAACACTCATGGTTCACTGCAATGGTTGCTTCGCCCCGGTTGCTAGAATAGAAGCCATAAGGATCTTTCTCGCAAATGCTTCAAGTCAAAACATGGTGGTTTATCAAATGGATGTCAAAACCGCATTCTTAAATGAGGATCTGAAAGAGATGGTGTACGTATCTCAACCCGAAGGTTTTGTGGATCCAGAACGCCCTAATCACGTGTATCGATTAAAGAAGGCTCTCTATGGGCTTAAACAAGCACCCAGGGCGTGGTACGACACCTTATCTAAATTTCTTCTGGCCAACAAATTCTCCAAAGGCGTTGTTGATCCTACACTCTTTACCAGAAAAATGGGCAAAAACCTCCTACATGTACAAATCTATGTTGATGACATCATCTTTGCCTCATCTGATCCCACAGAATGTGATCATTTCTCCCAAGAGATGAGCCCCGAATTCCAAATGTCTATGATGGGTCAAATGTCATTCTTTCTAGGACAGCAAATTTCTCAAAACCCCAATGGCATATTCATCAATCAATCCAAATACGCCAATGAAATTTTGAAGAAATTTGGATTCGACTCCAGTGATTCAGTTGATACTCCTATGATTGAACAATCAAAACTTAACGAAGATTATGTGGGAATTCCGGTCGACCAAACCATGTATCGAAGCATGATTAGCTCCTTAATGTACCTTACTGCAAGCAGACCCGACCTTCTATTTGCAGTTTGCATTTGTGCTCGGTATCAATCCAAACCCACCAAGAAACATCTGGAAGCTGTCAAGAGAGTCTTTCGATACCTTAAAGGAACAATCCACATGGGCCTTTGGTACCCTAAAGAAACTTCTATGGCTCTCACAGCATACTCGGATGCTGATCATGCGGGATGTCAAGACACTCGTCGCAGTACATCTGGGGGTGCACATTTTTTAGGAAATAAGCTAGTCAGTTGGTCTTCAAAGAAACAAATGAGTACATCTATCTCCTCCACTGAAGCTGAATACATTGCTATGTCATCATGCTGTGCTCAGATCCTCTGGATGCGATCTCAACTTTCTGACTATGGCTTCATATGCAATAAGATTCCCATGTACTGTGACAACAAAAGTGCAATTGCTCTCTGCTGCAACAATGTCCAGCATTCAAGAATTAAGCATATTGACATTCGACATCACTTCATCAGGGAGCAAGTTGAGAAAGGAATTGTGGAACTTTACTTTGTGAGGACTGAGTTCCAACTAGCCGATATCTTCACCAAAGCACTTTCTAGGGAACGGTTTCACTTCATCCTCCCACGCCTTGGTATGAAGAGTCTCACACCTGAGGATCTCAGTTGTCTTCAGGAAGATCAAGAGGAGTAAAGGGGTTGCTTCACATATCCTTGTATAGTATCAAATCAAAAATAAAATAGAAAAAATATAAAACCTATAAAAACCATAAAAATCTGAAAAATCACAAAAACTCAAAAATATTCTTCTCACGACATGTCTCTTGTATAATCGATATTATGTACGTTTCTAGAAATGTCATTCAATAATGACACGGAATCATACATATGCTTGAGCAAGAGTTTTTCGGTTTCAAATAAAGTTGTTTTCAAAAACATGACGTATCTCAAAACATTCTTAAAATATGGCTTGTAGTCATTTCAGGCTGCAACCCGGAGTTCAAAATTATGGCTTGCTATTACTTCAGATAGCAACCCGGTTTTCAAAAATGAGGAAAACACGTCGCCAAAAAGACGGTTGTTCCTAGCAAAGGGTGCCGTTCATCCGAGCGTGAATTACTTTATATTCATGCACCCTCGATCTAATGTACGTTTCAGTGCATTATTTCTTGATAAAGAAGAGAAGTCTTCTTTTTATCGCCAAATACTTTCCCTTATATGATTTTTCCGGAAAGTATTTGTGCAAAACTTGGTGGTACCATGAGATTTTGATTGAAAATCAACTTGAACTCAAAAGTTTGATAACATTTTCACTCAATCAACGACTTTAATATTTTATGAAAATATTTATGATTTATCATCCGTCATTGATTGAGGGGGAGAGTGATTTCTCAAAATTTTATGTATCATCAACACTCCCCACACTTTGTACAAAAATCTTGCAACAATATACTTTGTGATGGTTATGTGTCAGAATGAGAAATTTTTAAAGGGTTTTCGTTAAAAACTTCGAATCTTTTGTAAACTCTTCAAATCTGACACATAACAACCTCCCTCACTGTTTGAGGGGGAGCATGGAAAAAGTTCCTTTTATCAGAAAATATTAAAAAATTAACCGCATTTCTCTCCCAAAAATTTTCTAACTTATTTAAATCAATTGGGATCCAAAATCTCAAAAGATTTGAAATTTTTGATCGGGGGAGAGAATATGATTTAAATATGAAATCTGATAATCAAATGTGATCTTTTGGACTCAATAAATGTGCTCCCACATATGTGCTATCCCACATATGTGCTAAACTCTTTTGAATATCGATGCACATATTGAGGGGGAGCAAAAGGCGTTTGTGGAAGTTATACCAAAGACCGACCAGTTATCTTTATGCATGGAGTTATAAGGTTGGTTAAGGTTAGGTATGAATTCCCATGATCCACCAGAACCGGAAGGATCTTCCCAGGGACAATCCATAGATAGATTAGAAGTCCTTAGGAATGATTGAAAAAAGGAGAAAAGTAACAAAGGGAAGAGTGCGGACTGAGATAGAGCTAGGACTAGAACAAACCCAACAAGGTTCTAGTGGTGAAGTCTCGGTAAGCACTGAAGGGGTTGAAGAATGAAAAAGAAATGTAATGAGAAAGGGTGAAAAGAAAAAGCCCTCCGAATATTCAACCTTAGGGCAGAAACCGGGTTCAATTCATAATCTACTAGCGGTTACTAAGGTAACACCGGTATTGAAGACAAGACGTCATGGACCCAGTGACGCACTGCACTAAACTTCCCAACCACTCAAGTTCTCTTAAAAGAGCTTGTTTCAATCTCACGGTGCAATGTATCGACCGCTCATTGCGAGCTATGTTGATACCTAAAACAGGAGACGCCTCCCCAGTCTCCAGGAGCGGATCAAAACGCACTATTGAGTCTAGAGCCATGAGATCATCCATAAATCTCGTTAGGACACATTCCAAATATGCTTATTGTTTCACACAATGTGGAAAATAAGATAAAATATTTAGAGTCCTACGCTTTATCCTTGTGGTACTGCCAGAACATCCGAGTGATATGAACATATTCACAATGAAGATGGAAATCCTTCTAGAGCGAACATCACTCAAGCTCTTGGTAGGTGACATGTGAGATCCATCTTGGATCAATGATCAAGTGACAACTGGAAAGCAACAATGGTGAGATTCAACATTGAATCAAACTTGTTCTAGGATATGGATTGACGGATACTTTTGCTAAAACCTTTCAATGTGCTCACAAACTAATTTCTCGAGCACATTGATTGTGTAAAATCTTTCAAACAAAAGTATTTTTGATGAAAATGTGATTATGAATTTAAAACACTCGTCGTGTCACAAAAATTGTTTATTATATGACACGCGAGTGATGTCTATAAATCAATTTTTCATCAATCCGTGAATATCAATTCACCGATTCACTCTATCGTGCTGTCTGCTTTGAGACGTTCCGGTATGAGAACATGCTTAGTATGGAGATTCCAGAGTGGATTCTTTGGAAAATTCATTACTACAAGCTGGAAATTCCTGTCAAGGAGAGTCTTCTTTAAAAGAGACTCTACCTGATCACAGGTCGGTTTTCACAAAACCGGAGGGTAGTCTGTCCTCGCAGAACGAATGACAAAGCCATGTTCATTCTCTATCTTTATTGCTAACTGTTTTATTTCAGGGACACATATAAAGATGGCGTTGATGGCTCCAGTTTCCAGCTGAATCGGGTCAATCCATACCTCATGCTCACACATCCTCCACACTATCAATGAAGATGAGAGACTTGCTACAACAAATGTTGAGAGACTACCAACAACGTTTCCGCAACTCTGATGAAAAAGTCTCCTGATCTACATCTCTAATGCAACGTCTCCAGATACAGAAGGGTGTGAGCATGATGGTCCTTAGTCAATACATCACATGAAGGCAATACAACTATGGATGAGCTTGGAGATTTACTTTGGCTGATGATCTCAAAGAAGCTCAAAGATCGCACATCACAAAGGAACTCCAATCACCAATTCGCTTGCTTGAAGTACGAAGTGTGCTGAAAAGAGAAGAATCAGATCGTACGAGCTACAAAGACTAAAGAATGCTTAAAGACCAAAGATCGTAATTTCAAAGGTGACCTCGCTTAGGGGGAGATTGTTAGGAATACAAATATTCCTGTGAAAGTCTCGGTCACCTAATGATTGTAATAGCATTAAGTTAGCTCGTAGTTAGTTTATTTATTAGTTAATTAGTTTTAGTTTAAGTAACACCGTGGAAGAAGGACGGGTCTTCACCCACTGTATGCCTGATCCACAGCCAGGGAGTGGGCGTTATATTGTAAGTATAAATACCCCTCTCCACATGTGGAGAGGGTTGGACCTTCACTTAATCTCAATCTAATATTTTCTTTTTTCTCTCAAGGTTCCTTTCTTCCTTTCTCTCCTCTCCTCCTCCTCATTTCAACGATTCACAAATCACCTCATAAACATGTTTCCTACATAGTTAGTATTCTACAGTAACGATTATCGAAACAAACGACAAGCAGTTGCCAAGGTTTATGCTATTGGGGATGGAGAGAAGAAAATTCAAAATGGAGAGTTGCCCAAGTGTGGCCGTTGTTATCGAAATCACTCTGGACGATGTACTGCGATGTGTAGGAACTGCTCAAAGGTTGGACACATAGCCAAGGATTGTAGAGATCGACCACTTGCTATGGTCCAAGCTACTCCTGAAGCTATTGGAAAGGCAAATGTCACTTGTCTTGGATATGGGAAGAAAGGACACTATAGGAATGAGTTCAGGGAGTCGTGGAACTGAGGTAACCAAGAAACGGGTGGTAATGGGTATAATCAGGGAAACCGAGGAACTGGAGGAAACCGTGGACGTCAGGACACTGAGAACCAGCGTGTGAAAGCAGGAGCAACTCATGGGAGAGTGTACACAATTGGAAATGAGAGAGGAGAAGACCCGAACGTCGTTACTGGTACTTTCCTTCTCAATAATTGTTATGCTTCCATACTATTTGATACTGGTGCCGATAGGAGTTTTGTGTCCACTATATTTGCGCCCCTACTAGAAAAACCCCCAATGGCCTTAGGGATTGGTTATGATGTAGATTTAGCTAACGGAAATATTGAGAGGATAAAGACTATTATCCGCGGCTGCACGTTAAATTTCTTAAATCATCCTTTCAATATAGATCTTTTACCCGTCACGTTAGGAAGTTTTGACGTCATTATTGGTACAGATTGGTTGTCACAGTATCGTGCCCACATTCTTTGCGATGAGAAGATAGTGCGTGTGCCCTATGGCAAGGAGATTTTAAATATACAAGGCGATCGAAGTGGTTTTAAGAGCCCGTCCAGGTTAACGGTCATCTCTTGCACTAAGTTACCGAAGCTATTGGAAAAAGGATGTTACCTTTTCTTAGCTCAAATTTCTGAGAAAGGAGGGAAGGAGAAGAAAGAAAGAAAGGTGCATAGGAGATGTGCCTATAGTTCGTGATTTTCTGGATTTATTCCCAGACGACTTACCGGGAATCTCACCTGTTAGACAAGTGAAATTTCAGATCGAGTTGATACCTGGTGTTGCACTTGTAGCACGGGCACCCTATCGACTCGCACCGACAGAACTAGAAGAGTTCTCAAAACAATTGGGAGAGTTGGCAGAAAAGGGGTTTATACGGCCAAGTTCGTCACCTTGGGGAGCCCTAGTTCTATTCGTGAAGATGAAGGATGGATCTTTTCGCATGTGTATCGACTACCGAGAGCTGAATAAGTTAACAGTGAAGAATAGATACCCACTACCTAGGATCGATGACCTGTTCGATCAGCTTCAAGGATCAAGCATTTATTCAAAGATCGATCTGCGATCGGGGTATCATCAACTCAGGGTTCAAGAAGGAGACATTCTGAGGACGGCTTTCAGGACACGTTATGATCATTACGAATTCCAAGTGATGCTGTTTGGGTTGACCAACGCACCGGTGGTATTCATGGATCTCATGAATCGAGTGTGTAAGCCTTACTTGGACAAGTTTGTAATCGTCTTTATAGACGATATTCTGATCTATTCGAAGAATAAGAAGGAGCATGAGGAGCATCTAAGACTCATCTTGGAATTGCTCAGGTAGGAGAAGCTGTATGCTAAGTTCTCTAAGTGCGAGTTTTGGATCCTGACGGTACAATTCTTAGGTCATGTGTTTGATAGTCAAGGAGTTCATGTAGATCCCGCTAAGATTGAAGCCACTAAAGAATGGGCCACTCCGACGACCCCAACTGAAGTTTGCCAATTTTTAGGTTTAGCTGGTTACTATCGAAGATTCATTGAGGGATTTTCGAAAATAGCAAAGCCATTGACCAAACTAACTCAGAAGAGTGTTAAATATGAATGGGGAGATAAGAAAGAGGAAGCGTTTCAATTACTTAAGGAGAAGTTGTGTAGTGCTCCTATCTTGGCATTGCCAGAAGGTAGCGAGGATTTTGTGGTTTACTGTGACGCTTCTCACAAAGGATTGGGAGTTGTTTTAATGCAATGGGAGAAGGTGATAGCGTATGCTTCCCGACAGCTTAAGAAGCATGAAAAGAACTAAACCACCCATGACTTGGAATTAGGTGCTGTGGTTTTTGCCCTTAGGATATGGAGACATTATCTGTATGGAACCAAGTGTGTTATGTACACAGACCATAAAAGTCTACAACACATCTTGAATAAAAAAAAGCTAAACATGAGACAACGACGTTGGATAGAGCTACTAAGCGATTATGATTGCAAAATTCGCTATCATCCAGGTAAAGCAAACGTCGTTGCTGACGCTCTTAGTCAGAAGGAGAGAATACCACCGTTACGAGTAAGGTCATTAGGAATGACTATTGTTTCACCGTTACCATCTCAGATATTGGAAGCTCAAGTAGAAGCCCTGAAGGCAGAGAACCAACCTGCTGAGAATATCTTCGGGATGGCAGAAAGTGAGAATGGATTTGTAAAGCGTTCTGATAGAGTGTTATGTTTTGGAGACCGAAATTGGGTACCATTGTAAGGGGGATTCGTGAATTGATTATGCATGAGTCGCATAATTCAAGGTATTATATTCATCCTGGGTCTAACAAGATGTACCAGGAACTGAAGAAATTGTATTGGTGGCCAAACATGAAGGCATATATAGCTTTGTATGTCAGTAAGTGCTTGACATGTTCTAAGGTTAAGGCCGAACACCAGAGACCGTCAGGATTGTTGAGACAACCAGAACTCCCAGTTTGGAAATGGGAGCGGATCACGATGGATTTCATTACCAAATTACCAAGGACAGCTAGCGGTTGTGACGCTATCTGGGTAATTGTGGATCGGTTGACTAAGTCTGCTCATTTCCTAGCGATTAGCCAAGATGACAACATCGACAAACTTGCTAGGTTATATGTGAAGGAAATCATTTCTCGTCATGGTGTTCCTATATCTATTATTTCGGATCGCGACAGTCGTTTCACATCAGCCTTGTGGGAATCACTCCAAACCGCTTTTGGGATGAAACTCAATATGAGCACTGCTTACCATCTCCAAACCGATGGACAGAATGAGAGGACTATTCAAACTTTGGAGGATATTCTTCGTGCCTGTGTAATTGATTTTGGAAAAGGTTGGGAGAAGTATCTACCTCTCGCTGAATTTTCTTATAACAACAGCTACCATACTAGTATTAAGGACGCACCATTTGAAGCATTGTACGGTCGTAAATGTCGTTCTCCAGTTAGTTGGGCAGAGGTTGGTGATAGCCAACTCACAGGCCCCGAGCTTATTTTGGAAACCACCGAGAAAGTGACTCAAATTCGTGATCTGTTGCAAGCAGCTCGTTATAGACAGAAATGTTACGCCGATCAGAGACGTAAACCTCTTGAGTTCCAGGTAGGAGACAGAGTGATGCTAAAGGTCTCGCCTTGGAAAGGAGTGATACATTTTGAAAAATGTGGGAAGCTCAACCCCAGCTACATTGGACCATTCCAGGTTCTGGAGAGAATTAGGCCTGTAGCTTATTGGTTGGAGCCACCACAGGAATTGAGTAAAGTGCATAATGTATTTCACGTGAGTAATTTGAAGAAATGCCTTTCTTATGAAACACCTGTTCTACCGATGAAAGATACTCGAGTAGATGAGAGTTTGAATTTTGTGGAAGAACCTATTGAAATTTTGGATCGTGAGATTAAAAGACTCAAGCGCAGTCGTATTCCGCTCATCAAAGTTCGTTGGAATTCCCGTCACGGACCGGAATTCACGTGGGAGCGCGAGGATGAGTTTCGGAAGAGATATCCTAAGCTTTTTGCTTCGTAGTTGGAAAGTTCCGAGTGAAACACGGGACGGGTTTCTTCTGAGGCTGGGAGGATGTGACAACTGAAAAATTAGGGAGCTATTTTAAAACCCGCATTACTTTAAAATTTAATGATACAAAATGTTTGAAATTTATTTTCAGTGGATTATGTCGAATTTAAACGTGTGATTTTGAAACAATGAATTCTATGTGGAACTTTATTCGTATTATTGAGTTTTTATGAAATATATGTCGTGGATTATTTTTATTACGTATGTTAGGCACTACGTTAACTCCGACACTAGGATAACCTAACAAATTAAAAATTTTGAATAACGGTCGCATTTATATATTAAACGAACGTATTAATATTTAAAATTTTCGGAAGAGCGTATTTGGAACTAATGGCGACGTGTACGAATGTTTTTAGCAATGTTTAATACTTTTCGTGAATAAGTATTCGTGTTTCAGGAGGAACCGAGTAATAACTACACTAAATAACCTAAGTTTTGTGTCTAAAAAGGAAAGATGGAAACTAGAGGGACCATTTTGTAAATTCGGGTATTAATAACCCTAAACCTAACTCCCTCCCTCACATATCTTCTTCTCCACATACACCTTTCCCCTCATTTGTTGTCGCCGCCACCTGCTACTCTAGCACCACCACCACCGCTGGTCACCACCACTCACCGCCACCACCAAAACACTCTCCAACCTCCCTCTTTCTTGTGTTGTACCACACGCGCCTCAAAGTGAACCCCACACCCTTGTTCTTTTTGTGTCGTCGTCGTACACCACCACACCACCACTTTCTTCTGTTTTCATTGAATTTTGAAGGTGAGAAATGCATAAAAGTAAGTCGGGTTTGACAAAACCGAGTTAAACTCGGTTTAATTTATTGATTTGGGATTTGATTTTCAAGATTTAAAAAGGTTTTTGATGTAAATAAGAATGGTATCCGTGGGTTGTATCGATTTGAGCTAGTTTGGTATTAGGGTATGTTTAGATTTGAAGTTGGGTTGAACATTAATCCGTTTGGGTGCTCTTTGGTTTTGAGCCGTGACCCTCGGGCCACGTTTGGGGCTTGGTTGTGATGTTTGGGACGAGCCGAGACCCTAGGGGTCCAATTGGTATTGTTGAGTGCTCGGATTGAGCCTAAGCGAGACTCTCATGGTCTCGGGGTTGGGTCTTGTGGCTCGTGAAGTAAACCGAGACCCAAGTGGGTCTTTCGGCTCGAGCTTGGCTCGATGAGTTGACCCAAGACTTAGTATTCTTGATGTTCTTAATTGTTATTATTGTTGTTTTTATTGTTGATGTTATTTGCTCGGTGTCGAGAGGATATTGACTTATTGTTTTGTGGAGTTGTTGTCGAAGGAATGAAATGGGGACCGATTGTGAGACGGTCACTTAGAATGACGGAGATAGGTTAGTCGGGTACCGTAGTCGGACCTTATTGTTGTAGTTTGTGAAATGGGACTTGTTGACGGAGTTGATTGATGCTTGACAATATTACATTTGGACTTGTGAGTTGAGCGAGTCGGGGTCACTTTGACTTTCTAGTCAATGGTTGGTCTCGACAAACGCCTTAACATTTGGATTTGACAATGAGCCGAGAAGTGACGACTCGGACATGTAACTCGTATTTTATAACTCGAAATAATTAATAACTACATAATTAATAAAACTCGTAATAACTTATATATCGATATAAACATTTATATAAATATATAAATGTGAAAACGTATATATATTTATATATATGCAAGCAAATGTCCCATAAGAGCAAGTGAAAGTAGTTTTCTCTTATCCTCTGGAGCAATCGAAATATGAAAGTACCCTAAAAATCATCAAAAAATAGTAATGTTTATTTCCAAAAAGCGTTCTAACATTTGATCAATAAATGGAAGGGTAAAATAATCCTTGCGGGTTATATCATTGAGTTTTTGATAATCAATACAAAGCCGCCATCCTGTTACTATGCGCGAAGGGATTAATTCATTATTTTTGTTCAAAACCAGAGTTTTCCTCCTTTCTTTGGAACCACATGAACATGGCTTACCCATAAGCTATCCGAGATTAGATAAATCAATCCTGAATCAAGCAATTTAATAATTTCATTCTTAACCACGTCTTGAACTTTAGGATTTAAGCGTCTTTGGAGTTGAATAACTAGTTTGAAATTATCCTCCATCAGAATTTTATGTGTGCAAAACGACGGGCTGATTCCTTTAATGTGTGCCATATTCAAAGCTATTGCTCCTTTATGCCTTTCCAATACCTGCAAAAGTAAACCTTTTTTCCTTTTCGAACAATTTAGATGAGATGGTAAGAAGAAACTTTTTATTATTATTTAAATAAGCATATTCTAAATGGGATGGTAATTCTTTAAGTATTGGTTTCTTTTAATCTATCTCATTAGCACTAGCCGAATAAAGAGGAGAAAACTTAAGCTACCCACTAAAAATAAAAACTCAATTAAAACACAATTCATGTTTTGTTAGTGGAAAAATGAGAATATTGTTCATTCTCTTCCAATGACTCAGTGCCACCTCATCCGGGTAAACTACCCGGTCGGTAGATGTATCCATGCCCGAATAAAGATGCTCCCTATTATTAATCCTAGCAGCCTCGTTATATTAGTTTCATTTAATGCTAAAGCGCAATTTTCCTTAATCGATCAACTCCTGATCCTCTTTAGATGTTTCATCTGCTTGAGTCATTGTTTTTTCTAAATCATGAAGCAAAAAAGGAATCTAATTGATCTTTTTCTAACAAAACCTAAGCTTCCTCAACAATAGTTTCATCAAGTACATCAATGATATAGCGTTCATCATCATCAGTGGAAGTATTTTTCATAGATTGTCCCATATTAAAAATAACTTTATCATATCCTACTTGAAGAGTTATTTTTTATTTATTTATTTATTTTATTAAAAACATAAATCATTGCTCAGGTAGTAGCTAGAAATGGTTTCCTTGGAAGGGAATCCTAGAGTCTTTTGGCATATCTAGAATGATGAAGTCAACAGGGCAAACAAATTTATCAACTCTTTGAAAGCAAATTGTCTATTATTCGCCTAGGATATCGGATTGATATATCAGCATGCTCAACAATCATCCTAGTTGGTTTTGGCTCCCCTAAACCTAGTCTTTCATACATAGTAAAAGGCATTAAGCTTATTGATTTGTAGTAAATAAGTTATTCTCATATTAGATGAAAAGATCACATGAGGACAAGTAACAATTCGATCTCCCGGAGTCATATCATCGGCGAGAGATGTATTGAAATTTGGGTTTATGTCTTTTGTTTGATGCTTGATTATCGATTTTTTTTTTGTTTTTATAAAAGATTTTAAAATCTAAATTGATTAATAAAAAAAAAACACAAGCAAAACAATAATATAAGATTTAAAATATGATAATAAAGGATATGCTTTTCAAGTGAGGCAAACAAATCATTAAATGTGAATTAAAGTTTAAAGTGATGAATTAATACCCGTTAAAAGAAACTATTTTCTTACAACATTGCTTTATTTTGAAAACAATCCTTTCTCTCGGTAATAATCACTGGATTTAATTAATTGATTATCCTAACGACTTTTGCCCGTCTGAACAACCAACTAAATTAATTTAAAATAATTTGGAAATTGTTAATCAACAATCTTCAATACCCGTTAAAAAAAATTCTCACAACATTGGTTTAGTTTGAAAACAATTATTTATCTTGGTAAAATTACTAGATTTAATTAATTACCCTAGCGGCATTTGCCCGTCAAAACAACAAAAAATTAATCCAAGTAACCAAAGATTATTAATCAACAATTTCTAAATTTTCACACTTAAATCTCAAATGACACCCCACTTAACAAGAGTAAATAAATCTACTCACTACTCATATTAAATAAGCTAACATCACAACAAATCCAACAAACTTAAGCATATTTATTTAAACTACAACTAATTAAACAGGAAGAGAATAAAACCCGGTAGAATGAGACTAGAATAATAAACCACCTGATCTTATAAACTAAAACAAACACTAAAGATTACTTCTTTGCTAGTTTCTATTTTACCAAGTAGTTAATAAAGTTGTCAACTTTACACACTAATTAACTTAATAAAAACTAGAAAAGCTATAAAATTTAGTAAATAAGCTAGTTTATAAAACCCTTAAGCTCCTCGCCTTAGATGTAGGATTGGATGCATAAAAATCAACACTTTATCAAGGTTAGTACATTAAGCTATAATTATAAGTTATAAGAAATACCAAATAAGCTATGGAAAAACTAATTTAATATAAAAAGCACTAGTCTTTGATGAAAATAAGCTAAGAAAAAGATACAAGATTATATCTAAATCCACGCAAAACTAAGGTGTTCACTCCGAAAAAGTAAACGCGGATTGGGTATATTTAAGGACTAGATCTAAGGTAAAATAAGCTAATAAAGCTTATTGAAGTAAAAACAACTAAAGATAAAAGATTTTTGAAATACGCTATTGAAAAGTATTTAGATATAAAATAATAAAGAAGATTTGGAAAAAAAAGTGCTTATTGGAATAAGCTATAAGGAAAAGCTTATCCAAAAAGCTAATTTTAATAATACAAAAATAAGCTTTAAGGATGAGCTTATTCGGAATAAAAGATATGAAAAAAAATTTGAGGATTAGAGAAAAAAAAGTGGTATTTAAGCATCTTCAAAATAAATCTTCATCCTCATAATAATAAGCTAAAAAGTTGATAACTATAAGCACTTGAAATAAGTTAGTTTATTACAACATTAAGCTATCCGACTACAATAAGCTATACTACTCCTACTCTAATAATAAATCTACTGCTATGTGTGTTTTCGTGTTCCTCGTCCCTTTTGATATCATCTCTTTATATAGCCCATTAAGTATCCAGATTATTCCATTTAATAACAGCTCACGTTGACACTTGTCGCATTCCTATTGGGCGCTGCCGCTTTTAGAACCTCGTACTAATCAGTAGCCGTTGCACCATCAGTTCTGTCATGTGTTACATCCTCGTTGGTCCGACGCCTCGTACTAACATGTCAGCGCCGCCTTTTCTGACATGCAATCATTAACCTCGTACAACCATTAATGCGTCGCCAGTCGCCGCCACGTGGCGGGCTGTGATTAGCTAGCCGCCATGTGACATCATCACGTGTAGCCCAACAGCTGAGTAAGCACATGTGGGGTCCACTATCACGTGTCACCACCAGAGTGGTCCACGTGGTAGCTGACGAAGCGGGTCTAGGCAGGAACCTGGTTGGGTCAGGTCAGATAATGAGTCGTGTCGCCACGTGGCACCACCTAAGTGGTCCACGTGGCAGCTGGGTAAATAACCCAACTTTGCCCCAAGCCAGGTTCGAACTCGGGGTGTTTAGTTGCAAAGGAAGGCACGCACCGCTGGGCTGGTGCATACCTTAAATTAACATATGCAACAATAATTCATTTAACCCCTTTGTTTGAACTGGTCCGTTTGGTAATAAATAAAAGGTTCAATTTAGTTTTGACTTGCCATTTTAAAAGGGTTATGGAAGGGTTCAAAAATAAATGAAAGTATTGTTGGACTTGTTTTTTCGAGCTCTTTCCAATGGTGTGCTCGGGGAGTTTTTAAACTTTGTCTAAACCTCAAAAAATGCAAACCATTGTACCTGCAAGACATAATAACACATACCAAATGTATTTGCAATATGATTTCACATATTTTATGGTTATTAGTCCGTTTTAGTGTGCTTTCCAGTATAGAAATTATGTGTGTTTAATCACACATCACTTATACTAGCCCCTAAATCTGATCATGCATTATCAATAGATACATTACTAAATTGACAATGTATAATAAAACTCCCTGGATCATTTTCTTTTTAAGGCAGTTTGTTCTGTAGGATAGTCGAGCACGTCTCATTCATCATTAATGTACAAGCCTCTTCAAGTTTTGATTTATTTGTCAATAAATCCTTTAAATATTTTGCATATTTTGGCATTTGAACTAAGGCCTCGATAATTGGAATGTTGATATGAACTTGTCTTAGATTCTTAAGGAACTTCTTTTGTTGTGCTTCTTCCTTCTCCTTTCTCTAACGATTAGGAAAAGGAATTGGTGGTCAATAAGGTTCTACAAATGGTTGTTGTTTGGCTTGTTCTTGAATCTTTGGTGTATCATTTTCCATAACAACCTGATAACGCTTTAATTATATATATTTACTCCCTCGTTTATATACTATTTAAATACTAAATTATATAGATTATCATGTTATTTGCGTTGAATTTGTATTAATCTGGTTGCAGGGATGATCAAGAGAAGAAAGTAAGAATATGACTTAAAAACCGTTAAAGACAACAATATTCGTTAGAAGAAAGGACTTGAACTAAAAAGACATAATTAAAGACCCGAGTACGCCGGTTTTAGGACCCTGTGCGGCGTACTTGCTTGGCGGGTAAAAGAGTTTGATTGAATACGAAGTATGGCGCACTTGACCTGATAGTTACAAGAATAGAGTTGTTGGTTGCATTCATTGAGAGGCCGATCATTTGCCTTCATTAATCAACATTGGCAGGTTGAACTCGTATCTATTGCTATAAAACAAACCTCATAGGTCTGATAAAAGGAGTAGTATCATCACCATACCAAGGTTACTATAGATGAGAAGATATTGGTGAACTCACACCAAGTTCACCATATCGAGGTTGCTAAGTGAAGTGCTCAAGTTCCAAGTACTGTGACAGAATCTAGGAGTGGTAGAATACGAGTGAAGTTTCCTGTTGAAAACCGTGTGAAAAATCTTTGAAACTATTGGTATAATTCTCATTTGAAACAATTCATATTATGAAGTTTATAAAGTTTATATTGAATGTTATGAGTTTTGTTACTGAAATAATGGAGTAGTTGCTTTATGTTTATTTAGGTGTTGTAGTCATGTGATTATGGAACATGTATTCAATTGCTTGCTTTGATACTATGAATAAGTTCAATTGATGATTTTGTATTGGGACCATTTCTAGTTGTTTGATGTATTTATTTGATAGATATAGGTCGAAAGGGTTAGTTGTTTGTCTATGGAAACTTGGTGTTTGCCTTGTAGAAATTGGCCAACATAACCATTATCGACCCAGATACAATCTTGTCTAATGCTTGATCTCATGTCTAACAAACTTGATTGGGAAATTGGCTTATTTATATGATACGTGGGAATCGCACCAGGCTTTACCTCTCGAGGGATCTCGAGAAGCTTACAACCCCCACCAGGCAGTGTACCTGATTGTTGTAGTATATTATAGTGACAAGTACCGGGGGATTGATCATTCAACTCAGGAATAGTGTCGCTAGGATTAGAAAGTCTCCTAAATTAAGTCTAGAGATGAGGGAAGATTCTGTTTGTATTTTTATATTTTATAAAAGCAATAAAATCTTGGGTTTTGGAAGAGTGGGCGGAATTAGTTGCTAACCAACTAACCCAAATAGCTACTTATGCAATCAAAATTAAATGACAGGAATGAAAATGAATCTTATTACTAATGTGGTGTAAACAATGTTAGGGAAAATTGTGTTTACTTAGGTTTCATTACTCCCTAGATATCTTTTACAGGTTGATAATTTGTTACAATTGCATGGATGACGGGTCATATTCCTTAATACTAGTCGTAGGGCCGTGTACAATATTCCCTAACTCTATAGGATCCTACTTCACTCCTATGTCGAGCTGTTAGAAGCTCCTAACATGGGATCATTAGAATTCTCTTACGCATTAAATACAACCAAAAATCATAGTACACCTCTGATCATGTTTCTTAACACGTTCAAGTATGTTACCAATGGAAGTCTGCCAGTTTTCTTAAGCCTAACATCGAATACAGTCATCCGTAACAAATATAAACAAACAATCAACCCATAATTAACATCTAGGTTTCACTACATCTAAGCAAACACAAGAGAGATCTAGCCAAGCATGTTAAATTGAAGACAAGCGTAAGATATATTCAAACAACACATAGACATATTGATTGAATTGAAAGAGTACTTATCTCAATTGAACATAAGAGGTTTCAAAGGGTAAAAACCCTTGAAAAAGCTGTGAAAATCGGACTAGGGTTTTTCTCCAAAGTTGCACCCTAAAAGTTACACTTCAATGAATGAAAATTGGAAAACTATATATAGAATTTATAGGGTGACGGCGTCAAGAAGAAATCTGTGACACCGTCAACTCGCCGCCCATAATGAAATCGGATTGTCTAGATCCACTTTTGACGTCGTCATGCGTAAAGTTGCTCTGGGCCGTCACTAACATTTAGACCATGACGGCCTTGGGTGACACCGTCATCTCCTTAGTACAAAACTTTCTAGATCGTCACGTGTATCATCCACTTCCACCTCTTGTATTACTCTTGACGCCGTCACTTGGAAACTCTTGACACCGTCAGGTACTGTTCCCAGCAAGGAAAATTAAGACTTTGCCGTTTTCTTCACTTTTATGCTCCAAAAACGTCCAAAATGCTTCCTTTTCCATATTTCACTCCAAAAGTACCTAAAATGACAAAAGGAACGATTTAGGGCAATATTTGATCAAATAAATTCGAATTCGGGCTTAAATGACCCCTTAAAAACGGTTCATTTTTTGCCTCATCAAATACGCTTACACTTGAGATTTGCTTGTCCTCAAACAAATGCGCTTTTATTCTAATCAAAATACAAGTTAGGGGTCATTTAACACTAATATAAAAGTAATTACAACAAATGATCGTTCCACTAAAGACCAAAGACAAGCACGGAGGTCATACACTAGCACCTCATAAATAGTGTTTAGATACTCACATCTTTCGGGTGTAATAAAGTATATATCACAATATGGAAATGGAAAACATCTCTCACTACCTGTCATAACAAATTAGATTACAATAGGCTTGGGAAAGGATCAAACCTCCACCACTTGGCGTAACCACCTAGGATAAACTATCAAAGAGGTCTTTTAGAGGGTTATAACGTTAGGTGTAGGGATATGGAATACACGGTTTTGTTGGATAAAGGCAATATTTACTGGTGGTGAGTTAATCATCTTGGTTAATTACATGTACAATATGGCGTTGCTAAGCTAAGACTAGACTCGACTTAAGCTATTAAATCAAAAATAACAAAAACATAAAATAAGCATAGAATGAAACGGGATGGTAGTCCGTATGTTTTTCTCTTTTCTTTTTCTATTTTTTTTCTTTTTCTTTATTTTTCGATTTTTTTTTTTTTTTTTTTTTTTTTTTTTTTTTTTTTTTTGCATACACTCTTACCCTACCATTCAAAATAATGCATCATAGGGAATGTACATTCCCCTTACACTTGAATTTTTACATACTTTACAATAAACTAATCTAATGACTCGAATTAAGATAATCAAAACACTTGGAGTACTTTTAAAATTAACGTACATATGGGGTAATATATGATGTTCTACCCTATTAATCCATAACACAAGTACTTTACCCATGAGTCCCAATCGTCCCAAAACAATATGTACAAGATATGACTCGACTTAGCAACCATGTAATCAATTAGATAATTAACTAAGGGTTTAAATATGTAACAATAATGCACTAAAGATGAGTGCATACACGGAAGGCTAAGGCGATTTGGGTGTACATTTAATTGGGTTGTAACAAATTCTTCCTTTAAGTAAGATGCTTAAAGGTAGAAACGAAAAGATAGGCTCGGAGGGATGTACTAGGGGTTTCGTGTACTATAAATGAGTACAACGCTAATGTGTGGGAAAAATTAATTGACTTTACTAGCCAAGTAATATGACTTAGATGGTCAAGTAATTATGATATGGGTTTAACACAAGGGTGATCCTAATGCCTCTTATCATGTAGTAAATCCTACTACGCGAATGTAGTCTCACTAGCGGTCTTAGGATGCATCACTAACGCAAGTTCTAGAATCTAAATGCTACCAGTACACTCATAAGCACTAATAGTGAATGGTTTTCCTATCAAATCTAAAGGCGAACCTCACATATTTGGGTGGAAAATTTTTCTGAATGATACGGTTTCGTGCTAGTCATACAACTCCTATCCGTGAGATGCTTGTTAAGGCTAAAGTTTAAAACTCCTAAATGTTGTAAAAATTTTTAAATTTGGCGCTAAAATTACACTAACAAGTATTTCTCTTAGTTTTATTGCACACCTACCATCAAACAAACAAACTCAAGTGCAATAGTATCCTATAAGGTATCATCATTTACCCTCCCCTTACACTTAGGATGAACATTGTCCCCAATGTTCAATTAAAGAATGTAAAAGTGAAATAGGTAAAAGAATGAAAGCAAATACTCCCCTGATTCGTTCGGTATGGATAGTGTGGTCACAAGGTTAGATCTTCCTCCAAGAAAATGAACATTCAAAGCTTCCCTTCCAGAAAAATAAATCATCTTCTTGTCATACATAACCTGTTAAACCTGAGAAAACAAACAAGGCAACCTCGCGTAAAATCGGCGGCAATCTATATATATTAACAAGTCCTTGAAAACAAATTAAGATATAATGCTTGTGGAATGAATGTTTGCAGATTTCCTGGAGTTTATAAAACTAAAGAATTAACAAAAACTTTAAAACTCTGTTAGAAAAACAAAACTCGCAAAATTTCCGGAATTTTATACATGACGCCATCAGGAATTAATCCATGACGCCGTTAGAAGTGACATGCAGAAATCTTTACGTTAAGTTTCTGGAAAATTTATGGAAAAACTTATGTCCTACTTCCTGGAAAATCCTGCAAAACATCATTATGACTCGATACAAGCATTTGACTCTAACAAATACTAATACACATGTTGCATTTAATATTGTGGAGAATCATGATCAATTTCATTCTTAGAAACAACTTTGGGGTTTCCCCTTACACTTATCTTTTGCAAAATACCTTTATATGAAGTTAAGACGAAGTTAAACAACAAAATAAAGCATTTTCACAATTTAGTTTGAAACATGATCTACCAACAATAAAAACAAAGCATGCATACGGAAACAAATAACAATCAAACAAATAAAAATCATACAAAACATGGGTTGCCTCCCAAGAAGCGCTTTTCTTTATTTTACGAGTCTTGTAGCTAGACTCAAGGTCATGGGCTATCACGTGACCTCGTCGTTGGTCTCATTCTCCAGGTCATCTCCAATCTTAGTTTTGTATTCCGGACTTAGTTGCAAACATTCCTTGTAGAAACCAAGGATTCTATTCATGACATAATCTACTCCTCTACGTCTATCCTCATCATCCCTATAATAAATCGATTGCTTGTGTTCCTTTTCTATGTTTGATAGAAGGCGGTATTGTTCAATCTTATAGGGCATTTGGTAAGCAATCTCATCGTTCTCTTCTTTGAATCTAACTATCCCTAAGGTCGGGTCATAACTCATCTTAGAGGCCTCAACAAACGGTTTTCCGAACACTACTTGACTTAGGCAATCATCTATTACCGGATGAGTATCCTCTACTATCACAAAGTCGATAACATTAGTGAAGTTTCCTACAAATACATGCAATCCTTTCACTCTTCCTACAAAGTTGCTTATCAAATTCTTGTTGGGCATCATCCTATAACCAAGTTGCTTCTTCATTACCCAATTATAATAGGTCCTAGTCATGATGTTTATAGGAGACCTAGGATCGATATAAGCTTTCCATACATGCATATGCCCAATGTTGCATGGTATGTTGATGTAGGATCTTAATAATATGTTGATTCATGTGGTTCGGGTGGTCTTGGATTGTGAAAGATGAAGGTAAACATGGTGGAGAGTTTAGAGAGAGAAAGAGAGAGATGGGAGGATTTCTTGAGAGAGAAAAACACCTTAGTGTGTGTGTTATTATGAAATCAACCAACCTTTCCAAATGAGGTGGAAAGGCTATATATACAATTACAAGTATACGCCCTCCTGCGGGCTGTGGATCAGGTATACAGTGGGTAAAGACCCATCCTTCTTCCACGATGTTACCTAAACTAAACTAATATCTAGCTAACTAATAGACTAACTACGAGCTATCATAATGCTATTACATCATTTAGGTGACCGAGTCTTTTATAGGAATATTCGTATTCCTAACAATCTCCCCCTAAGCGAGGTCACCTTGGAAATTAAGCTCTTTGATCTTCAAGCATTCTTTTCTTTATAGCTCGTAGGTTTTGATTCTTCACTTTACAGCACACTTTGTACATCCAATAATGAACTTGTGATTTGAGTTCCTTTGTGATGTATGATCTTTGAGCTTCCTTTGAGATCATCAGCCACAGTAAATCTCCAAGCTCATCCTTAGTAGTATCGCCTTCATGTGATGTAGTGACATAAGGACCATCATGCTCACACCCTTCTGGATCTAGAGACATTGCATTAGAGTTGTAGATCAGGAGACTTTTTCATCAGAGTTGCGGAAACGTTGTTGGTAGTCTCTCAACATTTGTTGTAGTATGTCTCTCATCATCATTGATAGTGATGAGGATGTGTGAGCATGAGGTATGGATTGACCCGATTCAGTTGGAAATAGGAGCCATCAACACCATCTTTTTATGTGTCCCTGAAATAAAACAGTTAGTAATAAAGATAGAGAACGAATATGGCTTTGTCATTCGTTCTACGAGGACAGACTACCCTCCGGTTTTGTGAAAACCGACCTGTGATCAGGTAGAGTCTCTTTTAAAGAAGACTCTCCTTGACAGGAATTTCCAGCTTGTAGTGATGAATTTTCCAAAGAATCCACTTCGAAATCTTCATACTTAGCATGTTCTCATACCGGAACGTCTCAAAGCAGACAGCACGATAGAGTGAATTGGTGAATAAATATTCACGGATTGATGAGA
Organism: Artemisia argyi; assembly: GCA_030686995.1. NCBI lineage: Eukaryota > Viridiplantae > Streptophyta > Magnoliopsida > Asterales > Asteraceae > Artemisia > Artemisia argyi. The sequence goes on from CM060697.1 coordinate 70,331,661, forward strand.
AATTGATTTATAGAAATCACTTGCGTGTCATATAATAATCATTTTTGAGACACGACGAGAGTTTTAAGCCTTGAATCAAATTTCCATCAAAATACTTTTGGTTGAAAGGTTATACACAATCAATGTGCTCAAAAGTTAGTATGTGAGCACATTGAAAGGTTTTTGCAAAAGTATCCGTCAATCCATATCCTGGAACAAGTTTGATTCAAATTTGAATCGCACCATTATTGCTTTCCAGTTGTCACTTGATCATTGATCCAAGATGGATCTCACATGTCGCCTACCAAGAGCTTGAGTGATGTTCGCTCTAGAAGGAATTCCATCTTCATTGTGAATATTTTCATATCACTCGGATGTTCTGGCAATACCACAAGGATAATGCGTAGGACTCTAAACATTTTATCTTATTTTCCACATTGTGTGAAACAATAAGCATATTTGGAATGTGTCCTATCGAGATTTATGGATGATCTCATGGCTCTAGACTCAATCGTGCATTTTGATCTGCTCCTGGAGACTGGGGAGGCGTCTCCTATTTTAGGTATCAACATAGCTCGCAATGAGCGGTCGATACATTGCACAGGGTTCCCTGTGAGATTGAAACAAGCTCTTTTAAGAGAACTTGAGTGGTTGGGAAGTTTTTGTGCAGTGCGTCACTGGGTCCATGACGTCTTGTCTTCAGTACCGGTGTTACCTTAGTAACCGCCAGTAGATTATGAATTGAACCCGGTTTCTGCCCTAAGGTTGAATATATGGAGGGCTATTTCTTTTCACCCTTTTTCATTACATTTCTTTTTCATTCTTCAACCCCTTCAGTGCTTACCGAGACTTCACCACTAGAACCTTGTTGGGTTTGTTCCAGTCCTAGCTCTATCTCAGTCCGCACTCTTCCCTTTCTCGCTTTACTCCATTTTTCATTCATTCCTAAGGACATATAATCTATCTCTGGATTGTCCCTGGGAAGATCCTTCCGGTTCTGGTGGATCATGGGAACTCATACCTAACCTTAACTATCCTTATAACTCCATGCATAAAGATAAATGGTCGGTCTTTGGTATTACTTCCACAAACGCCTTTGCTCCCCCTCAATATGTGCATCGATATACGAAAGAGTTTAGCACATATGTGGGAGCCTATTATTGAGTCCAAAAGATCACTTTTGATTATCAGATTTCATATTTAAATCACATTCTCTCCCCTCGATCAAAAATTTCAAATCTTTCAAGATTTTTTATCTCAATTGTTTTAAATAATTTAGAAAACGTTTAGGAGAGAAATGCGGTCAGTTTTAATATTTTCTAATAAAAGGAACCTTTTTCTTGCTCCCCCTCAATCTGTGAGGGAGGTTGTTATGTGTCAGATTTGATGAGTTTGCAAAAGATTCGAAGTTTTAACGAAAACTCTTTGAAAATTTACTCATTCTGACACATAACCATCACAAATCGTATTGTTGCTTTTGTTGTGTACAAAGTGTGGGGAGTTTTGATGATACATAAAATTTTGAGAAATCACTCTCCCCGTCAATCAATGACGGATGTTAAAACATAAATAAATTATGTCATTGATTGAGTGAAAAATTTTATCAAAGTTTGAGTTCAAATTGATTTCCAAACAAAATCTCATGGTACCACCAAGTTTTGCACAAATATTTTCCGGAAAAATCATAGAAGGGAAAATATTTGGCGATAAAAAGAAGACTTCTCTTCTTTATCAAGAAATAATGCACTGAAACGTACATTAGATCGATGATGCATGAATATAAAGTAATTCTCGCTCGGATGAACGGTACCCTCTGCTAGGAATAACCGTCTTTTTGGCGACGTGTTTTCCTCATTTTTGAAAACCGGGTTGCTATCTGAAGTAATAGCAAGCCATAATTTTGAAGTCCGGGTTGTAGCCTGAAATGACTACAAGCCATATTTAAAGAAGATTTTGAGAAACGACATGTTTTAGAAAAACATTATTTAGAAAAAATAGAAAAACTCTCGCTCAAGCATATGTATGTTTCCGTGTCATTATTGAATGACATTTCTAGAAATGTACATAATATTGATTACACGAGAGACATGTCGCGAGAAGAATATTTTTGGAATTTTTATGTTTTTCCGATTTTTATGGATTTTGTTGATTTTATAATTTTCTATTTTCTTTTTGGTTTTTAAAATATGTACAAATGATATTATGCAGTTTAAGAGGATGTTGACATGAATACCGAAAAGAGGATATCGGTCTGCACGTTGTAGAAGTCAGTAGTCAACATCTCTTAAACTTTCACCACCAAAGCGTTCGAGGCTCCTGAATTGTCGTTAGAACTTGAGCCTTCTCAATGTGAAGCTTTGATAGCTCAGCAACGTATCATCTCACGCTTGACTAGTTCTTCTCATCTTTCTTCCCTGCTGAAGGCTGAAGTAATGCGTACAAAAAGTATCCAGAGACCACTTCCCCCCAAGTAGTTGAAATGATGCAATCAGTCTCATTATATGAAGCTCAGAAACCCGAAGTACACACACAATCAATTGTGTACGTATTTTGTCATCAGAAACTGTTTCTTGCATCTCTTCCCCCACGTAGTTGGAATAATACACCAAAAGAATGAGATAAAACACTGATCTTCTCTGCGGTTATGACATTTGTCTTACCGGAATAACTTCAATTAAGTAGAAGTATAAAGCTCATCATGTGTACTCGTTGTGCGTTCCGATGTATGTCTCCTTCCCCCTTGCTGGTTTTGATAACTTAGAATCAGCAACACATTTTACGTCCATAGACTTGAAATCTTGTGAGAGGAACAAAATAAGCTCAAATGTATCCTGTGAGACTCAACTTGCTGAAGAGCAATGTGAGCACTTCTGATTAGGGATTTTAACACATACTTTCCACTCTCCCCTAATTAGTGCTCTCCCCTAAACTGACAACCTTTCTTGATGAATGCCTTGAATATGAAGAAGTCTTTCGATAATTAGTTGCATATCGTCTTTAGTCTTCTAACACGTAGCAAAGAATGTAGAACAGACTGTAGACTTGACCTTCTTCACGGTTGTCCATTTGGGGAATAGAATATTGATGAGGCGAAAAATGATCCGTTTTTAGGGGGTCATTTAAGCCCGAATCCGACTTTATTTGATCAAATATTGCCCTAAATCGTTCCTTTTGTGATTTTAGGTGTTTGGAGAGTGAATTCTGGAAAAGAGGCTATTTTGGACGTTTTTGGAGCATAAAGTGAAGAAAACGACAAAGTACCAAAAATCCAAGCTGAAGATACAAGGTGACGGCGTCAAGACTTCCTTCTTGACAGCGTCAGACATGAAGAATAATTTACCGTAGCTGGTGACGGCGTCAGATGGAGAGGTGACGGCGTCAAAGTGGCCAAGAATAAAATACCGAAGGTGGTGACGGCGTCACATAGGCCGTCACAAGTGGATCTAGGGCGTCCGAGGAAGTATATGGCGGCGAGATGACGGCGTCAGATTTAACTCTTGACGCCGTCAGAACGATTTTCCTATATATAGTTTTCTAGTTTTTTCATTAAAAAGGGAGAAGTTTTGGTGAAACCCTAAAGACGATTTTGATGCCTCTTTTACAGGTTTTTCAAGGGTTCCAAACCCTTGAGACCTTGCATTGTAATTGAGATAAGTGTACTTTCAATTCAATCAATATGTCTATGTGTTGGTTGTTTATCTCTTGTTCTTGTCTCAATTCTACTATGCTAGGCTAGATCTCTCTTGTGTTTGCTTAGATCTAATGAAACCTAGATGTTGATTATGTGTTGATTACTTGTCTATTCTTGTTTTGAATGAATGATTTATATGTTAGGCTTAAGAAAACTGGCAGATCTCCAAATGGTAACATGCTTGAACGTCTTAAGAAACATGAACCGAGGCGTACTAGGTCTTTATTGGTTGTATTTAATGCATGAGCCACTGTTTACAATCCCTATAGTTGTGCTGGGTCATGGTGTAGGAGGAGATAAGAGCTCATAGAGTTGGGGAGTTATGTATGCCACCCCACGAATGGTATTAAGGAATACAATCCGTCATTCATACAAGTGTAACAAGTAATTAACATGTAAAAGATATCTAGGGAGTAGTGAAGTCTAAGTAAACACAATTTCTCCAATTACTGCTCACAACCTTAGTTTAATTTAGTTTAATTTCATTTTTATTATTTTATTTTGATTGCATCTTAGCTTTGGGTTAGTTGAATAGCAACTAATTCCGCCCACTCTTCCAAAACACGAGATTTTAATTGCTTTCATAAAATATAAAAATACAAAAATAATCATCCCTCACCTCTAGAACTATTAATTAGGTTTTCTAATCCTAGCGACACTATTCCTAAGCTGAACGATCAATCCCCCGGTACTTGTCACTATACTATACTACAACGATCAGGTACACTGCCTGGTGGGGGTTGTAAGCTTCTCGGGATCCCTCGAGAGGTAAAGCAACGTGCGATTCCCACGCATCAAGTTTTTGGCGCCGCTGCCGGGGAATAGTTATTGTCTAGGTTAGAATTTCTTTTTATTAGGTCTACTTGCTAGATTCCTTTCTAGTAAGATTTTTATTTTTATTTTTAGGTCTTCTTTAGTCTATCTTATTTCTTCGTGCCTTTGTTCGTAATCTTTACCATCCGACATCATGGAAGGTGGTAACATCTTTGAACCCATCATCCCACCACAGCAAAACCCACCATTAGAACCCCTTAGGCCCCGAACCTTAGGAGAGTATTCCCGACCTAACCACCAAGGCTACCGAAACACCATTGAGCTCACCGGAGCCAATGTGACCCCCTTGCGATCCGACACCATCCGGTTGGTGCAAAGCGGATGTGCATTCCATGGACTTCGTTCCGAAGATCCAAACCAACACCTTAAGGACTTCCTCAAAATCGTAGATTCCATAGACCTAGGTGTTGAAACTAGAGAGACTACCCGTTTATGCCTATTCCAATTCTCTCTACGGGATCAAGCTAGTCAATGGCTTGAGCGTTTACCCGCGGGATCCATCACCACATGGGATGATCTCACCACTCGTTTCCTTGCTCAATTTTTCCCACCGGGGAGAACTACTAAACTTAGGAATGACATCTTGATGTTTCAACAACGTCAAAATGAATCTCTTTATGAAGCATGGACTCGTTTCAAGGACTTACTCCAAAAAGTCCCTCATCATGGCATAGATCTTTGGCTCCAAGTCCAAATCTTCTATGACCATATCGACATCTCCACGAGGCGAACCATTGACCAATCGGCCAGTGGTAAGCTACGTGATCTTAGTGCGGAACAATCATGGGAACTCATAGAAGATCTTGCTCTCTATGACAACAAAAGTTGGAATGATCCCCGTGATTTGAACAAAACGGTCAAGGCAATATCTTTGCCTTCGAATAATTCAAGCACTCCCGACCGTAGGATCATGGAACTTGAGGACCAAGTCAAGTTTCTCATGAAATCTTACGAAGCTCCGCAGCATTCAAGCCAAGTGAACAAAATCACTTCTTCATGCGAATTATGTAGTGGTCCCCATGACACTCGTGATTGTGTGGAACTCCCCGGAACAGCTTTTGCGGACTACGCATCCACGCGTACCGACGAAGCGGGAGATAAGTGGTACACTTTCAAGCCCGAGCCAAACACATACGGTGATTCATATAACCCCTCATGTAAAAATCACCCAAACCTTAGGTGGAAACAAAATCAACCAAATTCTTCCAATCCGCCTAATCGTTACCAATCAAACGGTCCACCATCCAACCGTACCTTCAACAACAATCCTTCTAACAACTATGGTAGTACCAACAATCTTGAAGGATTGATGTTGAAATTTATGGCATCTCAAGAAGCTCGCATAGCTAGGTTTGAAACCGAATTCAACCAACAACAAACGGAGATGACCAACAAGATCGACAACTTGTTGAAAGCCCTCAACAACCAAACATTAGCCACACCTAGGAAGGACACTAGGGACACCAATAGTGGAATCCAAGTTAAGGACCCCTCATCATCCAAACATGTCCACTTTGTCAATGTTGTCACCATCAAGCCGATAGATAGGGAGATAGAGGAGAGTGACAATGATGAAGTTAGAGTAGAAGCCAATAGTGAGGATGAGAGTAGGGAAGTTGAGGTTAATAAGGATAAGGAATTAGAGGAGGTAGAACCTATAGAGGAATATTTTGATAAGTTGCCAACCAAGGAAGAACGGGAATACCATAAGGATTTATTCGATAGTCCCGAGACAACATATATCTTTGGCGACCCCCTGATCAAAATGGGAGACCCCTCTAATATTAACATCCCATGCAATATCGGGCACATGCATATATGGAAAGCTTACATAGACCCTAGATCCCCCGTGAACATCATGTCTAGGACTTATTACAATTGGGTGATGAAGAAGCAACTCAATTTTAGGATAATGCCCGGTAAAAGTTGGATAAGTAATTTTGCAGGAAGAGTTAAGGGAGTACATGTGATTATAGGGAATCTCACCTATGAGATTGATTTTATGATAGTAGAAGACACGCGTCCGGTGATAGATGCTTGCCTAAGTCAAATAATATTTGGGAAACCATTTGTTGAGGCCACTAGGATGAGTTATGATCCGACGTTAGGGATAGTTAGGTTCAAGAAAGACAATGATGAGGTTGCTTATCAAATGCCCTACAAAATTGAGCAATACCGCCTTCTCTCTAATTTCGAAAAGGAACGTAAGCAAGCGGCTTATTATAGCAATGATGAGGATAGACGTAGAGGAGTAGAGTATGTTAGAAATAGAATGCTTGGTTTCTACAAAGAATGCTTGCAACTAGGTCCGGAATACAAAACTGGTTTAGAAGACGACCTAGAGAGTGGAACCAATGATGAAATCACGTAGTAACCCACGACTTTGAGTCTAGCTACAAGACTCGTAAATAAAGAAAAGCGCTTCTTGGGAGGCAACCCATGTTTTGTGTGATTTTTATTTGTATGATTGTTATTTGCTTCCGTATGCATGTTTTATTTTTATTGTTGGATGATCATGTTTCTCAATTAAAATGTGAAATACTTTATTATGTTGTTTAGCCTAGTCTTAACTTCAACCTAAAGGTATTTTTGCAAAAGATAAGTGTAAGGGGAAACCCCAAATATGTTTTTAAGAAACAAACCGATCATAATTATCCACAATATTTAATGAACATGTATATTCGTAATTGTTAGAGTCAAATGCTTGTATTGAGTCATAATGAAGTTTTGCAGGATTTTCCAGGAAGTAGGACAAAGTTTTTCCAGAAATTTTCCGGAAACTTAATATAAGAATTTCTGCAGGTCCATTCTGACGGCGTCAGGGTTTGCTCTTGACGGCGTCAAGAGTTAAAATCTGGAAATTTTACCGGTTTTGTTTTTCTAACGGAGTCTTATGGTTTTTGTGAATTATTAAGTTTTATAATCTCCAGGAAATCTGCAAACTTCATTCCACAAGCATTATATCTTACTTTGTTTTCTAGGATTTAGTAACTTATATAGGATGCCGCCGATTTTACGCGAGGTTGGCTTGTCTACTTTTGTCAGGATTTACAGGTTATTTATGACAAGAAGATGATTTAGATTCTGGAAGGGAAGCTTTGATTGTTCATTTTCTTGGAAGAAGATTTAACCTGGCCAACTAAAATCCATACCGAGCGAATCAGGGGAGTATTTGATTTCATTCTCTTTACTTTTTAACTTTTACATTCTTTACTTGAACATTGGGGACAATGTTCATCTTAAGTGTAAGGGGAGGGTAAAAAAGATGATACCTTACATATGCACTTTCGCTTGAGTTTGTTTTGTTTAATAGTAGATGTGTAATAAAACTACGAGAAATACTTGTTAGTGTAATTTTAGCGCCAAATTTACAATCCATGAGACTAAAGAAAGATGATTACCATTTGGAGATCTGCCAGTTTTCTTAAGACTAAAGAAAGATATTTAATTCTTAGACTTCACTACTCCCTCGAGAGCTAAAGCAAGGTGCGAGATCCCTCGAGAAATTGTGTTTACTTAGACTTCACTACTCCCTAGATATCTTTTACATGTTAATTACTTGTTACACTTGTATGAATGACGGATTGTATTCCTTAATACCATTCGTGGGGTGGCATACATAACTCCCCAACTCTATGAGCTCTTATCTCCTCCTACACCATGACCCAGCACAACTATAGGGATTGTAAACAGTGGCTCATGCATTAAATACAACCAATAAAGACCTAGTACGCCTCGGTTCATGTTTCTTAAGACGTTCAAGCATGTTACCATTTGGAGATCTGCCAGTTTTCTTAAGCCTAACATATAAATCATTCATTCAAATCTAGGGAGTAGTGAAGTCTAAGTAAACACAATTTCTCCAACCACTGCTCACAACCTTAGTATAATTTAGTTTAATTTCATTTTTATTATTTTATTTTGATTGCATCTTAGCTTTGGGTTAGTTGAATAGCAACTAATTCCGCCCACTCCTTCAAAACCCAAGATTTTAATTGCTTTCATAAAAATATAAAAACACAAAAATAATCATCTCTCAATACAACCAATAAAGACCTAGTACCTTGCTTTACCTCTCGAGGGATCTCGCGAGGCTTACAACCCCCACCAGGCAGTGTACCTGATCGTTGTAGTATAGTATAGTGACAAGTACCGGGGGATTGATCGTTCAGCTTAGGAATAGTGTCGCTAGGATTAGAAAACCTAATTAATAGTTCTAGAGATGAGAGATGATTATTTTTGTGTTTTTATATTTTTATGAAAGCAATTAAAATCTCGGGTTTTGAAGGAGTGGGCGGAATTAGTTGCTATTCAACTAACCCAAAGCTAAGATGCAATCAAAATAAACTAATAAAAATAAAATTAAACTAATTAAACTAAAGTTGTGAGCAGTGGTTGGAGAAATTGTGTTTACTTAGACTTCACTACTCCCTAGATATCTTTTACATGTTAATTACTTGTTACACTTGTATGAATGACGGATTGTATTCCTTAATACCATTCGTGGGGTGGCATACATAACTCCCCAACTCTATGAGCTCTTATCTCCTCCTACACCATGACCCAGCACAACTATAGGGATTGTAAACAGTGGCTCATGCATTAAATACAACCAATAAAGACCTAGTACGCCTCGGTTCATGTTTCTTAAGACGTTCAAGCATGTTACCATTTGGAGATCTGCCAGTTTTCTTAAGCCTAACATATAAATCATTCATTCAAAACAAGAATAGACAAGTAATCAACACATAATCAACATCTAGGTTTCATTAGATCTAAGCAAACACAAGAGATATCAAGCCTAGCATAGTAGAATTGAGACAAGAACAAGAGATAAACAACCAACACATAGACATATTGATTGAATTGAAAGTACACTTATCTCAATTACAATGCAAGGTCTCAAGGGTTTGGAACCCTTGAAAAACCTGTAAAAGAGCACCAAAATCGTCTTTAGATTTTAATTGTTTAATTTACCATCCAAATGGTAAATTATTCTTGCCACTTTGACGCCGTCACCAGTACGTCTGACGCCGTCACCACCTTCGATATTTAATTCTTCATGTCTGACGCCGTCAAGCTTTTGGTCTTGACGCCGTCACCTTGTATTTTCAGCTTGGATTTTTGGTACTTTGCCGTTTTCTTCACTTTATGCTTCAAAAACGTCCAAAAGGAACGAGAGGTAAAGCATATGCATCTAGGTTTCTACCAAAATGATGAGGCAAAAAATGATCCGTTTTTAGGGGGTCATTTAAGCCCGAATCCGACTTTATTTGATCAAATATTGCCCTAAATCGTTCCTTTTGTGATTTTAGGTGTTTGGAGAGTGAATTCTGGAAAAGAGGCTATTTTGGACGTTTTTGGAGCATAAAGTGAAGAAAACGACAAAGTACCAAAAATCCAAGCTGAAGATACAAGGTGACGGCGTCAAGACTTCCTTCTTGACGGCGTCAGACATGAAGAATAATTTATCGTAGCTGGTGACGGCGTCAGATGGAGAGGTAACGGCGTCAAAGTGGCCAAGAATAAAATACCGTAGGTGGTGACGACGTCACATAGGCCGTCACAAGTGGATCTAGGGCGTCCGAGGAAGTATATGGCGGCGAGTTGACGGCGTCAGATTTAACTCTTGACGCCGTCAGAATGATTTTCCTATATATAGTTTTCTAGTTTTTTCATTAGAGAGAGAGAAGTTTTGGTGAAACCCTAAAGACGATTTTGGTGCCTCTTTCACAGGTTTTTCAAGGGTTCCAAACCCTTGAGACCTTGCATTGTAATTGAGATAAGTGTACTTTCAATTCAATCAATATGTCTATGTGTTGGTTATTTATCTCTTGTTCTTGTCTCAATTCTACTATGCTAGGCTAGATCTCTCTTGTGTTTGCTTAGATCTAATGAAACCTAGATGTTGATTATGTGTTGATTACTTGTCTATTCTTGTTTTGAATGAATGATTTATATGTTAGGCTTAAGAAAACTGGCAGATCTCCAAATGGTAACATGCTTGAACGTCTTAAGAAACATGAACCGAGGCGTACTAGGTCTTTATTGGTTGTATTTAATGCATGAGCCACTGTTTACAATCCCTATAGTTGTGCTGGGTCATGGTGTAGGAGGAGATAAGAGCTCATAGAGTTGGGGAGTTATGTATGCCACCCCACGAATGGTATTAAGGAATACAATCCGTCATTCATACAAGTGTAACAAGTAATTAACATGTAAAAGATATCTAGGGAGTAGTGAAGTCTAAGTAAACACAATTTCGCCAACCACTGCTCACAACTTTAGTTTAATTAGTTTAATTTTATTTTTATTAGTTTATTTTGATTGCATCTTAGCTTTGGGTTAGTTGAATAGCAACTAATTCCGCCCACTCCTTCAAAACCCGAGATTTTAATTGCTTTCATAAAAATATAAAAACACAAAAATAATCATCTCTCATCTCTAGAATTATTAATTAGGTTTTCTAATCCTAGCGACACTATTCCTAAGCTGAACGATCAATCCCCCGGTACTTGTCACTATACTATACTACAACGATCAGGTACACTGCCTGGTGGGGGTTGTAAGCCTCGCGAGATCCCTCGAGAGGTAAAGCAAGGTGCGATTCCCACGCATCAAGTTTTTGGCGCCGCTGCCGGGGAATAGTTATTGTCTAGGTTAGAATTTCTTTTTATTAGGTCTACTTGCTAGATTCCTTTCTAGTAAGATTTTATTTTTATTTTTAGGTCTTCTTTAGTCTATCTTTTTCTTTGTGTGTTTGTTCGTAATTTCCATTGACTATTCCGTTCACCATTATGGAGTACGCGAATCCACCATACCACCAACCAAAAAGGCCATTCTACCCTATTGACATCTTGAATTTCAAACAATATCGAGATGAACCCATATATGATGCATGGACTCGTTTTAAAATTTTACTTTGAAAATTCCCTCATCATAGTTTCTCTTTATCATCCCTAACCGAAACCTTTTACTATCGTGTCAGCCAATGTGACCAAATGCGCATCGATGATTTTGCCAATTGGGGCCCTAGGGAATTAAATGATGAAGAAGCATGGGATACCATAGAAAACTGTGCCCAATATTATTATAGAGTAGACAACCCAACAAACAACATCACAAATCAATCAAAAACAAGTTTGATGGAGCAAATAGGAAGTTTGTTTGGGGATGAATATACTCATGTTGAGATACCTAGTTGGATGGCACCTAATATCATAGTACAAAACAAACATATAGGTAATCTAGGTACAATGGAGGATGAGGTGGACAATTCAAGCCCACAAAGTACCTCACAAGTCCTACCATCATTTGAGGCACATACACCGCCCGTGACTTACCCGGAAGAAGTAGAAGAGACTATAGGAACCCCAATTGAGGTAGAACCCTTGGACCAAGCACCACTAGAGGATATAGGTTTGAATACTTATAATGATAACCTTACTCTTAGTTCTAGGGAAGTTCCTAGTTTTGATGAACCGGAGCCTCAACCAAAACCGTTACCTAATCTTCCATCCTTGGATGTGAATTTAGGAATTGAGATAGGTTCCGATCCACCCATCAAACCATGTAGTCCGGGTAGTCTTAGGATAAAGGTAGTGGACTCTAAGCCTTGTAGAGAGGAAACCAATATAGGAGTGGAAAATGACCTTACATGTTTACATCACCCATTTGTGATTGATCATAAGAAACATTATGGGTTTAAACCGGGCTTATTAGGTCAAGATGGATCCCCAACTAGTAGTCTCTTGAAGTTGATAGAGAATGATCCTTTTCTAGGAGAAAATCTTAATCCACCCATTAACCCGATTGAATTTGGTAAGGTTATGATGATCGGAGCACAACCCTTTGAGAATATAATTCATTCACCACTCTTTCCTCACGTGGCATACTTCCACCGAGATGGTGAGTATCGCTACTTCCACCCACACTTGATCCTAAGTGTAGGGAAAACCTCCGCTATTTCCGTTAAATAAGGGTAGAGTCAGGCTCGTGACTCGAACAAAAACAAGCGCTTCTTGGGAGGCAACCCATGTTTTGTGTGATTTTATTTGTTTGATTGTTATTTGCTTCCGTATGCATGTTTTATTTTTATTGTTGGTTGATCATGTTTCTCAATTAAAATGTGGAAATACTTTATTATGTTGTTTGGCCTAGTCTTAACTCCAACCTAAAGGTATTTTTGCAAAAGATAAGTGTAAGGGGAAACCCCAAATATGTTTTCAAGAAACAACCGATCATGATTCTCCACAATATTAAATGAACATGTATATTCGTATTTGTTAGAGTCAAATGCTTGTATTGAGTCATAATGAAGTTTTGCAGGATTTTCCAGGAAGTAGGACGAAGTTTTTCCAGAAATTTTCCGGAAAAACTGGAAATTTTATCGGTTTTGTTTTTCTAACGGAGTCTTATGGTTTTTTGTGAATTATTAAGTTTTATAATCTCCAGGAAATCTGCAAACTTCATTCCACAAGCATTATATCTTATCTTGTTTTCTAGGATTTAGTAACTTATATAGGATGCCGCCGATTTTACGCGAGGTTGTCTTGTCTATTTTCTCAGGATTTACAGGTTATGTTTGACAAGAAGATGATTTATATTCTAGAAGGGAAGCTTTGATTGTTCGTTTTCTTGGAAGAGGATTTAACCTGGCCAACCTAAAATCCATACCGACCGAATCAGGGGAGTATTTGATTTCATTCTCTTTACTTCTTAACTTTTACATTCTTTACTTGAACATTGGGGACAATGTTCATCTTAAGTGTAAGGGGAGGGTAAAAAGATGATACCTTACATATGCACTTTCGCTTGAGTTTGTTTTGTTTAATAGTAGATGTGTAATAAAACTATGAGAAATACTTGTTAGTGTAATTTTAGCGCCAAATTTAAAATTTTTTACAACATTTAGGAGTGAAACTTTAGCCATAGCAAGCGTCTCATGGATAGGAGATTGTATGACTAGCACATAACCGTATATTCAGAAAAATTTTCCACCCAAAAATGTGAGGTTCGCCTTTAGATTTAATAGGAAAAGCATTTACTATTAGTGCTTATGAGTGTACCGGTAGCATTTAGATTCTAGAACTTGCGTTAGTGATGCATCCCGAGACCGCTAGTGAGACTACATTCGTGTGGTAGGATTTACTACATGATAAGAGGCATTAGGATCACCCTTGTGTTAAACCCGTATCATAATTACTTGACCATTTAAGTCATATTACTTGGCTTGTTAAGTCAACTAATTTTTCCCACACCCTTAGCGTTGTACTCATTTTTAGTACACGATACCCCTAGTACACCCCTCCGAGCCTATCTTTTCGTTTCTAACTTTAAGCATTTTACTTAAAGGAAGAATTTGTTACACCCCACTTAAATGTACAACCAAATCGCCTTAGCCTTCCGTGTATGCGCTCATTTTTAGTGCATTATTGTTATTTGTTAAACCCTAAGTTAAGTTTCTAATTGATTACATGGTTGCTAAGTCGAGTCATATCCTTGTACATATTGTTTTGGGACGATTGGGACTCATGGGTAAGTACTTATTTTATGGAGTAATGGGGAAGAACATCACTTATTACCCCTATATGTACGTTAATCTTAAAAGTGCTCCAAGTGTTTTGATTTTCTTAATTCGAGTCATTAGATTAGTTAAATGTAAAGTATGTAAAGATTCAAGTGTAAGGGGAATGCTCATACCCCTATGGTGTATTATTTTGGATGGTAGGGTAAGAGTGTATGCAAAAAAAAAAAAAAAAAAAAAAAAAAAAAAAAAAAAAATCGAAAAAAAATCAAGAAAAAGAAAAAAAAAATAGAAAAGAAAAAAAAAGAGAAAAAAAACATACGGACTACCATCCCGTTTTTATTCTATGTTCATTTTATGTTTTTGTTATTTTTTTCATTTATTAGCTTAAGTCGAGTCTAGTCTTGGCTTAGCAACGCCATCTTGTACATGTAATTAACTAAGATTGTTAACTCGCCACCAGTAAAACTTCCTTTATCCAACAAAACCGTGTAATTCATATCCCTACACCTAACGTTATAACCCTTTAAAAAGACCTCTTTGATAGTTTATCCTAGGTGCTTACGCCATGTGGTGGAGGTTTGATCCTTTCCCAAGCCTATGGTAATCTATTTTGCTATGACAGGTAGTGAGAGATATCTTCCATTTCCATAATGTTATATTACTTTATTACACCCGAGAGATGTGAGTATCTAAACACTATTTGTGAGGTGCTTGTGTATGACCTCCGTGCTTGTCTATCGGTCTTTAGTGGAACGATTATTTGTTGTAATTACTTTTATATTAGTGTTAAATGACCCCTAACTTGTATTTTGAGTAGAATAAAAGCTCATTTGCTTGAGGACAAGCAAATCTCAAGTGTAAGGGTATATGATGAGGCGAAAAATGATCCGTTTTTAGGGGTTCATTTAAGCCCGAATCCGACTTTATTTGATCAAATATTGCCCTAAATCGTTCCTTTTGTGATTTTAGGTGTTTGGAGAGTGAATTCTGGAAAAGAGGCTATTTTGGACGTTTTTGGAGCATAAAGTGAAGAAAACGACAAAGTACCAAAAATCCAAGCTGAAGATACAAGGTGACGGCGTCAAGACTTCCTTCTTGACGGCGTCAGACATGAAGAATAATTTATCATAGCTGGTGACGGCGTCAGATGGAGAGGTGACGGCGTCAAAGTGGCCAAGAATAAAATACCGTAGGTGGTGACGGCGTCACATAGGCCGTCATAAGTGGATCAAGGCCGTCCGAGGAAGTTTATGGCGGCGAGGTGACGGCGTCAGAATTAACTCTTGACGCCGTCAGACTGTTTTTCCTATATATAGTTTTCTAGTTTTTTCATTAGAGAGAGAGAAGTTTTGGTGAAACCCTAAAGACGATTTTGGTGCCTCTTTCACAGGTTTTTCAAGGGTTCCAAACCCTTGAGACCTTGCATTGTAATTGAGATAAGTGTACTTTCAATTCAATCAATATGTCTATGTGTTGGTTGTTTATCTCTTGTTCTTGTCTCAATTCTACTATGCTAGGCTAGATATCTCTTGTGTTTGCTTAGATCTAATGAAACCTAGATGTTGATTATGTGTTGATTACTTGTCTATTCTTGTTTTGAATGAATGATTTATATGTTAGGCTTAAGAAAACTGGCAGATCTCCAAATGGTAACATGCTTGAACGTCTTAAGAAACATGAACCGAGGCGTACTAGGTCTTTATTGGTTGTATTTAATGCATGAGCCACTGTTTACAATCCCTATAGTTGTGCTGGGTCATGGTGTAGGAGGAGATAAGAGCTCATAGAGTTGGGGAGTTATGTATGCCACCCCACGAATGGTATTAAGGAATACAATCCGTCATTCATACAAGTGTAACAAGTAATTAACATGTAAAAGATATCTAGGGAGTAGTGAAGTCTAAGTAAACACAATTTCTCCAACCACTGCTCACAACTTTAGTTTAATTAGTTTAATTTCATTTTTATTATTTTATTTTGATTGCATCTTAGCTTTGGGTTAGTTGAATAGCAACTAATTCCGCCCACTCCTTCAAAACCCGAGATTTTAATTGCTTTCATAAAAATATAAAAACACAAAAATAATCATCTCTCATCTCTAGAACTATTAATTAGGTTTTCTAATCCTAGCGACACTATTCATAAGCTGAACGATCAATCCCCCGGTACTTGTCACTATACTATACTACAACGATCAGGTACACTGTCTGGTGGGGGTTGTAAGCCTCGCGAGATCCTTCGAGAGGTAAAGCAAGGTGCGATTCCCACGCATCAAGTTTTTGGCGCCGCAGCCCGGGGAATAGTTATTGTCTAGGTTAGAATTTCTTTTTATTAGGTCTACTTGCTAGATTCCTTTCTAGTAAGATTTTTATTTTTATTTTTAGGTCTTCTTTAGTCTATCTTATTTCTTCGTGCCTTTGTTCGTAATCTTTACCATCCGACATCATGGAAGGTGGTAACATCTTTGAACCCATCATCCCACCACAACAAAACCCACCATTAGAACCCCTTAGGCCCCGAACCTTAGGAGAGTATTCCCGACCTAGCCACCAAGGCTACCGAAACACCATTGAGCTCACCGGAGCCAATGTGACCCCCTTGCGATCCGACACCATCCGGTTGGTGCAAAGCGGATGTGCATTCCATGGACTTCGTTCCGAAGATCCAAACCAGCACCTTAAGGACTTCCTCAAAATCGTAGATTCCATAGACCTAGGTGTTGAAACTAGAGAGACTACCCGTTTACGCCTATTCCAATTCTCTCTACGGGATCAAGCTAGTCAATGGCTTGAGCGTTTACCCGCGGGATCCATCACCACATGGGATGATCTCACCACTCGTTTCCTTGCTCAATTTTTCCCACCGGGGAGAACTACTAAACTTAGGAATGACATCTTGATGTTTCAACAACGTCAAAATGAATCTCTTTATGAAGCATGGACTCGTTTCAAGGACTTACTCCAAAAAGTCCCTCATCATGGCATAGATCTTTGGCTCCAAGTCCAAATCTTCTATGACCATATCGACATCTCCACGAGGCGAACCATTGACCAATCGGCCGGTGGTAAGCTACGTGATCTTAGTGCAGAACAATCATGGGAAATCATAGAAAATCTTGCTCTCTATGACAACGAAAGTTGGAATGATCCCCGTGATTTGAACAAAACGGTCAAGGCAATATCTTTGCCTTCGAATAATTCAAGCACTCCCAACCGTTGGATCATGGAACTTGAAGGTCGAGTCAAGTCTCTTATGAAATCTTACGGAGCTCATAAGCCTTCAAGCCAAGTAAGCAGAATCGCTTCTACATGCAAACTGTGCAATGGCCCTCATGAGACCTACAACTGCATGGAACTTCCAAAACGTGCTTATAACGAATTCACATCATCACACATAGGGCAGGGCCCTCGAACTTCTGCCGAAGCATATGAGGCATGGAAGGATAAACCTAATTTTAGAGGGTATCAAACACGAAGTGTATCATTCAATGACTCCTCACCACTCATTTGGTCCGAACATTTTCCATCGCAAAGTACCCCTAGGCGAAGCTGTGAAGATGATTTAAAAAAATTCATTCTTTCTCAAGAACTGCAGCTCACTACACTCGAGACAAAATTCAAACAACAGCAGGCTGACGTGAACAACAAGATTTGTAATCTGTTGACGGCTATCAAAGAGCATTTTGACAATAATCCCATTCACGTTGATGAGGTTAAGTCTGCTACCGTCATGAGTCCGCCAGCATCCCCTGTAAAAATAAAAGGTCCTAGTAAGTTATTCAAACATCTATCTCCTAACGAAAAAGGACCTATCAACCCCCCTGGACCAATCCACTTCGTAAACACCATCACCACAATATCAGCTGCAGCATCCGATCCAACCCAACAACAAGCTGACAAACTCAGTCAGACAGCGAAGGATGAGATCTCAAAGGTTGACCACGCTTCTGCAAGGAAACTTACCAACTCACCCGAGCAATGCACCGCGCAGAAATCCGACAAACCGGATGAAATGAGCGAGACATCGGAGGAACAGGAGAAAGGCCCAACCATCTTGAGTAAATCTGTTATAGAAGAAGCCGGAATAGAGGATGTTATTAGTATAGGTAGCAATCAAACCGAGGAGAGCGGCTCTAAACTTTTCAAAATCTCCTGTACCATTGAGGGAAAGGTCTTAATTGATAGTCATATAGATCCTAGCTTCCCAGTCAACGTAATCCCACTTTCCCTATATCACAAGGCTTTCCCAGAACACACTATGTACAAAAGGGTAGTAGAGAATTTGTCAATTAAGATTGGAGAGCTTGTTTACAAAACTGACCTCACCGTGGTTGATGACGTGGACCCCCTCGCCAATCAAACAATAACCAACCTTGTCCTTGGGATGCCATTCATCAATGAATCGGGAGCAATCCTTGACGAGAAAGATAGTAGTATATTACTCACCAATGGTGTTAGGACGGTGATTTTTCGTAGGGATGGTAAGGAGGTTTATGAGTATCGTCCCTCCCTTGAGGGGAATCTATATGGGTCAAAGGATGGAGAGTTGAGAAAGATCAAACGACGTGATCCGAATAACCTAAAAATCCCTTGCATGATCGGTCATAAGTACTTCAAAAACATATACATTAATGTATTCTTGCCAAAGAATTTCATGTCATTGTTTCATTATAACAATATCTGCAGATGGGGGATGATTTACAAGTGTTCGTAGGAAATATGGCATTCCCTATGGAGTTCACGATTGTGGACAACATAGAGGACTTTGTTGACCCTAGGCTATCGCAAGTCGTCTTTGGAGCACCCTTTTGTGAAATCACTAAGTTGATAGTGGATGACTTGAACGGAATCATGACTTTCACTGACGGGATTAGGAGGATTTCATACCAAACGCCATACAAAAGAAGAGACCTTAGGGAAATAGATTGCGACGGGCTCGATGTGATGAGCTCCCAACTTGTCTTGTGTGATGATGATGTTAGGAGAGGGTGTAGAAATATTTCTGATTTATCTTGTGGGTTCTTTAAGGATGTTGGAAAGCTTGGCTCTAAGTATCGACGGGATGTTTTCGAATTCGAAGATCCGAAGTACTTACACTATGAAAGCGATACTAGTTTAGAAGACGACCTAGAGAGTGGAACCAATGATGAAATCACGTAGTAACCCACGACTTTGAGTCTAGCTACAAGACTCGTAAATAAAGAAAAGCGCTTCTTGGGAGGCAACCCATGTTTTGTGTGATTTTTATTTGTTTGATTGTTATTTGCTTCCGTATGCATGTTTTGTTTTTATTGTTGGTTGATCATGTTTCTCAATTAAAATGTGAAATACTTTATTATGTTGTTTAGCCTAGTCTTAACTTCAACCTAAAGGTATTTTTGCAAAAGATAAGTGTAAGGGGAAACCCCAAATATGTTTTTAAGAAACAAACCGATCATGATTCTCCACAATATTAAATGAACATGTATATTCGTATTTGTTAGAGTCAAATGCTTGTATTGAGTCATAATGAAGTTTTGCACGATTTTCCAGGAAGTAGGACAAAGTTTTTCCAGAAATTTTCCGGAAACTTAACATAAGGATTTCTGCAGGTTCATTCTGACGGCGTCAGGGCATTGCTCTTGACGGCGTCAGGAGACAAAAATCTGGAAATTTTACCGATTTTGTTTTTCTAACGGAGTCTTATGGTTTTTGTGAATTATTAAGTTTTATAATCTCCAGGAAATCTGCAAACTTCATTCCACAAGCATTATATCTTACTTTGTTTTCTAGGATTTAGTAACTTATATAGGATGCCGCCGATTTTACGCGAGGTTGCCTTGTCTACTTTTGTCAGGATTTACAGGTTATTTATGACAAGAAGATGATTTATATTCTGGAAGGGAAGCTTTGATTGTTCATTTTCTTGGAAGAAGATTTAACCTGGCCAACTAAAATCCATACCAAGCGAATCAGGGGAGTATTTGATTTCATTCTCTTTACTTTTTAACTTTTATATTCTTTACTTGAACATTGGGGACAATGTTCATCTTAAGTGTAAGGGGAGGGTAAAAAGATGATACCTTACATATGCACCTTCGCTTGAGTTTGTTTTGTTTGATAGTAGATGAGTAATAAAACTACGAGAAATACTTGTTAGTGTAATTTTAGCGCCAAATTTAAAATTTTTTACAACATTTAGGAGTGAAACTTTAGCCATAGCAAGCGTCTCATGGATAGGAGATAGTATGACTAGCACATAACCGTATATTCAGAAAAATTTTCCACCCAAATATGTGAGGTTCGCCTTTAGATTTGATAGGAAAAGCATTTACTATTAGTTCTTATTAGTGTACCGGTAGCATTTAGATTCTAGAACTTGCGTTAGTAATGCATCCCGAGACCGCTAGTGAGAATACATTCGTGTGGTAGGATTTACTACATGATAAGAGGCATTAGGATCACCCTTGTGTTAAACCCGTATCATGATTACTTGACCATTTAAGTCATATTACTTGGCTAGTTAAGTCAACTAATTTTTCCCACACCCTTAGCGTTGTACTCATTTTTAGTACACGATACCCCTAGTACACCCCTCCGAGCCTATCTTTTCGTTTCTAACTTTAAGCATTTTACTTAAAGGAAGAATTTGTTACACCCCACTTAAATGTACACCCAAATCGCCTTAGCCTTCCGTGTATGCGCTCATTTTTAGTGCATTATTGTTATTTGCTAAACCCTAAGTTAACTTTCTAATTGATTACATGGTTGCTAAGTCGAGTCATATCCTCGTACATATTGTTTTGGGACGATTGGGACTCATGGGTAAGTACTTATTTTATGGAGTAATGGGGAAGAACATCACTTATTACCCCCATATGTACGTTAATCTTAAAAGTGCTCCAAGTGTTTTGATTTTCTTAATTCGAGTCACTAGAATAGTTTAATGTAAAGTATGTAAAGATTCAAGTGTAAGGGGAACGTTTATACCCATATGATGTATTATTTTGGATGGTAGGGTAAGAGTGTATGAAAAAAAAAAAAAAAAAAAAAAAAAAAAAAAAAAAAAAAACATACGGACTACCATCCCGTTTTTATTCTATGTTCATTTTATGTTTTTGTTATTTTTTTTCATTTATTAGCTTAAGTCGAGTCTAGTCTTGGCTTAGCAACGCCATCTTGTACATGTAATTAACTAAGATTGTTAACTCGCCACCAGTAAAACTTCCTTTATCTAACAAAACCGTGTAATTCATATCCCTACACCTAACGTTATAACCCTTTAAAAAGACCTCTTTGATAGTTTATCCTAGGTGCTTACGCCATGTGGTGGAGGTTTGATCCTTTCCCAAGCCTATGGTAATCTATTTTGCTATGACAGGTAGTGAGAGATATCTTCCATTTCCATAATGTTATATTACTTTATTACACCCGAGATATGTGAGTATCTAAACACTATTTGTGAGGTGCTTGTGTATGACCTCCGTGCTTGTCTATTGGTCTTTAATGGAACGATTATTTGTTGTAATTACTTTTATATTAGTGTTAAATGACCCCTAACTTGTCTTTTGAGTAGAATAAAAGCTCATTTGCTTGAGGACAAGCAAATCTCAAGTGTAAGGGTATATGATGAGGCGAAAAATGATCCGTTTTTAGGGGGTCATTTAAGCCCGAATCCGACTTTATTTGATCAAATATTGCCCTAAATCGTTCCTTTTGTGATTTTAGGTGTTTGGAGAGTGAATTCTGGAAAAGAGGCTATTTTGGACGTTTTTGGAGCATAAAGTGAAGAAAACGGCAAAGTACCAAAAATCCAAGCTGAAAATACAAGGTGACGGCGTCAAGACCAAAAGCTTGACGGCGTCAGACATGAAGAATTAAATATCGAAGGTGGTGACGGCGTCAGACGTACTGGTGACGGCGTCAAAGTGGCAAGAATAATTTACCGTGGGTGGTGACGGCGTCACATAGGCCGTCATAAGTGGATCAAGGCCGTCCGAGGAAGTTTATGGCGGCGAGGTGACGGCGTCAGAATTAACTCTTGACGCCGTCAGACTGTTTTTCCTATATATAGTTTTCTAGTTTTTTCATTAAAAAGAGAGAAGTTTTGGTGAAACCCTAAAGACGATTTTGGTGCCTCTTTTACAGGTTTTTCAAGGGTTCCAAACCCTTGAGACCTTGCATTGTAATTGAGATAAGTGTACTTTCAATTCAATCAATATGTCTATGTGTTGGTTGTTTATCTCTTGTTCTTGTCTCAATTCTACTATGCTAGGCTAGATATCTCTTGTGTTTGCTTAGATCTAATGAAACCTAGATGTTGATTATGTGTTGATTACTTGTCTATTCATATTTTGAATGAATGATTTATATGTTAGGCTTAAGAAAACTGGCAGATCTCCAAATGGTAACATGCTTGAACGTCTTAAGAAACATGAACCGAGGCGTACTAGGTCTTTATTGGTTGTATTTAATGCATGAGCCACTGTTTACAATCCCGATAGTTGTGCTGGGTCATGGTGTAGGAGGAGATAAGAGCTCATAGAGTTGGGGAGTTATGTATGCCACCCCACGAATGGTATTAAGGAATACAATCCGTCATTCATACAAGTGTCACAAGTAATTAACATGTAAAAGATATCTAGGGAGTAGTGAAGTCTAAGTAAACACAATTTCTCCAACCACTGCTCACAACTTTAGTTTAATTAGTTTAATTTCATTTTTATTATTTTATTTTGATTACATCTTAGCTTTGGGTTAGTTGAATAGCAACTAATTCCGCCCACTCCTTCAAAACCCGAGATTTTAATTGCTTTCATAAAAATATAAAAACACAAAAATAATCATCTCTCATCTCTAGAACTATTAATTAGGTTTTCTAATCCTAGCGACACTATTCCTAAGCTGAACGATCAATCCCCCGGTACTTGTCACTATACTATAGTACAACGATCAGGTACACTGCCTGGTGGGGGTTGTAAGCCTCGCGAGATCCCTCGAGAGGTAAAGCAAGGTGCGATTCCCACGCATCAAGTTTTTGGCGCCGCAGCCCGGGGAATAGTTATTGTCTAGGTTAGAATTTCTTTTTATTAGGTCTACTTGCTAGATTCCTTTCTAGTAAGATTTTATTTTTATTTTTAGGTCTTCTTTAGTCTATCTTTTTCTTTGTGTGTTTGTTCGTAATTTCCATTGACTATTCCGTTCACCATTATGGAGTACGCGAATCCACCATACCACCAACCAAAAAGGCCATTCTACCCTATTGACATCTTGAATTTCAAACAATATCGAGATGAACCCATATATGATGCATGGACTCGTTTTAAAATTTTACTTCGAAAATTCCCTCATCATAGTTTCTCTTTATCATCCCTAACCGAAACCTTTTACTATCGTGTCAGCCAATGTGACCAAATGCGCATCGATGATTTTGCCAATGGGGGCCCTAGGGAATTAAATGATGAAGAAGCATGGGATACCATAGAAAACTGTGCCCAATATTATTATAGAGTAGACAACCCAACAAACAACATCACAAATCAATCAAAGACAAGTTTGATGGAGCAAATAGGAAGTTTGTTTGGGGATGAATATACTCATGTTGAGATACCTAGTTGGATGGCACCTAATATCATAGTACAAAACAAACATATAGGTAATCTAGGTACAATGGAGGATGAGGTGGACAATTCAAGCCCACAAAGTACCTCACAAGTCCTACCATCATTTGAGGCACATACACCGCCCGTGACTTACCCGGAAGAAGTAGAAGGGACTATAGGAACCCCAATTGAGGTAGAACCCTTGGACCAAGCACCACTAGAGGATATAGGTTTGAATACTTATAATGATAACCTTACTCTTAGTTCTAGGGAAGTTCCTAGTTTTGATGAACCGGAGCCTCAACCAAAACCGTTACCTAATCTTCCATCCTTGGATGTGAATTTAGGAATTGAGATAGGTTCCGATCCACCCATCAAACCATGTAGTCCGGGTAGTCTTAGGATAAAGGTAGTGGACTCTAAGCCTTGTAGAGAGGAAACCAATATAGGAGTGGAAAATGACCTTACATGTTTACATCACCCATTTGTGATTGATCATAAGAAACATTATGGGTTTAAACCGGGCTTATTAGGTCAAGATGGATCCCCAACTAGTAGTCTCTTGAAGTTGATAGAGAATGATCCTTTTCTAGGAGAAAATCTTAATCCACCCATTAACCCGATTGAATTTGGTAAGGTTATGATGATCGGAGCACAACCCTTTGAGCATATAATTCATTCCCACTCTTTCCTCACGTGGCATACTTCCACCGAGATGGTGAGTATCGCTACTTCCACCCACACTTGATCCTAAGTGTAGGGAAAACCTCCGCTATTTCCGTTAAATAAGGGTAGAGTCAGGCTCGTGACTCGAACAAAAACAAGCGCTTCTTGGGAGGCAACCCATGTTTTGTGTGATTTTATTTGTTTGATTGTTATTTGCTTCCGTATGCATGTTTTATTTTTATTATTGGTTGATCATGTTTCTCAATTAAAATGTGGAAATACTTTATTATGTTGTTTGGCCTAGTCTTAACTCCAACCTAAAGGTATTTTTGCAAAAGATAAGTGTAAGGGGAAACCCCAAATATGTTTTCAAGAAACAAACCGATCATGATTCTCCACAATATTAAATGAACATGTATATTCGTATTTGTTAGAGTCAAATGCTTGTATTGAGTCATAATGAAGTTTTGCAGGATTTTCCAGGAAGTAGGACGAAGTTTTTCCAGAAATTTTCCGGAAACTTAACATAAGAATTTCTGCAGGTCCATTCTGACGGCGTCATAGTATTGCTCTTGACGGCGTCAGGAGTTAAAATCTGGAAATTTTATCGGTTTTGTTTTTCTAACGGAGTCTTATGGTTTTTTGTGAATTATTAAGTTTTATAATCTCCAGGAAATCTGCAAACTTCATTCCACAAGCATTATATCTTATCTTGTTTTCTAGGATTTAGTAACTTATATAGGATGCCGCCGATTTTACGCGAGGTTGTCTTGTCTATTTTCTCAGGATTTACAGGTTATGTTTGACAAGAAGATGATTTATATTCTAGAAGGGAAGCTTTGATTGTTCATTTTCTTGGAAGAAGATTTAACCTGGCCAACTAAAATCCATACCGAGCGAATCAGGGGAGTATTTGATTTCATTCTCTTTACTTTTTAACTTTTACATTCTTTACTTGAACATTGGGGACAATGTTCATCTTAAGTGTAAGGGGAGGGTAAAAAAGATGATACCTTACATATGCACTTTCGCTTGAGTTTGTTTTGTTTAATAGTAGATGTGTAATAAAACTACGAGAAATACTTGTTAGTGTAATTTTAGCGCCAAATTTAAAATTTTTTACAACATTTAGGAGTGAAACTTTAGCCATAGCAAGCGTCTCATGGATAGGAGATTGTATGACTAGCACATAACCGTATATTCAGAAAAATTTTCCACCCAAAAATGTGAGGTTCGCCTTTAGATTTGATAGGAAAAGCATTTACTATTAGTGCTTATGAGTGTACCGGTAGCATTTAGATTCTAGAACTTGCGTTAGTGATGCATCCCGAGACCGCTAGTGAGACTACATTCGTGTAGTAGGATTTACTACATGATAAGAGGCATTAGGATCACCCTTGTGTTAAACCCGTATCATGATTACTTGACCATTTAAGTCATATTACTTGGCCAGTTAAGTCAACTAATTTTTCCCACACCCTTAGCGTTGTACTCATTTTTAGTACACGATACCCCTAGTACACCCCTCCGAGCCTATCTTTTCGTTTCTAACTTTAAGCATTTTACTTAAAGGAAGAATTTGTTACACCCCACTTAAATGTACACCCAAATCGCCTTAGCCTTCCGTGTATGCGCTCATTTTTAGTGCATTATTGTTATTTGTTAAACCCTAAGTTAACTTTCTAATTGATTACATGGTTGCTAAGTCGAGTCATATCCTTGTACATATTGTTTTGGGACTATTGGGACTCATGGGTAAGTACTTATTTTATGGAGTAATGGGGAAGAACATCACTTATTACCCCCATACGTGCGTTAATCTTAAAAGTGCTCCAAGTGTTTTAATTTTCTTAATTCGAGTCATTAGATTAGTTAATTGTAAAGTATGTAAAGATTCAAGTGTAAGGGGAATTCTCATCCCCTATGATGTATTATTTTGGATGGTAGGGTAAGAGTGTATGCAAAAAAAAAAAAAAAAAAAAAAAAAAAAAAAAAAAAAAATAGAAAAGAAAAAAAAAAAGAGAAAAAACATACGGATTACCATCCCGTTTTTATTTTATGTTCATTTTATGTTTTTGTTATTTTTCATTTATTAGCTTAAGTCGAGTCTAGTCTTGGCTTAGCAACGCCATCTTGTACATGTAATTAACTAAGATTGTTAACTCGCCACCAGTAAAACTTCCTTTATCCAACAAAACCGTGTAATTCATATCCCTACACCTAACGTTATAACCCTTTAAAAGACCTCTTTGATAGTTTATCCTAGGTGCTTACGCCATATGGTGGAGGTTTGATCCTTTCCCAAGCCTATGGTAATCTATTTTGCTATGACAGGTAGTGAGAGATATCTTCCATTTCCATAATGTTATATTACTTTATTACACCCGAGAGATGTGAGTATCTAAACACTATTTGTGAGGTGCTTGTGTATGACCTCCGTGCTTGTCTATTGGTCTTTA
The DNA here is from genome assembly GCA_030686995.1 of Artemisia argyi. Taxonomy (NCBI): domain Eukaryota; kingdom Viridiplantae; phylum Streptophyta; class Magnoliopsida; order Asterales; family Asteraceae; genus Artemisia; species Artemisia argyi. Next base: position 70,358,399 of record CM060697.1, read on the forward strand.
GTGGAACGATTATTTGTTGTAATTACTTTTATATTAGTGTTAAATGACCCCTAACTTGTCTTTTGAGTAGAATAAAAGCTCATTTGCTTGAGGACAAGCAAATCTCAAGTGTAAGGGTATATGATGAGGCGAAAAATGATCCGTTTTTAGGGGGTCATTTAAGCCCGAATCCGACTTTATTTGATCAAATATTGCCCTAAATCGTTCCTTTTGTGATTTTAGGTGTTTGGAGAGTGAATTCTGGAAAAGAAGCTATTTTGGACGTTTTTGGAGCATAAAGTGAAGAAAACGGCAAAGTACCAAAAATCCAAGCTGAAAATACAAGGTGACGGCGTCAAGACCAAAAGCTTGACGGCGTCAGACATGAAGAATAAAATACCGAAGGTGGTGACGGCGTCACATAGGCCGTCACAAGATGATCTAGGGCGTCCGAGGAAGTATATGGCGGCGAGTTGACGACGTCAGATTTAACTCTTGACGTCGTCAGAACGATTTTCCTATATATATTTTTCTAGTTTTTTCATTAAAAGAGAGAAGTTTTGGTGAAACCCTAAAGACGATTTTGGTGCCTCTTTTACAGGTTTTTCAAGGGTTCCAAACCCTTGAGACCTTGCATTGTAATTGAGATAAGTGTACTTTCAATTCAATCAATATGTCTATGTGTTGGTTGTTTATCTCTTGTTCTTGTCTCAATTGTACTATGCTAGGCTAGATCTCTCTTGTGTTTGCTTAGATCTAATGAAACCTAGATGTTGATTATGTGTTGATTACTTGTCTATTCTTGTTTTGAATGAATGATTTATATGTTAGGCTTAAGAAAACTGGCAGATCTCCAAATGGTAACATGCTTGAACGTCTTAAGAAACATGAACCCTCGAGATATCCTTAATACCATTCGTGGTAATCATCTTTCTTTAGCCATAGCATTTTAGCCATACCATTCGTGGTAATTTAAAATTTTTTACAACATTTAGGAGTGAAACTTTAGCCATAGCAAGCGTCTCATGGATAGGAGGTTGTATGACTAGCACATAACCGTATATTCAGAAAAATTTTCCACCCACAAATGTGAGGTTCGCCTTTAGATTTGATAGGAAAAGCATTCATTATTAGTGCTTATGAGTGTACCGGTAGCACTTAGATTCTAGAACTTGTGTTAGTGATGCATCCCGAGACCACTAGTGAGACTACATTCGTGTGGCAGGATTTACTACATGATAAGAGGCATTAGGATCACCCTTGTGTTAAACCCGTATCATGATTACTTGACCATTTAAGTCATATTACTTGGCTAGTTAAGTCAACTAATTTTTCCCACACCCTTAGCGTTGTACTCATTTTTAGTACACGATACCCCTAGTACACCCCTCCGAGCCTATCTTTTCGTTTCTAACTTTAAGCATTTTACTTAAAGGAAGAATTTGTTACACCCCACTTAAATGTACAACCAAATCGCCTTAGCCTTCCGTGTATGCGCTCTTTTTTAGTGCATTATTGTTATTTGTTAAACCCTAAGTTAACTTTCTAATTGATTACATGGTTGCTAAGTCGAGTCATATCCTTGTACATATTGTTTTGGGACGATTGGGACTCATGGGTAAGTACTTATTTTATGGAGTAATGGGGAAGAACATCACTTATTACCCCCATACGTGCGTTAATCTTAAAAGTGCTCCAAGTGTTTTAATTTTCTTAATTCGAGTCATTAGATTAGTTTAATGTAAAGTATGTAAAGATTCAAGTGTAAGGGGAACGTTTATACCCCTATGATGTATTATTTTGGATGGTAGGGTAAGAGTGTATGCAAAAAAAAAAAAAAAAAAAAAAAAAAAAAAAAAGAATCGAAAAAATCAAGAGAAAGAAAAAAAAATAGAAAAGAAAAAAAAAAAGAAGAGAAAAAAAAAACATACGGACTACCATCCCGTTTTTATTTTATGTTCATTTTATGTTTTTGTTATTTTTCATTTATTAGCTTAAGTCGAGTCTAGTCTTGGCTTAGCAACGCCATCTTGTACATGTAATTAACTAAGATTGTTAACTCGCCACCAGTAAAACTTCCTTTATCCAACAAAACCGTGTAATTCATATCCCTACACCTAACGTTATAACCCTTTAAAAAGACCTCTTTGATAGTTTATCCTAGGTGCTTACGCCATGTGGTGGAGGTTTGATCCTTTCCCAAGCTTATGGTAATCTATTTTGCTATGACAGGTAGTGAGAGATATCTTCCATTTCCATAATGTTATATTACTTTATTACACTCGAGAGATGTGAGTATCTAAACACTATTTGTGAGGTGCTTATGTATAACCTCCGTGCTTGTCTATTGGTCTTTAATGGAACGATTATTTGTTGTAATTACTTTTATATTAGTGTTAAATGACCCCTAACTTGTCTTTTGAGTAGAATAAAAGCTCATTTGCTTGAGGACAAGCAAATCTCAAGTGTAAGGGTATATGATGAGGCGAAAAATGATCCGTTTTTAGGGGGTCATTTAAGCCCGAATCTGACTTTATTTGATCAAATATTGCCCTAAATCGTTCCTTTTGTGATTTTAGGTGTTTGGAGAGTGAATTCTGGAAAAGAGGCTATTTTGGACGTTTTTGGAGCATAAAGTGAAGAAAACGACAAAGTACCAAAAATCCAAGCTGAAGATACAAGGTGACGGCGTCAAGACTTCCTTCTTGACGGCGTCAGACATGAAGAATAATTTACCGTAGCTGGTGACGGCGTCAAAGTGGCCAAGAATAAAATACCGAAGGTGGTGACGGCGTCACATAGGCCGTCACAAGTGGATCTAGGGCGTCCGAGGAAGTATATGGCGGCGAGTTGACAGCGTCAGATTTAACTCTTGACGCCGTCAGAACGATTTTCCTATATATAGTTTTCTAGTTTTTTCATTAAAAAGGGAGAAGTTTTGGTGAAACCCTAAAGACGATTTTGGTGCCTCTTTTACAGGTTTTTCAAGGGTTCCAAACCCTTGAGACCTTGCATTGTAATTGAGATAAGTGTACTTTCAATTCAATCAATATGTCTATGTGTTGGTTGTTTATCTCTTGTTCTTGTCTCAATTCTACTATGCTAGGCTAGATCTCTCTTGTGTTTGCTTAGATCTAATGAAACCTAGATGTTGATTATGTGTTGATTACTTGTCTATTCTTGTTTTGAATGAATGATTTATATGTTAGGCTTAAGAAAACTGGCAGATCTCCAAATGGTAACATGCTTGAACGTCTTAAGAAACATGAACCGAGGCGTACTAGGTCTTTATTGGTTGTATTTAATGCATGAGCCACTGTTTACAATCCCTATAGTTGTGCTGGGTCATGGTGTAGGAGGAGATAAGAGCTCATAGAGTTGGGGAGTTATGTATGCCACCCCACGAATGGTATTAAGGAATACAATCCGTCATTCATACAAGTGTAACAAGTAATTAACATGTAAAAGATATCTAGGGAGTAGTGAAGTCTAAGTAAACACAATTTCTCCAATTACTGCTCACAACCTTAGTTTAATTTAGTTTAATTTCATTTTTATTATTTTATTTTGATTGCATCTTAGCTTTGGGTTAGTTGAATAGCAACTAATTCCGCCCATTCTTCCAAAACCCGAGATTTTAATTGCTTTCATAAAATATAAAAATACAAAAATAATCATCCCTCACCTCTAGAACTATTAATTAGGTTTTCTAATCCTAGCGACACTATTCCTAAGCTGAACGATCAATCCCCCGGTACTTGTCACTATACTATACTACAACGATCAGGTACACTGCCTGGTGGGGGTTGTAAGCGTCTCGGGATCCCTCGAGAGGTAAAGCAAGGTGCGATTCCCACGCATCAAATATCAACATCTTCATCTTGCTAAATGCATTCCAGTCATATTACATATAACAAATCAGCCCATAATGTACACATGTACCCAAAGACAAGAAGAAACGATAACACCAAAGTAGCAGGTTGAAGCACTGATCATCTCTGCGGATATCAACTCCGGAATAACTGATTAAGCTCGATCATGTGAACCTGTTGTGCGTCCCTGATGTACACATTTCTCTCTCCCCTAATGGTTGCGATTAATCAGCCCGTGGCGTGCACATGAAATGATAATACCAAAGTAACAAGTTGAACCACTGATCATCTTTAATTTGTTTCATAAGACATTAAGTCGATCACGTGAACTCGTTGTGCGTCCTTGGTGTACACATTCCTCTCCCCTGATGGTTGCGATTAATCGGAATCATCATACTGATGGGTACATGAAGCATTAACTGGAAGCCCTTCATCACTAATAATATCAGCCCGGAAGAAGATGTCGATAAACCCTCATGAGTCCTGAACTGAAGATTTCAGGAGTCATGAAATGATGACTAATTGAGTTTGATCCCCCTCAATTAGGCCATCGTATGTAAAGAGCCTTTTCGAAACTTGTGAAGTTTCTGAATCTGCTCTCCCTCAAGCTGACCATCCTCTTTTATGGATTCAATACATTAAGTCATGATCATGTTTGAGGGTCTTGATGTTAACCATCTTCTTCTTTATCTCCCCCTCAAAAATGGCAAACAAATGACATTTTTACCATAGTTGTACACGCAAGGCCAAACCATCCAACTGCATATGCCTGTTTGCAATTTTTGATTGTATAAGTGAAGCACAAAAATATAATCCAATGTATGTCGATCCACTTGATGACTGTACGAACATGGGAAAAGCATGAAGCTTGTTGATGATAATGGTCATAAATAAGAAGATTTCTCTTCTTTCTAAGATAAGGCGCACTGAAACGTACACCTTTCTTTTCTTTGAGGAATGGGGCCTGAAGTGTTATCTGCAGACGCCATAATGTTGAAGAGCGAGGCCTGAACTGAAGTGAACAGACATCATCTCTCTCTTTTCTTCTTCTCTCTGCAAACCTGTTACCAACCCCATTATCATTCTGTCGGCTTTATGTCGTGACAACTGATGGAGAAAAACCCAATATGATGAACTTTAGACTGAAGTAAAATAACCCAAACTTGTGACTTAAGCTTGCACTAATGTGTGACAAAGAGAGATGTAGAGAGTTCGTGAAACATCGAATCCCTAAGTACTCTATACTCTTCAACCAACCAACCATCAAGTATAAGACGTACATCACCTCTTGAATATCCACAACTTCGTGTGACACTGAGCACTACAACGTAACTCCTTAAAATGATAGTTATTTTGTGGTAATAGAAAGGAAGAATCCCAAAAATAACTAGATATCCAAGTCTTCGTCATTGTAAAGGTTAAAAGCTCGAACAAGGATCTCGAAGAATCTTTATCCAACCACCCCGATATCTTCAAATACTAAGTACACGCACCCGTGAGATTTCACTTCAACCTCAAATAAATAATAATGAATTGACGCTGTAGTCACATCTTGTGGTTTAACTGCCCAAATCTAACCTCTTTGATGTTATGAATGAACTTTGATAGTGGTTTTATACCGATCTTGTCAAACACACATAACCCCATAAAAATTTGTTATAACCAAAATGCCATGAAGAATGTCATACTCATCCAATACATGAAGTAAACCCATTATCCTTCTTTTGACGTTGCAGCCGTAGCACCAGAATCAATTAAGATCCGGAAATGCATTTTACTTTGTTCTAGATAGTACCATCTTCATTGGTAGAAATTGTGTCTCTAGAAGTGCCCATCAGAAACGGTCCTTCATCAATTGATTTCAGACTATTTTCCCCATTCTCCTTCCCTTGACAGTAAAGTCAAAATCATTGTGACCACGATTCGTAATCAATCTTATCGAGCATAGGAGGTCGGGGATCGGACCCAGCAAGTTGAATGTCATCAGTTGAAGCCGTAGTTGTCATGATGTAGTCTTAAACGGGATTTTACAATTCTAGTGACTTAAACCGAGAAATAGATTCTTTCCCGGGATTTTACTAAAGTCAACAGAAGAAACCGAAAGACGTAATATGCGGAATAAACTTAGAATGAGAACTTAGATAAGTCACAATTAGCACTAAGTGTCAAGTCACGACAAGTCAAGTTACAATAGATCCGATCGTAATAAGTCAAGTCGTGAAGATTAACTCATAACATCAAATTACAATCAGACTAATCGAAACGACTTAAGTCACAACAATTCACCAAGCGCAAGTAGTTAACAGATCATTGGAATCTCACAACTGAGTTAATCGCTGGACACCACCAAGTCATTGATTTTTTTTTTGATAAGTCACAGTTTGTACTGAATGTCAAGTCGCGACAAGTCAAGTAACAATATATCCGATCGTGATAAGTCAAGTCGTAAGAGTTAACTCGCAACGTCCAATCACAATCAGATTAATCGAAACGACTTTAGTTGCAACAATTCACCAAGCACAAGTAGTTAACAAATCACACAAAAAAAAAACTCACTGCATAGTCACCACAATACAAGAGCTAACCGCTGGAAATATAAGTGACCGCTGAGTTGAGCAAACCGCTGGAGGTTGACCTTATATCATCAAAGCTCGAAACCATCATTTGACATGTACGACCATATACCCGAGAAGCTCTTGTGAAGTATCATTGACATTCTGTAGCATCAAATATCCCATGAGAATTGCTGATCACATATCAACCTTTGAACTCTTTGGCAAACAACCCAACCTCATATTTGTTGGCTTTTGCTGTGACCACGTGGGGAAATAATCATGTACCACGATCTCATGATGACGTATATTACATAAGTCCCTCAACTTATACTTGTGCTAAATGCGCGACTCAGAACGGTGTATACCATATACCACAAGATCAAACATATATGAGTATCCAACCACCTGAACTATCCTCAACTACGTGAGACACTTAAAGTGATAGTTTGTTTATAAAGAGAAGAAACATAAAAATAACTAGATAGTCAAGTCTTTGTCACGAACAATAAATGCTCAAACAAGTTATCTTCGTGCAGTAGAAAGAAAGAAACGAAGATACGTAAGCGCACGAACTTGTGAAATACAACCTCATTTCCAATCCCGTAGTATATAGTAAAAGCCCCGCAGTAACATAAACGTTTCAGTTACCAAAAAACTAGCCTTAGACATGTGAAATGAATCTTGATAAGGGTCAGTTCCGTAACAATTAATAACTCAACCTCATAAAATCAAAAGCTTAAGTCCACATGCCCATCAACCACCAAATAGTGGGCATAACCAACAATTATCCCACAAATTCATATGCTCGCTTCACCTTCCAACCACAAAACTCGGATAGAGGCACATAAAAAAAAACTGTGGACCAACACTTAACCTCAACAATTGACTTTGACTTATCTAACCCAAAAATGACGATTCACTAAAAGTTCAAACCAAAAATATAGCTGTAATACTAATTTCAGTTTTTACAGACACGACATGATCACATTTGGTTATTGAAGCCCATGTATGAAGCGAATTTCAGGCCAAGTAAATAACAAATCCAATTAACTCGTAGCCCAGTCCAATGAAGTGAAATGCCCGGTCCAAAGTGAATTAATAACCCGATCTAATCCAATCACCCATATAAACTCGATTATAAGGTGTATTTATACCTTAATTTTACACTCATTAGTGAACCCTAATCATACACTCAAAACACTCCGCCCCTATTTTTCTAATATCACACTCAATCGCAGATCAATAACTGATCTCATCATACAAATCATCAACAACTCATCCCAATCACAATCACTAAATCAACACAACGCTTTCCATCACATACTGTTTTCTTATAACTCCCGTACACCAAACGGATCAAAAACATTAACGCCTCATTATGACCCCTTCAATCACACGAATCACATCACTCCATCCTTGTCACACCAAACAAATAATCACGTTCATTATATAACCAGAAACACGAAGATGAACAAACAATAACCGTGGCACAATTTTCCTTCAAGATTTCTTTAGGGACGTCACAGGTAGGTTTCGTTTGTTTTGTGTTTTATTCTGATGTTGTTCGGTCTAGATCAATGATGAGATTGTTTTTCGAGTTGCACAGATCTATAATGGTCTTGTAATTTCATAAGGGATTCACTTGAAAAACATGACTGAGATCTTTTTAATTTTGTTGTTTTTTTACTTGTGAATCTCACAAACGAAATAAAGGAAGAATAAAACTTGTTAGTTTTGTTCCTTCTTTGCAACTTTCGGATATTTATAGAATTTAATCATAAATTGATCGATGATGATGATTATTCACTCAAACAATCTTTAAAGGATTAAAACGTGAACAGGTCTGAGATTATGTTGCATATGTTATGATTAAACGAATAAAAGATGTTGGATTTGTTTGTGGTAATGGTTTCTGGAATCTCGTTTATATTACGGTAGAGATAATGAGTTATTGTGGACTATGATGGTATGTACTGAGGTTGCTTTTGAGTATTTGGTTTTGTGTCGTGGTCAAAATGCTCTTGGACTTCATCTTCTCTTCATCTTATACTTTTTTATCTGAGCTAACCGCAAATCTGAGCTAACCGCAGATCTAAGCTAACCGCAAGTCTGAGCTAACCGCAAAACGAGGTGACCGCAAAACGAGGTAACCGCAAAACGAGGTAACCGCTAACACAACCAGACAGACATGTCACTGTCTTGCGAATTTGTTCTTATGTGCAAAACACTGCCAAGAAACTAGATAATCACAAGCCGCAAGCAAGAAGTCACCAAACCGCAGCCAAGAAATCCTCAAGTTGCAACCATGAAACACTTCATATTACAATCATTTCCAGACCATATTCAGGTAGCATATTGACCAAATAAAAACATCTATCACAGGTATGGAACAAATGTCATAACAAAGATTCTAGAGGTACAAGAATCAGTTTGGACCATACGATGACTCAAGACAGATGTGTAAGACAAAATAAGTATAAGACATTTTGGACCATATTGATACACGAATATTGTAAGTAAGCTGTTAATGCAAAAGTAGGAATAAAAATTTCAGATGCAAAAAATTAATGTAAAGGACAGCTTAAGCACAATAATGAACCACAAGAATCAACCAAATAACACAACCCGGCTCAGATGCCAATTGTAGGATCTTAATAATATGTTGATTCATGTGGTTCGGGTGGTCTTGGATTATGAAAGATGAAGGTAAACATGGTGAAGAGTTTAGAGAGAGAAAGAGAGAGATGGGAGGATTTCTTGGGAGAGAAAAACACCTTAGTGTGTGTGTTATTATGAAATCAACCAACCTTTCCAAATGAGGTGGAACGGCTATATATACAATTACAAGTATACGCCCTCCTACGGGCTGTGGATCAGGTATACAATGGGTAAAGACCCGTCCTTCTTCCACGATGTTACCTAAACTAAACTAATATCTAGCTAACTAATAGACTAACTACGAGCTATCATAATGCTGTTACATCATTTAGGTGACCGAGTCTTTTATAGGAATATTTGTATTCTTAACAGTTGATGTTAGAGGGATCACCTACATTAATAAGGGGTGAACCAAGGATATATGGTGTCTCGGGATCATCGAATAAATCCTTGTGATATTCCCGTTCTTCCTTGGTGGGCAACTTATCAAAGTACTCTTCTACGTTTTCTACTTCCTCTAACTTTTCTCCCTTATTAACCTCAACTTCCTTAATCTCATCCCTAGTCTTGGTTTCTATTCCAATTTCATCCTTGTCATTTTCTTCTATATCCTTATCTTTTGGCTTAATGGTGACAACATTGACAAAGTGGACGTGTTTGGATGACGAAGGGTCCTTAATTTGGATTCCGCTATTGGTGTCCCTAGTCTCCTTCCTAGGTGCAGTAAGCACTTGGTTGTTGAGGGCTTTCTACAAGTTGTCAATCTTATTGGTCATCTCCGTTTGTTGTTGATTGAATTCGGTTTCAAACTTAGCTATGCGAGCTTCTTGAGATGCCATAAATTTAGACATCTATCCTTCAAGGTTATTGGTACTACCATAGTTATTAGAAGGATTGTTGTTGAAAGTACGGTTAGAGGGGGACCGTTTGGTTGGTAACGATTAGGTGGATTGGAAGAATTATTTTGGTTTTGTTTCCACCTAAGATTCGGGTGATTTTTCCAAGAAGGGTTGTACGAATCACCGTAAGGATTTGGCTCGGGTTTGAAAGTGTACCACTTGTCACCCACTTCGTCGGTACGCGAGGATACGTAGTCCGCAAAAGCTTGTCCGTGGAGTTCCACGCAATCACGAGTGTCATGGGGACCACTACATAATTCGCATGAAGAAGTGATTTTGTTCACTTGGCTTGAAGGCTTAGGAGCTTCATAAGATTTCATGAGAAACTTGACCTGGTCCTCAAGTTCCATGATCCTACGGTCGGGAGTGCTAGAATTGTTTGAAGTCAAAGATATTTCCTTGATCGTTTTGTTCAAATCACGGGGATCATTCCAACTTTCGTTGTCATAGAGAGCAAGATCTTCTATGAGTGCCCATGATTCTTCTACACTTAGATCACGTAGCTTGCCACCGGCCGATTGGTTAATGGCTCACCTTGTGGAGATGTCGATGTGGTCATAGAAGATTTGGACTTGGAGCCAAAGATCTATGCCATGATGAGGGACTTTTTGGAGTAAGTCCTTGAAACGAGTCCATGTTTCATATAGAGTTTCACCTTGACATTGTTGGAACATCAAGATATCATTTCTAAGCTTGGTAGTTCTCCCCGGTGGGAAAAATTGAGCAAGGAAACGAGTGGTGAGATCATCCCATGAGGTGATGGATCCCGCGGGTAAACGTTCAAGCCATTGACTAGCTTGATCACGTAGAGAGAATTGGAATAGGCGTAATGGGTCAACTCTCTAGTTATAACATCAAGGTCTATAGAATCTACAATTTTAAGAAAATCTTTGAGATGTTGATTAGGATCTTCGGAATGAAGTCCATGGAATGCACATCCGCTTTGCACCAACCGGATGGTGTCGGATTGCAAGGGGGACACATTGGCTCCTTGAGTGAGCTCAATAGTGTTTTGATATCCTTGGTGGCTAGGACGGGAATACTCACCTAAGGTTCGGGGCCTAAGAGGTTGGTTTGCTAGTGGTGGGTTTTGTGGGTGGTTTTGTTGTGGTGGGTTGATGGGCTCAAAGATGTTACCACCTTCCATGATGTCGGATGGTAAAGGTTACGAACAAAGTGACGAAGAAATAAGATAGACTAAAGAGAACCTAAAAATAAAAATAAAATCCTACTAGAAAGGAATCTAGCAAGTAGACCTTATAAAAAGAAATCCTAACCTAGCCAATAACTATTCCCCAGGCTGCGGCGCCAAAAACTTGATACGTGGGAATCGCACCAGGCTTTACCTCTCAAGGGATCTCGAGAAGCTTACAACCCCCACCAGGCAGTGTGCCTGATCGTTGTAGTATAGTATAGTGACAAGTACCGGGGGATTGATCATTCAACTCAGGAATAGTGTCGCTAGGATTAGAAAGTCTCCTAAATTAAGTCTAGAGATGAGGGATGATTCTTTTTGTATTTTTATATTTTATAAAAGCAATAAAATCTCGGGTTTTGGAAGAGTGGGCGGAATTAGTTGCTAACCAACTAACCTAAATAGCTACTAATGCAATCAAAATTAAATGACAGGAATGAAAATGAATCTAATTACTAATGTGGTGTAAACAATGATAGGGAAAATTGTGTTTACTTAGGTTTCATTACTCCCTAGATATCTTTTACAGGTTGATAATTTGTTACAATTGCATGGATGACGGGTCATATTCCTTAATACTAGTCATAGGGCCGTGTACAATATTCCCTAACTCAATAGGATCCTACTTTACTCCTATGTCGAGCCGTTAGAAGCTCATAACATGTGATCATTAGAATTCTCCTACGCATTAAATACAACCAAAAATCATAGTACACCTCTGATCATGTTTCTTAAGATGTTTAAGCATGTTACCAATGGAAGTCTGCCAGTTTTCTTAAGCCTAACATCGAATACAATCATCCGTAACAACTATAAACAAACAATCAACCCATAATTAACATCTAGGTTTCACTACATCTAAGCAAACACAAGAGAGATCTAGCCAAGCATGTTAAATTGAAGACAAGCATAAGATATATTCAAACAACACATAGATATATTGATTGAATTGAAAGAGTACTTATCTCAATTGAAAATAAGAGGTTTCAAAGGGTAAAAACTCTTGAAAAAGCTGTGAAAATCGGACTAGGGTTTTTCTCCAAAGTTGCACCCTAAAAGTTACACTCCAGTGAATGAAAATTGGAAAAGTATATATATAGATTTTACAGGGTGACGGCGACAAGAAGAAATCTGTGACGCTGTCAACTTACCGCCCATAATGAAATCGGATTGCCTAGATCCACTTTTGACGCAGTCGTGTGTAAAGTTGCTCTGGGCCGTCACTAACATTTGGACCATGACGGCCTTGGGTGACGCCGTCATCTCCTTAGTACAAAACTTTTTGGATCGTCACGTATATCATCCACTTCCACCTTTTGTATTACTCTTGACGCCGTCACTTGGAAACTCTTGACGCCGTCAGGTACTGTTCCCTGCAAGGAAAATTAAGACTTTGCCGTTTTCTTCACTTTTATGCTCCAAAAGCTTCCAAAATGCTTCCTTTTCCAGATTTCACTCCAAAAGTACCTAAAATGACAAAAGGAACGATTTAGGGCAATATTTGATCAAATAAATTCGAATTCGGGCTTAAATGACCCCTTAAAAATGGTTCATTTTTCGCCTCATCATTATACTTCTGTCATGAACCTATCTTATTGCATTTGACATATTAAGAATTATAGGTCGAAAGGAGTTCTTAATATGTTGAGTAGTTATATGTTGGAGTGATCACCCGTCATCTCTTGCTTATATACCTTGTTCATGATTGCAAGCTAGTATTTACATGTGTTTACTTTCATGTTTCTCAGCCTAAATAAACATATCTTAAACATAATCTTGTTACAATTCTAATCTACGAAAATTACTAGTCTATTGATAGTGACAATCTTTGGACTATTGCTTTTAACACTTGTTGACTTTGTTTTTCACCATTCCCTTGGGACGACCTGGTCTTACCTGTTTGGTAGATTACAATGAGGGTTATACTTTACCCACATTTTAGTCAAAATAAATGGATAAAACTATTATCATAAATTTAAAGCTTTATTAACACATCAAGTATTTGGCGCCAGTGTAGGGGATTGAAATTGATAAAAATAAGTTGGATAAGTGTTTTGAGACCATTTTACAATCATATCCGTACAGTTTTCTGGCAAACTGAACAAAAATTAGTTTTCTAAGACTGAGTGTACGCCGCACTTAAGTTGTTGTGAGCCGTATTCATGGAAAAATTCAAACTACGTCAGTTTTGAAACCAAAGCCCCGTACTTTCTAGGAAATTCCAAAATGCTTTTTGAGATAATTTCAAACAAACACAAAAACCTTCCAATGCTTTAATTCAATGCTGAGAACATGAGAATTGATTTTTATGTGCTTTTGATGTTTGGATTGATGCATTTTTTATATGTTACGATTCGTCGAAAATACAAATATTTGCTTATTTTGTTAATTAGACATGTCTCTGTTTTTAATTGTTTATGCTTAATTCATATGTGGATTATTTGCCTAATTATGCTTCTGAGACATTTTAAGGGAAATGGAAAATGCAAAAGTTTAAAGAGATTATGAACTTTAATCTAATAAGTGAATGGGTTAATTTGATTAACAATCTTACTCTTTAAAATAAACTAAACATGAAACTGGAAACAGGGGAAGTACGACGCACTTGTTCGCAAGTATGCCGACCTTTCCTAAACTTATTCGAAAAACTTGTAAGTCAAAAAGGGAAGTACGACGCACTTGTCTCAAGTACACCGAACTTTTATGTCTATTTCATCACAGAGGACTAATATCTTCTTTGTTATGATTAAACTGATCCGTCTTTTGATTTTTGAATGTTTGTTAATGTTATTGGAGTGCAAAATATCACTTAGTTTCATTTGTACTAATATACTAATGTTTCATTTGATGTTATATTGTCATACAATAGAAATGGACCTAAAATCAAGTATTGGACGAATGTGTCGCGATAAAGGAAATTCCTTATCTGAGAAGGACCTAGTGGAAAGTGTAGGAGACTGGGGTGGAGTAGATACTTGGGATACAACAGATAGTGGAAAGAAGGAGGAAATAAATGCTTTCACTTTTTTATGATGGAAAAAGAAGATGGTACTTGGGATAGATGCATTACACCTTATTATGTGGAAGGTGTGAATGCTTATGATGGGGTAACTGATTTGGATCTTGACATCAACCTGACTGCTCAGGAGTTGCTTATTCAAAAGAACTGGAAGTACACTGTTTTGGAGAATGATGACAAAATGCTTGATAAGAAGTTACTAGTTAATATGGTAGGAGAAATATTTGTGGTGGAATTCTATGTGAATCCGGAAAAAGATGATGTTTGTTAGGAATACGTTTATTTATATGAAGACTCGGTCACCCCGAGTATAGTTTAGCATATTGTAGCTCGTACTATTTATCATATTAGTTAGAACGTAGTTTAGTGTTAGTTAGTATTTGAGGAGTCGGGTCGGGTCTTTACCCACTGTCAGCCAGCTCCACAGCCCGTTTCAGGGGGTGTTTTATTGTAACTATAAATACCCCTTCCCTAGCTTGGAAAGGGTTGGACCTTCATTTGCAATCTAACCTTTCACTAGTTTTCTCTCAAGGTTCCATCTCTTTCTCTCTCTAACTTCTCACTAGAAATCATTACCTAAAATGATCCTAAACACAAAACCATCCATGTTCTTACATTAGAGTATATTACAATTGGTATCAAGAGCCATGGTTCTATCCTAGGATTAGTGGTGTGCTCGAATTTTAGTGTGGTTTTTTGTGTTATTGGATGGTTCGAACCTATGTTGTAGTTTTCTCACTAGTTTGGTTTCGTTAGATGTTATTCTTGGTGTTTTTCTTGTACTTTCTTGATTAGCTGAGTTATATGTTATTTGGTTTTCCTTGGGAGAGGTTGAATCATTCATTTGTTAGGTGAAAAGTTAAATTCGTGGTAACTTTCTTGCCAGCGAGTTGACCATTTCATTGTAGAGGGTTGACAGGTTCTTCTAGCGAGTTGAGAATAGAGGGTTGGCGTTTTGCTATTTTGGGAAATAAAGCCAAAACGCTAGACAGTGACATTTCTGTCCTATTATTCCTGCGAGTTGATCAGGGTAGCGGGTTGATAAGTCCCAGCGAGTTGATTAAACTAGCGAGTTGTTCCGATGTGTAGCGAGTTAATCAGATTCAGAGAGTTGACAGAGTTAGCGGTTTGAGCAGACTAGCGAGTAGATTATTTCAGCGAGTTGGTGTGGTCAGAGGGTTGATACGTTTTAGCGTGTTGATCTCTTCTAGCGAGTTGGTCCACTTGTAGCGAGTTGAATTATTTTTATGGTGAGTTGATCTAATTTAGAGAGTTGGCAAATCTAGCGAGTTGCTTGAGTTAGCCAGTTGTTGAACTAGCTTTCTTGTAATTCTAGCGTGTTAGTGATTTCAGAGACTTGCCTTATTTAGTGAGTTGGCGTATCTTTAGCGAGTTGATCTATTTCGTGACAAGTTATGGAGTGGTGTTAGTGACTTGGTTCAGTAACGTTAGTGAAACTTGTGCGCTGTTGCGACTTAAGTTGTTACGACTAACTCAACAGTAACTTGACGTTGTGAGGCTAAACTTACGACTTGACTTGGTATTTGTTGAGCGGTTGTAATTTGACTTGTCACGACTAAACACGAATTACACTTGTGTTTAAAACTTGGTACTAAGACCTATACACTTACCACCGCATGGCAAGCACTTCCTCTGATGATATTCAAGCTGCAAGGTCGGATACCCGTCCTCCAATGCTGGACAGAACCAACTATGAATCATGGGCACAAAGGATTCGTCTTTATTGTTTAGGAAAGGAAAACGAGGTTAACATTTTGAAATCCATCGATGAAGGACCTTTTCGAATGGGCGTCACTAGAGACACGATTGTAGCTACTGATGATCAACCTGCTGTAGTTGGTCCAGACAGACCTCACACCTACGATGAGTTATCTGATGAATAAAAGAAACGCTATGATGCCGACATCAGAGCATCGAACATTGTCATTCAAGGGCTTCCTAAAGATGTCTACAAACTTATCAACTACAACACAGAAGCCAAAGCAGTTTGGGATAATGTAAAAATGCTTCTTGCAGGGTCTGAGTTAACCAAAGAAGATCGTGAGTCTCAGTTATATGATGAATTTGAGCACTTCAAAATGAATCCAGGTGAAAGCATCACTGACTATTATGTCAGATTTCACAAGCTGGTCAATGATATGAGAATCATCAAGATGACAAAGCCCAACATTCAGCTTAACTCCAAATTCGTGAATAACATGGCACTTGAATGGGATAGGTTTGTTATGGCTGTTAAACTCAACAAAGGTCTCAGGGATACCAATCATGAACAACTCTATGCATATCTGCAACAACATGAGAAGCATGCTGCTTATGATCGGTTAATGTGGGAAAAACTCAATCCTTCAACAACATATGACTCTCTTGCTTCCGTCTCAAATGTTCAGCAGCCTAATCAATCCTCAATTGATCCACCTCAACCACAACATCCTTCATCCAGGTCCACTAATACAACTGGTCAAGCATCAACCCCTTCACCATATGCTTTAAACACCCATCTGGACTCTGGGTACTCCCACACTGACATGATGATTGATAATCTTTCCAACCAAGTTTCATTGCTGGTTCAACAATTTAGGGCAGCTCTTCCATCTACTAATAACCAACTTCGGACTTCATCCAATCCTCGTAATTAGGCAGTCATAGAGGATGGTAGAGTTGTGGTGCAAAATGTGCAAGGAAGACAGAATTTGAATCAAAGAAATGCTGGTGTAGGGAATGGGACTTATAGAGTCGGTAATGCTGTTCAAGGACAAGCCAGAAAACCTAAGTGCTACAACTGTGGAGGAATGGGTCACATAGCTAGGAATTGCACTCAACCAAAGCGTCCACAAAACTCTGAATATTTCAAAGACAAGATGTTGCTAATGCAGGCACAAGAGAATGGGACTGTTTTGGATGAAGAAGCCTTACTCTTTCTGGCTGGTGATGACGGGAATACATTTGATGCTGATGTAGATGATCAACCGGTTCAAGACTTAGCACTCAATGACCCGAACATCTTCCAAGTTAAAGACTATGATGCATTTGACTCTGATGTTGATGACGAACCCACAGCTCAAACCATATTCATGGCTAATCTGTCTGCAGCTGTCTCCTCTCCATAGCAGTCTGGCTCTTCCATCACATCTGCTATTTCTGAGGTACCAACTTCATTTAATCTGAATAACCCTACCAATCCACAGAGGGTGTGTGACTTTGTAAAACTCAAGGATATTGACAATACAGATACCATTGATATGGGAAATACCAATACTATCCTATATGAAAGGTATGTGAATGACAATAGACTGCCAGTTGTACCAAGTGATACACCGTCTGTTGATTTTCGTGAACATGAGCTGCATAAGCACACTATATACAACCCTGATAATTCCTTGTCCACTAGATTTAACATCCTTAAGGATCAGGTGACTATATACGAACAGCGTGCTAAATTTGAGCTTACTGAACGTGAGTAGAAAATGTAATGGCAAATGCGTGCTTACATATCTGAAAATAATTCCAAACAAGAAACATTGAAAAGGGAGTTATTGTCTTTAAAAAAACAATTGGATCAAACTGTTAAACAAAAACAGGAGATTCAAAAGGGGTTAACCTCGCTCAAACACGATTACAAAGATAAAGAAACAAAACTTCTAAATGATTTCTCTAATCTTAAAAGGTTGAAAAATAAACTGGAAGAAAAGTTGTACACGCAAGGCCAAACCATCCAACCTGCTCAAATGATGAAGAATCATAGGAAATTAAGAGATGAGTTTAGTGAACAGGATGCCTCTAAACCAAAGGCCAACTTCCTTAGAAATGGTATAGGTGCTCAACCTGCGTTATATGATGCAAACATTATGTTTGAGCCTAATTATGCCCCTCCTGATGTGAGATCCTATGACGAGATTGATGAGATGGAAGATAGAACTAGGGAAAAACTTGCTGAGCAATTAAAGGATCCCCTATGCATTGCTAATAATATTGTCTTTCACTATGATTATACTGATGATAATCATTCAGCTATTTTTGTCCCTCAAAAGAAAATCCTCCCTGAGAAAGTTTTTTGGAAATTGACTTAGAGAAAATGAAAGCTGAAAGACTTGTGGGTAACACACGTACTATTTTTAGGATAGCTGACCCAACTATTATCCTCTGAACACACCCAAGCACCTTGTACCATTTACTCTTCCCACACAGTGTAATACTCTAATTGGATTATATGTACTATGTCAACTATTTAATGATTTTGAGAAAACATGTAAAAAGAGAAGTACACCAATGGGGATTACTGAAGGGGAAAGGGGATTTGAGCAAACAAAACGGTGTTACCTAACTGAAGTCATGCCATTTTTCGATCTTCTCAAAGAACACTTTGAGGGTCTTAAAAAGACAATTAATAATGATGTGACTGAAATGAAAAACGTCTTCAAAGATGTGGAAAATGAGGGGAAACAATTGGCAATTGATCTCAAATATAGTGAAATCGACAGGAAAAACATTCTCACTATGAATGAAAATTTGATTGCTAATTGTATTGCACAAGATATATTCTACACTGTCACCGACTCTGCATTATCTTCTCGACAATTTCATGAAATGTCGGTTACGTTAAATGTCTTCCAGAACCGTGTGATTGAGCTTTAGGGGGAGAATTTCAAATTACAGCAAAAAATTCAAAACGACGACCATGATAACATGGTCAGGCATTTCTCAAAACTAGAAGTTGATAATCTTAACTTATAACTAAAATATCAACATCTAGAAGAAAGCATAAAAATCTCAAATGCCAAGACATCTTCGGATGCTCCTGAATTTGACACATGTTTTGAATTAGCCAAAAAAGATGAAGTAATTCAAGCTCACTAAAACACGATTCGGAAATTGAGGGCCCAAATTGCACAATTAAAGTCTAACATGGGCGACGTGACTAATACCAGTTACCAAATGTCAATAGATTCTCAAAACTTTCAGAAACAAGGCATCATTAATGAATTACAACATGAAAATGAGTGGCTCCGTGCTGAAATGTTAAATGCTAAACAACGTTACAAAGAGTTATTTGAGTCTATTAAAATAACACGTGACCAAAACAATGAAAGTGTCACTTCTTTGTTAAACGAAATTGAGAATCTAAAGACTATGGTGAAAGGTAAAATGCCCGTCGTTTCATGTGACCATGCGATTTCCAATGTTCATGTTTGTAAGAAATATGCGTGTGATGCCTTAAATGTTTCTCTTCCCCTTAGGAACAATAATTTAGTTCATAGCAACTATCTTAGACATCTTAAGGATTGCCTTGTCATACTTAGAGAAACCATTGAAGATGATAGGATGTCTAAACCGTTGGATGATGTTGTTGCTGGTGCATGCTTCCTCACTAATAGAGCCCAGGAATTATTAGAATATGATATAGGTTCATGCCCCAAGAATGATAACAAGTCGGATAGGTCATTTGCATCGCACTCTAACGTTGACAACAAACATGTTACTTTTGATAACCCCCAAACAATGTCACAATCCAACACCATGATCACCGGTAAACAATTAGCAACTAAGCATACTAATGTTCCCATCATTGCTTCTACAGGAGTAAACAGTGTAGCTAAAGCTAGCAAGTCACAGCCTAGGTGCAATACAAAGAATGATAGGCTTTGCCGGCTAAGAGTGCACTTATGAAGGAAGTAGAATAATCCTCTAGGAACAATAAAGTTATGTTTAATGAAAGGAATCGAGTTGACTCAAACATTTGTGTTAGCAATGATGTAATTAATTCGAATTCTGGTGCTATTTGTAAGACTTGTAACGAATGTTTATTTTTCGGTAATCATGATGCCTGTCTTGTGTCCTTAAAATCCACTATGCAATCTTCGGTTAAGAATGTTTTGAGTGCTAAACAAGTTAGGCAGGTCTGGAATAAAACAGGAAAGGTGTTCACTAATGTTGGTTATCAATGGAGGCCTACTGGAAGGAAATTCACCCTAGGAGAAAAGTGCCCCTTGACTAGGATCACTAACTCCAAAGTAGTGCCAATTAAGAAATGGAGACCTAGTGGTAGAAGGTTCCCAGTAGAAGCACTTAGTACCACTCTTAGTTCTAGTGCATTAACTTGTAAAAATACCAGCAGTATCTCCGTGACTTATGATAATCTAATGTTTGTATGTACTAACCAAACGGACCCTAATTGTTTGTGGGGCTCCAGCTTTTTCTGTTATCCAGCATTGTCTGGTTTCAAATGCAGGTCGTACAAATCGTCCTTTGGTATTTGGACTCAGGCAGCTCAAAACATATGACTGAGGATCACTCGCGGCTCAAGAATTTCGTGGAAAAGCTCGTTGGTATGGTCAGATTCGGGAACGACCATTTTGGTGCAATAATGGGTTATGGTGATTACGTCTTTGTAGACAGTGTGATATCCAGAGTATACTACGTGCAGGGACTTGGACATAATCTATTCTCTGTTGGTCAATTCTGTGATTCAGATCTTGAAGTTGCCTTTAGAAAACACACATATTTTGTTAGAGAATTAGATGGTATAGATCTTCACAATGGCAGTCGGGGCACCAATCTTTATACCATCTCAATTGAAGACATGTTGCGGTCCTCTCCTATTTGCTTGCTCTCAAAAGCCTCTAAGAACAAATCATGGTTGTGGCATCGTCGTTTAAACCATTTGAACTTCGGTACCACCAATGAACTCACCCGTAAGGATCTTGTTCGAGGTTTGCCCAGACTTAAGTATGAAAAGGATCATCTATGCTCCGCGTGTCAAATGGGCAAGAGCAAAAAGCACACCCATAAACTCAAAACTGTCAATTCCATTATGGAAGTCCTACACACTCTTCACATGGATCTTTGTGGACCAATGAGGGTTCAAAGTATCAACGGAAAGAAATATGTGCTAGTTATTGTTGATGACTACTCTCGCTTCACATGGGTAAAGTTCTTGCGATCAAAGGATGAAACTCCGGAGATCATCATCAGACTCATCAAGCAATTGCAAGTTCGACTCAACAAAACAGTTAGGTTCATTTGCACTGACAATGGAACGAAGTTCGTGAACAAACAACTTACTCAATTTTATGAAAATGTCAGCATTAGTCATCAAAAGAGCATTCCACGTACTCCTCAACAAAATAGAGTTGTTGAAAGGCATAACCGCACTTTGGTTGAAGCTGCTAGGACTATGCTCATCTTTTCAAAAGCTCCTATGTTCCTTTGGGTAAAGGATATTGCAACCGCTTGCTACACACAGAATCGATCCTTGATACATCCTCTCCACTGCAAGACTCCATATGAACTGGTTCATGGCAGAAAACCAGACCTTTCGTTTCTTCGAGTATTTGGCGCATTGTGCTATCCAACAAATGACACTGAAGATCTTGGGAAATTCAAAGCCAAGGCCAACATTGGTTTCTTCGTTGGTTATGCTCCAGAACGAAAAGGGTACCGAATCTACAATAAATGTACCAGAGACATAATAGAAACAATCCACGTTACATTCGATGAGCTGACTGAGCAACCGGCTCCTGGACAATCAAGTTCTAGACCCGTACCCAACCTTTTGTCTCCTAGACCTATAAGCTCCAGGCTTGTACAGAATCCCACTCCTGCTATTCCTTTTGTGCCTCCTACAAGTGAAGATTAGAAGAAACTGTTTGACCCAATGTTTGATGAATACTTTGAACCTCAAAACTTGGCTGCTTCTGAAGCTCCTGTCATTCCACAACTAGCTGGTGTTGCAAATGTTCCACAATTTAATGCAGGGTCATCCACATCGCTGTTATGGGATCCAGAAGCCCCCACCATCAGTCATTCAGTTACCACATCTAATGTTCAATCTTCATCTGTACAACGAGTAGCAGCTGTGGATAATTCTTTTGAAGTAAATCCTTTCGCTCCACCTGATGATGAGCCGTTTGTTAACATCTTTGCTCCTGAATCCTCTAATGATGCAACATCCTCAGAAGAATCTAACACGGCGACCTTAATTCACTATCCTCAACCCCATGAGCATCTCAGGAAATGGACAAATGATCACCCAATTGACAACATCATTGGAAATCCTTCTCTTCCTGTATCAACCCGTAAACAACTTGCAACTGATGCCTTGTGGTGCTTCTTCAATTCTGTCCTCTCCAAAGCTGAGCCAAGGGATTTCAAAGATGCAATGTCTAAACACTCATGGTTCACCGCTAGGGTAGATGAGATTCATGAGTTTGATCGACTTGAAGTATGGGAATTAGTGCCACCTCCCGATTGTGCTATGATCATTGCTCTCAAGTGGATATTTAAAGTAAAGCTTGATGAGCATGGGGATGTATTAAAGAACAAGGCAAGGCTTGTAGCAAAAGGATACCGTCAAGAAGAAGGAATAGACTTTGAAGAATCCTTCGCACCTGTTGCTAGAATTGAAGCCATAAGAATATTTCTCGCAAATACTGCCAATCAGAATATGGTAGTATATCAAATGGACGTTAAGACTGCATTCCTAAATGGTGATCTAAAGGAGGTGGTGTATGTTAGTCAACCAGAAGGATTCGTGGATCCGGAACGTCCTAACCATGTCTATCGTTTGAAGAAGGCTCTTTATGGGCTTAAGCAAGCTCCTAGGACATGGTATGATACTTTGTCAAAATTCCTTCTTGCTAACAAGTTTTCCAAAGGTGTTGTTGACCCTACACTCTTTACCAGAAAAACAGGCAAAAACTACCTTCATGTACAAATCTATGTTGATGATATCATATTTGCCTCCTCTGATCCTAAGGAGTGTGATCGTTTTTCCCAAGAGATGAGTTCTGAGTTCCAGATGTCCATGATGGGTCAAATGTCGTTCTTTCTGAGCTTGCAAATATCTCAAAACCCCAATGGCATATTCATCAATCAATCCAAATATGCTAATGAAATTTTGAAGAAATTTGGATTCGAATCCTGTGACTTAGTTGATACACCCATAATCAAAAGATCAAAACTAGATGAAGACGATGTTGGGATCCCGGTCGACCAAACCAAGTATCGAAGCATGATTGGTTCCTTAATGTATCTCACTGCTAGTAGACCGGATCTTCTTTTTGCCGTTTGCATGTGTGCTCGGTATCAATCCAAACCTACCAAGAAGCACTTGGAAGCAGTCAAAAGGGTCTTTCGGTATCTTAAAGGAACAATCCACATGGGTCTATGCTATCCCAAGGACACTGCTATGGCGCTTACGGCTTATTCCGATGCTGACCATGCGGGATGTCAAGACACTCGTCGAAGCACATCTGGAGGTGCACAGTTTTTGGGTAATAAGCTGGTTAGTTGGTCTTCAAAGAAACAAATGAGTACATCGATCTCCTCCACAGAGGCTGAATACATTGCTATGCCCTCATGCTGTGCTCAGATCCTATGGATAAGATCTCAACTTTTGGACTATGGCTTCGTGTACAACAAGATTCCCATGTACTGTGACAACAAAAGTGCAATTGCACTCTGTTGCAACAATGTACAGCACTCAAGAACTAAGCACATTGATATTTGACATCACTTCATCAGGGAGCAAGTTGAGAAGGGAATTGTGGAACTTTACTTCGTGAGGACTGAGTTCCAGCTAGCTGATATCTTCACCAAAGCGCTTCCTAGGGAACGATTTCAATTCATCCTCCCTCGTCTTGGTATGAAGAGTCTCACGCCTGAGGATCTCAAAAGTCTTCAGGAAGATCAGGAGGAGTAAAGGGGTTGCCTCACATATCCTTTGTACATAGTCTATATCAAAAAGAAAATTGAAAAACATAAAACCTACGAAAACCATAAAAATCTGAAAAATCATAAAACCCAAAAATATTCTTCTCACGACATGTCTCATGCGTAATCAATATTATGTACGATTCTAGAAATGCCATTCAATAATGGCATGGAATCATACATATGCTTGAACATGAGTTTTTTTTTTTCTTTACTCCAAATAATGTTTTCTAAAAAACATGTCGTTTCCCAAAACTCCTTCATGACGGTTTGCTATTGCTTCAGATAGCAACCCGGTCTTAGTATTGGGGAAAGTTTGTCGCCAAAAAGACGACTGTTCCTAACAAAGGCATGAATTACTTTATATTCGTGCCTTTCCGATCTGATGTACGCTTAAGTGCATCATTTCTGGTAAAAGAAGAGACATCTTCTTTACATTTCAAATACTTTTCCTTCAATGATTCTTTGGGAAAGTATTTGCTCCAAACTTGGTGGTACCATGGTTTTTGAAGATCAAACAAACTTGAAATGTTGTTTAAAATTTGCCACTCAATCGATGCTAAAGGATTAATCTTTTGTGCAAAACATTTAATTGAAAATGCATAATCGATTGAGGGGGAGAATGATTTCAAGAACTATATATCATCAAAACAAGATCTTTGTGCATAAACGCATTGTATTAAGTGTGTTTGTTATGTGTTAGTATATGAATTTTTCATGAGTTTCTCGCTAAACTCGAAATCATTTATAAACTCATAATCTCAAACACATAACATACTCCCTCAAGGTTTGAGGGGGAGCTAATGTATCATCTCAAAACCAGTCATTCTTAAATCTAACACATCTTTCTCCCAAAATCTTTAAACTTATTTAATTCACTTGGGATCACAAATCTCAAAGGGTTTGAAATTTTTGATCGGGGGAGAAAAATGTGATTTGAATATGAAAATCTGATTAAAATGTGATGTTTTGAACCTAAATGTATGCTCTCCCACATGTGCTAAACTCTTTTGTATATCGATGCACATATTAAGGGGGATCAAATGATTTGTGAAATAGGATCCTTGCATTTTATGAGATCGAGACTCATATTTGACTCATGAATTGATGAAACACAACTGTCTTGAATCAAAAGGACTAGTCCTGGACGGGTAATAACTTCAAGCTGGTCTAACCAGTGATGTAAGCGTGTCTCGAAAAGGACTTGTCTGAGTAAAATGTACCGTTTCGAGAAATCTTTGGTGAATCTGATCGGGTCGGGTAATAACTTCAAGTTATTCTAACTAGTGATGTAAGCGTGTCTCAAATGCCCGTTCATATTCACTTAAGGAGGATCAATTCAAAAAGTGCAACTCTTCCCGACATGTGGAAATTTTTAAATCAAAACATATGAGCACATGTTAAGGGGGAGCATTTGAAAATGACAAAACTCTCAATGTGTTAACAAAATGTGTTTCTCAATCATAAACACGTTGAGATAATTTTCAATGATTTGGTAAATGGCAACATAGGATAGTCATGAAGTTATAAGGTGGCTAAGGTTAGGAAAACCATCCTATGATCCGCCAGAGGCGGAGGGATCTACCCATGGACAATACCAAATAGATAGTATTAGAAAGTCCGTAGGTATGATTATGAAAAAAGGAGAAATGTGAGAATGGAGAAAGAAGGGGTTAAAGAATTAAAAAGAAATGATATGAGAAAGGGTGAAAAGAAATAGCCCTCCAATTATTCAACCTTAGGGCAGAAACCGGGTTCAATTCATAATCTACCGATGGTTGCTAAGGCGACATCGGTATTGAAGACAAGACGTCATGGACCCAGTGACGCACTACACTAAACCTTCTAGCCACTCAAGTTCTCTTAAAAGAACTTGTTTCATTCTCACGGGGAACCGGTGTAATCTATCAACTTATTTCTTAGAGATCGTTGATATTGAAGCAGGAGACCTCTCCCTAATCTCCGCATAGGAAAACCAAATGCACTTATTGAGTCCAGAGCCTCGAGATGCATGCAAAGATCTCATAGGAACACGTGCTACTTCTACCCTAGTTGTTCAACATTAAGGACACCAGTGGTAAACTTATGAGTCCTACGCAGATCTTAGCAATCTGCCAGAACATTTATGAGGGAAGTTACTATTGTAATTCAAAGTGATTGAATGGAAATTCCTGCCAGGGTCAACATCAAGCAGCCCTGAAAGCAGGTCACTTAGGTAATTCCTTGTGAATTACGCTTAGTGGTCTTGAAGGTTACAAACGGTCAACAGTCGTGGGGTGATCTCCAGCGACTCACCCAATCGTTGATCTACTTAGGTAGTTCGTGTAAATCCTTTCAGGGTTTGCCGATTGGGAACGGTTTTGGTAAGGGTTAGAAGGAGTCTTCACACTATGATGTTGACGATCTCTAATTCCAAACCTATATGCACCGGATGATTTGTTGCTAACTATTTATTTGCAGGAATTTCTGATGGTTGCAGTTGATTGCTAAAAAGATGCTGATCCATCAACACATGCTCACACTTCGACATCACAATCTAAGAAATTTGATCATTGATTGGGCCTCATATATGCTTCCACAACTCTGATTCAGAAGATCATGATCCTGAAAAGTGTGAGCATGCCAACACAAAGATGTTCATATCACATGGAGACGTTACTGCTCAAAGATGACTTTCAAACACTCATTTGGATGATGAACTTGAAGCTATTTCCAAAGATCATCCATCACATTGAATAAGTCATCTAGAGTCTACCACTTAATGCACAAAGATCTCAACAATGAAGAATCGAAAGGCTACGAGCTACAAAGATGTCGTCAAAGACTTGAATGCTATGATTCAATATTTATTTTTCGGGGTGACCTCCCTTAGGGGGAGATTGTTAGGAATACGTTTATTCATATGAAGACTCGGTCACCCCGAGAATAGTTTAGCATATTGTAGCTCATAGTATTTATCATATTAGTTATAACGTAGTTTAGTGTTAGTTAGTATTTGTGGAGTCGGGTCGGGTCTTTACCCACTGCCAGCCCCCTCCACAGCCCGTTTCATGGGGCGTTTTATTATAACTATAAATACCCCTTCCCTAGCTTGGAAGGGGTTGGACCTTCATTTGCAATCTAACCTTTCATTAGTTTTCTCTCAAGGTTCCATCTCTTTCTCTCTCTAACTTCTCACTAGAAATCATTACCTAAAATCATCCTAAACACAAAACCATCCATGTTCTTACATTAGAGTATATTACAATGTTTAACCTACTGTCATCCTTGGTAGGCAATTCCTTAGGCTTGCTAAGGCTGTGGTGAACTTGTTACTAGGAACATTAACCCTTTGGCCCGAACTACCTGTGTTTGATTTGGAGGATGAAGAGCTAGATGCTTTACTAGCTAATTTCTTGGTTGAAGACCTTCCACCAATAATACCAAATCCCGTTGATTTCCCAAACTACGTATGCAAAATGGGAAAAGGAAATAGAAACAAAAATAAACCTCAAAAGACCTACAAAATGACCTATGATGAGGAAGGACCTTCGTTGACTGTAAACCATGCTAGAACACAAGAAGAGTTGACTAGGAAAGAGTTTGAAAAAGATGTGTTGGAAAGAGCGATACTACTTAATGAAAAAAGGTCGATTATTTAAACCTTGAAATTTTTTGACAAACATAAGATGTTGCCATATAGTGTGCTATTAGATAGACTTAAGCTTGATGGTGAAGTAAACAGTGATGAGGAGGAATAATTAGCTAAAGAAGTGGTTAAGGAACTTAAGGTTCTGAAAGAAGGAAAAGATCTTGGATGCTTTATTTTACGAGGAACTTAAGGTTCTGAAAGAAGGAAAAGATCTTGGATGCTTTATTTTACCTATTCGTTTGGAAGGGAAACTCACATTCAACGCTTTAGTTGACACCGGATCTAATGTCAACATGATGCCATACCGTATTTCTGAACTTTTGGAAAGGTGAAAGGCAAAACTTAAGATTGATAAGGTTAAGTTGTTGGATCATACTGATGCTGAAACAATGGGGCATTTGCTGAACGTTCTATGCCAAATTGGTGCTAATACTATGCTTGCCAATTTCTTGCTTTTTGATGTACCAATTCACAAAGATATGTCGTTGGTTGTTGGAAGGAGTTTCATGTATACTCTTGGAACTATAATGGACATGAGGAATACTAGGATAAGTGTGTTTGGAGGACACTAAAAGATAGTGCCTACGAGGAAGAAGAAAGAGGAAAGCGAAAGTGATGATGATGAGGATGAATATTCTCCAAAAAGGGATGAGAATGGAAAGCCTTGGTAGGATTTCTTGGTGCATTACCCGTGTCATTGACTCATACTGATTGGACACCCAACTATTTTGGAGGAAACACAAAGATTAAGGGAGATAGGAAGTGGCACGTTAATGTGAAAATTATGGACTCGTTTGGAAATCCATTTAAAAGGGGATATGAAACAAAGAAATCGAAAGGAAAGTCTCGAGGCTTTACAAACTGAGTGACATCATGTCACCTGGTTATTTCCAAATCTAAAATCGCTGAATGATGGATAGGAGTGGCAATATATGCTCCTAAGTTCATTTTCTTTCTTTTTATTTTCTTTTTATGTTATTTTTATGGTTTGAATAAAACGTATCAAAACCTTGTAATTCTGGAAAGTTAGGGCATGTTTGGTACAATGGAATGGAATGCAAAGAAACAAGATTGGAACCGTTTCTCGTGTTTGTTAAGTCATGGAATGGAAATGGAGAATCAGATTTTGATTCTCTTTCCATTATTTTGATTCTTTCTAAAATACGGAGAAACATGGAGAATGAAAAAATAAAAAGGAAGCCATTCTCACTTCCGTCACCATGAGAATCACGAAATACAATTAGAAAATTATGGTATTAATAGAACAGGTTATGTGCAATGCACATGCTTTCAAAAACCAAAATCTTTTCAAAACCCTAACACCCCAAATTAAATATCTCTCCATCTTTGCAGATACTTCATCTTCTTCACTTGTTAACAACTTGTATCTTCTTTTTATTTTCAATCGATGACTGCAATTTATCTTTGTGGCCGTGAGTTTGCTTTCTTGTTGCTACATTTCCTGATCTCGGGTTTCTATCTCATCGGAGCACTGCTGCCAAAAAATTTGTTTGTTCATCATATTTGATGACTCTGCAATTGCTCATTTAACCATCATTAAAGCAAATCCTTTTTGTGTGATGAAATTGTTCATCATTCCAACCAAATTTATCCATTAATCACTTTATTTTAATACCATATGACATGTTATTTAATCTTGGCTTGTGTTCTATGACTGTCGAATAATTCTTATTAAAACATCAACAACAATTGCAAATCACCACTTGGATAATTATTCCATTATAAGCCGATCTAATAGCCATACAATATAAAAATCACAAACCAATTTTATTGTGTGCAACATAAATGTCCGATTTTGAATAAAAAACTGTATTCAGGTTGTGAAAAGTTTTTTCATTCCACCTTTGTAATACAACCAAACAAGTGAATCAATTTTTCACCATAATTTTTGTATCAATTCTTTGTTTTTACCAAACAAGAGAATTACTTATTTTTGTTTGGGCTCATTCTCTTTCTTTGCATTCTTATTCTTCAAAGCTATTCTATTCTCAAC
This sequence comes from Artemisia argyi, assembly GCA_030686995.1. NCBI lineage: Eukaryota > Viridiplantae > Streptophyta > Magnoliopsida > Asterales > Asteraceae > Artemisia > Artemisia argyi. The sequence continues at coordinate 70,387,950 of CM060697.1, forward strand.
CATTCCACCGTACCAAACGTCCCCTTAAGGATTGTTTTGATGTAAGAATCAATGAATGAATATTATGAAGTTTGATTACATGTGGATGGATTGTTTTTACATTTTTATTTTAGCTTAAATTGATTAACTGGTGATAAAACAAATTCAGTAAGTACGCCGTACTTAAGGTCAAGTACGCCGCACTTCTGAGCGGGACTATATATATATCTGAAAAATTTTTCATAATTCACATAAGTTAAAATAGAGAAAATAGAGACCACCGCACCTTACAAGATCAAATCATCAAAAATCTTTAAAATCAACAAAAACCAATCCACATTATCATGTCTTTGGTATGTTTATTACACTTGATTCGTTATTTCTTGAATTTTCCTTATCTCAGTTGTTTTAGGGTTCGATTATTTGAATAATGTACCTTTATTTTTAACTTTGTTAGTTTTTTTTACTAAGTTCTTTAGAATTTCAAATTTAGAAAATCGTTGTAGTTTATGTTTAGCATTTTTGCATAATTTCATTTTTAGGGTTAGGGTTTAGCCTTGATCACTATTTTGCCGTATAAGAAAAAAAACTAGGAATGCCTATGAGATTAGGGAAACAGGAGGAGAAGATAAATTGAGAAAAGATAATCAAGAATTTTTGAGAACGATGAAACTATTTTAAAAGGAACTATGGAATACTGAGAATGGAATAGGTTTATAACTGCTTAAATGAACTATTCTACATAATAAGAAGTGAGATAGAGAGTTGAATGAGTATAGGGGAGAGTCTTGTTGGTTTTTTACTTTGAAACAAAAAAATTTCGCGCTCAGGACTAGATGTGTGCCGGTTTTTAGATCTGAACCGCCGTACTTAATCTTAAACCCAGGAAGTACGACGCACTTGTAGTCAAGTACACTGCACTTTTTACCTGATATTTAAATAGAATGTTTGCAAATTGATGAAAGAGACTGTTTGACCCATATTTTGTTACACTAACTGATGCATGATTTCTGACCAGGTTTTAATATTTATAAATTCTCGTTTACCTATGGTCTACCTTAATGCACTAACGGACAGAGAATCCAGTCGTGTGTAGATTAGTAACTGGTAAAACCGAGGTCGCCCCAAGAACGGTTGATTTCTAGTTGCTTTAATTAAAATGATTGTCACAATATAAATGTTTTAATAAAATGATCAAATACATGAAATTAAGTAATTGTTCTCTATGATCAAATGGGATGGTTCTAAGGCAAACAACTAATGGCGATGATAATTGAAATGGTTTAATTCTCATATTAAGCTTTCTATCACAACAAGTGGGGCGGACATATATCACTAAGAATTGCAGGGTAAGGTCATCCTAGCCTATCTTTCCTTCCTATCGCCTCAGGAACCACAGGCACTACCCCATGCTAGTAAGCCGAGGTTAGATATTTGGTTGAGTCATTAAGTGCCACTACATGCTAGATCACATTCGGTAGAGATCCGGCCTTTTGGAATCTTAGATCTCTCTAACTTCTTAAGTACCTCCGCTTGTAAGGTGGTTCTATGGTCAATTCGCACGCAAGGCAGTATGGTTAGTTGTCATCCTCCCATTTCCTAGCAATCTGTCAGGCTAGTGTCCTATGGTCAATTCTTCTAGCCTACTGAATGGATTGAGGTATTAAGTCAACCGCATAAAGCGTAACAGATACAAACAAGCTTATGACACTACCGAAACTAGGTCTCATGAATGGACTAAGCATGCACACACTAATAGCAATAATTGAAAGCATAATAAAAATAATAAACACCAAAACAATTAATCATCCAATATAATTAATTAATTAATTGACTTGATAAATTAATTAATTAAAAGCCAAGAACAAATAAATAAAACACAATATATAACAAAGCATCAATAAACAAACATGATCAAAATTATAGTCATTAATAATGAAAGTATCGAGATAAGTTACAAATCGTGCCAAATAAATACTCCTGATCCGCTAGTTGAATACCGGGCGAAACCCCGAAAAGTTTGCCCCTTTTATTCCTACCGTAGCCTGCTGCTACTCTTCTTTTGCTTTCTGCTACAGTAGCCGCTAATAGAACTTTAACCAAATGATATCCCTTAACCTACGTACATGTCCTATATTTATATTAGAAGGATTTCCATCATTAACCTCCATCTATATCACTAGTACGCAAATGCTCCTTGTCTTAATAAAGGAATAATACATTAAATGTATTATTAGTTTGTACACTTTCAGCCCCTGGACTTCAATAGTTAAGTGCCCGTTTCATAGACTACGGCGTAACAAAGCAATTAGTTACGCCGTAACTCTTTTCCTTTGTGCCCACGTAATTAACTACGGCGTAACTAATTAGTCATGTTACACCGTAACTCTTCGTCCATCAATACTTATCCACTCCGTAAATATCTCTACGGCGTAGTCCAATTACTAACTACGTCGTAGCCTTCATAATTATATATTACGGCGTAACTTCGATCAATAGTTACGTCGTAAACTCTTCAATCTCATAAATTCTTCTCGGTGTCATAACTACGCCGTAACCTCACGCCATGGTTACGGCGTAACCTTCATTAAATAGAAAATTGGCCTTGATAGAGTAGCTACGGTGTAGTCCATATTATCACATACGCCGTAATTTGTCATCAGAATATATTTTGAACTTGTTGGCCTTTTCTCATGTCTTTTCCGCTCCAACGCCTCATTAATCCTGAAATGTACATATGAACAATTATGAACGAATATGAACGAATTAAGTAATCTATTAATACAAATGAGGCTATAAACATGGGAATTTGATATGCAAAATATCAGATTATTTGATGTCATCACTAACCTCTAAATAAACATGTTTTAATGGATTATGTGTAGGAGTCAGGTACAAATTTGCAAGACACAAATGTCTAAGGTACAACTTCTTATTCAAAAGGTAAAAGGAAGAGTGCAACTGTGAGTGTTGGTGAGTTGTTGGTAAAGAGGGTAAACCATGATCATCTTCAGTGGAGAGGCTGTAATATGGATAACAGAAGGAAGTACGATGGAGTTCTCTCAAGATTAATGAATAAGGAGATTTACTCACCTTGTATTGTGGATTGGACACTACTGAACAAACTAGGTTGTGGAGAAGAGATTGAGGAGATCCTAGAATTCAGGTTAATTGAAGCTGGAGGAGAGGAAGAGCTGTTTGTATATGAGGCTTGAAAAAGGGCATTTAACATTGAGAAGGTTATCTACAAGGAGCTTTGTCAGGAGTTCTTTTCTACTTATTAGATGGATGAGGATGTCAGTCGGGAGGATATTCGCACAAAGAGAATCATCAAGTTTAGACTCAGAGTTTGAGTTTGGTAGAGTTTGCTAGGTATCTGGGGTTGCACAGGTCTGAGGAGTTGCATGAAGAGGGTTTAGAGATTTATTTTCGAAAAGGTTTGAGAGATGAAGGAGAATTTAATGAAGGTGAGTACTAGAGTAGGATTAGTACAGAGGAGGAGTTGAGGTTGTCTAGGAGTGCTTCAAAGAACATTAGGAGCCCTGTTTTGAGGGTATTGCAGAAGATGATTGCTTATGGTTTGTGTCAAAGAACAACAAGATATGATAAAATACAGAAGCATGAGTTGTGACTGTTAAGTATGTTTGAAGATAGGAATAATAAGAACTATGCAAATGTGGCTTGGGTGATTGATAGGTGGATGAAAAAGAAGGGAATGGGAACTCAAGATGGGATCAAGATTATCTGTGGATAGTTTGTGACAAGGATAGCGAGGAGAATGAGGCTGTTGACTGATGATGTCTTGTCAACTTACTCTACACCCACACCTTGTAGGAAGTTGAATGAAACCACCTTGAGAGAATTATTGGCATTGATGGGAAGTTGATTACAGAAGACCCAGCTCCACGTGTGTTTAGATTGGTGCCACCCAGACCTCCAAGGCCTACATTGCAGGAAATTTATCAGAGGTGGGGAGAGATTGAGAGAAGGCAAGCTGCAACAAAAGAGCTTGGAAAGTGGAATGCATATCATTGGGAGAGGTGTTCACCTCTATTCGATGGACTAGCAGCTCAACAAGGCATTTCTCTCAGCACCTGTAGGATATTCTAAATCATAACACACAAGTAAGATGATGTTTTGGTCAAATTTCTAGCGAGAGAGAGAGATAGAGAGGATGGCAGTTCTAGATAGAGAAAGTGAAAGAGAATGTGAAATTAGATTAGAAGCTCCAATCCTCTCCCTTGATGGGAGAGGGCTTATATAGTTAAAAATAAACGCCCTCCTGCGGGCTGTGGATCAGGTGTACAGTGGGTAAAGACCTGTCCGTCCTCCACGGTGTTACGTAAACTAATCTACTACTAATAATAATAGTTAACTCTATGAGCTAACTTATGATAGACTATACTTGGGGTGATCGACTCTTCCTTATGGATTTTCTAAATCCTAACAATCTCCCCCTAAGGGAGGTCAACACATAAATTACAATTTAAATCCTAGAATTCTATCATGAAGTTCATATTCGCGCTCATAGACTTTGTTCTTCAAGATCTTTAATCTTTGTACTTCAAGCAGTGAGCTTTTGATGACTGTTCATTGGTCTTAGATGATCTTTGAGTATTCTTGTGGTCATCATCCAAAGTTCTTTCAAGTCATCATTTGCAGTGTTGTCTCCATGTGATATTTTGACCTTTGGACCGACATGCTCACACTTTTATGGATCATGATATTCAGCATCAGAGTTGTGGAAGCATTACTGAACGTCTTTATTATCATGATTTCTTTGATTATTATGGTGAAGTGTAAGCATGGGGTGATGAAGTTGACATCTTCTCGGGAGTCAGCTGCAACCGCCAGAGATTCCTGCAAACAACAATTAGCAATAAAACGACCAGCACTTATAGGTTTAGACTTTGAGATTGTAGTCAGCATAGTGTGAAAACTTTCTCTAATCCTTGCCAAGGCCGTTCCTAAATCGAATACCCCCGAGAGGGCTTGCACATATACACCAAAATGTATCAACGATTTAGGGAAGTCGCTGAAGTATACAGTAGTATCACTCCCCGACTGTAGAACATTTGAAATCGCTGTGAATACTAAGCGTAATCCACAAGTTACCGAAGTGACCTGCTGTTCTGGTAGATTGCTAGGATCTGCGTAGGACTTTTAATTGTACAACCAATGTCCTTAATGTGGAACCATCAATGTAGTTGAATCATGTGTTCCTATGTGATCTCTTGATGTATCTCATGGCTCTAGACTCAATAAGTGCAATTTTGGTAGTCGGAGACTGGAGCGGTGTCTTCTGTTTTAATATCAACATAGCTCGTAATGAGCGGCCGATAGATTATGAAGGGTTCCCCGTGAGAATGAAACAAGTCCTTTTAAGAGAACTTGAGTGGCTAGAAGGTTTAGTGCAGTACGTCACTGGGTTCATGACGTCTTGTTTTCAATACCGGTGTTGCCTTAGTAACCACCAGTAGCATATGAATTGAACCCGGTTTCTACCCTAAGGTTGAATATATGGAGGGCTTCAACCCCTTCTTTCTCCTTTCTCTCATTTCTCCTTTTTTAACAATCATACCTAAGGACTTTCTAATACTAACTATTTGGTATAGTCCTTGGGTAGATCCCTCCGGCTCTAGCAGATCATAGGACGGTTTTCCTAACCTTAGTCACCTTATGTCTTGATGATTATGCAAATACTCATCATTTTAATATCCATTTTGATACATAAAAATGCTAAAAACGGCCAAATACAATATAGATATCCTTGGTTTTGTATTTTATGCGTTTCAGGTACAAAGGTCGAAAACTGAGCGAAAACATGCACTTTTGAACGACTCATTAACAATTGCACGTACTGTAATATTAAAGATGGAGTCAAGCCAACCCCGGGATGTTGTATGCTTGATTGTGATATTAAGTATTAAACAAATCCAATCCATAATATCACCCAGGCCCAATCTATTGGCCCAATCCATACCACCCTATTATTAATAAAACCCAACCAACACCCTTCCTCTTCCCTCTTTTCCAGCAAATGAACCAGACAAATCCTCCACATCCTCCCAAACAAATCCAGCATATCCCACATCCTCCAAGTAACCTGTCTCCTTCCCTATCCCCAATACTCCTGCTCCAGCCTCCATATTGTTCCCACATCCCTCTGACACTTTTCCATGCTGGCTATCCACAACTACTTTGGCGCCAAAAATAAATCAGAAGGTTGTGATTATTTCCTGGCTCAATTCTATGTAAGCCTTGAGAAAGCAGTTAGTTTTCCATGTAATTTTATGCCTTTCTGTATGCTTTTAAATTTATATAGTTTTAATTATAATCTTTCTTTCTTTAATTTCTATAACATAGACGTGCTACAATTCCTTACTACTTGAGCTTAAGAGTTAATTAATTGGCTCCAAATGGTCAACCTAATTGACCAGGTGAATGGTCAACTAAGTCAAACAGCCTAGAGTCAATACTCCGTGGAAGTATAGGGTTTCCCCGGGTCGTTATGTCCCGACGAGGTGTGAATTGTTATCAAACGGGTTTGTGATCGGGTGAATCTGGACAGAAAGGGGTTTGAGATTGATTACACTACTGAGATATACAATGAAATAGCTTAAATAAGCAATAATAACAAGATTGTAAAAGTAGAAAAACCAGAAACGTTTTAAACCTAAAAATGGGTACGTTCAGTTTAAATTTACGCGAACGTACAAAATAAAAAGTGAAAAGTGAAATCTGAAAACCCACAAGGGGTGGTGAAAATGACTTTTTCACAAACCTAACGATGAAATAAAATTTTTAGAAAAAGATAATAAATTTTTAAACTAATTAATTATTTAATATTAATTAAATACTATTTAATACTAATTATTAATATTTAAATAACTTAAATACAATTTAATATTATTTTAATACTAGAAAAGTGAAAATTAAATTTCTAAAATTATGAAATAACTAAAAACAAATTTTAAAATTAAAAATATGTCTTTTTGTCTTTTTGTGGATTTTATATTAATTAATTACTAATTATATTTAATTAAACTATTTAAACTATTTTTGAATAACTAATAATACTAAAAGTGACTAGAAAATTATAGAAAATTTTATAAATCCAATTAACCATCTCAGGAATCCTAAACAATTATAAAAAGTTTGTTTTATAAGTTTTTACACTATTTTACTAATTATTAAACTAAATATTAATTAATTACTAATTAAACTAATTAAATTATAAAAACTAGAAAATGAACAGTAGAAATACTATAAAAATTCCTAAAATTATTTTATAACTTATAAAAGCTAGTAAAAATATAAAAACTAGGTGTTACTTTATAAAAACTAATTTTGCTATTTAATACTTAAATATTAATTAATTAATAATAAAACTAATATTAAATCTAATAAATACTACACGACCATATAAAAATCTGAAAAAATTACTGAAAGTACTTAAAGATAAAAGGAAATTAAGAAAAATATAAAATTGAAAGTTACTTAATAAAAATCTAAAAAGGAAAATTAAAAGGATAAATTAAATTAAATAGAAACTATCACTTACTTTAAAATTGGTTTTTCTGGATTTTTCTTTCACAAAACTTTTTAAATACTTAAAACATGAAACTTTTATGAAAACAACATTTTCAGAACTTAAAAATAAGCCATATGGGCACAATAAGCTTGGACAGTTGACTTTGGTCAACTGTCATGGTTAAATTCTGATATAAGCAGCATGTGGGGCCCCACAAAGGTAAAATAAGCGGCAACTAAGTAAAATGGGCCAAGTTAAGGCTGAAGGAACAAGGTTGGAGCTCTAGATAAGCCAATTAAGCTGATAAGCAAATCCAAGAAGCCACAGACCAATCAGGTCCTTTCAGGCCTAATTTGACTGAGGGCAAGGGCTTGGAAGCTTAAAACAAGGTTGGATTCCACTAGACAGCTGGGAGAGCTATCCAGAGAGCCAAATTTGGTTTGTGGGGCCCACTAATGAATCCTGTGGGTCCCACAGAAGTTGGGATGTTGGGATAGAAATGCTGCAGCAGGGGATGTTCTTCCCCTGCATGTGTGTTTGAGGCAATGGTGGGGCCCACAGAAAATTCACAAAAATATAAGGGAGGTGGGACTTTGAAGATGAGGTGGTGGACTACATTCCCTGGAAAGAGCAAGACCTAGATCCTAACAGATAAATCAAAACAAATCCTTGAAAAAATGGTTTTTCTGCCAAAGTGCAATTTGACTTTTGAATGAAAACTTGATATTTTGACTTTGGTGACTTTGAATCACAATTTAATGATTGAAAGTGTTATATTAAGCTACATTAAGATTATCTAAAGCTAGTTAAACACCCAATAAGCTAATGTGGATGATCTTGGACCCCCACTGTTTGACAGTTAACTCCTAGATGAGGATCATGAGTGATTTTGACTTCTAACTAAACAAGTACCAATTTTATGACTTACATGACCTCTTTAGACCTAAGGTGACTATTTCCAACAGAAAACAACAACTAAATTAAACCAGAACATCTCAAACCTTTCTTAACCAAACACTCCTTTAAAATGATTCAAATTTGATTTTCAAAGTGAAAGCTTGATTTTTACCATACCACTGATCCATGATGACTAGTTATGATGTAAAAAACTATTTTGAGCATACAAGCACTAAAGCTAACAAGAAATAACCAAGAACCATGAACAAGCTATTAAAACTGTGAAAATGAGTACAAGTTGCACAATGAAATCTAAAGAACAAACACTATATATTAATCAATATTACGACTAAATTACACTATATGAGCACAAAAATACTGAGATAAGAAACTTTTAAGCAAGTGAACAGTAATTTGCAAACATGGATTAAAATGGCTTACAAATGGATCAAGACTGAGATGAGGTGTCCAAGGTCCAATGTCACAACCCTATTACTCCCCAAGGAGTTCTAAACCAGAATCCATCCACAAGCAACCAAAATCCATTGCTTCTTGTTCTTCACAATTGATTTTTGCATTTTTACCATTTTTATAGTATTTATGAGCATATTAAGCAAACATGAAAGGTAATTGATTTTAATGCTTTAAAAACTTAATGAAGCTTACAAATAACCAGAATTGAGCCAAAGGCAACAATAAAACAAGGTTTCAACAAGATTAAGCAAAAGTTGTCAATTTTGCTTAAAAATGCATAAACTGAAATTTGTGAAATAAACTTGAATTTAATGATAACAAAGGTTCAAATAACACTAAATAACTTGAATACAAATGATTCAAACTGAAGAACACAACTGAAACAGAAATTCTATTACCTACGAGTTAAAACTAACTAAGCTACACTAATAATTCTTCTTCTTCTTTCTATCTTGCTTTATAGATGATTCATAGGGTTTATTGGGTCCCACAGCGACTTTCCCACCACCTCTAAACCATTGGATTAGCCTCAATTAATCTGAGCCCTTCATCATGTTTTTGGCGGGAAAAATAGTTTTGGCAGGATTGAGTGGATTAGGTGTTACAGGTGGGAGTATTAAATGAGGAGGGGACATGAGAGGGTGAGGTTGAGTGTTTGGTGGAAAAGTGAGGAGGGGGGAACAAGGTTACAGGTTATTAGGGGTGTTGATGGTGGAGGGAATTGAGGTTAGGGGTGAGGTTTGACCTGGGTTTGACTGGGGGAGGTTTAATATAAAAACAGGGGTGGTTTGTTTTGCCAGGAGGTTTGGGCCTGGGGTATTTGTTGGTTGGCTAGATTTGTATTATGGGTTTGTTTGTTTAAAAGCTTAAAATCACATGGACCAAACATGTATTTTCTAAAAACCTAGGGGCTGAAACTGTAATTTCCCCAAAGTACTTATAAGGGTCATTTTTGCCATTGATGAATATTTCAAAGACCTTTTTTGATAATTTTCCCATATTTTGTACCCGGGGACCTTTTCTGCCAAACTTTCAAACTTCAGGGACCAAACATGTAATTTTCACTAAAACATATAAAACACAATTTTGGAATATTTTCAGTATTTTGATGCATTTCTAAGTGTTTTTAAATGTTTTGCAGCTCAGATTTGACCAAAAATGATGAGTGTTTGAGCACTCATCATTAGTCAATAGCTTATTAAGCTCGGGTCTAGCATTTAAGTTAAAAGTAACTTTTATCAGGTTCTAAAAAAAGAGAAAGCAAAGAAGATAGAGCCTTGCAAAATGTGGATGGTAATGGTAGATCCTCTTGGGAAGCAGTAGGATGGTTTAGAAAGTAGTTCGGGGTGTTCCATTTCGGCCCTTCTTTACTGTTAATTTGGTAATTGTACTTATCTCCAGTTTGTATTTGCTTAATTCTGTTAACCCATACGTAATAAGCTTGGTTTGAAGTTTGATTTGTTAACAATCAGCCCCTAATAGATTAGTCTACTTCGTTCCATCAAAATTTAGGCTCACCAAAGTGAATAGTACCCACTTTGACCCATTCCTCAAAACTGGTCATAGTAGCTAAGTTTTCCAAACATGCTTTCCGTTGGATTTTTCATGTCTTTGTTTTCAGTCCATCTAATTTAAAACTTGGTGTAAAGATAATTCGGTAGTTGAACTTATGGCTTGTATTGTTAGTCCGTTTTTATTAATTTTCTTTGAAAGACTTTTACGGTCTCAAAATCAGCCTTTGGAATCTGATTTGCCCTTCACGAGTTTAAGTGTTTGCTAAGCCACTTTCATAAGCCTTTATCTAGCTCGTCTTTTAAACTTACGATTCGTAATTTAGTGTTCTGGGAAGCTCGCTGTATTGTTTCAACTTATGTGTGTTTCGTTTGAACTCATTTGCTGATTTTCCTAGCTTAATAAGCCTACCCAGTTGCTCCCTTTGGCTGGTGTCTACTGAGTATTCAGCAAGCTTCATGCTTATTTGATTTTTTTAGCTAGCCTCTAGCTTTTTAACTGTTATTGCTAGCCTGTTTATTGGTGCTTATTGGTTTCCTGAGTTTGGTGTATCGTTTTAGTTGAGCATAAAACCCTTGTATGTTCGCTTAAAGTTACAGTGATAGCTGATGATTACATTAATATCACTTTAACTAAACACTCCCTTCTGTCGCACTTTCTTTGCTCCTGTTTGACCCTTGTTTAGTAACTGCAGTTATTAGCTTGTTTGAGATGTTTAAAGATTGTGTTTATTTGTGATTGGCTTGGATTTTGCTTAATTATACATATGGCTTAGCTACTAGTTTCATTGAACTCACTTAATCTTTGAATAGTTGAAGCGGTTAGTCCTTTTAAGCTTGTATGAGCTGTTCATAAGCTTTTCACAAAAATTACTTTTACAAGTGTTGTTCGTAATTAGTATCTTCAAGTTTTTGCAAAAAGAAAAATAAAAGGGTTTTGTAGGAATTGAACCTGGTACCTAGCTCTAGCAACAGACACAACTCACAACAACTCTACTATCTGCCCTTAGAGTCTTTTTCAATTAACCTTTGCAAGGTTTATTACTTAACTAGTTAGTATCTGTTTGGCTTATTTAACTTACCATACCTTATCAGCTTATTCCTAGCTTAGTCTGTACTATGCCCCCTTCTTTATATTTTTCTTAGATTAGTATTAATTTGTAGTATTTATAGAAAACGTTTTAGATTTATTTGAAAAGTTTTAGTACTTATTAGAATTTAATTAGTGTTAAATAGTTTTTAATCCATAGTAATTAGAATTTTAATCATAAAATTAATTTTCTTTTTCCCAAATTTTTTTTTTTGACATCTAGTACATAGGATAATTAGTTTTATGCCCATAGGTCTAGTATTGCTTAGAATTCGCTTTTTATTTTGTGTACTCATGTTTATTTTAATTAAAACGCTAGTCTTTAGTTTTCAAATATGTCGTAGATTTTATCGTTTCACGTTATTGTTCACAATACCAAACAATACCAAGCTCTCTTCCTTACTAGCATTTTAATCCCGAACCTTACATGATATCCTCGATTCACACCTCGTTGGGACACGACCCGGGTGATCACTTGCCCGGTATCACATATATATCGTATTCGTAGGTTTGACAAGTCGGCCTTTTTACAAAGGTTGACTAGTCAATTTCCTCACATACTTTGTATTAATTTGATACCTGTTTTACAGCCCTATCAAATTTTGGCGCCGCTGCCGGGGAGGTTGTGTTGCGACAATATCGTTAAGGTTTTAACGATTAGTGGTTTGTAGATCCTTCATCAAGAAGTTTTCGCTTCCAATTAACATAATACACAAAAATATTTTCCTTTTTCTTTGTATATATATATAAAAGATAAAAACCCAAAAACATTTTCCTTTTTCTTGCTAATAAATACATAAAATACATTGTCGAGAACCAAGGCAGAATACTACCTAACTGGGGGTTTGAACATTAATAAGTTCACAAACCAAAGATTAAAACTTGCCATTGTATCCTTGTGAGTGGTGTACCTTTTTCAAAGAAGCCATTCATTTGTGATTATTGGTTTAAGTTCAACTTGTCTTTTTGAGTTGGTTTGTTTTAATTGAGTTGTTCTCGTTCGTCTACGTCAAAGCCCTTTACTTGAACTCGTCAAAATTCCTCGAAGACGTACCCGAAGATTATCCGAAATAGTCGAACCCGAGATTCGTACTATTTCCACATCTGCTATTACCATGGCGGAAGACCACCCCATGAATGAGCTTCTCCAAGCACCCATCGAGGGTTACGGAGATGCCATTGTTGTTCCAGCCATCGTGGCTGATAATTTTGAGCTCAAAACCGGGTTAATTAATCTTGTAACCTCAAGTCAATTCTATGGTTTTGAGAGGGATGATCCTCATGCTCACATTCGATGGTTTAACAAAATCACATCAACCATCAAATATAAGAATGTCCCTTCCGAAGCAATCAAGCTTCTTCTATTCCCATTCTCCCTCGAGGGACAAGCCCGTATTTGGCTTGAAAAACAACCCCCTCGCTCAATTGAGACATGGGAAGATTTGGTAAAAAAAATTGTGAATGAATTCTTTCCACCTTCAAAGACCACGAGTCTTAAAAACGAAATCACCAAATTCACTCAAAAATATGATGAAACCTTTGGTGAAGGGTGGGATCATTTCATAGAATTACTTCGCAAATGTCCCCATCATGGTTTCTCCGAGTTGATGCAACTCGATACTTTCTACAATGGTGTGAGCCAAGCTGATCAGGATTCTCTCAATGCCTCCGCGGGAGGTAATTTTCTGAGTAGAACAACGAAAGAAGCTTTAGGTATCATCGAGAACAAGTCTAAGGTCCGCTCTACAAGAAGCAAACCAGTTGTTTCCCAAGTAAGTGTTGGTCCTTCTACTTCATCTTCCATGAGTCAATCTAGCACCGATGCTATGATTGACAAGCTCACTGAAGCTATTCAAGCTTTGGTTTTCTCACAACAGAAGAAAGTTTCTTTTCCACAAACCTCTCAACATGCTGAGGTTAAGAAAGTGGAAGTCTGTGTTACTTGTGGTGGGCCGCATGCCTACTACAATTGCACAGCTACCGATGATTCTCCGTATGAAGCCAATGTTATAGCCGGGACTTCCAATCAAAGAGGTAACCAATACCGTCCTCAAATGGACCCGAGCTATCGTCCTAACCACTACCCTGGACCACCTGGTTTTAATAAAAACCAAAATGTCCAGAACTGTAACCAAAATCAAAATCGAATCAACCAAGGTTTTCAAACCAAGGGTATTTTAATCAAGGTTACGGTTTCCAAAATCAAAATCAAGGTTTCCAAAATCAAAGTTTCCAACATCAAGGAAAATTTAACCGAAACCAAGGTCAGGGTAATTTCAACCAAGGGTATTTTCATGGAAACAACAACCAAAATCAAGGAAATTTCCAAAACCAAGGTCCCAACCAAAACAACCAAGCTCAAAATGTTCCTAACCAAACTCTAGCCATTGTTCCAACTGGGCCTTCATCTGACGAGTTGTTAAAACAATTCATGAAATCCCAAGAAGAAATGAACAAGTTGTTGGTCAACCATATTTCTGAGATCAAGAAGTATTTAAATGATTGACCGTCGGGCTCAGGTACTTTACCTAGCAACACGATCGCTAATCCGAGGGGCGATGCAAAAGCGATCACAACTAGAAGTGGGGCTTCATATAATGAACCCACAATTCCTACGTCCTCTTCTTCCTCTCCTCCAAAGGTAGTGAAACGTGAACCTGAGGTGACAAAGGACAAGGTGCAATCTCTTATCCCACAAAGTACCGCACACGTCCATCCTCAAGATATTCCAGAAACCAGATGCAAACCTGGAGTTGTCTTTGAACCACCAGAAACTCTAGATGAAAACCCTAAATCCAAAACTTCTATTCCTTACCCATCACGCTTAAATGAACAAAAGCTCCACGAAAAAGCTAGTCACCAAATGGATAAATTCTTTCAATTTTTTCAAGATTTGCATTTTGACATAAGCTTCGCAGATGCTATCATCTTAATGCCCAAATTTGCATCAACAATCAAAAATCTGTTGAGTAACAAGGAAAAGCTGTTTGAAATGGCTAGAACTCCACTGAATGAGAGCTGCTCAGCAGTTCTCTTGAAAAAGCTTCCCGAGAAGCTTGGAGATCTCAAAAAATTTCTAATTCTATGTGTTTTTCCAGGTATGGTTGAATGCTTTGCCTTGGCCGATCTTGGTGCTAGCATTAACCTGATGCCATATTCTGTGTGGAAGAAACTTTCTCTTCCCGAACTTACTCCTACGTGCATGACTCTTGAGCTTACTGATCGTTCAATCTCATGTCCACTTGGCATTGCTAAGGACGTATTCGTGAAAGTAGGAAAGTTCTATTTTCCCGCTGATTTTGTGATTGTTGACGTTGATGCCGATTCGAGGGTTCCTCTAATTCTTGGAAGAGGATTCCTTAGAACTGGCCGTGCTCTCATCGATGTTTTTGAGCAAGAGATCACATTGCGTGTGGGTACTGTAGCAATCACCTTTAACCTCGATCAAACTTTGAGGTACTCCTAAAATTATGAATCTAAATCGATTAACCGAATAGATGTCATTGATGTTGCCTCTGAGGAGTACGCTCAAGAAGTTCTTGGTTATTCTGATGATTATCTGAGTAGTAATCCCACTCCATCTTCTCATCCTATAATCAACAATTCTACTCCTTCCCTCACTCCGTTTGAGGGAAGTGACTTCATCCTTGAGGAAATAGAGGCCTTTCTTAAAAGTGATTCAATTCCTGATGGAATTGATAGCCAAGAGATTGACCCTGAAAGGGATATCCTTCTCCTTGAGAAGTTGCTGAATGAAGATCCCTCTCCTTCTCCTGTTCTACCACAAACACTTCATAACAAGGAACTTAAATATGTTGAGAAAACTGATAAATTTCCTGAGGTCGAATTTTGGAGGGTAATGACAAATTACCCATCATAATTGCAAAAGATTTAAGTGATGAGGAGAAAACTGCGCTCATAAAGGTTCTAAAGTCGCACAAGCAAGCAATTGCTTGGAAACTCTCTGATATTAAGGGTATTAACCCGGAATTTTGTACACACAAAATCTTGATGGAAGATGACTTTAAACCCGCAGTTCAACATCAAAGAAGGGTCAATCCTAAAATCCATGAAGTTATCAAACAAGAGGTTCTCAAACTTCTTGATGCTGGATTAATTTACCTTATCTCTGATAGTCCTTGGGTGAGTCCCATTCATTGTGTTCCTAAGAAGGGTGGCATAACTGTTGTCACGAATGAAGAAAACGAGTTGATTCCAACTCTATTGGTTACGGGTTGGCGTGTGTGCATAGATTATAGAAAATTAAACGAAGCCACCCGTAAAGACCATTTCCCTCTACCCTTCATGGACCAAATGCTCGAGAGATTAGCGGGGAATGAATACTGCTGTTTTCTCGATGGTTTCTCGGGTTATTTTCAGATCCCCATTGATCCACAGGATCAAGAAAAAACTACTTTCACCTGCCCTCATGGAACTTTTGCCTACCGTCGTATGCCATTTGGCTTATGCAACGCTCCTGGCACGTTCCAAAGGTGCATGATGTCCATATTTTCTGACATGATCGGGAAAACCATGGAGGTGTTTATGGATGACTTTTTGATCATTGGGGATTCGTTCCAATCTTGTCTCTCCCACTTGGAAAATATGCTAAAACGTTGTGAAGACGCAAATTTGTGTCTCAACTGGGAGAAAAGCCATTTTATGGTCAAAGAGGGCATTGTCCTCGGCCATAAGATTTAAAAAAACGGGATTGAGGTTGACAAAGCCAAAGTTGATGTCATCGCAAAATTACCTCATCCCACTACCATCAAAGGTATTAGGAGCTTTTTGGGTCATGCCGGTTTCTATCGTAGATTTATTCAAGATTTTTCCAAAATCGCCCGGCCTATGACCCATCTCCTCAAGAAGGATACTCCTTTTATCTTCTCACCTGAGTGCATCGAAGCTTTTGAAACTTTGAAGAAAATCTTACTGAAGCACCAATTCTTGTTGCCCCCGATTGGGACCTACCCTTTAAATATATGTGTGATGCAAGTGACTTTGCAATAGGTGCAGTCCTGGGGCAACGCAAGACCAAACATTTTCAGCCGATACACTATGCGAACAAAACAATGACCGATGCTCAAAGTCATTACACCACCACTGAAAAAGAACTATTAGCGGTGGTGTATGCCTTTGAAAACTTTTGGCCGTATTTGATATTGACCAAATGCATAGTGTATACAGATCACTCGGCTTTGAAGTACGTCTTTACAAAACAAGAAGCAAAGCTGAGATTACTCCGTTGGGTTCTCCTCCAGCAAGAATTTGATATCATAATATGTGATAAAAAAGGAGCTGAGAACCTAGCTGTTGATCATCTCTCCCGTCTAGAAAACCCCCACCAAGGTGTTTTCGAGAAGAAGGAAATTAATGAAACCTTCCCTCTCGAGACACTCAATGCGTTTTCTTTTCGTGGAGATTCTACTGCCCCATGGTTTGCCGATTTTGCAAACTACCATGCGGGAAACTTTGTTGTGAAAGGGATGTCGTCCCAACAGAAAAATAAATTCTTTAAAGATGTAAAACATTACTTCTGGGACGATCCCTACCTATTTAAAATCTGTGCGGATCAAGTCATCCGGCGGTGTGTTTATGGTCAGGAAGCCAATGGTATTCTCAAGGCTTGCCATGCTGGAACCACGGGGGGCCACCATAATCCAAACTACACCGCCAAAAAGGTGTTTGATTCCGGATTTTATTGGCCCACGATATATAAGGATGCCCAAGAATTAGTCAAATCTTGTGACGCTTGTCAACATTACGGGAATCTTTCACAAAAGAATGAAATGCCACAAAATGCAATTCAAGTTTGTGAAATTTTTTACGTATGGGGCATTGATTTTATGGGGCCATTTCCGTCATCTCATGGAAACAAGTACATACTTGTGGCTGTTGTCTATTTGTCAAAATGGGTTGAAGTGAAAGCTTTACCCACCAATGACGCCCGAGTAGTTGTGAAGTTTTTAAAGTCTCTTTTTACTCGATTTGGAACTCCACGTGCTAAAATCAGTGATCATGGTACGCATTTCTGCAATGACAAATTCGACAAAGTCATGCAAAAGTATGGTGTAACTCACCGTCTTTCACCCACAAACAAGTGGACAAGTAGAAGTTTCCAATCGAGGCATTAAAATAATCTTGGAAAGGACCGTAGGTGAAAATCATGCTTCTTGGTTGGACAAGTTGGATGATGCACTCTGGGCTTTTTGTACTGCATACAAAACACCCATCGGGTGTACGCCTTACAAGCTTGTGTACGGGAAAGCATGCCATCTACTGATTGAGCTCGAGCATAAAGCCTATTGGGCCCTCAAGCATTCAAACTTCGACCTCCAAACAGCGGGTGATCATCGCAAAGTTCAGCTGAATGAATTAAATGAGCTGAGTAATCAAGCATACGAAAATTCTTTGATCTATAAGGAGAAGACAAAGAAGATTCATGACTCAAAAATCAAGAACCACGTTTTTAACGTTGGTGATCGAGTCCTTCTTTTCAACTAATGGTTGAAGATATTCTCTAGGAAGCTTAAAACCCACTGGACTAGACCATTCACTATTGCCAAAGTTTATCCATATGGCACCGTCGAGTTATCTCAAAATGACGGTCCAAATTTCAAAGTTAATGGGCATCGGTTGAAGCATTATTTTGGAGGGGACATACCACCCATGGTTGTCCCGGATCTCCAAACTTTCCCCATGGACCAATGAATACGGGGTCGAGTCCGGCTAGTGACTTGGTTAACAAAAACGCTAGCATTGCATGGGTGACAACCCATGTTTCTATCTTCTCTCTATTTTCTAACAACTAAGTGTGGGGGAATTCCTCTGATGTGCTTTGTTTGTGTGTTGTTTGCTCTTATTTTCAGGTTTCCCTTGGATCGAGATGAAATAGATTTCCTTTTCACACTTGGCCTTTAGTATTACCTTTTTACGTTCTAAGTGTCAACATAATAGTCTGTACTTTGAATATTGAGGGCAATATTCAATTCTAAGTGTGCGGGGGGGGGGGGGGGGGGATTCTAGCGAATTTGTGTTAGGTCACCATTTTACAACATAACCACTTAGAGATCTAGAGAGAGAAAGTAAGTGTTGGGTTTTGAGTTCTGCTGCTATGTGAAACTGCTGCTATGACGAAACTGCTACTAGAGTAAATGATTCTGCTGCTGATGACAAAGTGCTGCTAAGGAAAATGCTGCTGAAGGAAACTACTGCTGAAGAGATAAGGATGTATTCGTAGTAGATAATTATAGAATAGATTGAATGTATATCTTATACGTCTAGAATATTCTTATCTTGATTAGAAAGTTATTGTAAACCTAGTAGGACTCCTTGGACTATAAAAGGAGGATCCTAGGGTTAGATTATGTACGTATTGTTTAGTTTTCGTTTACACTTCAAGGTTGTAAAACCCTAGCATTATTGAGTGCTCGTATTAATAATATTGAAGTGTTGATAGAGAATTATTCTTCTTATGTTAAGCTTTTATATTCCGCATTCAAGCTTAAGTGTTTACTTTAAGTCAACTTCTATATAAGATCGTTTGCTCAACTGGGATCAACAAGTGGTATCAGAGCTTGTGATCTAGAAGTTGTAATCAAGAAGAAACTATTCTTTACAAGTTTGCTGTTCCTAATCAACTGCTGAAGATGGGTGATGACACACATATGGTGACTGCTTCAAAGGTTCCAATGCTCAACCCTGGTGAATATGAGCTATGGAAGATGAGAATTCGAGAATACATTCGCATGATTGACTTTAACATGTGGAATATTATCATGAATGGTGACTCTTTACCAAAGAAAGGCCCTGATGGTAAAGATATACCAATCAAGTCTGCTGAAGAGAACTCTGTTAGGAAGATGGAGATCAAAGCTCACAGTATTCTCTTGATGGGAATACCTAATGAGTTTCAGTTGGACTTTGAAAGTTGTGAGACTGCTAAAGAATTAATGGATGCTATTGAATTCAGGTTTGGTGGGAATGATGCTACCAAGAAGTCAAGGAAAAACATGTTGAAGCATCAGTTTGAGAACTTTACTGCTGAAAGTGGAGAGAAGATTATTGGCACCTACAACAGGCTCAATCAACTTGTCAGTCATCTAAAGCTTGTTGGCTATGTGGTTCCACAAGAAGATGTGAATCTCAAGTTTCTCAGAAGTCTTGCACCTGAATGGAGTATGCACACTGTTGTTTGGAGGAATAAGCCTGACTTTGAAACCATGAAGTTGGAAAGCCTCTATAACAATTTAAGAGTGTATGAACCAGAATTAACTACTTCATCTACTTCTGGTTCACAAAATCTTGCCTTTGTATCTTCAAAGTCAAAGGGGTCTAAAGAATCTCACTCTACTGCTTATGGAGTATCTACTGCTGATGGATCTGCTGCTAGTTCTCATGATAATAACTCCACCAGTGATATGGCTTTATGTGCATTCTTGACTGATCTAACATCAAGTATAAGGTCACAAGCACTTAATCAAGATCTGGATCACCTTGATGAAGATGATCTTAAAGAGATGGATCTGAAATGGCAGATGGCCATGTTGACCTTGAGAGCTAGAAAATTCTGGAAGAAAACTGGAAAAGAGATCAAGTACAGACCTAAAGAAAAAGTTGGCTTTGACAAGTCAAAAATAGATTGTTACAACTGTAACAGAAAAGGTCATTTTGCCAGAGAATGTAGAGCTCCAAAGAAGAATGGTGAAGCATCTAAGAAGGCTAAAAAGACAAAGAATACTACTACTGCGTTGGTGTCTTGTGATGGATTGGGAGAGTATGATTGGAGTGATTTGGATGATGAAGAACCAAATTATTCCTTGGTGGCTCAAGTCAAGCCAGAAATGCATAACTTTGCACTTATGGCTTATTCATCATCATCTTCTGGATCTGACTCTGAGGTATCTAATGATTCTGATTTATCTGTGTGCTCTTTTAAGTCTTGTGCTGACACTATAGAAGAACTTAAGTCTAGGAATGAGAGTCTAAATAATGAAGTTGAAAACCTAAAACTTGATAACTTAGGTTATAAAGTAGGTATTCAAAATGTTGAAAGAAGACTTGAGTACTTAAAAGAGTGTGAGATGGAATATGTAGATAGAATTAACCAACAAGATGTTGAGATTTTTAAGAAAACAGTGAAATTGAGTTTCTTAAAAATAAATTAGAAGAAGTAGAAAAAGATAGAGATGAAGCTCTTGCTGAAAAAGAAAAACATATAGTAAGAGTAAACAAACAGCAATATGCTTCTGATTTGGTTAATAAATCTATTGAGAGTACAATAATGAGGAAAGGAAGTGGAATAGGTTACAATGAGGTTGCTCCTCCTGTTAAGAGTGCCTATGCTCCACCAGGAAAAGAATTGTCCTTCATTAGTGAGCTGAATATAGAAAAACCATTAGGTGAGTCTAGTACAAGTGTCTTAGAAACACCTAAGGTAGAAGGTAGAAAATTTCCTGATGCTCCCATTATTGAAGATTGGTACTCAGATAGTGATGAGGAACAAGAACAGGTTGAACTAGAAGATAATGTAGTAAAGGAAGAAATTCCTGCTAAGATTGAAAAAGTTGAACCTAAAATTGAACAAGTGAAGTTTGTGAAACCTGTGCTAGGTCAAGGTATCTCTAGGAGAATGGTTGAGTATAAAGAGGTTTCTAGAGAAAGAATGAATGATTTCAATAATAAGCCTAGGGGTAATCAGAGAAACTTTAATAACCTAGTTTCAAACAAATTAGGTAGTGAGTTTCAATTAAGGAAAAAGGCTTGTTATAAGTGTGGTAGCTTTGAACATTTGATTAATAGCTGTCCTGACCACAAGAAACCTGTTTGGAGTCAATACTCTAGGGTGAATAACAAATATGTTAATCAGAATACTCACCCTCATCCAAATAGAAACATGATTCCTAGGGCTGTGTTGTTAAGATCTAGTGCAACTAGATCAATTTATGCTGCTAAATCAAATGGTGCTTTTAAAACCACAACTGGTTCTGTTGCTGGCTCTACTGCTAGTAAGCACTCTGCTGCTAGCAAGCACTCTGCTGCTAGTAAGCAATCTGCTGCTAGTACAAAACTTTCTACTAATGGGCCAAAAGTTTTGTCAAATACAGTTGTTGGAAATCATTTTTATGCTGTTAAGGCTTCAGCTTGTTGGGTTTGGAAACCAAAATCAAATGTCACAAACAATGTTTCCAAAACCAGCAGTGCATCAAGTGATTTAAAGAAATTTAACTATGTTGATGCACGAGGCAGATCCAAGTCAGTAATGGCTTGGGTCCCCAAGAGAAACTAATTTCTCTATTTTCATGTGCAGGGTAATCTACTGGATGAGCTTAAAGACATGGTTATAGTTGATAGTGGATGCTCTGGACATATGACAGGGGATGAGTCTCAGCTTGATGATTTTGAGGCTTTTGATGGTGGCTATGTTGCTTTTGGGAATGATCCAAAAGGTGGAAAGATTATTGGTAGAGGCACATTAAAGACAGGGAATTTGGACTTTGAGAAGGTGTTTCTTGTGAAAGGGCTTAAGTTTAACCTCTTTAGTGTTTCACAAATGTGTGACAAAAGGAATTTTGTTCTTTTTACAGACACTGAATGTATGATCCTTTCTCCTGATTTTCAGTTGCCAAATGATAAATTTGTGCTATTGAAGGTCCCTAGAAATGAAAATATATACAGTGACCATATTAAGAACATTGTTCCCAAAAAAGCTTTAACTTGTCTGATTGCAAAAGCCACTGTTGATGAGTCCAAATTATGGCATAGAAGACTTGGGCATCTGAACTATAAAACAATGAACAAGTTGGTGAAAGGAAATCTTGTAAGAGGAATGCCCACAAAGTTGTTTGAAAACTGTGAGACTTGTATTGCTTGTCAGAAGGGAAAACAACATAGAGTCTCATTCAAGTCAAAGACTGTGAATACAAATACAGTGCCCTTGCATTTGCTACACATGGATTTATTTGGGCCTGTTTTTGTGAAAAGTTTGAATAAGAAGTCATATTGCCTAGTTGTCACAGATGACTACAGCAGGTTCACTTGGGTGTTTTTCTTAGCCACTAAAGATGAAACCCCAATGGTACTTAAAGAATTCATTACAAGAGTTGAAAAAATTGCGCAACCACAAAGTGAAGATCATAAGATGTGACAATGGTACTGAGTTCAAGAATAGTGTGATGAACCAATTCTGTGTTGGAAAAGGCATTTTAAGACAGTATAGTGTTGCAAGAACTCCACAGCAGAATGGTGTTGCAGAGAGACGAAATAGGACACTTATTGAGGCTGCAAGAACAATGTTAGCTGATTCTAAACTACCTATACCTTTTTGGGCTGAAGCTGTAAACACTGCATGTTTTGTGCAGAACAGGAGTAAGGTAGTGAAGCCTCACAACAAAACTCCATATGAGCTCTTTCATGGGAAGAAACCAATGATTGATTTTCTTAAGCCATTTGGATGTCCTGTCACTATTTTGAACACTAAAGATCAGTTAGGCAAGTTTGAAGAGAAAGCTGATAAAGGAAATTTGGTTGGATACTCTTTACATAGTAAAGCTTTCAGAGTATATAATAAGAGAACCAAACATGTAGAGGAGAATTTGCATATCAAGTTTAGTGAGAACACATCTAACGCTGTTGGAAAAGGACCTGAATGGATGTTTGATGTTGACATCCTAACCAAGACAATGAATTATGTACCTGTTATTGCTAGTGTTGATACTAACAAACCACAAGAAGACATTGTTTTGATTGAGAAACTGAAGGTTGGTCCTACTTTCATACCTTTACAGCAAAATCAAGATACACAAGAAGATGATGTTCCTCCAGAGAAACCTAAGGAAGCTCAAGCAGATGTTGTAACTCCTATTGATGCAGAAAAGATACCCAATGACGCTCCAAAAGAAGTTGTTGCTGACTCTCCAATTATACCAGAAGACTCTACTGCTGACTCAGAAGACTCTACTGCTAGACCAAAACAAGCAACTACTACTTCTATCTATTCTGCTGCTAAGCCTACTCACTCTGCTTCTACATCACAGTTTCTTTCTTTGAATGCTCAGGATAAACCTTTTGATGATACAAGTTATCCTGAAGATCCAAATATGCCTCATCTAGAGAATATCTATGATGACACAGATGATGAAGCTCTTGATGGTAAATTATTTGGAGCTGAAGTAGACTATACTAATCTGGAACTCAATATTCCTGTTAGTCCCACTACTACTACAAGAATTCACAAGGATCATCCTAAAGAACAAATTTTAAGTGATCCTCAATCATCTGTACAAACAAAGAAAATGACCAAAGATCTTCAACATCAAAGTTTCTTTGCTAGATCTCTGCATCAAAGAAACAGTCATAAAGATCTACAAAATTGTTTGTTTGCCTGCTTTCTATCTCAAATTGAACCAAAGAATACTTACAAAGCCCTACAAGAAGCTAGTTCGGTGGAAGCAATGCAAGATGAGCTTCGGCAATTTAAGTTACAAGAAGTATGGACTTTGGTTGATTTACCCAATGGAAAAAGAGTTATTGGTACTAAATGGGTTTTCAGATGTAAAAGAGATGAAAGAGGGATAGTCATCAGAAATAAAGCTAGATTAGTAGCTCAAGGATACACACAACAAGAGGGACTTGATTATGATGAGGTATTTGCACTAGTGGCAAGGATAGAAGCCATTAGACTATTCTTGGCTTATGCTTCATTCAAAGATTTTGTGGTGTATCAGATGGATGTAAAGAGTGCTTTCCTTTATGGGACCATTACAGAAGAAGTGTATGTGTCTCAACCACCAGGTTTTGATGACCCTGATTATCCTGACAAAGTTTACAAGGTGAATAGAGCAATGTATGGACTACATCAAGCTC
Source organism: Artemisia argyi (assembly GCA_030686995.1). Taxonomy (NCBI): domain Eukaryota; kingdom Viridiplantae; phylum Streptophyta; class Magnoliopsida; order Asterales; family Asteraceae; genus Artemisia; species Artemisia argyi. The sequence goes on from CM060697.1 coordinate 70,412,299, forward strand.
CTAGAGCTTGGTATGATACCTTGTCCACATATTTGTTAGACTCTGGGTTCAGTAGAGAAAAGATTGACAAGACTTTGTTTCTCAAAAGACAAAAAGATGATATTTTGCTGGTCCAAATCTATGTTGATGACATCATCTTTGGTTCTACAAACAGAGCAATGTGTGTTGATTTTGAGAAGCTTATGAAGGATAAGTTTGCAATAAGTTCAATGGGAGAACTCAACTTCTTCTTGGGACTACAGGTGGTTCAAAAGAAAGATGGCATATTTATCAGTCAGGATAAGTATGTGAATGACATCTTGAAGAAGTTTGGATTTGAAGATGCTAAGCCTGCTAAGACAACCATGGATACCAACAAACCTTTGTTGAAGGATGAGAATGGAAAAGAAGTAGATGTTCACTTGTACAGGTCTATGATTGGCTTATTGATGTATCTTACAGCATCAAGGCCTGATATCATGTTTGCTGTATGTGCCTGTGCAAGATTCCAAGTTTGCCCCAAAGAATCACATCTCAATGCAGTGAAAAGGATTTTTAGGTATCTAAGGCATCAACCTAAACTGGGCATATGGTATCCTATGAATTCACCTTTTGATTTGGTGGCATATTCAGACAGTGACTATGTTGGTGCTTGCTTGGATAGAAAGTCTACAACTGGAGGTTGTCAATTTCTTGGAAACAGATTGGTGTCATGGCAATGCAAGAAACAAACAGTGGTTGCAAATTCTACAACTGAAGCTAAGTATGTGGCTGCTTCAAGTTGTTGTGGTCAAGTGCTATGGATGCAAAACCAGCTACTGGATTATGGGTACAATTTCATGAACACCAAAATTCATATTGATAACAACAGCACACTTTGCATAATTAAAAATGTTGTTTTTCATTCAAAAACAAAACATATAGAGATAAGACATCATTTCATAAGGGATTGCTATGAAAAGAAGTTAATTCAAATTGTCAAAATTCATACTGATAACAATGTTGCTGATCTTCTCACTAAACATTTTGATGTAGGAAGATTTCAATTCTTAATTGCAAACATTGGTATGATTAATCTTTGAAAAACTTATCTCTTATTGTTTTTGTAAAAAGTGTAAAGGTCTTGTGCTGATTGTTCATCTGTTTCTGCTGCTTCTTAAGAAGCAAGTGATTAAGTTGTAATGTACTCTGCTGCTATTTTACTCTACTGCTAGTATATTTTTTGTATACTTTGTGGTGTTTGGACAAACATTTTGCAAGATAAGTTGACAATTGATGATTTGCAAGATTGTTAAACAGAAATTCACAAGATTTCATTCATCAATTACCAAAGTACATTCAACAAAAGAGTTCATCCATATCAAGTTCTGACAAAACAAAAGACTGCTAGACCACAAACTAAAATTAAAAGACTTAAAACATCATTTTCTAGGGCATGGAAGCCCAAGTACAATTTTCCTCTCCTTAAGAAGAGGAGAGTTTGTCTTTCTTGCCTTAGTAGATGTCTTGGATCTTGGTCTTGATGTTGATGGTCTTTCTGGAGTGGATGGTGGATTGTAGCCTGGTTCATCCTCATCTGATGATGTGTAGATGAAGGGGGAAACAAGCTCCTTGGGAGATGGTGGTCTGATTGGGATCCAAGCAGGGTCTTCTGATGATTCTGAAGATGATGGAGACTTGGGAGACATCACCTCTTTACCCCTCGATGTACTTGGGGTTTGATTCAAATGTAGGAGATCTTTGAAGACTGGAAGGTCATGCTTCCTCTTTCTGGCTTGCTCTTTGCTTCTACAACCATCGTGAGGAGGACGGAATGGAGGGACATATGTTTCAAAAGGAGATTCATCTTCCGAAGAAGAATCGGATGAGATATTAATTATTTCGGGTGAAGATTTCATTGTGATTAGATGAATTGATTTGGGTGATTTGAAGATTTGATTGTGTGATTGGCGTTTCAAATGGTGATTAGGGTTTGATTTTGGTAATTTAGGGAAAAGATTGCGTCCGGTTTTATAGGCATTTAGGCGTATCAAGCGCATTAATTGTTATGGGTTATTGACTTTTTGACCAAGTTTGATTAGTCAACTCTGCTGCTGGCTTATTTTCACTCTGCTGCTAGTTGTTTCATTCTGCTGCTAGTTGTGGATGACTGGGTTATGCTGCTACGGTTGTAAGTGAGAGGGTGGTATGTGTAACTTCTACCAATCAGTTTAAAACCTAATTAATCTTCATAATTGGTTTCTACACGCTCCAAATTGAAGTTATCACAAACCCTAACACTCCATTACTGTCAAAATCAATAATTCCCAATTTCCCTAAACCCTAATTTATGGATTGTGTACGTACCTGGGCAGAGCAACACAATAGTGTGGTTGTTTTGGATGAAGAGTTGGTTCCTGAAGGGCTCACAATTATGGTTAAATTTTTGAATGCTATTTCTCTTAGGTATGCACTCACTGTGAATCCTACTATATAAGTTTCCTACATCAAACAGTTTTGGCTTACTGCTAAAGTCAAATCTATGAATGGGGAAAAATATGTCAGTGCTTTAGTAGATAGGCAAAAGGTTCATATCACTGAATCATCTATAAGGGAATCTCTTCTCTTAAATGATGAAACAGAGACTACTTGTCTTGCTAATTCTGCTATTTTTTCTGGTTTAAAAACTTTGGGGTATGAGGGCAAGCATAACAATTTAAAATTTCAAAAGGCTCTCCTCTGTCCTCAATATAAGTTTTTGGTACACATTCTTCTTCATTGTTTGAGTCCTAAAACTTCTGGGTGGCATGAGTTTAGTGCTACTATTGCTTCTGCAATGGTATGCTTAAGCACAGGTCAACCATTTAATTTTTCAAATATGATTTTGGAGGGGATTGCTAAAAGTGTTAAAGAGTCTGGTTCTTATTTGCTTTATCCAAGATTTCTACAGCTCTTTATTGTTGACCAACTTACTGATTTTAGATCCCATGCTGGTTATTATGAAGCTCCAAGATTGATTTCAAAAACTTTCACTTTCTTGGTTAAGCATGGAAAAAGTTTTTCAGGCACACATACAAATCTTACACCTTATATGGTGCAACTTGTGCAAAATATTCAAGGTGAAGGATCAGGAAATCCCACTGATTCCCATCACACACCCAATTTTTCTGCATCTGCTACATAACCCAAAATACACTATACCCGTAGGAAAACCAAAAAGAACACTGATCTACCTCAGGATAGTGTTAGTATGGCTGTACTAGATGAAGCTGTCCTAGTTGATGGAGGGGACATGTTGGTGAGGGCTGTCACTACTGCTTCTAGCTTAGCAGCAGAGCAGGATAGTGATAACATAAATAAGACCCAATCCAAGGCAACATCTAGAGAAAAGGATTCTTCTGAATCTACTTCTCAGGATGGTAACCCTAGCCAAATGGAAAATATAGGGGGCTCAGATGATCAAACTAGGTTTGATACTGAGTTTATGTCCCAAGATTCACCTCTCGGACCAGGTTACACAGGTCGAAGTGATGAGGACAGGCCAGTGACAAATGAACTGACGGAAAATCTTGTACATAATGACAATGTCCATGATTCACCTCTCGGACCAGGTAACACATGTCGAAGTGATGAGACTACTATGCAACTCATTCAGGAATTGACGGTTACTTGTACCAATTTGGGGTTGAAGTGTACTACTTTGGAAGATAAGGTTCTTACTCTGTCTATAGTGGTTACAAGTCAAGGCAAGATAATCACAACATTGAAGAAACAGATTAAGAAATTGAAGAAATCAAAAACTTCAACCTCATTGAAAAGGCTAAAGAAAGTGGGCACTTCTCAAGTTATTAGTTCACCTGAACTCTCTACACATTTGGAAGATGATGATGCTTCCAAACAGGGGAGGAATGAAGATGTAATGGGTTCAGGGGAGGCAAATATGAAGAGGGTTGAAAGTGCTCAGGTTATGAATGAAGAGATGGCTTCAGGGGAGGTTCAAGTGATTGGAGACATGGATGTGGAAAGTCCTGAAGATGCTGAGAATTTTGTGGTTGCTGATCAATCAGGGAATGAGGTTGTAATGAAAAAAGTGATTGCTACTCAAGAAAAGGTGGTGAAAAAACTCAAGACTTTGGAGCCTGAGCAATTAGTGAAGGCAACAGGTGTAATGGGTGAAGCCTTAAAGACTTTGGGGGATTCAATGGTGAAAGAGTTTAAAAATTCTGCTATTGCAGACAAGACTAATGACTCTACTGCTGTTCATGATTCTGCTGCTAAGGATCCTGCTGCTAGTGGAAAAGTGACTTCTGCCGATGCACAAGACTCTGCTGCTGGGTCTAGTGATAATGCTGCTGCTGAAGCAATGGTTTTGTTAAGTAAGAAGACTTCAGAAGTTTCATGTTAATCATCTTCAAAACATACACCACTACCAACACCATCACTACCACAACAACCTACAATAACAACCACATCATCAACACCTAGTTTACCTCTAAAAGGAGTTGTATTCAGAGAACCTGCTGCTCAACCAAAGAAGATAGTTTCATCATCTACTGACAAAGGAAAGGGCAAGCAAGTTGCAGAACCTCAATGGATGTATAAGGGGTTTGACTATTCTGTACTACCTTTTCGTATGTGGCCTAAGGAACTACAACTTAAACATGACTCAGCTATTGCTTTGAAAGAACAAGAGATGATTGATCAAGAAGAACTACAGCTGGCTCAGAAAGAAAAGGAAAAGATTGAAAAGGAGACAAAAGATTTAAGGAGGTGTGAGGAATGTTTGGATGAGAAGATAAGGATAGAGGCTGATATTGAACTCAACAAGATAATCAAGATTGAGGATAATGAAGATCAAACTTTTGATGTGAAATCTTAGTTAAGTAAGTTCACAGCTAAGAAAAAGAAAGAAGATGCTGCTACTAGAAAGAATAAAAAGGTACTTAGAGGTCCAACTCCATTACAACAAAGAAAAGAGTATGAAAGATATCTGAAGAATATGAAAGGATGGAAATTGGTGCAGTTAAAACCTAAGTCTGATCAAGAGGTTTATGACTTGTATCAAGTGGCTAAAAGACAAACAGATACCTTTTATCCTATGGGCTGTGCTGAAGACTTGGAACATATTGCACAGATGAACAAGAAGTTGGTACCTGAAAAAGTAGCTGAAAAAGAGCATGTTCAAGAAGTAGATGTTGTTAAGCAGCTTGATGATGCAGTTAAGACTACTTCTTCTGTGCAAAGTGTTAAAAGAAAAGGTGTGGTTCAAAAATCATTTGCAAAGAAGAAGAGGAAAACAGGGGAAGAAAGCAGTTCTAAGCCAGAAGGAGATGAGTTCAAGAATGATTGTGATCATATTCCTCCTGAGCATTTAAAAGAACAATTGAAGGTTTACACTATGGTTGGCAAGATGGAAGATCCTGAAGTAGTTGATGCCAAACCAATAGGAGTCAAATATCCTATTATCAAAGTAACTACAGGTTATGATACTAACATTGGAGCATTTCATGATGTTGAGAGATCTGGTGGTAAGACTCACAGGTTTCTTACATTTAAACAAATGTTATACTACTTTGATAGAGAGGATGTTGATGATTTATGGAAGTTGTACAAAGCAAAGTTTAGAGCTGAGAAGTTTGATGGTAAAAAGTATGAGATAGATCAAATTGATCATGTCATAACTATGTCTGATAATGTTTTGTGGAGAGCTCTAAAACTTATGCATGAACCTTCAATGGATGATTCTGAGTGGACAGAGATAGTACAATACAAAGTAAGAAGATGGAGACTCTTTCAAGATTCTGGAGTTCATATGCTGGAAATTGGACCAATTACTTTGTATATGCTAGCTGAAAAGGATTACCCAGTGGTAAGATACTGGAATACTGTCAATCAGATGGTTAATGCTGCTGGATTACTCAACTTGCAGAAAGATTATGATACTGATGATCAAGCATTCAATTTGCTGTCAAAGTATAAGAAGATACTTGATCAACAGACATCTCAAGACTTGAGTGTTTGGAAGCATCCTCCTGGTGTTTAGATGAGCTTTGAAGAAACTTAATGATTTAGAAATAAATATTAAGTTTAGGGGAGGATTATTGGGTTTTCAGTTCTGCTGCTGTGTGAAACTGCTGCTATGACGAAACTGCTGCTAGAGTAAATGATTTTGCTGCAGATGACAAAGTGCTGCTAAGGAAAATGCTGCTGAAGAGATAAGGATGTATTCGTAGTAGATAATTATAGAATAGATTGAATGTATATCTTATACGTCTAGAATATTCTTATCTTGATTAGAAAGTTATTGTAAACCTAGTAGGACTCCTTGGCCTATAAAAGGAGGATCCTAGGGTTAGATTATGTACGTATTGTTTAGTTTTCGTTTACACTTCAAGGTTGTAAAACCCTAGCATTATTGAGTGCTCGTATTAATAATATTGAAGTGTTGATAGAGAATTATTCTTCTTAAGTTAAGCTTTTATATTCCGCATTCAAACTTAAGTGTTTACTTTAAGTCAACTTCTATATAAGATCGTTTGCTCAACTGGGATCAACAGTAAGTAGAGAGAGAGAGAGAGTAGAAGGAACTCTTATAAGGAAATGAAAGACAAATGATATTACTAAGAGAACCAACACCCTCTAATGAGGGGTTACAAGGCTATTTATAGGTGTAGTCTAGGGCTTCACCAAACTATGCAAATATTACAAACTAAGCCCTTAGACTTTTACCAAACCTATAAACTTAGCATAAAACTTTATAAAACATATTAATTCACTAACGTACTAACTTAATAATGCAACCTATAATAAAACTCAATGACCGACACTTGAAATAATAAAGTCTATTCCCAACAATCTCCCCCTAAGTGTTGGTCATCAAAGGTTGCCCGACGTCGTCATCTTCTATACTTTGACTTTGTAGTTGACGTCCTCAAAAATTGTTAGCAAAATCTTTCATCGTTCTTTGTACATCGTTCTTTGTTGATGTGATGGTGATCATGTTATAAAGTTGTCTGTTGATCATCATTTCTGTATCTGTGGTGGTTGTCCGCCATTCCAACATGCTCATACATCTTAGGACTTTGACTTTCAAAAGAACGAAGTTCCTTTGCATACTCTAAGATCTTTAGTCTTTATACTTTGCGGATTCTTCTTATTAGGGTAGAATCTTTCTTTGAACTTTGTGGTGCTTAGATCTTTGGGGGAGCTTTCATTTGCTTCAAGATGTATGTATGAGCATGCTGGGATCTACCATCATGGAGGTGATGTACCTGCAGGTAAACAGTTATCAATAATCAACCGATACTTACAGATAAGGAATTAGAGCTCGTCAACAGCATAGTGTGAAGACTCCTTCTAACCCTTATCAAGGCCGTTCCCATGTCAGATACCCCCCAAGGAGCTTACGAGACCTACTAAGTAGCTCAATGACTCGGTGAGTCGCTGGGGATCACTCCACGACTGTAGACCGCAAAAGAACCACGGCAAACACTAAGCGTAACCCGTGAAGGGTTACCGAAGTGACCTGCTGTCAGGGCTGTTTGATGTTGACCCTGGCAGGAATTTTCGTTCAATCATTGAGAAAAACATTTGTAATTCTCTCATAAAAGTTCTCGGCAGATTGCTAAGATCTGCGAAGGACTCGATAATTTACAGCTGGTGTCCATTGATGTAGAACACCAGTTGTAGAAATACTAAGTGTTCCTAAGAGATCTTTGATGTATCTCATGGCTCTAGACTCGATAAGTGCACACTTAGGTTTCCTATGCGGAGACTAGGGAGGGGTCTCCTGCTTCAGTATCAACCATCTCTAAGAGATAAGTCGATAGATTGCACTGGTTCCCCGTGAGAATGAAACAAGTTCTTTTAAGAGAACTTGAGTGGTTAAGAAGGTTTAGTGCATTGCGTCACTGGGTCCATGACGACTTTATCTTCAATACCGATGCTGCCTTAGCAACAACCAGTAGCAAACGAATTGAACCCTGTGTCCGCCCTAAGGTTGAACATATGGAGGGCTATTTCTTTTCACCCTTTTCTTTACTTTTCTTTTTAATTCTTCATCTCCTTCTTTCCCCTTTTCATTCTTTTCTTCTTTTTTCATATCATACCTAAGGACTTCTAATTCTAACTATTGGTGATGTCCTTGGGTAGATCCCTCCGGCTCTGGCGGATCATAGGACGGTTTTTCCTATCTTAATCACCTTATAACTCCATAATTGTCCAATAATTGCCAAGAAACCTTTGATTGAAAATCTCTCAAAGTGTTTGTGATTATCAAACATTTTGTTTAACACTTTGAGAGTTTTTTGTTTACTTTTGAAGGGCTCCCCCTTCACATGTGCTCATAAGTATTTAATAAATTTGCACATGCGGGAGGAGCAAGCACTTTTTGAATTGATCCACTTTCAGTGAACAAGACCAATTCGAGACACGCTTACATCACTAGTTAGACTAGCTTGAAGTTATTACCCGGCCTCGTCAAGTCCACAGAAAATTTCTCGAAATGGTACATTTCTACTAGGACAAATCCTTTTTGAGACACGCTTACGTGGCTAGTTAAAGAGTTCCATTGTCAGCTTTTAGGTGACAACTAGCTCTAGTAACTAACTTGATGTTATTACCCGCCGAGGATAAGTCTTTTCGAGATTACTAACTTTAATGTTTCGTCAATTCCTGAGTCAATTCTGAGTCTAGCTCGCACAAGATACAACTTTAGCAACTTTGAACTTTCATATTTTAATCACATTCACTTTTCTCCCCCTCAAAAATAGCATATGAGATGTTGTTTTTGATAAACTTTTGTTTTTTTTTTTCAAACGATGAGTTTTTCAAGTGCTCCCCCTCAACAAGTGAATACTCATTGAGGTGAAATACTTGTCTTTTGAGCTGAATTATGAAATCAGAAAATGTTTGATTAATTCTACTCAAAAGTAAGAAGCCTTCGCTCCTTATATAAGGATTGAGGCACTGATGTGTACCTCAGGGTCCTTTAATTACAAGTGCGGGTTGTACACTGTTATGTGTGCACAAACCATAGAGCATAATTTTGACAGAACATTTTGTTTTGGAAATACTCCCCCTCAAAATTCGCATATTTTTTGAGAATTTTAAACTTTTGAAGCGAATTGGGGAGTAAAGATGTGAAAAATCTTGAGCAAAATTTTGAAAAGTTTTCAAAAAACTTTTTGAAAAATTTTGAATAAATTTAGCTCAAGATTAAGAAGTTTTAGTAAAGCTTAGCATGAGAACTTCTTCTGGTTTTCAAGGAAGAGTGCATGTTTGGTTTTAAAGAATGGTTTAGCAAGGCACTCTCCTTTCTCTGAAACTCGAGTTGTACACTAAAATGAGTGTACAAGTCGTTGTTTTTATACAAAATTAGTTTTCTTTAAACAAAATACTCCCCCTCAAATAATGAAGTTTATTCAAGAGATAGTCTTCTCGAGCAAAATTTTGAATTGTATTTTGAAATACGTTTTGAAAATTCATGAGATGATTCTGCTCAAGGTTTTAGAAAACATAATCAAGTATTATACAACAAAGAATGCTTGAAATTCAAAACTCTTTTACTGTTGAAAGTTGTTTGAGACCTGCAGTCTCTCTTTTCAGTTTTAAATGTGAAAAAGATTTTCATCTAAAGTTGAACCTCATGGGTTCTTTTTGAAGATATGTTTTTGTGATGAATGGAAAACTTCCGGTATTTGGGATGTTCAGATCAGAGACATTCTTTTATTGAAGCCAAAGCATTCTAGATTTTGAAAATTTGAAAGGTTTTGAATGACTTTGCTTTGGTCTCCACACTTGCTTTACCGGAGTAAAACGAGAGTGAAGAGTTTGGAAAAATTTGTTTCTCACCATTTTGAATCCTTTTACCAGTTTAGCCTTTAAACACATTTTGCCCTTTGACCTCAAAATATGTTCCATAAGATACATTTTTGTCGAATGTTGAAATTTTGACTTTCAATGGGATGACATGTACTTGCACATAGAGAAAATGCATCAGGCACAAACAAGTCAAAGTTTCTTTAAAACTAACCTCAAAAACTTTCTTTTCTCCCCTCGAATTAGCATATATATTGTAAAACCTTTTTGAATATTTTAATTCGAGAGATCATATAAGTTTTTGAAAATGAGATTTTAATCCGAATGATGAAGAAACATTTTATCCTTGAAGAATTATGATGAGGTGTGCAAACTTCATGATATTGTGAAAAGTTTTCTCCCCCTCAAAACATGTTTCATTTAGACAATGTGAAGCACAATTTGTTTTAATGGAGGAACAAAGTTTTGAAGAATAGAAGTTTGTATAAGAGAAAGAAGTTTTTTTTTTTTTTTTTTTTTACTTTTTTTTGAAAATTTTATTAAAATATTCACAAAGAGAGTTTGATGTTTGACTCTCTTAGGTTTTAAGAAAATTTTTGCTAATCATCTGGAGTCAAACACCGCATACCAATATGGTGAACTAAATCAACAAACCTTGATGGAGGTAATGCCTTTGTAAACAAGTCCGCCAACTGGTATTCAATACCCACAAAGTCTAATTCAATTGTACCCTTCTTGACATGCGCTTAGATGAAATGGTAGCGGAGAGCAATTTGTTGGGCTTTGGAATGATGAATGGTTTTGCATGAGATTGCAAAAGCACACTTTGAGTCGCTGTACATTGAGATCTAGTCAAATACATAGCCGTAGTCCGTGAGCTTAGTTCTCATCCAAATGACTTGAGCACAGAAAGCAGACATGGCTAAATACTAAGCTCTTGTTGATGACAGTGATGTACAATCCTGCTTCATTGACTGTATCCCTTTGTAACTAAACAAGATTTTTTGCGAATCACTGTGCCTTCTGCGTCCAGCTTGTTTTTCCAAATCCATTTAATTCCAATGTTGTGTCGAAGGGTGATGTTGGTAATTATCTCGCATGTGAGCAGGATTCAAATTGCTTGTAGATGACTCAGTAATGTCAGGAATGAGTTGAGCCGGTGCAAACGGGTTAAAGAACGCTTAAAGAACACATCTGGGTCATGCTCTGCGGTTTGTGGAATTGATTTAGGAATGGAGTCTTTAGTTGATTGTCGTGTGTTAGACACGTTTTGATCTGCTGTTGTTGGAGATGCAATTTGAGGACCGTATCTCCCAACCGTTGTTGTTGTTTGTTGAGGTGAATTAGGTACTTAAATGTGATCAAGATGTGCAGCGGAAATTGGTGAGACCTCAGAGGGACAGTTGACAATCGTATCATCAAACAATGGAGCAAACAAGGTTTCCACTTCTTTACAGGAGAGTGACAAAGGTTCAGCCGAAGATTCCTGAAATTTTAGACGGTTGGATGCGGGTCCTAAGCTGTTGTGCTCAGAAGCCATTGTTGATGTGCTTTTAAACAGTTGGTTGCGGGTCCTAAGCTGTTGTGCTCAGAAACCATGAAATTAAGCTCGGGTCTGAAACTGAGTTGTTCCGAAGCCATTCCTATTGAATCTGTAGAGATAGAAAGAAGAGAAAAAACAAAGAACATGGAGCCCCAAGTGTAACTGGGTTCCTGGTGTTAGAAGCATAAAGATGTAGTGTCAACTATCTTCTTGACACTTGAACACACAATTCCGATGGTTTTCATTCTTGTCTCAAAGGTAGATGTTATGGAGATCACATTAGTTTTGGTGCAAATGTCTAAAATCTTTCCTGTAGGAATCTACCTAAGACCAATCGTTTTGAAAATTCTACCCGTGGGTACCCACCTAATGTTAGATCTAGGAGATGTTTTCCTTTTAGATGCAGTGGGAGCATCACTTGGTTGAGAAAACCTATGTCCTATATTGATCCACTTCTTAGGTTTCTGACTTATGACATTTGGTTCAACGGGTTTGTTTGTCTTAGTCGATTGTGCCTTTGCACGTGAATTTCCTTTTTGAAGATATTCTAAAGCACAGACATCATGATTATTTCCGCAACTACTCTTAGATGCTAGCCAATTCCTATTAGTTTGTTGAGAACTCCTAGGTTTTGGTTTGCTACTATTAGCAGTGTTTTGTACTACAGTGGAAGCCATCACATGAGGTTCTGAACCTAGAATTCCATCCTTTTGAAGTAGCGCCTTTTTCCTAGCCTTTTCTAGATCATAGTTCTTGTACATGTCATATTTGCCATAAAACTCTTTACTTTTAATGCTCGTTTTAGACATTGTTTTCGAACTAATCCTAAATGAACCAGGTATAATCATGTGTTGAGATTTAGACACAGATGCATTTTCCTTAGGCCAAGAATCTGGAGTGACTGGATTTGTCAAATTGTTTTTCTCAACAACTTGGGAGGCAAACCGAGGTTTTGAAAATTTGGGTCGTTCGGATTTAAATGCAGTTGGTTGTCTAACAACTGATCGTTTTCTGATTGTTTGAGAAGTCGGTTTCCCCAAGATTGATGGTTTTGCGAACTTAGTATCCACACTCTGGCCGGTCAGTCTTCTTAATTTGTTTTGCAATGCAGCATGTGCAAACACCTTTGCTTGAATTTGACCTTTTAAAAGCTCATTTTCTTTAACTAATGTATCCACACGTTTACTTTGTTCATTCAAAAATTGACCATTGTTGCCCGAAGTTAGAGATTCGTTTTGCTATTTAAGTTCAAGCGAGATGCAATGTGCCTCCAGTTTTGAAATTTTTTTATGAAACTGGGCAATGGTCTTTTTGAGAAGAATGTTTTCTGACTCAAGAGTTTGGTTTGATGTTTCAGTTATAAGATTATCAGGTAAGGACTCAGACTCAGAACGTTTGTCAAGACATTGTACAGCATTCTGGTCAACCTCTTCTTCATTACTGAAGTTAGGTTGCTCATATTGTTGTTTCTCATTTGTAGGCATAATATGATCAACAGTAGATTGTACCTCAACCATTTGCTCTTTTTCAAAGTTAGATTCTGTGTCATAGATGGGTATGACATCTTCTTCATCCATTTGTTCTTTGTCAAAGTTGGGCTCTGAGTCATAGGAGGGTCGGATCTCTGCACAATATGCATCTGTATCATTTCCTAATCTATTGCTGTCATCCTGTTCTTCTAATTCTGTCCCATCGCTTTCCATGAAAACCAAATTAGTTTCCAATACTTTAACCTCATTTCCTACATTAATGACATCTGAAGTATTCTCACCATTCCCAACAAACCTTTCAGCATTCCTTCCTTGTCTATCATCTTTTCGGGAATTAGGAAAAGCCATTATCATAGTTTGTAAGAACCCCTTATAAACAAATGCGCCTGTATTATTCATGTGAGATTCCTACATGTCTGCCATTAACATCACATCTGCTGTATCGGCTTCCAAATCTGCAGTATTGGATTCCAGATCTGCATATTCATCATCAGATGGAATATCTCCCATGACACTTTGCAGAAAAGCATTGAGATTACCCCCTTCAACTTCCATTTGACTAAGTGTGGCATTGTATTCAACATTATCGTCAGAGAGTGAAGTTGAATCATAATCATGAGCTTCCACATCTGCAATATTTTCCGTATATGCCAAGAATGCCATGCTCGGTTCGATAAGATCTTCTTCATCATCAGTATCTTTCATTGTGTTAAAGCATTCATAAGTTGAAGTCTTCATGCATTTGCCTTTATCAGTAGATGCTTGTCCAAGCTTAAATAGATTTTGTAGAAGAGATTGCATGTGATCATTTAGTGTTGCAGGATGGTACTGAGGAATGAAGATATGCTCAGGTGCATTTGGAGGAATAAAGAAGAGACCATTTGGAGTGTAAATTAAGGATCCATGGTCAACAGCTGGAGATGGTGGAGCAGGGAGAATGGTCTTCAGAGGATTCATGCTTAAACAAGATTCAAGAATTTGCTTCATTCTAATGTGATGAAGTTCTTCTGTACGATGCATAGCTTCAAGATATTTCCACATTTCATAAGCACTGGCTTGAAAGTCCATATTCATGTAAATTGAATTGGGAAAGGCTAATGTCATGAACCATATAGCCTGTTGGTCAGCATCGTACTGAGCAAGTTCAGGAGCATTTAAATCTTCATCAGCTTGTAGTCTGATAATCCCTGTTGAGTCAGCAAGAAATATCATTTTGTATGGACCATCTTGAATGGATTTAAGCATGAGATTTGCAGCAGGTCAATCTGTGAGCCATTGTAGAAATCTCCGTTTCCAATCAGTATATGTTCCTGGTAGCAACATTGGAGGCCTTGATTCATTGCCAAAGAGCAGAACATGACGAATGAGGGAGCTGTGGCTTTGTTGTTGATGATGATGTTGCTGATGAGAATATTGGTGAGGAAGGTAGTTGGAAGAAGGTGATGTTGCTGATGACTGTTGTTGATGAGAATATTGGTGAGGAAGGTAGTTGGAAGAAGGTGATTGAGACATTGTAAATAACATTTCTCTCCCTCTTGATTGTTGCGACGTATTCGAAAAAATCAAACAAAAAATGTCACCCTCAAGGACGAAATAGTGATTTTGAATTTTCCCTCCAAAAAATAATTTGAAAAAATTTTCTTTCCCAAAATTTGAAAATCACTATGAAATGAAATTTTAAGGTTGCAATAAAAATTTAAGTTTCAAAAATTTTGCTGCCAAATTTCAACAAAAAAATTTGAATTTTGGCCTAAAAATTTGAATTTTGGGCCAAAATTTTCAACGTTATACCAAATTTTGAATCTCGTGTAAAAATTGAACATTTATTCTCCTGTAAAAATTATTTTTTATTATTTTTTTTTTTTTTTGAAAATAAGATAGAAAGATAAGAAGGATAAACTTGTTAAGGATGAGATGATTAGTGATTATGTTAATATGGATCTTTAAGGATAAATAAGGTTGTTGTATAAGTTCAGATGTTGTAGCGAAAGTTGAAGCGTAACTTGAGAATTTCTAACTCGCAGGAACCTGTCACAAAATTTCTAACTCGCTAACAAAGGTTGTAACTCGCAGAAAGAATTTGTAACTTGCTAAAATTTCTTGAGTACTTAACTCGGTATATCACTCTAAGGACTTAACTCGATAATAAGCTAGAATCTCTAACTCGGTTTAGTCTCTAACTCGTTAAGTCCAATTTGTGAGTTTAACTCGATAAACTTGAATAACGTTGTAACTCGGTAACAATGTTAACTGCTAACTCGGTAATGTTTTCTTAATTTTGTAACTCGATAACAACTTAACATCAAACTTAACTCGGTAAACTTAATTAAATTGGACAGAGTTTCGTCTAAGTTTAGAGTACAAAAATCCTTACTCGATAAACGATACGGTGAAGGCTAACTTGCCAAAAGTAAGACTAACTCGATAAAAAATGAAGCAAACTCGCAGAAACAGAGGCTTAACTCGCTAAGATGAAAACTTAACTCGCTAAGAATAAGACCTAACTCGCTAAGATTAAACCCAAACTCGGTAAAAAAACAAAATCCTAACTCGCCAGAAAAGCGATGAACAGTAAGAATTTCACTTTAAACCAAGTTTTTGCTACCTAAATCAACCTATATTATCCCTTGGTGAATGATACCAATTGTTAGGTCACCATTTTACAACATAACCACTTAGAGATCTAGAGAGAGAAAATAAGTAGAGAGAGAGAGTGGAAGGAACCCTTATAATGAAATGAAAGACAAATGATATTACTAAGAGAACCAACACCCTCTAATGAGGGGTTACAAGGCTATTTATAGGTGTAGTCTAGGGCTTCACCAAACTATGCAAATATTACAAACTAAGCCCTTAGACTTTTACCAAACCTATAAACTTAGCATAAAAATTTATAAAACATATTAATTTACTAACGTACTAACTTAATAATGCAACCTATAATAAAACTCAATGACCGACACTTGAAATAATAAAGTCTATTTCCAACAATTTGGTTACATGTGTATCTTCTAGTGCCCTAGTACTCCCGTTTTGACAAAATTCTAAATAAAATTTCACTTGGTGGAGGTGCTTTGCACTAACACAACAAATGCTTATCAGTCCACCATGTCTAACCTACATAAGGGTTGGCTAATCCAAGAGCAAACGGCTCCAGGTAAAGATATCTCAAATCCGTTTACGGCTGACAATTTGCCAAAAATTGTATGGTATTCAACTCACCGTATCTTTGATAGTGAAAAGTTGACTAGCCCACAAGGTTATGGCTTGTGGTAAAGGCAGTAGAAAACCATAATTGGTAATCAACTCACCAAGAGGATAACTGTATTCCATCAAAGAGTTGGCTAGTCCAAAAGCAAACTGCTTTTGATAAAGACAAATCAAATCCGTTGATAGCTGATGGTTTGCTAAAAATCATATGGTTATCAATGTACCATAGTATCATACAGAAACATTGGCTACTCCAGAAGTAATGGCTATCTGGTAAAGAGACATCAAATCTATTAAATTTTCAAAACGGGGTATCCTTGGTATTTTTGGTATCCTATCATTACTTCATATGATTGGATTGCTAGGGACTAGCAATAGTTTAGTGTGGGGGGTTGATGAGTATTCAAATACTCTACATTTTAATACCCATTTTGATACATAAAAATGCTAAAAACGGCCAAATACAATATCGATATCCTTGGTTTTGTATTTTTATGCGTTTCAGGTACAAAGGTGGAAAACTGAGCGAAAACATGCACTTTTGAACGACTCATTGACAATTGTACGTACTGTGATATTAAAGATGGAGTCAAGCCAACCCCGAGATGTTGTATGCTTGATTGTGATATTAAGCCTTAACCAAATCCAATCCATAATATCACCCAAGCCCAATCTATTGGCCCAATCCATACCACACTATTATTAATAAAACCCAACCAACTCACCCTTCCCCTTCCCTCTTTTCCACAAAACGAACCAGACAAATCCTCCACATCCTCCCAAACAAATCCAGCATATCCCACATCCTCCAAGTAACCTGTCTCCTCCCCTATCCCCAATACTCCTGCTCTAGCCTCCATATTGTTCCCACATCCCTCTAACACTTTTCCATACTGGCGATCTACAACTACTTTGGCGCCAAAAATAAATCAGAAGGTTGTGATTATTTCCTGGCTCAATTCAATGGTGGGGATGTGTTCAAAAGAAACACAAACAGTGCCTGATGATGTTTTCTCTCACAAAAGAAGCACACTTGAAGGCCACCTCCCTAGTCATAATTTAGTATAAATTAAAGGCTATGTAAGCCTTGAGAAAGCAGTTAGTTTTTCATGTAATTTTATGCCTTTCTGTATGCTTTTAAACTTTTATAGTTTTAGTTGTAATCTTTCTGTCTTTAATTTCTACAACATAGATGTGCTACAATTCCTTACTACTTGAGCTTAAGAGTTAATCAATAGCTTATTAAGCTCGGATCTAGCACTTAAGTTAAAAGTAACTTTTATCAGGTTCTAAAAAATGAGAAAGCAAAGAAGATGGAGCCTTGCAAAATGTGGATGGTAATGGTAGATCCTCTTGGGAAGCAGTAGGATGGTTTAGAAAGTAGTTCGGGGTGTTCCATTTTGACCCTTCTTTACTGTTAATTTGGTAATTGTACTTGTCTCTAGTTTGTATTTGCTTAATTCTGTTAGCCCATACGTAATAAGCTTGGTTTGAAGTTTAATTTGGTTATAATCAGCCCCTAATAGATTAGTCTACTTCGTTCCACAAAAATTTAGGCTCGCCAAAGTGAATAGTACCCACTTTGACCTATTCCTCAAAACTGGTCATAGTAGCTAAGTTTTCCAAACAAGCTTTCCGTCGGATTTTTCATGTCCTTGTTTTCAGTCCATCTAATTTAAAATTTGGTGTAAAGATAATTCGTTAGTTGAACTTATATCTTGTATTGTTAGTCCATTTTTATTAATTTTATTTGAAAGCCTTTTACGGTCTCAAAATCAGCCTTTGGAATCTGATTTGCCCTTCACGAGTTTAAGTGTTTGCTGAGTCACTTTAATAAGCCTTTATCTAGCTCGTCTTTTAAACTTACGATTCGTAATTTAGTGTTCTGGGAAGCTCGCTGTATTGTTTCAACTTATGTGTGTTTTGTTTGAACTCATTTGCTGATTTGCCTTGCTTAATAAGCCCACCCAGTTGCTCCCATTGGCCGGTGTCTACTGAGTATTCAGCAAGCTTCATGCTTATTTGATTTTTTTTAGCTCGCCTCTAGCTTTTTAACTGTTATTGCTAGCCTGTTTATTTGTACTTATTGGTTTCCTGAGTTTGGTGTATCGTTTCAGTTGAGCATAAAACCCTTGTATGTTTGCTTAAAGTTACAGTGATAGTTGATGATTACATTAATATCGCTTTAACTAAACACTCCCTTCTATCACAATTTCTTTGCTCCTGTTTGACCCTTGTTTAATAACTGCAGTTTTTGGCTTGTTTGAGTTGTTTAAAGATTGTGTTTATTTGTGATTGGCTTGGTTTTTGCTTAATTATACATATGGCTTAGCTACTAGTTTCATTGAACTCACTTAATCTTTGAATAGTTGAAGCAGTTAGTCCTTTTAAGCTTGTACGAGCTGTTCATAAGCTTTTCACAAAAATTACTTTTATAAGTGTTGTTCGTAATCAGTATCTTCAAGTTTTTGAAAAAAGAAAAGTAAAGGGGTTTTGTGGGAATTGAACCTAGTACCTAGCTCTAGCAACAGACACAACTCACAACAACTCTACCATCTGCCCTTAGAGTCTTTTTCAATTAACCTTTGAAAGGTTTATTACTTAACTAGTTAGTATCTGTTTGGCTAATTTAACTTACCATACCTTATCAGCTTATTCATAGCTTAGTCTGTACTATGCCCTCTTCTTTATATTTTTCTTAGATTAGTATTAACTTGTAGTATTTATAGAAAAAGTTTTATATTTATTTGAAAAGTTTTAGTACTTATTAGAATTTAATTAGTGTTAAATAGTTTTAATCCATAGTAATTAGAATTTTAATCATAAAATTAATTTTCTTTATCCCAAAATTTTCTTTTGACATGTAGTACATAGGATAATTAGTTTTATGCCCATAGGTCTAGTATTGCTTAGAATTCACTTTTTTATTTTGTGTAGTCGCGTTTATTATAATTAAAACGTTAGTCTTTAGTTTTCAAGTATGTCGTAGATTTTATTGTTTCACGTTATTGTTCACAATACCAAACAATACCAAGCTCTCTTCCTTACTAGCATTTTAATCCCGAACCTTACACGATATCCTTGATTCACACCTCGTTGGGACACGACCCGGGTGATCACTTGCCCGGTATCACATATATATATCGTATTCACATGTTTGACAAGTCGGCCTTTTCACAAAGGTTGACTAGTCAATTTCCTCACATATTTTGTATTAATTTGATACCTGTTTTACAGCCCTATCATGTCTCCATGACTATTTTATGTTGCCGTAAACCAAAAGATGTTGAAAAATCTCTCAAAGTGTCTATGATTATGAAACACATTTTTCTATCACTTTGAGGGTTTTGTACTTTTCCAATACTCCCCCTTAACATGTGCTCATAAGTCTTTAGTTAAAATTTGCACATGATGGGTAGAGTTCGCACTTTTTGAATTGATCCACCTTCAGTGAACATGACCGATTTGAGACACGCTTACATCACTAGTTAGATTAGCTTGAAATTATTACCCGACCTGATCAAGTTCACAAAAGGTTTCTAGAAACGGTACACTCTACTCAGACAAGTCCTCTTCGAGATACGCTTACATCACTGGTTAGACCAGCTTGAAATTATTACCTGGCCAGGACAAGTCCTTTCGATTAATGACAATTCTTTTGTTTCGTCAATTCATTGGTGAAGTCTGAATCACGCTCACATGAGATGACATTTCCTTTTAGTCACCACAAACCATTTGCTCCTGTCACACCCCGCCACGGCGGAAACGCGCGGGTGTAACTTCATGGATATCATCACAACACCTGGTGACTACATAGAGAACAACTACATGCACATAAATAGAGCAATGTACCAACACACAGTGTTGTAACAATACCCCAACATAAATAAACAACCAAAACAAAATCCAAAGGTATCTTCAATAGATATGAAAGTACCGAACGAAAAACGTAAATGTATCACAACCAAATACAAATAAAGTCAAATCCCAAAACATATGTAAGTCTCCATATGCAACTAAGTCTCTTGATGAGGTGAAAAATGAACCACTTTTAGGGGGTCATTTAAGCCCGGAATTGAATTTATTTGATCAAATATTGCCCAAAATCGTTCCTTTTGTGATTTTAGGTACTTTGGGAGTGAAATCAGGAAAAGGAAGCAATTCGGACGTTTTTAGAGTATAAAAGTGAAGAAAACGCCAAAGACTTAATTTTCCAAGCTGGGAACAGTAGGTGACGGCGTCAAGAGCAACATCCTGACGGCATCAAGAGTAATTTTCATGACGACCCAGTACAGAAATGAAGGCGTCACAAGGAAGAGCGTCAAGAGTAAAATACGTGACGGCCTGGAAAAAGCTAATACATGACGGCGTCAGATGTAGATCAAGGTAGTCCGAGAATTATTTTGGCGGCGAGATGACGGCGTCACCTATTTGGTTTTGACGCCGTCAGCCTCAGTTTTCTATATATAGTTTTCTAATTTTCATTCATTAAGAGGAACAAGTTGGGAGAAACCCTAAGGCCGAACCTATTACGAATTTTACAGGTTTTTCAAGGGTTTTCAGCCCTTGAACCCTTACATGTGTAATTGAGATAAGTGTTCTTCTAATTCAATCAATATGTCTATGTGTTGGTTGTCTATATCTTGTACTTGTCTTAATTCCACCATGCTAGGCTAGATTTATCTTGTGTTTACTTAGATCTAATGAAACCTAGATGTTGATTATGTGTTGATTACTTTTTTATGGTTGTATTGGATGAATGATTTCGATGTTAGGCTTAAGAAAACTGGCAGATCTCCAAATGGTAACATGCTTGAACGTCTTAGGAAACATGAACTGACGTGCACTAGGTTTTATTGGTTGTATTTAATGCATAAGTAAATTCTAATGATCCCATGTTAGGAGCTTCTTAGCCGGCTCGACATAGGAGTGAAGTAGGCACTCATAGGATTGGGGAATTAAGTGCGCCACCCCATGAATGGTATTAAGGAATACAATCCGTCATCCACGCAACTATAACAAGTAATTAACGAGTAAAAGATATCAAGGGAGTAGTGAAATCTAAGTAAACACATTTCTCCACTTATTGCTCACAACCTTAGTTTAATTTAGTTTTATTTTCATTTCTAGTATTTTATTTTGATTACATCTTTAGTATTGGGTTAGTTGACTAGCAACTAATTCCGCCCAAATCCTTCAAACCCGAGATTTTTACTTGCTTTCTAAAAAAATATAAAAATACAAAAATAATCATCCTTCATCTCTAGAACTAGTATTTAGGTTTTCTAATCCTAGCGACACTATTCCTAGCTGAACGATCAATCCTCCGGTACTTGTCACTATGCTATACTACAACGATCAGGTACACTGCCTGGTGGGGGTTGTAAGCTTCTCAAGATCCCTTGAGAGGTAAAGCCTGGTGCAATCCCTACGCATCAAGTTTTTGGCGTCGCAGCCCGGGGAATAGTTATTGTCTAGGTTAGAATTTCTTTTTATTAGGTCTACTTGCTAGATTCCTTTCTAGTAAGATTTTATTTTTATTTTTAGGTTTTCTTTAGTCTATATTATTTCTTTGTGTTTTTGTTCGTAACTTTTCACCACCCGACATCATGGACGATGGGAACATCTTTGAACCCGTCATCCAACCAC
This sequence comes from Artemisia argyi, assembly GCA_030686995.1. Taxonomy (NCBI): domain Eukaryota; kingdom Viridiplantae; phylum Streptophyta; class Magnoliopsida; order Asterales; family Asteraceae; genus Artemisia; species Artemisia argyi. The sequence continues at coordinate 70,433,968 of CM060697.1, forward strand.
AACAAAACCCACCACTAGAACCTCTTAGGCCCCGAACCTTAGGAGAGTATTCCCAACCAAGCCACCAAGGCTACCGAAACACCATTGAGCTCACTGGAGCCAATGTGACCCCCTTGCGATCCGACATCATCCGGTTGGTGCAAAGCGGATGTGCATTCCATGGACTTCGTTCTGAAGATCCAAATCAACATCTTAAGGACTTCCTTAAAATCGTAGATTCCATAGACCTAGATATTGAAACTAGAGAGACAACCCGATTACGCCTATTCCAATTCTCTCTACGGGATCAAGCTAGACAATGGCTTGAGCGTTTACCCGCGGGATCCATCACCACAAGGGATGATCTCACCACTCGTTTCCTTGCTCAATTTTTCCCACCGGGGAGAACTACCAAACTTAGAAATGACATCTTGATATTCCAACAACGTCAAAATGAATCTCTTTATGAAGCATGGACTCGTTTCAAGGACTTACTCCAAAAAGTCCCTCATCATGGCATAGATCTTTGGCTCCAAATCCAAATCTTTTATGACCATATCGATCTCTCCACGAGGCGAGCCATTGACCAATCGGCCGGTGGTAAGCTACGTGATCTAAGTGCGGAACAATCATGGGAACTCATAGAAGATCTTGCTTTCTATGACAACGAAAGTTGGAATGATCCCCGTGATTTGAACAAAACGGTCAAGGCAATATCTTTGCCTTCGAACAACTCTAGCACTCCCGACCGCAGGATCATGGAACTTGAAGGTCGAGTCAAGTCTCTCATGAAATCTTACGAAGCTCAAAAGCCTTCAAGCCAAGTAAGCAGAATCGCTTCTACATGTAAATTGTGTAATGGCCCTCATGAAACTCATAACTGCATGGAGCTTCCAAAACGTGCTTATAACGAATTCACATCATCACACGTTGGTCGAGGCCCTCGAACTTCTGACGAGGCCTATGAAGCATGGAATGATAGACCTAATGTCAGAGGGTACCAAACGCGGAGCGTATCCTTCAATGACTCCTCACCACTCACTTGGTCCGAGCATTTTCCATCACAGAGCACTCCTAGGCAAAGCTGTGAAGATGCCTTGCAAAAATTCATTCTATCTCAAGAATTACAGCTCTCTACGCTCGAGGCTAAATTTAGACAACAGCAGGCCGATATGAATAACAAGATTTGTAATCTGTTAACTGCTATCAAAGAGCACGTTGATAATAAACCTATTCACGTTGATGAGGTCAAATCTGTTACCATCATGAGTCCGCCAACCTCCCCTGTGAAAATAAAAAGTCCTAGTAAGCTATTCAAACATCTATCACCAAAAGAAAAAGAACCTGTCAACCCCCTAGGACCAATCCATTTCGTAAACACCATCACCACGATATCTGCTTCTACACCTAACCTAACCCAACAACAAACTGAAAAAATTGGTCATACAACTAAAGATGAGACCTCAAGGGTGGACCACGATTTGGCCAGAAGCCCTACCAACTCATCCGAGCAGTGCGCCGCGCAAGAATCTAGTGAATCGGATGAAGGGAATGAGAGACCGGAAGAGCATACGAGAAATCCAGCCATTTTGGGTAAATCTATTTTAGAGGAGCCCGATAGAAAAATGGAGGATGTTACTAGTGGGAGTAGCGATAGGACTGATGAAAGCAACCCTAAAGTTTTCAAGATCTCCTGCACCATTAAGGAAAAGCTCTTAAGCGATAGCCATATAGATCCTAGCTTCCCAGTCAACATAATACCCCTTTCCCTATACCACGAAGCCTTCCCAGAACGCATTTTGTGCAAGAGAGTCAATAATGCAAGGGTAATAAAAAATGTATCAATTATAATTGGAGAGCTTGTTTACAATATTGACCTCACCGTGGTCGATGATGTGGACCCTCTCACCAATCGAACATTAACCAACCTTGTTCTTGGGAAACCATTTATCAACTAATCGGGAGTAATCCTTGATGAGAAGGATGGAAGTGCATTGTTCACCAATGGTGTTAAGAAGGTAATTTTTCGTAGGGGTAATGAGGAGGTATACGAGTATCGTCGTTCCCTTGAGGGGAATCTATATGGATCAAGGGATGGAGAATCGAGGAAGATAAGAAGGCGCGATCCGAATAATCTCAAAATTCCCTGCATGATCGGTCATAAGTACTTCGATAACATCTACATTAAACGTATTCCTGCCGAAGAATTTTATGTCCCTATTTCATTATAACAATATCTGCAGATGGGGAATGGTTTACAAGGGAGAGATAGTGGTTGGTAAAGATCATGAAATCCAGGTGTTCGTAGGAAATATGGCATTCACTATGGAATTCACAATTGTGGACAACATCGAAGACTATGTCGACCCTAGGTTATCACAAGTCATTTTTGGAGCACCCTTTTGTGAAATCACTAATTTGATAGTTGATGACCGAAACAGAATCATGACCTTCACTGATGGAATTAGGAGGGTTTCATACCAAACGCCGTACAAGAGAAAAGACCTTAAGGAAATCGATTGTGACGGGCTTGATAAGATAAGTTCCCAACTTATTTTGTGTGATGAAGATGTTAGGAGAGGATGTAAGAACACTTCTGATTTATCATGTGGATTCTTTAAGGATGTTAGTAAGCTTGATTCTAGGTATCGAGAAGATGTCTTCGAGTTTGAAGACCCGAAGTACTTACACTATGAAAGCGAGACTAGTTTAGAAGACAACCTAGAGAGTGAAACCAACGATGAGGTTACGTAGTAACCCATGACCTTGAGTCTAGCTACAAGACTCGTAAATAAAGAAAAGCGCTTCTTGGGAGGCAACCCCTGCTTTGTGTGATTTTTTGTTTGCTTGTTATTTGCTTCCGTATGCATGCTTTATTTTTATTGTTGGTAGATCATGTTTCAAACTAAAAAGTGGTAATACTTTACTTTGTTGTTTCGACCTAGTCTTAACTCCACCTAAAAGTATTTTTGCAAAAGATAAGTGTAAGGGGAAACCCCAAATATGTTTTTAAAACAAACCGATCATGATTCTCCACAATATTAAATGGACATGTATATTCGTATTTGTTAGAGTCAAATGCTTGTATTGAGTCATAATGAAGTTTTGCAGGATTTTCCAGGAAGTAGGACCAAGTTTTTCCAGAAATTTTCCAAAAACTTAACATAAGAATTTCTGCAGGTCACTTCTGACGGCGTCACGAGATTACTCTTGACGGCCTCACGTGTAAAAACCTGGAAATTTTACCGGTTTTGTTTTTCTAACGGAGTTTTAAGGTTTTTGTTGAATTATTAAGTTTTATAATATCCGGGAAATCTGCAAACTTCATTCCACAAGCATTATATCTTATCTTGTTTTCTAGGATTTAGTAACTTATATAGATTGCCGCCGATTTTATGCGAGGTTGCATTGGTTGTTTTCTTAGGATTTACAGGTTATGTATGACAAGAAGATGATTTATATTCTGGAAGGGAAGCTTTGATTGTTCATTTTCTTGGAGGAAGATTTAACCTGGCCACCTTATTATCCATACCGAGCGAATCAGGGGAGTATTTGATTTCATTTGTTTTACTTATTTCACTTTTACATTCTTTACTTGAACATTGGGGACAATGTTCATCTTAAGTGTAAGGGGAGGGTAAAATGATGATACCTTACAAATACACTTTCGCTTGAGTTTGTTTGTTTAAATGGTAGATATGTAATAAAACTATGAGAAATACTTGTTAGTGCAATTTTAGCGCCAAATTTAAATTTTTTTACAACATTTAGGAGTGAAACTTTAGCCATAGCAAGCGTCTCATGGATAGGTGATTGTATGACTAGCACATAACCGTACTTTCAGAAAAATTTTCCACCCAAATATGTGAGGTTCGCCTTTAGATTTGATAGGAAAAGCATTTACTATTAGTGCTTATGAGTGTACCGGTAGCATTTAGATTCTAGAACTTACGTTAGTAATGCATCCCGAGACCGCTAGTGAGACTACATTCGTGTGGTAGGATTTACTACATGATAAGAGGCATTAGGATCACCCTTGTGTTAAACCCGTATTATAATTACTTGGCATTTAAGTCATATTACTTGGCTAGTTAAGTCAACTAATTTTTCCCACACCTTAGCGTTGTACTTATTTTTAGTACACGAAACCCCTAGTACACCCCTCCGAGCCTATCTTTTCGTTTCTAACTTTAAGCATTTTACATAAAGGAAGAATTTGTTACACCCCACTTAAATGTACACCCAAATCGCCTTAGCCTTCCGTGTATGCGCTCATTTTTAGTGCATTATTGTTATTTGTTGAACCCTAAGTTAAGTATCTAATTGATTACATGGTTGCTAAGTCGAGTCATATCCTTGTTCATATTGTTTTGGGACAATTGGGACTCATGGGTAAAGTACTTATTTTATAGAGTAATGGGGAAGAACATCATATATTACCCCCATATGTGCGTTAATCTTAAAAGTACTCCAAGTGTTTTGATTTTCTTAATTCGAGTCATTAGATTAGTTTATTGTAAAGTATGTAAAAATTCAAGTGTAAGGGAAATGCTCATTCTCTATGATGTATTATTTTGGATGGTAGGGTAAGAGTGTATGCAAAAAAAAAAAAAAAAAAAAAAAAAAAAAAAAAAAAAACATACGGACTACCATCCCGTTTCATTCTATGTTTATTTTATGTTCTTGTTATTTTTCATTTATTAGCTTAAGTCGAGTCTAGTCTTGGCTTAGCAACGCCATATTGTACATGTAATTAATCAAGATTGTTAGCTCGCCACCAGTAAAAACTGCCTTTATCCAACAAAACCGTGTATTTCATATCCCTACACCTAACGTTACAACCCTTTAAAAGACCTCTTTGATAGTTTATCCTAGGTGCTTACGCCATGTGGTGGAGGTTTGATCCTTTCCCAAGCCTATGTTAATCTATTTTGCTATGACAGGTAGTGAGAGATATCTTCCGTTTCCATATTGTAATTTATACTTTGTTACACCCAAGAGATGTGAGTATCTAAACACTATTTGTGAGGTGCTAGTGTATGACCTCCATGCTTGTCTATTGGTCTTTAGTGGAACGATTATTTGTTGTAATTACTTTTATATTAGTGTTAAATGACCCCTAACTTGTATTTTGACTAGAATAAAAGCGCATTTGCTTGAGGACAAGCAAATCTCAAGTGTAAGGGTATATGATGAGGCGAAAAATGAACCACTTTTAGGGGGTCATTTAAGCCCGGAATTGAATTTATTTGATCAAATATTGCCCTAAATCGTTCCTTTTGTGATTTTAGGTACTTTGGGAGTGAAATCTGGAACAGGAAGTAATTCGGACGTTTTTGGAGCATAAAAGTGAAGAAAACGCCAAAGACTTAATTTTCCAAGCTGGGAATAGTAGGTGATGGCGTTAAGAGCAACATCCTGACGGCGTCAAGAGTAATTTTCATGACGACCCAGTACAGAAATGAAGGCGTCACAAGGAAGAGCGTCAAGAGTAAAATACGTCACGGCCTGGAAAAAGCTAATACATGACGGTGTCAGATGTAGATCAAGGCAGTCCGAGAATTATTTTGGCGGCGAGATGACGGCGTCACCTATTTGGTCTTGACGCCGTCAGCCTCAGTTTTCTATATATAGTTTTCTAATTTTCATTCATTAAGAGGAACAAGTTGGGAGAAACCCTAAGGCCGAACCTATTACGAATTTTACAGGTTTTTCAGCCCTTGAACCCTTACATGTGTAATTGAGAGAAGTGTTCTTCTAATTCAATCAATATGTCTATGTGTTGGTTGTCTATATCTTGTACTTGTCTTAATTCCACCATGCTAGGCTAGATTTATCTTGTGTTTGCTTAGATCTAATGAAACCTAGATGTTGATTATGTGTTGATTACTTTTTTATGGTTGTATTGGATGAATGATTTCGTTGTTAGGCTTAAGAAAACTGGCAGATCTCCAAATGGTAACATGCTTGAACGTCTTAGGAAACATGAACTGACGTGCAGTAGGTTTTATTGGTTGTTGATTGGGTCCAAACGGTCAACCTAAACTGACCAGGTGATGGTCAACATGGTCAAACTCCTTAGAATCAATCTCCGCGGAAGTATAGTTTTTCCTCGGGTCGTTATGTCCCGACGAGGTGTGGATGGTTATCAAACGGCTTTGTGATCGGGTGAATCTGGACGGGAAAGGGGTTGTGAATGATTTGAACTAAGGAATCTACAAGGAAATAGCTTAAATAAGCTATATGAACAAGACTTGAAATTAAGAAAAACCAGAAACGTTTAAAACTTAAAACGCGTACGTTTACGTTTAAAATAACGTAGACGTACGAAATAAAACGTGAAAAGTGAAATCTGAAAACCCCTAGGGGGTGAAAATGACTTTTTTACAAACTAAAAGATAAAATAAAATTTTTAGAAAATTAAAATTATTTTTTACACTAATTAATTATTTAATATTAATTAAATACTAATTAATACTTATTATTAATATTTAAAATACTTAAATACAATATAATATTAATTTAATACTAGAAAAATAAAAATAAAATTCATAAAATTATAAAATAACTAAAAATAAGTTTTAAAACTAAAAATATGTATTTTTGTCTTTTTGTGGTTTTTCTATTAATTAATTACTAATTAATTGATAATTTTCTAATTAAACTATTTTAAATTAAGAAAAATAGAAAATTAACAGTAAAAATTCTAGAAAAACTCATAAAATTATATTATAATATATAAAAGCTAGAAAAAATATAAAAACTAGGTCCTACATAATGAAAACTAATTATGCTATTTAAAACTTAATTATTAATTAATTATTAATAAAATTAAGATTAAATCTAATAAATACTAAATGACAAAATAAAATTCTGAGAAAATTACTAAAATTACTTTAATATAAAAGGTAATTAATAAAAATATAAAAAATCTAAGTGCTTAACAAAAATTTAAAAATGAAAATTAAAATTAAATTACATTAAATAGAAACTATCACTTCATTTTAAATTGATTTTTCTGGTTTTTTCTTTTAGAAAACTATTTTAGACCTAAAAACAAACACTTTTTGTGAAAACAACTTTTTTACAACTTAAAATTAAGCACTGTGTAAGCTTTTTGGCTCCACAGTTGACTTTCCTTGACCAAGACAAGAATTAAGCTCAAATCAGCTTAGGTGGGACCCACTAAGGTGAAATCTGATCTAAATAAGTTGTGCGGACATGCTTGAGCCAGAAAAAGCAAAAGGGAATCACAAAATAAGCAAATAAGCCACAAATAAGCACTTTGAAATCTCTTGGCTGCACAGAAATGGGACAGAAAAGATGGGCTGATTCAGGTGGGGTCCACAAGTCCTGAGGTCAAACCAAGGGTCAAAACTAGGAGCCTACCAGGGGGGATTGAAAGAACCTAAGAGGGGGGTGTGGGGCCCACAGAGGTGGCCAGAAAACCACCACCAAGTGGTGGTGTTGGGGTGAAGCTGCTGCAGCAGGGCAGAAAACTAACCCTGCAACCTACTTTGGAGCCTTGTGGGGCCCAGGAAAAAAATCACAAAAATAAGGTAAATGGTGGAACTTGAAGATGGGGTGGGAGGCTACTAAACCTCAAAAGCTCAAGGCTTGAATCACATCACACAAATCTACAAAAATCATTGAACTTTTGGAAAAATCTGAAACATGCTATTTTGACTTTTTCATTGAACTACTAATTTTGACTTTTATGAACTTTTGATACTTCTAAGTGATTGATACATGTTTATTAAACCTAAAGGAAGATAAATAAAGCAATCTAAGCTAACTTTTCATTCAAATCAAGGGTTTGGAATACCCAAACTCCAACAGTTAGGCTGTTGAGGTGGGTGAGGGTGGATTTTTGACTTTCTGAGGTCAAGGCCTAAATTTGATGATCATATATCACTACTAGGAACTAATGTAACATGCCTAAGTGAGATTTAGCCATTAAACATCACAAATGCACAGGGTAATCCCCTGTGCCAAACACCCCTTAAAAACTGTTTTGAAGGCTTTTTCAAAAGGAACCACTGATTTAAACCATGAACTTGATTCAATTAGCTTGTAACATGATAATTAAAGGCTATAAGAGCATGAAATACCAACAATAAAAGTATGAAACAATTGAATCACAATGATACCTATTTGACTGTGAAAATGAAACTTTTACCAACTACAAATTTTAAAGAACAAGCTAATTACTTCAAGCTACATTATGACTAATAAACACAAATAACACATAGAAACACAGATAATATCAAGAATAACCAACTAATATAGTTGAAAGAGAAAAAATGAACAAAGTCTTACAAAATGTAAATCAGCTGAAAACCATGAACAAGAGCCAAGATCTTTCCTAACACCTCCCAGAGGTTCTAAACCCAAAAGCCATCCAACTTGACCCCTGCTCCAACTCCTTCTTCTTCTTTCCTTGAACTTTTTTATTTTTCTCTATTTTTGGTATTTTTGTTATTTTGAACTAAACCATGCTTAGAAAACTTGTAGGTTTGTAAAGACATTCAAGTCACTGAGATAGACTTAATTAAGCAGTAAAACACCTTTTTAAACAATATTATAGTGAAATGAAAATTTCAATAGAAAATTGCAAAATCTGAAATTTATGAAGGGAACATGAAATTACTATTAAATAAAGTTGACATTACATTAGAAAGTTAAATTACAACTGTTTTTAACTAAAGATTACAACTTGAGACTGAAATTACACTAAATCGACATCCTTAACTACACTACTAAACTACATAAGCTAACTACTACCTCATTCTGCTCTTTTTTTTTTACTTTTATAGGTCCTTGGAGCTTCCTTTCTCTTTCCCACACTGATTTGGAACCATTGGATTAGCCATTTTGATCTTAGCCGTTCAAACAAGTTTGGCGGGAAAAATGGTTTTTGGCAGGTAATGGGATTGCTTGTGAGGTTTGTGTGTAATCAATTGGGCTTGGAAGTTAGTGTTTGTAGTGGGAACAAAGCATGGGGTTGGTGACAGAGGGGGGGGGATAAGGAGTGTGGCAGTGGTATTGCAGGGTTCAAGTGGGGGAGAGGAGGTGGAGTTGGTTGACTGAGTTTGACTGTGGGAGGGAGTATATAAAAAAACGGGGTGTTATTTATTTTAGGCAGTGGGCTTGTTGGTGATTGGGCTTGGTGGTGGGCTGAGGTTGGGAGATATAAGGGTGTGGTGGATCCAGTTAATAAAAAGGGTGGGGTTTGGTTTGTCTAAATATTAAAGGTCCATTTGGTTTAAAATTTAATCACAAGGACCATAAGTGTTATTTTCAGAAAGTTGGGGGCTGGGTTTGTCATTTTTCCATAGTATTCACAAGGACTAATTTTGACAACATTTGAGTATTACAAGTACAAAATTTAATATTTTCCAAAATAAGACACCCGAGGACCAATTTTGCAAATTTCCAAACTCCGGAGACTAAACTTGTAATTTCACCAATCTTTCATTCCAAGGACTATTTTTGACACATTTTGATTTTCCAAGGACAAAAATTGATTTTCCTTTCAAAAATATCCCACCAGGGACCAAATCTGTCAATTACTGAAACTCCAGGGACCAAACTGTAAATTTCCAAAACTTTTCCACTTTTTCACCAAAGGACTAAATATGACAATTTATGATTTCAAAATGACCTTTGGTGATAATTTTCCATATTTTGAATGACCAGGGACTAGTTTTGTCATTTTATGAAAGTTGGGGGACTGAAACTGCCAATTTTGTAAACTTTGTACGTTTTTCATCTGTTTTTACTCATTTTGCATCTAAAACATATAAAACACAATTTAGAAATATTTTTAGTAATTTGATGCATTTCTGAGTGTTTTTGTATGTTTTGTAGTTCAGATTTGACCAAAAATGATGAGTGTTTGAGCACTCATTAATCCCCCACACTAAACTATTGCTAGTCCCTAGCAATAACTGTTTTGAAAACTTGATGGGTTTTAAACTCTTTACCAAAAGCCATCACTTTTGGAGTAGCCAGGTGTGAGAATTGTGGTACACCTGATAACCGTGTGATTTTGAGCAAACCACCAGCTGTCAACGGATTTGATTAGTCTTTACCAAAAGCCGTTTGCTTCTGGACTAGCCAACTATTGATGGACAAAGTCAACATTTTGGTGAGTTGATTACCAATTATGGATTTTCCACTGCCTTTACCACAAGCCATAATCTTGCGGGCTAGCCAACTCATTCGCTTTATGGGATATGGCGAGTTGAGGAACCATACAATTTTGGGCAAATTCCAAGCCATAAACGGATTTGAGTTATCTTTACCAAGAGCCGTTTGCTCCTGGATTAGCCAATCCTTTTTGTCATTTAGACACGGCGGACTGATTACCACAAAAATTTTGAAGCTCCAGTGAAAAATTTTTGAAAAAATTTTTGAAATTTTGGCCAAAAACGGGGGTATTGGATAGTAAAATGTGATAAAATTCGCTAGAATAGCGAAATACCCCCCCCCCCCCCCCCCCACACACACACACTTAGAATGCATATTGTCCTCAATATTCAAAGTCCCGGCGATTATGCCGACTCTTGGAACGTAAAAGGGCAACATTACAAGCTAAGCGTGGAAAACACCATTTTGTTTTTCACTTTTGTAATCATAGCATGGGTGACTCCCCCACACTTAGGGTGAAAACCTTATAAGCATGCTACTGTTTTTGTTTACCGAGTCGCTAGCTTGACTCGACCCCGAATTCATTTGTCCTTGGGGAAGCATGATGTGGAAGAGACAATCTCCATCGGACTTTCATTCAAGATGTTTGGACAAACAATTGAAGCACGTGAAAGTTCCACACCGATGAGATATACAGACCCTAGCTTAAAATAGTATAAACTATAAGCGGTGATGCCGGGGTCAAAGATAATGTCTTCATTCCCGAAGGAGTGAAGAACAAGAGAAGTCACCCTGTAGGTGAAGAAAAGGAAGAAAACCATGATGAAAATCATGATTTGATCTTCTTCCTCGAGATTAGGCTCATTAGCCTAAATTTGGATTTCAAGGGTTAAGCTCGTAAACATCCCGGGAGGGTGGGTGGGAGTTTGCAAATTCTCATGATTGAGTGCATCACCCCCCGGGTTATCATACTCCGGAGGAGTCATGATATGATGAGTGAGTTCACCGGAGAACTCCTCATGAAGAGAATCATTCACAAGATGTGAATCTGTGAATTCATGTTCCGGAATAGACTCATCACAATCCTCATTCTGAATATCAAAGAGTGGATTATCAGAAATCAAATTGAATTCAGATTCGAATTCAAATAGCGGATCGGTGAGAGTAGTATTGAATGTTTCGGGAACAAAGAGATTAACATTCTCTATTGGACTATTGGGATCAGAAGTTAGTGGTGGATCATGATATAGGAGACTTTCAATTTCTCCCAGATCAGCTTCAAAATCGAGGAGACCATCATCACTTCCCGTTGGAAGTGGATTGATGTGAGTAAGTTCATCAGCGAACTCCTCAAGAAGAGGATCAGCATCAGACTGAGGGAGTGATGCCTCAATATACTCAATGTCTCCATGAGATGTACAATCATCATTAAAATCTGAGAAAGTCTCAAAATGATCGTTTGAACACTCAAGAGGGGAAGGAAGATCACACATATGCTCAAGAGTTCCCTGTGACTCTCCTGGGATTGGGACAAGGTTCTCAACACTAGACTTTATGAATTCGTCCGATTCCTTATCAGGAACAGTGTCAAGATGCTCGTCCCCCATGATCAAAGAGTAAGTGGGAACCTCGGGTATGATAGCAGTTGTTTAAGATGGAATCTCAACTGCTAGGGTATCAACTGATGAACTTGATGAAGTTTTATAAAATTGAAGAATATCAAGTGTATCTTCATCATCACTGTCATCAGGAATAAAACGGAACTGAGAGCCAGATCTGGCTGCTTTTTCTTTTGCAATTGATTCCCTAATAGATTTTTCATAGGCATCTTGGGAATTTATTCTAGCAGCCTGCTCTTCAGCTAGCAATTCTTCCATGGATTTTTGATGAGTATGTCTTTGGGCAAAGTATTTAACTAAACCCTTAAGCTCATCAACGATTTTCATCATATTTTGCATTTCTGGAAGAAGTGTTTGATTCATGTCGTACTGTGGAGGTTGGTCATAATAGGGTGTGTCAAAATTGTCACAAGGATATGGATTCCCTGATTGACAATCTGAGCTGAAGTGTGGACCTCCACAGTAATCACAACAATAAAACTGTTGAGGCTGTGAGTCGTATGTGCTAGAGTCATAATCGTTATCGGGAAACTGCTCATAGACAAGCGTGTTTCCCGATTGACAATCAGAACTATAGTGTGAACCACCACAGTACTCGCAATAGTAAAACTACTAAGAATCATGGTGTGGTAGCTGGTGGAATAAATCAGTCGTGTCATGGTAGGAATAGGGATCTTGGTTATAGACAGACCCGTTTCCTGACTCTACCATGCCACAACCGGGGCAGTTACCACCATTATAAGAACTACCACACCACTGGCAAACCAGAAAGTGTGGATGAGACATAGAAAGTGTTAGGACCCTTGATCTTATATCTAACACAAGTTATATAGATATAATAGAATAGATAAGTAGAGAGAGAGATGTAGAATACAGATGGATACTTCTAGTGAGAGAAAGGAAAGATGTATTATTTTAGAGAGAGAAACACATAGAGTTACACATAGAAGCACCACCTCCAAATGGGAGCATTTGGAGGTTTATATAGCTAAGATAAAGAGATGGGCCGGGCTTGGGCTTTTGTAATGAGCTAGACCTAAACTTATACAATATTAGATTAAACCAAGCCCGTTTACCCTTAACTAAACTACAAGACTATTACAACATTATTACAAGACTCGTTGATACAACAATGATCGTCACTTTTAATGCTAACAATCTCCCCCTAAGGGACGATCATTGAGATCTCCCTTTGATTACATAAATGATCAACACTTCTAATGCTAACAATCTCCCCCTAAGGGTGATCATTGAGATCTCTCTTATGTGACCTTGATCTTTGTTCTTTGAAGCTTGTTCTCTTTGAACTTTGAGTCTTGTTGTGTAATAGTTTTGCTAGTTTCTTTGTTCCTTCATGCTTTGTGATCTTAGATAACTGATTTTTCATCGTTCTTTGTTCCTTTGTGATGTGGAGTTATCTGCCTTTCGTCACTTCTGCGTCTGTGGTGGTTGTTTGCCATTCCAACATGCTCATACGTCTTTAGTCTTTGTGATACATGCACTTTTAGTTCCCGTTCTTTCACACAGATCTTTGTCACTTTACTTCTATAGATTCTTTCATATTGCGTAGAATCTTTCTTTGAACCTTTCTTTGCTTTGATCTTTGTGAGAACTTTCCTTTGACTTCGAGATGCATGTATGAGCATGTGGAATCTGTCGCCATGGAGATGAAGTGTCCCTGCATATAAACAGTTAGCAATAAAATATCCGGTACTTACAGATAAGAATTAGAGATCGTCAACAGCATAGTGTGAAGACTCCTTCTAACCCTTACCAAGGTCGTTCCCATGTCAGATACTCTCAAGAGAGCTTACAAGACCTACTAAGTAGCTCAATGACTAGGTGAGTCGATGGGGATCACTCCACGACTGTAGACCGTTTGAAACCACCGCTAACACTAAGCGTAACCCACAAAGAATTACCGAAGTGACCTGCTGTCAGGGCTGCTTGATGTTGACCCTGGCAGGAATTTCCATTCAATCATTGAGAATCACAAATGTGAATCCCCTCATAAATGTTCTAGCAGATTGCTAAGATCTGTGTAGGACTCTTTAGTTTACATCTGGCGTCCTTAATGATGAACAACCAGTGTAGGAATATAATGTGTTCCTATGAGATCTTTTGATGAATCTCGGGGCTCTAGACTCGATTAGTGCACATTTGGTTTCCTATGCGGAGATTAGGGAGAGGTCTCCTGCTTCAATATCAACCATCTCTAAGAGACAGGTCGATAGATTATGCCGGTTCCCCGTGAGAATGAAACAAGCTCTTTTAAGAGAACTTGAGTGGTTAAGAAGGTTTAGTGCAGTGCGTCACTGGGTCCATGATGTCTTTGTCTTCAATAGCGGTGTCACCTTAGTAACAACCAGTAGCATATGAGTTGAACCTGGTGTCTGCCCTAAGGTTGAACATTTGGAGGGCTATTTCTTTTCACCCCTTTTCATAACTTTTCTTTTTAATTCTTCAACCCCTTCTTTCTCCTTTCTCATTTTCTCCTTTTTTTTCAATCATACCTATAGACTTCTAATTCTAATCTATTGGAATTGTCCTTGGGTAGATCCCTCCGGCTCTGGCGGATCATAGGACGGTTTTTCCCTAACCTTAGTCACCTTATAACACCATGACTATCCTATCATTGATCACATGCCATGAAACCTTTTTGTGAAAAATCTCTCAAAGTGTTTATGATAATAAAACACATTTTGTTGACACTTCGAGAGTTTTGCATTTCTTTTGAAGGACTCCCCCTTCACATGTGCTCATGAATATTTAAGAAATTTGCACATGCGAGAGGAGTTTGCACTTTTGAATTGATCCACTTTCAGTGAACATGACCGATTCGAGACACGCTTACATCACTAGTTAGACTAGCTTGAAATTATTACCCGTCCTGGTCAAGTCCAAAGAAAGTCTCTTGATACGGTACATTCTACTCAGACATGTCCTATTCGAGACACGCTTACATCACTAGTTAGACTAGCTTGAAATTATTACCCGTCCAGGACAAGTCTTTTCGATTACTGACATTTTTAAGCTTCGTCAATTCATTGGTACTTACTGAGTCGAGCTCTTTTGAGATTCGGCCACAATCTTTACACTTTGATCACATTTAATAATGTCTTCTCCCCCTCAAAAATAGCATATCGTGATATTTTTGATATCAACTGATTAAGAAAAAGCTTTTGGAGAGAAAGATATATTTGATTTTGCATGAAATCGGAACATTTTTGTTTTTATGAAATACTCCCCTTCAAAACTCGCATATGTTTTTGATAAATGTTAAACTTTTTAAAGTTTAGAGGGAAGGAGTCTTCTTGAAGCAAAATTCTGAAAGATAAAGAAGTTTCAGATTTGTTGAATTTTGCGTCAAGGTTTTTTGAAAAACAAAGACTTCTCTTTGTTTGAATAGGAATGTCGCACTGAGGCGTACAACAGTGTCCATTTTTAGGATAAGTGGACTTTATGGATTAAAATCGTTTTTGCGTTGCACTTTCCTTTCTTTGAAAACTTGAGTTGTGCACTGTAAGGTGTACACAAGTCATTTTGATGATGAGCACCGATTTTGATAGATTTTGAAAATCTTTTTGAAAAATCTTGAAAAGGTGGTGCTCAGAATGTAAGAGAATTTTTGAAAATCTAATTTATCATTAGATCAACAATCATGGTCTTGAGCTTAAAGATTTTGAAAGTTTTTCTAAAGAAAACTCAAGCCAGATAAGTGTTTGGTACTCGTTTTCGGATAAGTGCTCGAAAAATATTTGAAATCTTTGTTTTGATTAAGCACTTTCCTTTCTTTGAAGCACGGGTCCTGAACTGATGTGTCCAGAAGCCATCAATTAAGTTCGGGTTTCGTACTGAAGTATACGAAAGCCATTGTGAAGAAATTTTTTGAGGAACGACATGTTTTAGAAAAAGCATTTTAGAGAACTCTCGCTCAAGCATCTGTACATATCCGTATCATTGTTGAATGACATTTCTAGAAACGTACAGAATATCGATTATACAAGAGACATGTCGTGAGAAGAATATTTTTTGGATTTTTTGATTTTATATTGTTTTTGTATTTTTTGAAAATTTTCGATTTTTGTATTTTGTTTTTGGTTTTATAAAAGAAAAGGAAAATCAAAAATAGAAGATTGAAAGAATGATTTTATAGAATTTACAGAATTTGAACCCTCTGATGAACTGGGTTCTGAGATAGTTGAAGCACCTGCAACCGAAGACGAAGAGGTTTCACAAATAACAGTGTTAGAAGTACATGAATCATCACTCTGCGGGTGTTGACTATCAACGGTTGTAATAGTTTCTACTTCCTTAACCTGATGATTATCACTATTATTTGTCATGGTGCAACTATCAAAAATCTTCCCTGTGGGAATCCATCTAAGACCAACTGTTTTAAAAACTTTTCCCGTAGGAATCCACCTAAGGTAAGATCTAGACATAGTCTTCTTATCAGATACAGCGGAAGTCTCAGTCTTTGAAAAACTACATCCTTTCGGTATCCGCCTATTAGGTTTCATAACCTCTCGCTTCCTATCAACGGGTTTGTTTTGATTTGGTGTCTTAGTGGATTGTGTCTTGACACATGACTTTCTTTTCTTGATAAATTTTGCAATACATGTATCGTGATTAGTTGAAAAAACACATTTTTGACATGTAGGACAGATAAATTCAACATTTTTGTTTAACACAACAATTTTAATTTTGTCACTACAGTCTTTGGAGAATTGTTTGTTGTTCGATGAGACTTTGGAATTCTTTGTGTTGCATTCTACGTTCCTAGTATTCTCTTTTGTGCCACTACTCTTAGATGCAAGCCAATCCCTAGTAGTTTGAAGATAGTTCCTAGGTAATGGTTTACTACTACTAGCAGTGCTTTGGAATCTTGTAGAATTCATCACACTAGGTTTTGTGCCTAAAATTCCATTTTTACGACGTTGTGCCTTTTTTCTAGCTTCTTCTAGATGGTGATTATGGACCACGTCATTAGAACCAACAGATTCCTTAACAGATTTTATAGTCACATTAGTTGTACTATTCCTAGAAGAGCCAAGTGCACTCACATTTGTGTTTCTTTCAACAACCAATTTTTGTTTTTCAACAATCTTTTCCATTTCCTTTTTCTTGAGCAAGGGTTGTGGAGTGACTGGTTTTGACAAATCCTTTTTCTCATCGACTTTTGGAGCAAACCGAGAAATTGACATTTTTGGTTTTTGAACTGTGTTTGAATCATTTGGTTTCTCCGAAGTCGATGGTTTTGCAAACTTAGGTTCCACACCCTTCCCTTTTATACTTACAAGCTGAGCTCTCAAAAGATCATTTTGCTCTTTCATTTCCTTGTAGGCATGCTCATACGACAATTTGTCAAACTTGCATTCCTCTGATTTTCGATCAAGTTGTTTGAAAAATGACATGTTTTCTTTTTCAAGTTTTACAAGAGCATTTTCATATTTGGAAACAATTTCAGATGTCTCAGCTCGAAGTCTTTCATCGTCTTGAACTGAATATGTTTGTAAAATGATGGACATAATGTCAGTGGTCATAACAGCTTCGAAGAGAGAATCATTAAGGTTTTCCAAAACATTCATGTTTTCAAGAGTATCATTAGCTTCGTTTACCAGAGATTTGTGGTCCTTGACAAAGTCGGCCGTTTCTTTTAAAAAAGCTTGTTCAAAATGGATTACCCTTGCACTGATGTTATTCAGAGGGATAGTAATTTCGTTTTGAAACACCTTTTTCTGTTCGATATGAAAACTAGAATGCCAGTTGTTAATATCGATTGAAGTTTTAGAAGCAACAATATTTTGAAGTTCTTGAATTCTCTTTTTAACGTCATCAAGAATTTCTCTAGCCTCACTTGTATTAAAAGTGTTGTTAGAGGACATTTGTTCTATTTTTGAAAGAGATTTGGAAACAACTTTCTTTTTAGACAAGAATTTCGCAAATGGTCGTTTTACGGAAAACGCAGATGGTTCTGTTTGTGGAACAAAAGTGATTCCCGAAAGTTTGTTCAATTTGTTGTAATCAATGGGTTTCAAATCCTTTTGTTTCATTTTATTTATGCTCTCTTCGACATGTTCAATCGTTAGCACAGAATCCCGAACGACGGGAGGAATATGTTTGGTATAAATCACATTACCATTGTACAAAACATTCTGTTCTTGCTGAGCTTTCTCGAGATTACAAGGGGTGTTGTTACCAAGAGCCATTTTATGTTTCGTATGGTAAATCGGATTAGTTTGATTTGAAATCATTTTCATTGTTTGACTCGACTGACCCGACTTAACCACTAATTCTTCTAAATGTGCAATCATGTGTTCTGACTCTACGATTTCTTCCAAAAGTTTGTCTTCTTTCTTTGCAAAGTCCTTTTTCAACTCATCCCTTTCTTTTTCAAGATTGGTATAAGCTGTTTTTTGTTTAGAAAGTTGGTTTTGTAAATCAGAAATTTCCGCGTTTAAAGATTTTATCTTTTTGAAAGAATTAACATCAAGTGTATCAAACTTGAGTTGCAATTGTTGTTCCCTTGAAACGGAATTTTGATAACCAGTTTCTAATTCAGACAATCTTTTGTTATGAAATTCAAAAGCTTTAACGGTGGCTTTGTAACTCTCAAGCTCAGCGGTCAATTTTACATTCGCGGCCTTAACATCGCGATTGACCTTTTTCACTTTCTCAATTTCAATACCACAATTATTTATTAATGATTCAAATAAAGCACGGGTTTCCTCATCATTAGCACCATTTTGTGCAACTTGAACTCCATTAGGATCCATGTATGGAGTTGCATAGTTAGCATTGGTATTAACTTGCTCCCCCACATATCTATCGTAATTAGGTTCAGGTGGCACATAATGTGGCTTCTCATGAGCAAACAGATTAGCATTATTACCATAATTTGGTACCTCATGGAATGGATATGAATCATAAGTAGGAGGAAGATCAGAATCACTGCTCGATGTTTTTGCCTGATGATTTGCCATAAAGAGGTAGTTTCCATTGATAGGTTCCACGTCCATTGATGGAAAGAAAGTTTTGAGATGTTCCATGAACGTGAAGCTTAATTAAAATGATTTTCGTGTTTTCCGAGAGAGATCGACGTTTCCCTCCAAAATTTAGTTTGAAAATTTTTCTCTCCCAGAATTTTGAAAACACCTAGAAATGCAATTCTAAGGTTACAGAAAAAATTTGAGTTTGAAAAATTTTGACGCCAAATTTTACCGAAAAATTTGAATTTTGGGCTAAAAATTTGAATTTTGGGCCAAAATTTTCACCGTTATACCAAAATTTGAATTTCGCGTAAAAATTGAACGTTTAGTCTCCTGTAAAAAATAAATTTTACTCGACTTTTCCCGCCAAAAAACTTTTTTTTTTCTTTTTTAAAGAAGATAGAATAACTTGTGTAGATGAATGGATCTTATAGAAGGTATAGATGAAATTCCAATTCTCGAAAACTTGCACAAATGTGTTCTCGAAACTTTGTCAGAAAGCAGTTCTCGAAAGCTTTGGGTTTGCGAAACTTTTTGATCTCGAAATTTTTCGAAAATATGTGTTCTCGAAAAACTTGTGATCTCGAAAATTTGTGATCTCGAAACTTTTTGAATTTTTCGAAACTTATGTATTCTCGAAACCTATGTATTCTCGAAAGTTTGAAGGTTTTCGAAAAAATACTCAAGGTTCTCGAAAGTTAGTGTTTTCTCAAAAAATTGCAATTTCGAGAATACAATCACTCAAAATTTTCGAAATTATACAATTTCGAAAATATGCCAAAAGTCGAAGTGTTTTCTTTCTTATACAAGAGAGAAATCACTGAGTACACGATCGGTAACACTTTAGTAGCAACGAAGAGAAATCTCGAAAATGTGTCTTTTGTTGTTCTCGAAATTTTGGCAGTTTTTATATTGAAAGAAAGCTATCCAAGAACAAGTTTTTAATCCAAGATTTTTGTACAACTATCCTTAAAATGATGAAATCTTAAAGAAAGTTGCAAACTTGAACCACTTTTCAAAATATTTGAAAGATCTCGAAAAATAGTACAAAGTTCAAATCGTAATAATTTTTTTTTTTTTTTTTTTTTTTTTTTTTTTGTAAAGAAAGTTTGAAACTTTTTGTTTGTTATGATTTGTACCACAAGTTTGTAAGCAAAGATGTGATAGAAACCAAGAAACAAACACGAAAGTACAAAAAATTTTAAAAAAACGAGATGAACAACAAGTTTTTGAATCGATTTTTTAACAAAAACCACCTACTACACCTTCTTCCGGCGAATGATACCACTTGTTAGGACCCTTGATCTTATATCTTACACAAGTTATATAGATATAATAGATGAGATAAGTAGAGAGAGAGAGATGTAGAATAGAGATGGATACTTCTAGTGAGAGAAAGGAAAGATGTATTATTTTAGAGTGAGAAACACATAGAGTTACACATAGAAGCACCACCTCCAAATGGGAGCATTTGGAGGTTTATGTAGCTAAGATAAAGAGATGGGCCGGGCTTGGGCTTTTGTAATGAGCTAGACCTAAACTTATACAATATTAGATTAAACCAAGCCCGTTTACCCTTAACTAAACTACAAGACTATTACAACATTATTACAAGACTCGTTGATACAATAATGATCGTCACTTTTAATGCTAACAGAAAGAATCAAAAGGTTTGGGAGGGGTAGGAATGAAGAATCAAATATGTGAGAGGGTAAAGGTGAATATTTTTGGGTTTTTGGAAAGACATTTTATACAAATGATAAAGAAAATGTTTTTGTGTTTTTTTGGGTTCGTTGAAAACTGATTTTAAAATGTTTTCGGGAACGGTTTTGTTTTAAAATGAAAATAAGAAGATAATATGAACACGGATGGGAAATGTACAAAGGATTGAATTCCAAAATCACTAATCTGAAAACCGTTTTAGAAGAACGCGCACGACCTCCCCGGCAGCGGCGCCAAAAATTGATTGGGTCCAACCGGTCAACCTAAACTGACCAGGTGATGGTCAACATGGTCAAACTCCTTAGAATCAATCTCCGCGGAAGTATAGTGTTTCCTCGGGTCGTTATGTCCCGACGAGGTGTGGATGGTTATCATGATCGGGTGAATCTGGACGGGAAAGGGGTTATGAATGATTTGAACTAAGGAATCTACAAGGAAATAGCTTAAATAAGCTATATGAACAAGACTTGAAATTAAGAAAAACCAGAAACGTTTAAAACTTAAAACGCGTACGTTTACGTTTAAAATAACGTAGACGTACGAAATAAAACGTGAAAAGTGAAATCTGAAAACCCCCAGGGGGTGAAAATGACTTTTTTACAAACTAAAAGAAAAAAGAAAATTTTTAGAAAATTAAAATTAATTTTTACACTAATTAATTATTTAATATTAATTAAATACTAATTAATACTTATTATTAATATTTAAAATACTTAAATACAATATAATATTAATTTAATACTAGAAAAATAAAAATAAAATTCCTAAAATTATAAAATAACTAAAAATAAGTTTTAAAACTAAAAATATGTATTTTTGTCTTTTTGTGGTTTTTCTATTAATTAATTACTAATTTCCTAATTAAACTATTTTAAATTAAGAAAAATAGAAAATGAACAGTAAAAATTCTAGAAAAATTCCTAAAATTATATTATAATATATAAAAGCTAGAAAAAATATAAAAACTAGGTCTTACTTAATAAAAACTAATTATGCTATTTAAAACTTAATTATTAATTAATTATTAATAAAACTAAGATTAAATCTAATAAATACTAAATGACAAAATAAAATTCTGAGAAAATTACTAAAATTACTTTAATATAAAAGGTAATTAATAAAAATATAAAAAAGCTAAGTGCTTAAAAAAAATTTAAAAATGAAAATTAAAATTAAATTACATTAAATAGAAACTATCACTTAATTTTAAATTGATTTTTCTGGTTTTTTCTTTTAGAAAACTATTTTAGACCTAAAAACAAACACTTTTTGTGAAAAAAAACTTTTTTATAACTTAAAATTAAGCACTGTGTAAGCTTTTTGGCTCCACAGTTGAATTTCCTTGACCAAGACAAGAATTAAGCTCAAATCAACTTAGGTGGGACCCACTAAGGTGAAATCTGATCTAAATAAGTTGTGTGGACATGCTTGAGCCAGAAAAAGCAAAAGGGAATCACAAAATAAGCAAATAAGCCACAAATAAGCACTTTGAAATCTCTTGGCTGCACAGAAATGGGACAGAAAAGATGGGCTGATTCAGGTGGGGTCCACAAGTCCTGAGGTCAAACCAAGGGTCAAAACTAGGAGCCTACCAGGGGGGGATTGAAAGAACCTAAGAGGGGGTGTGGGGCCCACAGAGGTGGCCAGTAAACCACCACCAAGTGGTGGTGTTGGGGTGAAGCTGCTGCAGCAGGGCAGAAAACTAACCCTGCAACCTACTTTGGAGCCTTGTGGGGCCCAGGAAAAAAATCACAAAAATAAGGTAAATGGTGGAACTTGAAGATGGGGTGGGAGGCTACTAAACCTCAAAAGCTCAAGGCTTGAATCACATCACACAAATCTACAAAAATCATTGAACTTTTGGAAAAATCTGAAACATGCTATTTTGACTTTTTCATTGAACTACTAATTTTGACTTTTATGAACTTTTGATGCTTCTAAGTGATTGATACATGTTTATTAAACCTAAAGGAAGCTAAATAAAGCAATCTAAGCTAACTTTTCATTGAAATCAAGGGTTTCGAATACCCAAATTCCAACAGTTAGGCTGTTGAGGTGGGTGAGGGTGGATTTTTGACTTTCTGAGGTCAAGGCCTGAATTTGATGATCATATATCACTACTAGGAACTAATGTAACATGCCTAAGTGAGATTTAGCCATTAAACATCACAAATGCACAGGGTAATTCCCTGTGCCAAAAACCCCTTAAAAACTGTTTTTAAGGCTTTTTCAAAAGGAACCACTGATTTAAACCATGAGCTTGATTCAATAAGCTTGTAACATGATAATTAAAGGCTATAAGAGCATGAAATACCAACAATAAAAGTATGAAACAATTGAATCACAATGATACCTATTTGACTGTGAAAATGAAACTTTTACCAACTACAAATTTTAAAGAACAAGCTAATTACTTCAAGCTACATTATGACTAATAAACACAAATAACACATAGAAACACAGATAATATCAAGAATAACCAACTAATATAGTTGAAAGAGAAAAAATGAACAAAGTCTTACAAAATGTAAATCAGCTGAAAACCATGAACAAGAGCCAAGATCTTTCCTAACACCTCCCAGAGGTTCTAAACCCAAAAGCCATCCAACTTGACCCCTGCTCCAACTCCTTCTTCTTCTTTCCTTGAACTTTTTTATTTTTCTCTTATTTTTCTCTATTTTTGGTATTTTTGTGATTTTGAACTAAACCATGCTTAGAAAACTTGTAGGTTTGTAAAGGCATTCAAGTCACTGAGATAGACTTAATTAAGCAGTAAAACACCTTTTTAAACAATATTAGAGTAAAATGAAAATTTCAATAGAAAAATGCAAAATCTGAAATTTATGAAGGGAACATGAAATTACTATTAAATAAAGTTGACATTACATTAGAAAGTTAAATTACAACTGTTTTTAACTAAAGATTACAACTTGAGACTGAAATTACACTAAATCGACATCCTTAACTACACTACTAAACTACATAAGCTAACTACTACCTCATTCTTCTCTTTTTTTCTTGACTTTTATAGGTCCTTGGAGCTTCCTTTCTCTTTCCCACACTGATTTGGAACCATTGGATTAGCCATTTTGATCTTAGCCGTTCAAACAAGTTTGGCGGGAAAAATGGTTTTTGGCAGGTAATGGGATTGCTTGTGAGATTTGTGTGTAATCAATTGGGCTTGGAAGTTAGTGTTTGTAGTGGGAACAAAGCATGGGGTTGGTGACAGAGGGGGGGGATAAGGAGTGTGGCAGTGGTATTGCAGGGTTCAAGTGGGGGAGAGGAGGTGGAGTTGGTTGACTGAGTTTGACTGTGGGAGGGAGTATATAAAAAAACGGGGTGTTATTTATTTTAGGGAGTGGGCTTGTTGGTGATTGGGCTTGGTGGTGGGCTGAGGTTGGGAGATATAAGGGTGTGGTGGATCCAGTTAATAAAAAGGGTGGGGTTTGGTTTGTATAAATATTAAAGGTCCATTTGGTTTAAAATTTAATCACAAGGACCATAAGTGTTATTTTCAGAAAGTTGGGGGCTGGGTTTGTCATTTTTCCATAGTATTCACAAGGACTAATTTTGACAACATTTGAGTATTACAAGTACAAAAATTAATATTTTCCAAAATAAGACACCCGGGGACCAATTTTGCAAATTTCCAAACTCTGGGGACTAAACTTGTAATTTCACCAATCTTTCATTCCAAGGACTATTTTTGACACATTTTGATTTTCCAAGGACAAAAATTGATTTTCCTTTCAAAAATATCCCACCAGGGACCAAATCTGTCAATTACTGAAACTCTAGGGACCAAACTGTAATTTCCAAAACTTTTCCAATTTTTCACCAAATGACTAAATATGATAATTTATGATTTCAAAATGACATTTGGTGATAATTTTCCATATTTTGAATGACCAGGGACTAGTTTTGTCATTTTATGAAAGTTAGGGGACTGAAACTGCCAATTTTGCAAACTTTGTACGTTTTTCATCTGTTTTTACTCATTTTGCATCTAAAACATATAAAACACAATTTTGAAATATTTTTAGTAATTTGATGCATTTCTGAGTATTTTTGTATGTTTTGCAGTTCAGATTTGACCAAAAATGATGAGTGTTTGAGCACTCATCAGTTGTATTTAATGCATCAGTAAATTCTAATGATCCCATGTTAGGAGCTTCTTAGCCGGCTTGACATAGGAGTGAAGTAGGCACTCATAGGATTGGGGAATTAAGTGCGCCACCCCATGAATGGTATTAAGGAATACAATCCGTCATCCACGCAACTATAACAAGTAATTAACGAGTAAAAGATATCTAGGGAGTAGTGAAATCTAAGTAAACACATTTCTCCACTTATTGCTCACAACCTTAGTTTAATTTAGTTTTATTTTCATTTCTAGTATTTTATTTTGATTGCATCTTTAGTATTGGGTTAGTTGACAAGCAACTAATTCCGCCCAAATCCTTCAAACCCGAGATTTTTACTTGCTTTCTAAAAAAATATAAAAATACAAAAATAATCATCCTTCATCTCTAGAACTAGTATTTAGGTTTTCTAATCCTAGCGACACTATTCCTAGCTGAACGATCAATCCTCCGGTACTTGTCACTATGCTATACTGCAACGATCAGGTACACTGCCTGGTGGGGGTTGTAAGCTTCTCAAGATCCCTTGAGAGGTAAAGTCTGGTGCAATCCCTAAGCATCATCTCTCCTAATTGCTGCCCTCAACTTTGGCCTTAGAATGCTCACCTGAAAATGATGCTTAAAACGTAAACATAATGTTGGTGAGATTCATAGGTTTAGACACACATACATTCACAAGGCAACCAGTTTACTGTGATCATAAAATATAGCTGAACAAATAATCTATAGTTATCATATAAGCTACATGTATTTGCAAATCAATAATTATACACAAAGGCAACATCTGGACGGCTCGTGTCCTCCGATCCCAATAATCACACACAAAAGGAAACAACTGGACGGCTCGTGTTCTCCGATCCCAATAGACATCAATTAGGTCGCATGCGCGAGCAATAGGATAAGCATCCTCCTAATCGAATCACATATATATCCACACAAGCAAATCATCACACATAGTATACATACGATAACATTATAAGTCCAAGCTCTTTGACACACACATAATCACAGTAACTCAAACATTTAAGACAAGTATCATTCCCATCCCAAGTTTAAAACAGAGTAAAAATATGGGACTACGAACTCACCTCAAACCTTGCAGCTTCCACAAAAA
Organism: Artemisia argyi; assembly: GCA_030686995.1. Taxonomy (NCBI): domain Eukaryota; kingdom Viridiplantae; phylum Streptophyta; class Magnoliopsida; order Asterales; family Asteraceae; genus Artemisia; species Artemisia argyi. The sequence goes on from CM060697.1 coordinate 70,459,688, forward strand.
CAAATCACAATCTATAACACACAAAAATAAATCCACATTACACAAGGTCAAGCTAAAAGCTACAACCCATGTAATACACATATGATGGATGTCCAAGACTCATATGACCCACCATGGATCCCCTAGACACCATACTAACCATTACCATAACTTAACACTCACTAAATCCCTTGCACTTTTAAAATCAGAAAACGCAGAATTTTTGAGTACATTCGCCCACATGAAATCATGACAATTGAAGCTCAAAAACACAAACCAAAAATTTACCATGGTCTCTCATAATCATACAAGCTAATCCCAGAAGGCCATGAACCAATAACACACACAGGTACTCAAAAGAAAATCAAACTTGTCAACTATCCAAATTCGGATCTGAACGCACAACAAAAAGTTTTAATTAGAATGAAATACTTATACAACTTTTTATCGTGAATCCTTTTCGTGGTAGTCTAAGATAACCTAAAACTTAACTATTCCAGAAGGGCTAATCTAAATACCACTTTTTCACCCACAATTCACTATCAAACTTTTACCCAAATTCTGTCCCGATTTAACAGCTTTGACACCTTAACAAAGAAAAATCAAAAGACTAACTTCCTGACCTTGAAATCAATCGTGGCCGGACTTTTTGGAAAGCTATTTCATTAAAATTCAATTTAGACCAAAAATTTGTGACCTAACTCCTCACCATCTATTAATTACACTCACATCTTTACAGCCAAAATTTTCTGTCCAAACCCTAACACATAATCTAACGTGTTTTACACTCAATTCCCTTAACCAATTACCATACTATCATCAACTAATGATCCTAACATGTTTTACTTCATTAATTTACAGACGTATGGAAACCTTAGATTCCATCATAATCAATATTACATGAATCATAACAATAATTAATTAATTACATGAAAACTAGTATTAAAAATATACCTTGATCTTGATTTTGGCTTCAAAAGCAAAACCCTAATTTTTTTCTCTTGTTTCCCCCTCTTGGTCGACCGTAAATTCAAGAAAAAGGGGTAGGGAGGTTTTAATTTTGTATTTATAATTATATTAGATAACCCTTAAGGCTTACAGTTATATTTTGTATCAAATTTGGTTTCCTTTTTCCCCCTAATCCATATATTCGGCCGCCCCCTATATATATATATATATATATATATATATATATATATATATATATATATATATATATATATATATATATATATATATATATATATATATATATATATATATAATAAAAGAAAAGATTTTTGAATGCCAATAGCCCCTTATCTGACGTCATAATATGAGGTCATAAAGACAGGCGTCGCCTTCTGGTACCATTTAGCTTCTAACTGACTTTTTCCTCTACCTCATATTTTTTGATAAGGTTTTATATTATTGGGGCAATTTCATTCATATCCTTGCAAAATTCAAAAATTTCATATATATCCTTTTGATGCATTAAATGCATTGTACTTTATGCATCAAAAACTAGTAAAAAGGATATATATGAAATTTTTTAAATTTTCAAGGATATACATGAAATTTTCCCTATATTATTTATTCAAAGATAAAATCAAAGTTTCTATACTTTCAAATCTGCTATTCAAAATTCACAATCCATCTCAAGTCATGTTTATCCATATTTGTACAAACATCATGTAACAATAGGGGTTTTGTTGTGATGCCCGAGTTTAGTTCGTTCAAGGTAAATAGTTTATTTGTTTATACTCGAATCATATTGGGAGTTTTTTTTTTTTTTTTTTTTTTTTTTTTTTATCATGATTACTATTATGGGGTTTTGTTGTGATGATTCATGTTATTTGTGAATAAGAATCAATTTGTTCTTATTTTGCATCTTAATTTTAATGTGTGTGATTATGTGTTTTAATTTGGGTGTTTATAGTATAAAAGAAGTGTGATTCAGATTTGGTTTATCCTCTTCTTAATTTTGTTGCAATTCACGCTAGGCCCTCTTACTCACACCGAATGTGTGTTTGGTATGTATGTATGTATGTATGTATGTATGTATGTATGTATGTATGTATCTTCTGTTGTTCTGCACAACAGTAGGAAGTAAGCTGGTGTCACAATATTTCCTTATTATTTATGTCTACTTACTTAAATGAGGAGCGTTGATGCTGATGATTGTCAAGTAAGTTTGTCAACAATTTCTTCTATCGTATTTTAGTGTAAACGATTAATGTGTTAACTATTATTCCAACAACTATTTTGTTAATACAAATAATGTAAATCTTAAATTAAAAGCAATTTAGGAGGTTTTCTGAATAAAATATACTCTACAATTTAGGCGATTTTGAACCATTATTGTTTTAACGAAAAAGATGTAGTCATCTCGAACAAAATATCTAGCCAAATGAATTTGTTAAAAAGTGAAAGCGTCTAAATTTTCAAATAGAGTTGATGTTTATATTGCTGAAAATTTAAGGCTGTTGTTCAGACTTTATAAAATTGGTTTGGACTTGGTTTTTTATTCGTAGTTTGCCACAACTGTTTCCTGTTAATTTCATATTTTGATAATTTTATGTTGAAGAATGATTATTAATTATTTAAGTAATAAGTGCTTAGGAATGGGGATAGTTGGTAGCCATACATTTGTGCCAATACTCGGTCTATTTGGTTATGAAAAATCAGATAGTTCGATACATCACATGTTTTTTGCCAAAAACTCTAGATTATTAGTAGCTACTCATTATCCTTACGTCTATTAATGTGATAATGTTTAAATTTCTTTTTCTTTCTCTTTTGATTTCAGCTTTAGTTTTAGGTTTCATTGACATTGGTATTCTGTTTTTTTATAGCTTAGATTCCTGCAATCGGTTGAAACAAATCTATGGTTTTTGAATCGAAATAAGTTTAAATGACAGTTTACTTTATTCATGTTTAAGGGATGTTTTGTGCTAAACCTATTCCTTTATTTAGGCTATGCCAATTGTTTGATCCTTTTTTTGTTTTAGGTTATAGGTTTTTTAGCTTTTAGGCTTATGGGTTCCACTGAGATGGAGTTCAAGCTCATCGCTGTTAAGGATATGTTCATTTTCATTTCATGTTGATCTTTGTATAGACAGAAACACGATTTAGAATAAGTATTGCCATATACTAAACAATGTGAATATGGCTAATGAGATGGTCAAAAGGAATGCAATGAACAAACCTATTTTGATTTACACCACATTATGTAAGGAGGATGATGTAGTGGAATTTTAATCTAATCTATCAATTACTGCAAGAATATGTATGTTCCTAAAGAAAAAAGAACGCAAAAAGTTATTGCAAATTCTCACTTTGTAGAACACATCCCTATATGTTTTTGTTATCTACAACTCATTAAAACTTCAACGTAATGATTAACTAATCATATTGTTTATTCTTTTGTAGTAATCAGGAAACTCATTTACATGGAAATTGATTCAGAATCGAGCGTTAAAGCCTCAGATGAAGGTGCATCAGCTATGCAAACGGAAGCCACAACTTCATCTGAAACCAATGTTAAACCATCAACCTCTCTTTTGCTTTTAATTAGTTTTTAAAAGGTGTTTACTCAACTTTCTCTAACTATTCACCAGTGGCTTACTTGGTTTTAAATATTCAGTTTTAGTCTATGGAGAATCTGTAGATGACATTGAAGTGAAAGATGACATTGTCGTGTCTATGGAGAATCTGTAGATCGACAAGTCTTCCTTTGGGGCATCAGGTTTCAAGAAGAAACTGGTTATTATCATTGTTGTAGGAATGACAGGTATCACGTTATTCCAACTTTTCAACAGTGGACACAAAATTCTTTTTTCACAATTAGTAAAATGTCTATAACTACCTTTGAAAAGGTACTATAGATCAATTTTGTGGACTGAAATTAGAATGACAGATATTTTTACTGATTACTAATCATGTTGACTCTTGAGTCGTCTTATAATGTGCAGGGAGCAGGAAAACAACATTCCTTCATCAAACTGTTTGTCATACACAAGCTACAAACTCAAGGGGTTATGTAAGGAATCTTGATCCTGCATCCAAAATATATACTTCATAAATAGTGTAATCAGTAAAGTTAAGGGGGTGACCTTTTGACAAAATTTACAAGTATTATCGTATTGTAAACACCCACTTTGTGGAATGACAGTTGAGAAATATGAGGATGTTGGAACAATATGATTTTCACAATGATACTGTGAGTTATCTTTTCAGCTGTACTTCAACTTTCATTGGAATAAGACTAATTCGTGACTTTTAGTCTTCTTCTACAATTGATAACCACCCATTTCACACTGTAGATCAATCCGGAACTTGATATGGAACTAAAACCTCAAGCACAACCGCAGCCTTATCAAGAGAAGCCAAGAAAAATGTTTGGAAATGGTAATGACACTTTCTAGATGTTAATAATAATCTGATACTCTACAGTACATACAATTTTGGACACATGCAGAAAAAACTGATTGGTTTGACCCATTTGGCCGATTTCTCTTTTGCAGGTAGAGCAAGATCTTGAGTCATCAATGCAGTTGGTGCAGCCATTGTTGGTGTAGTGGCTGCAGAAAAAGGAACGGGAAAAGGCGCTCCTCCTACAGCTGATGAATTCGGGGAGGATTCCTACAAAATTATTCTTCGAGAGCGGTTGTGATTTTGCATTGTTGCTGAGACTGAGTGGGAGTTTATTGTTGTTTATGTGTCGTATGTGGGATGATAGGGTATCCTGATAGCAATTAGAAATCACGAGTATGAACGCTTTCTGATCGATTAAATTGGAGTGGATACCAATTAACGACCGGATAAAATCTAATTGATTCAAGTTTGTGTATGTTGTTCTATATGCAAAACAGAATCGTTTCTGTATCCTTATGTTTGATGAAACGTGTTTTAGGGTTAACTGCCTTTTGGCAGTTTCAAGGTTTCAAGCTGTCAAATTTAGTCCCTCAATTTCCGAAAATTTAATCGTTTCTGCCAGGGGCTGCCGCCCCTTGGACCCTGCTTCTGTAACACCCCCAAAATACCGCAGCTGAAGACTGTGTCATTGGGATGCTACTTCAGGGCACAAAGTACAAGGTATAGAAAACGACCTCTAAATGAGACGTTTTGAAAAGTTACCATTCGAATAGATAAAAGTCATAGTTTACAAAACAAAGATCCCAAAGTAGAATAGTACATAAATTTTTAAAGTGTATCGAATGGTAAACGATAAAAGCGAAAGTCTCCAAAAGCATGCCCTAAGACTCTCAGCACCACAAACCTGCTATCGCCCTTCTAACCTGAGATAAACATGCTTAAAAGTGTCAACACAATGGTTGGTGAGTTCATAGAGTTTGTTTTATAACAGTTAAGCAATTAGTCATGAGTCTACACTTCATCTCCGAAGACCTCACCTTTGTATGTATGTCTCAATGGTCATCCAACAACTTAATTTGGAGCCACTGGAAGTTTCACAATCATGTATGTATGATTACTGGGTGCCATTTCCCAAAGTATAAAAGTTTAAACGTTTCAAGTATCAAGTAAGTATGTGTGCATGTATCAATCATGTATGTATGAAATCAAGTATAATGCAATCAAGTATAAGTGTTATCAAGTGTAAATGAAATCAAGTATAAATGTAATCAAGTATTAATGTTTTGAGTTTCTGTACAAGTAAGCAAGTACTTGAGCATGTATCTCCCCCAAAGAGTTAAAACAAGTATAGAAAGAGCAGGGGCTATGATTCACTTCGAAGTGATAGTACAATGCAACGGAATGATAAGGACAACAAGGAACGAAATCAACCGCGACCTATGATGAATGAATATGATCTAATTTAGATCGTGAAATGATGTAGAGAATATGCATGCACATGATAACTATACCACTCATAACTTGAAATTATACTAGTTATAGTCTTATGAAAATACATTCCATACTTGAGAAAAATAATAAGTCTTAACTAGACTTGTGTAAACTTGTCGTAATATATATGTATAGAAAGTTAGTGTTATATACTTCGTCTTGAAAACCTTGAAGTAACATCCAATGGTCGTAAAAATAAGCTCATAAGCATAAGTACTTCGTTAGTTATAAATTTCGGCAATTTAGTAGTATTTCTAGAAAATCTAGAATTTAGTACGTAGAAATAGTGTCATTATTATTTCTATTAAAAGCTGCCAATTATAGTGAGTTTTTGCCGATATTGAAACGTGAATATCTTTGTCGTTATAAGCCCGTTTTGCTTGTTCTTTATATCCACGGTTACGTCTTAGTATGTAGTAATATATTTTGGAAAGCTTGGCTCCTCCGGGTTACGTCTAAAGCCTCTTTTTGTCCGACGAAAAACGTCCAACAGCATGTATTTTTCCAGAAAATAGTTTTCGTCAATAAACTTGCAAAAATCATAACTTCTTCGTTATAAAGTCTTTTTAATCCGTTCTTTTGCCTACGGATTCGTTTTTGAAAGTATTTTCTAAAAATTTTGCCAAAGTTTAATTTGTATTTCCTGATTTTTCTGGGTTTACCATTTTGGGACAGTAGGTATATAAACTTGTTACAAATCCATTTTCAAGGTTCAAAACTAGTTTTTAACATCACCAAAATCTCTTGTAACCACCACAAAGCTATACTAATCCTACCATACACCTTCTTAGGGTGCCATGGGTTCCTAATCACTACTAAACAAGTTAATTTAACAAAGGAGTACCTAAAACAAATTCGAGGGTTTGTATGATCAAAAAGTCTACAAAAATAAAGTGGTATAGCTAGCTTGTGCATGAAATTAAGCATGAATACCATGAGATACAAGTGTTAATTAGATGAAAACATGAAAATAAATTTGAATACTCACTTTGAAATAATAGGTGGTGAGATGATGAGAAACCTTGGATTACTTGTGTTTTTGTGTTATGATTCTTGATTAGGATGATGAAATGAACAACTTTGATGCTTTAACTTTTGGAAAATGATGGATGGATCATGGATCTTGGGGAAAGTCGTGGGTTTTGGGGTGGAAGGGATGAGATCTTGAGCTTTTGATTCCAAAATTTTATGTATGTTATGTTTTGGAAGTTTTGGTAAATAAGTAGTCAAGTATAATGTATAATATTGTGTACATAAATGCCATAGGTTAATAAACTAAAGGTCAAGTGGTTAGGGGGGGGGGGGGGGCATGGCCGGTTTTCAATGTGAACAAGAGAAGAGAAATTGGTTTTGACTTGCTTAGTATAAGTTAGTGTAGTATTAGTTGTAGTTTTTGTGTAAGTATTAGTTATAATCGGGTACCGGGTTTGCTAGAAATAAATATTAACGAAGTTAACCGGGACTTAATAAAGTCATAAGAATGATAAAAATATGTTGGATACAATTAGTGAGTGTTCGGGTGATTATTGTTTAGTTTTCACGAAAACCGTCGTAATATTCATAAGCTTACGTTATAAATAAAATAAATTTCCAAAATACTGGGTAATTGAATGTTATAACTTTTATGATGATAAAATGGGTATAAAAATATGTCGGGACCATTGTGGGAATATTTAGATATATTCGTTATATTTATTTATCGCGGGTTAACGTTTAATTATAATAAATAAACGTAAAACGTTAAACGTACTATAAATAATAATAATATGAATATTATACGAGTGGTATAGTATGCACATGCCATTATGATGATATGTAGACTATTTCTAGTCCGTATGAAGTGTCCCCAATGATAATGTATGAATTCGCACCTGAACCAAAATGGTTACGCGAATTTGAATACCCGTAAACTAAATTTACGATGAAATGTGTAATGCAAGTGAATAGTGAAAACTTTTCCGGAAATGAATAGTGTTTTGTGAATAGTAAAATTTTTGAATGCTTCTCAGAATATCAAATTGACCTCGAAAACAATGAATAGTAAAACGATGAATAGTGTTTTGATGAATAGTGATTTTTGAAAACTTCGAGAAATGACCAAAATTTTACGAGTTGTGACAGTCTCCCACCCTAAAAGGAACTTCGTCCCGAAGTTCAGCTCATTTGTTCCACATATGTGCCTAGGGGTCTGATTCGACAATGTAAGCTTTCCCAGCTTGCTATAATTGCTTACACTAATCAAATTACTACTGTTAGTATGACTAAGGTTGATGATGCTAGGTCTCAGATTAGTCGATGTTGTGTATAAGTCCTATACTAAGACTTAAGTGCTACGAAAATAAGATAGTTGTTCAAGAGAATGTACCCGTTATGCTACCGCGGACATGTTGGGTGATAGGATTTCCTAAGAAGTAAGCTCTGCCAATTGCGAGTGGAATCTCATTGGCCTCATCTCGTGGCCCTTCAATTGCTGCTGCTAAGTTTGGACGATTGCCTCCTTGGTTAAGATTCCTTTTCAACTTAGGACAGGTGTTCCGAAAGTGATCCGGGCTGTTACACTCATAGCATGTCCTTTGGTTGTTCGTCATATTGCCCACATTTACTGGTTCTCTACACTGGTTTGTAAAATGACTAGACTGTCTGCAATTTGCACACACGCGGCAGGGCGCAATCTTTTGATGATGAAAGTTACATTTCGTACATTTAGGATGCGGGCCTAAATACTCTTTCTGACCAGAACTAGTCGCCGCAAAGGTCCTTGCCCTTTTGTTGTCAGCTATTGTGCTCATTTGCTTGTTTGACTCGCTTGTTCCCTTCCTTTTATCACTGTTCCTTAAGCTCCCATTTCTAACCATCTCATCTGTCAGAGTCCCTGCTCTCAATATTGCACTCTGAATTGTAGAAGGCTCAGTTGTTTTTACAGTCCCACGAATTTCTGGGACAAGGCCATATATGTACCTCTCGATCCTCTTGGACTCAGGGGTAACTAGGTGTGGAACTAGTCTGGCTAATTCATGGAATCGATCTGTGTAGGCTGCATGACCAGCCCCTATCATAGAGTGATGATAGAGTTCATCCTCCAGCTTCTGCATCTCGTTGTCCGGGCAGTATTCCTCCTTCATTAATGTCTTAAAATCGTCCCATGTCATACCTACAGCTGCCGCTCTACCCCTAGCTTGAATCTGCGTATTCCACCATGTCAATGCCTTTCCTGACAGCAAGCACACGGAATACTTCACCATTTGATGTGTTGCACAGTTACTAATGTCGATCACCGACTCCATCTTTTCAACCCATCGAGTATACACCAACGCGCCTCCTACACCATCGAAATCAATTGGCTTGCATGACGTAAATTCCTTATACGTACATCCAGTCCTAATGTTGTTGTTGCCATTACCATTCTGGCCTATACCATTGGTGTTGTTAATTCCGCTTTCGTGGTTTGCCAAGTTATTCATATGATCGCCAACTTGAGTGACAATAGTGGGGAGAAAGTTTTGAAGTTGTCGAGCCATGATGGCTTCAAAATCAGTATTTCCACCGTCGTTGTTATCATTGTTTTCAACGCCGCGACCACCTCCTCTACCTCCACGTCCACCAGTTCTTCCACCATCGTTACTAGGGTTACTAGTGTCATGAGCAGCTCCTCTACCTCCTCTACCTCCACGTCCACCAGTCCTTCCACCCCTTGGTGTTGCGCCTCCTCGACCAGAGCTACGAGTCACTCTCTTTGGTGCCATGATTTCCTGAGAAGAAGGACATTTAGTGAACGTCAGAGATGAGGGAAAACCGTTGATTATCCAAAGTCAATACTTAACATCCTCATACATAATACCACGCCACCAGTTGTTTCCTAAGTTGTGCCAACACCGATCTACATAAGCATAGTCATATGTCCACGTGGGTCGTGAAGCACTTATAATTATGTTGGCCACCACAATTATAAATGTTTCCTTTCACAGGTGTACATATCACCAGGCACACATATCTCAGTGGTAGACGTTGCTTAAATGGGAATCTAGGGAATGTCACGCTCAGTACGAAGGAACAAAGGATTCTCCCTTAAGTGCTAAAGTCACTGGGTAGTCTAGTTTCTAACGGTTTCTCAAGAGTAACCTCAAGAGAACCCCCATCCTCGGGCAAATCATCAAATCTCTACAGCTAAGTAATAACCTTTATTTAACTCAGTCTCATGTCTCATCAAACAAGAACTGTCACAAGATTAAGTTAAATAATCAGTTATTACCGAGCTCCATATTTCTGATGACTTGTCTAGATTTTGGGACTTCCCCATCGTTACCACAAAATATCTAATAGCGTAGGTCTAAAAAAATTACCAGCAAGCGTATGTGTATGTAAAGTGCAAGGCGATAGGGAGGAGAGTCTAAATGTTTATAGCAGTTATAGTCTAGGTAGTATATGCATCCTAGTTCTCTATAACCAAGGCTCTGGTACCAATCTGTTACACCCCCAAAATACCGCAGCGGAAGACTGTGTCATTGGGAAGCTACTTCAGGGCACAAAGTACAAGGTATAGAAAATGACCTCTAAATGAGACGTTTTGAAAAGTTACCATTCGAATAGATAAAAGTCATAGTTTACAAAACAAAGATCCCAAAGTAGAATAATACATAAGTTTTTAAAGTGTATCGAATGGTAAACGATAAAAGTGAAAGTCTCCAAAAGCATGCCCTAAGACTCTCAGCTCCACAAACCTGCTATCGCCCTTCTAACCTGAGATAAACATGCTTAAAAGTGTCAACACAATGGTTGGTGAGTTCATAGAGTTTGTTTTATAACAGTTAAGCAATTAGTCATGAGTCTACACTTCATCTCCGAAGACCTCACCTTTGTATGTATGTCTCAATGGTCATCCAACAACTTAATTTGGAGCCACTGGAAGTTTCACAATCATGTATGTATGATTACTGGGTGCCATTTCCCAAAGTATAAAAGTTTAAACGTTTCAAGTATCAAGTAAGTATGTGTGCATGTATCAATCATGTATGTATGAAATCAAGTATAATGCAATCAAGTATAAGTGTTATCAAGTGTAACTGAAATCAAGTATAAATGTAATCAAGTATTAATGTTTTGAGTATCTGTACAAGTAAGCAAGTAGCTGAGCATGTATACATTAGTATGTTGCTCACAAGGAAGGTAGTGGCATTGGTTCCACTTCATCTCCGAAACCCAATGCATGTGTTATCCAAGGAGACTTTATGTTGCTCAGAAGGAAGGTAATAGCATTGATTCTACTTCATCTCCGAAACCCAATGCATGTGTTATCCCAAAGAGACTTACAAGTTTAAAAAGAGTAGGGGCTATGACTCACCTCGAAGTGATAGTACAATGCAACGGAATGATAAGGACAACAAGGAACGAAATCAACCGCGACCTATGATGAATGAATATGATCTAATTTAGATCGTGAAATGATGTAGAGAATATGCATGCACATGATAACTATACCACTCATAACTTGAAATTATACTAGTTATAGTCTTATGAAAATACATTCCATACTTGAGAAAAATAATAAGTCTTAACTAGACTTGTGTAAACTTGTCGTAATATATATGTATAGAAAGTTAGTGTTATATACTTCGTCTTGAAAACCTTGAAGTAACATCCAATGGTCGTAAAAATAAGCTCATAAGCATAAGTACTTCGTTAGTTATAAATTTCGGCAATTTAGTAGTATTTCTAGAAAATCTAGAATTTAGTACGTAGAAATAGTGTCATTATTATTTCTATTAAAAGCTGCCAATTATAGTGAGTTTTTGCCGATATTGAAACGTGAATATCTTTGTCGTTATAAGCCCGTTTTGCTTGTTCTTTATATCCACGGTTACGTCTTAGTATGTAGTAATATATTTTGGAAAGCTTGGCTCCTCCGGGTTACGTCTAAAGCCTCTTTTTGTCCGACGAAAAACGTCCAACAGCATGTATTTTTCCAGAAAATAGTTTTCGTCAATAAACTTGCAAAAATCATAACTTCTTCGTTATAAAGTCTTTTTAATCCGTTCTTTCGCCTACGGATTCGTTTTTGAAAGTATTTTCTAAAAATTTTGCCAAAGTTTAATTTGTATTTCCTGATTTTTCTGGGTTTACCATTTTGGGACAGTAGGTATATAAACTTGTTACAAATCCATTTTCAAAGTTCAAAACTAGTTTCTAACATCACCAAAATCTCTTGTAACCACCACAAAGCTATACTAATCCTACCATACACCTTCTTAGGGTGCCATGGGTTCCTAATCACTACTAAACAAGTTAATTTAACAAAGGAGTACCTAAAACAAATTCTAGGGTTTGTATGATCAAAAAGTCTACAAAAATAAAGTGGTATAGCTAGCTTGTGCATGAAATTAAGCATGAATACCATGAGATACAAGTGTTAATTAGATGAAAACATGAAAATAAATTTGAATACTCACTTTGAAATAATAGGTGGTGAGATGATGAGAAACCTTGGATTACTTGTGTTTTTGTGTTATGATTCTTGATTAGGATGATGAAATGAACAACTTTGATGCTTTAACTTTTGGAAAATGATGGATGGATCATGGATCTTGGGGAAAGTCGTGGGTTTTGGGGTGGAAGGGATGAGATCTTGAGCTTTTGATTCCAAAATTTTATGTATGTTATGTTTTGGAAGTTTTGGTAAATAAGTAGTCAAGTATAATGTATAATATTGTGTACATAAATGACATAGGTTAATAAACTAAAGGTCAAGTGGTTTAGGGGGGGTGGGCATGGCCGGTTTTCAATGTGAACAAGAGAAGAGAAATTGGTTTTGACTTACTTAGGATAAGTTAGTGTAGTATTAGTTGTAGTTTTTGTGTAAGTATTAGTTATAATCGGGTACCGGGTTTGCTAGAAATAAATATTAACGAAGTTAACCGGGACTTAATAAAGTCATAAGAATGATAAAAATATGTTGGATACAATTAGTGAGTGTTCGGGTGATTATTGTTTAGTTTTCACGAAAACCGTCGTAATATTCATAAGCTTACGTTATAAATAAAATAAATTTCCAAAATACTGGGTAATTGAATGTTATAACTTTTATGATGATAAAATGGGTATAAAAATATGTCGGGACCATTGTGGGAATATTTAGATATATTCGTTATATTTATTTATCGCGGGTTAACGTTTAATTATAATAAATAAACGTAAAACGTTAAACGTACTAAAAATAATAATAATATGAATATTATACGAGTGGTATAGTATGCACATGCCATTATGATGATATGTAGACTATTTCTAGTCCGTATGAAGTGTCCCCAATGATAATGTATGAATTCGCACCTGAACCAAAATGGTTACGCGAATTTGAATACCCGTAAACTAAATTTACGATGAAATGTGTAATGCAAGTGAATAGTGAAAACTTTTCCGGAAATGAATAGTGTTTTGTGAATAGTAAAATTTTTGAATGCTTCTCAGAATATCAAATTGACCTCGAAAACGATGAATAGTAAAACGATGAATAGTGTTTTGATGAATAGTGATTTTTAAAAACTTCGAGAAATGACCAAAATTTTACGAGGTGTGACAGCTTCTCTCAGGGGCGTTGCCCCCGAACCCCCACCATGGGGGCTACCGCCCCCTTGGAACCCCCGTTAGTCCAGTTAATATTCATATAAGTGTCGACCCTTATATGCATATTAAACTCAATCTATTTTACACTAAAATACCAACAAACCTCCCCCATTTTAGTGTAATCATAAATTAACTAACTAGTTCACAGCAAACAATCAAACTAATGCATAAATTAAATGACGAGACGATTGAATTTCATATTAGTATATTACACATTCCAAATATTCGGATATCAAGGTTTCCCGAAAGGTTGAACCTTGTAATATCACTATTGAATACATGAAGATAATATACACATTAGTTTTACATACACAATTTCTTACTTGACACATTTTTTTACTAGCCTATGTCCCTATCCTTTCTTGAGTACATCGAAGCCAAGTCCCAACTTCTTGAAGCAACTAAACTTCGTACTCATATAGGTAGTTCTTTTAATCTCGCACCTGCAAATGCAATTTTTCAAAAGAACTATTAAGAAGAACACTTCAACCTTCTTTATCTTGCAGAACCGAACACATACCTTTGGGATAATTTAATGTTGTGTTCCAAACTCTAGATATTAAGCTTTCCACATTCAAAATTCAGCACCTAACGTCATATTAGGTGGGAATTGGGTATCTTAACATGAGAGCTTTTATATGGACTTTAACCCCAATCCCACAGCTGATCCTTTCACGAGATCTCTACATAACCCTTTGGTTAAATGATCAGCTAAATTCCGATGAGTTGCAATCCACTCAACGGATATGACACCATGCATTATGAGCTCACGAACCATGATGTGTCTTACACCTAAGTGTCTTGACTTGCCATTATACACTTGACTATAAGCCTTAGCCAAAGTAGCTTGACTATCACACCTGATAGAAATAGAAGAAATCGGATTTGGCCACAACGGAATTTCATAAATCAAATTCCTTAACCATTCAGCCTCATTACCAGCTGCCGCCAAAGCAACAAACTCGGATTCCATAGTTGAGTTTGTTATGCTAGTCTGTTTCTTTGATGCCCAACTAATGGCACCTCCCCCAAGAAGGAACACCCATCCAGATGTAGAAGAATGATCTTCTTTATTGGATATCCAACTTGCATCGCTAAAACCCTCAATTACTGAAGGAAACCCAATGTAAGTTAACTTATAATCAACAGTTCCTTTCAAGTACTGAAATACTCGATCCAATGCTCGCCAATGAAATGTACTAGGATTGCTAGTAAACCTACTAAGCTTTCCGACTGCATAAGCAATATCCGGCCTAGTACTTATCATAGCATACATTAAGGATCCAATCCTTTTCGAGTATTCAAGTTGAGACACCGCTTTACCTTTATTAGGTAATAGCTTAACTTGCGGATCCATGGGAGTACTTGTGGGAGAATAATTCTTAAATTCAAACTTATCCAAGATCTTCTCAATATAATGAGATTGAGAAATTGAAATACCCTTGTTTTCACGTATGATCTTAATACCTAAGATCACTTCCGCCTCCCCCATGTCTTTCATAGCAAATTTAGATGACAAGAATTCCTTTGTCTCATCTACTTGATCTTGGTTTGTACCAAAGATCAACATGTCATCTACATATAAGCATATAATGACTCCATTCTTAGAATCATCAAATTTACTATAAACACATTTGTCAGCTTGATTTAAAACAAAACCACTTGACAACACAATTTCATCAAATTTTTGATGCCATTGTTTAGGTGCTTGTTTTAACCCATAAAGAGATTTAACCAACTTACATACCTTGTGTTCATGTCCAGGCATAACAATCCCTTCGGGTTGTTTCATATAAATCTCTTCATCTAATTCACCATTCAAGAATGTAGTTTTCACATCCATTTGGTGAATTACAAGATTGTGTATAGCAGCTAATGCTAATAACAATCTAATAGTAGATATCCTAGCAACCGGAGCATATGTATCGAAATAATCAATACCCTATTTTTGTCTAAAGCCTTGGATTACCAACCTGGCTTTATACTTATCAATAGTACCATCTACTTTCATCTTCCTCTTGAAGATCCATTTACTTCCTAATGGTTTACAACCAGGAGGTAAATCAGCCAATTTCCAAACTTCGTTTTGCAAGATAGAATCCATCTCATCTTGGACTGCTTCTTTCCAAAAAGTAACATCCCTTGAAGCCATTGCTTCACTATATGTCATTGGATCCTTATCAATATTAAAACAATATTGATATTGATAATTAATTTCATTCCTTGATCCTTCAACTAAGTAAAGTTGTAAATCATCACCAAAAGTTTTGGTTTTTCTTTCTCGTGTACCCTTTCTTGGTTCAGTGCTAGTCGATGGAACATCTTCGGTATTAACCGGTTCCTTAGAACTATGAATCATGTCCCTTGGCCTAGGTATAGATGTGAATCTTTCTTCATCAAAGATTGCATCTCGTGATTCTATCACAGAATTCACAGAAACATACTCATTAGGTTCTAATACATAAAACCTATATGCATATGAGTTTTCAGCATACCCAATGAATATGCAATCTATACCTCTTTCACCTAAAGTTTTCCTTTTAGGTTCAGTGAGCCTAACAACAGCCCTACATCCCCAAACTTTGAGAAAACTCAAGTTTGGTGCTTTTTTATGCCAAAGTTCATAAGGAGTTTTCTTATTGCTTTTACCGGGGATACGGTTCAGCAAATAACAAGCCGTTAACATGGCTTCTCCCCAAAATCCTTCACTTAACCCCGAATAAGATAACATTGAATTCACCATTTCTTTCAATGTCCTATTCTTTCTTTCAGCCACACCATTTTGTTGTGGTGTGTATGGAGCCGTTGTTTGGTGTATTATTCCGGTAGACTGGAAATATACCGGATCATAATACTCCCCTCCACGATCGGTACGCAAGATTTTTACCAAATCCTTTTGATGAAGCTCTACCTCTTGTTTATAAATACGAAATTTATCAAGAGCTTCATCCTTTGAATGCAATAAATATATATAGCAATAACGTGATGCATCATCAATGAAAGTTATGACATATTTCTTATTTCCTAGAGATGGTGTAGCATGCAAATCACATAGATCACTATGAATAAGGTCTAACAGTTTGGATTCACAATTTGCATTTTTAAATGGTTTTCTAGTAATCTTAGTTAACATGCAAGTTTTACACTTATTATGGTCCAACTCAATAGATGGAATCATACTCATTTTAGACATCTCTTTCATTCTTTTATAATGAACATGTCCTAGTCTAGCATGCCATAATTCCATGTTACTAAGTTTAACACTAGATATAGAATTAACCATACAAATCGAATTAAAAGTAGAAGGCATATCTAAATTAAGCATAATCATTCCATTACACAAATAACCAAATCCAACAAAAGAACCATGTTTCGACAAGATATACTTGTCGGATTCTAACACTTGTTTGTACCCACAATTATTTAATAATACACCGGACAACAAGTTTTTCTGAATACCGGGCACATACAATACATTACACAACGAAATTGTTTTTCCAGAAGTAAAAGTTAAATCTACTAGTCCAATTCCAAGTATTGGTTCTGTTGCGACATTTCCCATAGTTAAAACACGTCCATCATTAATAGTTACAAGTTCCTTGAACCATCTTCGGTCCTTGCACACATGACACGTCGCACCAGAATCATACCACCAAGCAATATCATCATCCTGTACATAGAACGATTCACAAATTAATGATACATAATTCAAATCCGAATTATAATTAATTGTTAATATTGTACCTGCTTGTTTCGGATCTCCTTTGGATCCACCACTAGTACCAGCCTCTTTTTTGCCTTTTCCACTACGGCAATCACGTTTGAAATGTCCAGGTTTCCCACATTTCCAACAGCCCCCATCGTTGGACTGTTTTGCTTTCTTTCCATTTCCCTTTTTGTAATCGTTACCTTGAAACTTTCGTTTCTTGTTCTTAGAATCCGAACCCTTTTTGAAACTATTATTAGTTTCTTCAACCATATTGACATTTGAACCGCCAATATCCTTGTCTTTTTCATTCACCCATGTTTTCTCCATACGTCTACACCCTTCCTCAATACTAATGGTACTTCCCAACTCAACCAAATTGTATTCTTCCTTCTTATGTTTCAAATTAGTTTTGAAATCCTTCCAAGAAGGCGGAAGTTTGTCAATAATAGATGCCGTCGCAATGGATTCATCCATTTTTAAACCATGTTGGGTAAAGCGACCAAGTATACTAAGACACTCATTGTATTGTTCCATAACGGAACGACCATCTATCATTTTGTAATTCATGAAATCACTAACCAAGAATTTCTTACTGGATGAATCTTCAGCCATGTACTTGGCTTGAAGCGTTTCCCATAACTCTTTTGCAGATTCTACGTTTTGATAAATATCAAAAAGAGTGTCACACATACCGTTTAAAATTGTTCCTCGACATATGAAGTCATCATTCCAGAACTTGTTGCGTTTTCTGATTTGATCAATGGTTTCACCCTCCACTTCCTCCGGTGCTGGTGTTGTCAAAACGTACACAACCTTCATGGTGGTTAACAAGAATTGCATCTTCTTCTGCCATCTTCGAAAATCCTGCCCTTCAAATTTGGCTAACTTCACAAACTTAGATGTCATATCTCGTACAGATTCTCCTGCCATCTTGTTAAGAAATTTAATCGATCTTTGTTGTTTATGTGTCGTATGTGGGGTGATAGGGTATCCTGATAGCAATTAGAAGTCACGAGTATGAACGCTTTCAGATCGATTAAATTGGAGTGGATACCAATTAACGACCGGATAAAATCTAATTGATTCAAGTTTGTGTATGTTGTTCTGTATGCAAAACAGAATCGTTTCTGTATCCTTATGTTTGATGAAACGTGTTTTAGGGTTAACTGCCTTTTGGCAGTTTCAAGGTTTCAAGCTGTTAAATTTAGTCCCTCAATTTTCGAAAATTTAATTTTCTGAGGAATTTTTGACATAGCAACTTAGTGGAAATAAAAAATTTTCCAGCTGACCTGGCAGCTCGACCCCAGCCAGGGGCGCTGCCCCTTGGACCCTGCTTCTCTCAGGGGCGTTGTCCCCGAACCCCCACCAAGGGGGCTACCGCCCCCTTGGAACCCCCGTTAGTCCAGTTAATATTCATATAAGTGTCGACCATTATATGCATACTAAACTCAATCTATTTTACACTAAAATACCAACATTTATCAAGTGCTAGAAGATTGTTTTTTATGTAATTTTTGTTTAATTTACGTACGGATAATGTGATGAATAAATAGGAATCGAACAGTGTGTGATGATATTAAATAAAGTTGTGAACAAAACTTGATAAAATAGTGCAAGTGGTTTACGATGTGTGTATGTATTGCGGCATCTAAATGTTTTGCTTAGATGAGTAGGATGTGGTTTAGACTAGATAGAGTGTTCTTACATACCAATTTTAGTTTTATTTTTGTATATTTGTTGGTGGTGCGTCGCCCTCTATTTGTTTTTATGTGTAAAAAGCATTAGCGACCAAAATTTAGAACAAATACACGCAATTTAAAATGCGTCACAGCAATGCACGGTAACCCAATTACTTATTTGTGTACACTTTATAATGCGTATTGATGTCTATTGCTTACAGAAAGAGTTTATTGAATAGATTTGTTGCTTTTGTGACAACTTATTACAGTATTAAAACATATAAAGTCTCATGTAGAGTTTCAGCCTCCATAACATGTTTGTGCGTTGATAAATTACACTATTTTTAAGATATTAGGCATCTTTTACTCAATTTGATTTGTACGTTTATTGTGCAAGTATATATATCATAATTGGTTACTCATGTATAGTCATTTTTAAATGAAAATACAATTTTTTTATTGCCACCCGCGAAACCCGCGGGTCTATAGTCTAGTATATATATATATATATATATATATATATATATATATATATATATATATATATATATATATATATATATATTTTATTAAATTTATTTATTACACTCAAAACCTCATATTTTTCATATTTTATGTATTCTCATATCGAAACTTAACGTCTTTCGCGATAAACCTTAATTTTACGACAAACCAGAAAATAATCATTTTCAAAATAAAGTTTCCAAAAATAGAATTTCGCACACTCTATAAACATATGTCACAAAAGCAATCTTCCCGTAACTTACTAACGCTCAAATACTTGAACGAAGACTCGTTATGCAAAACCACAAAACACCAAATATACATAAGTCATTTCTACACCACAAAGGCGATAAAAATGAACTTTCCCAAAATCAACATTTCCCAAAATCACAATGACAACCACTAACGCAAAGGGATTTTATGCTAATCTCAAGTACTAATCACACAATATCACACAATAACACATATATACCCATATATCTACCCAAACCACACCAAACAAAGTTAGATAACTCAAGGCTATAAGTCTAACTAACCTGCTAAAACCACGGTTGTTACAGCTCCCCCTCAATATGTGCATCGATATACAAAAGAGTTTAACACATACGGGAGAGCTTGCACATGGGTTCAAACAATCACATTTTTTATCGGTTTTTCATATTTAAATCACATTTCTCTCCCGATCAAAAGTTTCAAACCTTTTGAGATTTGTGATCCCAAGTGATTTAAATAAGTTATAAAATTTGGGAGAAATGTGGCCAATTTTAATTTCAACTGATAATGGAATGATACATTGCTCCCCCTCAATCAGTGAGGGAGAATGTTAGTGTAAGTCATGATGAGTTTATAAATGATTTGGAGTTTAACGAGAAACTCATGAAAATTCATACCCTGACACATAAATAACAATCGCATTTTATTCACTGCTTATTATGTACAAAGTAACTTGTTTTTATGATATAAAGTTTTTTGAAATAATCACTCTCCCCTCAATCGATGACCCATTTGATATTTTAAAGAGCTGTAGTCATAGATTGAGTAGCAAATTTAATGAAAAGTTCATGTTGATTGATTTTTAAAACACATGTACCACCAAGTTTGGCACAAATACTTTCCTAAAGAATCATAGAAGGAAACGTATTTGCGATTTAAAGAAGACTTCTCTTCTTAATCAAGAAATAATACAATTAAACGTACATTAGATCGAGGGTGCACAGACGTAAAGTAATCCATGCCCGGGAGAACTTAATCACCCGTTGTTAGGATCAACCGTCTTTTTGGCGACGTGCTTCCCTCATTTTGAAGACCAAGTTGCTATCAAAAGTAATAGAAAGCCATTTTGAAAGAAAATTTTGGGAAACGACATGTTTTTGAAAACATTATTATTTAAAAAATAGAAAAACTCTTGCTCAATCATATGTATGTTTCCGTGTCATTATTGAATGACATTTCTAGATGCATACATAATTTCGATTATACGAGAGACATATCGCGAGAAGAATATTTTTGGAATTTTGAATTTTTGCAGATTTTTATGGTTTTTGTTGGTTCTATATTTTTCTATTTACATTTTGGTTTACGATATGTACAAAATATATTATTCAATTTAAGAAGATGATGACATAAATACCGAAATAAGGATATCGTTCATTATGTTGTAGAATTCAGTATTCAACATCTCTTAAACTTTCACCACCAACGCTTTCGAGGCTCCTAGATAATCGTCTGAACTTGAGCCTTCTCGAAGTGATGCTTTGGTAGCTTCCCCCAAACCGACAATCATCTTCTTGAGTCCACTTCCCCCAAGTAGTTGAAGTGATGCAAAAAGTCTCATTGTATGAAGCTAAAAAACCCGAAGAAAACGATGATACCGAAGTAACAAGTTGAAACACTAATCATCTCTGCGGTTATCAATCCCGGAATAAATGATTAAGCCCGGTCAGATGACCCTGTTGTTCGTGCCCGATGTGTTACTCTACGGTTTTGAGCAGTTGTCTATTCGGGGTAACAAGATATCAACATCTTTATTTCACAAAATGCATTCCAGTTATCATACATATAACAACTCAGTCCATAATGTACACATGTACCCAACCCAAGTCGAAACAATAACACTAAAGTAACAGGTTCAAGCACTGATCATCTCTGCGGATATCAACTCCGGAATAAATGATTAAGCCCGGTCACATGAACCTGTTGTGCGTCCCTGATGTACACATATCTCTCCCCTGATGGTTGCGATCTCATTGAAATCAGTATAACATTGTGTACATGAAGCATTAACCAGAAGCACTTTATCATAAATCATATCAGCTCGTAAGAAGATGTCGATAAGCAATATCATCTCACTCTCCGAATATTCTTATCATATTTCTTCCCACTGAAAGCTGAAGTAATACATACCACAAGTATCAAGAGACCACTTCCCCCAAGTAGTTGGAATAATACACTAGAAGCCACGAGTTAAAGCACCAAGTTTCTCTGCGGTTATGACATTTGTCTTCCCAGAATAACTTTAATTAAGAAAAGGTATAAAGTTCATCAAGTGTACTCGTTGTGCGTTCAGATGTATGTCTCCTTCCCCCTTGCTAGTTTTGTTACCTCAGAATCAGCAACACATTATAGGCACGTCGGGAAGAAATCTTGTGAGATGAACAACATTTGCTCAGCTGTATCTTGTGAGAGTCAACTGCTACAGAAACTCTCTCTAATTGGGTTATTACTCCCTCCCTATCAGTAAGCCCTTTAATTTACTTGCTCCCTCCCAAACAGAAAACCCGTTTGATATAACCTTGATCCTTGTTGAAGAAGTATCTCTCAATTCAGCCCAAAATGTCTTCAGTCTCTTATCTTGTCATGCATAGTGGGAAATGGATCATAGACTGATAATCAGTAACTTCTTCACGGGTTTGTTTGAGAAACGTCATGTCAACATCTTCAACTCACTTAGAATGCTTCCAGTTCTTCGATAAAAGCCCCGATGTACACATTTCTGCCTCCATGACGATGACGATCTTTTGGAATCATCATACCTATGTGTACATAAACATATCAACCGGAAGCAACATACAAATCAATACCCCATGAGTGGATGTCGATGACTATTCTCTCAACAATTCTCCTCAGATCAACCACTAATAAAACCTCTTTTCACTTCCACTGGCAAATAGTAAATGACCACGTATGGAGAAAACCTGATGTACCAAACATGAAACTGAAGTAGAATTCCACGTTCTTGTGACTTAAGCTTGCACTAATGTTGGAAGAACGGTGTAGAGAATTTATGCTCCAAGCAAATCTCTAAGTACTCAATAACCAATCAAAGTAAGAGACATTAACACCTCTTGCGATTATCCACAACGTCATCTGCGTGTGGCACTGAGTACTATAACGTAACTCTTTAAGTGATAGTTAACCAGGTCTTTAACCATCAGTCCTGACTGCTGGTAACTAGATAAACTAAGTCTTCAACTTAAATCTTAAGCACGAGCAAGTTATCATTGAAGTCACGCATCCAACCAACCTCGACTTCAAGATAAGATAAGATCATGCCTTTGTGAAAGTCAACTTCAATCTCAAATAAGTGATACCCGATCAACTCTGTTGTCACAATTAGTCATCCTTAGTTAGTGGAACATTACGTGTTGGAGGAGAGTCGTAAGACCACATTTCAAGCATAAACTTAGTAAATCTCTATATACTCCGGTTCGCCCAAAGTTTATACTTTTTCTAGACAAAAAAAAAATAAAAAAAATAAAAATAAAAAAATAAAAATAAAAAAATTACTTCTCAAAATGCCTCAGGAGACTTAGATGACTTGGGCGATTTGTCTTCCACTTTTTAAATGTTTACAAGTGTCCCATACAATTGCAATAATAAAGACAAGTGTCCCCAGGCGACTTGGGAGACTTAAGCGACTTGTATGGGGCACGTGTCGACATTTAAAAGGGTGGGGATAAGTCGCTCAAGTCTCGTGAATATTTTACGAACTCACATTTTTTGTCTCGTGGGATATTTTACGAACTCAATATGTGATTTTAGACTGTAAATTCAATACCTACAAAAAGCTGATTTTGTTATGAATAATTATATGTGGATATCCATATAACCCATAATAGGCCCACGGCCAATGTTAGGTGTTAGGGTTTTGCATTAATGCTTGTCTATATATACTCTTTGTAAATCTCCTAGTTAATGATCAATGAAGAATACTTTTCATTCTCTCAACTCTTGTTCACAACACGTTATCAGCACGCTCTAAAGATTATTTTCAAATTATCTCCGTGCTTAAAGGTAAATCTCGAACCCTAGTAATTATTTAATCACTTATTCATAGTGACATGTTACTATAGTTTGCCATGCGGCAATATGCGTAATCTTTCATATAGTCATAGTTTCACTGATTTATCATTCGTCGTTATTAAAATTGCATACTATTTTCTTTACTGATTTATCAACCCACTTAAAACTTTTATATAACTCTTCTTCATCGGTGGTCAATTCAATGAGGATATAACGTTCCATAAATATTTTCTTTACTGATTTTTTTTTTTTTTTTTTTTTTTTTTTTTGATGCATAATTAGAGGATCAATATTTTCGTATACAATACTATAAAGTCTCATTACTATTTTTTTTAATTGCTATAACCAAACCTTACACAAGATTAAGCAGATCATATCGTTTTACATTCTTCAACCTACGTATAACTTCGCTATTTGATTTGTATAATTAATTTAGTATAACGTTTAAACATATATGATCATTACTTTATTGGTATTCAAGCAAATTTGCCATCACCACCTATACAGTAAACATATATACATTTTTGTAGTCCTTACAAAAAAAAAATAAAAAAAATAAATAAATAAATAAAAAACATAAAAAAAATAACATGCTCGATTATTTAGGTAATTTAATTATGAGTGTTATTATTGGTTTACACAAGCCCTGAAAATCAGCAAATATATGAAACAAACTAAGATAGGAGTAGTTAATTTAATATTTATTTAGTTAGCTTATATGTGTGATTATGATATTTTGCCATGCAATATTAATGAAAATAATGATAAATTTCTATTATGTGCCATCTGTTGACTAGCATAATCCATTTATGCGCTAAAAGCTTTGTTTTAATTGACTTGTATAATTATGTACATATAAGATAAACTTTAACATATATCTTTTCGAGAAAAGTTCATTTGTGAACTAAGTTTTTGTTACATACTGAGGGATAAATCTCCGCTATCCATCTAGTTTGATCTAATGGTGTGGATTAACCTAAGATTTAATATGAAAACTTAGGTCCATGTTTTTTTCTTTTTCTTTTTATTCACTTTTTTTTTTTTTTTTTGTCTTTTTTAGCCCTTCACGTGGCCTTTTTTTTCCTTCCTTTTTAGTCTTTTTTGTTTTCTAGTCAAGGTTTGCTTTTTCTTTTTTTTCTTTTCTTTTTCTTTTTTCTTGGTCCCTTCTTTTCTATTCACGTTGTTTTTTTTCCTTTTTTCAAGCTTTTTTTTAATAAACATTTTTTAATTCACTTTTTTTCTTTTTTAAAAAAAATCACGTTTTTTTAATTCACGTGTATCTTTTTTAAATTCACGTTTTTTATTTTAATTCAAGTTTTTTTCACTTTCTTACGTTTTCGTCCGTTTTCATACGTTTATACACGTTTTCGTCCGTTTTCATACGTTTATACACGTTTTCGTCCATTTTCAGACATTTTAATTCGTTTTTATCCGTTTTCGTTCATTTTTCATACGTTTTCATCCGTTTTTAAACTTGTTTTTACGCTTTCATGTGTTTTTGTCCGTTTCATACTTATTCATCCGTTTTCTTGCGTTTTCATCCGTTTTCTTGCGTTTTCGTCCTATTTTTCATACGTTTTCTTCCTTTTTCATACGTGTTTTTATGCTTTCATATATTTTCTTCCGTTTTCATACATATTCTTCCGTTTTCTTATATTCTCGTTGTTTTTATTCGTTTATGTCCGTTTTTCAATATCTTTGGCCATTCTCAGACGTTTTCATACGTTTCAAAATATCACAAGTGATATTTTGTGATATTCAGAATATCACCCCAGTGATATACTAAATATCACAACTGAAATTCGAAATATCACAAGTGATTATCTGAATATCACATGTCATATTTTGTGATTTTCTGAATATCACAAGTGATATATTGAGCACCACAATTGATATTCTGTGTTTTTGGCCATTCTCAGACGCTTTCATACGTTTCAGAATATTACAAGTGATATTCTGTGATATTCAGAATATCACTTGTGATATTCACAAGTGATAGATATTCAGAAAATTACAAGTGATATTCAGAATATTGTTAGTGATATTCAAAAAATCACAAGTGATATTCTGAATATCAATTGTGATATTCAAAAACGTATGAAAACATATGAAAATGAACGAAAACGTATGAAAGTGAAAAAAAACGTGAATTAAAAAAACGTGAAAATCACTTGTAATATTCTGAATATCACTTGTAATTTTCTGAATATCACTTGTGATATTCAGAATATCACTTGTGATTTTCATGTTACAAAACATTAGTTGAAAATCACTTGTGATATTCAGAATATCACTTGTAATATTTAGAATATCACTTGTGATATTCTAAATATCACAAGTGATATTCAATTAATGCATTGTAACATTAAAATCACAAGTGATATTCAGAAATTCACAAATGATATTTAGAAAATTACAAGTGATGTTCATGTTACAAAACATTAGTTGAAAATCACTTGTAATATTTAGAATATCACTTGCGATTTTTATATTATAAATCATTAGTTGAAAGTCACTTGTGATATTTAGAATATCACTTGTGATATTCTGAGTATCAAAGAATGATACTTTCGATATTCGAAAATGTATGAAAACATCTACAAATGGCCGAAAACATTTAGAAATGGACGAAAACATATGAAAATAGATGAAAACGTAAGAAAACGGACGAATACGTATGAAAACGGATGAAAATGTTTGAAAACAGACAATGATGTATAAGAATGGACGAAAACGTCTGAAAACGGACGAAAACATCCGAAAACGGACGAAAACAAATGAAAACGTATGTAAACGGACAAAAACGTATAAAAAAGGATGGAAACATATAAAAATGGACAAAATCGTATAAAACAGACAAAAACGTATGAAAACGAACAAAAAACGAAGGAAGACGTATAAAAACAGACGAAAACGTATAAAAGTAGACGAAAATGTCTGAAAACAGTCGAAAACGTAAAAAACGGACGAAAACGTATGAAAACGGACAAAAAGGCCTGAAAACATACGAAAATGCATGAAAACGGTAAAAAACGTATAAAACAGACGAAAACGGACGAAAACGTATATAAACGGACGAAAACGTTTGAAAACAGACGAAAACGTAAAAAAACGGACGAAAACGTATAAAAACGGACGAAAACGTATTAAAATGGATGAAACGTATGAAAACATAAGAAAACAGACGAAAACGTATGAAAACGAGCGAAAACAGACGAAAACATATGAAAACGGACGAAAATGTATGAAAACGAACGAAAACGTAAGAAAACTGACGAAAACGTAAAAAACCGACGAATATGTATGAAAAACGAAAAAAAAATGTAAAAAAAAAAAAAGAAAAGAAAAAAAGGAAAAAATAATAAATAAGATAGACAAAAATGATAAGAAAAAAACATAGACTTAGGTTGTATTATTAAATCTTAGGTTAATCCTCACTATTAGATCAAATTAAATGGATAGTGAGGATTTGTCCCTCAGTTTGTAACAAAAATTTAGTTTATAAAACAACTCACCTCATATCTTCTCATATGTTACGATGCATAAACTGTTAATAGAAACCATATGTTTTGTTGCTATTCCAAATATGGTTTCTCTATTTAATTTATCTTGTTTAACTTGTAAGAGACTCTTTATTGTTGTATACTAGGATTTTAATTTGAGTTATTAAGATTTATGCGACATGCTTGATGATTATTTGGCATCTTATATATTCTTGATTATGGTACTTATATAATTTGCATATCATGTTACTGATTTGGTCACAACTTATCTTCTAGTTAGAAGCAATAGTAAAGGGTATCATACTACGAAAATCTTGATTGATAGAAGACCTAACATGGCTAGCTTGTTTCTTTTATTTATAAATTGAGTATATTTTTTATTATCTTTGAATTCGTATATTGTTATTAGTCATATAGAGTATAAAACGAGTGTTGGTACCCGCGCGTTGCTGCGGAATTTTTTTGTAGCCGTTAGCTACTTAACGTGAAGTTAGTTACCTAGGACTGACTTTGCAATTGATGTATAACATGAAGGACCATTTATGTAAATTATGTGAGGATTAAATTTGCAATGAACCGCTGAGATGAAGGACAAAGTGCGTACAATTTTTTTTATAATGTTAAAGTAACGGTCGTTAGTTAACGACCGTTAAATAACTAACTACCGTTAGTATTAAAAAAGAAAAAAATAATAATAAAATAAAAAAGTTACTGTGCAAACCACTGTAGCAGCTACAGTGGTCAGCACTATTATCCTCCCCACATTTAGTATATATATATATATATAATTACTAGTCATGAATACTAAATTCTCGTAGCTTAAAAATATTACTAGTATTAGACGTTGTGTATATAATATGATCATCATACATTTTATTTTATACTTATGTACATTATGCATGTGTATCAACACATTGGTTATATGATTGGGTTGGCTTGACATGGTTAGTTATAATCTAGAATATCACTCTCTTCAATGTTAATTAGTTGGACAATATTTGAAACCAAAATCAATGTCTAATTTCTTATTATTATCCGGTATTTAATTTGTTCTATAAAGTGAACTATGAAGTCAAGTTTTGCATATATGTTTTCATATTGGCATGATCTTCAACTTGCTTTAGTTAATTTGCTTAAAGTCCGATAGTAATTAGCATCTAATATTTATGTTGACATGCATTAAAGCGATAAATGGTTTGCCTATACCTTGTGCTAAACTTCTAATTGTGCTAACTGCAGTAGGCGGTATTTGAGTTTATTCCGCAAACATTAAATCTTACACATGTGAAAATAGGCACTCTGAATATGAAAGTTATTTGTGTAAATGTCGGAATTTAATAATTATCTTATTATGTTTGATTTATCATATCATGTGCTTTTATTTGCTTGTGAGATATCTGATTAATTGATGAATGGCATACTTTAATGATATAAATCATGCTTTATTATTTGATAATGCTATAAGGTATTGTAATATTATATTAAACTATGTGAAAGCATTAAAAGAACATATAAGATTTTCATTGGAGAAATGTGATGTTGTATTAAAAGCTCCATATTATTTAAGGTTTACATAGAAAGTGTAATCTAAGCATATGTGGTCATAAACTAGAAGTTTATGAGCCAGGATTATTTTATTGAGTGGCACGACCGGTTAGACCATTCCGGGTCAATGATGATGTGAATGTATAGAATAACCATAAGTTTCTTCAAAGATATATTTGATTGTTCTCATTGGAAGTTTATTGTTCATTTGTCACCACCATATTAAAGTAAGGACTTCGAACTATAAAGTTTTGGAAAAAATATAAAGGGGATGTATTCAGGCCTATACATCCGCCATGTGGATCATTTTGAATTTTAAAATCGATGCATCGTCAAAATGATTATCAAATACGCAACTTAAAGTTAGCGTGATTAGTGGCTTGGCATATAAAATGCGAGCACGATTTTCTAAATTATATTATTGAGAATGGTGGTGAATACTTTCAAGTATTGGGCGATTATTGGAATAAGTGTTGAACATAAAAAAAACCCGTGTTCATATGCGAATTGCTTTTGTTGAAATGTTGCATACGTCTTCAGTTGATTGCAAAGCCAATAAAATTGTGAGAACAAAAATTTTTAGTTTATGGGGCATATTATGACATATGAATCGCATCTTGCCAACAATCTATAATGAATATCCTCCCCGTTAGAATGGTTTTGGTCACAAACCATATTTTTCATGTGAGATTTTGTAATTGTGTGATATATAGTAAATACACCACAACACACAAAACGGGATGTTTAAATTGATAATTCATTTAGGGGGAGAGAATGAGCAACAAGAAATATGGAATGAATTATGATATAAATGTTCCTCACAATAATGAATATGAACTTAAAGTTCAAGGGACAAATAACATTCCAGAACTAATAAATACCAGACATGTTTAGTGACCTAAAAAAAAGTGACTAGATCATATTATGCTGCTATTGCTCCAATATCAATGTGTGTCCTAGCAGTAAAATCATTGATTGGTAGTGAGTCTATGGCATGTCTGCAGCGTGATAGACGAATCGATTCCAAATAAAAAGTCCTCGAATGAATAGATAAAATGGAGCAATAAAATCAAGATGGTCGAATCGAGGTAATAAAGACCCTATAATAGTCTTTTAAAGAGAAACTAGACATGAAGGTTATTGAAAACCCCGGGTACGTCAAAAACTTTGAGATCTCAACAAATGATAAAATATAATGTCTAGTAAAGTGTGGAATCGAAAAGAACTGAAACGACGTCGATAATATTGTATATAATAATGCGCATGATAAATACAAGGTGAGGATCTTGGATACCTGCAAGACGTGCAGTTGTATAAATGAATGGCCAAATAATGCAAAGACGCAAGTAACTAATGAGCTATGAAAGTCTCTTATGATGAGGCATGTAATCTATACACATGAATGTTATGAGAAAGCAAAATAAATGTCTGGCAATATATGAGAAATAAGTTATATGCGTCTAACATAATAATACAAGAGCTCATTTTATGTTGAGATTCCTTAAGGAATATAGAATGCATAGAGAATGTGTCATGATTTAAATTCTCGAGAATAATAATTGATCAAATTGAATCACATAATATTTTAATATTTTCAAGGTACAAAGAATATGGGTTTATATTTCACTAACCCATCGAATACAAGTTTAGTTGGTTTTGCAGATGCAGGATATATGTGTGACTCTCAAAATGGATATGTATTTACAAGTAGAAGAACAAAAATCTCATGGAGTTCAATAAAGCAGACAATCTCAGCAACATCACCCAACAATGCAGAAATTCTAGCGATCCATGAAGCAAGTCGAGAATGTGTTTGGTTAATAAGTGTGATACAACACATACGTTGATCATGTGATATTTTTCAGAGAAGGAGGCACCAACAATTTTGAATAAAGATAATGCAGTGCGTTGCTAAACTTAAAGAAGTTTGTTCAAGCGACAATTTGGCGGGATCTATTTACCAAGGCACTTCATATCTCAGCATTTAGGAAGCTAAGTTACAACATTGGGATACTTCGACTCAAAGATCTCAAGTGATATAATCATCAGAGGGAGACAATACGTGCTGCACTCTTTTTCCCTTAGTCATGGTTTTGTCCCACGGGTTTTCCTGACAAGGTTTTTAATGAGGCAACATTTTCTAAACGTATTAATAATATGGACATCCAAGAGGGAGTGTTATGAATAATTATATGTGGATGTCCATATAACCCATAATAGGCCCACGACCCATGTTAGGTGTTCGGCTTTTGCCCTAATGCTTGTCTATATACTCTTTGTAAATCTCCTAGTTAATGATCAATGAAGAATACTTTTCATTCCCTCAACTCTTGTTCACAACAGATTTTTTTTCTTTCCGATTCGACAAATTTACTACTCTAATCTTGAAGTCGAAATATAATGTGTTATATATGGTTAGAAAGCTATGAATGTCAACTTTTTAAGAAAAAATGGTGACACTTTTAGAATTTCGTAGAAAAAAATATTTTCACTTTACTACAAGTGTTAAATGTTCGTACTTTTAAATTAGCGTTTTATCACATTTTTGATTTCTCATACAATTTTAAACAATGAAAAAAAAAAAAAAAAACGTGAGAAACGTGAAAAAATGCGAAAGATAACGAAAGTATGTCGAAATGCCTATTTACAGAAAAATAGTTAAACGCTCGTCGCGATGGTGTAATTATATTTGCTTAAGAATTAATAGTTTTTTGAGATATTTTCTTTTAAAAAAATGCAGTGGAAGTTTTTTTTTCAGGAAAAATATATGTATACATGTATATATTTGTTAATGGTTAAAATTTGGGGGCTATTGAAATTTTCAGAGCTTGAGCGATCACCCACCTCGCTCACCTTCTAAAATGGCTCTGAAGTGCATGAAGTATTCACCCATTCGCATTTTTTTATGATGGCAGGTGTTTAATATTAGCTTCAAGTGCTTACTTGATTAGTTCTTAAAGGAGATAAGCAGTTTTGAATGTTCAGGTGAAACTGCTTCTCACTTTATCAGCTTATTCAAGAGTAAATAAGCACTAAAAATAAACAAGTAGTACCTGCTTACTTTTAAAGCAAATATAAGCATTTTAAAGTACGCAATTACAAACACCCTTGAAAGAATTTTCAATCTGCTTGAGGATAGCAGAGCAAGCTACCAGAATCAGCTCAAAGTTTTAGACTTTCAATCATGTCAAGATAGTCACTGTTCAAATCCATACTTAGAGCACTAACTTATCAGTTTTTATCAGTAATATTTTTCAGAAAAGTGGGGCCCTAAGCGGAATTGCTTTCCGAGGTCTTTTGATCTTGGAAAGAATTAGTGTAGCATCATGTAAACCATTCTCCGACTCTTTGCCATTGCCTTTGCTTACGTTGTTATCATCTTTAGCTTCTTCAGTGTTACTTACATCGTTATCATCTGTAGCCGCTTCTATAGTTTTTACATCATCATCATCAGTAACACCTTCAGTGTTATTTACATTGTTATCATCCATAGCACCTTCGGTGCTTTTTACATTTTTATCATATATCACCCATTCCGTATTCCCGTTTTTGTGAACAGCAGTAATCTGTCAAATTAGAACAAATGGAAGAAATTAGGATTGTTCTCGTAAGGTTACAATTTCCTTTTTAAGTACGTAGCTTTAGGATTTTTCGGAAGTTAAACACTACTAATCTTGTTCTCAAACTCTTAATGTTGTAATGACCAACTCTAAATCTCAAACCACTAGGAATTAGACAGCTACATCAAAGAATTTTGTATTATTCTTCTATCCAACTATGTTGTCGAAACAAACATTACATATGGGTTTTAACACGGTCACCTGATTTAGATCATCACTTTGTACCATAGGTTGGTGACAAAATTTTGACAACAAACAGCTTAATTACATTTTAAACGGGTGTGTATTGTTACATGTTCAAACGAGTTGGGTCAGGCTGGGTTGCCCTTAAGCATTTCCACCGACTTTTTATGCAAAAAAACAGTACACATTGGCAGACATTTATAGATGAAATATAGCCCAAATTAACTAATTCGACATATGTGGGTCGAATTTTATGCCATTATACTATCTATAGAATATTATAAAGAAAGATTACCTTGCATTCTATACTGCAGTAATCTTCATCTATGATAGTTAGGTTGCAAACAATGCAGCAAACCTTCTTCGTGTTGATCTGATCTTCTTTCACTTGTTGGATAGCCCTCTTTTGCTTTATGTAGAGCACCCTATTATTGTTTGTCTTGTAACTCTGCAGATATCACTTGTTTACCTTTGCACATTATACATCACTGATAGTATATAATAAGGTTCCATATGTGACTAACCTGGACACCTGAACAATCAAAATGTTTCTGGAAATCTGGCCGTTTGACAACACAAGAATATGAGTACCTACAAATCTTTGTCATCACTCAATCATTAGCGTAACGTGTCAGTATTCATATAGTGTAATCTATGTAAATTAAAACGATCATCAGTAATTGATCACTGTTAATGTTTGGACATATTAGTTAACGGGTTTAAACAGACAGTTTTCGTACAGATCATAACATGTTAAGCTGAGTTAATCCAAACACTCTATGTCCAAGTTTTAGATAAATAACTAACTTGTCTAGTATGATAACAGAACTTTTGTTACTTCAATGATTTTTTTATTTTTATTTTTTTCGTTTCATAAACTGACTTTTAATGGAAATTATATAATAAAAAAACTACTGTATCAAAAGTTTGCTGGATCAAAGATATTGTCCACCCCTCAATCAAAAACTGACACCACATGTAACACTCGGATCACCATAGTATTATTGTCCACATGGCCAGTCCCAAAGCTGGCTCAATGTTATCAAGGAAGTATCAGAGTAGTTGGAGTTAACTCAATACTACCATAGGCATGGTACTTGTAAAGCCGCAGTTATGAATATATGTTCTATTGGTTTTCTATTGGTATAGATTTATGAGTTTATTGAATGGAGGAGATTGATAAAATAAATAAATAAATAAATAAATAATGAAAGGAAGATGATCTCTTTACACGGTTTTAAAGTGTGGAATGACTCGCAACATAAACTTAGAGCAGCTAAGATAGCATACATATCGTGAGGACCTCCCCAACGACCAGCTAAGATAGCATTCACTAATACCCTAGCTAGCCAACCCATTCATATTGGCTGTTTTTCCCTTTCACGATATTATAACTCCTAAACGATTTCTCCAAAACTTAATACAACAAGTACACAATTGGTGTTTCAAATGCTAAATGATCCAATAACATCCTACATTAGACAAATATATACGCAATAAGTGATTACATTAATCTTGATCATTACCTTTACATTTTAAAGATAATACAATACCTGTAAGTGTTCATGTCCATCATGATCTGAACTACATTCATTGCAAAAAGGCTGAACACACTTAATGCAAAATCGATCCAATCTATTAGTCCTATGTGTAGAGCAATCTTTGGGCTCTACAATGTTAATCATATTCTCAATCCATGGGGACAACTCTACATGTTTATTCTGCAAATAGTATGCATTAGAATTCCATCAAAATCCAACCTTATGATCCACTTAAAAAAGTGCGAAAAAATAAAAATTATAGAGTGTACTTGTTTCCGAGACCGGCGTTTGAACCCATTGCCGCTGCAGCCGCCTGTCGAGGTTGCAGTGGTGGTAGTGAGGTCTGCCATGGTGACTATTTTCTTGAAGAATATTGAGTTTAAGAGTATATATAGTTGTGGGTATATGAATAGTTTAACCTAGTTAAGTTCGTAGGGTTTTTTTTCTGCCGGTAGCGCGAGAACATAATAGTTTTTTGTTTCTTTTTCTTATATTAATTTGTGATGCGATAGAATCTAGGAGTATAATTAACAGGATCTAAATGATTTTTTTGTTACAAATAAAAATCCTTATTTGACTTTTTTGGAACATAAATTTAACAGATATCACTTGGACTTTGGGATGAAAATACTTTCGTTATCCTGATATTATTGTTTGATGGTATGTTTTCTTGGTGATTATCTTCTACTTATATAAGTTTCAAAAATGATTAAAATCTTTAAGATTGGATAACAAAAAATGTGTAAATGCGAAAGCATGTGATTGTGGCTTAACTACCAACATATTTGTACCTTTTGGTTTATGGATCGTGATTTCTCATAAAATGCTCATTATAAATAGAGTAATTTTGCGAAATATGTTTACGTTTTAGTAGAGAATCAAATCCATAATAATGTTTGCAAGATTGGTTCAAAAGAAGCCATTTACGAAAATTTAATTACTAAAGCTAACGATTTGATCATTTATCTTACAATGCATTCGGACCCGTGCCAGCTTTTTTTCCGATAAACTATTGAACTCTAGCTTATATCTTAAACTTAACTTTTTTAATTTGTTATTATAATTTACAAATGAGTTCGAGCCAAAATTACAAATGCCTTTTTAATTTGCTACAATTTTCTCTCAACCATTCATTTGAATTTAAGTACTTGCAAACATAATGTATATTACCAAAGACTTATACTGAATAACATAAAGTTAATAGGTTTTACCAAATACAGGAGGTTCACAATAACAATCAACATTAAGCATATCCCAGTCACCATTCATTTTGATTTGCCACCATTCATTTTTAGATGTTTACTTTTTATAATCATACCCGAGACAAATAAAATTACAAAATGAACATGTGACTTTTGCAATTAGACCAACGAAATATAAAACTTTGGGCGTGTTTAGTAATGGAAAACTTTACTGTTTTCCAGAAAGATTATGTTAGAAAACCTAAGAAAAAAGAAAATACGTTCAAATTGGTTTTTTTCAAAAGTTTTCTTCAAAAGATGAAAAACGTATTTTCTTTTATTAGTTCTCCATAGGTTTCTCATTCTAGAAAACCTCATCTAAACACATTTTTAAGTGTTCTCTAAAAAAAGAATAGCTCTCCCATTCTCAAGAAAATTGAAAAATGAAAATTAAGAATACTTTTCCATTACCAAACGCAACCTTAGTGTGGGCTTCCACGACACTCACTGAATAAGGTTTTGTTTTGTTGTATAAAAGAAATACAAAGTTGTTACAAAGTTCTCAGACAACCCTAATACTAAATCAAAAAAATACTCCTTCTTTTTTTAGATTCATTTGCAGCCATTTTCCTTTTACCTCCTAAAAACGCTCCTACTTCCCACTTCGTTTCAGAACTTTTGCATAATTATCTTCATCCTTGCCCCTTTGCCCGTTGTTTGATGTTTTCTATGCAATTTTTAGTTGATCAAGCTTTGTAGCAGAAACCACTTCTGTAGATCCCAGTCACCATTCATTTTGATACTTGTTTAATCATAGCATATTTACAGAAGTAAAACCAAGACTTCAAGATCTTATGAAGAGGTCTTGGGTAAGGCTGATTTTGTTGTTATTTTCGTTTTGTTTCAAGATCTATGATGGGTGTTGCTAGATCTATAAAGATCTTTAATCTTGATATGTAAGAACACACTGAGATCTTTATTGATTTTAATTATTTGATGTTTTGATGTAAAGTAGGATTTTAATTGTAAGTTGATGAGTGACTGCAAAGGTATTTGGTTGTGTCAAGATGTAGGATTGAGATGGGATTGATGTGGTTGTTGCGACTCGGCCACAAAATAGCTCGAAAATACCACCAAAGCCACAAAATCACCATCGGAACCACACAACAATAAAACCATCTAGGCTCGAAACATCACCTGTTAAATTAAGATTCGGTGGTGTCGGCAGCGAAAACAGTTGATGTTGGCAGCGGTTCCGGTGGTTGTGGTGGTGGAAGAGTCTGCTGTGAGCCTGCTGGATATTGCGCTATTTATAAGGGAGTATAAGTACTTCAAAGAAGAAGTTGAAAAAGTTAAATTTCCAACCCTTTTGTATTCTGTAACCCCATGATTCTGCCACGTCTTTGAGTGTATTATCGTTATTTCGTCGTTCACAGTCTCTCCTGCCAATTATACTTCAAGGACTATATTTGCAATTTAAGTAAACTTTATTAAAGCAACAAGATTACTAGAGTAGGCTTTTTCAGAAAACATAATTCCCAAAACAACCCCATTACACTAGTACAGATTTGGCTTTTAGTCACACATAGCGTATTTCGAATGGTCACACAGCAACATATTTACGTGACCAAATGTACCAGCCTTAAATAAACAGCCACACTTGATCCGACTTGTGTGACCATTCCGTAAAATATATGTCACACATTTGTGTATATATGTGACCAGAGGGTAACTGTTAAATATTTTTCGACAGTTTAGTCACTTTAATTTGGGACGTGTGACAGATACAAATCAGCTCGAACCATTAGTCACACTATAGATATACATATGTGACAAATATATGTCACACAATTGAACAGTGTGACCAAAAAGATATATGGTCACATGAAGTACTTGCGTATGTGGCTAAATTATATAGTCAAGTTTGTCACACATTATATAAACGTGACTGCTATTCTTTGCTGAATAGTTAGCCACATATGAATTTGAAATGTGTGACAACTAAAAACTCAGTTTGAAGCGTTAGTCACGAAATGCATTTAAGAGTGACAAATATATGTCACACACTTGAAGAGTGTGACCAAATGTCATATATGATTACACTAAACCATAGAAACATGATTAAGTGTAACTAAAATTCGATACATATGGTCAAGTAAGTTAATATGAGTGTCTAAAGTTTAGTGTGCGTTTGTTTGCCAAATCCTAATGTGTGTAGCCACACTTAATTGAAGCACGATCATGTGACTATAGGCTTTACAATAGTCACACCATATCACACATGTGTATCTAAATGATGTTTATGGCCACATCATAAGGGTATTATGTGTGACCAATACATTCAAAATAGTCATATTGTGAAATATTCATGTGACTATTATTTATAGCAAAATGTGAAGTCAGTTATCATTAACCTTGATATTAGTCACATTGAGTTTTTGTGTGACTAAATTAAAGATGCTATATATATATGGTCACATGAAGTATTTATTTAGGTGTCTAAATCATAGTGTCATATTTTGTCACACATTATTTAAATGTGGTCACAATTCGATACATATGGTCACACATTTCTGATAACTTATGTATACTATATCTAGTTTGAGTCTAATTTTATATTCACTGCATGAATTGAGTTCAGACTATTAGTCATGACTCTTCATTTGCCCCATTACAATGCTCCTAGTTATACTTAGAACTATTAAGTGTAATTCGACGTTGGGATCATTGTGCATATGTTATGGCTTGTATTTTCTTTGTTTCTAGACTAACATTTTGCAGGAAAAGCAAAGAAAAAGTTGTTTGGATTGGAATTTGGGTGAATGCTAGTAACTCGGAACTTAATGCTGCTAATGCTAGTAACTCGGAACTTAATGCTGCTAGGCAGAACTTAATGCTGCTAGCGCGTTAGTGAGCCCTCACGTGCGTTGCACGTCAAGGTATTTTCGTCATTTCACTGTTCTCGACTATAACACACTTCAGCTACCTCCCTTTCACGAAAATCGACGAGGACATTTTTTGCAAATAACAAAACTAAGTTGTGTTTAACACAACAAAATCACACACACATAAACGCTCTGTCTTCTTTCAACCCAATATCTCAAACAATACAGTCGGTGCTTAGCAGTCGTGATTCTTCAAAAAAACACACGTACCAGGTAACCACATTTACTGATTTTTACTTCATTCAAACGGTATTTTGCATTTTTTTATAACCTTAATCGTTAATGCAGTAACCATGTTTGGTAATCAATTTATTTGCGCTGTGGACAATCCTAATGTTTTGGATGAGTTTGTAAGTTAACACCATTATTGACAAGCTGTTATTTCTCTAAGAAACTAGTTTAGTTACTCCTTCCCATAATTACAGTACACTGTTGACTTTTGAAGTCTTTAATTTTCAACTTTAACCTTAAACATTTTTATTTGTGTTATATATTACTTGATGCAAAATATATGAATGGATTAAGTTTTGAATGTATTTTCCATCGGTATAATGTTTATCAACTATATTTAACACAAATAAGAATATATAAGGTCAAATTTGCCAAATGAAGACTTAAAAAGTCACACATTAAGTGTCCACTGTGACTTTTTCAAGTATTTTTTCTTCAACTTTGACTTCAAATTTTTTTGTTCGTGTTATATAGTACTTGATGCAAGATATATGAATGGATTAAGTTTTTAGTTATGTTTTCATATGTATAATTTTCATTAAGTATTATATAATACAAATAAATATATTTAAGATCAAAGTTGGTGAAAAAAGACTTAGAAAAGTCATAGTGGACACTTAATGTGGAACGGAGGTAGTAGTGTAATTCACAATGGTTAAAAATTTATTTTCATATACTGGAACTGCATAATGATTATGTTCGAGGAGGTTCCTATACTGGCAATGGTTTTATTTTCTTAGTTAACTGTGGAGGGTTGGATGGAAAGTTCGTGTAAGGAGAGTCTCACAATTTAAGTGTGTTGTTGAGAGAGCAAGGTGGAATGATTTTGTCATTAACAACATCTCCTGTTCTGATGTTGAGTACATACATTTTGTTGAAGAGGGTGAGGATGTGTTTTATGTAACTTGCTATGGTGAGGATGGGTTGGAGTCAATTATGAACCCGAGAGTGCCCTATTTTGGAGATGTTTAATGCCTGTGACAGACACATCTCTGCTTATGCAGTCGTTGGAGGAAGACTTTATGAGATATCTGGATGGTCCAACCCCTACTAATTCGGTCGTGGTTTCCACTAACACGACTGACTAAAAAGTTAGGGTGGCCAGTGATCATCTCTATGGTCAATACGTCCACTCCTTCTTCTATGGCGGTGGTTGGTTGACACTCGTTCGAGACTTGAATATGAAGGCTGGTTAGTGGATGGTTTTTACTCAGGTTGACCCGGGCCAGGAATTTAATGTGATGTTGTTTGAACCTGATGGAGGGGCCATCACAACTGTGGAGACATACAGCACCAATATTGCCATGAATGCCTTGTGTCACCAACCAAATGACTATGGTATCTTTTCCTTTATTAGCTTTAACTGCATCAAGTATATGATATCTTTGTAACATTTTGCATTATCTATAACTTACTCATTTTGTATTATTAAATTCAGATTTTGAAGCCGGACGGATGAACTGGATGTGCAAAGGATCGTTTCACACTGTCCATGACCAAGAAGAAAGGGCATTCTACCGACCACTGACAGCATGCTTCTGGAGAGATGGACGACTAGTAAGTGTCTTGAAAACTTTTATAATTTTTCAAATTGTTATGCTACAATTTCAATGAGATTACAAACTAAACAACTATCAATCTATAGCAGTTGTAACTTTGT
The DNA here is from genome assembly GCA_030686995.1 of Artemisia argyi. Classification (NCBI taxonomy): domain Eukaryota; kingdom Viridiplantae; phylum Streptophyta; class Magnoliopsida; order Asterales; family Asteraceae; genus Artemisia; species Artemisia argyi. The sequence continues at coordinate 70,499,734 of CM060697.1, forward strand.
ACATTTTATAAAAGACTATACCATCAAAAATTGTGCACAAGTACAACTTGTATGGGTACTCTGTCGCTGTTGTGAAGCACCAAATGATACAGAAAGTGTTCCAAGTACGTGAGAGAACAGTGGTGGTACCTGGTCGAGAGAAGGTGAGGAGGAAGATGTTTATTGTTTCATGCTCTGGTTTTAGGGAGTTGAGACAGGAAGCCTGCTTTGGTGCAGCTGCAAGAGTCCGCTTCTTTTTAACCGATGACACAAACAGGTCCCAAAGAGTCTTAAGGTTTGATGTGTGTTGATGGTTTGATAGGTGTTGATGGTTTTATGTTTGTTGATGGGTGAAACAATGTTTGAAAGTTTTTGTAAGTTGGATAAACTTTTTTGTAAGTATTTGATGTATGATAAACCAAATGGGTTTGTCACTAGATAATGGTATGTAATTAGCTAATGTAGGATGAACCATATGGGTTTATCCATAGACAATGTTATGTAGTAAACTATGTAGGTTGACATTATTGTACGAAAGCGGCTTATACGGCCTTATAACTAGTTAATTGGGGATTTAAACCCTTAAGTGTAAATGTTACCAATCCACCCCTGCACTCTCATATCTAGCAGTACAAACCCACCTGCAGTAACGTTTTCATAGCAGCAGAAACTTTTGATTTTTTTTTTTTTTTTTTTGAACAGAGCAGAAACTTTTGATTAACATAATACAAAATATATCTCAAGTTCTTGTTAATGAACACAACAATCAAAATATTGTAATAATTAATGAGAAAATTTAGCAATGACAAAGTACGGGCACTGGTACAAAAATGGCCTTTCGTCACACATGGTCGATTTCAAACGGTCACACTGTAACATATTTACGTGACTAAATGTATGAAAATAAAATAAACAGCCACACTCGATCCGACTTGTGTGACCATTTCGGAAGATATATGTCACACATTTGTGTATTTATGTGACTAGAGGGTAGCCGGTAAATATTTTTCGATCATTTAGTCACGTTTAATTTGGGACGTGTGACCGATACAAATCAGTTTTAAGCATTAGTCACACTACATATATATATATATATATATATATATATATATATATATATATATATATATATATATATATATATATATATATACATATACATACATATACATATATATATATATATATATATATATATATATATATATATATATATACATACATATATATATATATATGTGTGTGTGTGTGTGTGTGTGTGTGTGTGTGTGTGTGTGTGACAAATATATGTCACACAATTGAAGAGTGTGACCAAAATAGATATATCGTCACATAAAGTAATTGTGTATGTGACTAAATTATATAGTCAAGTTTGTCACACATTATTTAAATGTGACTGCTATTCTTTGCTGAATATTTAGCCACGTGGCGTTTGAAATGTGTGACAACTGAAAAGTAAGTTTGAAGCGTTAGTCACGATATGCATTTAATAGTGACAAATATATATGTCACATACTTGACGAGTGTGACCAAATGTCATGTATGGTTACACTAAACCATAGAAACATGATTAAGTGTAACGAAAATTCGTTACATATAGTCACGTAAGTTAATATGTGTGTGTCTAAAGTTTAGTGTGTGTTTGCTTGCCAAATCCTAATGTGTATAGTCACACTTAATTGAAGCACGGTCATGTGACTATAGGCTTTACGAAAAAACATAAAAATAAATAAATAAATATTCACATTGTAACTATAGGCTTTACAATAGTCACACCATATCAGAAATGTGTATCTAAATGATGTTTATGGCCACATTATAAGGGTATTATATGTGACCAATACATTCAAAATAGTCACATTGTGAAATATTCATGTGACTATTATTTATAGCAAAATGTGAAGTCAGTTATCATTAACATTGATATATATTAGTTACATTGAGTTTTTGGCTCTTTCATACATTTTGAAGATCTCATCATCTGAGTATCGCTTTAATTGAGCAAGCTTCCAACCCTTCATATTGTTTAGATAGTACTCATAGTACTTCCTCTTTTGCTTAACTGTTGGATGACTGAGCACTTTTCTCTTCTTTCTTTGATTGAGATAAAATTTCTTTCTCTCAGCTTCATAATTCCTCTTCCATTCATCTTTTTGTTCTTGAGTGTACTCTTGCATTTCTTCTTTTATTTGTTTCATCAGTGCAATATCAGCATCACCTTTAATCCTTTCTTCATCCCAAGAATCCAAGAGTACTTTTGTTTTGGCCTCAGCTTCAGCGTGTTTCCTTCTTTGTTCAAGTACCATCTGATTCTCCTCTGCAAACAAAGCAGCCAATTTTTTTACAGCAGCTCCATCTACTTCAAGTTGCTTGTGTTTGGGCCAGTACACAAAAGGAAGATCCTTTAAAGGATCATGCTTAGGCTCTTCAACCATAATACCTTTGCCTTTGCCCATATAACTTGGCTCTTGTGCACTCTTCTTGATTTGTTGAGTTGGTTCTCTAATCACCACACCTTTGACAGGTACTCTTGGTTGTTGTGGTGGTGGTTGTGATTGCTCTGTTGGTAGTGGTGATTGTGGCACTGCTTGTTTAAATCGTGTCTTCAATAGAATCATTGCTTCAGCCAAAGTTTCATCATCATCACTAGCAATAGGAACATTTTCCTTAGCAGTAGTATCCTCCTTGGCCATTTCTGCATTTGCACCAGTAGTAGAATCTCCCATGCCTTTGATTGCTGCTTCCATAACAACCTCATTACCTTGATTATCAGCAACCATATACTCATCATCATTCTCACCAGAATCCACATCCATATCCACACCAATGTTATCACCAGCAGCAGCACTATCAAAATTTTCCATAGCTTCCCCTGAATCCTTGGTTTCATTCCTCCCCTGTTTGGGATCATCCTCCCCCAAACTTATGCTTTCAGATGAACTAATCCTTTGTCTTGTGCCCACTTTTTTCAGTCTTTTGAATGACCTGGTTCTTGACCCCTTCTGACTACCCAATTGCTTAACCCTCAGCTTTAAACCTGTAATTACATCCCCCTGAGTATCTGTGATTTGTTGTAGGCCAAGAACCTCTTCTTTAAGTTATATTTAACCATCAATTCTTTAACAAGTTCCATCTCTTCCTCACCACTTTTATCCTCATCACTTGCATTGTCCCCCTTGGTTTCTTGGCACCTGCGGTTTCCTTCACCTAAATCAGTTCCATTGGAACTTGATTCATTATAAGTTCTTGAACCTTCACTCTTCTTTTGTTGACCTAGTTCCAACATTGCTTGAAACAATGGTTTAACTATGACAGGAAAGTCCTTACCCTTTCTCTTCATGTTAGAAAAGACCTTTTTAATATGAGAGTGAACAGGATAAACCTTGTCGTGAACTTTCTTATTTGTAAACTGTTTGTCCATAAGAAGTTGCAAAAATCTTGGATATAAGTAATGTTGGTTTGAAGAATTATCCAAGGCTTTAACTACATGATAAAAAATTGATTTTTTCTTTATTTTTTGCCAAACATATAAGGGCAGAAGCCATGTTATTAGTAAACTCATTCCAACCAGTAGTCTTTGGGCTAAGACACTGTAACAAAGTGTGAATTAATAGTTTCCACTGTGGGGGAAAGCCACCTTTATTAAATTTCAAAGAATCAGTTTTTCTTACATACCCCATCTCTTGAAGGTTTTCAAAAATTGTGGAGTCAGGAAGATTCTCAATTCCATTAACATCTCCTAGATGAAGAACTTCTCTAACAGATGCCTTTGTAACAATAATCTTCTGCCCATCCACACGGGCATGAATCTGTACTTCCTCATCAATAGTTTTGACCTTTGCAGTAGCCCAAAACTGTTTGATGTTGGAAACACATACAGTAGGGTTAACTGTTAATGCATACCTAATATGAGTAGCATTGAGAAAATCAACAACTTCAATGAACTCTTCATTCTCCTTGGTGGGCTTTTGCAAGAATGCAATCATGTTATGCTTGTTGGAAAAAGACAGAGTCGACATTGTGAAATTTGAAAATTTGTGTAGGGTTTTGCTGGGAATTGCAATTAATTGATAAAATCAAGCAGTGGTTTTATGTTTGATAGAGTTTTAATCGGATAAAAACATTTGTGTGAAACTGTGAATGATTGAAGTGTACAAACCCTTAACCGTTCATATTTCTACAACAGTACCCTGCACTCTCAAAAATAGCAGAACAACCCTTAGCCGGACTAAGTTAGGCTTAGCAGCACTAAAATATGCCTAGCAACACTAAGTCAGTTTCCACTCGAAACGGCTTATTTTTCAGGACTCCATCACTTTTCTCAGCTTATCCTGCAAAATATTAGTCCCAAAAACACAAAACCTAACTCATTACCAGAATCACAATAATCACATCATCAATTACACTTAGCAATACTATTTATAACTAGCAATATTAACACATCATTTCTGGATTTTTACAATTTGACATACTGCTTTTATCCAAGAAACCAAACACACCTTTGACAGTTTGACATCACAAGCAACCATATAAGGTCTCAAAATTTTCATTGATATTTTTTAAAAGATACAACCATTCATAAAAGCTACAAACATAAATATAATTAATTATCCTACCTAAATACTAAAGATACTAGAAACATAAAAATATCATCATTAACTACTGCTTCACTCCATTTCACACCAACTTGTTAAAACCGGATCGCTCTACTCCCTGCGTTGCATCCTTTTCCTTTCCAGGAGATATTGAAACTTAATTTCAAGATCGGTAATCCTGTTTTTCAGATTTAACGGGTCTGCAAATGCAAACCCATCTTGTTGACCCCCTTGGTTTTGATGCTCCACCACATTTTGATGCTCCATCACATTTTGCTGCTGATCCTCTTCATTTTGCTGCTCCACTACATTTTGTTGCGCATCCTCTTCATTTTGCTGCTCCACCACATTTGTTGCACATCCTATTGATCCTCCTCATCCTCTTCATCTTCTTCCTCCCCCTCCACATCATTCAGTCCCCAACGCTCATCCCAGTAAAAGTCTTGTCTCTGCATCTATTTCAAAATTATTGACCTCATCCACGTATCTACCTGCCTATACGACCCATATTCGTAAACGGGATCATACCCGAAATGATTAAACACAGCGTCCCATAGCAAACTGTTGTTTAATACCCACTCGTACTCTTCTGCATCATTTTGAAAGTTACCATTTGCTGCCATTGTTGAAGTTTTATTTGAAAGTGAATATGTGTTTGTGTGTGTTATTTGGTATATATACAATAGAGAGGTATAAATAGGCTGGAGAGGTATATGAACGGTTCCCAAGACTTTTGGCGGGAAAAGGGATCGACCAAAGGCGCCTAAATCATACTGTGAATTGAAGATATTTTAAAACTGTTCCTAAAGATAAGGAATTGAGTGTGGTACGCAAAAGTCTCCACTTTCCTTTTACCAATTCTTGACTTACCAAGTACAATGAGTTGATGCAATAACTACTTGTATCTCATGCTTTATGAATAATAAACTTCCAAACTCAATATTTCCAACAATGATTTAGGATCGGGTTTCGACCCGAGGGAATAAATGTTTGACCGTGACTCGAAGAAAACTTATGTTATGTTTCTTTGAAGTTTAATGTTTTTGTGTTCAAAGAAAATTTATGTTATGTTTCTTTGTTAATCAAGTTATCGATTACTATATTATGATGCTTTGTTAAAAGTCAAACAAAGATTGTCAAACTTGATTGTCATTTGTAAAAGTCAAAGAGTCTCCAAGTGAATTTGGGCAATTCCGGGTAATTACTATCAAAAGATAACTAATAGCCAATCATGATTGTCACTTTGGGTAATTTTTGGTAGTTTTGTGCCTGTACATTCATTTGCATAAGGTCAAACAGGATAGTCAAATTGTGCCATTTTGGGTAATTAGTGCCAAAAGATATCGAGTAGCCAAAAGATCAAGATCAGTTAAATTTACAAGCAAACACTTAATCATTCACCATAAAGATGGGGTACATGAGCCACTACAAACCACACAATCTAGCCATAAACACTATACTACTTCAGTGCAAGTACCAAAGAAACCACAACTGCAAAAACACAAAGTGTTGACTTCTAAAAACTGACTTTCTTTAAGGCATTTGTCAACTCTGCCTCCAATTCTTCAATCCTTCTTTGACGATTAACTTCAATTTGAACCTCATGCCTTTGTTTGGGATTAAGTTTGCTACACATCTCAAACACATGCATCTTGTACCAATCACATTCCTCCTCTGGATCATACCAATCAAATTGTTCACATTTCTTCATACCCGATTTCTAAAATCAAAAAAACGTAGTATATTAAACATTAAACTTAATAATCTTTAAACTAAACGTATCTGATAACTTACCCATCGATTTTGGCAGCAAATGAAACGTCGAGTAGGGTTGGATGGTGTCCAAGATGTTACTACCATTGCTGACCTGTCACATTTGCAGTTACCTTCAAAAAGATAAGACGACATGAGCTAGTTTGATTTTGATTTGGGATTTGTTATGATTTTTTAGAGTGTGTTAAATTAGGGTTTATGTGAAAGGGAATTGATTTGCACACTTTATAAATTGATTGGGACACTCCATCTGTGCATTAAATACTTGTACAGTATTAAACACTCTGCTTCAACCGCTTGTACATTGAGTGTGCAAATAAATTTTTTGAGTGTGCAAATCATTAGCCATATGTATAACAGAAGATCAAAAATTGACGGCCATTAATCCTTATTCGGGTCAATTGGGCCGACCCCGTACCCGAGTTAGCCAAATATTTTCAACCCGATACGGGACACTATTTAGTATTTGGGTTACTCGGGTTGACCTGAATCACCTGAATAAAAAGGAGAAGGACGTATGGAAATGAAAAAATGGTACAAAAACATAATAAACGTTTCATAACGTTTTAATACAGAGGAAAACATTCAGAAAAGCTTAGAACATATGAAAACGGGCGAAAATTGCCGAAAACATTCAAAATGGATGAAATCGGTAAAAAAGGGTCACAATCGGTCGTAGTCGGACTAAAACGGTCTAAATCCATCGAAATCTGTCAAAAATTGTCAACATCGGTCGAAAACTAGCGACATCGATCAAAATCTATTGAAAATGGTCAAAAAGGGATGAAAACCGTTACAAACGGATTAAAACGTAAAAAAAAATACAAAACGTATAAAATGTTGTATAGTATTTGTCTTATTTAACAAAATCCAACACATGACCCATGACTCATGTTAATTACCCATTGTCGATCACCAATCATGTATTGGTCGATAACATATATGACATGTCACTACAACCCAATATTAATGCACATGACCCGTTACCCATGTTAATAGCCCAATGATCAACAGTCATGGATGTGACCAGTGATAACCTAATGCAGATGACCCATATGATGTCAAATACCCATTATTGAATGTGACCAGTGATAACCTAATGCATATGACCCATGACCCATGTGAATTAGCCATTATCACCAGTCATGCATGGGTAGCACCGGCTTGGTAGGTGTATAGTAGTTATATATAGTGTGAATTGAATGTTATATGAATTGTATTTGAAGTTATTAAAGGCGGTCATGCATGGGTTACACCGGCTTGGTAGGTGTATACCGCTTGTCACAGACACTAATAAGAAGCAAGTATGCAAGGACCTCCCGATCATGTTATCCGGGATCGAGAAAGTTAGAACTCGGTTTGAGCTTGATCACTCGAAAAGCTCGATTTATTTGTAAAGGTGTGTGTCTTACACAAATTAAAATTGAAATATAATCTAATAATCGAATTCGGTTCACCTTCGGCTCGAAAATCTCGATACCAAGGTTTTCAAGATTGGGATCATATCCTACTTAGGATCGATTTTGTCTTTGCAAGATCGAGATCGTAAGATCGGATCGGGATCTTAAGATCCTACCATAATGCATTTTTTAAGTATCCTTTGTAATATTATACAAATTTATAAATTATTACATACATAAACACAAAATTATATAAATGTTTCATTGAAATGTTGTCCTAAATTATGGTTATGAAATGTATAAGAAGATTATAACATGTTGTTTTTTCAATTTTACAAAACACAATTCATAAATTTGTAGTTTTTTAGTTTGCTAGTTCGAGAAAAGTAAGATCGGATCGGATTAGATCCTAAGATCCTATGGTCAGGATCGGGTTCCTATACGATCTTAAGCTTTCAAATATCCTACATAAGATCCGGATCGTTTTTGCTTTGCAGTATCGTAAAATCGTAGGATCCTAAGATCAGGATCGGGATCCTGACAACCATGCTCGATACATTTATAATTAACTATTTACACTTAGTACGCTTACATACAAAATATATATATATATATATATATATATATATATATATATATATATATATATCACTTACAAGCTCGAAAACTCAACAATAACTCGAGTCGAACTTTTATAAGGTTGAGCTCAACTCATTAAATATTTAACTTCATTTGATAGGCTTGAGCTTGAATACTCCATCCCAAATTTTAACTTTTCCCCAACCCGCTTAAAATTTTCCCCAAATTTAAATTGCCCTCCACCCAAATATTTCATTGACCCGCCCATGTTTTTCAAAACTCGTTCCCAATTTATATCCACAAAATCTAGATTTGGTCTTCTTCTATCTCCTCAACACTCTCCTCACCAACGCCACCGCTCGCACCAACACCACACTCGTACCAAGACCACCGCTAAGGCCCGATCCAATGACATGTTTGGCGGTCCAGTCCGGCTCGGTATTCAGCTCACTATGTTTGGCGGTATTCAGCTCAGTATTCAGCTCACCGGTTTGGTTGATCCTAATTACTGGCGAGGAACACTCCAACTTTGCCCTGTTCATATTGGTACTTTGCTTTTACATGGTTATTGAGCTACGTGGTTCAAGCTCCTTGATTTTGATTTCACTAAAGCTATATGTAATGTGTGCAGATATTAAATCGGGTTGATGATGCTGTCAGTGAAGCTTTGAAACAATCTCAAGGTTCATATACCGCCTTGCTATCTTATAATGGCAAGATTTTTTGAGAATACCTGATTACACACTTCTGATGCATTCAGGCATCTTTATCTGGTGCATATCTTAGTCCTTAATTTATTAATACATCATCAGGTTGCAAAACAACTCGAAATGTCTTTCATGACATGTTACCCAGCCCGCCATTTGTATGTGGTATTATCTTTTATTAGTTTTGAAAGTGCATTCACATCTGAAATGGTTTTTTATCCTTGAATTCATCTTTTAGATGTTTTTAAGCACCCATTATGCGGGGACTGATTTAAAAACTAGATTGACCATAACCAAACTGGCCAAAAGCAAATGCTACCTTGGAATCTTTACTTTTTTCTAGTTTGAAAAAAATAATCTGAAATGTATATAGCTTTGGAAGGTTGAATAAAAGTTACAAATAAAAGATGTAGGCCTAAAATCGGAAATAGACCAAGATCTGATTATCAAAAAATATAGCTGTTTCTAATCAAGTAGTCGCGTTGGTCTATTTGATTTTTTCAGCTTATCTTTTCCATTTTTAATTGGGTGGTTGGGACAAAGTTACTTGTACCTTTTTAAACCATTCCTAGAGTTTAATCTATACCTTATTTTTAATTGGGTGGTTGGGACAAAGTTACAAGATCTGATATGCGTTTTATTCCTATCGTGTTTGCGCAAATAGTTGAACCAGTGGCGCATCAAGCGACTCAAAACCACCAAAGCAGATAGTTGAATCTGTGGCGAATCAAGCGACTCAAAACCACAAGAACAGCAGATATTTGAACTAGTGGCCACTAGTACAAAAACGACCTATGGTCACACATGGTCGATTTGGAACAGCCACACATTCAAATATTTGTGTGGCTGAAGGTAGGTAAATTGACAGCATTTACGAATTAGTCACACATGAGCATTTCGAATGTGTGACCATAAGACCTCTATTGCCACACAATCGACCCTTATGTGACTAAACGTAACTGGTGATTTTGTTCCAGATCATTTAGTCACATATGCATTTGGAACGTGTGACAAATACAAGTAACCTTGATGCCATATATGGTCACACTAAACTTATAGTCACATTTGCTTCTAATAGTATGACCAAATGCCATATACGGTCACACAAAACTGTTTGTCACACATTATTTAAGTGTAGCCAAAATCCAGTACATATAGTCACACTAAAAAGTTTGTCACACATTATTTAAGTGTAGCCAAAACATGATTTGTGTGACTAAATGTTGATAAAGGCCACACAAAAACCCAATTCATGTGGCAAGTGGATGATCAATAGTCACACAAAATACACATTCCTTCACTTTAAATAGCATATGGTCACACTTATTAACACTTTTGGTCACTTGATGGTTAGTTGTATGTGACTAAATACACTCCCAAAAACATGCTTTGTGTGACTAAATGTTACCAAAGGCCACACAAAAACCAAATTCATGTGGCAAGTGGATGATCAATAGTCACACAAACTACACATTCCTTCACTTTAAACAGCATATGGTCACACTTATTAACACTTTTGGTCACTTGATGGTTAGTTGCATGTGACTAAATACACTCCCAAAAACATGCTTTGTGTGACTAAATGTTACCAAAGGCCACACAAAAACCCAATTCATGTGGCAAGTGGATGATCAATAGTCACACAAAATACACATTCCTTCACTTTAAATAGCATATGGTCACACTTATTAACACTTTTGGTCATTTGATGGTTAGTTGTATGTGACTAAATTCACTCCCAAAAACATGCTTTGTGTGACTAAATGTTACCAAAGGACACACAAAAACCAAATTCATGTGGCAAGTGGATGATCAATAGTCACAAAAAATACACATTCCTTCACTTTAAACAGCATATGGTCACACTTATTAACACTTTTTGTCACTTGATGGTTAGTTGTATGTGACAAAATACACTCCCAAAAATATGCTTTGTGTGACTAAATGTTACCAAAGGCCACACAAAAACCAAATTCATGTGACCATTGAATGATCAATAGTCACACAAAATACACATTTTATTCACTTTAAGCTGCATATGGTCACACTTATTAACACTTTTAGTCACTTTATGCTTAGTTGTATGTGACTAAATACACCCAAAAAACATGCTTTATGTGACTAAATATTACAAAAGGTCATACGAACACAAAATTCTTGTGACTATTGGATGAACAATAGTCACACAAAATAAACATTTCTTCACTTTAAAAAGCATATGGTCACACTTATTAACACTTTTGATCACTTTATCAAGTGAATATGGTCACTTAATTGAATATGTATATTTAAAGTTTAGTTTGTGTTTGCTTGCCAAAGCTAATGTGTATAGTCACATTTTCTTCTAGAACGATCATGTGACTATATGTCTTTACAATAACCACAACCTATCACAAATGTGTGACTAAAGCATAAACCGCGACCTCCCTTACGGAAGTCAAGTGGGTTACCATCTTGCCAGAGTAACCTATTCGTTAATGTAATGCACTTCCTTTTTAATATACACTACAAGAAAAATGAGTATTTAGGAGGGTGAAAAAACGTGCCAAATACTCAAAAATCCGTGCCAAATGCTATTTCTATGTCCTAAATATGAGGGTGCCAAATACATTTTGGTCGGGTTGAAACTGTGCTAAATAGTATTTGGCACAGTACGTGGGACAGTTTAACTTTGGGGTGCCATGAGTGAGGTATTTGGCACGGATGACAATCTTCCGTTACAAAATGGCCATTTGTCACACTTTTATATCTTGTGCCAAATGTGTATTTAGTACCAATTCATCTTCCGTGCCAAATGTGTATTTGACACAATTTTTATTTACCGTGCCAAAATTAACTAGGACGGTTTTATCTGCTGCGACAAACATCTTTGGCACGGTTTCCGTTTTAGTGCCAAATGTATTTGGCACATTTTTTTCTGCTTGCCAAAAAAAACCAAAAAAAAAACATTTGGCACACTTTTGCGTTCATTGTAAAAATCATTTGGCACTTTCCGTTACAAATAGTTTTTAGTACACCATCGTATTAACCAATCATCGAGTATATGCGCAAATTTAATTCAATCGAAGCCAAAAATAAATTGAACACAATTTTTATTAATCAACCATAAAATAAGTTAACATAATCACTTGAATACAATAAAATAAAAAAACCAATATCTCTTTTGAAGCGCAATGCCTAAAAACTAATATGAGAACTACAACTTCGTCCTTTGTAAAGAACACCCCGATATCTCTTTTGAAGCGCAAATCTGCACATACAAAATAGCAACTTTTATATATGAAGGGATAAAATCATAGTATAAACTTCATGTACAGATGCATAATAAAAAGTTATAATATAGAAGGGATACTTGCATTAAGATGATTGCACTTGTTATAGCCAGAAGAAACACTTTTTTTTCCCTAACAAATAAAGCATAAACATGTTAACAAATGTGCAATTCTGGGATATGTTTTACAAACTATAGTCTTGTTCTTATTAAGAATTCAAGTACCTTAAAATTGAATTCACATCAGCTTGTTATGTTCATGACTCATGAAAACCAATTCAATGCACATTGACTCGGTATGTTCTCCTTTCCGTAGAAAAGCAAAAATCATAGTTAGTAAGGCATATAAATGGGTTAAAGCTCAAACAGTTAATGATAATCAGAATAATGTTTAGTGTGAAAGGATAAAACATTGGAATGAAATGTATTTGGACCTGTAAGACACATAAAATCTTTAAATAATGTTCATTGTAATTGAATTAGGATAACTATTATCATGTTCTTAGCAATCTTATTACTTTCTCATACAAATGTAAGAAACTATACATATATAACCTGCTACCCATGTCTCAATTGCCGTGAGGCTTGACATAATATCTTGAGGGTAACATTTCCTCTCTAGTAACCTTAATAATAAAAAATCATACACTAAAACAAAAATATATGCACCATATCTATACTACTATATAATGTATTTGAGACTATTCTATAATTAGAAAGGCTTAAAAATTCAGATTTTTACTTACTAATTATGGAAACAACCACCCCTAACAATTTATAACCACCTCAACAACCACCCCCAACAATTTATAACCACCCCAACAACCACTTTCCACCACCCCACCTCCCTGCTCTTCACCCTAACAATCCGCCCCGCATCGCGCGGGCATATTTCTAGTAGCATCTTGAAAGTCTTGCATATATATCAATTTACAATTGGAACATGATTAATACGGAGTATCTAGTCTCTCACAATAATTTCGATTGGTCTAATAATGTAAAACTGACATTCGTAACCTTCTACTATATAGATTTATGTTTGATTTGACTAGTCTATAGGAATTCAAGTAATATAAAGGATATTCAATCATAGAAATCTACACAATAAAATAAGAGCTACTCACAATCGTTGTAAATGATCGATGCCTCCAATTTTAAAAACCACAATCACCTGTGCATGGTAAAAGAAAAATGGAAGATTGTCACAGTTGTGAATTCGAAAAGAAGAGAAATTGTCGAACGGCACCGCAATAGTAATGGAGTAGATTTTGGGGAGTCGGTTATGTAACCTACCTTATGTTAATGGATTACAAAATTGAAAATTTGGCATAGAGTACCACGCCTATTTAAAAAAATTCAGAATAAGAATTAGCGGGCAAAAAAATTCGAGTATTAAAAAGGGGGTTTTGCATATATATCCTTTCGAAAATACATAATTGGATATATATCCAAAATATGCATAAAAATCATTGTATTATGTGCATCAAAAACTTATACAAATGATATATATCCAATTATTCATTTTAAGAAGGATATATATGCAATTCTGCCTAAAAAAGGAAACTATTTAGTTTTTTTTTTCTAAAGTAAAACATGGTTTCCGATTTTTTTTTTCTTTTTTATTTAGAAAGCAATTTTAATTATCTCACCATTTTTTTATTTTTTAGAAACGACAATTTTAACTATATTATCACATTTACATTACAAATCTATCTCACATGTTTTAAGGAGTACTTGAACCCACAACTATTTAGTTAGAAAGCCCCTCACACAACATGGATACCATTGAGACACAAGCCCTTTGGTATTTCCGATCTTTTATCCGACTAATTACGGTGTAGAAACTAGAAAGGGAGGGGGTTGAATAGTTTCACTATTTATTATTGCTTATTAAAATCGGTTTTCACTTTGTTAGGTACGTTTATGTTTTTATTGCAAAGTTGTTAGATTTGCTAGTTATGTGATATCAAATTAGCTAGAACCAATCTACACCAAAGCCCACGTGAGTACATGTACAAGCACTCTTGTCCCTATTGGATAGACACACAATCCAAGTCTTCACACGAACAAGCACTCCCGTTCACTTGAACCTTCACCCGATTCAAGTCTTCACACACGGACTTCACTAAGTCCTAATCTTCACACTAGAACTCAACTAAGTTCTAGCCTTCACACCACAACACACAAAAACTACAAAGTCTTATCTAGATACAACACTTCTTGGACTTTCACCTATGTCCAAGTTCACCTTAACACATCTAGTCACGACTCACACACAAGTCGGATTCACAATATTTACAAATTAGAGAGTTGGAGGAAGAATAGAATCGTAACACTTGTTACGTTTGTGTGTGGACTCAATAACAACTCGATTCTTGATGACTTCAGGTGTTCTTCTCTTGCACTTTGATGTAGAGGGTACAAAAATCATTTATAAACACAACCCGACATGTTATAGTGATCAAAGAAGAAGAAAGAAAGAAACAGAAGGTTTTCTGGAAAAGCGACCTCATTTTCTAAAAGGGAACACTTCAGTATTTATAGACGCCAGGGGAGAAGGTGACGATCCCTTAAACATGTGACAGTCCTTTATCACTAAGGGATCGTCAGTCCATTTAAGGGACCGTTCTGACAGACGTTCCTCTTTTTGTCCTGACGTGGTGAAAACTTTTACTGTTTTGGGCGGGAAATATGGCTGTTACAATATTTGAATTTTGAATATATTTTTTTTTAATAAAACATTTCTTTAAAACACAAAAATATTTTTGTGAAAATGTTTTGTCATACATGAAAATGTAATATTTTGGGAAAATAAACTTTTTTTTTAAACATACTTAAGCCTTTTGACACTAGCGCATCATCGAGTAATTAAAATTTTTAGTGTTATACATACCAAATTGACATGTAATTAATTTGGTGACTTATATTTGAGGACCAAAGGTATAAACAAGCCAAGCCGCTTGTGAGCTACTCATAATTTGTTTGGCAAAAAAATAAAGCAAATCGAGCTTAAACGAGCTCGAGTATAGATTAGAACACGTTTAATAAATGAACTCGGGCTTTGAATTCAAAAATTGATTTGGGTCGGGTTCGGGTTGACAGGTTGGCGGGTCACAAATCCTCAACCCGAGCCTGACCCATTTAAATCACCGGGTCAGCTATGTCAACCCTAACCTGTTTACACATAACCCAACCGTGATTTATTTAACCGGTATATATACTTGGGTTGGTGGGTTAAATAGGTTACACATATTGAATAGGTTAAATGGCTTCCGGGTTAGCCCATTTAACCCGTTTTTATACACAAAAGTTGGCACATTACTCGAGTTAAGCAGGTTTGCGGGTGGACTTCTTTAACCCTTTTAAATCGTATAACAAAATATAAATGATTCTTATGTTTTAAAAAAAAATCTTAAACGGGTTGGCGGGTCGACCTATTTAATTTTATCCCAACCTGAACCTGACCTGTTTAATAAACACGTTAGATGACTCGACCCAAACCTAACCCGAAACCTATTTAGACTCAACCCAAACATGTTAATTGTCGTGTCGGTTTTAGGTTGAGTTTCGTGTCGGGTCAGAAATTGCCACCCCTAGTTGTGGGGTTTTGTTTCACCGATACAATCTAACATCAGCAACAAAATCCGATGGAGCTATGAGGAAAACAAAGTTGTTGGTTATGTATCACAACAAGTGACTCCCCCATTTCCTGGTTATGAGCATGAGTTTTTCACGAGTGGATCAACTCATTTCCGCCCCTAATAAAAATAAAGATTAAGGGCATGCTTGGTAGGGGTTATGAGGGGTAGGAATGAGAAAGATAATGAAAAATGTTGCTTGGTAGAGTATAATGCAATAACTCATTACTCAATAGTGGGTAACAGGCCATTACCAAATAAATTGAGGGGATGTTCTCCTTACCTTTTCCCTTTCCTTAGCATTCATTTTGCCTTTCCCTTTTTCATTTCCTATTTTAAACCAATTGCACCCTAAAATATTTCTAGTGTTAAATTTATATGTTATATTTTACATGTCCCACATTTAAATTTTCTTAAAATAAAATTTACCTCTCAACTTTTCACAAGCACCGCCTAAATTTTTCCGCAAAATCAAATTTTCCCTCTACCCATCGTTATCTTTTTTTCTCTCAAATCTCACTCACATCATCTTCATAATATGTTCTTCCCAAAGATTTTGAGATTCCTTAGCGGTATACTTTTCACTTTTTCCCTCTTTTTGAGTTTCAATTGAAAAAAGCCCTATCATAAAAAAGTCAGCCGTACAACAGATCCAATCAAGCCACAAGCAACAGAATGGGAAGCACAACAACACTAGCACCAGGCCTATCACGCAAGCTAAACAAAGTACTGGAAACACGAACCCATACACCAGATCTGTTATCTTCACTCAACACACTTTCATCTTTTTACACCGAAAACACACCTCCTGCTCGTCGTAACCTCTGATCCACTATCGAAAAGCACTATATTCAAATTAATAATGAGTTTTTACTCGATTCTAATACTGCACAAAAAGTAATCAATCATCTTTTTTTTTTTTTTTTTTTTTTTTAAATTCATTTCATTTCAATTAAATTATTTATTAAAAAATGTGTTTTGATTGTTTTGTTGATTTAGGCGTTGGATAAGGTGGAAGAAGAGGTTAATGCGTTAGCCGAATGATGCCATAAGTCAGTTTTAAATTTTTTATTTTATTTTTATCAGTATTATTAATCGTTTCGTAATTTGTTATGATTTTGATCGAGGTGTAATGATATTGCATTGCGCGTTTGTTCATTTTGGTTGTTGTGATATTATTAACTATAGGATTTTTAAGTTAGGAGGTTAAAATTTTGAGATTGAACAAAAGTTTATCAACTTGAATAGGTAATTTCTAGAAGTTTATATTGATGCTAGTTTGTATGTCCCTAGAGGTGGCAATTTGTGCCCAAAATAAAAAAAATGGGTTAAATGGGCAAATTTTTAAAAGATTTGGGCACATTTGAGCCCCCTCTTTTTTTTGAAATGGGCATATCTTGCCCATTTAGAAGTTAAATAGGCACAATGGGCGCATATTTTTCTCTAAATTGGAGAACATTAAATTATTTTTAATAAAAAACTTATGGATATATTATATTTAGTAACTTAAATATAAATGAGGTGTTACGTTTGAGGTCTTTTCTAAAGCGATTCGGATAATATGCGCCCATTTTGCCCACGCCCGTGTAGCCCGCGCCCATTTAGCCCGTCGCCCGTGCCCGCCCGGCCCGCCCGTTTTGCCACCTCTATATGTCCCTGAGGTGCGTATCAAGTTTCATTAATACTGAATGCGCTTAAAATGTGATAAATGAAACACATAGGGCTCAAAGAGAAGATAGCATCAAGAGAACTTTGTATGTCTCTGACATCGTTCACAATGTAAGTAAATGCTTGTTAGTTTTTTCCTCTTGTATATAGTGTAGGGGTGAGCAAAAGAGACTAACTGTAACCAAGAACCGAACCGGAACCGACCCAACCCGAACCGACTTTTAGAACCGCGGTTTGGTTCTCAGTTCTTCAACATTTCAAATTTCGGTTCTCGGTTCGGTTTGGTCCGGAACCGTGGGTATCGGTACCGGAACCGAAGAACCGCTCAACACGCATCTTACTCATCTGTGAGTGCCTTCTTTCTAGACAAGATACGTACATTCTCATATTAGGATTCTAGATATTTCCAATGTGCATTAATCAAATGAAACTTATATATTGTAATCATAGAGGACAAATTTTTTGGTAATCTACCAGATTTTATTAAACTTACATATCGTAATCCTAGTGTGGCTGTGGACTAGCTTGGTAGCTACGCCTATAATTCATGGTTATAACAATAAATTTGTTATAGAGCGTTCTTTGTTATATTAGCTGTTAATCGGCTTGTTATGTGGATCATTTGCACCATTTATTTGCAGTCACATGTGCATTACTTCAGCCGCAATTTGCGACTAAAAATGTTTTAACATAGGAGAAATAGGCGATCAGGGTGATCATTAACAAGAATATACGTATTTAATCCTAGTCCATTCCATTTTTCAGATTCAAGTGCACAAAACCACCACGCTATACTTCAAATTCATAAGATCTACAAATTGTGGTTCCAACCTGTTCGACCCGCAAGGAACCGAATCGAATCGAGAACCGATACATGTTACTCGGTCCGGTTCTCGGTTCCTTGGCCATCCGGTTTTTGGTTCTCGTTTCTCGCGGTTCCGGTTCGGTTTCGTGCAGTTCTGGAACCGCGCTCACCCTAAGTGTACTATTTTTTTCTCCATAGACTCCATGTGAATGGCTTATTTGATAGGTAACTGAAGATCAACTTGCTGCTTTGTTTTGCGAATATGGGCATGTAAGACCAAGCAGAACCCTGATCTCTAATTAACAGTTTATTTATATTCTTGATCATTTGCGAAAGAGATACTGAACATGCTTACTATATAGGTCTTGGACTGTCGAGTTTGTGGTGACCACATTCACGCCTCCGGTTTGCATTTGAGTTTGCTGGTGAGAGTAAAACACTGTGACCTTTGAATTCTTGTAGTTCCATAACATCTAACAAACAATCTGCTGATGTTTATATGTTTCTATCAATTAATTTTCTGCAGACTCTGCAAGGGCAGCGCTTAATCTTTGTGGTACAATGCTCGGCTTCTCTCAAATTACGGTCTTGCCATCGAAAACTGCCATCCTTCATGTGAATCCAACTTTCCTCCCCAGGGTATGTAGTTCACTTGTAGTTAGTATTCAGTTATATTTAATTTTAATATTTTTTCCTCATGTATTTATAATTTTATATATCTTCTTGATTTGTATTCAGTCAGAGGACGAGAGAGAGAGATGTGTGGAAGGACCGTCTATTGTACAAATATTTACAAGAAGGTTTGGAAACTTTTTTCTTGCTCAAGTCTAGCTCTAAACGAGTTTTCCACACTGTCACTGAATAAGCGAGCCTTTTACATATATTCCCCTTTCTTTCTTGGATCATTTGCTTTCGCAGTGACTAATTCTAAAGCGTTTTTGGCTTTGTGTTGTTGGTCCTATTGTGGAATCAAATTAGACATATAGTTTCAATGTAAGTTTAAGAAAGTGGTAATGACAGTTAGGGTCAGCGGTGTTTTCTATTTGGTTCATTCCATGTTTAGTTTGGTCTAAAATAGAATCATTTGTTTTTAGGGATCAACAATTGATGGTGGGCGTGTCATCTTGAGCAAAGGGGTCAGTTTTGGCAGACGGGTTGGGCACAAACTCGGCTTTGTTTTCGGTCCAAATCAAGCTTCTGTTGCTGGCTATGTTCGTGGCCAATACCAGCTCGCCCTTTGTTTGCATCGTGGTATTGGAACGGACCATAATCTATCAGAAGTGGTATGTTGCTCACTTGCCTGATCATTCTTGTCCAATCTGTTTATGATACTTTCATGCATTCTACACTTTCTGAATTTATCTCCCGTTTCATTAAATATTAAGCTTTTATATCCACCATCACAAGTTTCCTCTCATATCATACAAAGTGCAACTTACGAATGGTTGCACAAGACAGCTTTAGCTATTTGTAATTGTATCGTACCTTTTTGGTTAGATATGATGTTTATATATTATTTTTTATGTTTTGAAATAGGCGAGATAGTATCTACGAGCTGCAGAGGGTGGATATGTAAGAGCTATGTATAATGTATCGCTCCGCTTCTCTTTAGGCAGAGGGTTTTTGCAAAACCATAGACAATCAAGAAAATGTATGTTGTTTTGTGTTGATCATGAGACACTTGTACTTTGATACACATGAAGGGCAGATGATGAAGGCAGTAGTGTATTTGTAACTGGCGGGACGTGGTGGTGAGACGGCAGCAACTCATGTAAAGAATGTTATACTTCAACAGCTTTAAATCATGGTAGTTGAGAATTTGATTATGTACGATATTACAATTCTATATTTTGTTCAGTTATGTACATTCGAGTTTTATTCAATTTGATGATGTACGACATTACAATTGTATACAATGACACAAATTATTGATTTGTTATTGTATTTGAATTTGTTTTGACATATATTTGAATTTGTTATGATATATATTAATTTCTTAAATGTGACTAAAAGACGCATATAGTCACACTTATTAACATTTTTTGTCACTGTTTGGTTAATTCGTTGTGTGACTAAATATTACAAAAAGGCCACACAAACATAAAATTTATGTGGCTATTGGATGATCAATAGTTACACAAAACACACATTTCTTCACTTTAAACACCATATGGTCACACATATTCACACTTTTGGCCACTTTATGCTTAATTGTACGTGACTAAATACCCAAAAGAAACATGCTTTGTGTGACTAAATGTTACAAAAGGCCACACAAACATACAATTCATGTGGCCATTGGATGATCAATAGTCACACAAAACACACATTTCTTCACTTTAAACAGCATATGGTCACATATATTCACACTTTTGGCCACTTTATGCTTAATTGTGTGTGACTAAATACCTAAAAGAAACATGCTTTGTGTGACTAAATGTTACAAAAGGCCACACAAACATACAATTCATGTGGCCATTGGATGATCAATAGTCACACAAAACACACATTTCTTCACTTTAAACAGCATATGGTCACACATATTCACACTTTTGGCCACTTTATGCTTAATTGTGTGGGACTAAATACCTAAAAGAAACATGCTTTGTGTGACTAAATGTTACAAAAGGCCACACAAACATACAATTCATGTGGCCATTGGATGATCAATAGTCACACAAAACACACATTTCTTCACTTTAAACAGCATATGGTCACACATATTCACACTTTTGGCCACTTTATGCTTACTTGTATGTGACTAAATACCCAAAAGAAACATGCTTTGTGTGACTAAATGTTACAAAAGGCCACACAAACATACAATTCATGTGGCCATTGGATGATCAATAGTCACACAAAACACACATTTCTTCACTTTAAACAGCATATGGTCATACATATTCACACTTTTGGCCACTTTATGCTTAATTGTATGTGACTAAATACCCAAAAGAAACATGCTTTGTGTGACTAAATGTTACAAAAGGTCACACAAACATACAATTCATGTGGCCATTGGATGATCAATAGTCACACAAAACACACATTTTTTCACTTTAAACAATATATGGTCACACATATTCACACTTTTGGCCACTTTATGCTTAATTGTATGTGACTAAATACCCAAAAGAAACATGCTTTGTGTGACTAAATGCTACAAAAGGCCACACAAACATACAATTCATATGGCCATTGGATGATCAATACATTTCTTCACTTTTAATAGCATATGGTCACACATATTCACACTTTTGGCCACTTTATGCTTAATTGTATGTGACTAAATACCCAAAAGAAACATGCTTTGTGTGACTAAATGTTACAAAAGGCCACACAAACATACAATTCATGTGGCCATTGGATGATCAATAGTCACACAAAACACACATTTCTTCACTTTAAACACCATATGGTCACACATATTCACACTTTTGGCCACTTTATGCTTAATTGTATATGACTAAATACCCAAAAGAAACATGCTTTGTGTGACTAAATGTTACAAAAGGCCACACAAACATACAATTCATGTGGCCATTGGATGATCAATAGTCACACAAAACATACATTTTTTCACTTTAAACACCATATGGTCACACATATTCACAATTTTGGCCACTTTATGCTTAATTGTATATGACTAAATATATAAAAATAAAATGTTTTGTGTGACTATACAGTGTTTATGGTCACTAATACTGCTTAATCCAACGAAATTTGGACCAAATTAGTCACACATATTTAGGTGTTGGTTACTGTTTTGTGATCGAGACTAAAAATAACTCGAATATGTGACCATAGGTACCCTATGGTCACGCGACCTTTAGTCACACACACTCGAAAAATCATGTGTGACTATATGTATTTCGTTACACATATTGGGTGTAGCCAAATCCAGTTTTTGTTCTAGTGGGCGCCTAACAAACTAGATGCACCTGACAAGAGACAAGGCAATAGTGTGTCTGTCAAATGTCAAGAAATAGATGTACCCGTCAACAATATATATAACCACATACTTTTTACAGAGGAAGGTTTTCTAGCATCTAATCAAGAACTTTATTCCAGTATGCTCATCTAGTTCTGTTATGTTGTGAGCTTTGACATGTTCTAGTTCTGCTCTAATCCTGATGTGGTTATTGTTGATATGCAACAGCCTACGTTTTCAAGGCTTTTATATCCAGATGATGAGATTAGATCAATGGGAGAAAAACTTGTAAATTTAACTGCAAATTTTATTATTATGTTCATTGTTTTGGATTAAAAGTCTTCATGATGTTGTTTGAATTACTGCTGATCATGTTTGTGTTAATATTGCTTACATGGATTTAGTTCTGCTCATGAACTTCAAAGAAGATGTGCAAAAGTAATTACTACTGCTAGTACAAAAGTTACTACTGCTAGTGAAAGTTGGTACTGCTCAGAGATTAAAACCGCTCGAAGTTGCTACTTGCATATGGAGAAGATTATAGATACTTAGAAAACTATTGTAAGCCGACTAGGACTCCTTGGTGTATAAAAGGATGTCCAATTTTATATTTGGTTCAGTTATATACATTCCAATTTTATTATATTTGAATTTGTTTTGATATATATTTGAATTGTTTTGATATATATTGATTTTTTAAATGTGACTAAAAGATGCATATAGTCACACTTATTAACACTTTGGTCACTGTTTGCTTAGTTCATTGTGTGACTAAATATTACAAAAGGCCACACAAACATAAAATTCATGTGGCTATTGGATGATCAATAGTCACACAAAATACATATTTTTTTATTTTAAACAACATATGGTCACATTTATTATCACTTTTGGCCACTTGATGCTTAATTGTAAGTGACTAAATACCCAAAAAAAACATGCTTTGTGTGACTAAATATTACAAAAGGCCACGCAAACATAAACTTCATGTAGCCATTGGATGATCAATAGTCACACAAAATACATAATTCCTCACTTTAAACAACATATGGTCACACTTATTCACACTTTTGGCCACTGTTTGCTTAATGGTATGTGACTAGATACCCAAAAAAAACATAATTTGTGTGACTAAATATTACAAAAGGCCACGCAAAAATAAACTTCATGTGGCCATTGGATGATCAATAGTCACACAAAATACACATTTCTTCACTTTAAACAGCATATGGTCACACTTATTCACACTTTTGGCCACTGTTTACTTAATGGTATGTGACTAAATATCCAAAACAAACATGCTTTGTGTGACTAAGTATTACAAAAGGCCACGCAAACATAAACTTCATGTGGCCATTGGATGATCAATAGTCACACAAAATACACATTTCTTCATTTAAACAGCATATGGTCACACTTATTCACACTTTTGGTCACTTTGTGTTAAATTGTATGTGACTAACTCCAAAAAAATAACACCTATTGTGTGGCTAAATCATCACAAACGTCACATTTAGGGCCCGTTTGGTTTGTAGATGGGTTTAGATTAGAATTTGGGGTTGATGGGAAAGTTGTAGATTATGATTTGATATAAATTTAAATTAAATGAGGAGAGAGAAAAAAAATAAAAGAGAGAAAATATATAAATAATATAATATTATAATTTAAAAGAATATTAATTAACTTTCTTTATTATAAAACAAATTTTAAATTAAATTGAGTGGTTTAAATTAAATGAGGCCCACTTTAAGAAAAAAGACAAAATGATGCAACAAATATTTTTTCAAATCTTGGCATTAAGGTGCGGATTTGATTATGCCGAATATTTGGTCATCTTCCCAAATCTTTGGCCCACATCTTTTCAACCAAACATGCCTTTTTTTGTAAATCTACTCCAACAGTGTCAAGTCATTCATACCAAACGGGCCCTTATTGTATATTCATGTGGCTATTGGATTATCAATACTCACACAAAATACACATTTACTTGAATATATCATCTCAAATGTCACAAATATTATATATTTATGTAGCTAAAGGACGAACAATAGTCACTCTCAAAAAACATTCGTGTGACTATAAGGTGTGTGTCACTGATAATGACTAATCCAACAAAACTTGTGCCTAATTTGTCACACATATTCGGGGTTTTGGTCACTCTTTTTCGATGGAAAAAGGCCACGAACTCAACAATGTGACCATATGCCACCTACGGTGGCGGGACCTATGGTGACACACAACGAAAAAAACGTGTGTGACTATATGCATATCATCACACATTTTTGACGTGACCAATACAACTTTTTGTACCAGTGGGGAATTAAAATTAAACATATTCCATTAAAACTTGAAATGAAAAATTACAAAATACTGGTAATAAAATATACACATTCTAAAAATCTACTAATCTAAAAGGATTACAACATATTTATTCATAAAGTCAAATAAAGTAGTACAAAAGGATTACAAGATTTATTCAAACTACTTCCTAACTCAAATAATACATTTTCTTTTTACCCTTTCCTTTTGAACAAACTTTGGGCATTTTTGGTTCCCATGGTTTTATATCCTTATCTTCACAAGTCTTAGCATTGAGCAGGCCTAGCACCTGAACCCTCTTATTAAAAAGCTCTTTGGCAGTCTTTTTTTGGAGTTTTAACCTTCCTAGCATCTTCCTTTTTGTGCCTGATCCAGAATATCCCTTTGGAAAGTAGTCTGTCCATGTATTTGGAGAACCTTCAGAACTGCTTGATATGTGAAATGAACTTGAGTCACTTGAGTCACTGATGTCAATTTTAATGATTTCTGCAAAAAAATAAAAATATATTAAAATTAAAAAAAAAAAATATAGTGTAAATGAAATAAAAGATGATGTTGCAATTCAGGGTGTGTTTGAAACAACCTTTGTTCTTAGAACTCCAATGGCCACATTACTTGGTGGATGGTTGGTTTTAGATCATAAAAAAGAATGAAATGCAATAAACCAATATACGTAACCCTTCTAAGTTCCCGCTACTGCTCCTTTTGTCGTTTCAACTCCCTTTGAGCAAAGGACTGCACCAGCCGCATTGCTAGTTTGTTGAAAAAATAAAAGAAACAGTATGGGAACTTAGAATGGCAAGGTATGTTGAAATTCCAGACTGAAAGTAATACAAAAAATCTAAAAATGTTGAGTAAAGAATAGAGTCTAAGTAACATCACTCATCTTGAATGCGATAATGAAGGAGTGTGGCATGTCATGAACAGTACACACTATATCATTATCGCATTGAGGACGTTTCAATTATCAGGCCAAATCTATCTAACGTTACAGAAAGGTTCCGTTGCTTTGTTTTTTGGACATCGTCTAATAACCACACAAACAGTAGTAGACGTTTTTCAAATTAAGCAATGGAACCATCTACAACGATAGATAGATATTCCCTAATCATTGAGCTTTAAGTTATTAGAAAATAGATTCTTACTATCATTTATATTGCTCCCTTAGATGTGACGAACATACATATTAATTATGTAGATTCTACGACATTAGAGAGCTAATTGTGCATGAATGAAATCATATTAAATTTATATTAACAATGCAATGAACTACCATCCTTTCTACCCTAGCCAATAACAACATATTATTCAACCTTGAATTCTAACCTAATCCAAGCAAACCTTAATATCTCTTTTGCTCTAATTACTCGCAAAAACAACACAGCATGTTCTTCCTTATTTTATCAATACAAATGCAACGCAATTCTTATAACAGGTAATCAACCTAAGCCTAAGAATAAATAGCTCTAAGGGGGTATTTGGATTATATTAATTTGTGATCTTATCAGCTTTTTGAGATTTGGGATCAAAACCCTAGATCCGAGTGAGTTGTAACTGTGAGTGTGAGAGATAAAGAGAGGATTATGTTGAAGTGTTCGAAGTGTGTTTGATAAGTTTGTATATATTATAAGTTTAAAAGTGAAGTGTGTTTGATACTCTTGGTAGGGGTGTTCACGGGGCGGTTCGGTTCGGTTAGTTAGAAGATTTTAACTATCAATCGCGGGGCGGGTAATTTATTTATATTATATACAGCTCGGTTTGGTTAACCACGGATATCTAAAAGTAAAAACCGAAACCAAATGCTTGGTTTGTCGGTTTCTCGGGTTATTTGAATTTGAGGGGTAAAATATCATAACGGTTTGGTTCAAAAGGTAAAATAAGTTGTAGCTTATTCGGTTTAAAGGGTAAAATATCAAAAAGGTTGGGTTAATACACAAAAAAGTTACTGAACTTTACAAAAAAGTTCACCTAAGTTACTCAAGTTTCAAATTGTTCAATTAAGTTACTATACTTTGCTTATTTATTTATTATGTTACTGATGTTTTAAAAAAATATCATTCAAGTCACTCCTTGGATTGGTGACCGGCTATGTCGGGAAAAGTTACTCAAGTTTCGAATTGTTCAATTAAGTTACTATACTTTGCGTATTCAATTTTTTTTTAATATTTTTTAGAATTTTTTTTATAAAAAATTCCAAAAAAAAAAAAAAATTCGAATATTTAAAAAATAAATCGGTAATTATTTTTAAAAAAAGAATTAATTTTTTTTTCCAATTTTATTTATTTTCTTATTTTTTAGGAAATTTTTATTTTCTAATTTTTATTTTTTTTTATATTCTAATATTTTTAATTTTTTTTTTAATTTTATTTTTTTTTTAAATTTCCAAAGTTTTTTTTTGCGAAAATATTTTTTTTGAACTTTTTTTTGGTGGTCGACGAATAGTGATGAAGATGATAATGGGATGACGGTGGCAAGCTGGTTAGGACTAACTTATCTATAATCTTAGTGTTTTTTAGGATGTTAGGTTATGGTGGAATGATGGCGATGAAGGTCAACACAAGAAAAAGCTTACATAATATGAAAAAGAGAATTGATACATAATTGAAAATGAACATTGATGAATATATAGAAAGAGAAAAAACAAAAAAATAGTAAGAAAATGTTAAACATAATGACGTGGAATAAGTTGAAATAAAATAAGTGACATGGAAAAGAAAATTTGACTATCAGCCGGTGACCCAGCTTCGAAGTAATGCGAATGTAGCTTATTCAAAAGTTCAGTAACTCGTTAAATAAACACGCAAACGATGGTAACAAAAATGAACAAAATGAAAGTTGAGTAACTTAGGTGAACTTTTTTACAAAGTTTAGTAACATCTTTGTGTATTAACCCTTTACTTCTCCACCAAATATTTAAAAAAAAAAATTGATATTTTAATGCCATGTCACACTAATACCGGGTATCGTGAGTTAGTATAAGCCCAGTAACATATATAAACGGTTACGCAAAGTATAGTAACTTAATTAAACAATTTGAAACTTGAGTAACTTAGGCGAACTTTTTTGTAAAGTTTAGTAATTTTTTGTGTATTAACCCCAAAAAGGTTTAAACCATTTTCGTTCATTTTTTTTGCTTTCTTGATTTTGACCGTTTTTGTACGTCTGGGACCGTTTTTGTCTATTGTCTGACATTTTCTTTAAAAAAATGTATGAAGGCGTACAAAATGTACGAAAGCGAACACAACTTAACCAAACAAATAAAAAAGGATAAGGAAGTGTGAAAACGAAAAAAATCGTACAAAAATGTACGAGAACATAGTAAATGTTTCATAACATTTTAATACGGAGGAAAACGTTCATAAAAGCTTGAAAACGAGCGAAAATTGCCAAAAACATTCAAGAATGGATGAAATCGGTTAGGAAGGTCGAAATCGGTCGAAAAGGTCGCAATCAGTCGTAGTCGGTCTAAATCCGTCGAAATCTGTTGAAAATTATCAAAATCGGTCGACAACTAGCGAAATCAGTCAAAATCAATTGAAAACGGTCAAAAAGGGACAAAAAAACATAACATGTGAATTAGCCATTATCACCGGTCGTGCATGGGTTGCACCGGCTTGGTAGGTGTTTAGTTTGAAGGTTATATGAATTGTATTTGAAGTTATTAAAGGCGGTCATGCATGGTTTGCACCGGCTTGGTAAGTGTATACCGTTTGTCACAAACACTAAGAAGCAAGTATTCAGGGACCTCCCGATCATGTTATCCAGGATAGAGAAAGTTTAAAATCGGCTTGAGCTTGACTCGAAAAGCTCGATTTATTTTGTTTTCTTACACAAATTAAAATTGAAATATAACCTAAGAATTGAAAACTCAACAATAACTCGAGTCGAACTTATATAAGGTTAAGGTCAACTCATTAAACATTTCGAGTTCATTTGATATATATAGGCTTGAGCTTGAGCTCAAAGCTCGATAAGAATTAGCTCGAACTAACACTAGTTGGCTTGAGCTCGGCTCATTTATGCGATTCAGAAAAAAATTAAAGTTTAGCTCGAGCTTGGCTCGTAATATATCTATTTTGAACTCGTTAATAAGCTTTTTATCGAGCTTGTTAATAAGTTCACCTATAATACAAATGCATAACATTTTATACATGTTTAATATGTAAAATATCATAGTGTCATTTAGGCTCGTGAGCCAAATCAAGTTTTTTTATGTAAAACTCAGGCTCGAGCCCGATTGATAGATAAGCTGCAACTTAGGCTCGAGCTCGTTTAAGCTCGGCTCATTCAAGCTTTTTACTAATATGATCCTGAGTTTTTCACGATCGGCTCGGCTCATTTCCACTTCTAATATAAACAAAGATTAAGGTATTTCATGTGTTATAAAACTAGTTGGTTTATAAATAAAATATATAAATTAAATTAGATTTCCCTCTCATATTTTCAGTTGTCCCGCTCTAAGTTTTCTCCAAAAATCAAATTATCCCCTCCATCAAACAATTTGAAAACCAAACAAAATAAACCACCATCATAATCCCCAAATAAATTCCCCATTAGATTTCCCTCTCACATTTTCAGTTGTCCTGCTCTAAGTTTTCTCCAAAATTCAAATTATCCCTCCATACATCAATTTGAAAACCGAACAAAATAAACCACCATCATAATCCTCAAATCAATTCCCCCCCCCCCCCCCAACAAAACCAATTATCCCCCAAATCAGTTAATCCACAAAAAACCACATACCTTTAATCAATTATTCCACATATTGCCGGTTTACAAACCTACAACACCAGGAAAAAACACTAGTCTTGAATCTAATTATTATTTTTTTTATCATCAAAGATCATACATAAAAATGATTAAATACACCTCACAAAAATACCGGATCTGGGAGAAACCAAACACATGCCACCAAGGTTTGAGTTTTATTGGTAAGATTTATCTTTTGATTTTTATTCCTTTTTTGGGGTTTTTAATTTCGTTGATTTTGGGGGTTTTAAATAACTGTTATGTTTTCTTGAAATTAGGGTTCAATTCGTTTCATCCTTTAAGAAAGAATCACTAATGGAATGCGCTACCTGAAGCTCGGGGTATATTCTAACTCGG
Organism: Artemisia argyi; assembly: GCA_030686995.1. Classification (NCBI taxonomy): domain Eukaryota; kingdom Viridiplantae; phylum Streptophyta; class Magnoliopsida; order Asterales; family Asteraceae; genus Artemisia; species Artemisia argyi. The sequence goes on from CM060697.1 coordinate 70,529,505, forward strand.
CGGATTGATACCAGTGGTGCTCGAAGTGAAACAATCATTATCATTAATGGAATGCGCTACCTAAAGCTACAACATATTAATTTTTGGTTAGTTATTTTACTTGTTAAAGAAAAGTATATAGTAATACTGTGAATACCTTTGGGCAGGTCAAGACAGATGGCGGTTAAATGCTTCAATTCGGCTTCCTTTGTGGCAAAAGCCAATCCTCTAAATCGTGCTCCCCATAAATGAAAGAGTGAACTTCACCATGCACTTTGCAATATGTTGTCAAACATTTTAGCACCACTTGAAGATGGTGGAAAGGGTAACTGGCCTCCACCTGGTGTAGACCCCAAACATAACTTATGGTATGAAGCAGTTGCACGCATGATGAGGCGAAAAATGATCCGTTTTTAGGGGGTCATTTAAGCCCGAATTCGAATTTATTTGATCAAATATTGCCCTAAATCGTTCCTTTTGTGATTTTAGGTACTTTGGGAGTGAAATCTGGAAAAGGAAGTAATTCGGACGTTTTTGGAGCATAAAAGTGAAGAAAACGCCAAAGTCTTAATTTTCCATGCTGGGAACAGTAGGTGACGGCGTCAAGAGTAACTCCCTGACGGCGTCAAGAGCAAAATTCCATGACGATCCAGAAGAGATTTGACGGCGTCATGAAGGTAGGGCGTCAAGAGTAAAAGTCATGACGGCCTGGAAATGATTAAGTCTTGACGGCGTCAAATGTAGATCAAGGCAGTCCGAGAATAGTTTTGGCGGCGAGGTGACGGCGTCATAAGCTTTGTCTTGATGCCGTCAGACCCCTTTTCCTATATATAGTTTTCTAATTTTTCACATTTAAAAAGAGAAGTTTTGGGAGAAACCCTAAGTACGATTTTGGTGTAACTTTACAGGTTTTTCAAGGGTTCCAACCCCTTGATACCTTGCATGTGTAATCAAGATAAGTGTTCTTTTAATTCAATCAATATGTCTATGTGTTGGTTGTCTATATCTTGTTCTTGTCTTAATTCCATCATGCTAGGCTAGATCTATCATGTGTTTGCTTAGATCTAATGAAACCTAGATGTTGATTATGTGTTGATTACTTGTTTATTCTTGTCTTGGATGAATGATTTATATGTTAGGCTTAAGAAAACTGGCAGATCTCCAATTGGTAACATGCTTGAACGTCTTAAGAAACATGAACCGACGCGCACTAGGTCTTTATTGGTTGTATTTAATGCATGAGCCACTGTTTACAATCCCTATGGTTGTGCTGGGCATGGTGTAGGAGGAGATAAGAGCTCATAGAATTGGGGAGTTAAGTGTGCCACCCCATGAATGGTATTAAGGAATACGATCCGTCATCCATACAATTATAACAAGTAATTAACGTGTAAAAGATGTCTAGGGAGTAGTGAAATCTAAGGAAACACATTTTCTCCAATTACTGCTCACAACTTTAGTATAATTTAGTTTATTTTCATTTCTAGTATTTTATTTTGATTGCATCTTAGTATTGGGTTAGTTGAATAGCAACTAATTCCGCCCAAATCCTTCAAACCCGAGATTTTAAATTGCTTTCTAAAAAAAAATATATAAAAATACAAAAAGAATCTTCCCTCACCTTTAGAACTAGTATTTAGGCTTTCTAATCCTAGCGACACTATTCCTAAGCTGAACGATCAATCCCCCGGTACTTGTCACTATACTATACTACAACGATCAGGTACACTGCCTGGTGGGGGTTGTAAGCTTCTCAAGATCCCTTAAGAGGTAAAGCCTGGTGCGATTCCCATGTATCAAGTTTTTGGCGCCGCAGCCCGGGGAATAGTTATTGTCTAGGTTAAAATTTCTTTTTATTAGGTCTACTCATTAGATTCCTATCAAGTGAGATTTTTTCTTTTGTAGCTTTCTTGTAGTCTATCTTTTCTTTGTGATTTTGTTTGTAATTTGCTTCAAATGGACTCTACACTTAGACTTCTAAGATTGCAAGATAGGGTTGAGCGGCTAACACACCAAAGAGTTCAAAATACCTCATTTAGAGACACCTATGAATCATATGAGCCTTCACCTAGGATAGATTCTTATGAACAACCTCCATGTTTAAGATCTAGTTTTAGTGAGGCCAATAGGAAATGCGACCTAGTTTTCCAAGGAATTATGGAGAGAGCCATTGCAACAAATCATAAGTTGGATGAAGCACTAGGTTTGCTATTATCACTACCTAAGAAAACAATTGAGGAGGATTTAGCCGAGCATAATCACATTGATCAAAAAGACCTAGGTTTTATGATCGATGATGATGAATCTCAAGAAACAGATGATGAATCTCTTGGGCAATTTGTATATAGCAGTCAGAATATTGAGGACGACCCTTATGATTCGGACATAGAAGTTGAGATGCCTAGAGAAGCACGTGAGATACTTGGGAGAATGTTAGGGCTAGATCCTGACACATGGAATGATGAGTTGAACAACATAAGCCCACAAAATACTCAACCATCATTTGAGGCACACGCACCGCCCGTGACTTACCCGGAAGAAGTAGAAGAAACTTTAGGAATTCCAATGGAGGTAGAACCCTTGGACCAGGCACCACTTGAGGATATAGGTTTGAACACTTGTAGTGATAACCTTACTCCTAGTTCTAGGGAATTTCCTAGTGTTGATGAACCGGAACCTCAATCTTTACACACCTTTCCATCCTTAGATATATTTCTAGGAGACAAAAGAGGAACCGACCCACCCATCAACCAATATTATCCGGGTAGTTTTTGGATGAAGGAAGCCATTCACTCACCCCCTTCACCTCACATGGCATATTCACACCCTAAGGGTGTGTATCGCTACTTTCACCCACACTTAATCCTAAGTGTAGGGAGAACCTCCCCTATTTCCGTTAAATAAGGGTAGAGTCAGGCTCGTGACTCGAACAAAAACAAGCGCTTCTTGGGAGGCAACCCATGTTTTGTGTGTTTTTATTTGTTTGTTTGTTTGTTTGATTTTATTTGTTTCTATATGCATGTTTTATTTTTATTGTTTGTGGCTCATGTTTCAAAGTAAATTGTGAAAATGCTTTATTTTGTTTTTAACTTCGTCTTAATTGCATATAAAGGTATTTTGCAAAAGATAAGTGTAAGGGAGATCCAAATTTGTTTATAAGAACAAAGTTGAGCATGAACCACAACAATATTAAATGGACATGTGTATTAGTACTTGTTAGAGTCAAATGCTTGTATCGAGTCGTAATGATGTTTTGCAGGATTTTCCAGGAAGTAGGACGGAGTTTTTTTCAGAAATTTTCCGGAAACTTAACATAAGAATTTCTGCAGGTCACTTCTGACGGCGTCACGAGTTTACTCTTGACGGCGTCATATGTAAAATTCTGGAAATTTTGCTAGTTTTGTTTATACCGGAGTCTTAAAGTTTTTGTTGATTCTTTAGTTTTATAAACTCCAGGAAATCTGCAAACATTCATTCCACAAGCATTATATCTTTAATTGTTTTGTTTCTATTCCTAAGTCTGGAATTACATCTAGTTGTGAGTTATTTTTGTTTGGGTTGATGCTTTGGGTTTTTGTCTGTTTTCTCAGGATTTACAGGTTATGTATGACAAGAAGATGATTTATATTCTGGGAGGGAAGCTTTGATTGTTCATTTTCTTTGAGGAAGATTTAACCTGGCCACCTTATTATCCATACCGAGCGAATCAGGGGAGTATTTGATTTCATTCTCTTTACTTTTTCACTTTTACATTCTTACTTGAACATTGGGGACAATGTTCATCTTAAGTGTAAGGGGAGGGTAAAAAGATGATACCTTACATATGCACTTTCGCTTGAGTTTGTTTTGTTTAATAGTAGATGTGTAATAAAACTATGAGAAATACTTGTTAGTGTAATTTTAGCGTCAAATTTAAATTTTTTTACAACATTTAGGAGTGAAACTTTAGCCATAGCAAGTGTCTCATGGATAGGAGATTGTATGACTAGCACATAACCGTATATTCAAAAAAATTTTCCACCCAAATATGTGAGGTTCGCCTTTAGATTTGATAGGAAAAGCATTTACTATTAGTGCTTATGAGTGTACCGGTAGCATTTAGATTCTAGAACTTGCGTTAGTGATGCATCCCGAGACCGCTAGTGAGACTACATTCGTGTAGTAGGATTTACTACATGATAAGAGGCATTAGGATCACCCTTGTGTTAAACCCGTATTATGATTACTTGACCATTTAAGTCATATTACTTGGCTAGTTATGTCAACTAATTTTTCCCACACCCTTAGCGTTGTACTCATTTTTAGTACACGAAACCCCTAGTACACCCCTCCGAGCCTATCTTTTCGTTTCTAACTTTAAGCATCTTACTTAAAGGAAGAATTTGTTACACCCCACTTAAATGTACACCCAAATCGCCTTAGCCTTCCGTGTATGCGCTCGTTTTTAGTGCATTATTGTTATTTGTTAAACCCTAAGTTAACTTTCTAATTGATTACATGGTTGCTAAGTCGAGTCATATCCTTGTACATATTGTTTTGGGATGATTGGGACTCATGGGTAAGTACTTATTTTATGGAATAATGGGGAAGAACATCATATATTACCCCCATATGTACGTTAATCTTAAAAGTGCTCCAAGTGTTTTGATTTTCTTAATTCGAGTCATTAGTTTAGTTAATTGTAAAGTATGTAAAGATTCAAGTGTAAGGGGAATTCTCATCCCCTATGATGTATTATTTTGGATGGTAGGGTAAGAGTGTATGCACAAAAAAAAATAATAATAAAATAAATAAATAAAAAAAAAGAGAAAAACATACGGACTACCATCACTTTTTATTCTATGTTCATTTTATGTTTTTGTTATTTTTCATTTATTAGCTTAAGTCGAGTCTAGTCTTGGCTTAACAACGCCACTTTGTACATGTAATTAACCAAGATTGTTAACTCGCCACCAGAAAAACTTCCTTTATCCAACAAAACCGTGGATTTCATATCCGTACACCTAACGTTACAACCTTTTAAAAGACCTCTTTGATAGTTTATCCTAGGTGCTTACGCCATGTGGTGGAGGTTTGATCCTTTCCCAAGCCTATGGTAATCTATTTTGCTATGACAGGTAGTGAGAGATATCTTTCGTTTCCATATTGTAATTTACACTTTATTACACCCGAGAGATGTGAGTATCTAAACACTATTTGTGAGGTGCTAGTGTATGACCTCCGTGCTTGTCTATTGGTCTTTAGTGGAACGATTATTTGTTGTAATTACTTTTATATTAGTGTTAAATGACCCCTAACTTGTCTTTTGAGTAGAATAAAAGCGCATTTGCTTGAGGACAAGCAAATCTCAAGTGTAAGGGTATATGATGAGGCGAAAAATGATCCGTTTTTAGGGGGTCATTTAAGCCCGAATTCGAATTTATTTGATCAAATATTGCCCTAAATCGTTCTTTTTGTGATTTTAGGTACTTTGGGAGTGAAATCTGAAAAAGGAAGCAATTTGGACGTTTTTGGAGCATAAAAGTGAAGAAAACGCCAAAGTCTTAATTTTCCATGCTGGGAACAGTAGGTGACGGCGTCAAGAGTAACTCCCTGACGGCGTCAAGAGCAAAATTCCATGACGATCCAGAAGAGATTTGACGGCGTCATGAAGGTAGGGCGTCAAGAGTAAAAGTCATGACGGCCAGGAAATGATTAAGTCTTGACGGCGTCAAATGTAGATCAAGGCAGTCCGAGAATAGTTTTGGCGGCGAGGTGACGGCGTCATAAGCTTTGTCTTGACGCCGTCAGACCCCTTTTCCTTTATATAGTTTTCTAATTTTTCACATTTAAAAAGAGAAGTTTTGGGAGAAACCCTAAGTACGATTTTGGTGTAACTTTACAGGTTTTTCAAGGGTTCCAACCCCTTGATACCTTGCATGTGTAATCAAGATAAGTGTTCTTTTAATTCAATCAATATGTCTATGTGTTGGTTGTCTATATCTTGTTCTTGTCTTAATTCCATCATGCTAGGCTAGATCTATCATGTGTTTGCTTAGATCTAATGAAACCTAGATGTTGATTATGTGTTGATTACTTGTTTATTCTTGTCTTGGATGAATGATTTATATGTTAGGCTTAAGAAAACTGGCAGATCTCTAATTGGTAACATGCTTGAACGTCTTAAGAAACATGAACCGACGCGCACTAGGTCTTTATTGGTTGTATTTAATGCATGAGCCACTGTTTACAATCCCTATGGTTGTGCTGGGCATGGTGTAGGAGGAGATAAGAGCTCATAGAATTGGGGAGTTAAGTGTGCCACCCCATGAATGGTATTAAGGAATACGATCCGTCATCCATACAATTATAACAAGTAATTAACGTGTAAAAGATGTCTAGGGAGTAGTGAAATCTAAGGAAACACATTTTCTCCAATTACTGCTCACAACTTTAGTATAATTTAGTTTATTTTCATTTCTAGTATTTTATTTTGATTGCATCTTAGTATTGGGTTAGTTGAATAGCAACTAATTCCGCCCAAATCCTTCAAACCCGAGATTTTAAATTGCTTTCTAAAAAAAATATATAAAAATACAAAAAGAATCTTCCCTCACCTTTAGAACTAGTATTTAGGCTTTCTAATCCTAGCGACACTATTCCTAAGCTGAACGATCAATCCCCCGGTACTTGTCACTATACTATACTACAACGATCAGGTACACTGCCTGGTGGGGGTTGTAAGCTTCTCAAGATCCCTTGAGAGGTAAAGCCTGGTGCGATTCCCACGTATCAACGCATAAAAGTGCAACTCATGCATTGGACAGATAAATGTAGCAAACATATAGCTGTAAGTAAATGGCCGTATCTTTTTCTAATATAGAGTTTGCACTGCTTCTTTGCATAACCTTACTTGGTTCTCCTCGTACATTGAAATTATAATGTTTGCTTCTTGTTTCACCATGTTAGGTTGCTTATGCTTTGGTGACTTTGCTTCTCTGTCTTGGTGATCCTGTCGTATTTCTCAATTACTTTGGTCCTCATATGGAGCAACTTTACAAGCATCTTCGGGTAACATTAGTTTAACTCGTTGTCTAGAGATACATTTGAACAGCACTATTTACAACCTTGTTTTGACCTTTTCCTATCATTGTGCTTCATTGGCAGCTCATGACATTGGCCATTATGTTCCAAAAGCAAAAGCTGCAATTGAGTCCATATTGAGGTCATGCAATCGAGCTTATAGTCAGGCTATTTTCACGTCTTCAATAGCCCACATATGGACTACTTTATCTGGTAGTGGGGAGATGATGTTCGAGTACTTGGCCGTCCCTGTTGTGAAAGGGAAAAATAGTGAGATGGAGAAGTTTGCTGGTGGGCTTTATACTACTAGTGTGGAGGTATCTGTATGTATTATAGATTGACCTATAAATTGTAACAACCGTGGTTTTAGCAGGTCAGTTTGACTGATAGTCTTGACTCGGTTGACGTTTGTTTGGTGTGTCTTAGGTGTTTGAAGTGATATAGGTGAGTTGTAGCACTAAATCCCTTTGTGTAAGTGGTTTTATTGTGATTTGAAAAGTTTGGAATTTAGGAATGTTCATTTTGATCACCTTTGTGGTGTAGAAATGACTTGTGTAATTTTGGTGTTTTTGCGTAACGAGTCTTCGTTTAAGTGTTTGAGCGTTAGCGGGTTACGAGGAGTTTGTTTTTATGAGTTATGCTTCAAAAGAGTGTGGAATTTTATTTTTGGAAACTTTGTTTTGAAAATGATAATTTTCTGGTTCTCGTAAAAGTTAAGGTTTATCGCGAAAAAACTTTAGGGTTGGCTACGGGTATTTATAAAATATGAAAAGTATGAGGTTTTGAGTGTATTAAATTAATTTAATAATATATATATATATATATATATATATATATATATATATATATATATATATATATATATATATATATATATATATATATATAGAAAATTGGCTAGAAGGGATAAGGGGGAAAAAGGATACCCAATTTGAGTCCAAATATGACTCTTAGGCCCAAGGAATCCTAGTTCAACACAAACAAGCCCAACCCTTACCCTTATAACCATATGGAACGACCCATAACTCTATTTTCCTGCAAATTATGATCAACCAAAGCAATAGGGGAAGAAGAAAAATTAGGGTTTTTATTATTGAAGCTAAAATCAAGATCAAGGTATATTTTCGATACTAGTTTTCATTCAATTAATTAGTTATTGATCTAATTCATGTAATATAAATTATGATGGATTTAGGGTTTGTAAAATTCTGGAAAATAATGATGTTAGACATGGTAGGATCATTAGATTTTAATGGTATGATGATTAGTGAAGTTGGTTTGGTAATAAAACTTGTTAAACATTGAGTTAGTTTTGGACAGAAAACTAGTGCTGTAAAGATGTGAGTGTAAATAACAGATGGTGAGGAGTTAGGTCACGAATTTTAGGTCTAAATTGAAGTTTAATGAAAGATCTTTCCAAAAAGTCCAGCCACGATTGATTTCAAGGTCGGGAAGTTGGTCTTTTGATTTTTCTTTGTTAAGGTGTCAAAGCTGTCAAACTGGGACAAAATTTGGGTAAAAGTTTGAGGGTGAGTTGTGGTTGTAAAGTGGTATTTTGACTAGCCTTCTGGAACAGTTAAGTATTAGGTTATAATAGACTACCACGAAAAGGATTCGCGATAAAAACTTGTGGAATTATTATATGTTAATTAAAACTTTTTGGTGTGCGTTAAGATCCGAATTTGGATAGTTCACAAGTTTGATTTTCTTTTGAGTACTGTGTGCGTTATTTGTCCATGGCCTTCTGGGATTAGCTTGTATGCTTATGAGAGACCATGGTAAATTTTTGGTGTGAGTTTTTGAGCTTTAATTGTCATGATTTCATGTGGGCGAATGTACCCAAAAATTCTGCATTTTCTGATTTTAAAAGTGCAAGGGATTTAGTGAGTGTTAGGTTATGGTAGCGGTTAGTATGGTTTCTAGGAGATCCATGGTGGGTCATATGAGTCTTAGACATCCATCATATGTGTATTACATGGGTTGTAGCTTTGAGCTTGACCTTGTGTAATGTGGATTTTTTTTGTGTGTTATAGATTGTGAATTGTTTTTGTGGAAGCTGCGGAGTTTAAGGTGAGTTCATAGTCCCATATTTTTACCTTGTTTTAAACTTGGGATGGGAAAGATGCTTGTCGTAAATGATTTGAATTACTATGATTATGTGTATGTGTGTTAAAGAGCTTGGACTTATAATCTTATCGTATTTATGCTATATGTGAATGATATGTTATGTGATGTTATTGTGTGGTCCAATTGGGGGGGGGGGGGAGTATCCAATTGGAGAGTAATACTCCTACTCGTACCAGATTATGTGGATTGGATAATGTGATGATAATGTTGTGTGGTCCAATTGGGGGGGGGGGGATTATCCAATTGGAGAGTAATACTCCTACTCGTTACTAGTCTGTGTGGTCCAATTGGGAGGGTGCTTACCCTGTTGCTTGTGCATACTACCTAATTGGAGAGTAGCATCCTTACTCACTTTTATTCTGTGTGGTCCGATTGGAGGGTATTAATTTACCCATTTTTTTGGAGCGGGGGTCACGTTCCGGCCCGAAATATTGTGAATTTGGATCGGTGGGCACGTTCCGCCCGATGGTTGCCTTTTGTGTGATGGTTGGTTTATGAACATATGTAGCTTATATGATAACTGTAATTATTTGTCCAGCTATATTTATAATCACAGTGATTTTGGTTGCCTAGCGTGTATAAATCTTAAACCTATGAATCTCACCAATATTATGTTGACGTTTTAAGCATCATTTTCAGGTGAGCTTTCTAAGGATAAGATAGAAGGATGTGGTTAGACAAGACCTTAGTTGCATTGGAAGTGGTTTATCTGTGCTTTTGGAGTTTATCATGTTGTATTCTTTTGGGTATTGTTATGACACTTTGTGTCTATACTTTACCATTTTTATTGCATGTAGTTATTCTCTATATAGACACCATGTGTTGTGATGATATCCATGAAGTTACACCCTCGCGTTTCCGCCGTGGCGGGGTGTGACATAAATGTATTATAGATTGACCTATAAATGTAATCCATGCTTCAGGAAGTCGAGAAGGATGTGAAAGCTAAGACAAAAGGGGAGGTCGGAGCTACGAAGACACTTTGTTCTCCATTTGACCAGCTTGAACTGCATGAAGGTATTTTTTAATTAGAGGGCTTTTCTAATTCTGTTTGCGATCCCCGTTAAATTCATACAGATTAATAACACTAAACTGTCTGCTCGTTTTGTTCTACAACTACAACAAAATTGGTATTTGAAACCAGATGACACATCAGACCGCTTTTTCCGTCGGCTCTTGGTAAATTTATTCTTAACTCTTAAATGCAAGCACATGCACACACACATACAAATCAAACAAAGTCATCGATGGCAAGAAAGGATATTGTATGTGCTTCTAACTTTTGTCTTTTCTACTTAAAAGAGACGGAGAATATCCAGATGATGAGATTAGTTCAAAAGTTAGTGCTGCTAGTGAAAGTTAGTACTGCTAGTATAAAGTGCGGACTGCTCAGAGATTAAGACTGCTCGAAGTTAATACTGCAAATGTATTAATTACAACTGCAAGTTATAAGTTAGTAGTGTTGTTTCATATAGTTAGTATTGCTTGTATAGTATGATATGTATTAGTTGTTTATGAAAAAGATTATAGATACTTAGGAAAGTATTGTAAGCCGACTAGGACTCCTTGGTGTATAATAGGAGGTCCTAGGGTATAGAGTTATATACGAATTTTATATTTACAATTTTATTGTATTTGAATTTGTTTTGAAATATATTTAAATTTGTTTTGATATATATTGATTTCTTAAATGTGACTAAAAGATGTATATAGTCACACTTATTATCAGTTTTGGTCACTATTTGCTTTATTCGTTGTGTGACTAAATATTACAGAAGGCCACACAAACGTAAAATTCACGTGGCCATTGGATGATCTATAGTCACACAAAATATACATTTCTTCACTTTAAACAGCGTACGGCCACACTTATTAACACTTTTGGCCACTGTTTCCTAAATTGTATGTGACTATATACCCAAAACAAACACGCTTTGTGTGACTAAATATTACAAAAGGCCACACAAACATAAAATTCACGTGGCCATTGGATGATCAATAGTTACACAAAATACATATTTCTGCACTTTAAACAGCATATGGTCACACTTATTAACACTTCTGGCCACTGTTTGCTTAATGGTATGTGACTAAATACCCAAAACAAACATGCATTATGTGACTATATATTACAAAAGGCCACACAAACATAAAATTCATGTAGCCATTGGATGATTGATAGTCACACAAAATACACATTTCTTCACTTTAAACAGCATATGGTCACACTTATTAACACTTTTGGCCACTGTTTGCTTAATGGTATGTGACTAAATACCCAAAACAACCATGCTTTGTGTGACTGAATATTATAGAAGGCCACACAAACATAAAATTCACGTGGCCATTGGATGATGAATAGTCACACAAAATACACATTTCTTCACTTTAAACAGGATATGGTCACACTTATTAACATTTTTGGCCACTTTGTGTTAAATTGTATGTGACTAACTCCAAAAAACAACACCCATTGTGTGATTAAATCATCACAAACGTCACATTTATTGTATATTCATGTGGCCACAGGACGGGAAATAGTCACACAAAATACACATTTACTTGAATATATCATCTCAAATGTCACATATATTATATATTTATGTGGCCAAAGGATGAACAATAGTTACTCTAAAAAAACATTCGTGTGACTATACTGTGTGTACGGTCACTGATAATGACTAATCCAACAAAACTTGTGCCTAATTTGTCACACATATTCGGGGTTTTGGTCACTCTTTTTTGATGGAAAAGGCCACGAACTCAACAATGTGACCATATGCCACCTACAGTGGCAGGACCTTTAGTGACACACAACGAAAAAAACGTGTGTGACTATATGCATATTGTCACACATTTTTGGCGTGACCAATACAACTTTTTGTACTAGCGTTAAGTTCATTTCAAAGTGATAATCAACAGTCAAACCCTAGCTTTAAAAAACCAAAAACAAATGGCACAATCAAACCCAGCTATGGCAAATAATAATAAGGGAAACTATGTGTTGATTGGGGGGAAGAATCATCGAAAAATTCTTGGGGGAAAGTTTTATTAAATGATGAAGTCTTTGATGAAGTTTTGGATACATTTGGTGATGAAGTAACTGCCAAGTATGGTTCGTATGCAAACATAGGGAAGGAGATGATAGAAGTTATTCTTCAATGGATGTGGAACAAAACTTTCAATGAACCAAATACGGGTGGTAGTGGTGCGATATCTATTCCTACCCTTAAAAGTGGTAGCGGAACCGACAATGAGGTAGGTGCAGTTGTAGAGAAAAAAATAGGGAAGGGAAGGCCTAGAAAAAAAACAACTTTTTCAGTACCAAAATCGATAATCCGAGTACAATGTCACCAAAAAAGAAGAGGGGAAGGCCTATTGGGAGTGGGAGGAAGAGGGAAGGGAAGGAAGAGCATGCGGATCTTGGTATGTTAATCTAATATACTTCATTTATGTGTCATTTTTAATTTGCTTATGTTGGATTTTGTGATCTTTTTGATAGACTATTATATGCTGATATTAAGTGGCATGATTGAGTGCCCTGATTGGTTTAGGATAAACAAAGTGTTATGGTTCTAAGTAGGCTGTTAGAATGGAAAATGTAGCAGTCTTTGGCATAGCTGCTGTACTGCTATACTAACTAAGTTGTCACATTGACTTAATAGCTAAACTAAAACTATACAAGATACATAAACAATAGGTTTGCATCTTCAGTAACTAGGATTGATGTCTTGTACAATGTGTTGAGATATAGAACACTGCATCACTTGAACCTACATACTTGTGTTTGCATAACTGTTTCATTGACTGCTGCTCCATTGACTTTAGCATTGTAGGAGATTGGATTTGTTGTTGCAGTTGTAGTAGCTCTTTAGACTTGATGTTTGAATTAAAATGATAAATGTGAATAGTGTGTTACTTTAATTGACTCTTGATGTTTGAATTTAAATGGTGCCAGGTTTAATTTCTTATCAGGATGAAATTGTGTTCAGCATTCACAAAATGGATTCTTTGAATCTGGTCCATTGAGGTATGTAGAATGGTCTATTTATAAACTTTATACCTTTGTCCGTGATAGAAGTATCTTTACTACTGGTCTTGATCATTTATTAGCACGCATTAAGGGAGAAAAATGGGCATTGTTCTTTTGTTTGCCTGGAAAATCATTAGAAGAAGGTTTGAAGTTGATTTACACAGACAATGATGTACATACATTGTTGGAACTAGGTTTTCGGAATGGTTATGTAGATTTGTTTGTTGCTGACCAAAAACAAAAGTTATTTGAATACTATTTAAAAAACCTTGATTTAGAGGGTGAGGGTGGGGAGGTTGTGGGATGGGTAGAAGAAGATGCTAGCTTGCGGTGCTCTAGTACTTCAACTCCTTTTAAGACTAGTACTTAAAGTCCTTTTATGTCTAGTACTTCAACTAGGGAGAGAAGTGTAAACTTGAAAAGAAAGGTTGTGGGTAATGCAGATCCTGAATTCAGGAAGAATAAAAAGGTGGTGAAGAGGTCTGTGGATAAGGGGAAAAAGACTCATGGTTGATGAGGATGAGGCTTTTAACATGAAAAAATCTGTTTTTCCAAGGCCAGGTGATATTGTCATTAGAGAGGGTGGTTCTATGAAGAAGGCATCAGGTGTTGGTTCAGTGAATGTGGGAGCTATGGGTGTGGGTTTTTTGAGACCAATAAATGATGTTAAAATCACTAATTGCGTGCTAGGTCTAAGGGCACCCAGATCAATGGGAAACAAAGTGGTGTTATTTTGACTAGGTGAGTCTAATGAATTGTATAGCAAATTTTTTAGATACATTGCATTGCATATTATACTAACCTCATTACATTGCATATTTTGATTGTGCAGGTATAGTTGATCACTTGTTGGTTCATCAAGCAGAAGCTTCTGAAGTTTGACAAACGGGTTCATCTTTTGGGGTTATGTAATGAGTCGAAACAAAAACAGTTTTAATATGGTTGTATATTACATACGTAATTTGACTAATGTAACTTGTGTAGAAAATAGAAGGGGGGGTTGAATAGTTTCACCGTTACAATTTACTAATAAAAATATTTCGCCGTTTTTAGGTCCGGTTAAAATTTCTTTTACAAACTTGGTAAATTTTACTAGTTATGTGATATCTTCTAAACTAGTGATTAAAGTAAGATGCAAGTAAAGTAAAGAGTAAAGAAAGAGCACAACCAAAAAGAAACCAAGATTTATAGTGGTTCGGCACGAAGCTCACTCTTCGTCATACTCCACTCCCCGAGTACCACACTCGAGAGTTATCAATCACTATATCAACACACTCCTTCAGGCGGAGTAATCCGTACACAAGCTTACACCAAGTTTACCGACACTAAGGGGAATGTCAAGTTCTAATTGTAGCTAGAACCAATCTACTCCAAGGCCCACGTGGCCACATGAAAAAGCACACTTGTCCCACTTAGATCGACACACGTTCCAAGCCTTCACACTAATGAGTACTCCCGTTCACTTGAATCTTCACCCGATTCAAGTCTTCACACATGGACTTCATTAAGTCCAAATCTTCGCACTAGAACTCCACTAAGTCCTAGCTTTCGCACAACACACACGAACTATTACAAGTACTAATCTAGATACAACACTTTTCGGACTTACACGTTGTCCGTTTCAAACCTAACCTCGACTCACACACAAGTCGGATCTACTAATATACAAGATTAGAATTTAGAGAAAGAAGAGAATTGTAACACTTGTTACGTTTGTGTGTAGACTCTTATAACATCTCGAATCTTCACTACTTCGAGAGTTCTTCTCTTGAACTTTGATGTAGAGGAGGAGGAAATCACTTATAAGCATTTACCGACATGTTCTAGTGATCAAAGAAGTGAGAAAGGAAGAACATAATATTTTTGTGCAAAAGGGATTTTTTACTAAGAAAGAACAGTTCAGTATTTATACCCGACAGGAGAGGGGGGTGACGATCCCTTAAACATGCGATGGTCCTTTATCACTAAGTGATCGTCAGTCTATTTAGGGGATCGTCCCGACAGACGCTCCTCTTTTTGTCCTGACGTGGTGAAAGTTTATCTGGTGAAGTTTTCTATTAGTTTTAGGCAGGAAAACCAGTTGTTATGCTTTTGAATTTTGAATATTTGATTTTAATAAAAACATTTCTTGAAAAACTCAAAAATACATTTTGTAACAAATGTTTTGTCATACATAAAAATATAAGTATTGAAGAAAATAAAATCTTTGATCACTTTACTAATGTCGGTATGAAGTTTTTTCATACCTGAAGTGATGTTGTAGTAGATACGTGGAAGAAACGAGTTTCCTCAATTAAAACCTAATTAACCATAAGTTTACGTATCGTGTTTTCATATTTTGTGATTATCAAAATATGTAGAGACCGAATAATGCAAACAACGTTTTTGAAATTTTTTATATTAACAATGTCCCCCTTTTTGATGATTACAAAATATAAACTCATGTTAGGTAAATTTACGTGTTTATAAATTTTTAATGAGTTTTCGTTTATTTCTCCCCCTTTTTGTAGAATAAAAAAGGCTTCGTCGATGTGAAGAGAGAAAAGAAATCGACAGAATACATGTTCCCCCTAGCTTAGTGCTCCCCCTAGATGAGGGCACCGGGGAATTGAGCTATGGTGTTATGCTACAAAAACAAGTTAGAGACAAAGCACATACACATATATAGAAGGTTGTGAAGAGAAATAATATAGATAGAAGGAGATAATGAAAGAGTGAAATCAAATAGATATAGCACGAATCAGATAAAGAGTAGAAGAGAAAACTGAATTTTAGCTCTAACTGGGGATGGTCCCGTAAATGCTTGGACGGTCCCTCATTGATAAGGGACCGCCAATCCAATAAAGGACCGCCGCCAGTAGGTGTCTTGGTTGGCAGTTGTGTTGTGATTTAAGTATTTTTCCCATTTTTAAGGTTGATTAATTTAGTCCATTTTTAAGTTAAACATTATAAATATCACAACATATTAACAAATTTAAAAGCCTAACATCATTCATTCATTCATGAAAAACATACAATAACATTCATAATCATCACATAATCCTAATACATATCATAAACCTTCATTACTATCTAGGAGTCCTATATTCCTAAAGCATGCTTGACCCACGACTTAATCCTCTTGAATTATTCAACTAAACATGTAGAGATGCTTAGTTGGAAGATGGAGTGTGAGATGGTGGAGATAGAGGTGGAGTCGATGGTGGCATAGAAGCAAGAGGAGTTGGTTGAGCATTTGGTTGAGAAAGAAGATATTCTAAATAACCAAACATGTAGTGAAGCTCATCTCTTAGGGAAGAGATGAGATGGAAGTTATGAAACCAACATGCACAACCAATGGTGTGGTTGTTCACAAAGTTGTTATGAAGAGAAAGTTCTATGTTTGGAGATAGTGGTGAAGTGGATGGAGTGTAGTTTAAAGGACCATTTGGTGAAAGAGTTAGAGAAGTATTTGTTGGAGGTGGATGTGAAATTCTTGGAGGAGGGAACATGTTTCCAAGATAGGGTGAGATGTTTTTAAGGAAATTTGAGAATTGAGATGATGAGGCAACTTGTGGACTTGGAGAGTTTGATGTGTCGAAGGAAGAAGATGAGTTACTTACGAATGGTGTGTAAGAACACGAACTAGAGTGAGTGAGTAAGAGTGATGAGTTTTTGATGAATGATGTGAATGGTGAGGAGTTAGGTCTTGATGAGGATGATGAAGTTCCTTTGATAGAGGGTTTTTTTAAAGATGCACTAGGTGCTTGCAAGGATGGATCTTTTTAAGTGAGATCAATGAAGTTTGTTTGTAGTGGTGTAAGGGTGATTTTAGGCCTTTAATTTGAAAGGGACAAAGAGGTTGAAGGAGACCCCATTGTAGGAGATGAAGAGGATATGGAGGATGGTGAGGATGATGAAGATGAACATGAAGTGTGGGTGTTTAAATAATCAAGAAAGATTATGGAATGGGTAAAGCATGCATTAGGAAATTTTAAGCACATATATATGTTTTTCTAATACAGGAAAAGGTGGTGATAAGCATGCAATAGGCATCAGGTTTGCAAGAAATGTAAAGCAGTGTAGAAACCCGTGACATGGGGCAGACGGTCCCTTAAATATAGGACGATCCATTAGCGATAAGGGACCGCCATTTTGATAAGGGACCGCCGGCAGCAGACTCTCAGGTTTCAGCCCAGTTTTTTTATTTTTGCAAATCTGCACTAGCAGGTTATCTCAGTGAAATACATAGCAACATAAACCATTGTAAGCCTGTCTTAAGTGCTAGTTAACAAATAAGCAAGAAACTAGGGCAATCAAATAATCATTACAACCAACATTCATTTGATAGGGAGTGGTAAAAAGTGTATAGTCTAGCAAAAGATGATGGATCTAGTTAGGTAATAAAATTTGAAAAGATCACCTAATTCCATCATCACTGAGTTAATGAAAATGGTAGTAATTATCCAAATACACACAAAGCATAATGACTAGAAAGATTAAAACATGTTCAACAAGCAAGTGATACATCATGAGATGTTTGACGACTACTTCTTCTTCTTCCCCAATATCTTGCGTAACCCTTTTCCGATTGACTTCCACCACCCTCGACTTTCATCTCTTAACTGATGTTGCATATTCATAATTTTGGTTTGGCGTGAGGCGAAATTTTCAAAGTTTCATTCCTCAGGAGGAAGATCATGAAAGACTTGAGGATATCCAGATGGTAAAGAGTTGGTATAAATAATCAGAGATGGGGTACTAACACGAGACGTTCCTTCATTGGGGTACTCGTCATTGTCATCGATGGGATTAGATGATGCTCTATAAGAGAAGGATCTTGAACCCACAAACCTTATTGACCCGTAATTAGATGATGGTTCATGAAAGGAGGACCCTGGACCTACAGACCTTATTGACCCGTAATCAGACCTAGTCCTACACTCTAGATTTTTGGTTAGTGGAAGCATGACCGGATTGACAACTGGATACTCAACATACCTAAAGTAAGGGTAATTGTGCATGACATGATGATGAAGACGGGATAAAAGCATGCCGTATGGCAAGATCATGGTGGGTTTACTACGGACAAACTCCATTTTCTTGGCCATGTAATATGCAAGATTATAGGAGACGGTATTGGCAACACAGAAGAGTATGTGACTGAGACATGCGGGGATGTAATCATGGTTCCCTCCAAGACAGAAAACATTCTCGCGAATGACTTCAGCCATAGGTTTCATGTGATTAGCAATTTCTTTCGTTAGGATTTAATATTCACTAACGGAGTAGGTACCCCCTTTGTGCAGTCGAATCTCAGGACCATATCGATCATTTTGAACGATGCTTTTATCTCATCTGGAGATGGAGGAATTGCGGTGTATTTTCCATAAGAAGGAGAGCTCATAGCCAGAGCGTCAAGGCTTCATTCATGAGTGAATGTGCAATGTCCTTCAGTGGGAACGCCAAGGGCTTGACCGAATACGAGGAGAGGATAGGAAATCATTTGGTTTTGAATGGTGAAGTTGATCTAAATTTCACCTTCATGATCGGTTGTTAGGTTGAGCAAGCTATAAAACTCAAGGACAAATCATGGAACAATTTGCTCATCGACCTTATAGATACAATCAAGATTGACAAACTCAAACATGGAATTAAGGTAGTTTATGTTGGTATAGTCTACATAGACCCGACGACCCTCATGGAAACACCTACTTTCCACATTTTCGAAGGCTTCCTTGATGGGCGAGGGATAATAGTCAGAAAGTTTAGGAATATATCCACGTGTGTTTTGGTGATTAAGACCGGTAGGTTTAGGCATGTTTCACCTATCAATAAATGAATGCATAGTTAGCTAGATTTTAGTATTTATCTTGTTTTTGACATTTCTTAAAAAATTTTAGTCATTTGGAGTTTGTTATAAACATCATGATTATGACATGTATTAATAATGTGGGATTGAAGTGTTATTTCAAAATCATCTTCCTATTTAGGGATTATCATGTTTTTGATATATCTTTGAAATCATGCCCTTTTGACTAATGTATACATTAATAAGTGTATTACAAGAAATGTGTTGTTAAGATTAGATATTAACTATGCAAAAGATTTATAACCCCCAAATCTAATTATATTTGTATGAACTCTAATGGAAATTAAAAAGAAATTAGATGAGGTTGACTTACAATTAGTGTGCAAGAGTGATTAGAAGTCTTGAGTTTGAAACCTTGAATTTTAGTTTTAATGGTGAATGGTGGTTAGGGTGTGTTCTTCATGGCTTTTTAATGGTAAAAAGTAAGGTTTGATCAGTTTTGTTGTGATCAAAGAAGAAAGTTTGTTTCTGGTACAAAAGCCCAGACAGTCCCCTATCGATAAGGGACCGTCGATAGGATCACCAATTGGTCGGGGACCATCGGCAGTAGGAGGTTCAGGTGAGTTGCTTTTTGACTGATTTTTGAAAAACACTAAGAATTTTATTTTTCCACTGATGTATTTTGGTTAGTATCTTTTAGAAACAAATTTATTTACCAACCTAAGGTTCAAAACAATAAGGAGACTTAATATGCATGAGTAGGCTAAGGAATGGGTATGGAATAGAGTCGAGACAGAAGAAACAGAAGAGACTCAATACGCTTGAATAAGGAGTGGAATTAGAGTCGAAACAGAAGAAAAAGAGAATTATGAATATGATGAGATTCAAGAACGAGACTTGCATCGAGGAGGCTAGAAGTCAATCATGTAAATTCCAAGAAGAGTCATAGACGAGAAGTAGAGAAAGGATGTAGAGAGCGACAAAAGTGTGCATCATCTATAGTGATTGATTGACGTAATATTCGATTTTAATAATGGTTGTGGTAAGACCATAATTTTCCAAATATTTTGCTTGAATCCAAAGAAGGATAAGCATTTATACATAACGTCTAATTGTAAAGAAACATATAGCAACAATTAGCACATAGATACTATCTAGCATGCAAGCATGTAACAAGCAATCACATAGTCACGTAGGCATATAGCAAATAGTCATATAGCAAGCATGATAGTCAAGGTTGTAAGAAAACGTACCTTGGCCGCTAGCTATCCTTAATTGCACATTACCATAGAATGTGTTGTTCATGATGCAAGACTCAATAATGACTAAGAAGCCTTCACGTTCATTGCGAGATCATGGATGCAAACATATGTCTTCAAGAAGCTTCCTTTATATATCTGAGGACATCACTAACAAGCAAGCATGGTACCAAATTTCTCATGGGTCCGAGATGGTTAGTCCAAAACATCCATTACATTTATATGCACTTTGTGAGGATGTTTCCAATGGATAAAAATGTTTCTTTACATTTTATTCCTATTGCTTAGACAATTATCACTAGTGACTATCATTGTTTTTAACATCTTTTAATTTTCAAAGCAATCAATTTTATATTTGTCTAAGTGGTTTAACGAATTTTACTTGTTTTGGCTTGACAGTTGAGCACTCACACGAATCATATCCTAAGCCTGTTCTATCTCCAAATGTTTTTTGACTACTTAGCAAATTTTTAAGAGACTTAGAACTCTATTTGAATTTAGCAAGTATATTAGCCATTTTATTAGCTTTCTTAATCTCATTTTTATAGTCATGACATACCTTGCATTCTAGATTGATATGTGGGGATCGCACCCTCGCAACAGGTTTTACCTCTCAAGGGATCTTGAGAAGCTTACAACCCCCACCAGGCAGTGTACCTAATCGTTTTAGTATAGTATAGTGACAAGTACCGGGGGATTGATCGTTCAACTCAGGAATAGTGTCACTAGGATTAGAATGCCTACTAAACTAGGTCTAGAGGTGAGGGATGATTCTTTTTGTATTTTTATATTTATATAAAAGCAAGTAAAATATCAGGTTTTGAAGGAGTGGGCGGAATTAGTTGCTAGCCAACTAATTCAATTTATCTAAAGATGCAACCAAAATAAAAAAATAAAAAATGAAAATAAAACTAATTAAACTAATGTGGTGTAAACAATGATAAAGAAAGTTGTGTTTACTTAGATTTCATTACTCCCTAGATATCTTTTACAGGTTGATAGCTTGTTACAATTGCATGGATTACGTGTCATATTCCTTAATACTAGTCGTAGGGCCATGTACAATATTCCCTAACTCTATAGGATCCTACTTCACTCCTATGTCGAGCCATTAGAAGCTCCTAACATGGGATCAATAGAATTCTCCTACGCATTAAATACAACCAAAAATCGTAGTACACCTCCGATCATGTTTCCTAAGACATTCAAGCAAGTTACCAATGGAAGTCTGCCAGTTTTCTTAAACCTAGCATCGAATACAATCATCCGTAACAATAATAAACAAACAATCAACCCATAATCAACATCTAGGTTTCACTACATCTAACCAAACACAATGAAAATCTAGCCTAGCATGTTAAATAGAAGATAAGCGTAAGATATGATCAAACAACACACAGAAATATAGAATGATTTGAAGGAATACTTATCTTTAATTGAACATGAAAGATTCAAGGGGTTGAAACCCTTGAAAAAGTGTAAAATTCGGACTAGGGTTTATTCCCTAAATTTGCACACTAATGAATGAAATTTAGAAAACTATATATAGATTACACATCGTGACGGCGTCATGTATTAGATTGTGACGCCGTCAACTCGCCGCCATAATAAAATCATATTGCCTAGATCTACTTGTGACGCCGTCATGTGTAAAAATGCTCTGGGCTGTCACTCATGTTTGGACCCTGACGGCCTTGGGTGACGCCGTCAACTCCTATGCTTAAAAACTCTCTGGATCTTCACGTGTATTTTCCACATCTACCTCTTTTGTAACGCTTGACGCCGTCATGTGGAGAGCCTTGACGCCGTCAGGTACTGTTCCAGCAAGGAAAATTGAGACTTTGCCGTTTTCTTCACTTTTAAGCTCCAAAAACGTCCAAAATGCTTCCTTTTCCAGATTTCTCTCCGAAAGTACCTAAAATGACAAAAGGAACGATTTAGGGAAATATTTGATCAAATAATCACGATTTCGGGCTTAAATGACCCCCTAAAAGCGGTACACTTTTCGCCTCATCAAATACCCTTATACTTGAGATTTACTTGTCCTCAAGCAAATGCGCTTTTATTCTAATCAAAATACAAGTTAGGGGTCATTTAACACTAATATAAAAGTAATTACAACAAATAATCATTCCACTAAAAGCCAAAACAAGCACGGAGGTCATACACTAGCACATCACAAATAGTGTTTAGAAACTCACATCTCTCGGGTGTAATAAAATATATATCACAATAAGGAAATGGAAAACATCTCTCACTACCTGGCATAGCAAATAGATTACCATAGGCTTGGGAAATGATCAAACCTCCACCACTTGGCGTAAGCACCTAGGATAAACTATCAAAGAGGTCTTTTAAAGGGTTATAACATTAGGTGTAGGGATATGGAAAACACGGTTTTGTTGGATAAAGGCAATACTTACTGGTGGCGAGTTAATCATCTTGGTTAATTACATGTACAATATGGCGTTGCTAAGCTAAGACTAGACTCGACTTAAGCTAATAAATCAAAAATAACAAAAACATAAAATAAACATAGAATGAAACGGGATGGTAGTCCGTATGTTTTTTTCTCTTTTCTTTTTCTATTTTTTTTCTTGATTTTTTTATTTTTTTTTTATTTTTTTTTATTTTTTTTTTGACATACACTCTTACCCTACCATCCAAAATAATACATCATAGGGAATGTACATTCCCCTTACACTTGAATTTTTACATACTTTAAAATAAACTAATCTAATGACTCGAATCAAGATAATCAAAACACTTGGAGTACTTTTTAAGATTAATGCACATATGGGGGTAATATATGCTGCTCTTCCCCATTACTCCATAACACAAGTACTTTACCCATGAGTCCCAATCGTCCCAAAACAATATGTACAAGATATGACTCGACTTAGCAACCATGTAATCAATTAGATAATTAACTAAGGGTTTAAACATGTAACAATAATGCACTAAAGATGAGTGCATACAAGGAAGGCTAAGGCGATTTGGTTGGACATTTAGGTGGGTTGTAACAAATTCTTCCTTTAAGTACAATGCTTAAAGTTAGAAACGAAAAGATAGGCTTGGAGGGGTGTACTAGGGGTTTCGTGTACTAAAAATGAGTACAACGCTAAGGTGTGGGGAAAATTAATTGACTTTACTAGTCAAGTAATATGACTTAAATGGTCAAATAATTATGATATGGGTTTAACACAAGGGTGATCCTAATGCCTCTTATCATGTAGTAAATCCTACTACACGAATGTAGTCTCACTAGTGGTCTCGGGATGCATCACTAACGCAAGTTCTAGAATCTAAATGCTACCGGTACACTCATAAGCATTAATAATGAATGCTTTTCCTATCAAATCTAAAGGTGAACCTCACATATTTGGGTGGAAAATTTTTCTGAATGGTACGGTTTTGTGCTAGTCATACAACTCCCTATCCATGAGACGCTTGCTAAGGCTAAAGTTTCATTTCTAAATGTTGTAAAAAATTTTAAATTTGGCGCTAAAATTACACTAACAAGTATTTCTCTTAGTTTTATTACACACCTACCATCAAACAAACAAACTCAAGTGCAATAGTATCCTATAAGGTATCATCATTTACCCTCCTCTTACACTTAGGAGGAACATTGTCCCCAATATTCAATTAAAGGATGTAAAAGTAAAACAGGTAAAAGAATGAAAACAAATACTCCCCTGATTTGTTCGGTGTGGATAGTGTGTCAACATAGTTAGATCTTCCTCCAAGAAAATAAACGTTCAAAACTTCCCTTCCAGAAATATAAATCATCTTCTTGTCATATATAACCTGTTAAACCTGAGAAAACAAACAAGGCAGCCTCGTGTAAAATCGACGGCAATCTATATATACTAACAAATCCTAGAAAAATAGCATATATATCTTAAATCGCTTTCTAGGAATGTAAGGGATATAATGCTTGTGGAATGAATGTTTGCAGATTTCCTGGAGTTTATAAAACTAAAGAATTAACAAAAACTATAAGACTCCATTAGAAAAACAAAACTCGCAAAATTTCCAGAATTTTACACATGACGCCGTCAGGTGTTAATTCCTGACACCATCAGAAGTGACCTGCAGAAATCTTTATGTTATGTTTTCGGAAAATTTCTGGAAAAACTTATGTCCTACTTCCTAGAAAATCCTGCAAAACATCATTATGACTCGATACAAGCATTTGACTCTAACAAATACTAGTACATATGTTCATTTAATATTGTGGCGAATCATGATCAATTTGGTTCTTAGAAACAAATTTGGGGTTTCCCCTTACACTTAGCTTTTGCAAAATACCTTTATATGAAGTTAAGATGAAGTTAAGACAAAGTTAAACAACAAAATAAAGCATTTTCACAATTTAGTTGAAACATGATCTACCAACAATAAAAATAAAGAATGCATACGGAAGCAAATAACAATCAAACAATTAAAAATCACATAAAACATGGGTTGCCTCCCAAGAAGCGCTTTTCTTTATTTACAAGTCTTGTAGCTAGACTCAAGGTCATGGGCTATCCTATATGTGTGAGCTCCTCATTGAGGACATCTTTGGGTTCAAACTTGGGTTTCAACTTCCTATCGGTTTTCTTGGTACGGTATGACCTCTCAAACTTTTCTCCATCCGGATCATATAAAATCATATTCATATGCCATGATCCGACACCTTCCTTAGCTGGCTTGTCCCACTTCCATTTACACTTATCCCCTTCCCTTTTCCACTTGTTCATCTCTAGGTTGATAGGCATTATGCTTAAGAACTCAATCATTTTCCTAAAGACTAGGGGATCCTCAAAAGGGTCTAGTTCCTCATCTCTAGCTATGAGTTGTTCCACCGAATGTGTTTTATCGATGAAATCTTTTTCTAGATAGAATGGGAGTTGTGATCCTATAAAGTTTCTTTCTATCCAAGGCCCATATCAAGATGGTCTCCTATTCATCTCTACCCAATGTGGTGTCGGCTCGTCTTCACAGTCATAGCTATGCTACTTAACATCATAAACCGACCAAGTCTCACCCTCTCCTACCGCTATCTTAGACTCCTTACAATATATCATGGCACTAGCGATTGTTAAAAATCCTCTTCCTACTAACAATGGGCATGTAGTATCACTAACCATATCTAGGACGTGAAAATCCGCTAAAATAGTTAATTTTCCTACGTGAACAACTACATCCTTGATCATTCCAACCGGGTGGGCAATACTTCCATCCGCTAGACCAATTAGTACTTCCGTCTCCTCTAATTTTCCTAGCTTAAGAGTAGTGAAAAGGGATAAGGGAATCAAGTTGAGGCTTGATCCTAAGTTGGATAGTGTGTCGAAAGCTTCGGATCTTCCTATCTTACAAGGCAAAACAAATATACACGGATCATCAAGCTTTTTAGGCAACTTGTTTTGAATGAAGGCGGTCTCATTTTTACCCAATTTAAATTTCTCATATTTTTCTAGTAGGGCACTATAGTAGGGAGCACGGGCTAAGACATCAATGAAGGGGCGTTCAAGGTGGAGCTTCTTGAATTCATCGTCAAGGTCTTGTGTAGGAGGTGTTTCAACTATGTTATTGACCGGTTTGATATCGGATGTTTTATTCAATTGGTCCTTTTGAAGAATTTGGTTTTGCTTGAAACACATGCTCATTGCTTTGACCGAATAGTATTGTGACCAAGAAGTAGGTGACGAAACCGATGATATGGCATTAACGTTTAGTTTCGGGTTCTTGACCGTGTCGCTTGGGAGTGCTCCCATTTCTCGGTCATTGAGAACTTTCAACAATGTGTCTATTTTGGTGGTCATCTTGCTTTGCTTTTGTTTGAAAACGGCTTCAAACTTAGATATGCGAGCTTCTTGAGATGCCATAAACTTAGACATCAACCCTTCAAGATTGTTCGTACTACCATATTTATTGGAAGAATTGTTGTTGAAAGTACGGTTACAGGATGGACCGTTTGGTTGGTAACGATAAGGTGGATTGGAAGAATTATTTTGGGGCATGTTTTGGTTTTGTTCCACCTATGGTTCGGGTGATTTTTCCAAGAAGGGTTGTAGGAATCACCGTAAGGGTTTGGCTCGGGTTTGAAAGTGTACCACTTCTCTCCCGCTTCATCGGTACACGAGGATGCGTAATCCACAAAAGCTTATCCGGGGAGTTCCATGCAATCACGAGTGTCATGGGGACTACTACCTAATTCGCATGAAGAAGTGATTTTGTCCACTTGGCTTGAAGGCTTAGGAGCTTCGTAAGATTTCATGAGAAACTTGACATGGTCCTCAAGTTCCATGATCCTACGGTCGGGAGTGCTAGAATTGTTCGAAGGCAAAGATATTGCCTTGACCGTTTTGTTCAAATCATGGGGATCATTCCAACTTTTGTTGTCATAGAGAGCAAGATCTTCTATGAGTTCCCATGATTCTTCCGCACTTAGATCACGTAGCTTGCCACCGGCCGATTGGTCAATGGTTCACCTTGTGGAGAGATCGATATGGTCATAGAAGATTTGGACTTGGAGCCAAAGATCTATGCCATGATGAGGGACTTTTTGGAGTAAGTCCTTGAAACGAGTCCATGCTTCATATAGAGTTTCACCTTGACGTTGTTGGAACATCAAGATATCATTTCTAAGCTTGGTAGTTCTCCCCGGTTGGAAAAATTGAGCAAGGAAACGAGTGGTGAGATCATCCCATGAGGTGATGGATCCCGCGGGTAAACGTTCAAGCCATTGACTAGCTTGATCACGTAGAGAGAATTGGAGTAGGCGTAATCGGGACGACTCTCTAGTTGCAACATCAAGGTCTATGAAATCTACGATTTTAAGGAAATCCTTGAGATGTTGATTAGGATCTTTGGAACGAAGTCCATGGAATGCACATCCGCTTTGCACCAACCGGATGGTGTCGGATCGCAAGGGGGACACATTGGCTCCTTGAGTGAGCTCAATAGTGTTTCGATAGCCTTGGTGGCTAGGACAGGAATACTCTCCTTAAGTTCGGGGCCTAGGAGGTGGGTTTGCTAGTGGTGGGTTTTGTGGGTGGTTTTGTTGTAGTGGGTTGATTGGTTCAAAGATGTTACAACCTTCCATGATGTCGGATGGTAAAGGTTACGAACAAAGACACGAAGAAAGGAGATAGACTAAAGAAAACCTAAAAATAAAAATAAAACCTTACTAGAAAAGAATCTAGCAGGTAGACCTAATAAAAAGAAATCCTAACCTAGACAATAACTATTTCTCAGGCTACGGCGCCAAAAACTTGGTATACGTGGGATCGCACCCTCGCAACAGGTTTTACCTCTCAAGGGATCTTGAGAAGCTTACAACCCACACCAGGCAGTGTACCTGAGCGTTGTAGTATAGTATAGTGACAAGTACCGGGGGATTGATCGTTCAACTCAGGAATAGTGTCGCTAGGATTAGAATGCCTACTAAACTAGGTCTAGAGGTGAAGGATGATTCTTTTTGTATTTTTATAAAAGCAAATAAAATCTCGGGTTTTGAAGGAGTGGGCGTAATTAGTTGCAAGCCAACTAACCCAATTTATCTAAAGATGCAATCAAAATAAAATAACAAAAAATGAAAATAAAACTAATTATACTAATCTGGTGTAAATAATGATAAGGAAAGTTGCGTTTACTTAGATTTCATTACTCCCTAGATATCTTTTACAGGTTGATAGCTTGTTACAATTGCATGGATGACGGGTCATATTCCTTAATACTAGTCGTAGGGCCGTGTACAATATTCCCTAACTCTATAGGATCCTACTTCACTCCTATGTCTAGCCGTTAGAAGCTCCTAACATGGGATCATTAGAATTCTCCTACGCATTAAATACAACCAAAAATTGTAGTACACCTCCAATCATGTTTCTTATGAAGTTCAAGCAAGTTACCAATGGAAGTCTACCAGTTTTCTTAAGCCTAAAATCGAATACAATCATCCGTAACAATTATAAACAAACAATCAACCCATAATCAACATCTAGGTTTCACTACATCTAAGCAAACACAATGAAAATCTAGCCTAGCATGTTAAATAGAAGACAAGCATAAGATATGATCAAACAACACATAGACATATTGAATGATTTGAAGGAATACTTATCTTTAATTGAACATGAAAGATTCAAGGGGTTGAAACCCCTGAAAAAGTGATAAAATTCAGACTAGGGTTTATTCCCTCAAATTTGCACACTAATGAATGAAATTTGGAAAACTATATATAGATTACACATCGTGACGGCGTCATGTATTAGATTGTGACGCCGTCAACTCGCCGCTATAATAAAATTGTATTGCCTAGATCTACTTGTAACGCCGTCATGTGTAAAAATGCTCTGGGCCGTCACTCATGTTTGGACCCTGACAGCCTTGGGTGATGCCGTCAACTCCTATGCTTTAAAACTCTCTGGATCGTCACGTGTATTTTCCACATCTACCTCTTTTGTAACTCTTGACGTCGTCATGTGGAGAGCCTTGACACCGTCAGGTACTGTTCCAGCAAGGAAAGTTAAGACTTTGCCGTTTTCTTCACTTTTATGCTCCAAAAACGTCCAAAATGCTTCCTTTTCCAGATTTCTCTCCAAAAGTACCTAAAATGATAAAAGGAACAATTTAGGGCAATATTTGAACAAATAATCACGAATTCAGGCTTAAATGACCCCCTAAAAGCGGTACACTTTTCGCCTCATCATAGATTAATTTCCATACCACTTTCTAGTCTAGACATTTTATCTTCTAAGATGACTTCTTTTTCAAGATTGCTTTCGTATGATCTCAATGTTTCATTCTCCGAAAATGATTTTCTACTTATGTTGCGTAGATTATTAAGTTCATTATCTATTTTTGAAAACTCTAGAATGAATGGATCAGAACAAAAATGTTCAATTTTAGAATGTACCTCTTTTGAAGAATCAACCATTTGATTTGTTTCATACTTACGGCACATATAGTCTTATCCATATGTATCACTCCAAGACTCATAGATTAGTGCACTTTCTAGGTTGCTTATATGATCCTTGTCAGCGACATTACCTACATCAAAAACATTTGAACTAGTAGCACATGCATCTACTTCAACTAAATGTTTTTCTAATGACTTATTTTCATCATCTTTGGCTTGAACATTTCCTTGATGAAATTTTAAAATATCTTTCCACATGTCATTTTCCATTTGACATAAAATTATTCTATCATATTCAATTTTCGAAAATGCTTTATAAATCAATATTTTTTGCTTCAATATTATTGCAAAACTTTCTTATGAAATTTTGATTGTCAAAATTTGCTTTCATTGGTTGAAAATCACCAATTGAAATGACATGCCAAAGATCATGATCTATTAACTTCACATAACTTTCAAATTCATTTTTCCATTCGACAAAATTTTCATTTTTGAAAAATGGTAGTTCATCCAAAGAAACCCCTTCTATATTTTTTTCGGAATCCATATATTGATTCAAGCTTTAAAGTACAATATACTTTAAATATCTTGAGTGACGTGGCTTTGGTGCCAATTGTAGAAACTAGAAGGGGAGGTTCAATAGTTTCACCATTACGATTTACTTATAAAAGTGTTTCGCCGTTTTTAGGTCCGGTTTTTACAAACTTGGTGAATTTTACTAGTTATGTGATATCATCTAAACCAGTGATTAAAGTAAGATGCAAGTAAAGTAAAGAGGAAAGAAAGAGCACAACCAAAGAGATGCCAAGATTTATAGTAGTTCGGCGCGAAGCTCACTCTTCGTCCTACTCCACTCCCAGAGTACCACACTCGAGAGTTATCAACACACTCCTTCAGGCGGAGCAATCCGTACACAAGCTTACACCAAGTTTATCGACACTAAGCGGAATGTTGAGTTCTAATCGTAGCTGGAACCAATCTACTCCAAGGCCCACGTGGCCACACGAACAAGCACTCTTGTCCCACTTAGATCGATACATGATCCAAGCCTTCACACGAACGAGCACTCTCGTTCGCTTGAATCTTCACCCGATTCAAGTCTTCACACACGGACTTCACTAAGTCCAAATCTTCATACTAGAACTCCACTAAGTCCTAGCCTTCACACAACACACACGAACTATTAGAAGTACTAATCTAGATACAACACTTCTCGGACTTACACGTTGTCCGTTTCAAACCTAACCTCGAGTCACACACAAGTCTGATCTTCTAATATACAAGATTAAAATTTAGAGAAAGAAGAGAAAAGTAAAATTTGTTATGTTTGTGTTTGGACTCTTATAACATCTCAAATCTTCACTACTTTGAGAGTTCTTCTCTTACACTTTGATGTAGAGGAGGAGGAAATCACTTATAAACATTTAACGACATGTTCTAGTGATCAAAGAAGTGGGAAAGGAAGAACATAATATTTTTGTGAGAAAGGGATTTTTTACTAAGAAGGAACAATTCACTAATTATACACGACAGGAGAGGGGGGTGACGGTCCCTTAAACATTCGACGGTCCTTTATCACTCCTCTTTTTGTCCCGACAGACGCTCCTCTTTTTGTCCTGACGTGGTGAAAGTTTATCTGGTGAAGTTTTCGGTCGGTTTTAGGCGGGAAAACTAGTTGTTATGCTTTTGAATTTTGAATATTTGATTTTAATAAACATTTATTTAAAAACACAATGTTTTGTCATACATAAAAATGTAAGTTTTGAAGAAAATAAAATCTTTGATCACTTTACTAATTTCAGTATGAAGTTTGTTCATACTTGAAGTGATGTTGTAGTAGATACGTGGAAGAAACGAGTTTCCTTGATTAAAAACTTATTAACCGTAAGTTTACGTATCGTGTTTTCATATTTTGTGATTATCAAAACATGTAGAGACCGAATAATGCAAACAATGTTTTTGACATTATTTGTATTAACAACTTGAACTATATTACCTCTATTTCGGATACACCAAATGGTGTATAGAGGTATTGTAATGGGTTCATCGTTTTGGTACATTGCCGAATGATATTATGTAACTTGAAGTATTACATATGGGTTAAATGTTTAGTGATGCTTCACTCCTATCAATACTCTGTTATTGCATCCAATTTTTTATGCATAATATGTTTGTGTTTGTTTGTGTTTGGGTTATATGCTTCGATTAATAGCATTTACAAGTTTGAGTTTGTGTATTATGGTTAGAATTCTGTCATTTTCATGTTTGTGTTTGTAATACGAATCGAACACTATCAAGAAAATCGGGATCAAGCAACCCCTTCCATTCATGAACCATACATTTACAAGCTTACGATAAGGGAAACCACAACCCCTATCTACATCTACATTCAACAGAGGCACCAAAAAGAACTAAAGAAACCGCAAGTGCCCAACCCCATACTACCTATATTCATCATAAACAACAAAACAAACCATCGCAGCCTCTAGTAACAAACCCCTTTGTGGAAAACTAGAAGGGGGGTTGAATAGTTTTACGTCTTTTTAATTCGTTATAAAAGATAGTTTTAGTGTTTTCTTAGCTTTTAAAAACTTAGATTCGATAATATGTGATCTCAAGTCTTGTACAATATAAACAACTATCAATACACAATATATAACAATGATAAGTAATGAAATAAGTAAGAGATGGAAAGATCGAACCGCGAGACAAGAGATTTATAGTGGTTCGGCTACAAGGACACATTCCTTGCCCTACTCCACTCCCCGAGCACCTAACTCGAGAGTTTTCTTCACTATATCAACAAGCTCCCTTATGGCGGAGAAAACCGTACACACCAATTTACACACCAATTTACACACCAATTTACACACCAATTTTCACACCACAACTTCTTCACACCTAAGTCACAACTTCTACACAACTTCTTCAAATCAATCAACTTCACAACTAACTACTCCACACCTATCTTCTTCACACCAATCTAGTTCCTAACTTTTCTTCTTCACACCAAGCTACTAACTAATCACACAATCTATATATCTAGCACAACTATCTACAATCAAATATTCACAAAAATCTTCACAAAGAATAATGATCTTTGATGATGCACCAACAACTTGGATGTGGAGATCACAACAAGTTGTAATACTTCTTGTCTTGGGGGATAGAAGTATTCTTCTCTTGCACTTGAGAGGATGAAGTTTGGATCACTTTGAAACAAAGAATTATACACTTATGATCAAAGGATAAGAGAATAGAAATATGGATCTAGATTAGAAAGTTTAGAAGTGCAAAAGGTGAGAAAATTCTGAGGGATGAACCAATATTTATAGGGGAGAAAAATACTGTTCTGGAGCATGGCCGGTCCCCTTAATTAATGGCCGGTCCCCTTAATGATTAAGGGGGCCGCCTAAGGAATTAAGGGGGCCGCCCCTTCAGAACGTTGGTTTTTCTTGTCTTTTAGTGGGGAATATTTTTCTGGATAAAATTTGCCATTTTTGGTTGGAAATTTGAAATCATATATTTATAATGAATTAAACATATTCGTTTAATTCCAAAAGTAATTTTGTAAAAGATATAAGATGTTTAATGCATTTTATAAAAATTCTAGTGAGTAGAGAAATTTCCTTTGATCATGAAATGTAATAAACCCTTTGTTTATTCATACCTTAAGTGATATGGAAGCAAAGACAAATATTAAGCACTAAAAACTTGTTTACGTCATAAGTTTTAGATTAATGAGTTTATGCTTTGTAATTATCAAAACATAGAGACATTGTTAATATGCTAACAATGTTTTAAGACATTATTTATGTCAACAATCTCCCCCTTTTTGATGATTACAAAACCTTAAACTCATTAGGTCTAAAAAATAATTTTTAGACAAGGATTTAGAGTTTAACATTCTCTTCTCTCCCTTTTTGTAAAATCAAAAAGGTTAATGCTCCCCCTTGATGTATGCTCCCCCTCATTTGAGAGCACCAAGGGAATGAGCTATGGAAATCTTGGCTACACAAAATGTTAGAAGAGAATAAGGCACATATACCTGCAAACCAATAATTATAAAAATAGATTCATTCAAGCATCGTAGAAAGCATTACAACATTTAATATGCTTAAGGCATATTAATCATAATAAAACAAAAGAAAAGACATAGTCCTATATTGCCTAAAAAGAGCACTTGGACTTGCTTGCAACTCATGGTTGATTGTTTTATTTGCTTGAAGGATAACATAAGCATAAAGCTTAGTTGTTAGATGGAGAGGGATATGGAGTGGGGTATGGAGCGGAAGAGGTGGCCCTTACGATATTGTATCGTGTTAAGGGTGGAATGGGATCAGGTCGAGTGAAGAGATATTCAATCCAAGAAATATCTTCACTCAAGTAAAGGAGTTGTTTTTGAAGAAAGATGCAACAAGGGCAATAGTGAGTGTGGTTTGTAACTTGATCCATGTTGAGAGAGTGAGGAAGGCAATTGTTGTAGGGTGATGATGGAGGTTGCCCTGTTGCGTTGTGCAAGATGCATGGCATTGAGATCACAAAGATCATGGATTTGTGATATTTCATCACGGAACTTTTGCTTTTCCGTGGTAATGCGGAGAAAGTCATTGTGTTGAAATGGATAAATTGGGTTTGTGTAGTTGGAGTTGTAGTGGGATGGTTGATCAAACTTGTATGGATCATTACAAGTGATTGGAGGATGAGATGAGTGGTTTGGCATGAAGGAAGATGTTTGGCCAATGTTGTATGGTCTGTAAAGAGGATCAAATGAATGTCCTTGTGAATTTGGTGGAAAGTTTGGGAAGTAAGTGGTTGGTGGTGTTGAGTGACTTCCAACTTCATTTGTTATGATGGATTTGTTTCGAGGGCTTTTTCTTCGCCAAACGGGTTTTTCCGTCATTCTTGCAAGCCTTGAGGCTTTTGATTTTGGTTTGTTTAGAGAAGCCATGAAGGGGTGAGTGAAGAGTTTTGAGGATTGGGGTTATTTATAGTGTAAGATTTGAGTGTTTATGGATGGATAAAGTTTGTTTGGGAGATTAGGACAAAATGTGTTGGTGAAAATTGGAAAATATAGGTTGAAATGGGCTAAAAAGCAGAAAAGATTCTGTAAACCCGACCATCAGATGGCCGGTCCCCTTAATTAGGGGGCGGTCCCCTTAATGATTAAGGGGGCCGCCTTACAAAATTAAGGGGGGCGCCCATCTGGTGATTTTCAGGTTGCCAGAATTGGGTTTTTGGCAGAAAATTTGCAGAAAGGTTGTGTGTTTGGATTAGAATTCAAGCAAGTGCAATTCCTTTAGGCAATATAGAATCTAATCTAATCAAGATATAGCATGCATGCAATAACACATAGGCAAAAGAGCAAATAATCAACACATAATAAGCAAGAGGAGGTAAGTAAGGGCAAGATCACTTAAACTTCCTAAGGCACTTATCTTAGATTAAAGGCAAAGGCAAATAGTGAGTGAAAAACTAGTGATGGATCAAGATGACAACATTATTAGTGAATTTGTCCTAGTGTGTGTCTATATGCAACAAATGTGGAGTTGTGATTGTTTTGACTCCTAAATGCAAAAAGAAATAATGATCCTAAGAAACAATCCAAATGATCTCCTTGATTCAATTTTTGCTCGATCATGAATGTCAAAGACATATATAAGATTATATACCTTGACAATTTATGTGAGAGTTTATGCATGATTATGAAAAACAATGTTTTTAGAATTAGTCAACAATGCAAGGAAAATGATCTTCATGTGATTCCTAGATTCTGAGAATAATTTTTAGAGAAAATTGATTGGGTTTTACAAAGGAGTTTATGCAAAGAAAATAAATCTTCCCAATCTTTAGTTTTGTGCGAAATAGATTCCTAGACTCAGAAAAGATGAAATGGAAGAAAAATAAATTTTATGCAAGTATAAATTTGTATTAATTCAATATAATTTAGTCAACTTGTTCCATCATTCCTAATCCTAAACGCAAGTGGTTGAATAATTCACGCTTAAGGGGTTTTGTGAATATATCCGCAATGTTGTCTTCCGATGCAACCTTTTCTATAGATATATTTCCTTTTTGTACATTATCCCTAAGAAAATGGTGGCGTATTTCTATGTGTTTAGTCCTAGAGTGTTGCACCGGATTTTTACTTAAATCTATCGCACCTTTGTTATCGCACATAATGGGGACATTTTCTAACCTAATGCCATAGTCTACGAGAGCTTGTTTCATCCATAGTGCTTGTTGACATGCCTTTCCGGCGCTTACATATTCGGCTTCGGTGGTAGAAATAGCAAGAGCGGTTTGCTTCTTCGAAAACCAAGATGTTAGACAACATCCCATAAATGTGCAAATACCGCTAGTGCTCTTTCTATCTACGTAGTCTCCCGCATGATCCAAATCCGCATAGACGATGGTTTCTATGCCGGATCCCTTAGGATACCATAATCCTAAGTGTATAGTGCATTTAACTTATCGGAAGATACGCTTAACCGCTTCTAGGTGAGAGGTTTTGGGATCCTCTTGAAAACGGGCACAAAGGCAGACACTAAACATGATATCGGGTCTACTTGCCGTCAAGTATAGTAAACTACCTATCATTCCTCTATACTTGGTGTTATCTACGGACTCACCTTCATCGTCCTTTGTGAGCTTTACTTCCACAGACATGGGAGTTTTCATGGGTTTTGAGTCTTCTAGGCCAAATTTCTTAAGCATTTCCTTAATGTACTTAGATTGGTTAAAAAATATTCCATCTTCTAGTTGTTTTATTTGTTATCCTAGGAAGAAGTTAAGTTCACCCATCATACTCATCTCAAACTCATCATGCATGATTTTGGCAAATTCATCACACATGTCTTGACAAGTCGATCCAAATATAATGTCATCAACATATATTTGGACAATGATGATATTTGGGTCTTTCCTTTTAGTGAAAAGAGTGTTATCTACCATTCCCATGGAATAATCATGTTTAATAAGAAAGGCTTTTAATCGATCATACCAAGCTTTGGGAGCTTGTTTGAGTCCATACAAAGCTTTCTTTAACTTATAAACATAATCAGATTTTGCGAAGTCAATGAGTCCTGGAGGTTGTGCCACATATACCTCCTCATTGATAAAACCGTTAAGGAATGCACTTTTCACGTCCATTTGGAATAACTTAAAATCTAGGGCGCAAGCATAGGCAAGTAATATCCTAATTGATTCTAGTCTAGCTACGGGGGCATAAGTTTCGTCATAATCAATTCCTTCTTGTTGATTATAACCTTGGGCAACTAACCTAGATTTATTCCTAGTAACTATTCCATTCTCATCTAACTTATTCCTATATACCCATTTGGTTCCTATGATGGTCATATTCTTTGGATTTGGGACTAATTCCCAAACATCATTTGCCTTAAATTGATTTAATTCTTCTTGCATAGCTATAACCCAACTTTCATCTTTTAAAGCCTTGCTAATAATCTTAGGTTCTATTGCTGAGAGGAAACAAAAGAAATTGTTTTTATCTTGGGCTTGTGACCTAAGGGTTCTTTGGTTAAGATGTCCTATTATATTATCTAATGGATGTGATCTAGATTCTTTAATATTAACAGTTTCGTTATTTTCTAAGTGAATGTCTTCATTATCATTTCCTATGGGTTTCGTTTTACTAACCTCAATAGCTTCATCTTCGACTAAGTCATCATCTTCTAAAGGTAATGTTTTAGGAGGAGGTGGTGTTTCATCAAATGTTACATTTAGTGATTCCTCTACCTTCATGGAGTGTTTGTTAAGTATTATATATGCTTTACTATTTTGTGAGTATCCTAAAAATATTCCTTCATATGATTTTGGATCAAACTTAGTGAGGTAATCCTTAGTGTTTAGAATATAACATTTACTTCCAAATACCCTAAACTAGCTTAAGTTTGGTTTTCTACCTCTTAATAACTCATAAGGAGTTTTTCCTAGAATTCTCCTAATTGATACCCTATTTAAAATATAAGTAGATGTATGATTGACGCTAAACCACCAACTTATATTGACCAAGGAATGGTCAACAAAGTCAAATAGCCTAGATCAATGCTCCGGATAATATAAGGTATCACCGGGTCGTTAAATCCCGTTGAGATGTGAATTGTAACTTAAGCGTATTCGTGATCGGGTGATTATTCACAGAAAAGGGTTATGATCAGAATTATTTGGAAATTATTAACAATTATAGCTTAGGAAAGCTACGTGATTGATTACTGGAATTGAGATTCAGAAGGAATCACCTAAAACTTAAAAACCGTACGTTTGCCGAAGACGTGAACAAATGTACAAAAACGTGAATACGGTGATCTGGAAAGGCTACTGGTATGAAAATTTACTTTTTACAAACCTAATGATAAGAGAAAATTTTTGGAAATTTAAAATTAATTTTCACACTAATTTTATAATTACTATTAATTAAATACTATTTTTCTACTTACTTTTAATTAACTAAATTAACCTAAATTATAAATAATTATGAAATTAACTTGAAAAATAAAAATTAAACTTAGAAAAATCTAAAATACTATAAAACTAATTTTAGAAATGAAAATATATTTTTAAAACTATTTAATTAATTATTACTAATTATTAACTAATTATTAATTACTTTTTAATTATTTAAAATAATCCTAAATTCTAAATAATTATTAAATTACACCAGAAAAGTGAAAATAAAATTTGGAAAACTAAAAAATAACTAAAAACTAATTTTAAAATTTAATTTATATTTTTCTGATTTACTAATTAATTATTATTAATTATTAACTATTTAATAATTACTGAAAACTATTTTAAATTAAGAAAAGTACTAAATGATGCAAGAAAAATCTGAAAAAATTACAGAAATAGTTTTAACACACCAGAAGCCTAGGAAAATTGTAAAAATGGAAATTGCTTATAAATAAGCTGATGAATAAGCCAAATGGCTTAAATAGAAGCTATCACTTCTATTAAGTTGGGCTTATTTGAGATTTTCCTTATCCAAACTGCTTATTATAAGATTATAAGGAACTTTTGTGAAGTGACTTTGACTGTGGTTAAGGAAATAAGCACTTCAAGTGCTTATTACCTTAACAGTTGACTTTATTTGACCAGAAGTGGAAGTAAGCCAAAATCAGCTTGTGTAGGGTCCACTTTGGTGAAAACATATGTAAACAAGTGCAATGAACAAACTTAAACAAGTAGCACACAAATAAGCTGATAAAATAAGCTACAATACCAAAATAAGCATTTGGCTTATTTGGTTCTGAGGCAGACTGGGGACAGATTTGGGATGCAAAACTAGGTGGGGTCCACTGGTCTACAGGTCAAACAACTGGTCAACCCTAAGTCCTTGGTAGGAGGGGGTTGAATGATGCCAAGTTTGAGGTGTGGGACCCACTGGGTCAGTCACAAAACACCACCAAAGGTGGGTGTGTGACCTGAGTCTGCTGAGACAGGGCAACTAGTTTGCCCTGCAGGTTACTTCCAGGGCCATTTTGGTCATTAAGAAAAATTCACAAAAATGTAACCAACTTGGAAATCAAAAATACTACTGGTAGAGTTAACACACAACAATTTTCAGACCTTAAGACCTTCCACAAAATTCTCAATAAATCATCCCATTTTAGGAAAAATCTGAGTTTGGCTCTATTGACTTTTCAGAAAAATGAAGGTTTTGACTCTTATGAACTTGAATTGCTGGTTTAATGATCAAACTTGTTTAGTTATGGTATATTAAGACTAACTTAAGTAAATTACCAACTTATGCAAAGGTGTGATTAGTTTTGGACACCACAGTTAACTGTGGTGACCACTTCCTTGTGGATTTGACTTTTGTGTGTATTAGTGACCAAATAAAATGCTCCCCTGAGCCTATATCCACCCACACAACTAGTTGAAACACAGACTTGCACAATAATACAGATGGAACACTACAAACAAGCTACAACCAAACACCCCTTAAAAAACAGTTATAGATGAAAACTTGATTCAAACAAGCATATAAGACAACCTACAGATTACAGCTACTAGATTAAGCAATAAATAAGCAACTGAGACAAAAACAAGTAACTACACTACTTAAGAAAGTAAAAATAAAAAGCAAGGCTTACATAATCCTTCCAAGCTAACTGTTAAGGACCAAAGAACCAAATGAACCAATCCTAATGCCCTCCCATGAGGTACCTAACCCACAGCCATCCTTAATAAACTGTGCTCCAAGCTTCTTCAGTCAATGATCACCATTTCTTTTTTTATTTTTTTGATTTTTCTTAATTTTTTTTAGTAATTATTGAAAACTAAGTTAAGGATGTTCACACAAGCTTATAAAGCTTTCAAAACCTTGTTTCTGAGTTTGTGAGAGCTTATGAATAAATTAAACACACATTAGAAGCTTTGATTAGAACTTGCAAATTTGAAATGGAACTTGAAAAGTGAAATTGAAACTTAAACTTTAAATTAGACTTTCATTGATAAAAAGAAGTTACAATGCATTAAAAATATACTGAAAATACATAAAAACTAAAAAATTACACTCCACAAAGCTCATATGAGGTAAACTATATATAACGAGCTAACAACTAGGTCCAAAAGCTTCCACATGGGTTCAATTTGAATTCTGAGAGTTCCAATAAGCTTGCTCTGACCTCTTGACCAAATCCTCACCGTTCAATTGGCTTTTGATCAATCCACACCCTTGATTATAAAAATTGGCGCCAAAATGGGTACGGGGCAATTTTTAGTGGTACTGGTGGGGGGTTGGTGTGGGGAGTTATTGTGGTGGGATAGTTAGGTGAGGGCATTAATTGTGGGGGCTTTTGTTGGAAAAAAGTGAGGAGGGGGGAGGTGAGTCTCCCTGGTTTTGCGCTTCATGTTGGGGAAGGAAGACGGGTCAACGGTCTTCGTTGACCGTTATTGTGGTGGGATAGTTAGGTGAGGGCA
Organism: Artemisia argyi; assembly: GCA_030686995.1. NCBI lineage: Eukaryota > Viridiplantae > Streptophyta > Magnoliopsida > Asterales > Asteraceae > Artemisia > Artemisia argyi. The sequence continues at coordinate 70,569,614 of CM060697.1, forward strand.
TTAATTGTGGGGGCTTTTGTTGGAAAAAAGTGAGGAGGGGGGAGGTGAGTCTCCCTGGTTTTGCGCTTCATGTTGGGGAAGGAAGACGGGTCAACGGTCTTCGTTGACCGTTTGACCCTGGTGGCTATTATTATTTTGAAGGTGGGCCGGGTGGACTGGGCTTAGGGGATGGAATTGGATCAGCTTTGGATTGGGTGGGGTTTTGGCTTGGTTTGTTTTGGTTTTGGTATTAAAGGGTCCGGTTGGATAGTTAAGTTACAAGGACCAATTTTGCAAATTTCCCAAAGATGAGGGACTGAAAGTATAATTTTCCCAAATGCTTCCAAGGACTAATATTGCCATTATTCCAAAGTTCCAAAACCATTTTTCCATTTTTCAAACTTCAAAATTTCCCAGGGACCTATTTTGCCAATTTTGGATTTTCAGGGACTAAACTTGTAATTTTGGAAAACTTGTTACCCAAGTGTAATTTTTATGATTTTTGACTTTTAAAACCTTGGGTTGACTTTTCCTTTCAAAATAAATGCGTAGGGACTAAAATTGACAAGTTTGAAACTTGGGGGACTGAAACTGCCAATATTGTAAACATTATACGTTTTTCCTTTGTTTTTGCACATTTTGCATTTAAAACACATAAAACACAATCCCTGGGATAATTTAAGTAATTTGATACCTTTTTGATTGTTTTTGTGCGTTTTGGCAGTTTAAATATATCAAAAACGATGAGTGTTTGAGCACTCATCAGTCCCCCACACTAAACTATTGCTAGTCCCTAGCAATCTTTTTAGAAAACTTGATGGATTTTAAACTCTTTACCAAAAGCCATCACTTCTGGAGTAGCCAGGTGTAAGAACTGTGGCACACCTGATAACCGTGTGATTTTGAGCAAACCACCAGCTTTCAACGGATTTGTTTAGTCTTTACCAAGAGCCGTTTGCTCCTGGACTAGCCAACATCTTGATGGACGTAGTCAACATCTTGGTGAGCTGATTACCAATTATGGATTTTCCACTGCCTTTACCACAAGCCATAATCTTGCGGGCAAGCCAACTCATTTGTTTTTGGGGAGCTGAGGAACCATACAATTTTGGGCAAATTGCAAGCCGTCAACGGATTTGAGTTATCTTTACCAAGAGCCGTTTGCTCCTGGATTAGCCAATCCCTTTGTCGGTTAGACCTGGCGGACTGATTACCACAAAATTTTTTTTGAAATAAAGTGAAAAATTTTTGAAAATTTTGGCCAAAAACGGGGGTACTTGAAAGATATATTTTGATAAAATTTGATAGAATTTCCCCCCCACACTTAGAAATGAATATTGTCCTCAATATTCAAAGTCCCGGCTATTATGCCGACTCTTTGAACGTAAAAAGCCAAGATTCGAATCTAACTGCGGAAATACCAAATTCACTTTATTTCTATATATATACAACTTTTTTTTTTTTTTTCTTTTTTTTTTTTTTTTTTTTTTTTTTTTTTGAGCTTATATACATATATACGTTTTTCAAATAGCGGGGGGCTAGCCATTCCCCCACACTGAGTGGTAGAAAATAGAAAGAATCAGAGATACGGGTGAAAACCCGTATTGTTGCTAATTTTTGTTCATCGAGTCGCTAGCTTGACTCGATCCCCGAATTCAATTGTCCTTGGGGAAAGTTTGGAGATCCGGGACGACCATGGATGGTACGTCCTCTCCAAAGTAGTGCTTTAAACGATGTCCATTCACTTTGAAATTAGGACCGTCATTTTGAGATAATTCGACGGTACCATATGGATAAACTTTTGTGATAGTGAATGGACCAGTCCATCGGGTTTTGAGCTTTCCCGAGAAGATCTTGAGTCTAGAATTGAAAAGAAGGACTCGATCACCAACGTTGAAAACGCGGTTTTTAATTTTTGAGTCATGAATCTTCTTTGTCTTTTCTTTGTAGATCAAAGAGTTCTCGTAAGCTTGATCACGAAGTTCGTTTAATTCGTTTAGTTGAACTTTTCTATGATCACCCGCCATTTTGAGGTCGAAATTGGCATGCTTGAGAGCCCAATAGGCTTTGTGCTCAAGCTTGATTGGAAGATGGCACGCTTTCCCGTACACAAGTTTATAAGGCGTACACCCAATGGGTGTTTTGTAAGCCGTACGGAAAGCCCAAAGTGCATCATCTAATTTGTCTGACCACGATGCACGATTCTCACCTACAGTTCTTTCCAAGATTCTTTTAATGCCCCGATTTGAAACTTCGACTTGTCCACTCGTTTGAGGGTGGTACGCAGTAGAAAGACGGTGAGTTACACCGTACTTTTGCATGACTTTGTCGAATTTGTCATTATAGAAGTGCGTACCACGATCACTAATAATAGCACGTGGAGTTCTGAATCGGGCAAAAAGGGCTTTTAAAAATTTCACAACTACTCGGGCATCATTTGTGGGTAAAGCTTTCGCTTCAACCCATTTTGACAAGTAGTCAACTGCCACGAGTATGTATTTGTTGCCGTGAGAGGATGGAAATGGCCCCATAAAGTCGATGCCCCAGATATCAAAGATTTCACAAACTTGAATTGCATTCTGAGGCATTTCATTCTTTTGTGAAATATTCCCGTGACGTTGACAAGTGTCACAGGACTTGACCAAATCTTGGGCATCCTTGTAGATCGAGGGCCAATAGAAGCCGGAATCAAACACCTTTTTGGCGGTGTAGTTGGGATTGTGGTGGCCCCCGGTGGGACCAGCATGGCAAGCCTTTAAAATTTCAGCGGCTTCCTGACCATACACACACCGCCGGATGACTTGATCCGCGCATATTTTGAACAAGTAGGGGTCGTTCCAAAAGTAATGTTTGACATCTTTGAAAAATTTATGTTTTTGTTAGGACGACATCCCTTTCACAATGAAGTTACCCGCAAGATAGTTTGCAAAGTCGGCAAACCATGGGGTAATCGAGTCTCCACGAAATGAAACCACATTGAGGGTTTCGAGAGGAAATGTTTCATTTATTTCCCTTTTCTCGAAAGCATTTTGGTGAGGGTTTTCAAGACGGGAGAGATGATCAGCAGCTAGGTTCTCAGCTCCTTTTTTATCATGAATAATGATATCAAATTCCTGGAGGAGGAGAACCCATCGGAGGAGTCTCGGCTTTGCATCTTGTTTTGCAAATAGATACTTCAAAGCCGAATGATCCGTATACACTATGCTTTTAGTCAGAATCAAGTATGGCCGGAATTTTTCGAAAGCATACACCACAGCTAATAATTCTTTTTCAGTGGTGGTGTAATGACTTTGAGCCTCGGTCATAGTCTTGCTGGCATAGTGTATAGGCTGAAAATGTTTTGTTTTGCGTTGCCCCAAGACTGCCCCTATAGCATAATCACTAGCATCACACATGAGCTCGAAGGGCAAGTCCCAATCGGGGGCAACAAGAATCGGTGCCTCGGTAAGCCTTTTCTTTAATGTTTCAAAGGCTTCGATGCACTCAGGGGAGAAGATAAAAGGAGCATCCTTCTCGAGGAGATGGGTCATAGGCCGGGCGATTTTAGAAAAATCTTGAATAAACCTACGGTAAAAACCGGCGTGACCCAAAAAGCTCCTAACACCTTTCACAGTCGTGGGATGAGGCAATTTTGCAATGACGTCCACTTTGGCACGGTCAACCTCAATCCCGTTTTTTGAAATTTTATGGCCGAGGACAATGCCCTCTTTGACCATAAAGTGACTCTTCTCCCAATTTAGACATAACTTTGTGTCTTCACAACGTTTTAGCATACTGTCTAAATGGGAGAGACATGTTTTAAACGAATCCCCAATGACCGAGAAATCGTCCATAAAGACCTCCATACTTTTCCCGATCATGTCGGAAAAAATGGCCATCATACATCTTTGAAACGTGCCCGGAGCATTACATAGGCCAAATGGCATACATTTATATGCGAAAGTTCCATAGGGGCACGTAAAAGTGGTCTTTTCTTGGTCTTGCGGGTCAATGGGAATCTGAAAGTAACCCGAGAAACCATCGAGGAAGCAATAGTACTCATTCCCCGCTAATCTCTCGAGCATCTGATCCATAAAGGGCAGAGGAAAATGATCCTTACGGGTGGCGTCATTCAATTTACGATAATCAATGCAGACGCGCCAACCCGTAACCAATCGAGTTGGAATTAACTCATTTTCCTCGTTTGTGACAACAGTAATGCCACCCTTTTTTGGAACACAATGAACTGAGCTAACCCAAGGACTGTCCGAGATAGGGTAAATCAATCCGGCATCAAGAAGTTTTAACACCTCTTGTTTGATAACCTCGTGAATTTTTGGATTCACCCTTCTTTGATGTTGGACCGAAGGTTTGAAGTCATCCTCCATTAATATCTTGTGAGTACAAAACTCAGGGTCGATGCCTTTGATGTCGGAGAGGCGCCAAGCAATTGCTCGCTTATGAGACTTCAAAACTTTTATAAGAGCAACATTTTCCTCAACACTTAAGTCTTTAGCAATTATGACGGGTAATTTATCATCACCCTCCAGAAATGCATATTCAAGATGAGGCGGCAAGTCCTTAAGTTCAACCACGGGAAAGTCATCAGTTTTCTCAACATTTTTGACTTCCTCCTTATGAAGTATTTGTGGTAGAACAGGAAGAGGAGAGGGATCTTCGTTTAATAACTTTTCAAGTGTGAGAACATCCCCCTCGAGGTCAATCTCTTGGTTATCGATTCCATCGGGAATCGAATCACTTTTGAGAAAGGCCTCAATTTCTTCTAAGATGAAGTCACTTCCCTCAAACGGAGTGAGGGCAGGAGAAGAATTGGCAATAATGGGGTGAGAAGATGGAGTGAAGTTTTCACTCGGAGAATCATCGACAAAACCTAGAACCTCTTGAGCGTACTCCTCAGACGCGACATCAATGACATCAATTCGGTTAACCGTTTCAGCGTCATAATTAGAGGAGTACCTCGAAGTTTGATCGAGGTTAAAGGTTACAGCTTCATTACCAACACGAAGAGTTATTTCCTCTTCGTGCACATCAATTAACGCACGACCCGTCCTTAAGAATCCTCTCCCAAGAATGAGAGGAACTCGTGGGTCAGCATCGAACTTAACAACAACGAAGTCAGCGGGGAAATGGAACTTTCCTACTTTCACGAATACGTCTTCAGCAATGCCGAGAGGACGAGAGATTGAACGGTCGGCAAGCTCGAGAGTCATGCACGTAGGAGTAAGTTCAGGAAGAGAGAGTTTCTCCCACACTGAGTAAGGCATCAGGTTGATGCTAGCGCCAAGATCAGCTAAGGCGAAGCATTCAACCATCCCAGGGAAAACACATGGAATGAGAAATCTCCCAGGGTCTCCAAGCTTCTTAGGAAGCTTCTTTAAGATAACTGCTGAGCAGTTTTCGTTCAATGGAGTCTTTGCCATTTCGTACAATTTTTCCTTGTTGCTTAACAAGTTCTTGATCATCGATGCGAATTTGGGCATCAGGATGATAGCATCCGCAAGGCTAACGTCAAAATGCAAATCTTGAAATATTTGATAAAACTTATCCATTTGGTGACTAGCCTTTTCGCGGAGCTTTTGCTCATTAAGTCGTGACGGGTATGGTAGTGAAGGTTTGGATTTAGGGTTCTCTCCAGGAGTTGTTGATGGTTCAAATACAACTCCCGGTTTTGGTACAAGTCCAGATTTTGGTACAATTTCTGGAACAACCTGAGGGTGGACATGTGCGGTACTTCATGGGCTAGTAGATTGCACCTTGTCCGTGGTTGCCTCAGGCTCAATTTCTACTTCCTCGGAATAAAGAGGAGGAGGAATAGGAGGAACTGGCGGCTCTTCATAAGCTTTACCACTGCGTGTAGTAATAGCTTTGAGTTCACCCTTGGGGTTAACAACTGTATTAGCCGGGAGACCTCCTGATGTAGAGGGTGGAGTGAGATGATTCATAAGACTGGCAAGCATATTCTCAATCTTGCCTTGATTTTGATCAATTTTGTTGTTTGTTACCATCAACTCACTCTTCAGCTCTTGACCCTGTTTGGCTATTGATGATTGGAAATCATTCTTCAAATTTGAGATTTGAATTTGCATTGCCCTCATTTTGGTCTCATTAACTTTGATGTAGTTATTGAGCTCGTTTGGGAGGGGATCTTGATAATTTGGAGCTGAATACCCTTGATTACCCCTTTGGGGTGGGTACTGATTGACGGGGGCAGAATTTTGATTTTGCATATTAGGCCCCCTTGGTGGATTAGGATTAAACCTATTTGGATTTTGAGGAAACCCGGGTGGTCCACCCTGGTTGCTAGCCCGGTAATTTGGTTCCACTTGAGGGCGGTATTGGTTACCTCCTTGGTTGGAATTGCCGGCTATTGCATTTACTTCGAATGGATTGCCTTCGGTGGCAGTGCAATTGTAATATGAATGTGGACCACCACAGGTGACACAAACTTCTATCTTTTTGACTTCAGTTCGTAGAGACGAATGAGGAGAAGAAATTTTCTGGCTTTTGGTGATAACCAATGCATGAATTACTTCCGTGAGTTTGTCAAGTCTAGCATCGGTGCTAGATTGAGCCATGGGCGATGAGGTAGAAGGAACAACATCCCTTTGGGAAACAACCGATTTGCTTCGGGGAATGCGGACCTTAGATTTATTCTCAATGATCGCTGAAGCATCCTTTGTGGTGCGATTCAAGAAGTTACCTCCAGCGGAGGCATTTAGAGAGTCTTGATCGGATTGGCTTACACCATTGTAGAAAGTATCAAGTTGCATGAGATCGGAGAAACCGTGGTGAGGGCATTTTCGGAGCAATTCCTTGTAACGATCCCATGCCTCACTAAAGGATTCATCAAATTTCTGCGTGAATTTCATGATCTCATTCTTGAGACTCGTGGTTTTGGAAGGAGGAAAGAATTCATTTATGAACTTTTTCACAAGATCTTCCCATGTCTCAATAGATCGTGGAGGTTGTTTTTCAAGCCAAATCCGGGCTTGTCCCTCCAGGGAGAATGGGAAGAGAAGAAGTTTGATTGCTTCACAGGGGACATCTTTGCATTTGATGGTGTATGTGATTTTATTGAACCATCAAATGTGATCTTGAGGATCGTCCCTCTCATAACCGTAGAATTGACGTGATGTGGCCAGGTTTATCAACCCTGTTTTAAGCTCAAAATTGTCGGCCATGATTGCCGGAACAACGATAACATCTCCGTAACCCTCGACGGGTGCTTGGAGAAGCTCGTTCATAGTAGGTTCAGCCGCCATGATGACAGCTGGAGGTGGAACAGTACGGATCTCAGATCCGACTGTTGGTGCAGAAGTGGTAAGTATTCCCGCCTGTCACGCGAGTGACCCGGGTTCGATCCCCGGCAGCGACGCCAAAAATTGATTGACGCTAAACCACCAACTTATATTGACCAAGGAATGGTCAACAAATTCAAATAGCCTAGATCAATGCTCCGGATAATATAAGGTATCACCGGGTCGTTAAATCCCGTTGAGGTGTGAATTGTAACTTAAGCGTATTCGTGATCGGGTGATTATTCACAGAAAAGGGTTATGATCAGAATTATTTGGAAATTATTAACAATTATAGCTTAGGAAAGCTACGTGATTGATTACTGGAATTGAGATTCAGAAGGAATCACCTAAAACTTAAAAACCGTACGTTTGCCGAAGACGTGAACAAATGTACAAAAACGTGAATACGGTGATCTGGAAGGGCTACTAGTATGAAAATTTACTTTTTACAAACCTAATGATAAGAGAAAATTTTTGGAAATTTAAAATTAATTTTCACACTAATTTTATAATTACTATTAATTAAATACTATTTTCCTAATTACTTTTAATTAACTAAATTAACCTAAATTATAAATAATTATGAAATTAACTTGAAAAATAAAAATTAAACTTAGAAAAATCTAAAATACTATAAAACTAATTTTAGAAATGAAAATATATTTTTAAAACTATTTAATTAATTATTACTAATTATTAACTAATTATTAATTACTTTTTAATTATTTAAAATAATCCTAAATTCTAAATAATTATTAAATTACACTAGAAAAGTGAAAATAAAATTTGGAAAACTTAAAAATAACTAAAAACAAATTTTAAAATTTAATTTATATTTTTCTGATTTACTAATTAATTATTATTAATTATTAACTATTTAATAATTACTAAAAACTATTTTAAATTAAGAAAAGTACTAAATGATGCAAGAAAAATTTGAAAAAATTACAGAAATAGTTTTAACACACCAGAAGCCTAGGAAAATTGTAAAAATGGAAATTGCTTATGAATAAGCCAAATGGCTTAAATAGAAGCTATCACTTCTATTAAGTTGGGCTTATTTGAGATTTTCCTTATCCAAACTGCTTATTATAAGATTATAAGGAACTTTTGTGAAGTGACTTTGACTGTGGTCAAGGAAATAAGCACTTCAAGTGTTTATTACCTTAACAGTTGACTTTATTTGACCAGAAGTGGAAGTAAGCCAAAATCAGCTTGTGTAGGGTCCACTTTGGTGAAAACAGATGTAAACAAGTGCAATGAACAAACTTAAACAAGTAGCACACAAATAAGCTGATAAAATAAGCTACAATACCAAAATAAGCATTTGGCTTATTTGGTTCTGAGGCAGACTGGGGACAGATTTGGGATGCAAAACTAGGTGGGGTCCACTGGTCTACAGGTCAAACAACTGGTCAACCCTAAGTCCTTGGTAGGAGGGGGGTTGAATGATGCCAAGTTTGAGGTGTGGGACCCATTGGGTCAGTCACAAAACACCACCAAAGGTGGGTGTGTGACCTGAGTCTGCTGAGACAGGGCAACTAGTTTGCCCTGCAGGTTACTTCCAGGGCCATTTTGGTCATTAAGAAAAATTCACAAAAATGTAACCAACTTGGAAATCAAAAATACTATTGGTAGAGTTAACACATAACAATTTTCAGACCTTAAGACCTTCCACAAAATTCTCAATAAATCATCCCATTTTAGGAAAAATCTGAGTTTGGCTCTTTTGACTTTTTAGAAAAATGAAGGTTTTGACTCTTATGAACTTGAATTGCTGGTTTAATGATCAAACTTGTTTAGTTATGGTATATTAAGACTAACTTAAGTAAATTACCAACTTATGCAAAGGTGTGATTAGTTTTGGACTTGAAAACTCACCACAGTTAACTGTGGTGACCACTTCCTTGTGGATTTGACTTTTGTGTGTATTAGTGACCAAATAAAATGCTCCCCTGAGCCTATATCCACCCACACAACTAGTTGAAACACAGACTTGCACAATAATACAGATGGAACACTATAAACAAGCTACAACCAAACACCCCTTAAAAAATAGTTATAGATGAAAACTTGATTCAAACAAGCATATAAGACAACCTACAGATTACAGCTACTAGATTAAGCAATAAATAAGCAACTGAGACAAAAACAAGTAACTACACTACTTAAGAAAGTAAAAATGAAAAGAAAGGCTTACATAAGCCTTCCAAGCTAACTGTTAAGGACCAAAGAACCAAATGAACCAATCCTAATGCCCTCCCATGAGGTACCTAACCCACAGCCATCCTTAATAAACTGTGCTCCAAGCTTCTTCAGTCAATGATCACCATTTTTTGTATTTTTTTTTTTTTTTGATTTTTCTTAATTTTTTTTAGTAATTATTGAAAACTAAGTTAAGGATGTTCACACAAGCTTATAAAGCTTTCAAAACCTTGTTTCTGAGTTTGTGAGAGCTTATGAATAAATTAAACACACATTAGAAGCTTTGATTAGAACTTGCAAATTTGAAATGGAACTTGAAAAGTGAAATTGAAACTTAAACTTTAAATTAGACTTTCATTGATAAAAAGAAGTTACAATGCATTAAAAATAAACTGAAAATACATAAAAACTAAAAAATTACACTCCACAAAGCTCATATGAGCTAAACTATATATAACGAGCTAACAACTAGGTCCAAAAGCTTCCACATGGGTTCAATTTGAATTCTGAGAGTTCCAATAAGCTTGCTCTGACCTCTTGACCAAATCCTCACCGTTCAATTGGCTTTTGATCAATCCACACCCTTGATTATAAAAATTGGCGCCAAAATGGGTACGAGGCAATTTTTAGTGGTACTGGTGGGGGGTTGGTGTGGGGAGTTATTGTGGTGGGATAGTTAGGTGAGGGCATTAATTGTGGGGGCTTTTGTTGGAAAAAAGTGAGGAGGGGGGAGGTGAGTCTCCCTGGTTTTGCGCTTCATGTTGGGGAAGGAAGACGGGTCAACGGTCTTCGTTGACCGTTTGACCCTGGTGGCTATTATTATTTTGAAGGTGGGCCGGGTGGACTGGGCTTAGGGGATGGAATTGGATCAGCTTTGGATTGGGTGGGGTTTTGGCTTGGTTTGTTTTGGTTTTGGTATTAAAGGGTCCGGTTGGATAGTTAAGTTACAAGGACCAATTTTGCAAATTTCCCAAAGATGAGGGACTGAAAGTATAATTTTCACAAATGCTTCCAAGGACTAATATTGCCATTATTCCAAAGTTACAAAACCATTTTTCCATTTTTCAAACTTCAAAATTTCCCAGGGACCTATTTTGCCAATTTTGGATTTTCGGGGACTAAACTTGTAATTTTGGAAAACTTGTTACCCAAGTGTAATTTTTATGATTTTTGACTTTTAAAACCTTGGGTTGACTTTTCCTTTCAAAACAAATGCGTAGGGACTAAAATTGACAAGTTTTGAAACTTGGGGGACTGAAACTGCCAATATTGTAAACTTTATACATTTTTCCTTTGTTTTTGCACATTTTGCATTTAAAACACATAAAACACAATCCCTGGGATAATTTAAGTATTTTGATACCTTTTTGATTGTTTTTGTGCGTTTTGGCAGTTTAAATATATCAAAAACGATGAGTGTTTGAGCACTCATCAATGTATCTACGGCGTGACACCAAAATTTTTGTGGGATGGATTGTTCATTTAACATAGTTCTACTCATTTCTTGCAGTGACCTATTTTTTCTTTCTACTACGCCATTTGATTGAGGAGTACGAGGAGCGGAGAAATTGTGAGATATTCCATTTAACTCACAATATTTTCCGAATTGTACTTCGTTATCAAATTCCCTACCATGGTCCGTCCTAATGGCAACTATTGAGCATCCTAATTTATTTTGAATCATTTTACTAAATATTTCGAATTTTTCAAAGGCTTGGGTTTTGTCACTTAAAAACCTAGTCCACGTGTATCGTGAGTAGTCATCTACTATTACTAAGGTAGATTTGTTTCCTCCATAGCTCCGCACAGCGGATGGACCGAAAAGATCCATATGTAATAATTCTAGGCACCTAGTAGTGGATACTATATTCTTATCTTTGTGACTAGCATGAGCTTGTTTTCCAATTTTACATGCATCACAAAAATGCTTGTCATATTTTAGATTAGGCAAATTTCTAACTAATTCCTTAGAGGCCAAATATTGTATTTGTTGCATGTTAGCATGTCCTAATCTCCTATGCCACAATGTAGAGTTTTCATCTAGGGTCGTTAGGCATATCCTATCATCAGGTTTGTTTCTTAGTTTCATAACATATATGCCACCTTTCCTAATTCCTCTACCTATAATTTTTCCATTCTTAACTATTTCGCTATCCTCTTCGGTAAATGTGATTCTACATTTATTATCACATATTTGTCCTACACTAAGCAAGTTATATGTTAATTTATTTACATGCTCTACATTTTCAATAGTAAGTGAGTCTTGAGAAATCGTACCTTTGCCAATGATTTTTCCACGTAAGTCACTACAGAAAATAACGTTACCTCCATTGTATGCCTTGTATGTAGAGAATAGCTTGCGGTTCCCCGTCATGTGCCTCGAACATCCGCTATCTTTGATCCATTCGTCAGGTTCCAAGGCAATTCCTAAACATATTTCGTCGGTTTCTTTTGCCATAAAACACTTTTCGTCTCTTGGCTTTTCAACTTCTTCTTTGTCACTATCACTCCATGTTCCACTAACAAAAGCACCTTGATTTTCATAACCTGGTGGCTTTAGGCATTCGCCAATGAGATGATTTGGACTTCCACATCTAAAGCACTTTCTTTTCCCGTAGTTTTCACTTCTATTTCTTTGGAACGCTTTTCTTTCATCTCGTGATGATCTAGTGAATCTTCCTCGTCTCTTGAAGAATTTCTTGAATTCTCTTACGGCCATTGCATATTCTTCGTCTTCACTTTCGTCACTTGAATCATCATCATCACTAGGTTCCTTTTTGGCTTTTAGAGCAATGGATTTGGTTTATTCTTTCTTGACTTTGACCGTTTCCGAATCTCTTCTTATGATTTCTTCATGAACCTTCAAGTTGCCAATTAGTTCATCTAGTGATAACGTCATCAAGTTCTTTGATTCTTCAATTGCCGTGACCTTAGCTCGCCATTTTGGATGCAATGCCCTAAGAAATTTCCTAACACAATTTTTACTAGAAAATGTCTCATCAAGTGCTTTTAAACTTGTGATAATAGTGTTAAACTTAGCAAAAGCATTATCAATTGATTCCTTTTTCGGAATCGTAAATTGTTCATATTATTGTACAAGAAGATCTATTTTATTATCTTTGACTTGACTATTACCTTGGTGAGTGATTAGTAAAGAGTCCCAAATTTCTTTGGCGGTTTTACACATAAAAATTCTTTCATACTCTTTGCGTGGTAACGCATTATAAATAACCATTTTAGCCTCATTATTTTTTGCTAATTTCTTTTTCAAATCATCATTTTGTTTTTCGAAAGATACAATTTCATTCATTTTAGTTTCAACATTATATTGAATAGGGGGAAAATCACCAAAGGTAATAATATGCCAAAGATCAAGATCTTTTGATTTCACATACGTTTCGAATCTATTTTTCCAATATAAAAATCCATCACTTTCAAATAGTGGTGGTCTTTTCATAGATTGCCCTTCTAAATATTTTTCAGATTCCATAGATCGTTACAAGTTTTAAAATACAATATATTTTAAAAATCTTGCTAGACCTGGCTCTTGATACCAATTGTGGAAAACTAGAAGGGGGGTTGAATAGTTTTACGTCTTTTTAATTCGTTATAAAAGATAGTTTTAGTGTTTTCTTAGCTTTTAAAAACTTAGATTCGATAATATGTGATCTCAAGTCTTGTACAATATAAACAACTATCAATACACAATATATAACAATGATAAGTAATGAAATAAGTAAGAGATGGAAAGATCGAACCGCGAGACAAGAGATTTATAGTGGTTTGGCTACAAGGACACCTTCCTTGCCCTACTCCACTCCCCGAGCACCTAACTCGAGAGTTTTCTTCACTATATCAACAAGCTCCCTTATGGCGGAGAAAACCGTACACACCAATTTACACACCAATTTTCACACCACAACTTCTTCACACCTAAGTCACAACTTCTACACAACTTCTTCAAATCAATCTACTTCACAACCAACTACTCCACACCTATCTTCTTCACACCAATCTAGTTCGTAACTTTTCTTCTTCACACCAAGCTACTAACTAATCATACAATCTATATATCTAGCACAACTATCTACAATCAAATATTCACAACAATCTTCACAAAGAATAATGTAAATGATCTTTGATGATGCACCAACAACTTGGATGTGGAGATCACAACAAGTTGTAATACTTCTTGTCTTGGGGGATAGAAGTATTCTTCTCTTGCACTTGAGAGGATGAAGTTTGGATCACATTGAAACAAAGAATTATACACTTATGATCAAAGGATAAGAGAATAGAAATATGGATCTAGATCAGAAATTTAGAAGTGCAAAAGGTGAGAAAATTCTGAGGGATGAACCAGTATTTATAGGGGAGAAAAATACTGTTCTGGAGCGTGGCCGGTCCCCTTAATGATTAAGGGGGCCGCCTAAGGAATTAAGGGGGCCGCCCCTTCAGAACGTTGGTTTTTCTTGTCTTTTAGTGGGGAATATTTTTCTGGATAAAATTTGCCATTTTTGGTTGGAAATTTGAAATCATATATTTATAATGAATTAAACATATTCTTTTAATTCCAAAAGTAATTTTGTAAAAGATATAAGATGTTTAATGCATTTTATAAAAATTCTAGTGATTAGAGAAATTTCCTTTGATCATGAAATATAATAAACCCTTTGTTTATTCATACCTTAAGTGATATGGAAGCAAAGACAAATATTAAGCACTAAAAACTTGTTTACGTCACAAGTTTTAGATTAATGAGTTTATGCTTTGTAATTATCAAAACATAGAGACATTGTTAATATGCTAACAATGTTTTAAGACATTATTTATGTCAACACCCTTCACATGTACGCTTGCCTCACAGCAAACACAATCTTGGAAACAATGCTATCGTTAGTTTGCCTAAGCATCCTCATCAACCCCCTCATCTTTCACAAATTAGCTGTCTGAATCCTCTTAAGCTTGTTCACTTTAGACCTTGCAACTCTCGAACCCCTTAAATTTTGGAGCTCAGCAATTAGGTCCCCCATAACACCGATCATATTAGAAAGCTTTTGGCACATACTCATCAATTCTTCTGCATGATGAATATCTTCCTCAACCTCTCGCTGGTAATGGATAGCATCATTTCCGATATGACAAATGAGTTACAGGCAATTACGAGATCAAGACAGTGAGACATGTTACGGGTTAAAGGAATGATATTTTTTTGGTTAAGGGTGTGTATGTTTATGTTTGTATGTGTGTGTAACGGCTGAATTCTTTGACAATTTAATATGCAAACATGAAAACTAACTTTTCAATCCATTAAGGTCATGTCACATAAATAGTAAACTTCAAAAAATGTTCTTGCAAAAAATGTCCCTACGTGAAAATAGTCATTTGACAGGCCACTAACGTGAAAAAACTAACGAGCGTTAGCCAAAAAATATTTTTTGCGTGAACAGTAACGCTGCAACGACGTTTTTTGCAGAAAATTAAAAGTTTAGGGACAATATTTGCAGATTTTTTTAAAACATTATTTGCATTTTTCGCAAAGTTAAGAGACATTTTTTTGCGGTTTACTCTTTAGTATACAACTCAATAAGTGCCAAAGGTGATTTATTTTCAATAGACGCCTTATTCTATTTTCAAAAACACAAAATAGCAAGTTTTTGGCAGTCGTGTGTTTAGCACGACCAAAAATACTACCTAGTCTTGTATACAAACATGCGTACCTACACGCAAGGCTGTAAAAATTGAGATCTCACTTGAGATCATTTTTGCCTTTGCAATATCGAGATCGTAAAATCCAACCAATTTGTCAGGCTTTGTAACAAAGGATAAAGAAATTGAACTATTTTAAATTTCTACTCAACATCAAAGTTAAATTCATATAATACCCTCTTAAAAATGTCAAAGTTCAAATTTCAAACATAAAAGTAATAGTAAAACACAAAAAAGTAAAGTTTAATCTTTACATTAACAATTTAGCAGAATAAAATTACATAACATGAGTCGTAAACATCTTAAAACATACTAGCCATAATACCAAAGATTCAAACATAACATTATCATGTATACAAGTATACTAGCTATAATCTAAAAGCTAGCTATAATTGTTTGATTATTAATCAAAAAAGTTCACGACTATAAACTATAGTCCTAAAATTTCATAGAGTAACAACTTACCTCGTAACTAATAATCAAGAAATAAGAAACAAGTTCATGAAGGCAAGTCTATCAAGAACATAAATCAATTAAGTGGTAAGTCTACGCTAACAAATTAAAAATGTATACATTAAAATTATTAAAAATGTATAACTCTATAACTTAATAAGAAAACCAATTGTGCACCATTAGTTATCAACCTACCCTTAGTACCGAAATGGGTTCTTGAGTTATTTACCACTTTTATTTTTGTACTTAAGCACAATGGATGGGCTAAAAGACAAAAATTAATAAAAAAGATATGAGCTTTGGTAAACTCGACTTGACTAGCGATCTTACAAGTTTATGTTTGATCCCACGATCCTATTTACGATCTTACCCCACATACCTTCCTATGACATTCCTACACGATTTTAGCTAGTGAGCAACGGGATCTTAACCGCCTTGCCTACACTAATATGTACGAGTTTACGCGACAAATGAATAAAATTATGTGAACAAAGAATCTCTTCAAACCAACAAACATATTTACAAATTTTCATTACAAATCCACTCAGCTATGAGTCAGCAAGTTTGTCATCAAGCACTCAATGTCATTCATATTGTATCTTTATTACGACGGTACTCGCTCAATGCGGCGGCAGATAACGTGTGATTATATTTTGTGTTATTCGGTTAGCTTTAAAATGGTACCGAATTTATTTGTTGACCTTATCGAAAGTCTTCAAAAACAAATAAGCTTATGGACAATTTGGAGCCGCATCAATTCTAGGAATCAAAATGACGTTTTGAACAAGTGACAATAGATGAGTTTGGTAAAGTCACGTTCTAGATGAATTGTTTGTTTACAGTTTCATTCAAACTTAGATCAAGAAACCTCACCACGTATAAGAATATCTACGGCATAACAACTTTTAGAATTAATTGTATAATGGTGATAGAAAAATGGAAAGATTAAAAGATGTGGTGTAATGTCCCAATCGAAGAGAAGAGACAAATATGAAAGACCTGGAGAGTGGCACAAGTGACGAGTCAATGTTCATATCCATCCATGGACTACTTGAATGAGGTCAAAAAGCAACAACTTCATTGTTTGTTTCTCATTTTATAATTTTAGTTAAGATACAATAAAAACCATGTATGAAATGTGAGTGTTTATGATATGTTTAATAAGGTTTGCATGATCTTTCATACGATACCTAAATTTCATATTAAAGCATAGATCTTTTAATCTTATCGTCGAATTAAAAAGGTTATGACTTGATCTAATTGATCTCAAAATAGTAGTCTACAACAATAATCTTTTATTATCCAATATATTTAAAACCCAGTTTTTCCGTTTTCCAAAAAACGTCTTCTTATTGGTTGGATCTCCGTAGAAGTACTGTTCATCCCGTAAAAGCACTGTTGCGTGCACTGTAGCTCCGTTATATCGTAGAATCCCGTTTCTCTAGATATTTCTTCGTACTTAAAACATTAACCCTATACTCCTTAAGCTCCTTAAGCTTTTTTTTTTTTTTTTTTTTTTTTTTTTTTTTTTTTTTTAGCAAACTACTCCCACTCTCATCCACTTTTTCCCCAAATCCTAAAAGACACATACAAACACACACAGATCCACAATCATCCATGTTTTCCACAAATCCCCACAAATCCACAATAATCCGCGTTTTTCACAAAGCGTAAAACACACACAGATCCACAAATGATCGGAGGGCAGATTTTTTGGAAGATTTCATTTTTTGCAGGTTCAATTAGGTGCTGCTATGGTTTAATTTTATTTAAATATATCTTTTTTTATTTATTAATCTATTTTATTATATATATATTTTTATTTGTTTTTTTTTTCTTTTTTTCCAGCTTGAATAATCGATTTCAACCATGGTACACGAGGTATGTTCTTCTTAAGATATTGTTTTCAGCATTTTTTATGAAATAATTATTATTTTTGTTATGGGTTTTTAGTTTGCTCAAATGGATTTTCGAAAAATCAACAGGTATTTTTTTATACCTAATTTTTGTGTATTCGGATTTATACAAAAAAAAAAAAAAAAAAAAAAAAAAAAAAAAAAAAGGGTCTCGGCGTTTTGGTTTCTATGTTTTCATTAATTGGAATTGAGTTTAAGTTTGTTTATGTTTTGATTAAATGATATTTATTTATGCCCCGTTGGGATTTGCTTATTTTCAGATTATTTTTATATTGAAATTTCAGTATTAATTAATTAAGTTGGAAATTGACTGTTTGATTGTGTCGCCAGGATTGAAACTCACTGGAATATTCTCCACCAAAGGCGGGAGCTTGCTTCTCTTCTCAATTTCTTGAAGGTATTCTTTTACAAATTTGTGTATGTTTTGATTAATCTAATGTGACCTCTTTTGGTTGGTGCCGTTATTGGTTCGTGCTATTATGGGTGTCTGTTAGTTTTAGGATTTATAAGGTTGTTTTGGCTATATTGAGCTACATTTGGTTGCATTATTTTAATGTTAGTTGTATGTTTAAGATACTAGGTCATTAGTGACCAAAAAAATTGTTTATTCAGATTTGGTTTAGTCAGAGAATTACCTAATATATGTATTGTAACAAAAATATTTTACCAAATCAACTTTGGCAAGTAAATACACGAAGGAGCAGCCCTCTATTTGATGTCGAGACTTAGGATATATTAGTACATAGATATCTTAAATAAGTCCATATATTAGTACCAAAAAAGTGTTATTGTGTATACAGATTCATGTGCAAAGTATCAATCTCAAAGAATATAGCATTAGTATAAGTAAGGACTTAACTAATGGATTCGCTAGAAATATAAGAAATGTTCCATAGTTTAAGACGCTCAATGAGTTTCTCCATGACACCTGCAGATTAGTGAATCTAAACAGATAATTCAATGGTGTTGGAGATCCTGCTTCTTGAGTAACAACGTTGACAGGCGGTGAAGAGGTACTAGAAACTGATTTCAGGTATTTTTCCAATATCTTCAATTAGTCTTCTTTATACTTTCTATGTGTTTTATATAATGCCATTGTGTGAGTTGTTTGTGAAAAGTTATTTCAAGTTGCGCAATATTTACATGTAACCCATAAACTTGGTGCCTATATAAGATTGATCATGGGTAGGTTTAGGGGCTGAAATGGGCGGCCTTGGGGGCACAAATGTGTGTGAGTTTGGGGACTGAAATGGGTGGGTTTATGGGCGATGCGATTGGGCGCTGAAGTGCGGGTTTGGGTCTGAAGTACGGTGTAAAATGGATGTGTCTGGGGGCTGAAGTGGATGGATTTGGGCTGCTTATAAATCTGTATCATGAATCAGCTTTCTTAGGGTATCCGCTAATTGATGGATTTTGCAGATTTTCACTCTTGAATGAAGCACTGGAATGGAGATTCTAGGACATGTTGGTCGTGCAAAGGTGATTCTTAATGGCTCCTTTGCTGACATAAAGAGGTTTAAGCAAATGTATAAATGGTAATAGCAATTTAGTTAGATTATTTTGTAATCGAAGTGAGACGCATAAGATAGATTAACACCAAGACGATAATAGTTTTTATAACACTACTCCTAAATTTGAGTGTCGAACATTGATCATAAAAGTAAATCTATTGTTTACCTTATATAATCAGTGAACTTGAAGTGGATTTCAAAAATGTTGTCTAATCTGTTAAAATTTTAATGTATTGACAGAGTGCGGAAGCTACAACTGTTGCATCAGTAGAAACAACCCCACAGGTAACCAACAAAGCAACTGAAATGGTGGTCTTTGTGGCTTAGTTATTTTGGTTTCTTTATGCAGAACTATCAGTGTGAACCTAATGATGGAGGTACCCACAAAAATGTTCTACCACATTGATCATAAAAGTAAATCTATTGTTTACCGGAAATCAACAGGTAACACGGCTCCTCATGTTAATTTTTTTTCCAGCACATAGTTCCCCATGTTCTGATGAGTACTAAAAAAACAGGGTACATTTGCTTTTCTTTATGTTTTGTCATGCATATATACTCTTTTTTGCATATTTTATAGACTTTCTTTCTTTTTTTTACTTGACTTTAGAACATACTATCTTATGTAGATCCATCTTTGTACACATCTATTGCTGTTTTTCGAAGTTTTTCAGCTCAACTCGGTTTGACAACAAAAAAACTCACTAGCTTCAGGTGGTAGCTAAGGACAAAAGCAATCAGCTTAGCAAGGTATGTACACTCATATTAGTGTTTAAATATAACGCACTATATAAGTTGACTTCCACGGTCTATATAAGTTGATAAAAACGGATTTTGTGGTTTTACATTTAACTATTTAGGGCTTAAGATAGATATGCCCATGTTGTCTTTTAAGAATACAAATACTAATCTTTTTGGCTTACACCTTATCACATAATCTAATGATGCAACTTATATTGGTTTTACTTCTAAACTGTGATATGGGTATGGATATATGAACTTGTTGTTGTGAAAATTAAATTTTAACAAGAGGATAATAGGTGTTCAGCTCCAATGATAACCCAAACGTTTGATAAAAAAGGAAACTGACGAATTCAGTTTTGACCAACTCTGGTCTTAAACTTAGATTTGCAGGGTTCTTCTTTTTGGAGTTGTGGGAAATTGTAGTTTTTATGGGTTTTTTGGTTACGAGTATTATGGGTTTTGCGTGTATTTTAATGGGTATTCAGCACTACTACAAAAAAACAGCAGTAAAGGAGTGTTCAGACTGTTTTTCTAAGGGGTTTTGGGTGGTATAATGGGTGTTCAGTGTTGTTGTAAAACTGCAGCAGTAAAATGGTGTTTGAGGATGCTGTAAATTGTGAAAATAAGGATTCCTTTAACAATATGCTAATGTAACAATTGGTGTATATACATAGGTTACCAATTAAATGTGTCTATTTGTGCCAGGTGCCTGGAGAGTCATGATGCAGAGTTCGTAAGGAAATCAGATGCGACACTGAGGCCGAATGCAACTAAGAAGAACCACACACAGGTTGTTTGTGGTAATTGTAATAGTTGAGGGAAGCATCACCAAATTACTTTGCAACAACTACTTTACACATTCTTGCACTTCTTCCTAAAGTACTTTGTAGTTCAATTTAATGCAACACTTCTTCCTACATTGCTTTGTAGTTCGGTTTTGACAAACATCAATTAGGTTTACGTTCAATACTTTAACGGCCTTCAAAAGATGTCTTAATCATAGCACCCCCGCAGCAACGCGCGGGTTGCCCCGCTCGTTTATATAATAAAT